>JAPQVY010000133.1:9452500-11852500 GCA_028535165.1 Quercus tomentella
TTGAGACAGGTAACAAAGGAATAGACTAATTAGGACCCTGGTAGTGTAACTTTGATACTGTGGGTTGATCAATAATCCGTAGGATGAGAAGACTCAAGTGGATGAAGTGCATGGACACTAGAGGAAGGTCCCATGACTTATGAAATAATTGTAGATATGGCCTGAAATAGAGTGTTGTTGTGAGCAAACAATTTTGTAGTTGACTTGAATGTCTGGTTCAAGGTTTTCTTGAGTGTAGTTAACATCATTGCTCATGGAAGGTTGCATCTACATGATAGTTCTTTATGATTTCTGTGGAATCTCCTACCCAAGGTTTCAATAACACTCTCTTGCTTTCTTTTGGTATGACTTGGCCACTGCTTGTTATCTCTTCTGGTTTATTTTGAAAATCACATATGTGTAGTAAATCCAGAGACAATTCCATGTTTGTGTGTGTATAAATCTTTTGTAACCAGCACTTTCATCCTCTTCATTTCAAAAATGCTGTACAATGTATCTAAATTTAATTTGGCAGATTTCAGCTTATTTTCTTATGGGATGTCTTGTACCTTTACAAGATTCTTGCTAACTCTTTGATTTGCTGTGATGATATTTTGTTTTGTGAACACCTATTTTTCACTGTTTGTGTTTTGTGATCAGTTATTTTTGCCCCCTTGAATACTGTGTTTTGTTCTGATAATAGGGTAAGGATAAGACACCTGAAGAGAGGAGGATTGCAATTTGCATCTTTGATGATGTGGCAGAACAGTGTCGTGAAGCAGCACTTAAGTATGCTCTAGCTTAGTGTTTATTTTGAATAATGAATGTCATAAAGAAATTAATATAATCCCATCATTTTTCCCCTGTTGTGGATGGAACAGGTACTATGACACATTTCTTCCCTTCCTGTTGGAGGCTTGCAATGATGACAATCCTGATGTTCGACAGGTCTGCACTTGGTAAAACTGTGGTTACAATGCTTTAAATTTGTAGTTGTTGTCATTTGACTTGTACTTCTATTTTTTTCAGGCAGCTGTATATGGACTTGGGGTTTGTGCAGAGTTTGGTGGATCAGTAGTCAAACCTCTGGTTGGAGGTATTTTTGCTTGCATCTTTTGGAGGATTTTAATATCTAAGGAGTTGTATAATAGTTAAAATATTTACTTCTTTATCCAGAGGCTCTTTCAAGGCTAAATGCTGTGATACGGCATCCCAATGCCCTGGAACCTGATAATATTATGGCGTATGATAATGCTGTTTCTGCACTGGGAAAAATATGCCAGTTCCATCGTGACAGCATAGATTCATCTCAGGTACTTCCACATCTCTATTTGAACACCACCCCCCCCCCCCCACAAAAAAAAAAAAAAAAGAAGTAGAGAAAAAAGCTATTGGATCATTGGATGTGATACTGTACGTCTGCCAGTATTTTGTCTCCATTGAAATTACATAGGTCTGATGATGTTTATAAATATATTTCTTACTAACATTCAGAGCGCTACAAAAGAAGATTTTGGTAGCTATCCTTTTTTTTTTTTGTGTTTGTTTGTTGTTGTTGTTTTGCATTGGCCTTTCCTCAGATTGCAGCTCCTTATGGTTTCGCAGGTTGTTCCTGCATGGTTAAACTGCTTGCCAATAAAAAGTGATTTGATTGAGGCGAAAGTTGTTCACGAGCAGCTTTGTTCAATGGTGGAGAGGTAAACTTCAATCTGGGTTGAGTTGTGCTCCTCTTATCATTAACTTCCGTCATATTAATTAAAAGGAGTTTCTTTCAATCTACAGGTCAGACAGCGAAATTTTGGGTCCCAACAATCAATACCTACCTAAAATTGTGGCAGTATTTGCTGAGGTTAGTTTCTCATGGTTGTATTGATTAAGCACCCTTAATTTCAGTGCCTGATTATCTAATAATGAAAATGTTTTGGTGACCTCAAAAGACTTGTGCTTAGGCAATCTGTTTTATCTTCCAGTACTGTATTGTAAACGTCTGAAATCCATCTTTTCTCCACTATATCTGGTTTATGCATCTACTAGTTAACTTTGTAGTATGCAACAGTAAGTAGTGATCTGAGGTAAAGGCTAGGCTTCTGTTTGCGTGTGTGTTACAATGACACACCATCTCCAGAGAATACAGAACGTATTCACCAATCCTCAAAACTAGATTTTATAGGAAACTAATACCTTTAGAAACACCATGTCACACCCATGCCCGCTTCATGCATTCCGAAAACAGTAGAGTTTGGTGTGGAATTTGAGTCCAAAACCTTACACTCATGTCCATCTTACAAACATCTAACTAATAAACCATGCTCTCAAGATAAAAGAAAAAGTTATCTGACTACCCATAAGTTATTAGGCCTTATTTACTTATTTATTTTTTCAACGTGAGGTTCTTCTCCATCCTCAAATCCCCCTAATTTCTAATAGAGGGGTGGGATTTGATTCAAAATCTGTACGATACCAAGAGGCTTTATAACTTGAACTAGCTGGCGCCTTTAATATTCTATTATTCTCTTACATAGCATTTGTGATAAGACTGAAGTGCCTATGTTGCAAATTCCCTTCATCTAGCATAGGATGTGAGAGAAAGAATTTGTACACTTTGATTCTTTTTAGGCACACTCATATTGCAAAATCTTGAGATAAAGATTGATTGGGCACTAATCTTTGTACCCATGACAGACTTGTATTAATTTTTTATTTTAGGGCATATGTTGGTTACTAGTAATTTCCTTGTATTCTAAAGTGTGCTTTTGGTCTTATCCAATGCCAATCTTTAGTCCCTGTGGAGAGTCTGCTTTGACTTGCATGATGCACCTAAATATTTAGTGTACTTATTAAGCGCGTTGCTTGAATTATTGCCACTCACTGTTAAAGATTTTTGATACACTACAGAAAATAATTGTACTTGTTAAAACTGCCTGCAATTTTCTTAGGTTCTATGTGCTGGTAAGGATCTAGCAACAGAACAAACTGCAAGCCGAATGATTAATCTGCTAAGGCAGCTTCAGCAGACTTTACCACCATCCACCCTGGCCTCTACTTGGTCCTCTTTGCAACCCCAGCAGCAGCTTGCCTTGCAATCTATCCTCACTCAATAGTATCTTTGATGAAAGGTGGCACCGTGCTGTTTTTGGAGACTGCATTTTCTGGTCTGTTTGTGTCAAATATATTTATTACCCATTCTTTTCCATAAGATGGTTCCCGTCATTCCCATTTTGCATGATGCTATACAGCAAGTTGGCATCAATTTGAGTGTGTAAGTCGTCGTTGCGATTGAAAATGAATGTAGGATGTGTATATTACAAGTTTTATTTATAGTGTGGTTCTCATAAGAGAAGGGTAGCTATGGTGATTTTTGAGATTTTTTTTTTTCACCCTTTTGCCAATTTTATTGGTGGTTGGTGCGTGAGATTTGAGGGTTGTCAAGGGAGGCAATTCTTGTAGCAGTTTTGGCCCCACTGTGTTTTTCATTTCAAACACACTTGGAATATTCTTCTGAATTATTAATGGTGAATTCTTTTTTGACGCTTGCAGTTTTTGAAACCCATGTCCAATTAAATGAATTGATTCTTTGTGTGATTCTTGGAGACACTGTGGACAGTACCATGATTTATATTCTGTTGGGTGATAAGCTCTAGTTTCTGTCACATTGGGCGTGCGTGCCAAAATATCCAAAATAATGCTATTTTTAGCAACCCAAATACCAAATTCTTATTGCTAATTTTTTTTTATCTGGTAGCATTTTACTGTAGTAACAAGTTAAACAAAAAAAAAAAAGTTTTTTTATTCAATTCTCTCTTGAATTGAATAAAATAATAATAATAACAAGGGAAGAATATTTAAATGAATTGGTAAAAAAATAGAATATATGTAAGGTGTATTGTTAAGTAGTATGCTAAAATAGATATATTTTTTTGGTGTGCTAAATGTTAAATCTTTTTGCAATACAAATTGACTGAAATTGCAATGACCATTCGTGCATTCATTTCTGAAGCACTGTGCGCTGGGTTTGTTTAATAATTTGGCTTACTTAGAGTATTCTCATAAGATGTACTATAAATATTCTATTTTGACACACCAAAAAGTTTATTTTATTATTTTAGCATATCATTTTACAATATGCTTTACATCACATGTTCTATTCTTCAATTTCATACATTAAAATAATATATACAACACGTTAAAAAAACCAACAATATGTAAAAATACAAAATAAATAACCCACCACCCCCACTGCCCCCACACCCCACCTCACCAGTTGCCATCATCCATCACCTCACAACCCACCATCAAAGACGCCAAAACCACCACATCAAACACCCAAAATCAAACCCACAACATTAGAACACCACAACTCAGAATAAAAACCATTGCCTTAGTGGTGAATTGGCGATACCTTTAGCGAATTAATAACACTGAAATACAAACCCAATAAGTTGAGGTGCTAGACGAAACAGTAATGCTTTGCTGTGAGATGAAATAAACTGAACCAAGTAGCTTCGGTGTATGAGATAGAATAGAGAGGAGAGTGAAAAAACAGTGAAAAAAAAAAAAAAAACGGTGAAGGAGATTTTATAGATTAGTGATGATGGAATTTGTGAGATAGTAAAGAGGAAATTGGTGGTGGCTCATGAATGGGAAGAGAAGAGGGGAGAATAAAAGAGTGTGAGAGTGGAGAGGGTGAAGTAGTGAATGTGTGGCTCAAAGTGAAGATAAGAAGAGATATTTTATTTGAAATGAGAGAGAAAGATGAATAAAAAATAAATGGTATTTCCTTCCATACCGTTTCAAAGATGAGATTCTACTGTAGCAAATGCCAAAACTTTTTGGCATTTAACACACCTCATGATTGTCTGTTTTTGGTGTTTCGTGTGCCAAATGTCAAATATTTGGCATTTGGCACACCTAATGGGAATGCTCTCTCTAGTTTGGTTAGAACCTTGAAAATACAGAGCTTGTTTCAATTGTACGAAGTGAATTACCAGGAAAAGAGACGGATTATATCACTGACTTACAACAGTGATACTAAAGGAGCCTTAATAAGAAAAGGTGTTGTGAAGATGATTTTGTTTTTTTATGGCGCTTAAAGGTGACTATTAAATCTGGATCTGTTATACCTGTGGACAGTTTATACAATGCAAGTGACTGAAAATGGTGATATAGATTGTAGATTACCAATTAAAATAGATGAAAGTAACACTGGACTCCGAATTCATTACCAATAGAGCATCCAATCTCAAGACTGAATTGGATTGGGTGTTAAGTGTTATTTGAGTTATTCAATAAAACAACCTAATAAGAACTCTTTTTGCTTTCCTCTAAGGGGTTTTTGCCAAACCAACCACGGACAGACAAGCTGAACAAACGAAAATTTGATTTGTTTTTTTTTAAAAGCGTATTTAGTTCACCTAGGTTTATTTTACTAAAGTGAACAATTCATAGAGAATTGCTTGTATTGTGAAACCTGCCCTATTTTTGTTTATAAGCAGTATATTAGGGACAGTTTTCAAATAGGCACTTATAGAGAAGTGCCTACAGCTGGACATGTTATCCTATAATTTGTTTTCTTTTAAATAAAATTCCTATTTGCACCAAATAAAAAATTAAAAATTAAAAAACCAATTAAAAAATGTCACATTGTTCAGAACTGGTCAGATCTTTTAGCATGCCAAAGATCCATCTTGTAAAATTCATGCCAACAGTTTTGGGTGATTATGAGACTAGAGAAATTATACGGTCCTCATGGTGGACCATGTTATTTATCCACCATTTCACTAAAAGACTTCCACTTGTTTAAAATTGCTGAGTCAGTAATCAGTTTCTATTTTAAAAAAAATTCTGACTCTCTTTTCTTAAGAGAAAAGAGATTAAAGTTAGAGCTGAGAATTCAGATTTGTGTTTACCTGTGGGAATAGAGAGGCTTCTTGGATGTTTGTCTTGAGAAAAGTCAAGGAAGAAGTGAGGTGGAGCTTGGTGATTGCATGGCCAGCCAAGTCTTGGTTTTTGGGTTTCACACACATACACTTAGAGGTGAGAATTCAGATTTGTGTTTACCCGTGGGTATAGAGAGGTTTCTTGGATGTTTGTCTTGAGAAAAGTCAAGGAAGAAGTGAGGTGGAGCTTGGTGATTGCATGGCCAGCCAAGTCTTGGTTTTTGGGTTTCACACACATACACTTAGAGGTGAGAATTCAGATTTGTGTTTACCCGTGGGAATAGAGAGCCTTTTTGGATGTTTGTCTTGAGAAAAGTTAAGGAAGAAGTGAGGTGGAGCTTAGTGATTGCATGGCCAGCCAAGTCTTGGTTTTTGGGTTTCACACACATATACACTTAGATTAGTAGTTGAGACCAATATAAAATTTCTATCTTGTTAAAAAAAAAAAAAAAAAAAAGTAGTCGAGACCAATATAAAAGACATAATAGTGTATTAATTATAATTATCATTTAAAATGAGTATTAAAAAGGAAAACATAAATAAATTTATAATATGAGATTTATAATATGAGATCTAAAGTGGGGGCATCCAAAGGGCAGTAATGATTTTACTGCAACAATTTTAAACAGGTGAGAGTCTTTTAATGGAATAGTAGACCACGTCACTTGTCTACCATGAAAACCTTATAATTTTTTGTGGGGACTGGGAGGAGTGATTAACAAAACCCACATTCCGCTACTTGACTCCAATCGAAATTGGTGTTTACTTGTTTTCTTCTTGGCTTTTCTTAGCCCTTAGGGGCAAAAGAAAAAGAAAAACCCCTCTGTGGCTTTTAGAAGGGTTCAATAATCTTAATTTTCTAGTTTGATTGTCAAGGCTCCAAGTGTCCAGCCTTCGTGCCTTCACGAATTTTTCTAGTATATCGTTGTCGTTGACAAAGTGAAGGTGAGGACAAGAAGTCCGGCCTGCCAAACCTGTTAATATTAAGAAAATACAAATAATAATCTTAACTTGTCTTTAATAATTAATTCTTTCCTTTCCTTTCCTTTTGTTTTTTTTATTCTTTCCATCCTCTTGCGGAAATGGCTTCCATGTATCTGGTAGAGAGAAACATATTTATATTTTCCCTTTTCTAGTTTTGGTTTTTCTTGTGGAATGGCTTGCATGTCTCTCTGAGAGAGAACATTTCCAAGGTACTTGATATGATCTAGTCTTTAACTAAACATTGAGATATCATTCAAAATTTAAAAGGAACAAATTTGAGTTGACATGCTGACAAGAAACAAAAAACGAGCGACCCACTAAGATAAGAACTTACAAACCTCCTTGACTCCCTTGTATAAATAAGTCCCTTTCTCTCATTTCTCTGATTCATGTTCCATTCGAAGTTAGCAATGGAACATCTACTTCAAAAGCAGCAGAAAGGAGTTTCAGTCTACAAACAAAGCAAATTTAAAGAGAGGACTACCAACAATAGTAGAAGCAAGTTTGTTGGGGTGAGGCAAAGGCCTTCTGGGAAATGGGTTGCAGAGATCAAAGACACCACACAGAAGATTAGGATGTGGCTGGGGACCTTTGAGACTGCTGAAGAAGCTGCTCGAGCTTATGATGAAGCTGCTTACCTGCTTCGCGGTTCGAATACTCGAACCAACTTTGCCACTCATGTCTCCCCAAATTCACCCATCTCTTTGAAAGTCAAAAACCTCCTCAATCAGAAAAAGAATATGAAACAACACCCTTCAGCAACCCCCACTGTTAAACCATGTACTAGAATTAGTTCTGGCTGTTTTGTCACTAATACCTTCCCTGATGATAGTTCCAATTATATTACCAATGATAGTTCTAGCTACTGTTTGAATTTTAGTGCTCCCTCTAGTGTCAAAGTCCAAGACACCCAAATGTCTGGAGATGCATATAGACCAGACTTGAGCAACTGCATTGCTGAACTTGAAGCAGCTAGGTCTTATTCTGGTCACTTGTGGCCATTACCACCCGGGTTTGATCAGCTTCCATTAATCCAAGAGGAGCTGGAGTTCCCAAAACATGGTGGCTTATTGCCTAGTACAACAGGGCTGGACTTCACAGAATTTGAGCACATGAAGGTAGAAAGACAAATGTCAGCATCATTATACGCTATGAACGGAGTGAACGAGTGCATGGAGAATGCATATGATGCTAGTGATTCTCTCTGGGATCTTTCTACTTTGTGTCACTTGTTCTGCACAAGTTGATGCCCTCTCCTCTCTTAATACATTGAACTATCAAAGCATGAAGGTAAGAAGAGATTGGAAGCTGTAATGCTGTATTTGATTAATACAATGGTACTGAAAGTCTGCTTTGATCTACTTTCAAGAAGAGGTACTATTTTTGGTGGTGCAATGAGGATGTTGTAGTATTCATGTAGGAAGATCAAGACTGTATTACACAACTTGTGAGCTCTGTAAGGTCTTCCTCTCAAGTAATCCTATTGGCTTTTGGCTGCTGTGCATAAGATAATAAATCAATTTTTTTTGCTCATTCAAGTGTCACCAATTTTTGGGACAACGAATGGCCTAAGATTGAACATAGTCCTATTATTTCTCATCATTTTTTAGGAACAAGGAATGGCCTATAGTTATAATTACATGGAAGGCTATCATGAAATTGGGCCCATGGACTTTTCTCAACAGCTCTCCCCTTGAATGAAAGATTTTGAAAACCTCAAGATCCTGCACACGCCCTACTAGCAAATCTAGCACCATCAGTCTACTCAACTTGTAAAAGTTCAGTTCAAAAATAGTTCATATTTACTCAATCGCTCAGATAAAAGTTGATAGAGTCCCTGTCAAAGTTAATTTAAGTATTGAGACTTCTAAAATCTAGAGCCTAAGTACCAGATTGATTATCACTATTTTTTAGATTGATTATCACTATTTTTTTTATATTATAAATACGGTAAAATTCAAACTTTACATTTTTTATTTGACGACAAGAAACTTTACCAGTTGATCTAACTTTTACCCATCAAATTGATTATCACTTCAACCAATTTAATCAACAATGATTTACCAAACACAATGATAAAATAATCACAAGAATATCACCACAATTCAGAAGTAGTAAAATAAAGCATAAAATTAGCACAAAAATTTGGTGACAAAGTGGAAAACTTTTGAAATACTCTTTATGTCCATTTGGTTGGAAGGATGAAAAAGTGAGACAATGGGGGGAGGGGATAGAAAAGTAGCGGTATAGAAGAAATTTTAGTTTTCCTTTATGGTGTATGGTTTGACTTTTGATGGAGAAAAAGAGGAGGGATAAAAAATTCTTTTGTTTTGATAAAAAATATTTGTAGAAATTTACTCTCACACCTCTATTAAATAATATATATTTTAAAATATTATATTAGTAAAAAAAAAAATGGAGTTGGGTATAAAAAATTATACCAAACGTTAACTTCAAGTGGGAAAAAAAAAGAAGGAAAAAGAGAAAGAGAAAACCAATGTCTAAACAAGGGGAGAGAGAAGATTTCGTCCACCAAGCGGCGGGACAGAGTGTGACTCCAAAGCAATTGGGAGGCATAATTGTAAGGAAAAAATTTAGTTACAAAATTAGTTGTAGCCTAAGGTTACAACCTTACTTAATATTTTTTTATTGGAAGTGAATTTTGACAAATACACCATTGGATTACATTTTCTTCTAATATCTTCATGCTTGTAAATTTTTCTAGAAAATTTAAGAAAAATAGCAATATTATCAATAAATTGTTTAAATTGCAAGTTTTTGTAGTTTAAAATTATACATAAAATATAATCTTATAGATTATATAGTAAATAATATCCAATTGCCACAAAATTTGACGTGTATTAAAAGTGTAAAAAACATGCAATCTAATAGTTAGATTTTCAAAAAATATAGTAACGCTAATTATATTGAGTAAGGTTGTAATTTTAATTTACAACCAATTTTGTAACAAAATTTTATCCTAATTGTAATTACTATCAACCATCTATATTCTCCTATATTTTCTCTCCAAATTGGGGAGTTGGAATTTGGTGGGCCCATAGAGAAAATTGCAGGGTCCCACCATTTTCTCCCCTCCTTACCTTCCCAACCAAACAAACAAACACTCATTTACCTCATTTTCTCTCCTATTATCTCTCCCTCCTTTCTATCCTCCCTAATTTCCCTCTAAGCAACGAAAAAAAATCCCACTCCAGAAGTAGCCTACCCTACTGAAAATTCACTATAGAAAGAGTTTTGTTACAATGACCTATACTCACACAACCTTAGCAGATAAATGCTATGTATTACCTAGCAAACGATCCGTTCACCTACTACCACAACGGCTCAAAAATTCCCACCACAAACAAACTCGTCTGCGCCAATCTAGAACTTCAGTACGTTAGTGAACTCACTAACAAATAGTAACTAATTATGTAGTTTCAAAGGAAAACAATTTAGGCTGTCAAGAATGAAAAGGCATAGATGGGTTTTTTGTTTAGACTCAAGAAAGAAAGCACTCCTAGATGTTTTTGAACCTAGCCTTGACTGGCGTGTATCAATAAGTATTTAAGTGTCGTATGGAAACAATTTATTTAGCTTTTTGTTTTTTTGTGGTTTATTGAAAGTATAAATAATAATAAAAAAAAAAAAAAAAAAAAGACTCGCAATAAGAAAAAAACATAAAGTGGGACTCACAAACAGTACATGATTGTGGCTTTTTGATAAGAAAATAAGCTAATTGGAATTTGCGAGCAATACCCGGTCATGATAGTTCGACCACAAACAAGCTAAGTGATTGGTACGTTGTGATTGGTATGCAATAAAAGTGATGTCAATAATACTCCCATATAAAGCTTATGTTATACTAATTACAATCTGCCATCAATTTTTATTGTGTTTATAGAATTTTCGGAGTAAAAGTATAATGTATACCCCACTTTCTTAGGTGAGGAAAGCCCTTTGCATGCCACCACTAGAATAATGTGGCATACTTTCATTCCTTTTTCTTAGTCTTCCTCTCAATATAAAGATATTATAAGGATTTATTACCATTTTGATCCTCTTTTTGTCTTGTGTTCCAAAATGGTCCATACTCCTTCAAGTGTAATATTTTAGTTTTTAAACTTTTGTTCTTATGTCAAAAAGGTTATTGCTGAATGGAAAAGGACCGAGATGACAAATGAATAATAATGCACTAAAAAAGAGTGTAAAACCACAACCTGTTAACGAAAAAAAATATATAGCGTGTAGGGAGTGAAATTGGGGGTCTGAAATCCTTAGCCCCAGAACCATCACCCATACATAATAGTGTTTTAAAGGGTCAATCTTGCAAAAACTACCTTACCCATAATCTATCTGTCACCACAAGTCTAAAAATAATATCTCAAACTCACAAAACCAGCTTTCATGGCAACCATCCACCTTGTAAACACCCATCACCAAGCTCAACAAACCCAATCAAATAAATCATAACATACTCACCACATCTACAAACACCAACAGACTCGACTACTCACCACATCTTCGAACACCAGCTCAAAGTCTAAACAAAGGTCAGCCTCGATATAGCAAGGAAGAAAAACTGAAAAAGAATAAAGAGAGAAGATTAAATAGATCTAAGAGCAATGAGAAAAGAAGAGAGAGATTTAGTCAATGAAACGAGATCTGAGAAAGAATTAAACAAAATATAAGATACAAAGCAGATTGTCTCAAAGATAATTTGGTTGTAACTGTTGGACTGTAGATCAAATGACTTGAACCATCATTCCTCATCAATTAATTACACCCCACATCAGGGCTAATATGCATATTTATCAATGAGGTGACTACCAATAATATATATATATATATATATATATATATATATATATATAGGCATCCAGAAATTACATTCTCCAAATGGTCACAAAAATTAATCAAAGAAATTCAAAAAGAAACTGTAACTCATCCTGAAATATCATTTCATTAATACCATGATCCTGAAATATCAATTCATTACTATCACAAAAAGAACAATTATTCAGAACAGACAAACTCTGATAATTTCATGGCATGCACAAAACATTGATACAAGAAATAGAAGAACATGAAAATAAAGCATAGGGGCAAAGGCAAATGCTGATATACAGATGCAAACTTCATACGAACACCCTCACAGAACTACATTAGTAATCTTCAGCTTCCTCTTCATCATCGACACCTTCAGCACCAACTTCTTCATAATCTTTCTCAAGAGCAGCCAGATCTTCACGGGCTTCTGAGAACTCCCCTTCCTCCATGCCCTCACCAACATACCAGTGAACAAATGCTCTTTTGGAATACATGAGATCAAATTTGTGGTCAATACGTGAGAAAACCTCAGCTACTGCTGTGTTGTTGCTTATCATGCAGACAGCTCGCTGCACCTTGGCAAGATCACCACCGGGTACAACTGTTGGAGGCTGATAGTTGATGCCACATTTGAAGCCAGTTGGGCACCTATGAAATCCAACACAACAAAATTTTCAGATCTCATTGGAATGTAGGGCAATAAGGATGCTGTTCAAAAGTTTGCATTGCAAGTTGTCCAACTGGGAGAGACAACACAAAAACCAATAATATATTGTGCTTTAACAAACTCCTTTAAAAAGAAAAGCAATAGCAAATTCATCTAAATCTTAAGTTGGCAGGCAGATCTAACATATAAACAGGTATAAAGCTGATGCTCCAGTCATAATTCCAAAAGTTGTCCTCATCAAAGTTTTAACATCCAGATATTGTAAGATCATGCAATCCCATCCCCCGCACACACCCAAAAAAAAAGGGAAAAAAGAAACATTGGAAGCTGGGAACAAAGAAACACAGTCAATGTCACCAACCCTTAATCTACAGTCACCACATTGATCTCTATCCAATCTTGACTCTAGGCAATCCCACTCATTAAATATTGAACCAAGCCAACATTACCTCTATAGAATTGATAAACCAAGCCAATCTCCAAACCAGGAAAAAAAAAAGTTTCAGGCCAAACAATTTTCTCTAAAAGGAGACAGTAAAGCAAAACAAGAAAGAATTTACCCCTGAACTCTAGCAGAGCAATCTAGAGTTATACGAGGTATGCATTTGATGAGTCTAGATGGTGAGACTAATTAGGTCAAATGGGTTTAAATACACAACTACGAACAATATAATCCAAGAAAACGATGCTAAGGATAGCTTAACCAAAGAAGTTTGATAAACAATCTTAGACAACATTTTCCCAAGATTAAGTTCATAGTTATATTTCATCCAACTTTACTCAAGTATGCCTTAGTCTTTGCCTTGTTGAATGCAATTTTTTTCCTCTTACCAGTCAACAAACTGAACAGTTCTTTTGGTTTTGATGGTGCCAACGGCAGCATTAACATCCTTGGGAACAACATCTCCCCGGTACATTAAGCAGCAGGCCATGTATTTCCCATGCCTTGGATCACACTTAGCCATCATGCTTGAGGGCTCAAACACTGCATTTGTGATTTCAGGAATTGAAAGCTGCTCATGATATGCCTTTTCAGCTGAGATGACTGGGGCATATGAAGAAAGCATGAAATGGATCCGGGGATATGGTACAAGGTTGGTCTGGAACTCAGTAATATCCACATTAATAGCCCCATCAAATCTCAATGAAGTTGTCAAGGACGAAATGATTTGAGATATCAATCGGTTCAAATTGGTATAAGTTGGCCTCTCAATATCAAGGGATCTTCGGCAAATGTCATAGATAGCTTCATTGTCCAAGAGCACAGACACGTCTGTGTGTTCAAGCAAAGAATGAGTAGAAAGGACACTGTTATAAGGCTCCACAACTGCCGTTGAAACCTACCAAAAAAAAGAGTTCACAAGAGTTGAACCCTGTATTAGCTTTAATTGAATAGTGAAACAAAATGTTTCTTTTGAAATGATATTTCTTACATAAATTGTACTAAAATGAGCATCAATAAGCGCAATAAAAACCACAATCCATGCAAAAAAAGTGTTTCCATCATATACAGTTCAAAAACAACCCTGAATTTCTTTCCTTTTATGCCCATATGTGATAGAACCTTCCAGAAATGTTCCCAACTAACCATTATTAAAAATACACCTCCAACAACAATGCTATATACAAACTTTTAGCAAAGAGTAAAGGATCAAGATATTAGTAACCATCTGTACCTGGGGAGAAGGATAGATGGTGAATCCAAGCTTCGACTTCTTCCCATAGTCTACTGACAGGCGTTCTAACAACAATGACCCTAGACCAGAACCAGTACCACCACCAACAGCACTAAACACCAAAAACCCTTGCAAGCCAGTACAGTTATCAGCTAATTTCCTTACTCGATCAAGGCAGAGATCTACAATTTCCTTCCCAACTGCACAACAATCCAGAATAAGGTTAAAGCAACATGATTAACATATTAAAATTTTCCACTTTATGCAATTTGCAAACAATGTCACTTATCACTTACCTGTATAGTGCCCTCTTGCAAAATTATTAGCAGCATCTTCCTTGCCAGAAATTAGCTGCTCGGGATGGAACAGTTGCCGGTAAGCTCCAGTCCTAACTTCATCAATAACAGTTGGTTCCAAGTCAACAAATATGGCCCTAGGCACATGCTTACCTGAACCAGTCTCACTGAAGAAGGTATTGAAAGCATCGTGTGCAACACCCACAGAAAGGTCACTGCAAAGACATAGAGGTTCATAAGCAGCTCAGTACAAATCTAACCCAACAAGCACAACAGAACTACAATTACAAAAACCTTAGTCCCTAAATTTCAGGGCCAACAATGGTTCCTCAACAAAATAATTAGGGTCAGCCAAATCTAACCCAACAAGTGCAAGGCCTAAAATAGTTAACAAACATTGTGAGAATTTGACAATAATGCAATATGTTATTGTTCCAAATCCAGGAAAAATTGAGCAATGCCCATTTCTGAACTCACCAAATCCAACTGAAAACCTTAAAATCCTCTCTTACCATGACTGTTAGACAGTGGCTCATATTCTGAATGAGAGAGTAAGACTAGTATGACAACTGACAAGCATATATTGGCAAATTTAACGTACTGGGTTAGGGTTTCTTGGGACAGTATAAATTCATTGTAAACCCTTATTTTTCATGTAGTGGAATTCTCAACTACTGGGTATGGCACATTGCTGAACCACATAAATCTGAGTGTTATTTATTCATTTCCCTTCTCTTTTCTCTTTATTTTCACTAACATTGCTCAGATCTGAAAACTTCAACAAACCCAAAAGCCCTCTCCAATTACAAAAACATCACATGCAATATATAACCACATCTTCAAACAATCTCCAAATACAAATACAATGATACAACAGAAAAATCCCAACTCTCAGATTCATCCAAAATTACAACGACCCAGATGAATTTCATTGCTGGGAATTTAATAAAAACCAAATCTAGCAACATACACACATAAATATATGTAAACCCAGAATGCAAAAACACATTACAAAACGCATTGGAAAACAAAAAGAGTAGGAAATGGAAATGACAAACAAATAAAATAGTAATAATCAGCCACTGGTAGATCGCTTCAGATTCAAGTTCACACACATAAACAAAAAGAAAAAGAGAAAGAAAAAGAAATACCTGGGCATTGTACCATCAGGGTGAATGTCATGCTCAAGGCAATAGAGTTCCCAACAAGAATTTCCCACCTGAATCCCAGCCTGACCAATATGTATGCTTATTATCTCTCTCATCTTGCTTCTCCTTCTTCTTCTTTTGCTTCTTCTTTGTCTTTCTGGGTTTGTTTGTGTGTGTGTGAGAGAGAGACTGAAAGAGAAAAAGAAAAGAAAAGTGGCGCTTCTGAGATTTGACCTAAATGCAAAATGGAATAAGAGGAAACGCACAGCACACACAACCTTTGTGGTTTTCTCTGTTTTGTGCTCTGTGTTTGTGACTTGTGTGTTGTGTTTTTCTCTCAAAACTTCAATTTAGTGCTTTCTATAATTTCTCTTTACTACCCACTACCTTTTTTTTCCTTTTTAAATTAAAATAAAAATTAATTTAAAATCAAATAAAATTTGAGAAGATATTTTTTTTAAGACTTGTCTTCTACTTCAAATGGTCACATTGGGGGCCCACCATTTGGCGCCAGCCTTTCATTGGGCCCCTCCTGTATCTCCCAAATGACCATATTGCCTCCCCCTCTACTTTTTATTTTGATTGTTATTAAAAATGTCCTTAAATTTTGGGCCATACTTATTTTATTATTTTAGACTTTTAAACTTGAAAATTTTGTTTTTAGTCCTAATAGAAAATTATAAAACGTGTCATCAAGTTTTATCATTGTTGTCTTGTTATTATAATTCTTAGGATTTGTTTAGATACAACTTATTTTTGCTGAAACTGAAAACTAAAAACTGAAAATACTGTAGCAAAATTATTTTTAAATTTGTAAATAATACCGTGGGACCCATTTTTAATATTTTTTTAATCTGTAAACAGTGCTAAACAGTATATGAACAGTGCTCAACAGTGCTGTTGTCCCCTAAAGCAGTAGCGCTTGCAGGTAAAATAAAAAATAAAAAAAAAAGTTAAAACGCAAAACGCAAAACGCAAAACGTGGCTTTCAGCCGAATCCAAACCCACACTTACTCTTTTTCTTAGAAGAATTATAAAAGAACTTTTCAAATTTAGAGAATAAAAAACTTTTTTTTTTTTTTGAGAAATAGAGAATAAAAAACTAGATACAGATTTTATAAACTAATAGTATATTATGATATTATCACCCATTTTATTTTAGTTTTTGAATTTTTTTAGTGTCATTTGGTATACTGAATGAAGATTATAACATAAATGATAATTTTTATTATTGGGAAAAAATGTGTTGTAATGTAATAACTAAACATATTCATAAGTTTCGTTGTAAGTTATAATATTATAATAAGACTTAAGATCTATTTTAGGAAATATCTTATTCACACAATTATATTTCATAAAAAATAATATTGTTTTAAATTTGAGAGAGAGATGAGATATTTTTTGATGATTTTTTATTTTTATAATGTTATGTGCATATGGAAAGTTTGTTTATTTGAAAATATATTAATTTTAGAAATTATTACACCTACTAAGAAATAGTTACTACAACCCTTTTAAAGAGGAATAATTATATCTCATTTGAAAGAATAGCTATTTATATGGGATAACTATTCCATGTAATAAACATATAACTAAACTACAGAATAATTATAATATTGCACAGCCTATTACAGTCTACCAAACATATTCTTAATGTCTGCCACAAGCAAATATAGTAAAAAATTTATATCGGAGTTGATACTATATACTAAAGTAATCCTTCATATGCTTAAAAATTAAACTTCTCATAAGAACTCCAATTCTATCATAATGTAGGTGGTTCATGTCACACTTATCTCATTTACAAGATTGGCATTCTTACCATGAAGTTAATAGAATTACACATGTAATGGTGAATTTTCATCAAATCTAGGGTAGGTGGGTAGGTTAGGAAACAAAACCGCATCGCAATAAAGACTTTGTCTAAAACATAGTTTAGACCCTCAAGGAATCACCAATTAGGGGCATGCAAATGAGAACAAGCCTTTTATTTGGGCCAAATACCAATAGGTGGGATTGGTTGGAAGCACTCTTAGTGTTAAGTTAGGGAAGGGAATCATAGTGTAAGTCTAGAGAAAAATTACAGAGCAACAATCATCAAGAGAAATAAAACTTCCATTCAGATTTGAGGGGGAATTTATAGTGGAGATTGGTAAACACTTCCTCCATGTTGTCAATAAAGAGTTCTATTAACACCATCCTCCAAGGTCACATGAGGAAATGTGATCCTAGAGCACTTTCCTCAATGTTGTAGAGAGCCCTATCATGCTACATTATATGCAATTGAAGACATATTAGGCATACTAGATGCAAATATGAAGGGTGATGACTCCACATCAACACTCATTTTCAGGTAGAAGTATTTGGTTGTTGCCTTACCTGGGCTCTTTTGAGCTTGACCTATCATTGGATGTCTTGTAGTTTGATTACTCTAGGGCACTGTTCATTTCTATTTAATTGCTTTAACCAAAGAGTCATGCCTAGAACTTGTACACTCAATTGGCTCAGAGCTCGACAAGACGCCTTTGGATTGTCCAAGTTCAATGATTTTGGGCCAAGCTCAACTAGGCAATTTTGGTTATTTTTTTTAGTAAATAATTATTTTAAAAAAAAAGAAATAAATATGTTTTTTTAGGATTCAAAATTACAAAAGAGATTAAAATAATTAATTAATTTCAAGTGTTGGATTAAGTTACTCCCTCAGGTGTCCCAAGAAAGCCTCACCCAGATTAAAATATATAAATATATTATCAATTCTTTTGGTAACTATTTTAAAGATTTATTTCAAATTTTCAATGATTATTTGATAAGTTTAGCTTGGAAAAACGTCTTTTTGAAAAGGAAAAAAAAAATCATTTTGACTTTATAAAGGAAAAGTCGCTAAGGCTAAGGAGTAAGGAGTAAACTTTGAAAAAAAGGAAAAGTCGGTAAGGACTAAGGGGTAAACTTAAAAAAAAAAATATATATATATATATATATATATATATAAATGCACTAATTATTGTCAAGAGTTTTTTTGGGGAGTGGGAGCAGACTCATTGGATCCACACACCTTAGGCATGGTCTAAAAAGGAATATGCTGGATTCGGCAGGGGTAGAATGGGCAAAATAGTTTCTCAAAAAAAAAAAAAAAAAGAACGGGCAAAATTGAAAAGGACGGCCAGCTTGGCCATGTGAAACGAACCAATTGAATAGCTGTTTTTTTTTTTTTTTTTTTAATTAATTTTTAAATAATAATTGAAATGCTATTTTTTTTTTTGAGAAAATTGAAATGCTATTTAGCTAAAAGAATACGTGATATTTGATTAAAAAAAAAAAGTATATCCATATCATACTTGGTTGTCTATTTCTCAACTTTATTCAGTACAGGGAAAAAAAAAATTATACAATACCTAATTTTTTTTTTTTTTTAATTTCAACCTATAGCGTCTGTTCTTGATGATAACTCTTTATCATCAGATCAAGATATCAATTGGTTTTTGGTATAGACGAAAATTAAACTTCAAGTCTCTTATTTAACTATTAGAGATTTTATCACTTAAGTTAATCGGAATCCATATTTTCTTTTGAGTTTTAATTATACACCTAAGTCCTAAGAGTGAAATTAATACACAAAATTAATAACAAATTATATATATATATATATATATATATGTGTATATATATATATATATGCAACGACCTGTTTATTAGATAGCTATTGCGCGAAACAAATTTATTAATGATCTTAATAAAAGTGCATTTTTACTTATCAAAAAAAAAAAAAAAAATAGTGCCAATGGGCTAATAGCATGATGTTATATAGGGATGGTCATGGGTAGGGTATGGATCGGGTATACCCATACCCTACCCGAAATGTTTGCCTATGAATACCCAAATTCTAATACCCATTAATATCCATACCCAATCTTTACCCGAATGTATTATCCATGGATATCCATACCCTACCCAAAACTCATTTAAAAAAATGCATTGAATATCATTAAGAGCACTCTCATCAGGTGTGCCAAATGCCAAATATTTGGCATTTGGCACACCAAACACCAAAAACTATCCCTCATCAGCTTTTCCAAATCTCAAAAAATTTGAGACATAGCTACAGTACCGTCTCAAATATGAGACGGTACGGACAGCCATGCCAAAACACTATTTGGCTTATTTAATTTGTTTTTTCTCTCTCCTCCTATCAGATGTCTCTCTCTATTATTTTAATTTATTATTTTAATGTGTAGTAAATATTATTTTAATGTATAGTAAATATTATTTTAATGTATAGAATTATAGTATAGAACATCTGATAAATGGTATGTTGTAAAATGATGTGCTAAAATGATAAAATAGGTTTTTGGTGTGTCAAAATGGCATTTTTTATGAGAGAGCTGATGAGAATGCTCTAACCGACCAATCAATAAAGCAAAAAAAATTAAAAATTAACCAATTCAAATTATTTACAGGTAAAAAGAAAAGCTACCATTATTATCAAATGGTAAAGGAAAATCGGTCTAGAGCTCGAGTCACGTGGAAATCTCTGAAACGAAATCGAGAACATCATCCGTGACTCCAGGAACATCATCGTCGTCCTCGTCTTGTCGAAAAGCTTCTTCTTCTTCCTCGTTGTTTTCGAACTGTAACAAGTTGGAAGCGAGCTTCGAGATCTCACTCACGGCTTTGGTATTGGACAGAAGGGACAACCTACTCTTCAAGCTCCCAACGATTTCAACAAGATCGTTGCGGATTCCAACGAGAGCTTGAGATTGCGATTGTGATTGTGATTCTGATGATGATGAGGAATCAACGGCTGCGATTGAAGAAGGTGGTGACGATGGTGGTGGGGCCAGAAAGTTGGCGACACTGTGGAACTGATGGCCGAGGGTTTGGTGGTTAATTTTTATTTTTATTTTTTTGAATGGGTTTGATCTGATTGTGTTTGTGTGTTTGAGGAGAGGCGGAGAGCTTTGAGAGAGAAAGAAATTTAGGTTTTTTGAGTACGGGTTGGGTTTGGGTAATATTCATACCCTACCCGCAAAATTCGGGTAATATCCAAACGCTAGCCGATTACCTTCTACCCATAAAGAACCGGGTATTATCTGAAATATTTGGATCGGGTAAGGTTGAATATCCATTACCCAATGGGTATGGTCATATGTCATACTACTTACTCCATGAGATTAATTAATTATTTGATATCCCTGCTGCAGGCTTACTCACATAGCAAAATAATAATAATAATGGTATAGATTACTATTATTATTGTCTTCACCTTTCAATTTTATTTTTTTAATTCTCAAGTTCAATCTTGCCTTTTTCTAAGTTCTAGCTTCCTTTCATGTACGTATGCCATTTTAATAAAAACAAAATAATTGAAGCTTTGGGAATGTGCGTTGAGAGAGAGAGAGAGAGCCATGCTAATAAAACCAAAATGAAAATCCGGTGATGAAACGCCAAATCTAATTCTTATATTTGTATCCTTCCACCTATTGCCGGCGGTTGGACTAACATGGTTATCGGTTAGTTACCACTTACCACCATATATTAGTGAGCTTAGTAAGTTGGCATTCACATGCTAATATTCCTCCTCTCTGGCTGCACAATGAGTATACTTTGATATTTCACCTACATCCCCAACCACCTCCCAAAGGGGAAGAAATATAATAAATTAATATGGTTGAACTTGGCAAATGGTAAACATTATGATCATATATAATCATTTCTCTCACAGATTTGTATATTTTGAATGCAAGTAAGGTCAATATTATAATATATTAGGATATTTCCACAAATGAATAGATTGTGGTTTTACAGAATACCATGAACTATTATGGATTTGTAATACTATGAATTACTGTGATTTTAAGATTATCATAAAATATTATTATATGTACTCATATATTGGGTTTTCGCTGTGAATGTAGATCATCAAATCGAACCACATTAATTCTTTTGTTTTTTCTTTCTTTCATCATTTTATTTTCTTGTTTATATTTTAACAAAATAATAGAGGAAATTTGTTAGGTTCATCCTAGCTAGATTATCACGGTCCTATTATTACCACATGTAATCAAAGATAGGCAAATTTAAGACACAAAACTGCAAGTCTACAAAGATATTGAATACTGATTCTTCCAACCCAAGATATGGCAGATTAAGGGCACTTATTAGTCATTGGAATCCACAACAAAATTTTGTTTAGTGTTTGTTCATCTATGCTTGATGCTACTTGGGAAGTCTTGCTAGCTTGCTATTTTGGAAGCAAACAAATTAGCCTTGTCTTCTATATATGAACTTTGCAGCAGGTGAGACTTAAAATGTGTTTCCACCAATTCAAGAAAACTCTAATCTCTTCCCCCATCAGAGTGGTCTTTATCAAATCACATATCAAAGTCCTTATTTTCCTTTATTGGCCCATCAGCTTTGTTCACTGGGAGGGCTAATCAAGCTTCTCAAAACATAGCCCATTGGGCTTCCTTTTCAATCTCCTCTCCCTCCTAAAAAGGCTTTGTCTACTGATGGAATATATGGGCTAACCCTCGTATGACTTATCTTGTTCAATCAAAGATTATTTGCCAAGAAAAAAACAAAGATGTCCAAAGTCCAAAGTCCAAACAGAAACACCCATTTAAATTACACTCTTGAGTTTGAGTGAGATCTCTCCCCTCTCAAAACTGTCTTATTGGTTAATGGGTATCCCACATGAAAGCTGCCACTTTGGGAGAGTTTAAATTAACCATAGGAAAATAAGATTTCGACTTCCACAAATAAGCCCATGCCTGTTTCACTTCAATTGAAAATTTGTAGTCTCCAAAAAAAAAAAAAAAATTAGAATGTTTTGAGTCACATTTATATCCGGCTTTCTTATTTACGTCTACATTATATATACATTTACTAGACTAGTACAGGAGAGGGATTTTGATTTTGATTTTGATTTTTTTTTATACAACATAATTTAAATCTATGACATATGTTCCATAATGTCTAAGTTAAGATTCTTTAACCATCAAAGTTGGGTGAGTACCAAGCATGCCGTGAGGTTCCTGCTAAAGTAGGCTCCATTTCGCAAGGGATCTGCTCATCCAATACTTCATCCTCGAAGGAGACTCGCTGGTATTAGTGGAATGCCTTGAAGGAAATTTCGCCTCCCCTCTCCTCAGTGGCTGCTGTTGTGTACAACTCCCTGTCTGCTACTCATGATTTTTGTCGGGTGGATTTTTCCCATGTTCGTAGGCAAGGTAATAGGCCAGTCCATTTACTAGCAAAACATGTTGTAGGCATTGCTGATTTTTCTATTTGGATTGAAGAGAATCATTGTTTTATAGAACAAGCTATTCTCCATGATGTAACGGTTGTTTCTCAATTTAAATAAAATAATTTACGGTCTTCCGATAAAACAAAAAAAAAGATGTCCAAAATTTTGACCCTTTTTGTTATGAATTAAGATGATGTGCTAGATAAATTGTTATTTGAATTAGAAGTGTTTAAATTCAAGTTTAGTGATAGATCTTTATCTGAATAAGATAGCATAGTAGATTAGTATTTTTCTTTAAAAAAAATTGATTCTTATATTTTAGGATTTGTTGATGAAGCTATCTCATTTTAGTCTATTTCTGTACCTTGAATCATTAATAAGAGGCAGACAGAAAATTAACTAAAAAAATGTCATCTTGAGCTAACTGTCTTTTATATTCGGTAGTTTATCACGGTTCACAAAACTTTTGTTATATTTCTTCCTTTGGAAATGGTTTGTTCATATTCTTAATGTGATATAGTTAACTTAAAAACTAACATCTTGCTTCTAAAAAAAAAAAAAAAAACAAAAACTAACATCTTGCCTTCACTACAAGAAAACGGGCTATTGCGGCGGTCCAGAACCGCCGCTAAAGCCCCAAAAACCGCCGCTAAAGGTACATTCGACCTATAGCGGCGGGTGCTATTGCGGCGGGCCGTCCCGTCGGTGCTGCAGTGCCGCTATAGGTCTATTGCGGCGGTCGCGAAAAGCGCCGCTATAGATGCACCTTTTAGCGGCGGGTAAAGGTTTATTGCGGCGAGCATAAAACCGCCGCAATACGTCTTTAGAATTCGTGGGATTGACTTTTAGCGGCGGAGTAATGCCCGCCGCTATTGTGTCCACCTTTAGCGGCGGGCAAAGAGCGCCGCTATAGACAATCGATCAGAACAGCTAAATGTACTTTTAGCGGCGGGTGCATGCCCGCCGCTATATGTTTCAACCTTTAGCGGCAGGCGATAAGCGCCGCTATAGGTATTTATTTAAAACGTAAAATGTGAACCTTTAGCGGCGGTTTTTGCCCGCCGCTATAGGTTAATTTTTTTATAAAAAAACCGGTCCCATTTCATACAACCTGTAATAATTTTAGTTCTACCTGACCTTTCACCTCGATATTATTGTAGGAGAATGATGCGTCATTTGAGCTAGAACTCATCAATAAATTCAATCTTTGAATTCTAGCACATACAAAAACCTAGAATAACACTAACTGACTACAATAATGTACTATATAAATAAATAATGCCAACATATCAATGTTACAAAATAAGTTTAATAAATTAATAAGTAAATATGAATTGAATTAAAATAGTGAAGGGCTCAATCCTAGTACACAGGTTATACACAGTGGGAGTGCTTAGGGAGAATAAAAGCAAAACAAATCCTTGGTATTAGGTATAGTATGATTTAAACAAATTGGAGAAGCAGTCGACAAAATATTCAGTGCAACAAAGTTGACTACATCAAAAGCAACCCACTAATTGATTCAGTGTTAAAAGTTTGAAAAAAATAACAGGCCATTCAGATTACCAAGACAACAATGTAGACAACAGTATCAAATAGAGATATAACTAGCCTTTGAAATTACCAGACACCTTTGAATGAAGCAGAGAACTTAGTTGCTCAAGGTGCTAGTCTCACATAGTCAGTTGTTCAGTATCTAGAAAAAGCATTCAGAAGATTCTTGATTTGTATGGAGCTCCATCCAAATGAGGTACAAGTGCAGCTGTCATCTTTTCCCTTTTAATTTTGGGGCAAGAAATCAGCAAAAGTAGCTGATATGACTCTCCCAGGAGCCACTTCCTTATCCTTAACAGCTTCTTTCTATTAAAAAAAATAAATAAATAAAATTTAAGCTCCAACTAGAGGACCTTTCATATTTCCAACATGTTTATAATCAAGAAAAGTACAAGATCTTTTTTATGCATATATATTGGTAATAGTAATTGAATTAAGAAAAAAACTCAAAGTACAAAGTACAGGACATTTGGTGTACACAGGTTGTGCACCCTAATGTCAGCAATTCAAAGCATATATGCTGTCACTGGATGGTCTATTACTAATACTTTCTAAAAGGCACCCAACAAAATTAAGTTCCAACAAAATGGGATTTCACCCTCTCTGTAGGTGTCTCCTGCTCTTCGAAGGTCCTTCTATTCCTCTCCCCTCAATCTGCCATATCATAAAAGCTGGAGCTAAACTCCATACTCTACTTCGAAATTGCATACATACATATTATCATCAAAATGAGCAAAAATAAAATAGTGATTAAAGAAATCTGACCTGTTTGGGTTGTCGATTGTTGTTGGGCAAAGAAAGAAGAAATATAATTGAGCCCCCTTCTTTTATTTCCAAACACATGAAGCTTTGATGGGCAAGCAAACCTGATCCATTAATTAAAAAACAAGCCATCATGGACAATTCAAATTGCTTGAACTTGAGTGTGAGTATAATGCTTACTCTTGAATATGCGGATGAGAGACCGTCATCCAATGGTTCTCTTCAGCTCTGAGATGGTAGATATCTTCCTATGCAAGGATGGTATTTTAAGCTCAAAGTCATTCCATTTAATGAATATAGTGGCTCAGCAGACTTTGTTTTTGTGTTTGCAAGAACCTTCATTTTACTATTTTACCTAAACTGAATGTGGTGATCCTGTTTGGGTGGTCTATGCTAAAAATACCTTCCATCATTGTAATTCTACCAAGAAGAAAAGGTAAGCTAGAGTGATTTCTGCCTAGTCTGCTTCCTGATATAATGCGGCTTCAACAATTTTTTCTTTATTTAATGAATGCTTTAAGATAAGCATTAAATTACAAACAACAAGATGCCAAGACACAAGCATACATTCCACCCTAAGTCAGAGGTTGAAGAAATCATGTACAAATTAACAATTTAGTCATGTGGCTGTGTACTAAGAAGAGAAAATGCCATTTGGTACAGAAACCATTAGCTTAAACAAGATGCAAAGTCTGTGATTGTATTATCGATGAAGCATGCTAGTTTTATAAAATTGCTCCATATACCAAAGTAGGAATAGCAAAAAACTAAACACATTCTTTTTAAATAATAGAAACAGTCAGCAATTCAATCAACTCAATAATACCACTAACCATGTAAGTCCTATTATATAAAAGAAACAAATATGAAACCAACATTGCATAATAAAACTAATCGCATTCTGTTGGAATAATATAATAGTAACAGTTAGCAATAGAATATAATTCATTCTAAGTTAAAGGAAAGGAAGAAGAAATGACTTGAATCAAGTTGTAGGGGAGTGGGGTATATAAACCAAAGCCTTATATTAAAAAATATGGATAGAACTCAGTATTCAAGAAACTAACTTTGTATTCTCAATGTCCAAATTTTAAAAAAAAAAAATTTAAAAAAGAAAAAAAGAAAAAAAAGAGTAACAAGCTTACTCCTCTAAAATAAGTATACAAAAAAGTCGCCATACAATGAGTAAATGTACAGCTACACTCCATCAAATAGTAGAAACCGTATTTCATATCATTATAACTCTAGGAAGTATCCACTCCATCAAATTAAGACGATGCTGATCTGAGATCTCAATTTTTTTGAAACTAACTGCTGAACCGAGTGGTATGATATTATCTACACGAACAGAATTGAAAAGCTTTACAGCAGCTTCCACTGCTTCCTATGCCACTCTGCTTTGACCTGTAGATTTGTCTATATTCAGGTATTTAGGTAGCTTTGTAATTGTTTGGCATTTGGGTTGATATATTAGATGTTGTATATTTTTTTGATAAGACTAATTTATGATGTTACAGGTTTTTTATAACACAAATATGCTTATAATGCCCGTCAATACTCCAGGCACTTACCTCATAGTGCACAACCCCGAATCAAATTTTCTCCGTGTCTGCAACATCCAAAACCAAGGGGATCATATGGACATTGTCATACCATGGTTGGAATTATTTTAAAAAAAAATTCCAGTTAAGTCATAAAAGATTTAATTATGTTTGTTATAACTTATTTTTGTAGCTTTTTGAAAATGGACCGTATAAAAAAGACTGCTGAACTGAACAGGAACTTTATAACAAGAGTAGAAGTATTTTTAATAATAATAAAAAAAATCTCTTATAATTCATCACAGAGAATGAAAAATATCACCATATTAAAGAGTATTTGAAATTTATTGCATAAAATCCTAAATTAGTTTCCTATATAGCCTTCAAAGCATCATTAAATTCTATGCGGAGCATCAAGCAGCTTTTACAGACCTCCAAATTACATTCCAACAACATTTCTCAATTATTAAAGGCATCATAATTCTTTTTTTTTTTTTTCTTTTTGAAGGACACAAAAGTATTTGAACCAAATTCATCAATGTCAAATACAAAAATGCAAAAAAATATGAATAAACGAGTAAATTTACAGATAAAAAGATATATATATATATATATATATATATATTTTAATAAAACTCATCAGCTCTAGATAAAAAGAAATTAAAATTCTAATAAGCAAATAGTTGACACTGTAAAGTTCAAACCAAGCCAAACAGCACAAGAAAATTGAGATGATTGTATCAATTCCTATCTCATTGAAGAGAGTTGAAATTAAAATTACCTGTGCAGAGCGCCTCCATTGACGGAATCGCAGTACCGCTTCATCCATTGCATGAACTCCAAATTATCAAGCGGCCTTCCTTTTACGAGCTTGCTCACCTCAATGTGCTAATCACCACAAATTTCAAAACGTGCTCCAATCAAATTCGCAAAACAAAACAGATTAAAAAAATTTCAATTTCTAGATCTAGAAATTGAAAAATTTTCAATGAGATTAAAAATGGACTTACGGGCATCGATGCACCAGGAGAAGGGTCGGTAAGGAGGAGCTTGAGGTAGAGACTTAGAGAGAAAATTAGGGATGGAAGCGGTTGATAAAATGTGGTATTTATATCATGCTACTAGGGTTTTTTTTTTTTTAAATTAAATAGCCAAAAACAAACGCGAAGGCTCGAACTTGGGATTAGTTAGCCAAACACAAGGAGAATACCACTAAGCCACTGATCAATTTTGCCCTAAAGTTATATATAAATATATATATATCAATTCAGTTCGGTCCATGAAACTTTTGTGCGGGAAATGAAAGATGTAAGTGGGAAAAAACTTTTGGGGAAATTTTTTGCGGGAAGGGAAAAGACAATGGGGGGGAATGGGGGGGGGGGGGAAGAGTAAAAATAATAGTTAGACGTAGGAAATTTTGTGTGAGAAGGATAAATAAAAAAAATTTAAAAAAAGCATAAATGCATTTTTTTTTCTATATATTTCGGGATTATTTATATTTTAGTTTTTACTTTTCTATTTTACCAATTTTAGTTCCTCAAATGAAAAATGCGTTTCAATTTGGTCTTTATCGTCATCTCACTAACGAAAATTTCTTACGTGATAAACGGAGTGCACTATTTACACACTATATGCTGACATGACTATTAAAAAAAAAAATTTAAATCGTATTTAGCATATTAAAAATTCCAAGTCAGCATTTAATAAATAATAAATCACATAATTTTTTATTTTTAATTTCTAATTTTTTTTAAAAATAAAATAAGATAATTAAATTAATTTTTTTATTCATTTCATTATTATTAATTTCTAAAAAATGTTACACCAACCAATAACTTATTGTTGAATTCATATTTTAATAATCCAACCATTAAATCACATTTTCTATTTGTTCTTAACATGCATGCCAATTTTCATGCCAATCGAGTGTAATTTACCATTTGATCTTTAAACTCATCTTTTATACGTTATTTTAAATTACAAAAACTTGAATTTAAATAATTAATTGATAACATGACTATTAATCTTTGATCATCTTGAAATTTTGTATGCATGAAAAATATATGAAAATAATGTAATCTAACGGTAGATTTGTCAAAATTCACATTGAATTAAGAAATATAGGGTTGGGTTCAAGTTACACTTGATATAACTCTAAAAAATATTACACCAACCAATAACTTATTGTTGAATTCATATTTTGAAAATCTAACCGTTGGATCACATTTTCTATATGTTCTTAACATGCATGCCAATTTTCATGCCAATCGGGTGTAATTTACCATTTGATCTTTAAACTCATCTTTTATGCGTTATTTTAAATTACAAAAACTTGAATTTAAACAATTGATTGATGACATGACTATTAATTTTTAATCACCTTGAAATTTTGTATGCTTGAAAAATATATGAAGATAATGTAATCTAACGGTAGATTTGTCAAAATTCACATCGAATTAAAAAATATAGCGTTGGGTTCAAGTCTCACTTGATGTAACTCTAAAAAATGTTACACCAACCAATAAGTTATTTTTGAATTCACATTTTGAAAATCCAACCGTTGGATCACATTTTCTATATGTTCTTAACATGCATGCCAATTTTCATGCCAATCGGGTGTAATTTACCATTTGATCTTTAAACTCATCTTTTATGCATTATTTTAAATTACAAAAACTTGAATTTAAACAATTGATTGATGACATGACTATTAATTTTTCATCACCTTGAAATTTTGTATACATGAAAAATATATGAAGATAATGTAATCTAACGGTAGATTTGTCAAAATTCACATCGAATTAAGAAATATAGTGTTGGGTTCAAGTCTCACTTGATGTAAATCTAAAAAATGTTACACCAACCAATAACTTATTTTTGAATTCACATTTTGAAAATCCAACCGTTGGATCACATTTTCTATATGTCCTTAACATCCATGCCAATTTTCATGTCAATCGAGTGTAATTTACCATTTGATCTTTAAACTCATCTCTTTATGCGTTATTTTAAATTACAAAAACTTGAATTTAAACAATTGATTGATGACATGACTATTAATTTTTGATCACCTTGAAATTTTGTATGCATGAAAAATATATGAAGATAATGTAATCTAATGGTAGATTTGTCAAAATTCACATCGAATTAAGAAATATAGCGTTGGGTTCAAGTTACACTTGATGTAACTCTAAAAAATGTTACACCAACCCAATAACTTATATCACATTTTCTATATGTTTTTAACATGCATGTCAATTTTCATGCCAATTGAGTGTAATTTACCATTTGATCTTTAAACTCATATTTTATGCGTTATTTTAAATTACAAAAACTTGAATTTAAACAATTAATTGATGACATGACTATTAATCTTTGATCACCTTGAAATTTTTTCTGCAATAAAAATATATGAAAATAATGTAATCTAACGGTCGATTTGTCAAAATTCACATCGAATTAAGAAATATAGTGTTGGGTTCAAGTTACACTTGATGTAACTATAAAAAATGTTACACCAACCAATAACTTATTGTTGAATTCACATTTTGAAAATCTAACCGTTGGATCACATTTTCTATATGTCCTTAACATGCATGCCAATTTTCATGCCAATCGAGTGTAATTTACCATTTGATCTTTAAACTCATCTCTTTATTCGTTATTTTAAATTACAAAAATTTGAATTTAAACAATTGATTGATGACATGACTATTAATTTTTTATCACCTTGAAATTTTGTATGCTTGAAAAATATATGAAGATAATGTAATATAACGGTAGATTTGTCAAAATTCACATCGAATTAAGAAATATAGCATTGGGTTCAAGTCTCACTTGATGTAACTCTAAAAAATGTTACACCAACTAATAACTTATTGTTGAATTCACATTTTGAAAATCCAACCGTTGGATCACACTTTCTATTTGTTCTTAACATGCATGCCAATTTTCATGCCAATCGAGTGTAATTTATCATTTGATCTTTAAACTCATCTTTTATGCATTATTTTAAATTACAAAAACTTGAATTTAAATAATTGATTGATGACATGACTATTAATCTTTGAGCACTTTGAAATTTTGTATGCTTGAAAAATATATGAAGATAATGTCATCTATCGGTAGATTTGTCAAAATTCACATTGAATTAAGAAATATAACGTTGGGTTCAAGTTACACTTGATGTAACTCTAAAAAATGTTACACCAACCAATAACTTATTGTTGAATTCACATTTTGAAAATCCAACCTTTGGATCACATTTTCTATATGTTCTTAACATGCAAGACAATTTTCATGCCAATCGAGTGTAATTTACTATTTAATCTTTAAACTCATCTTTTATGCGTTATTTTAAATTACAAAAACTTGAATTTAAACATTTGATTGATGACATGACTATTAATTTTTAATCACCTTGAAATTTTGTATGCTTGAAAAATATATGAAGATAATGTAATCTAACGGTAGATTTGTCAAAATTCACATCGAATTAAGAAATATAGCGTTGGGTTCAAGTTACACTTGATGTAACTCTAAAAATTGTTACACCAACCAATAACTTATTGTTGAATTCACATTTTGAAAATCCAACCGTTGGATCACATTTTCTATTTGTTATTAACATGCATGCCAATTTTCATGCCAATCGAGTGTAATTTACCATTTGATCTTTAAACTCATCTTTTATGCGTTATTTTAAATTACAAAAACTTGAATTTAAACAATTGATTGATGACATGACTATTAATCTTTGATCACCTTGAAATTTTGTATGCTTGAAAAATAGATGAAGATAATGTAATCTAACGGTAGATTTGTCAAAATTCACATCGAATTAAGAAATATAGCGTTGGGTTCAAGTTACACTTGATGTAACTCTAAAAATTGTTACACCAACCAATAACTTATTGTTGAATTCACATTTTGAAAATCCAACCGTTGGATCACATTTTCTATTTGTTATTAACATGCATGCCAATTTTCATGCCAATCGGGTGTAATTTACCATTTGATTTTTAAACTCATCTTTTATGCGTTATTTTAAATTACAAAAACTTGAATTTAAACAATTGATTGATGACATGACTATTAATCTTTGATCACCTTAAAATTTTGTATGCATAAAAAATATATGAAGATAATGTAATCTAATAGTAGATTTGTCAAAATTCACATTGAATTAAGAAATATAGGGTTGGGTTCAAGTTACACTTGATGTAACTCTAAAAAATATTATACCAACCAATAATTTATTGTTGAATTCATATTTTGAAAATCCAACCATTGGATCACATTTTATATTTGTTCTTAACATGCATGCCAATTTTCATGCCAATCGGGTGTAATTTACTATTTGATCTTTAAACTCATCTTTTATGCGTTATTTTAAATTACAAAAACTTGAATTTAAACAATTGATTGATGACATAACTATTAATCTTTGATCACCTTGAAATTTTGCATGTGTGAAAAATATATGAAGATAATGTAATCTAACGGTACATTTGTCAAAATTCACATCGAATTAAGAAATATATCGTTGGGTTCTAGTTACACTTGATGTAACTCTAAAAAATGTTACACCAACCAATAACTTATTGTTGAATTTAAATTTTGAAAATCCAACCGTTGGATCACATTTTCTATATGTTCTTAACATGCATGCCAATTTTCATGCCAATCGGGTGTAATTTACTATTTGATCTTTAAATGGGAAGACGAAAAAATAGAGGGAAATTTAAATGTCTATTGCGGCGGTCCAACCCGCCGCAAAAAGGAGTACATATTGCGGCGGGTCAATGACCTGCCGCTATATGTAAGATTAATGCCGCTAAAACAGGTCTATTGCGGCGGGTCATTCACCCGCCGCTGTAGTCTGCCGCAAAATACTTGAGCTATTGCGGCGGTTCATTGACCCACCGCTATATCTAAGTTGAGTGCCGCTAATGCAGGTCTATTGCGGCGGGTCATCAGCCCGCCGCTGTAATACGCCGCAAAATACTAGAGCTATTGCGGCGGGCATATGGAACGCCGCAATAGATCTCATGTACAGCGGCGGGCCAAAAAAGCGCCGCAATAGATGACATATAGCGGCGGTTTTTGCACCCGCCGCAATAGGCCCGCCGCAATTGCTCAGTTTTCTTGTAGTGCTTGACACTCTTACACTGAAAAAAATTAGATCAGTTTGAGTATTTTGGATACCATTTTCTTAAAAATACTAGATGCCTATCAGCACAATTCTAGATTTTTATTTTTTATTTTTGAAAAGGAAAACCTCAAAACAAAGTCTCTAAAAACATTAATCCTTATTTGGTTGGTTAACAACATCATTATCTCCTTAGCAAAAAACACTACAAGAAATAATATCAATTAGAAAAAATAAAATAGAATAATACAAACCCAACGATCCATAATACTGCATCACAACTGGGGATTGGAAGGTAGCAGCAAACTTTCAAAGTTGGCTGTTAAGAGCCCACTGTCCTAACTCCTAATACATGTGCTGCATTGTCTGCATCAAAGTTGGTCCCAATAGAAAGAGTGGATCTCAAATCACAAATTATTCTATAATTTGTTTTTACTACCACTTTAACACGGAAAATTGTAAGTAGTTGTCTATTACAGCTTATATATATATAAATCTATTTACCGTTTTTTTTTTCACCACTCACACTTTACCACATTACAATTATGGTAAAAAAGTTGCGTAATAATTTGTAGTATTAGATATTTTCCGATAAAAAGTACAAAGAGGGAAAGATTTTTGACGTCTGATTATAAATGCCCAATATAATGGATGAAACTTGCCAACTAGGATTGATGCCAGAATCTTCTCAATGAAAAAAAAGAAGGTTTGATACCAGGAGATAAAAGGGGATGGACCATTGATTCTTCTCTTCCTCGTAGAATCTTCAAGTTGTCTTGTTGCCTTGCCTCCATGGTTGGTTTCTTTATGGCCTCATACATTAATTTGTAGACAACCCAAGTCAGCATTTCAAAGTCAAACTCTCTCCCTCAATTCTAATAACCATTATAGCCACTCATTATTCATTAATCCAGGAGTAAAGCTTCCTCACAAGGCTTCATTCAACAATTGAACTCATGGCAAATTTTAGGTACAATATGTATGTGTGTATATATATATATATAATTTTTTTGAGAAACAAAATAGTGAATTTTATAAATCAACAGAAAACTCTATCAGCAAGTATAAGTTGTTGAACATTACTATTTGTGAACTTAGCCAATTTATCAGCAACAACATTTCCTTGTCGTTTTACATGTGAGAAAGAGAAGGAAACAAAATTCAAAGCAATGGCTTTGGAATCATATACAATGCGAACAAAGGAACTTAAACATAGAGAAGCCGAATTAAGAGCCTTTGTGATTGGTACACTAGGTTTTTTTTTTAATTAAATTTAAATATATAGTTATAATGGGTGTAATTGTCTCTGAAAAAGATAATACTAGTTGTTCTTAAATTACAAAGTAAAACTCCCTCCTTTTAAACAATATATTTTATTAATTAAATTCACAATATAATAATCCATTATTCACGTGAAAAGAACCAACAATATTGAATAGTTTTTCAATTGAAAACTTTTGAAAACATTAGTGACTTTTCCGGCCATTAAAAGCTGTTCTAAACCCAAAAGTAACATTGGTGGAAGGCTAACAGACAAAAAGGGTTTAGTTTCATTAATATATTTTGTGGTGTTGATCTAATAGTAATATCCTTTTTTTTTCCCATAAAAAAAAAAATAGTAATATCCTTTTTTTTTTTGTAATTATTATTATTATTATTATATTATAAGCTAAATTAGCGACACTTTCAAGAGGGATATTGTCGTTATTTCAACAAAGTTGGAACAACAATTTTGTAAAACCAGGCATTGGTCCAAAAACGCTAGCACAGGATGGATAGGTTGGAAATTGAGGCCCTCATGAAGTGGCCAACTGGACCAACACTGGTATCTCAAATTTTGGATTTACCAAATTACCTCTTGACATTGCTATATTTACTTTCAAGCCATTGCTTTGCAAATTCAATCACACTTTCAAAACTCATGCCGGAATTTAAAAAAAAAAAAAAAAAACTCCACAGCCTCATGCCTAATAGTTAAGTCCAATGTCTGCAAATTGAAGTAATGTTTGGCCCTTCTTGTTTTCTTAAATTACATTAAAATGTCACTGTAGTGTAGTCTACCACAAGCAAAGCATAGGTGTTTACTTGCACATCAGTCTTTGCTCAACAGAAGGTCAATGGGGTTGCTTTGAAGTCAAAAAAAGAACAACTAAATCTAGTAAATTGCCTGTTTAATCCCTTTGGGTGGGGGGTTTTTTATCTCGTTCGTAATCATATAAATATGTAGTGAAATGAAAGAAGTGAAACAAGAATTGTAGGTGAAAATTCTTTTTGTAACTTCCTGGTATGTCAGGATGGAAGAGTATATATATATATATATATATATATATATATATATATATATAGTATTTGAGGAGTTCTGGACGGGTAATTATTGGGTACTTTTAGAGTACCATAAATGCGTACTCCCTCCTCTCATATATCTGTGAGTCCCACTAATTAAATTTATGGTAGGACCCACAATTCATGTGAGAGCGAGTACGCATTTATGGTACTTCTAAAGTATTCAATAATTTTCCGTTCTGGACACCTTCATTAACAAAAAAGAAAAGAAAAGAAAAGAAAATTATTGCTGAGTTTCCATTAGTTCAAATGATAACTTTTATTGATGTTAAAATAAAAAAATTCAAATTCCAATCTTGCTTACACCAAAAGAAGGAAAAAAAAAAATCAATTGTTATCTTCATTTGATTGTATGAAAAAGTAATTATTATAGAGTTGATATTGCGAGTTTTAAATCTTATTATAATTATCAATGTATATATACACACACACAAAGAGTAGTAGACTCACATTATTTTTGTGTTTGAATAATTAATTAATCATTGAACTTGGTAAAAATTTCTTATTATTATTTGATTTTTTTTTTATAGGTAAATAATAGTGGAGGGACAGGTAAATAAAGAATATTACATTTTTCTTTAAAAAGAAAGTGACACATGGCACAAATTTTGGTCATTGTAGCCTTGGTTCCTACTTTTATATGTCATTAAAAAATAGAAATGGAGGAAATTCAAATTGTTAAGATTAATATTATTAAGAATATGGTTATTGTAGCTTTCATTCCTACTTTTATATGCCATTAAAAAATAAAATAGAGGAAATTTAAATTGTTAAGATTAATATAATTAAGAATATAAATATACTGCTTGAACAAATTGACGAATATTCAATTATTTCAACTAACTTGAAGGGCACAATCAATTTTTATATTCTTGATTGTGTGGGTTATCGAAATTGCATATGCCTTTTGTTGTTTTTTGTTTTATTTAATGGAAAAGCTATTATATTTGAGCAATAATTTCAGATTTAAAATAAATGGTTTATGGTATAAAATTAAAGAAAATTAACTGTGGGAGGGTTTCATAGTCTCGGCACCCAATTAGCAGGTATTGTCCGCTTTAGGCTCGATTAGTTCGTGGCCTTATGTGGGAGGGTTTCATAGTCTCGGCCCCCAATTAGTAGGTATTGTCCGCTTTAGGCTCGATTAGTTCGTGACCTTCACGGTTTTGCTCAATCCCACATCGGGGAGGGACGCCTCCCACATGTGCCTTATAAGCGTTGAGCTGAAGACACATGTGTACCACTACTACACAAATGACACCTTTTAATGTGGGAGGATTTCATAGTCTCGGCCCCTAATTAGCAGGTATTGTCCGCTTTAGGCTCGATTAGTTCGTGGTCTTCACGGTTTTGTTCAATCCCACATCGGGGAGAGATGTCTGTGTAGTAGTGGTACACATGTGTCTTCGGCTCAACACTTATACGGCACATGTGGGAGGCGTCTCTCCCCGATGTGGGATTGAGCAAAACCGTGAAGGTCATGAACTAATCGAGTCTAAAACGGACAATACCTGCTAATTGGGGGCCGAGACTATGAAACCCTCCCATAATAACTATATAGATTCATTATCATAAATAATTAATACAATAGCTATAGATAATAAATACATTTACCTCGTAATTAATTAAAACTTTGATGTAAAAGTAATTATTTAATACTTTAAGTGTATAGTGACGTGATATTTCTTTATCTCATATAACAGTAAATCATGCTAATTAAATTCAGGTAATTATACAATACTCCCGGAGTACCATAAATGCATACTTCTTCCTTTTAAGAAATTTTAAGATCCACATAGTGGACAAGTGATGTGGTCCACCATTCCACTAAAAAATTTCCCCTTGTTTAAAATTATTAGTTAGAAAATTTTTTTAAACAGAAATTAATTACTGATTCAGTAATTTTAAACAAGTGGAAGTTTTTTAGTAAAATGGTGGACAAGTGACGTGGTCCACCAGATGACTCTATAATTTCTCCTTCCTCTCACACAATTGTGAGTTTCACTAATTAAATTTATGGTGGGGAAATTATTGTGTACTCCTGAAGTACCATAAATGCGTACTTCCTCCTCTCACATGAATGGTGGATTCTACTAATTCAATTCATGGTGGGACCCACTATTCATATGAGAGGGAGGAGTATACATTTATGGTACTCCAGGAGTACCTAATAATTTTCCTTCATGGTGAGACTTACAATTCATGTGAGAGGGAGGAGTATACATTTATGGTACTCCAGGACTATCTAATAATTTTCCTTCATGGTGAGACTTATAATTCATGTGAGAGGGGAGAGTACGCATTTATGGTATTCCCGGAGTACACAATAATTTTCCATTAAATTTATAGTGAAATGCATTATTCACGTGAGAGGTTAGAGTACCACAACACTATATCCCAAAAGTTGAGAATAATTTTCAAATATAACTACAAAGTCTTACTAACCGAGAGCACCGCAATTTAGTTCACAAGCCTTTTCAATTGTTACATTTTGATTCCATCCTGTTTGAATTTAAATAAAATTGTTACAAATATTTTGGATGAAACTCTTAACGATTTTATTTTATCCCAACTTTTATGAAGTCAAATGCAATAATTGAAAGTTTGTGAAGCAAATTATAACAAAGTCAACTCACACTAAGAGTATGTTTGAGAAGTAATGAAAGCTTAAACTTATTAGAATTTATAACTTATTTTTGTAACTATTTATAAATCTCATTACATTTTTTTTGTACTATTTATAGGGCCATCTTCTATTTTATTTATTTATTTATTTATTTTTTCTTGGTAACAAACTAACAGTAACAAAGTCAGCTGCAGTACTCTGTACTCACAAGTCACAGCAAATCACAAGTTATAACTTTTATAACCATGAGTTCATCAAAAACTTTTTATAACCATCAAGTCAATCTAAAGTGGTGCTGTGGTGGTAAGATTGTAATTCACCAGAAATCAAGGGTCAAACAATTAACATACATTACTCACTCAAAAAAATACAACTAACAAAAATTAAGTACACTAATTTTCCTTCACACTTGGGGGAGAGAAAGAAACAGAGTGTGTGAGAGAGAGAGAGAGAGAAAGGGTTTTCCTTTCCTTCTATATAGCAATATATTGCCTCCTCTTTCTCTCCTATACTCTCTGAAAAAAAAAAACCACCTTTCTTCTCTTGTTCTCTCTCTCTCTCTCTCTCCCTTTTGAGCTCCCAAACCACTCATTCTTTCAAATCCAAGAATGGGTGATGAGAAGAAAGCCAAGTCCATTGGTGTGTGGCCAACAGTGAAGCCTTTTGTTAATGGTGGAACTTCTGGTATGCTCGCCACCTGTGTCATCCAACCCATCGATATGATCAAGGTGAGTCCTTTTCATGTTTAGATCAATACCCATGTTTCTGTTTCTCTGTTTTCATTGACACCCTTCAAAAAAAAATTTGATCTTTTTGTGCTGCATATTTGTTTTCTCTGATGGGTTTTAGATCTGTGATTTAAAGGGATTTTTTTGATTTGCTAAATTGTTTAGTATGGTTTAATGGGTACTAATTTATGTTGGGTTTGTTATTGTTTCTCGTTTTTGGATTGGTATAGGTGAGGATTCAATTGGGTCAGGGATCAGCAGGCTCGGTAGCGAGGAACATGCTTAAGGATGAGGGCTTTGGTGCCTTTTACAAGGTTTGGTTCTACAAAATAATAAAAAGTTTGGATTTTTATACAATATGATTTGTTTATCTCAGCTATAGAGACATGTATGTGTTTTCAAGTATCGAACTTGGTTTTTGTTATTCAAGATCTGTATTAAAAAATGGATCTTTACAATGATTTAGTTGAGGGTTTAAGTTTATCATATAGTGTGTACATTAGGGTGATATCCTCATTGTTTTCAAATGAGCTATAAGGTTTGGATTGTGTTAAGTATTTGCCCGTTGTTTAGTTTGGTGTATGAATTTTTGTAGAGGGTGCTTGTTTAAATGTCAGAATAAGAGGCTAATGAAAGGTTACATGCTTAATGGTGTAATTTAATTTGGCCGTAATTATTGTGATTTGTTTGATTCAAATTGTACCTATGTGTTGTGTCTTGATATTTGGTCCCTCCCTCCCCCGTCTTGGAACACACACATTGCACACACAAAAGCACATTAGTTGGTCTAATTGCATTATTTTGAGCAGGGGCTATCTGCTGGACTTCTCAGACAAGCAACATATACCACAGCTCGACTTGGATCATTCAAGTAAGTTTTTGGCAGCATTGTCTATTTAACTTAAAAAACATCTTACCAACTTAAGTATTACCTAATTCTTGTTAAAAGATAAAAAATTCTTAGGGTACTTGGTTTTTTTGAACATTTGGTTTTGTGAATCTAGATCTTTTCAAGTGGGTTCAACTTTTGAAATCACACCTAAATTATTTATTTTCGCAGTGAGCTCTAGTTCAAATGACACCTCCTCCCCTTGCAAGAGCAAGGTAGAGGGTGAGGTCATGGGCTCAAGCCCTAGACTCCTAGTGGGTGGATGTAATACTTAAAAATAAAACAAAAAATTTTGTATTATATACTATTACCATTTTCATGTATCCAAATGGTTGCCTTTGTTTTCCTTAGGATTTTGACGAACAAAGCAATTGAAGCCAATGATGGAAAGCCGCTACCTCTTTATCAGAAAGCTTTGTGTGGGCTTACTGCTGGTGCTATTGGAGCATCTGTTGGTAGTCCAGCAGATCTAGCACTTATCCGTATGCAGGCTGATGCTACTTTGCCAGAAGCCCAGAAACGGCATTACAAAAATGCCTTCCATGCACTCTCTCGTATTGTTAAAGATGAGGGAGTTTTGGCACTCTGGAAAGGTGCTGGACCTACTGTAGTGAGAGCAATGGCACTGAACATGGGAATGCTTGCCTCTTATGATCAAAGTGTGGAGCTTTTCAAGGATAATCTTGGTTTTGGTGAAGGTGCTACAGTGATAGGTAAGATTCTTTGCAAGAAGTATAGATATTGGTTCATGTTAAAAAGTTTAGTGTTACTATTTTGCATGAGTTTGGCAGCAGAATACTTATAGTTGAAATTTAGTCTATAATAGTATTATGGACTCTGCTTATTTTAACAAATCCTTTTCTTCAGGAGGTAAATATATGACATTGTAAAAGATTTGGGGTTCAAATGTTAGCAGGAGTTTTGTTTAACCTTAGGAAAGATTTTTGAAGCAGATTTATTCTTTGCATTAATTTAGCATTCTTCTTTGATAGAGAGCTCTTGTATATGAAGGCTTGGGTTTGAACATATATTTTATGTTTTCGATTGAGTTAAAATGTAACCATGGGAGTTCATGTTGGAAATGTTTGTATTCTCTCTCTAACGGCCTCTGTGTGTGTGAGTGTTGGGGGGGGGGGGGGGGGGGGCGGCGGGGGGGCGCATGTCTTATGTTGCGTTGCATTTGCTTGTTAAATGGCTTTCCATTTTCCTTTTGGCTAATAAAGATGATTATTATCATGCAGCTAAGACAAGTTGTTTCCATTTCACCCTCTCTTCCAAGTAGGAATAGATCTTGGAGAGATCTTTTAGAGGGCAGGTGTTGGGGCACTAATGGAATAAGCTTGTTTTGTTGCTATTTAATTTGTCAAAGCTGGGGCAAGGGCAGGGGTGGGGTTGTTGTGGTGAGAACTTAGATCTAGTGTTGGAGAAGGGTTTAAGAAGAAATTCCAACAACAACCATTTAAGGCTAAGAAAAAGATAATAGGATTGAAGTAGGAACAATCACATATCAATTTCTAAGCTCAAAGAGCTCTAGAAATATTCAAATAGTAACCCTAGAATCCTAGCCCTTCATCTTACATAAAACAATTAAATCCTAACCATCCAACTTCATTAAAGGTCACATGCTAGTCACATGACTTTTTAGAATACTAAGAGCATCTCCAGCAGAATTTCCAAATTTTTTGTACTATTTGGAGAATGAATAGTGACTTTTACCTTTTAGCTACTCACTTTTTCAAATACACTTCCAACAGATTCTCTATCCCATTCTCTATCTCATTTAAATATTATTTCTTCATTCATTATTTATTCTTTTTTTAACAACTACACATCTTCCAACATTTTTTTATTCACCACCTAATTATTATAATAGGAAAAAAGCATTTGAAGAGTGAACAGTAGCTCATCAGACTTGATGAGCTACTGTTCATGAGCCAAAAAAAAATCTAGGAATAGAGAGTCCATTGGAGAGTTTTTTTTGGGTTTCACTCTCTATTATAGAGAGAATTTTGGGTTTACATAGACCATTGGAGATGCTCTAAAGACATAATAATAAATAAAATATTTATTTAATTGGTAGTATTGACATTCATTTTTTGGGACTGTCACACATAGTAGGCAAAGGTAGGCAACACTTTTGAAGGTGCTTTTAGTGAGGAGCTCGCCTTAAACCATGTAAATGGTGCTAAGGCGAGAGCCATGCCTTTTTTTTTGGTCCCTCTTAATACGCAAAAACCACAGTGAAATTCAGTTGGGTATTATGAGTATTCAGCCTATGATTTTTGAGGTTCCTAGGCGAAGATGTATATGCATCCAAGGAGCCTTCTAGATGCTGTGTGTGTGGTAAAAAGTATGCAAAGAATAAATCATTTGCTCTGTCTTCTACTAAGGAGTGTGAAATAGGAGTTTTGATTTAGTCCAATTCAAACTCTATTTCAACAATTATTTTGCTTTCATTACTTATGAAAAAAAGGCATTGGCTTTCATTCCCAGAAAATAATTATCTTGTCTTTGTTTTGATAAATGTCTTATTTTTTTTTTCTCCTCAGGTGCTAGTACCATTTCAGGGTTCTTTGCTGCAGCTTGCAGTTTGCCATTTGATTATGTCAAAACCCAGATTCAGAAGATGCAACCTGATGCTGAGGGGAAGCTTCCTTACTCTGGCTCTTTAGATTGTGCGCTCAAAACCCTGAAAAGTGGAGGACCTTTTAAATTTTACACTGGATTTCCAGTATATTGTGTTAGAATTGCCCCCCATGTCATGGTACTCTCTCTCTCTTTTTCTCTCTATGTGTGTGCATTTACATATTGGTGTTGAGTTTTATACTCAGATGTTTTTTTTTTGTGTCCTGGCATGCTACTGAACCATTTGCTGAAAATTTACTTTCCCTCGATTGTCCACTGTTCTTGGATTTTTTTCATGTATTTTCTGATTTTTGGATGTTTGTTTTTTTATGCAGATGACATGGATTTTCCTCAACCAGATTCAAAAGCTGGAGAAAAGTGCTGGTTTATAGTTTCTCTGCAGGGATGGGGATTTCTGTACTGGTGAAGCTTTAATAATGTTTTTTTTCACTGTCTTGTAGTTTTTGCTGATTTGACAGATTCACACCCTCAAAGTAAAACCATTTATTCAGATAATTTCATTGCGGTTGAAGTAGGGATCTACAATTTTCTAAGTTGTATTAGTTATTTTTAGGGTGTGATTGAAACAGAGGATACTACTACCCTTTTGAACCTGGAGAGTCTCTCAAGCGAATATTCTTGAGGAGAAATGTCTTAATAAAATGAATTTTTGTACTCTATGAACAGTTATTTGCGGCAAGTTTTGTATTTTGCTTCCATATGTTCTTAATAAAATTTTCTTACAACCAAACGATGATGAATGGAATATGTCAAATTTCTACGTTCTGTTCTTCATTTTTCTCTTTGGTTTGGTGGCATGTGGATGTGGTTGAAAGCTCATTGCATAAATAAGATCCATAAGTGCACATGGTGATGGTGGTAGATAAAACCCCAATTTTGTTTTCTGCATTTTCTTATCTATTTATTACAGCATTTACATGATTAAATGAATGAATGGCAAGAGCTGGGGGATCCTTCTGGTAGGGACGGATTATTTTTTGGTAATTGCTGGTGTTATTTATTTATTATGTCATTTTTGTCAGGACCCTTCATAGCCTTTTATGCCATGAGTTTTTAAGAAAATTATCAACAAGTCTACTAAATTTTTGGATCAAAATAAGATTTTGAAAATTTGTGGGCAAAAAATATTATCCGAGAATTTGTGAATATTGATATTGTCATGGCCATTGGTTTTGGATATTGTAGATAATATTCGATAGCTTCATCACTTCTTGTTTTTTCTTTTTAATGTGTGATAGATTTTGCAAAGGACAAACAATGGGCGTTTCATCATATTTATATGACAAGGGATTGGATTGGAACGGATAGGAGGCTTCCATTTAATTTTAAAAGAAAGAGTTTTAAGTCAGTATAGGCACAAAGGTTGAAATGGAAGTATAAAAGTTTTTGAACAAAAACAACTTATGGAATTACTTCAAGTTCAATATATTGAAGGGTTAGTTATTATATATATGCTTAATGGTTAGTTTGGATGGAGGGAAAGGGAGGCAGAATAGAGTAGGATTGGTAGGAAATTAGACAAAATTTCGGCCAATTTTACTCTACTCTCCCTCCATCCGAAGTCATAAGTAGCAGCCGCAAAATTCATCTCTTTCAAAATGTGAATGCACCTGAGTTGCAGGCCATTACTTGCATAATAATGTTATAAAATAAAACCTTGTTTGTAAAACCAATAAACAGAAAAATGCAGTGAATGGCTTTAGAAGTTGACACCTCCAGTCCTCTTATAAGATGATATGTGAGATTGCAGGTTGAAGGAACCTACTTGGCAGAAAATGCCATTGAGGGTTATTGTTAATGATGCATGGGATTTTGGTTTGATTAGAAAGATGGTATGGTGCAATGCGGGGTCAAAACCCCAGGGCAACAAAAATTGTTTACATAGTCCATTTATCTGAGTCTCAGGCCAGCTCCAATCCTAGAGTCCTGTAAAAATCCTAGCTACATTTTTTGGAGGAGAATGACAATAGAGTTTATGCATTGTGTCTATATGAAAGGGGTTTCGGCTCCTCGAAGTACTAAAGGGATAGACCTTCAGTTGGCTGGTTCAAGCTTAATACTGATGAATCCGCCTTGGGTTATCTTGGATTGGTTTATAGTGGCAAGGTTATCAAAGATGATGTGGGTAACTGGATCCAAGGATTTTCTACAAATACTGGGTTGACTTCTAACTTCCTCACTAAGTTCTGGGCTCTTAGAAATGAGTTATTGCTTTGCAAAAACCTTTAGAGTTCAGCTGTTAGAAATTGAATTGGATGCTAAAGCTGTTGTAGATTTTGTTTATAGTGTGAAGGACACTAATGGTCCGATCTCTTCTCTTCTTGATGATTGCAGGCTATTGGTTTCTCAAATTTTCCGTTGGAGACCGTCTCAATGTTTCAGGGAGGCAAATCATTGTGCTGATGTCTTAGCAAAAATTGGAGCCTCCCAAATTATTGATTTTGTGTCCTTTAGTGCTCCTCCACCCCAGTTGGCTGGTGTTTTTCATTTTGACTTATATGAATTGTATTTTAACAGGCTTTGTCCGGAGTCCTTGTTACTCCCTTAGCTCTTGTTTTTTCTTTTTTTTTTTTGAGATAGCAAATTAATAACTTGGGGCCATTTTTTTACTGTGGAACATTTCAAACCTCGGGTGAATTGGTGGTGCAAATTGTTTATTGTCAAGACGTTCAGGTGCAAAGTCGTTGCTTATATAGGACATGTTTATAAACATGGCCATCCAAGCCTTAATGAACTCTAAATAAAATGTTCTATGTTCCTCCATGTAAATGGCAGGCTACAAAAAAATCTAAACCATCACCATAATATTGGTCCATTATTAAGGATATAACAATTTGAGTCAGTTGTTGCGATATTATGATTGAGAATGATGTGTCTTTGAATCCCATCACAAAATCCGAGTATTCACTAACCTAATGTTGCATCATCTACACAAAATGTAAGTCAAAACCCACAGGTACAAGTTTTTTTGTTTTTTGTTGTTGTTGTTGTTGTTATTGTTTGACTTCTTCTTCTTCTTGTGAATAGAAATACAATTTAAGACAATGGAGTTTTATACCCCCTTCTTAAAAAAAAAAAAAAAAAAAAAAAAAAAAAAAAAAAAAAAAAAAAAAAAAAAAGAATTTTACACCCATACTGGACATTCCTTAGGACTACCAAATTATGCTCAAATTGTTGTCAATTCTGATGTTAATGACTTGACAATTTGCAAAATCTTACTGAAATATGAATGAAGTTGTCACTTCTTGAGACAACTTTATAGCTATTTTACAGTGCACCAAGTTCTTATGGGGAGAAATGGAATACATTCATATATTGCATTGTACTATTCAACCTTTTCTAATTGATGATTAATCAAGAATATTGTTTCTTCGGATTTATTTTATTTTATTTTATTTAGTTTTTAAATTTGATTTTATATATATAAAGAAAAGATTGCCAATTTAATTAATTCTTAATGAGATACATCTTGCTCAAGAATACATTCCAGGCCATTGGGTGTTTCCTCAATCCAAACCATCTGAGACTCAAAGTTCTGTTGGCAATGTGTTTTTACACTCACCCCACATTAGAACTTTCACCTTTTTTTAAAATCATAAATAATAGGCACAAGGTAAAGAGGTGACTTCCTAGAAATTGGAATACCAACATTCTCTTCCAAGCTAATATCTTCCCTCTTCATCCCATTCAGCACTTCCCAATCAAAACGGTACAAAAGGTTCGCCAATGTAACCATGACAGTAGTAGATCCCTTTGAAATTCCAGGACACATCCTCCTACCAGACCCAAATGGTATAAGTTCAAAATTGTGACCCATAAAGTCGATGACATTGTCCGCAAACCTCTCAGGATAAAACTCATTTGGATTCTTCCAACTGTTTGGATTTCTCCCAATAGCCCAAGCATTAATCAAGTTTCTTGCTTTTGGGTTGATGTCATAATCACCTAACTTAAAATGTGACATTGCCTCACAAGTCACAAGGAAGTAAACCAATTGGAGGGTGCAATCGTAGAGTTTCCTTCACCACCATTTTCAAGTACCCAAGCTTTTCTAACTCACTTTCATTGACGTTTGGCTTCCTTCCAACACAACTTCTAATTTCTTTTGAGAAATGATACGTCTACAATATTTCTACAACATTTTTACAACAAATTCTAAGTGGCAAATTGTTACTAGTAGTTATTGTTGGGGCAAAAAAGTAATTTTAGCGTTAGTTTGAAATTTGAACCAATAACAACTAACCACCTGTGATTTGTTGTAAAAATGTTGTAGACGTAGCATCTCTCATTTCTTTTTGGACTTTCTTCATCACTCTTGGATTTTTAACAAGCTCTGTCATTACCCACACAATAGCAACATCAGGGCCGGCCCAAGCATTTTGGAGGCCCAAGCATTTCGGAGTTCTAAGGCGAAATCTTCAAATGAGGCTTTTATGTTATCACTTAAATAATATTTAACTTGCATTTTATATAATAATTTTTTTAAAATCCATTCTCTTTACATTTTAATATGATTTTTTTTTTGAGAAAATGCTAAAGTTATAACAAATTTTACTACAAACTGGTGTTGTAATGAATGTTATTAATGACATGAGGCTTACAAAAATACTAGAAATATTATAAAATTTATAACATGAGAATTACAAAGATATATCATCTCAATCACAAATATTCATTCAAAAATGCATTCAATAGTGTAAGGACCAGATTTGGTTCTTAGCCCAAGTGATGGATGAACTCAGGCCCAAAAAGCCCAAAACAACGAATTTGTAAAGAGTGGGTTGGAAAACTGGGCTAGAATGAGTTGGATGACAGATAGAGTGGGTCCAAATGACAAGAACAGAAAGATAGATTGATTTAAACTGAAGAAAATCGTCTTCGACATAGTTCGAGGAGATCAGTTCTTGTATATTTCTCTTAAGTTTGATTACAACTTTGGTTCCTGATTGCTACAGTGTTTCCCTCTTAATTTTTCGATCCCTTTTTCATGAAGAGTCTCTTCTATTATATAGTTCTCTTTAGATGATCTTGGCTCTCCACTTGTTGATCATCCAAGTTTCTATTTGAGTGCTTGTCCCATCGGACACCCTCTCGGGTCCTCAGTGCGTTGTGGTAACCAATGCAGCACTGTTCAGGGGTCTTCTTCACATTAATGCAGCCAGAATGTTAGCTGCAGAGCATTTAATACGGTGGTAGCAGCTTTCTCCTTAGATATTTTAGGACTCCCCCCTTGTCCCATGTTTCTGCAATGTTTACCCATACCATTGGAACTTCCTGGAACATTCCCCCAGACGGCAGACCACCTTTACGGACCTCGACTTTGGTTGGCCGAGGAGGCATTCATCCTTGGCCCAACCTCCTGGGCCATTATGATCAAAATTAACTTCTTCATTTACTAACACGAGCTCTCTTGACGCTGTTCACCCCTCCTCGGATGACCCCTTATCCTCAATTTGGGCCTCAGGTCCAATATAAACATTGATAGTGAGCTCCTGGGCCCAATACCCCTACAAATAGTTTGTTGAAATCTACCTATCATATTCATTGTCACATCAAATTATAAAAGTTATGGAAACCACCATGCACCCTTAGTGCAGTGATCACTCCACAAGTATAAGTTCTTGTGAGGTGTAGGGGGCAATGACCGAGATTTAAGTTTCTAGAAGAGAGTTTCATACATATATACACTTAGATTATGCTAGAGTAGATTTTTTATCTTGTATAAAAATAATTAAATAAATAAAAGTTATGTAGTAAAATTTATAGTATTTTTAACATTTTTCTATTTGAATTACTTGTAATTAGTAACATATCTATTTGTAAGACCTATTTATTTAAATTTGTCTTATTTCTATCTCTAGCATTACTTAATTCTTTGAGCCTTTTTAATAGTGAAAAAAAATGTAAACTAAAATGTTTTAATATCTCCCAAAAATATTTATATATAAAAAATAAAAAAATAAAAATATTTGCCCCCAAATTTGGAGCCTTCTCTAGTAAGGGGGCCCTAGGCAATGGCCTAATTGGCCTAAGCCTAGGGCCGGCCCTGAGCAACATAAGTTGTGTCTGTTCCATCGAGAAGAATGTCCTATATATATATACACACACACAAAAACACAAATTACCGAATTAGATTTGCATGGCATATGCAACTTATATATGTATACATTTTTTTTTTTTTTTTTAATATCAAAAGACAGGATAGAAAAAAAGTGTTGGGAATAGAAAAAATTAGGTTAAAATGCAAATTTCATTCAATTAATTCTTATAATTATAATTTTACTTTAGTTCAGTTATGTTCTCTAACTTTCAAAGTTGTTCATTTCAGATCTTCTATTAAATTTTGTCAAAATAGTAGTCGTTAGTTTTAATTTATTTATTTTTCAATTTTTTCTAATTAAAAAAATTCAGAAAACTAATAAAAAAACATATTTATATTTTTTACAAAAAAGAAGTTAAAAAAAACTAATATCATATAACAGTCTGTTCTTTAGATACCCTATCTAAATTTCAGCTTTTGGTTTACTTAACCATCTCAACAAACGGCATCAAATATACCGTATCCTTCCATTTCTTTTCATCACGTGAGGAAACTCAATGATTTAGTAAGGGCCAATTTGGATGGAGGTCTAATTTCTGTTCAACTTTATTCTACTCCCCCTATCCCCTCTTCCAACCAAATATGTGGAGTTTTATTTTTTTGGCTTCATGGGTCAGTTTGTAAAATTCTCTTCATATATCGCTCTCTTTGTTTTCTTTGTTTTAGACTCTCTCTCTTGTCTTTACTGGGTTTTTTTTTTTTTTTGGGTCAATTTCTCAACATAAAATGGGCTAATGCGTAGACCTGTGTGCGCAGTGGGTGTCAAATTTTCAAATTCATTTTTGTGAAGTTTTTATTAAATTTTGTGGGCTTATGATTTGTGGTTGTTTGGGCTCATTCAGTTTTTTTTTTGGTTGGGTTTGATTTGTGATGTCATTTGGGCTAGATTTTGGTACAAGGGTCAAGATTTTGAAGGAAGGGGCGCCAAAGTTTTAGAGGTAATGGGGCCAAATTCTATTGTCTTAAACCCAAACTTCAATTAAGCCCAAAAATATATAGGATTTTTTTTTCGGGGGCGGGGTTATGGTTCTTATGTGGATTTGTCCCTGTTCGTAGGCATATGGATCTCTCTCTCTCTCTCTCTTAAAATATGTTTTTTTTTTTAATTAAAAAAATTGACAAAATTTATAATTAATAGCAACTAGCCCCAACTACTTGATAGAACTTAAAGGAAGACATAAATTGAATAATCTTAAAAGTTAGAGAACTGAATTGAACAAAAAGTAAAGTTAGAGAACTAAATTGAATTTTAGGCAATTAAGGATACAATTTGCATTTTAGCAAAAAATTTAACAAGGAGGTCATTATTGCTAAGTAGTTGTCAAACTTTATTTGTTATATGATAAATAGTGATTTTCTTATTGATAGATCAAATAGGAATGGATAGTTTATATATATAAAGATAATACTCTATGTTAAGTTGGTATGATACATTTAAAAAAAAGCAATTATGGAAATTTAAAAAAAAAATTAAAGTGGCCCTAACCCTAAATTTTAATTGATTTTAATATTCCTTTAAAAAAAAAATAGAGGGAAACAAGACCCATGGCTAACCAGGAGAACTGCTTTGATGTGTTCTTTTGTTGGAATGAAATGAGTTTTTTCATCCTTTAAAATCTTTAGCATAACATCAACAATGTCTTCTTCTCTAACTTTGGCCTGGCTGGATCAAGATGTTCATCAAGCAACCTTTCGTATAATAAATCAAATCTATGATAACATTTTTCAATCCGCCGTGGAAGTCCCATTATTGCATCCACAATCCCCCCCGAGTCATAGAAGAATGTCCACAGTCGAAATCATGCCTAATATTTGCATGGCTTCTTCATTGAGCTCTTTAAGCTTACCTCCCTCAATTTCTTCATAATCTCTAGTTCTCTACTGAATGCTATGTGATATATGATGGAGTATGTTAAAGTGCTTTTTCACTGAGATCAATTAAGTTTGGCGAATTCTGAGTGATAGAGTCAATCAATTGAGTGACATTGACTTTTCTTGTGCACTCAAAGGATTGCATCTTACTTTTAGACTTTTAGCGAAAAGCTCCATCATGAAAAGTTTACGCATTTGTCTCCATGAATCATTGTAGGAAGAAAATGCAATGGTTAAAAAATTGTAAGTGAGCTTCTTAATTTTGGGCGTGTAATTTAGGCTCGTGCAACACTCAACATCATGGTTCTTTAACACCTCTTTGGCCATTTGTGGGGATGAGATGACAATCGACAAGAACTTGGTTTTGACCTAGTTGTAAGTGCATTGCAGGTCCGTAATTTTTAGAGAGATTCCATAGGGAATGGTGATTGCCGTTTCCAATTTGATGGAGGTTGCCAATGATGGGAAGCTTTGAAGGGCCTGGGGGAAGGTTGGCTGCTTTCTTCACTTTCCTTTGTTTCAAAAGAAATGACAAAGAGAGGATGAGAATGAGTACAAGAAAGATGGTTGGAACCCAATGTAATGAGAGAAAGAACAGATTCATGTTTTTTGTTTGGTGATGTAGGAAACTATTGTGTGTCAAAAAAATTACGCAAGTATGTGAGGTTGCATGTTGGCTTGATCAAGGGGGGACTATTTAGATGGAGATGGTGTGAGATTTGAGAATATAATAGCTACTATTTCTATGGTTGGACTATTGTTTAAGTTTAGGTTCTTTAAAGGCTTTTCTTTTTGCATAATTTTTTCTTTCTTTCTTAGATAATTGTAATGAATAAGAGAGAGAAAAATGCTCTAGAATTAAATAATTTAGTAAGCAATAAATGTGCAATAATACCATATATTTATTAGAATCCAACAATGATTCCTAATGGCATTTTGGACATTTTCTAATAGATTATTTTAAGAAAATTTTAATATAACTTTTATTAGAAATATAAAAAATTGTCAAAAAAATCCATTATTTTTTTTTTCCATAAAATTTTCTAAAAGTACTTAAACCAATGCTCTTAGGGCATTTGTTAACATTTCTGTATATAAAATAGGAAAAAGTTAACAAATGCTCAAGAGCATTAGTTTATGAATTATTTTTAGAAATATTTTGTGGAAATATGATAAAGCAATTTTTTATATTTTCATATGAGAGTAGTGTCAAAAATTTCTTAAAATGGTTTATTAATAATTATCCTAAGGCCACTCTTAAAAATAAAAAATGGGTTAAATGAGATTTAATAGTTAAAAATAGTCAACGGTCACATCAACAAAATTTATTTAAGGTTTTTTTTTTTTTTTTTTTTTCACCATATTTATTTCAACCATTGATTTCTCTCACTTTACTTATAAATTTATTTATTCATGATGTCAAAATGAGAAAAATTTCCTTGGATCATTTTGGTAGAATTTTATTATTATTATTTAATTTCACCCTTCTTGCTATGGAGACTTATGGCATAACATCACGGTGCTTCCATTCCCTCACTTGTGTTGCATTTACGTACATATATATTGATGTTAATGGGATTTATTTGAAACAAGGGGTAGGCAGGGGATTGGTGCCATCATTTGAAATAGTGCCGATGAGGTGCTTGTTGGAATATCTAAGAGAATAAATGTGTTTTAAACTCATAAACGGATGGGTATGGCTACTGTGCTAGGTGTTGTTAAGTGAAAACTGAAAATGATCAATGGGTGGTATGTAGTAATGTGGATGCTCTTAATGGCGGATATATTTCTCTGAGTGAAGAAGGGTTACTGTTAATGGATCTTAGCTATTGCTTTTACTGTAAAAAAAAGAAAAAAAAGAAAAAAGAAATCAAACCAAATCTTTATCAATTGTATATGGATTATGATAAGATAGAAACTATCACAACCTTATCCGAATAAAATTTGTTTGTAATTCTAATTCACCTTCTCTGCAAATTCATCTTCTCTCTCGATTGTTCTCTCTCTTCTCACTCTAAACGTTTAAGAAGTTAGTAGTACAAAAAGAGAAGAAGTTAGTAATAAATATTGAATGATATATATCAAAATAAATAAATATTGCTTAATGTTCTCTCTCTAAACGTTCAAAGAGATCTATCAAAAAAATAAATTAAGAACAAAGTTTTTCTCCAAACTAGTTTGGAGAGAAACCCTACAAACTCATCATATATATTTATATTGAGTGTGAATTTTGAAAATCTAACCGTTAGATTACATGTTCTTATTACATCCTTAATGCTTACAAAATTTCAAGAAAATCAAAGATCAATTGCTATATAATCAAATAAATGTTATAATTTCAAGTTTTTGTAATCTAAAGTTGTATATAAAAAATAAGTTAATTGATCAAATAGTAAATAATATCAGATTTGAACGAAATTTGATATGCATGTTAAGAACATAAGGAATATGAAATTCAACAGTTAGATTTTCAAAATTCACACCCAAAAAAGAAATATATGAGAAGTTTGAAGAATTTCTCTCCAAACTAGTTTGGAGAAAAACTTTGTTCATAAATTAATAACGTTTAAAGAGGTTGTAATAAATGAGGTGAGAGAAAAAATGCCCTTAATTAAATTTTCCTGGTGTGGCCGTTGACTATTTTTAAGTGTTAGATCTCATAGAAATTAAAGGCGTGTTTGGTAAATGTATTTAAATATAGTTTTTTTTTTTTTTTTTTTTTTTTTTTTTTTTTTTGCAATCCATAAAACAAGCACAAAATTATTATTTCTTAATACATTGCAATAAAATTTATCTATTAAAGAGAATGCAACCTTCTTTTAAATCTCGAAAATCATCGATTATTATATTCGTATTATCAACAAATAAACAAATACTTGAACGAACAAAAAGAGGCAAATACAGACAAAATACATACTATGTAGATAGCTCAGCACTACAATTCACACTACAATCAACTGATTTTATGAAATTTTAGAGCCTGTTTGGTTTAACTGTTTCCGTAACTCAATTCTCAGTTTCCATAACTCATAACTCAAAAATAGTGGGACCCATAGCAAAAGGTTGTTTGGCCAAACGATAACTCTGTTTCCATCACTCAATTCTCTGATTTTTGAGTTATGAGTTATGGAAACTGAAAACAACAAAAGGCTGTTTTCAGTTTCCATAACTCATAACTCAATGGCATTTCCGTAAATAAACACACATGAGGGACCCACAGCCGCAACTTTTGACCACCTTTTGAATTTTTTTTTTTTTTTTTTTTTTTTTTTTTTTTTTTTTTTTTTTTTCTGGGTTGGCGTTAGCTGTTCGTTCCTCTTCTTTTCTTTTTTTTTTTACTGGTTCGTCTGTTCTGTTCTATTCTCTTTTTTTTTTCTTTTTTCTTTAGTACCTAGACTCACCAAACTTAGTGAAAAAAAAAAAAAAAAAAAAAAAACCTAGACTGAACAGCCAACCCAGGAGGAAAAAAGAAAGAAAGAAGAAGCTGCTAGTGGAAAAAAAAAAAAAAAAAAAAAGCTGCACTGTGACAGGCGTGGGCCCTCCAAATAGTGTGAAAAATAGTGAGTGATGGAAACTGAGTGATGAAGGCAAACGGATGTGAAAAATTGAGTGATGAGTGATGAGTGATGAGTGATGAGTGATGGAAATTGAGTGACGGAAATTGAGTGACGAAAAAGGCTTACCCAAACAGGCCCTTAGCAACTAACCATTCAAAGTTCAAACCAATTCCATTTTAAAAGGCACCATGTACTGTCACCCAAAACAATAAAATAAAGTAAGACAATCTACTACCGTAAGTTACTACACCAATTCCACTTTAACAGCCAACTATATATATTATAATAAAAAAATGGGTCATGTTAACGAGTACCTTTAGAGTATCGATTAACAATTCATTTTAGGAAAGTTGTCAAAAAAGCTGTCAAAACTGTCTAAACATTAATTACTTTTTTTTTTCTTTTCTCATAAAAATTTTCTTTAAATGGATTATTAACCAATGTCCTAAGGGCATCCGTTAGTATTTTCCTAAAAAAATACAACTATTTGTCTATTTCTATTTATGTCATATATGTATGTGTGTTTATTGGTTAAAATTCATATAATTTGGTAAAAATATTCAAAATTAATTAGCACATATCTCACTTAATAGGCTATTTTCTATCTAACATATTAGCTCATTAATAATAATAAATTGATATACTTGGATGATATAACAATCACAACATGTTTTTTATCTTTGATAAATGGCAATAATAGAAAAAATTGAATAGACAAATTGTGCACTCAATTGAACACGTGGGTGTAGTGGCGGATTGTCAATTTGTCATGCAGAGGCACACTTAGCAAAATAAAAAAGAAATAGATTTGAGGATGTTTTGGACAACAAAATTAGAAGATGGTGGTTAATATTAGAGAAAAGTGAGTGATGATGTGAGCTATTTGTTTTAGATAGATTATTGGTTAAAATGCAAATTGCATTTATAAGTTTGACTGAAATTTATTTTAGTTTTCTAATTTTGCTTTCATTCAATTGAGTCCTTTAAGTTTTTTATTTAATTAATTTAGTAATTCTGTCCAATTTCCTCAAAAAAATGCTATTAAATTTGAAATTTAGAGGACACAATTGAACAAAAATAAAATTAGAGGACTGAAATGAATTTTAGTCAGATTTAGAAGATAGAATTTGCATTTTAGTCTAAATTATTTTATCAATGAATTTTTATTTTTTGGCCGAAATTTGATATTTTCTCCTATATGACATCCTGAATGGACTAACATGGAATTGAATTCATTAAAAAAAAAAAATAAAAAAAAAGGCGAAATTGAAGTGTTTTTGTACTAATTTAAGTACCGGCATGAAAAATACTGGTTGGTAGAGTATGTAATTGACTCTTTTGATGGGATCAAACCCTGATGAGGGAAAGCACGAAGGTCCACCCAGTTGTAACGTGTAAGCCCGGCCCCTAGCCAAAGCCCAGTTGGTCTGATTAAGGTTACTCAAAATCCATTGTGATAACCAACCAAATCTTGCTTTCTTTTTAGAGTGTACATTTAAGGTGGACGTCGTCACACCCTAATGGACTTAATTGGTAGACCGAAATTATTAGTAGTTTTTGTGAAGATTTGTGGCCTGTGTTTTCTGTTTTGATAAAAGTCGTTTTAACTAGTGAAGTTTACAAAGCAAATAACTCTTAACTAGAGGAAAATAAGGATTATAAAAAATTATATATTAGCTGAAAGATGATAAATTTTGAACGCAAGTGGATTTTGCCATTTGGATGTGTGACAGAGTGAGGAATTTCATTACAAACTCAAAAAAAGAAAAGAAAAGAAAAAAAAAGTGACGATAATCCAATCAGACTGCTTTATTGCAATAATATTATACATACATACATACATTATATTCATAGATGGCGTTGGGTACTTCCAACCATGCCTATATAAGCTAAATTTTATTCTCGAAATTTCTTAGTAAACAAAAATACAAACTGATACACATTCTAGATGCAATAGCTCTAAGCTCGGCTATATTTTTTTTTTAGTTTTTCCTTCCTTATAAGATTCAGTAAATAATTTGACCCATAATTGCAATGATTATAACGACTAATAATATGAAGTAAATAAATGGTAAAAATAAAAAAAATATTGCGTACAGGTCTGAGCCCTGGACTATGGTCCCCATTGAACAAGAATAGCTGAGATGGAGGAATAGAGAGACTGCGGCTAAAAAGGCACCAACTCTTTCGCCTGGTGGAACGAGGACGACCATTACTACGATTAAGATATAAAAAATATAATAGAATTACAACACACGAAAATCGTAAAACGGTTTGTGTTCCAAGCAATGGCTGACCCTGCTCTATGTGGTGCTGTGATATTCAATTTGTACAGATCATCTGGGCTACGTCGGAGTACATCTGTGGTATTGGATTTGAACGCATCATCTTGCCAAAGTCCCCCAGGAGGGGTGATTGCCGCTTGATAGGTCACTGTTACAAGCAGTGCAGCAACCACCAGCAACGCATTGCGCTTTTCGTCTGATAAGCTCTCCATCCTTAGATTACCAATAAATATTATTTTTACTACCTCATAAATTCCGGGCAGCCTTAGGTAATGTGCATAAGAAGAAGTAACAGTAGGAAGAGATGAAGCTGTTAAAGCTCCAGCACTCTCTAGTATAACCCTCATCTCGCTGTTGTCTACTCCTTGACTTCGTTGTCCTTCCAAGGTGTCCAACGCTGTTTTACCCTCTAAATTCTTCTCGTTTAGGTTCACAAATGATAAGGATAAAATAAATGGACAAGGTGACGGGACATGTTTTGCCGTCAGCATTTCTATAAGAGCTGACGGTGATATGGCGTGAAGGAACTCCACGTATAGAGTACCATAAAGCTGGACGTCCTAAAGCTGACGGTGCTTAATCTGACAGAACAACGTAGACTGACGGCGTCAGTCATTAAATACTTGATCACCACGTTTGCGTGTATAAGTAAATAACTTGCTCCCCACGCTTCATGAAACCTAAGAACTCCTATATAGAAAGAATCTCGCAAAATACGCCCAAGGAGACTCCTATAAGGAAAAGACTTCTACACCAAGGAAGAGATGTCAACCTTTCTACTACTATAAAAGCCCCAATACCCTCACAAACCAAGGTATGCATAATTTACCCTCTCTAGCACTCTAGAGCAGTGAAAACATTTCTAGTGAGAACATTTTTGACTTAACCTTCGGAGGGTATTTGGCCGGTACCACACGGTACTTTCTGCTAGGCTCTTTCTTGTTGTTGTGCAGGTGCCGTTTGTAGCGCGCGAGAACCGTGTGACTTATTGGTGGTATTTTCGGCATCATCAGTTGGCGCCGTCTGTGGGAAACGTGTAGCCATATTACAGCTTCCCGGAGAAAAAGTCGCATGGTGCTTACCCGCTCAATGGCAACCACTAACGACATTCAAGAAGAGGAGCCACCCACGACCGCCCTCGAGAAGCAAGTCAAGACTCTCGCCGCGGCTGTGGAACGGCTCACACAACAAAACCGCATCCTGGAAGAGTAGCTATGCCAGAAAAACGCAGCGCCAGACAACCAAGGAGCTGAGCAAGAAGGAACCAGCGCTGACAGAAGAAACCAGGAGGGACCCAAGGCGAGCAACGCCCCGAACAAACCAGAGCGACAGAACGTGAGTCTCCCTTCCCTCGCAGATATAGCTCCGCCACCTATTATCGCAGAGATGCAGGCTATGAAGGAACAAATGGAGGTTATGATGAACGCCCTCAAGGGGCGAGTGTCCAGCGATCTTGACGACCTTGTCAACCGGACTGACTCACCGTTCACTGCCACCGTCAACTCCTTCCCCCTACCGAGCAAGTTCCGCATGCCGCAGATAGACAGTTATGACGGGGTCAAGGATCCTCTGGACCACCTGGAGACCTTCAAGACCCTAATGCACCTTTAAGGAGTAGCAGACGCGATCATGTGTAGAGCCTTCCCTACAACACTGAAGGGCGCGGCGAGAATTTGGTTCAGCCGACTGACACCGAACTCCATCAGTACCTTCAAAGAACTCAGCGCTCAATTTACCGCACACTTCATCGGAGGCCATCGGTACAAGAAGTCTACGGCTTGCTTGATGAGTATGAAACAGCGAGAGGATGAAACTTTAAGAGCCTACATATCCCGCTTCAACAAGGAGGCACTCTCGATCGACGAAGCCGACGATAAGATACTTGTTGCAGCATTCACGAACGGCTTGAAGAAGGGTAAGTTTTTGTTCTCCCTATACAAAAACGACCCAAAGACCATGTCGGAAGTACTTTATCGTGCCACGAAATATATGAACGCCGAAGACACGCTGTTGGCCTGAGAAGAGAGGCCAAGAAAAAGAGAGAGGCAGGAAGAAACTCGGCAAGACCACGGCCGAAAGAAGCCAAGAACGGGAGACCGAAGGGATGAGAGGTGCCCTAAGCCCCTGGGGGAAGATTCACGAGCTTCACTCCGTTAACGGCCCCGATAGATCAAGTCCTTATGCAAATTAAGGACGAGGAAGCTCTGACATTCCCGGGAAAGCTAAAGAGTGATCCCAACAAGCGTTCCAGGGATAAGTATTGCCGTTTCCACCTCGACCATGGTCACAATACGGCTGACTGCTATGACCTCAAGCAGCAGATAGAGGCGCTTATCAGACAAGGAAAACTGCAGAAGTTCGTTAGCAAGGAGAAAACGGATCCACCTGCACAAGACCAACACCCCCGACGGGATAATGAGTGACCAAGGCCCACGATAGGGGACATAAGAATGATCGTAGGAGGAACGGCGGTCGCCGGGTCGACCAAGAAGGCCCGCAAAGCCTACCTTCGTATGGTACAAAATGTTCAGCTGACGGGAGTCGTGCCGAAGATAGCACGAAGAGAAGGCCCCATAATTGGGTTCTCAGAGGAGGACGCACGGTGCCTTCACCATCCGCATGACGATGCGCTCGTCGTCAGCTTACGGGTAGAAGACTACAACATGCACCAGGTGTTGGTTGACAACGGCAGTTCAGCAGATATTTTATACTACTCGGCGTTCCAGCAGATGAGGATTGACAAGGAGCGATTGATTCCGACAAACGCCCCGCTCGTAGGCTTCGGAGGGAGCCGGGTGTTCCCCCTAGGAGCAGTCACATTGTCCGTCATAGTAGGCGATTACCCTCAGCAGATAGCCAAGGACGTGACGTTCTTGGTGGTCGATTGCTCGTCTGCCTACAACGCTATCCTCGGACGGCCCACGCTCAATTCATGGAAGGCGGTAACTTCAACCTACCACCTGATGATCAAGTTCCCTACTGATTACGGAGTAGGGGAGTTGCGCGGAAGTCAGATGGCCGCGCGCGAATGCTACATAGCCATGATGGAAATAGAAGATCAGGTTTAGGCTTGGAGTATAGAGGAGCACCGGACGGTAACGGAGCCAGTAGAGAAGCTAGAAGAGATACCACTTGACAATTCCGATCCTGGCAGAACGACCAAAATTGGAACACTCGCAAACCCCGCAATCCGTCAGGAGCTCATAACCTTCCTCAGAGGCAATCGAGACGTATTCGCCTGGAGTCATGAAGATATGCCAGGAATAGACCCTTCGGTCATGGTGCACAAGTTGAATGTATCACCCGCCTTTCCACCTGTCCGACAAAAGAAGAGAGTGTTTGCCCCCGAACGAGATCGGGCCATAGCAGAAGAAGTCAGAAAGCTACAGGAAGCAAGCTTCATTAGGGAAGTATACTACCCCGATTGGCTGGCAAACGTAGTAATGGTCAGAAAGGCTAGCGGGAAGTGGCGGATGTGTGTGGACTTCACTGACCTTAACAAAGCCTGCCCCAAAGATAGCTATCCCCTCCCAAGGGTCGACGTCCTAGTAGACTCAACGGCCCGACATCAGTTGCTGAGCTTTATGGACGCCTTCTCAGGGTACAACCAGATCCGGATGCACGAAGCTGATCAGGAAAAAACTTCGTTCGTGACCAGCCAAGGGCTTTTCTGTTACAAAGTGATGCCCTTCGGCTTGAAGAACACAGGCGCAACATACCAACGACTCATGAACAAAATGTTCGCACAACAGATTGGGAGGAATGTCCAGGTCTACGTTGACGATATGCTAGTAAAAAGCCGGAGGGAGGAAGACCATTTGGAAGATCTCAAAGAAACATTCAACACCCTTCGCTCCTACAACATGAAGCTCAACCCAGGAAAATGTGCCTTTGGAGTGACGGCGGGAAAATTCCTAGGATTTATGGTGTCCCAAAGGGGAATCGAGGCAAACCCGGACAAGATCCGGGCTATTAAGGAAATGTGGCCACCAAGAAATGTGAAGGAGGTGCAAAGCCTTAACGGAAAAATAGCGGCGCTAAACAGGTTCGTGTCAAGGGCGACGGACAAGTGTTTGCCCTTCTTCCGAACATTGAAGAGATCGTTCGAGTGGACCTCCGAATGCCAGCAAGCGTTCGAAGAGTTGAAAGCTTATCTTTCCTCCCCACCACTGCTGAGCCCGTCACAGCCAGGAGAAGAGCTTTTCCTCTATCTAGCCGTCTCCCCCGCAGCCGTTAGCGCTGCCTTGATCAGAGAAGAAGAGAAAGTACAAAAGCTCGTATACTACGCAAGCCGCGCGCTCTGCGGTGCTGAAGAAAGATACCCGCCAATGGAAAAACTTGCTTTTGCATTGGTGACGGCGGCCCGTAAGCTCAAACCGTACTTTCAAGCACATACGGTGAACGTCCTGACTGACAAGCCCTTACGACGGGCAATGAGCAATCCTGAGGCTGCGGGTCGATTGGCGTTATGGGCTATAGAACTGAGCGAATTCGATATCCAGTACCGCCCACGAACTGCCATCAAGGGACAGGTCGTCGTAGATTTCATAGCCGAATTCACTCATGACGAAGACAAGGGGGCAGAAGAGTCCCCTCATTGGAGCATATATACGGACGGGTCGTCCAACAGACAAGCCGGAGGGGCCGGTATCGTGCTAATATCGCCCGAAGGAGACACAATTGAATGTATGGTCCGCCTCGACTTCCCCGCCACCAACAATGAATCAGAATATGAAGCGTTGATAGCAGGACTGGACCTCGCCAAAGCTGCAGGAGCCGCAAGGATATTCATCTATTGCGACTCTTAGGTCATTACCAACCAAATAAATGGAGACTACGAATGCAAGGGCGAAAGGATGAAAAGGTACCTTGATCAAGTTAGGGCGAGAGTGGATGACCTAGAAGCCAAGATCGTCCAAATTCCCAGAGGAGAAAATGAGCGAGCTGATCGCCTCGCAAAGGCCGCTTCAGCAGAACATATGGTCACCCCTGGTAATGTACTCTCTTTTGTTCAACTTTCTCCGCTAATAGACCCCAGCAACGTGCAGGAAATAGGCTCTAATAGTAGTTGGACTGCGCCGTTAGTGTCGTACTTGAAAGACGGGGTATTGCCAGACGAAAAGGAGGCTGCAAGAAAACTGAAGGTCCAGGCAGCAAGGTTCGTCCTAATAAAAGACGTGCTGTACAAAAGAGGCTTCTCCCGACCATATCTGAGATGCTTAGGTACGGAAGAGGCAGACTACGTCATGAGAGAGGTACATGAAGGAATCTGCGGAAACCATTCAGGGTCTAGATCATTGGTACACAAACTTGTGCGAGCAGGGTACTATTGGCCCACCATGCAGAGGGACACCGAAGCCTATGTCAGGGCCTGCGACAAATGCCAACGATTCAGCAATATTATTAGACAACCAACCGAAGAGCTGACCCCGATGATGGCCCTATGGCCGTTCGCACAATGGGGGTTAGATATTATGGGGCCATTCCCTACAGCAGTACGACAGCTGAAGTTCCTGGTGGTGGGCATTGATTATTTCACGAAATGGGTGGAAGCTGAAGCCTTGGCGACAATTACAGAAAAGAATGTATGCAGCTTTGTTTGGAGATGCATCATATGCCGGTTTGGCATTCCTAGAGTCTTTGTCTCGGACAACGGGAGGCAATTCGACAACGACTCTTTCCGGGATTTTTGCTCACAGCTAGGAATAAAGAACCATTACTCCTCCCTCGCCCACCCTCAAGCTAATGGCCAGGTCGAAGTCACGAACCGATCCTTGCTCAAAATTATCAAGACTCGGCTCGAGGGGGCAAAGGGTATATGGCCCGAAGAATTACCAAGCATACTGTGGGCATACAAAATGACGGCAAGGACGCCCACAGGAGAGACACCGTTCCGACTGACGTACGGAGGCGAAGCGGTCATCCCGGCCGAAGTTGGGCTCACGAGCTACAGGGTGCACAACCATGATGAGAACAAAAACGACGAAGCTATGCGACTACAGCTCGACCTAGTGGACGAGATCAGAGCAGCAGCAGAACAAAAGCTCGCTAGGTACCAGGACCGCATGGCCAAACACTACAACTCTCGGGTTCGACACAGAGACTTTCAAGTTGGAGACCTTGTTCTTAGAAAGGTCATGGGTGCCGCCAGAGACCCTACCCAAGGGAAACTTGGCCCCAGTTGGGAAGGACCTTACCGAGTTACGTCGTGGCAGAGGAAAGGCACTTACCACCTGGAGACGTTGGAAGGACAGAAACTGCCACACCCATGGAACACCGAGCACCTACGGAAGTGTTACCAGTAGGAGCAGCAGTGTGAAGACCAACCCTTTTTACTTACATTTCAGCAAATTCTAGCCTTACTCCTCAGATTTATTATTTACTTTAGTTTTTTGCAACAATATCTATTTTTTGTTTTAAGCCCAAAGGGCAGGATTCGGTTTTAGAATTACTTTTATCTACAAATGCATGGCAATAAGAGGAGTTTATTCAAAATTGCTGAAGTATCTATTTTTATCTATGGTTCAAAGTCCACGTAAGTGGGCAACTAAGTTCACAAAAGTGAGCAGCCAAAACAACCATGTCCATAACACACAAGCTAAAAAGCTGACGGCCCCATAGATGAAACCGTCATCATATGGATAAGGTCTGAAAACTAACGGACCTACAAAGATGACAAGGTCATCAAAGCCAAAGCTAAAAAGCTGACGGCCCCATAGATGAAACCGTCATCGTATGGATAAGGTCTGAAAACTAACGGACCTACAAAGATGACAAGGTCATCAAAGCCAAAGCTAAAAAGCTGACGGCCCTATAGATGAAACCGTCATCGTATGGATAAGGTCTGAAAACTAACGGACCTACAAAGATGACATGATCATCAAAGCCAAAGCTAACAAGCTAACGGCCCCATAGATGAAACCGTCACCATACGGACAAGGTCTAAAAACTAACGGGCCCACAACAGGGAAAAATTCATCAAGCCCATAAAAAGCTAAAAGCAAAAAGCTGACGGTCTCATTAAACTTATTGGGCCGATATAGTGCCGACGGACTTACACTAAGCCCGAAAGATGGCCACAATTAGGAAAGTGACGACCATGAAAACCAATACTCGGACGGTGCCACTAATCTGACGAACCTTGGAAAAAGGCCAAAAATCCAACCGGAAACCTGTGAAACCGACGAAGTAAGAAGAAAAACGTTAGTCATACCGACGGAATCTTCCGACCATTCAAAAATTAACGGATTCCCAAACAGACCGGAATGGTTACTAAGGGTTCGTATGGCGCAATCATTGGTTAACAGATATAAAAGCAACGAAAATAAATGCATAACAACTGTATATAAACAAAGAGCCTGAAGAAAACAAGGGCACTTAAACATTGTTTAAAATTACAAATGTTTGCCAAATGTTTAAAATGCAACGATTGTTTACAAAATAAATACATGGCTAAAATGCAAAATAAAAACTAAGCAGCAGGAGTGTCGGCAAGGTTGCCGTCAGCTTGATGGTCTTCGATATCCACAATCACGGTTGGAGAATCAGAAGCAGCAGGGTTAGCAGCAGCCTGAGCTAGGACTACACTATCATCATGCTCCGGAGTAGGAATAGGCTGATGAGAGCCGTCATCTTCATCATCCATGGTAATCCTAGACAAGTCCAACTCCGGGAGGGCCGACGCGACCTGCCGAAGGCAATCATCGAACCCAGTGCCATAATATCCGGCACACGAGTCAATAAAAGACTGTGATGTTTTAAAGTCTCTGATCGCGTCAGCCTCCGCCGTCTGCAACTTTTCGCCCAGATCCGTCACCTCTTCCTGGAGCTTGTCATTCTGACAGGTGACCTCCGTCAGCTTCTCCCTAACGTCCTGCAGCTCCTGGTTGAGGATACGGACGGCGTCCTTGTACTGAGCTTGCTGATTCATCAAGTTCGCGTTATGTTTACGAACTCGGGTGACGACCCCCTCCTTCGCCACACAACGGTCGTGAAGGGCCTTAACACGCACCAAGGCCTAAAAGAACATATCCGTCAGTCAACCAAAAATGAACTAAAAGAACAAAATAAAGCTTGTTCAACCAAAAATATAATAAACCTACCCTGGTGAGATCGAAGAGGGCCGACGCCCCTAAATCCTCCGTCCCCACCTGGTCACAAGGCTCTATGTCCGTCGGTTTTATCAGGGATTCAACTTCCTCGACGGCATAGTCCTCATGGGTCAGGAGGCGGCAGGGACCCTCACTGACGGGACTAGTAGAAGTCATCACCCCCTTGCCCGCGCCATGACTAGGCTTCGGAGGGGATTTTTCCTTCAGTAGTTCATCTCCAAGAGAGACGGCAGCCTTTTTTGAGGGACGGCTGTTACTCCCGTCGGGCTTCCTCTTCGTCACCTTAGCGATGGCCTTGGGGGTTGATGAGGCCTCCCCCCCAGCCTCCTTAGCCTTCCTCTCCTCCTTCTGACGGGCTGTGGCAGCCTTTATCCTTTGCTTCGCGGATTCCATCTCTACAAACACAAAAAAGACTGTTAGGGCAAGGGATGAAGGAATGAAACTGACGGGAAAAATAGAAATTTACTCACGTCGACGTGCAAACTCTTCCAACCTTCGAGCTGCCGCTGACGATACTGGACCCCCACAGTATAAGTGAAGGGTGTCAAGGGTGATCAAATCCCTGCACTTACGGTCTTCCAAAGGGATTTCCAGAATCCGTTGGATGAACTCCTCTTGCTCGTCAGATATGTGCGGACGGGTATAGGCTGAAAGAAATAAAAGCAAGTGTTAGTAGCGTCACTTCAAAAAAAACAGCAAGAACATAGTTGACGAGATCAACCTGAGTCCCTGACAAAGGCCCAGGTGTTGTCAAAATAGCCGCGGGGCATCGTCGCCCACTCCTCTTGACGGCAAACCCAATCCGTCCCCTCAACGAAAAAATACCTACTTTTCCAGTTCCTATTGGAATCCGGCATATCTGACACAAGCCGTAACCCTTTTTCCCTGGCATTGAAATGATATGTCCCCTTAGACGAGGCGATACGATGGGGCCTATAACAATAAAAAAATTCGTCTAGCATAAGCTGACGGTGTCCTCCACTAAAACTGCCCCACAGGATTTCAGCTCCTATGAAAGTCCTCCAGGCGTTTGGGGCAATTTGGGTGACGGATATGCCCAGGAAGTCAACAAGTTGACGGTGTAGAGCCGTCAAAGGCAACCTCAGGCCCACAGTAAACATGGCATCATACATGCCAACGTCAGCGGTCCGCCCAGAGTAACATCTCTCATCCTCGCTAGGGAGACAGATTGGGATGTGGTCTGGGATTTGGTAACGAATACGCAACTCCCTAAAAACCTTACCACTCATTCTAGGCAAAAATTTGTTAACGGCCCAATCCTCAGGAAGAATGAAGGGACGGTTATCTCCAGGACCCTCCGAGGTTCCTTCAGTAGATCCCTCATCCCCGTCACTATCCTCTCCATCAACATCCATTTCATCCCCGACGTTTCCATCCCCTCTTTCCTCATCCTTATCTTCCTCAGCGAAACTCTCATTGCTGTCAGGAGATTGGGCCGACGTCTCTCTCTCTGACGGAATTGAAGAGTCCCTTGACTCATTTCCAGAACCAAAGGCCTCGTCGTAGCCCGCTCCTTCGCGGGCTGACGACTCCTCACAAGATGCGTCACTTGACATCTGACTACCTACAAGTGACGGATATAATCTAAGTACCTAGACTGACGTCCTCACTAATGAGGCAAAAATAAAAAAAGAAGAAGAAGAAAGAAGAGAGGAGATGAAAACTTACTGGTATGGTGGCCTTCCGGATGGCTCTAAAGACAGCGACGGAATAGCTGACGGAAGTAAAGCTGACGAAAAATGTGTGACGGTCTCTCTCTCCAAGATCAGCAGGGTTGAAATAGAGGAAAATGAGGGGGAGGTTTATATATGGGATAAAAGGGCGCAGAAGACGAAGCGACGCCTCGTCAGAAGCAAAGCCAATAAAAATGAGCCACCTGTCCAAAGCATTAAATACACGGCGGCTCGAGGAGACCCATGAGAGCAATAACCCTGCTTCTTTGAAAAATAACATAATCAACTCCATAACCCGTCAGTATAACGACTGACGGAGGTATGGAGTAGGGGGCAACTCATAAGGATAAAATAAATGGACAAGGTGACGGGATATGTTTTGCCGTTAGCATTTCTATAAGAGCTGACGGTGATATGGCGTGAAGGAACTCCACGTATAGAGTACCATAAAGCTGGACGTCCTGAAGCTGACGGTGCTTAATCTGACGGAACAACGTAGACTGACGGCGTCAGCATTAAATACTTGATCATCACGTTTGCGTGTATAAGTAAATAACTTGCTCCCCACGCTTCATGAAACCTAAGAACTCCTATATGGAAAGAATCCCGCAAAATACGCCCAAGGAGACTCCTATAAGGAAAAGACTTCTACACCAAGGAAGAGATGTCAACCTTTCTACTACTATAAAAGCCCCAATACCCTCACAAACCAAGGTACGCATAATTTACCCTCTCTAGCACTCTAGAGCAGTGAGAACATTTCTAGTAAGAACATTTCTGACTTAACCTTCGGAGGGTATTTAGCCGGTACCACACCGGTACTCTCTGCTAGGCTCTTTCTTGTTGTTGTGCAGGTGCCGTTTTTAGTGCGTGAGAACCGTGTGACTTACTGGTGGTATTTTCGGCATCATCAACAAATAACATGCCCCAAGCTAGTAAGTAAGACACAGCCTGCACGCATAATGTAGTGATACAATACTGTCACAAAGCTCATCATCTATGTAAAATATTACTCATGAACAGTCTCAACCGCCATCCCTTTTCTTTGAGATCAAGGACATTGACGTATGAACCATAGAATAGATCCTGTTTAAGTAAGGTCGTCCGTCTTCTTTTTTCTTATTCCAAATTCATAAGACCTCTATCTTAAATCATGTTTTATTACTTCTAATTTGCAAAGCCAATAATTCTTTAAAAGATAAGATAACTTTTTTATGTGTTCCTAGAGACGGAATTATATATAGACCAAGGGAACTAGTTAGGGAGGCCATGACCCTCTAATTTTTTTTAAAAAAATTAAATACAAATTTAGATTTAAAATTTTGCAAAAAAAAAAAATCTTGGCCTCCAAAATATTCCAAAAAAAAAAAAAAAAAATGGTCATCTAGCTAATTCTTATGGTAGATGATCCCTGTAAAAAAAATTATGTAACAAATCTAAATATGTTTTTAGTATCAAAATTGTTTCATTTTTTTTAATATTTAAATTTCTGTGCTTGCCTTTTTTTTTTTTTTTTTTTTAAATACCTATGTTTGATACTTTACCATTTGCTATTTTGTTGCTGTTTGACTCCATCTAACCAATTCATTTGGAAGTTCTTCTTTTTTCTATCTCTTTTTATTTTTATTTTTATTTTATTATTAAAACTTTGTAACACTAATTAGTTTTTTAGTTAAAATAATTTATAAAATATATTAAGATAATAAATATATTTTTTATTTGATTTTTGAATGACAATATTTGTGTATTCTAACCATAAATGTTGTCAAAACAGGTTTTGTAATAAAATGAAAGATGTTTTATTTATTTATTTTTCGGACTCTGATCTTTTACACTAAGAAGGAAATTATTATGCATTTTAGTGTAATAGAAAATTGAGGTCTTGTTTTGTTTTTTTTTTTTTCTTCAATGGTTGGGAGAAAGATAATTTCAACCCTGAATATCTTAGTTAAAAACACAATAAGGTGCCAACCAATAATTGAGTTACAAGACTTTTAACAAAAAGTTGAGTTGAAATGTAATAAGAAATTGTTATTTTTTATTTTATTTATTTATTTATTTATTCATATATTTTTAATAATAAGTAGATGTTTGTTGGTTTTTTCTATTTGAAGTAGATGATAGTTTGGAATTAAAAATCATAACTAAGGAAATGAGAGAGCTTGCTTGTGTTTGATTTCTAAATACTGCAATGTGCAATACAGTATTGCCTTCCACATCCTTCTGCCCTAAAATTTTCCTCAAACAATGCCACTTCCTTAGGAGCCATACCACCAAGAATTTAAAAGCCTCCAATTTGTCGCATTTGAGGGCAATATGAAGAGCGGTCTCATTTCGTGTCGTCACATCTGTAATAGAATCAGGACAAACTGACAAAATTTTTTCTAATAAAGCAAGGTGATCATTTGTTGTTGCTGCGTAATGCAAAGGAGTGATACACTCCCTTCCTTTGACATGAACAAGGTTCGCATTGTGTTGTAGAAGCTGACGCACCATCTCTGTATGACCATTCAGTAGAGCAAGGTAAATGGGGGTATACCCATCTGGATTTCGCTTGTTGACAAAAGAGGGCTTTAGTATCATCATCTCACGGGAAAATGGGAAATGCCCAGCAGATGCAGATATGTGTAAAGGAGTATCAACAAATGGGAACTCATCGATGTGCTCCAAAAGTTTTACATCCTCCCGAATTATGTTGTAGAAGGCATCAATATCTCCCTGTTGAGCAATCCCATTCACCCTCTGAATTCTCTCATCCATTCTTGAAAAGGCTATTAATTTTAGGCTTTTCCTTGGTATGAAGTATGAACTTGATGATGCGCAACTTAAATAAATAGTGTTGTGTACAACTTTGTTGATAATGCTCTTTACTTTTTCTTTCTTTAATTTTTTATTTTTTTATTTTTTAATATATATTAGTTTTTAATTGGGAGAGGGAAATTGATAGTACCGCTCAATCCTATTTGTTTGGGACATGAGACGTCTTCAGAAAGTCAAATAATTATAACTTTTAGAACTTTTTTTGTTTTTTGTTTTTTTCCTTCAAGATAATTTGATAGATAAAGGTAGGGACATCTGAATTCTGGAATTTTTAGTTGAAAATATCAAAAAATATTAGTTGAACTACATTATTCTTAATATAGCGTTCACTATGTTTTAGATTCTTATTCTAGACGGTTTTGGTTGGCTTTGAAATTTTATTTCTTTTTGATTTAGTGTCTATTTGGTAAAAATTATTTTTGCTAACTTATTTTATTATTCAGCTTATTTTTGCTATTATTCACGGGTTTCACTGCATTTTTTGGTACTATTCATGGGTTTCACTGTACTATTTCAACTAACTTTTACTTGTGCGTTTGGCTCCAAATTAAAAAGTCAGTTTATTTTACTATTTAGCTTAATTTTGTTACTATTCATGAGTCCTACGGCACTTTTTGGTATTATTCATGAGTCTCACTGTTTTATTTCTGCTAACTTTTATCTTTATTTACAGTACTTACAACAAAAAATTTTCAGTTTTAGAAAAATAAGTGGATTCCAAACAGACCTTTAGATTGTGCTCCAGGCAAGCCAACTTTAGAGTAATAGTCCCTTTCTTATTTTGTTAGTCTTGTTTAGAAAATCTAGCTCTATAAGGGATCATCAATTAGTACAGTCTTTTAATTAAAAAATTATAAAGTTTTCAAAATTACCAACATTAATTTAAACTTGAACGAAGGAAGAGTATTGAATTTTGAAGGTAATTAGGGTGTGCAAAAATATTTTTAAAGATAAATTAAACTAGTAAGTCAAGGTTTAAGTCATAATCAAAGAAGGAACCACTAGCTTGGTTTTTTTTTTTTTTTTTTTTTTTTTTTGGGGGGGGGAAGGAGATTTGGTTTTAGAGAGATGCAAGTCAAGGTCGTCTCGAGTCATCTCAAAGCTTACTCATTTCCACGACGAGGAGCCCACATAGATATGAGTGTTCGACATGGATTTTGTAAAAAAATTTAACATCCTCATAGGTCATCATTTTCTTCTTACTTTATAGTTTATTCTTTCTTTTATTTAATTTCTTTCTATCTTTAGAGTCAGCACCGCCTGCCTCTACTAGTTTCTCTCTCTATATTTTTCTTTCTATTCATTGCTCACTTTGGTAAAATATATGTATGGAATTTTTTTCTTTCAATATTTCCTAACATTTCACTCAAAACCTGGAAAGGATAAAATTGAGGTAAACAGACCTGTTCAGTAAGGATAGTTGTAGGCGATGGTACTGAGAAAAGGGACGGTTTGAACATATGAACAAGACGACGGATCATGTTCCGGATGGGGAAGAAGTAAGACGGATAGACCCTCCATAGTGGACGGATTCTAACTAAACGGACACAAGGGGGACGGATAGCAAAGACATGTGGCATCTACGTGGCCTAATTGGTCTCCAAGAAACCCTAAATGGAAATGTCTTGTGCCCTTCAATTAACCCTAGTCAACGAAATCACTATATGGGAAGAATCCCGCAAAATACGTACATTTATGAGGATCTTCTTCACAAGGAAACATCTTCTTTGCCAAGGAACAAAGGTCGGTTCTACACTACTATAAAAACCCAAAGCCCTCAGAAAATAAGGTACGCATAATTTACCTCAGCTCTGGCACTCTAGAGTTGTGAAAGTACTCTCTATAGGGTTTTTCTTTTTCTTCTTTGTTGTGCAGATTTTGTCTAGGGCACGTGAGGACCGTGTAGCTTATTGACGATTTTTCGGTATCATCAGAACCTATAGCCTAGCTTCAGCTAAACGAAAAAAATATCTTTTACACCTAGTTTCAGAAGAGTTCGAATCCTTCTCCTTTGAAAATAAAAGGTGTAGTTGTCACGCCACCAACCCAACTAATAGGTTACGCATGAGCGAATAGCGACGCGCTTATAAAATTTTTATCTTACAAATGTGTACGGCCTTCTTAAAGAGCAGTAATAATCTTCAAATAATTATTACGACAAATCAAATCTAATTAACATCAAGAACTCAATTGTTAAAAACCTCCAAAGCATTAATGAAAATAGAAGTCCAATCTCAAGAGCATAAGATACTAAATAGCAAGAAAAATACCAAACACAAATCTTATTCCAAATATTCCTAAACATCTCTCATGTGCACACCCCAGCAGAAACCTAACAATTGCTATTCCTCATAATTTGAATATGAAAGAGGGAGAAATAAGGGCAGTGAGTGACAACTCAGTAAATAATCAAATCCTAAGTAGTTGGATCAAGCATATTTATGAGTAAAAAAAATGCTTTTTACATAAGATAGGACTTCGATAAGCTTAGAAATTGCAATTAAGTTCAAATGATAAAATTGACTTATAATTTTTAATGGATTTAAAACATCAATTATATTTGCAATGCGTTCCAAAGACATCAAAACTATATATTATAAGGATTTCAAAAACTTAAAAATTTTCTTTGGACTTTAAATGGTTCACATATTAATATTCAATAAGATTTTGTATTCTTAACAATCTTTATTTAACTATGGTCATGCTAAATCCAATTACTAGGGCTAGAATCACATATAAGTCTGTGATATATATGTGCTAAAAGAAACTAGTTATGCTAATGTATAACCCCTATTGAGGGGGTCCAAAGCATAGTCAAATTGCACATATAAATTACCAGTTTCAGTGGGTTCTAGTTAGCTCAACTGGTAGAGTCTCTGATGGTTGTATACGAGATTTGAGGTTCAATTTTCACCTACACCAAAAACTGATTAGTGTCTTGGTTTGATGATAAAAAGTTATTATCAGGACTTCAGGAGGATGCCATAGGTTGGAACCCTCTCAAAAAAAAAATTACCACTTTCATTTTAGTCCATATCCAAAATCATATTTCATAAACTTAGTTCAGACAAATATATTTCATTTAGTTTAATAGATAAAACATTTTATTTTAAGCAAAATATAACTAGGCAAGAAAATGTTACCTGCCTCAAGAAGAGATTACAAAATTCGCACTTCTCCCTAACCTTCCCATCTAAGATCCACAAATACCACCTAAAACAATGACTCAGTTACATCAATCTATATAGATAGTTTTATTTACTATCACTTGTGATATCCGGCCATTACGAAAGCTCTCTAAACTATTTTATATTCCAAGTTGAGGAATTTATATATAAATACCAATGCCAAAAGAAAAAAAAAAATACATCTAAGATATCTTATAATCAAGCTAGCCAACCCAAAAACCTCTTGAGTACAGAATGGGTGTCAATTCGAGTTAATGTGTCAGATTCATGTCGTGTCGAGGTCGGGGTATTCAATTAAATGGCTCAACCCAAACCTGAACCATTAATAAGGCGGGTTGACCTAACCCAATCCACTTGACACGCTTAATAAATAGGTTTTGTTAGGTTGATGCGAATGTGACACAACCCATTTCAACCTGCTTAATATTAAATATAGCATCCATCTAAAAATAATTTTTTTTTTTTTTTTACATCCCAAAAGTAGTGCAAACATTTCAACTCTTCAACCCATTTTAATTTCCAATTATATCCCATGTAAGTTTTTATAATTACTCACTTTTCTTTTTGAGTTTAAAATATAGGTTCGATATAAAAGTTATTAGACAAATTTAAAATAAAATAAATATTTATTTGTCATATGAGTTAAACGGGTTGTGTTAAATGTGTCATTTCGGGTTGGTACAAATAAATTGTTGTATCAAATGTGTCATTGTAGGTCACGTGGATTGACCCGCTTATGATACTCGTTTCTTATCGTGTTGCATTCGGATCGACCTATTTATGACCCAAACCCACTAAGGTCCAACCCTAACCTGCAAAAATCTGTGTCAGGTTTATATCGTGTTTACGGGATGGGTCGAATGTTGACACCCCTAAAGTATAGCCTACAATTATTATTATTATTATTGCCTTCTAATCAGATTTAATAGATTATCGGTTGTCAATTTTTCCAAGTATTTAATGTGAACATGAGTAACCATTAGGCAAAGTTTATTGGTCACATATATTGCCTAAAGCTCACCGCTTCCGGAACTGAAACTGGGATTGATGTTACTCCTTTTGCGCCTGATGCACCTTCTCCGCACTCAAGTGTATCAGAGAGATGCAAGTCAAGGTCTCGAGACATCGCAAAGCTTTGCCGATTTCCACAACAAGGGCCAGACGTAGGTTTCAATAAAAATAAAATTTAAAATCCTCGTTATCATATTGTCTTAACATTGTCCTTTCTTATACTTAACGAGGGCCAGACATAGGTTTCAATAAAAAAAAATTTTAAATCCTTGTTATCATATTGTCTTAACTTTGTCCTTTCTTATCTTTCTGAACAATAATAAATACAAACTTTATCATTTTTTTTTCTTTTCTCTATCTTTTAAAGTGTGCACGCCTGATGCGGAAATAAATAAATAAATCCTCTGTCTCATAAAATTAAAAAAAAAGAAAAAAAAAGAAAAAAAAAAAAAAGAAAAAAAAACAAAAGTGAGCACGCCTGTCTTGGTTTCTCCCCTATACAAATAACATAGGGATAGGGTGCACATGTGCCCCCAAAAAGAAAGGGTCATATTTTTTTATACAAGCATCAGATGTTATTTTTATCTTTTTTTTAAAAAAAAATTTGTGTGTGTGTGTTTTTTATGAGAAATAAATTGTGTAATTGAAAAAAAAAGGGAATTTGATATGATATACTTGTAAATGTATTTAATAAGTTTGAGGGTAATATAGTAATAAATAAAATAATTATAATATTTTATATAAATAGGAGCATGAAAGTAAATTCATAAAAATTAGATTTTTTATCCTCACATTTTTCTTTTCAGCCAAACAAATTAGTTTCCATTCCTTCACTTTTCATCCTCCCAACCAAGCTTGCTGAGGGAAAATTAAAATTTCTTATTGTGGGGGGTATAAAACCGAGAAGCCCATGTTAATGTCCACGTTGGGCCCAAGGCCCTATCCGAGGAAGGATCCTCCTCGGCCAAAAGAAGGGCCCTCCTCGGCCAAAATCATAGCTGAGGACAAAGGGAGCGACTCGGTCCTGATGATTACACCCTAGGTCATTCCAACAAACAAGAAAAGTATTAGAACGACAAAGAACAAAGGAAAGGCTGCCATTACTGCAATTAAGTACTCTGCACCTGACAGAGCCATGCTTTTCAGCCTTTACAACCACTCCCAACCACTTTGGGTATGGGCTGATGGGACAAATATCAACCCTATGAACCTCAAGCTACAGATGGACATTCAAGGGAGAGTAGAAGTTAGTATAAAAGGAGGGAGAGGCAATCCAGAAAAAGGGGGACTCCCCCGAAGCCCAAGAGCAGGAGTCACCCAAACGACGCCGAAGAGAAAAGCTTCCTGAATAAGCTCATATTCATCTCTCCGCAACCGCCATACCACCATGACTAAACAATTGCCTGCCCGCTAAGGCCTAGCTTTTCAGCCCACTCTCTACAAATTTATTGTGTGGACCGTTAACGTTTGAGCCCATTCCTGTTTTGGAGTCAATACAATTTCAGTCCTTACAATATTCCCCACTTTTTCATCCCCCAACCAAAAGAAGCCTAAAATGTAATTAAAGGGAAAGTCAAGAATAAAATTTTTGAGGGTTTCAAATCAATCCATCTATATATATATATATATATATATATATATGTAAGGACTGAAAAATATCGCAAGATTGCATAAGTGTCTACATGTTATAACGATTTGAGATATGAGAAAATCACTTTAACTCACATACAATCATAACTGCTTGATGGGGACTATCACCTTCGAGGTACATCCTATAACTCCCACATCTCCTAGAAGACACGCTTGCAATCATATATAAAGCATTTTGATTCTTTTTGCTTTTTATTTTTTTTCGCATATTTTCTTTTGTTAAGCATATCATGCATGGGCATATAAGAGAAGAAAAGAAATACTCAATTATGTTAAAGTTTTGACATTGTACTTTTGCTATGCCGAAGCATACAGATGTCATTTCATGATTGGTGAGCAACAGTGGTAGGATGGTTAATGGCTAGTTTGGATGGAGGGAGAGTAGAGTAGGGCTGGTCGGAAATTAGACAAATTTTCGGCCAATTTTACTCTACTCATCCTCCATCCAAATTAGCCGTAAGTAGCAGCCTCAAAATTCATCTCTTTCAAAATGTGAATGCACCTGAGTTGCAGGTTGTTACTTGCATAATAATGTTATAAAATAAAACCTTGTCTGTAAAACCAATAAAAAGAAAAAATGCAAGGAATGGCTTTAGAAGTTGACACCTCCAGTCCTCCCACTCTTATAAGGTGATATGTGAGATTGCAGGTTGAAGTCTCTGAGTTAATTATTGCCTGCTTAGAAAAGAAAAAAGGAACCTACTTGGCAGAAAATGCCATTGAGGGTTATTGTTAATGATGTATGGGATTTTGGTCTGATTAAAGATGGTATGGTGCAATGCAGGTTCAAAACCCCAGGGCAACAAAAATTGGTTTCCATAGTCCATATATCTCAGTCTCAGGCCAACTCCAATCCTAGAGTCCTGTAGAAATCCTTGCTACATTTTTTGGAGGAGAATGACAATAGAGTTTCTGCATTGTGCCTATATGAAAGGAGTTTCGGCTCCTCGAAGTACTAATGGGATAGACCTTCAGTTGGCTGGTTCAAGCTTAATACTGATGAATCTGCCTTGGGTTATCTTGGATTGGTTTTGTAGTGGCAGGGTTATCAGAGATGATGTGGGTAACTGGATCCAAGGTTTTTCTACAAATATTGGGTTGACTTCTAACTTCCTCACTAAGTTCTGGGCTCTTAGAAATGAGTTATTGCTTTGCAAAAACCTTTAGAGTTCAACTGTTGAAATTGAATTGGATGCTAAAGCTGTTGTGGATTTTGTTTATAGTGTGAAGGACACTAATGGTCCTATCTCTTCTCTTCTTGATGATTGTAGGCTATTGGTTTCCCAAATTTCCTGTTGGAGACCATCTCAATGTTTCAGGGAGGCAAATCGCTGATGTCTTAGCAAAATATGGAGCCTCCCAAATTACTAATTTTGTGTCCTTTAGTGCTCCTCCACCCCAGTTGGCTAGTGTTTTTCATTTTGACTTACATGAATTGTATTCTAACAGGCTTTGTCTGGTGTCTTTGTTGCTCACTTAACTCTTGTTTTTTTTTTTTTTTTTGAGATAGCAAATTTATAACTTGGGGCCATTTTTTTTTACTGTGGAACATTTCAAACCTAGGGTGAATTGGTGGTGCAAATTGTTTATTGTCAAGTCGTTCAGGTGCAAAGTTGTTGCTTATATAGGACATGTTTATAAACATGGCCATCCAAGCCTAAATGAACTCTAAATAAAATGTGCTATGTTCCTCCATGTAAATGGTAGGCTACAAAAAAAATCTAAACCATCACCATAATATTGATCCATTATTAAGGATATAACAATTTGAGTCAGTTGTTGCGATATTATGATTGAGAATGATGTTTAAGTCCCATCACAAAATCCGAGTATTCACTAACCTGATGTTGCATCATTTACACATAATGCAAGTTGTTGAGGGCCATTTTGTGAGAGTCCAGGTAGAAAGAAGGAAAGCCCAATAACAAGGACAGCAAAGAATTGGCGAGCAGACAACAAAACCATTAGGCCCAAGCGGTAGGAATAATGGATCACAGGCCCAAGAAATAAACAAATGGGCTTTGAAGAGGCAAGTGGGCTTAAAAAAACCCGGAAAGAAAGAAATAGCATCCCATGGGCAGTGTATGATGTGGAAAAGTGAGAAAGGACTGCCGCAGACCCAAAGTAATGCAAACTAAGAAAGTAAGGGGTTTATGGCAAGCCCATGAACCCCAAGGATGAGAATAAGGTTATTGGGCCGGGGAAGCCCAATGAAATTAGTAAAAACCCATGGGAATGCAGAATTAGCAAAAGGGCCAAGGAAGCCCAAAGAAAGCAAATGGGCCAAGGATGCCCAAAGACAAAGAGAAAAGGGACATAGGAGCCCATAAGTAAGAAAAACCAGTGGCCATACCAAGCCACTGGGAGAAAAAGTAAACGACTGGCCTAAGGAGGCCCATCAGGATTAAATCATTGCAGCAGGAATAACAAAACAATACGGCAGGAAATAAGGGAAATCAAGAAGTGGGCCAAAGAAATACAAGGCCCATCATCAAATAAAGCCCAGCTCCTGAGAGGAGCGGGAAATCAAGAAGTAGCCCACATAAAAGGTCAAAGAAAAGGGACGGTAGGCTATGCAGAACAAGCCTCCAAACCATGGCAGACGGATGGGCAGTAGGTAGATTTTGGACACATATAGAAGAAAGGCACGCGCAAGGCCCAGGCACCACCAGCCTGTACCCAGCCAATACAGAGTATGGTGAGGTCGGGGGTCAGAGATTCAGAGGGCATGGTTTGGTGGTGGGGAGAGGGGAAAAATCTATTTTTGAGGATCCGGCTCAGGCTCTTTCGGGGAGGTGTCCTACTGGGATGACTCACTACCCAAAAGAGGCAAGCTGAGATGGAACCAATGGGTGCATGCCATGAGGGATAGGGAGAGAGAAAGAACCCAGACCGTAGTAGGAATGGGTGCCACGGCAGACAAACAAACAAAATACCCTTCTTTGTCTGGTGATGGGGGAGGAACGTAGACGGAACAGTGATGGTCGGCCAGTACACCCAGACCAGACAAAGGAGGTTAAAGGCTAAAACAGTAAAATCTGGTCACGGCAGGCGCTATAAAAAGAGGGTCTTACCGTGAACAGAAAGGAGGGGAAGGAGGATCACAGGAACTTTGACTGAGAAATAGGAATTTGAAAAGAGAAACTAAGAAATAGGGAAAGAAACGAGTGGGAAAGGAAGAAAGAAAACACCCAGAAAGAAAAAACAAAGTGAGAATTAGAATGACAGGCATGCACCAGTAGATTAATTCCCTCTCTCCCTCGTGAAATCTTGCTCCCTGTAAAAATCTCAAGGAGCCTTGAGCATAAATCACTGTCTGTTTCCCTCAGGGCAGTTAATCTCCACGGCAGGACCTTTTTCCTGAGAGATTAATTGCGTTGAGAAGGGACGTTCTTTCCTCTCTGGCTTTGCTCCTGCAGACCGGACTTTAGTCGATTTTCCTAACATTTTGATTAACCCATACATATTAACACTCGTTAACTTCTGTTCTGTTCTTTCCTTTCCGCAAAAAATATTATTATTGCTGCTATAATTGTGTGTGAGGGTTGTTTGGTCGTTTCCATTAAGTGGCCAGATATTTTAATTATTTTATTATTATTATGTCTGCCTGCCACGACTTACCTGAAACAGTTCTGCCTGCCGTAAGCACGTTCCTGGCAAACCTGGCCTAATTTGCGCACAAGTTGGATCAACTTGATTTGCAGCTGGACCAGTCCTGATTCCCTTATCCAGAAAAACTTAGGCCTGGTGCCGCAGGAAGCAGCCCAATATTGCTAGCACAGCCCACCACCTTACACAAGTCAAAACCCACAGGTACAGGTTTTTTGTTTTTGTTTTTGTTGTTGACTTCTTCTTCTTCTTGTGAATAGGGCAAAATTTGCTCAACAGTACATTTTTTGGAAAAATTTCGGTGGCTAGCATGCGTTTGAAGTTATTTAGTAAGTTAGACTATTTTTTGAAAATCGAGTTTGTGAAACTCGAGTTCCAACCCAAAATCGAGTTTCTCAAACTCGATTTACGCCTGATCTTAAAAAAAAAAAAGAAAAGAAAAAAAAATGTGGAACTTGAGTAAACTCGAGTTCCATTTTAAAAAAAAAACAGAACTTGTGTTTCAAAAAACAGTCTAATTTACTAAATAACTTCAAACGCGTGCTGTCTATCTAATATTTTTCTGAAAAAATGCTGTTGAGCAAATTTTGCCTGTGAATAGACATACAATTTAAGACAATGGAGTTTTACACCCCCTTCTGAAAAAAAAAAAAATTTTGCACCCACACTAGATATTCCTAAGGCCTACCAAATTATGCTCAAATTGTTGTCAATTCCGAGGTTAATGACTTATTTAATGGGATTTGAACGCAAGTGGATTTTGCCATTTAGGTGTGTGACAGACAGTGTGAGGAATTTGATTGCAAACTTAAAAAGAAAAAAGAAAAAAACAAGGCGATGATAATCCAATCAAACTGTTTTATTGCAATAATATTTTACATACATACATACATTATATTCATAGATGGCGTTGGGTACTTCCAACCATGCCTATATAAGCTAAATTTTATTCTCCAAATTTATTAGAAAACAAAAATACAAACTGACACACATTCTAGATGCAATAGCTCCAAGCTCGGCTATATATATTTTTTAGTTCCTTCCATATAAGATTCAGCAAATAACCTAACCCTTTGAGTAGAATGATAAAGCGACTCTAATTACTATGAAGATAATAAATGGTGAACTAATAGCAATTATAGCGGACCAGTCTGGAGCCTGGGTTATGATCATCAATGAACTAAAATAGCAGATACAGAGGTATAAAGAGACTACGGATAAACTAAAACCAACGATTTCGTCTGGTGGAACGAGGAAAACTATTACTGCGATTGAGGTAAAAAATATAAGAGAATTAAAACCCACGAATGCCCCAAAAAGGGCTGTTTCCTTGGCAATGGCTGACCCTGCTCTATGTGGTGCTGTGATATTGGAATTGGACTTTTTAAAAAGTGCCCAAGGAAGGCTAGGAGGGCTGAGTGAAGCTGTAGTGGTATTGGGTTTGAACAGATCGTCTTGCCAAAGTCCAGCGGGAGGGATGAGTATCGCTTGATAGGTCACTGTTACAAGCAGTGCAGCAACCACCAGCAACGCATTGCGCTTTTCGTCTGATACTCGCTTCCTCACTTGATTACCAATATATATTATTTTTTTTCTCTTCCAACTTCCGGGCAGCCTTAGGTAATGTTCATGAGAAGAAGTAACTGTAGGAAGAGATGAAGCTGTTAAAGCTCCAGCACGGTTTAGTATATCCCTCATCACGCTGTTGTCTACTCCTCGTCTTCGTTGTTCATCCAAGATGTCCAACGCTGTTTGAGCCCCTAAATTCTTCTCGATGTTCACAAATCTCCGACCCAAAGCAAGTAAGTGACGCACAGCCTGCAAGCATAATGTAGTGATACATTAATACTGTCTCAAATCTCATCATCTATGTAAAATATTACTCAAGAGTCTCAACCACCATCCCTTTTCTTTGAGATCAAGGACGTAGACGTATGAACCATAGAATAGATCCTGTTTAAGTAAGGTCGATCGTCTTCCCTTTTCTTATTCCGAATTCATAAGACCGCTCTCTCTCAAATCTTGTTTTATTACTTCTGATTTGAAAAGTCAATGAATCTTTAAAAGATAAGATAACTTTTTTATATGTTCCCAGAGACAACGGAATTATACATAGACCATGGGAGCTAGCTAGGGAGGCCATTACCCTCTAATTAAAAAAAAAAAAAAAAAACTGTATTTATATTTAAAAGATTAAAAATTTGGAAAAATAAAATCTTGGCCTCCAAAATATTTAAAAAATAAAATGGTCATCTAGCTAATTCTCATGGTAGATGATCCCTGTAAAAAAAATTATGTAACAAATCTAAATATGTTATTAGTATAAAAATTGTATCATTTTTTTTAATATTTAAATTTCTGTGCTTGGCTCTTTTTTTATTTTTTATTTTATTTTTTTATTTTTAAATGACTATGTTTGATACTTTACCGTTTGCTATTATCATCATGTTGCTATACAATTCATTTGGGAGTTCTTCTTTTCTCTCTCTTTTTATTTTTATTTTATTTTTAAAACTTTGTAACACTAATTGGTTTGGGAGTTCTTCTTTTCTCTCCCATTTTATTTTATTTTTAAAAATTTGTAACACTAATTAGTTTTTTAGTTAAAATAATTTATAAAATATGATAAGATAATAAATATAATTTTTATTTGATTTGTGAATGATGGAAAAACCATTTGCAATATTTAAGTATTGCAACCATGAATGTTGTCAAAATAGGTTTCATAATAAAATGAAAGATGGTCATTTTTTCCAAACTCTTTGATCTTGTACATTAAGAGGGAAATTACTATGCATTTTAGTGTAATAGAATATTGAGGTTTTGTTTTGTTATATTTTTTTTCTTCGATGGTTGGGAGAAAGGGAATTTCAACCTTGAATGTCTCAGTTAAAAACACCACGAGATGCCAACCAACAATTAAACTACAAGACTATTGGCAAAAAAATTGAGTTGAAATGTATTAAGAAACTGTTATTTTGTATTTTATTATTTATTTATTAATATTTTTTTAATACTAAGGGTCTGTTTAATTAGGCGCTTTGGAAGATTAAAATATCGTTTATAAAACCCAAAACATTGTTTTGCAACCACAACTTCTCATAATTTTTTTACAAATGCTCATTTTAAACTCAATAAAACACAATTTTTCAACAACTTATACATACAAACGCAGCCTAAGTAGATTTTTTTTGGTTCTTTTTTATTTTATTTTTAAAATTAGATGTTAATTTGGAATTAAAAATCATAATTAAGGAAAGGAGAGAGAGTTTGCCTCAGTTTGATTTTTGGATACTGCAATGTGCAATATAGTCTTGCCTTCCACATCCTTTAGCTCCAGGATTTTCCTCCAATAAGGCCACTTCCTTAGGAGCCATCCCACGAAGAATTTAAAAGCCTCCAAATTGTTGTACTTGAGGGCAATATGAAGAGCGGTCTCATTTTGTGTCGTCACATCTGTAATAGAATCAGGACAGACTGATAAAAAATTTTCTAATAAAGCAAGGTTACCATTTTCTGTTGCTGCGTAATGCAAAGGAGTCATACACTCCCTTCCTTTGACACGAACAAGGTCTGCATTGTGTTGTAGAAGCTGGCACACCATCTCTGTACGCCCATTCAGTAGAGCAAGGTAAATGGAGGTATACCCATCTGGATTTCGCTTGCTTACAAAAGAGGGCTTTAATATCATCATCTCAAGGGAAAATGGGAAATGCCCAGCAGATGCAGATATGTGTAAAGGAGTATCAACAAATGGGAACTCATCGATGTGCTCCAAAAGTTTGACATCGTTCTTGATCAAGTTGTAAAAGTCATCAATATTTCCCCGTTGAGCAACCTGATTCAACCTGCCAATTCTCTCATCCATTGTCGAGAAAGCTAATATATTAAGGTAGGCTTTTCCTTGGTATGAACTTTTTTTTTAGAAGAACCTTGGTATGAATTTGATGATGCGTACTTAAATAAATAGTGTCGAGTAGAACAAAGCTGATAGTGCACCCTTTTATTATTAGGGTTTGTTTAGATACCGCTTATTACTGAAAACTGAAAAGTTATTACTGAAAACACAATAACAAAATAATTTTTAAACAATGAATAGTGCTCGTGGGACCCAGTTTTAAAGTTACATTTGTGTTTTTCCGTACTTATAGGTCCGTGAACAGTGCGCAGGACCTACGAAAAAATGCAAAACACCTGCTGCATTTGCTACGCAAACGCACACATATTATTACATTTTTATATCTTATGATAGCAGCTAGCTAGAGTGAAGAAAATGACGGAGTAGAGAGACCACTAGCATTGGTTTCATATTTCTACATCGACGGTCCTACATAGATATGAGGGTCCAACTTATCTTGAAATATCAAAACAGCCAATTAGCAATCAAGGATATATATATATATATATATATATATATATATATATATATATATATTTATATACATTAACATCTTATTATGGATAGGATCAAAACTGAAAGTTCAAAAACGTGTAAAAACACCTTTGAACGTTTAGACCCCCAACTTACAACTTAACCAATTCAAGCAATATGTCAAACAACAAATGTGCGGAAACTTAACATATGCTATAATATGAAATTGGTTAAAAACTATCTAAGCCATAACAAAATAAAATCCACAGCAGATAATAAAAAGGCAAAGATAGAGAGGAAGGAAGATGCAAACACAAAGACAACACACGATGTGTTATCGAAGAGGAAACCGAAGCCCTCGGCGTAAAACCTCTCCACCGCCCTCCAAGCGGTCAATAATCCACTAGAAAATGTAGTTGGGATACAAGGACAGCAATAGACCCTCCAAGCCTAATCTACCCAGTGCACCTAAGCCCTCCAAGCTTCTTGCTCCAACGAGGTTGCGCCGAACCTTTTTCTTTTCTAGCTTCCCGGATTCCGCTACTAGACCATAGCATCAACCAATGAAGATTGGTTCCTTCCTAACTGCTTCCCAGAAATTCAAACAACTGTCTCACAGTGATGATGATGGTGAGAACCAGGTCTGGTATAATGCCTCTCAAGGATTTGACAATGGAGAGGAAGAGAGTTGGGGAATTTGGAGAGACTCTAAGGTATAGATTGTGGGTGAATCAATCTTGTTTTTCTTTAGGGTTTCTCTCTCAAAATTCTCTCTGGAAGCTCTTTCTCAATCGTGGGTAAAAGGGGTATTTATACTGGAGTGGGAGAGGAATGTGAAACGTCAGGTTTTACAAAATAGGGGTGGCTCGCGGCTTGACCTCGCGGCTTGACCAAGTCGCGATATCCAGTCGCGAGATAACCGTATGGCCAGTTGTCCTGTTTTGTCCTGTAGTGCTCCAGCTGGCATGACTGTTCACCTTCCAGCATGCTTGGTACGTGTGCTGTGTCTGGCGGCTTGCAGCCGCGAGTCACCCGCGAGTCCCAACCGCGAGTCTCTGTTTTCTTGCACACTCTTGAGCAATCTTCACTCTATCTCACTCACTACCCTTGCATCAAACCCACCTAAATACAGGGTTACTAAATGCTGAATTACAAGCAAATTTGGCACGGAATAAAGCCAATTAGATGGTTGAATAAATTCAACCTTACAAAAACCCGTGTGTATTCACTAATTTTAACAATGTTAATTTTTATTTATTTATTTTTTTTTATATAGGTAAGAAATTTTGTTGATAAGAGACTACTTCATGCCGTCTTGCATGAAATATCCTAAAGAATTACATACAAATATATATATATATATATATAGTTATATATTTATATATATAAAGTTATAGACTGAAAATTTTAACAATGATAATATGGACTAAAACAAAAAGAATAAGGATATGAAAATAAAATACATCGATTGAATCAATATAATCACCACATATGAAATATTTCCATGGCCATAATTTGGAGTCTTTCAAGTTTCAAACCTAAGACTTTCACCGTTCTTATCTCTTAAAAAAAAAGGAAAAGAAAAGCATAATCATGTTTATTTTTCGCTGTTTTACAAAAGCCATTGATAGGTGTCCAAAACCAATTTAACTAAAATGCTCAACAAAATGCCAAAAACCAATTTAACCAAAATTTTCAGAACTCATACGGATATGCTTATATATAGTTTCCTAGAACATTGGAATAATCTTAGGCAATACCTTATAAATCTATCTTCAACTCTCACTATTTGTACCACTTCTTTTTCTCTTTTCATTTCTATTAAAAACACACACACACACACAACAAAAAAAAACAAAAGAACATGCACTATGCTTATCTACACAAAACATCAATAAAAGCCCACACAAATATATTTTCTAGCAAAATTGAGCCATTTGCGTAGTGAAATATCGGTTAGTGCATGAAGGATTTAATTCTTAATAGAAGAAAAAAATCAAACCATATATATGACTAACATAAGCAAAACTCAAACGGATATGTTAGTGATAGTATAGATAAGTATTTATTCTTTAAAGGCCACGAGAAACTATTTCACAGTTTATGCTTCTACAACTAATTACAAGTATTATGAACATTACATAAAACTCTTAAAATTAAGTAGTTGGCTGAAAGTTATAAATCTTTGAAGCATTTAGAAATCTCATTAAATAAATTGATCAAGTGCATTCTAAAAGTAATCGTCATGCCATTTTAAAACATCAAAGTTAGCAGCAGAATCAATTACACACCTGCTAGGAAAATCCACAATGAGATGTAGAAGCCTAATGATAAGATTGACATACTAATCTTAAATAGATTAAACTTAACAGCCCAAGAGGATTTTTAATCATGTGCCAGAAGGGGTAACCTTAGATTCAATTGCAATGTTTTTTCATATGCTAGAACTTTTTAAGAACACTGGCTAACACAATAAGATTCCTTTTTTTTTTTAAATCAAATTAACAAATAGCAGTTTCGGAGGGAACCACGCCAATCTTCTAAGAAGGAACCCCAAAAGTCCAGGTCATCCACTCATCAGAAAGATTAATGAAACCATATAGCAAACGGAGTTTTCTTTGCTTTACTCCTCCGTCGAGTCTATCTTACAGTCAATACCCAGAATATTTATCTAGGTTTTTCATTTTTGCTCTCTTTCAATATCCTCCACATGTTCCAGTCCATACCTCTAGATTATTATTTCTTACTGTTTGATGATTAATTTGTGGTCTGGTGACGCGAAAATAACTGATATCTAACAAATTAAATGTTGTGTCGTGTGGACAATTCATGTGAAAATATCATACCCAATGTATAGTAGTTTCAAAGCTACTAATTTGCCAAGATGAAGAGATAGAGACTGGGATGGAGCCAGGATTTGAACGTGGGGGCGGGGCCAAATTTAATGTAAGCTCATCAAATTTCATCTCGTTCAATAAAACTATAATCTCATATTTGTGGACACAATCTTTTATCATGATACAATGAACAAATACTAATTGTAGGAACATGATAGGTATGTATTTTTAAGAGAGATTCCACAGGGAATGGTGGTTGGTGTTTCCAATTTGATGGAGGTTGCCAATGATGGGAAGCTTTGGAGGGTCTGGAGGAAGGTTGGCTGCTTTCTTGACTTTCCTTTGTTTCAAAATCAATAACAAAGAGAGGATGAGAATGAGTACAAGAAAGATGGTTGGAACCGAAAGTAATGTGAGAAATAATAGATTCATGTTTTTTGTTTGGTGATGTAGGAAAAATAGATGTGTTAAAAAAAAATGCACAAGAATGTGAGTTTGTTAGCTCGATCTTTAGGTAGCTAGATCAAGGGGAGACTATTTAGATGGAGACGGTGTGAGATTTGAGAGTATGATATACATGTGGATTTGGGTCCTAGTTACACTTTGTGTAACACTAAGCTATTTTACATCACTTAATATTTATTTGTTGGATATGAATTTTAAAAAATCTACCGTTGGGTTAAATTCTCTTCTAATACTCTACATGCTAGCAAAATATACATACACACTATAGCTGAGGAGTTATTGTTGGATTCTAATAAAAAATATGGTATTATTGTACATTTATTGCTTGCTAAATTATTTAATTCTAGTGCATTCTTTTTTTCTCTCTCTTTTATTTATTACAACTATCTAAGAAAGAAAAAAAAATTATGCAAGAAAATAAAACCTTTAGAGAGACTAAGAGTCTGTTTGGCATTAATTTCAGCTTTTAGCTTTAAGTTCTTATGTACAACTTTTTAAAACTCACTTTTTCTTGCATTATTTTTCACACTTTCAAATTTTTTCAAAGTACAAGTATAATTTAGCACACTTTCAGCAAAAAATTTAGCAAACGGCTAAATAAGCTGTAAACGGACACTAAGCTTAAACAATAGTAGAACCATAGTGTAAGCTCTAAAATGTGTGAAAACACAAGAGCTTTTTAGACCCCCAAGTTAAAATTACAGCTCGATAGATTTTACTCTAACTTTTACTAAGTGCGGAAAAGAGTAAATGTGAGCATATAAACAAACAAGCTACTCTAACCCATATTCATAATAACACAGCAGTAAAATGAAAGGTAAAAGAGTAAGGAAGAAAGATGCAAATGCAAAGACAACATAGCGATGTGTTATCGAAGAGGAAACCAAAGTCCTCGGCGTAAAACCTCTCCGCTGCCTTCCAAGCGGAAATCAATCCACTAGACAATCAGTTGGGATACATGAGTTAGCAAGAGACCGTCCAAGCCTAATTTACCCGATGTACCTAAGCCCTCCAAGCTCCTACTCCAGTAAGGCTACTCGGAACCGTGTCTTGTCTAGCTCTCCGGATCCTGCAACAAGCTCCATGTTGCATCTACCATCCTTGGCTTCTTCCAATGATTCCTAACAACACCAAAACCTCACTGAACACTCTGAAAGGGTGTGGTAAGTGTTTGAGCTATCAACTTCTCAAGGATATGAAAATGAAGAGGTAGGAGTTGAGGAAAATTCACAAGCAATTGTGTAGAGGATCGTGGGTATAATAATCTCTAAGTCTCAAGGTGTGTGGGTACAGAAAGTATGTATCAGATAGGACAATCTAGCAAAACAGAATGTTTTGCGAGTGTATTGCGGGAAGGCCTTACTTGCGAGCTACTCGCGAAACACAACTGTCTTCATTTGTCCTGACTCTTCGCATTCCAGTCATATGCAGGGCACATGCATCATTTCGCGGGATGCTTAGTCGTGAGCTACCCACGAAAACTCTTCAGTTTTCAATTTGCTTGAGTCTTCACACTCTCTCTCTTTCTCACACAATCCTTACAATTAAATCCCACAATAAATACAGGGTACAAAAGATTGAATAAAATTACAATAAAATTTGGCACGAAATAAAAGCCAACAAAACACATAGTTGTAAATTACAACTTTACACATAGAAATGGCTATTATTACCATTCTATTTTGGCAGTAACAGTGTAACACCCCATGTTCCATCTCGGGAATAATTTCAGGTCATTCCAATGTGTTTCAGCCATTTTGGATTCAAAGACGAAGCTAGAAGTTTGATTGAGGGGATTAAAATATAAACAAAAAATATATATCATCTATTTAGTATTAAGAAACTATCAACAAATGAAAAAACAAAAAATAATTATTTCTTAATATATTAAAATGTAATTTATCTATTAAAAGTGAACATGGCCTTCTTTTAAATAACAGAAATCATCAATATTAAATTTGTACTAAGGGTCTGTTTGGATTGAACTTATTCTTGCTGAAACTGAAAACTGAAAACACAATAGCAAAATAATTTTTAAACGTGTGAATAGTGTCGTGGGACCCGTGAGCAGTACATGAATAATGCGTGAACAGTGTATGAATAGTATTTTTTGTCCCTTGCACAGTAAAATCATGTGATATTACTGTTCATGCGCAGGAAAAAAAAAGTCTAAAAACGCAAAACATAAATGCCACATTCAGTTGAATACAAACGGGTACTAACTCATTTTCCATAGGTAAAGACAAATCACAAATTAATAAACAAATAATTGTACAAATAAAAAGAGCCACATAGAAACAAAATACATACTATGCACATAGGTCAGCGCTACAATTCGCACTATAATAAACTGATTTTATAAAATTTTAGCAACTAACCATTCAAAGTTTCAAACCAATTCCACTTTAAAAGGCCCCACACAATATATCCAGAACAATAAAAATAAAGTAAGACAACCTTTATAGCTGGAGTTAGTGCAGCTAGCTGGAGTGAAAAAAAATGTGGTGGAGGTTAAAAGTTAGTGCAGCTAGCTGGAGTGAAGAAAGTGATGGAAGTTGAAAGTTAGAAAGTTAAGCGTCTATCTTTATAGCTGCAGTGAAGAAGTTAATGGAGTAATCATCTAAGTATAAGAAGGAACCACCAAACTTCTAAGAAGGAACCCAAAAGTCTAGGTCATCCACTCGTCATAGAGATTAGTGATTAAGGCTGTGTTTGGTTGTTGTAAAACGTTTTCCAGAAAATACATATTTTCCGGAAATGCTAATTTCCGGAAAAGGAAAATTTTTCCATGTGTTTGGTTGCATTTCAAAAAATTTTCCGGAAAATATTTTCTGGTGTTTGGAAAAGAAGAAGGAAAACACAAATCCAGAAAAAAATCATCAACGATCGCAATCCGAGATCGCGATCTCGCGATCAACGGCGACGGCGCGACTCGCCTTCGCGAGATTGCGATCGACGCTTTGCGAGATCGCGATCGACGCGTCGCGAGATCGCGCCGTCGATCGCGATCTTCGCGGCGATCGTCGGACTGGAGCTCCCGAGATCGGCGCCGCCTGGAGCTTGGAGTCCGCCGGCGATCGTCGGACTGACTGGAATATTTCTTCTCCTCTCGCGCGCGCGCTCTCTCTCTCTCTCTCTCTTTTTCCGGAAATGCATTGAAGTGAAAATGAGGGGAGTAAATGATTTCCGGGTCAAAGATGAAAATAGTGGTCAACTGGAAGTCATTTTTCAGAAAATGGTATTTTCCGTTACAGCCAAACACTCCGGTTTTACGGAAAATGATTTCCGGAAACAGTTTTCACCCAATTCAAACACACCCTAAGTAAAAAAAAGATTCACCTTCCTTCTTTTCTTCTCTTTCCTCCTCTATCTTATGTTGTCGTTTAGGAGTTCATATAGGAATCGAAAAGAAATGAGTTAAATGTAATTAAGTAATATTGTTTGGATGTTTTAAAATAAAGGAATGGAAAGGAATAGAAAAGATTGAAAGGTAAGCATCCTTATTTGGGAGTAATATAGAGAGAAATAAATAAAATTATTTTATGAAAATATTACTGTTAACCCATATTTTAAAATAAATGTTTGAATATATATGGGTATTTTGGTAGTTTTAATAAAAAAATTTGTTAAATCTAATTCCATTCCCTCCAATTCCTCTTAATTTTTGGGAGAATGAAAATTAGAGGTTTCAAGGGAATAGAAATGAATGAGTGTTTTCTCCTACTCATTTTATTCAGTCCTATTTAAACTTTCAAGCAAATGAATGAACTTTTCATTCTTTCGATTAAAACTCCCAAACACGATAATAGAAAAATATTCTAAACTTATTTTTTTCACCCAATGAGCATCTCACCTTAGAAATTTTTTTTCCCTTCACCTGAATATTCGTTTTTAAAAATTTATCTTTTTTTTTTTTTTTTTTTTTTTTTTTTTTTTTTTTTTTTTTTTTTTTTTTCTCTCGTCAATATCCTCCACAAGCTTCACTCCGTACCTTATCTTTGATATATTATTACTTTGTAGTCTAGTGACATGGAAATGACTTATATCTAACAACTTGAAGGTTGTGCCATGTGTGGACAATTAATGTGAAAATATCGTACCCAATATATAGTAGTTTGAATATTCAGCCAAAAAAAGAAAAGAAAAAGTAGTTTGAAAGCTACCAATTAGTCAAGATGAAGAGATCAGAGAGTTGTACGCGTAATTTTGGCCAATGCTGGTTTGAGCAATAGCAATTTTTTTTTTTTTTTTGAGAAAAGAGCAATAGCAATTTGGACTGCTAGCAACAAGTTTATTATGAAAAATGCATGGCGCGAGGACTACTACGCTATTTCCAGAACGCAGCACAGAAAACTGGGGTATGAACTCGACTTAGTTTTGAGACTTTCATGCAAGCAAGTGGGCCAGATCGACAAGATGTGGTATACTGGTATGGTATTACATTTATCTACCCTCTCACGAGCTCGTATATGGTGTACCCGGCATATATGCCGGGTCACTCACAAACTGGCGGGTCCCACACACTGTGGGGCCGGCCTATGTGTGAGAGACCCGACATATATGCCAAGTACAACATATAATTTTCGCTCACAGGGATAGACCTCACACTAGTGGGACCATCCCATGTGAGAAAGGGTGGATATGCCTAAATAGGCCGATGTCAATATGTCTCATTCCAGGTCTAGTACTGAAGGAACCACCAAACTTCTAAGAGGGAACCCAAAAGTCCAGGTCATCCACTCGGCATAGAGATTAGTGATTAAGTAAAAAAAAGATTCACCTTCCTTCTTTTCTTCTCTTTCTTCCTCTATCTTATGCCGTCGTTTAGGAGTTCATATAGGAATGAAATGATCATAAACAAATAGAAAAGAATGGAATGGAATTAAATGCATTTAAGTAAAGAAAATGAATGGAAAAGAAATGAGTTAAACGTAATTAAGTAATATTGTTTGGATGTTTTAAAATAAGGGAATGAGAAAGAATAGAAAATATTGAAAGGTAAGCAACCTTATTTGGGAGTAATATAGAGAGAAATAAATAAAATTATTTTATGAAAATATTACTATTAACCCATATTTTAAAATAAATGATTGAATATATATAGGTATTTGGGTAGTTTTAATAAAAAAATTTGTTAAATCTAATTTCATTCCCTCCAATTCCTCTTAATTTTTGGGAGAATGAAAATTAAAGGTTTTAAGGGAATGGAAATGAATGAGTGTTTTCTCCTACTCATTTTATTCAGTCCTATTTAAACTTTCAAGCAAATGAATGAACTTTTCATTCTTTCTATTAAAACTCCCAAACAAAATAATAGAAAAATATTCTAAACTTATTTTTTTCACCAAATGAGCATCTCACCTTAGAAATTTTTTTCCCTTCACCTGAATATTCTTTTTTATAAATTTATCTTTTTTTTTTCTCTCGTCAATATCCTCCACAAGCTTCACTCCGTACCTTATCTTTGATATATTATTACTTTGTAGTCTAGTGACATGGAAATGACTTATCTAACAACTTGAAGGTTGTGCCATGTGTGGACAATTAATGTGAAAATATCGTACCCAATGTATAGATCCAATGCATTCAGTGTATTGGACCTAGTCAGATGGTGACACATGTCTAAAAGTAGACACATGTCATCATCTCAACGGGTCCAGTACTACTAGACACTGGACCTAATCCTTACCCTAGTTTAGGAGTTTATAAGGGAATGAAATAGAATGGAATGAAATGTATTTAAGCAAGGAAAAAGAATGGAAAAGAATGAAATGAAATGGAATTAAGTGACTTTGATTGGATGTTTTAAAATAAAGGAATGGAAATGAATGAAAATAAATGGAATGTAAGTAATCTTGTTTGGGAGTAACATAGAAGGAATGGAATGAAATCATTTTATGACAATATTACTATTAAACTCCTATTTTAAAATAAAGGGTTAAATATATAGGGGTATTTTGAAGTTTTAGTAAAAAATTCATTAAATCTAATTTCATTCCTTCTCATTCTTTCCAATTTCGGGGGAAATAAAAATTTGAGATTTTAAGGGAATAGAGAGGAATGAGTGTTCTCTCCTATCCATTCCATTCCCTCCCACCTAAACTCTCAAACAAAGGAATAGAATTTCCATTCCCTCCATTAAAACTCCCAATTAAGGGAAGGGAAGAATATTTTAAAATTATTCTTTTAATTCATTTCCATTCTATTCTATTCCCTTCTTCCAAAGGAGGGTTTAGAGAGACTAAGCTTAAACAATAATTGAGCCATAAAAATAACTATATTACCATTCTATTCCGGTTGGAATGGCTGAAAAAATCTCATATGTATTGGTATGTAAATCAAAACGATAACACCCCATGTTTCACCTTGGGAATAATTTCGTGTCATTTCGAAGTGTTTTAGACTTTTCGGATTCAAGGATGGAGCTAGAAGTTTGATTGAGGGGGGCTAAAGTACTAAAAAAAATCCAAATAAGCATCTATTTAGTATTAAGAAACTATTAAAAAAAAACACAAAATAATTGTTTCTTAATACATTATAATACAATTTATCTATTAAAAGAGAACGAAACCTTCTTTTAAATCTTGAAAATCATTGATTATTAAATTCGTACGATCAACAAATAAACAAATAATTGAATGAACAAAAGGAGGCAAATACAAACAAAATACATATTATGCAGACAGCTCATCACTACAATTCACAAAAAAATCAACTGATTTTATAAAATTTTAGCAACTAACCATTCAAAGTTTCAAACCAATTCCATTTTAAAAGGCACCACTAAATATCATCCAAAACAATAAAATAAAGTAAGGCAGTTACTAAGCCAATTCCACTTTAACAGCCAACTATTTATTTTATAATTAAAAAAACTATTTATCTATTTCTATTTATGTCTTATATATATATATATATATATATATATATATATATATATATATATATTGAAGAGGATAAAAATCAAGGATGACAGATCCGTTCAAATGAACCTGACGGTACTAAATTAGTGAGCTGTCAGAAATAAGGCAACGAATGAAGTGATGGACGGATAGACCACATGACCCCCCCCCCCCCCCCCCCCCCCAATAATAGACGAATAGTCCCTCTATATGGACAGGTTCTGGGTACATGGGCCTAAGGCTGACGAATACCAAGGCCGCGTGGCACCCACATGACTTACGTAAACCCCACATGGAAATATTTTGCGCCCCATGATTAACCCTAGTCAATGGAATCCCAACATGGGAAGAATCTCGCAACATACACACATTTATGAGGATCTTCCCCATAAGGAAACATCATCCTAAGTAAGAAACGAAGGTCGGTACCACACTACTATAAAAACCCAAAGCCCCCAGAAAACAAGGTACACATAATTTACTCCAGCTCTAACACTTTAGAGTTGTGAACACTCTCTAACTTGACCTTCAGAAGGTATTTGGCCGGTATCACACCAGTACTCTCTGTACGGTTTTCTTTCTTCTTTATTGTGTAGATTTTGTATAGAGCACGTGAGGGCTGTGCAGCTTACTGACGATTTTCAGCATCATCATATATATATATATATATATATATATTTTTTTTTTTTTTGGTTAAAATTCATATAATTTGGTAAAAATATTTAAAAATTTATTGGCCCATGTCCCACTTAATATGCTAATCTCTATCTAAAATATTAGCTCATTAATATTAATAAATTTATATTCTTAGATGATATGTTGTTTTCATTTTTGATATAGATCTGGCAATAGAAAAAAATGAATAGTCAAATTGTGCACTCAATTGAACACGTGGGTGTAGTGGCGGATTGTCAATTTTTCATGCACGGACACACTTAGCAAAATAAAAAAGAAACAGATATGAGTATGTTTTGGGCAACAAAATTAGATGAGGGGATGGTTTTAATATCTGAAAAAGTGACAGCGTGATGATGTGGGTTTTTTTTTTTTTTTTCTGATATATTATTTTATCGATCAAAAAAATTTTTTTTGGTGCCGAAATCTGATATTTTTCCAGTATTGTTTGTTTGTTAATTTAAATGTTTTTTTTTTTTTTTTGGTATAAACGGGGAATGTATTAGATGAACAGAAACAGTACAAACAGAAATATTACAAGAACACCATGACTACAGTACATAGAACCAAGATCAACCTTTAATATATATATATATATATATATATATATATATTTGGTTGAAGTGAAGATAGAACGACTCTGGAATAGCTTAGCTGGAATTTTAAACTAACATGAAATTGAAGTGCTTTTGTACTGGCCTTGAACAGGCATGAAAAATACTAATTGATAGAGTACGTAATTGACTCCTTTAATGGAATCAAACTGTGATTCTACAACATTGTTATAATATTTTTACTGTAAATCTTAAATGTTAGGTTATTATTGGCTTCTATTGGTGGGTAAAAAAGTAAATTAATTTAAAGGTTCAATTTAAAATCAGTAATAACTTACCATCTATGATAATATGATTTATAACAAAAATATTGTGAAAATATTGTGAATATTACGTGTAAGCCCCTAGCCAAGACCCAGCTGGTCTGATTAAGGTTACTAAGTAGTTAATACCCACTGTTATAACAAAATCTTGGTTTCCTTTTAGAATGTACATTTAAGGTGGAGGTCGTCACATCTTACACCTAGAGATAAAATTATTTTATATTTCATCCATGGGTGTTTATGTAATGGACTTAATTGGAAGACACAGAATTTATTAAGTAGTTTTAGTGTTTTGACAAAGTTGTCTTAACATGTGAAATTTACAAAGCAAATAATAACTCCTAACTACAGGAAAATGGGAATTGTACATGATGATGCCCAAAAAATTAACAGTAAGTCACATGGTCCTCGTGTACTCAAAGCAACATCTGCACAACAGAAAAAGAGAAGACCTAGTAGAGAGCACCGGTGTGGTGTCGGCCAAGTACCCTCCGAAGATCAAGTTAGTACTTCTCACAACTCTAGATAGAGTGCTAGAGTGGGGTAAATTATGCACACCTTGGTTAGTGAGGGTATTGGGGCTTTTATAGTAGAAAAAGGTTGACATCTCTTTCCTTGGTCTAGAAGTCTTTTCCTTATAGGAGTTCTCATAAGCGCATTTTGCGGAATCCTTTCCTTGTAGGAGACTAACACTTGCCGTGGAGCACAAGATGTTTCCTTATACGTGCATACGTGGTGGCCAAGCCAGGATTATGCTAGAACCGTCAGTCTTGTGTATCTCCTTCAGCTTAGGGTCGTTAGCTTTCCGTCTTCCACAATTGACCTCGTCAGCTTAAAGCTATAGACTCCCTACTGTTATTTGTCAGTGGGCACACAACAAACTGACGGGTTTATTTGGAACGTTTTTCTGCACCTTCTCATCAATGAGTATATTTATAATTTTATCCTTATCAGTACAAAATTATATATTAGCAGAAAGATGATAAATTTTGAGTCAACGCAAGTGGATTTTGCCATTTAGGTGAGTGACAGTGTGAGGAATTTGATTGCACTCAAAAAAAAAAAAAAAAAAAAATCGATGGCAATCAGACTGCTTTATTGAAATAATATTATACATACATACATACATTCATTGATGACGTTGGGTACTTCCAACCATGCCTATATAAGCTAAATTTTATTCTCGAAATTTATTAGTAAATAAAAATACAAATTTGACACATTCTCAGTCTTTGATACTAATTGTATCTAGTGCAATAACCTACTTAGGATCTCAATTTTTGTATCTATATTCACATTTATTTTAATTTTTAAGTTTTTGAAACTAGCTTTGAAATTTTTCGAAGAAAGAATATGCCATCATCAAGGAAAAAAAAAATAGCGATTTTGGCATGATGCATGGTAATTACCTTGTTAAAGTTGGCTCATATAGATCATTTGTTACTAGGCTACTTAATTGGGGTTTTGTGAGCATAACAGAGTGAAACAAAGAACATAAATGGAACAGAATGGTATGGTATGATAGTGTTTCTGGAATTTGAACCAAATAGAATTACTATTTATAATAAACACCGTTGTAACCCTGATTTTAGCTCCCCATTCTTGTGAAAGTAGGCATGTTGCCGAAACACATAAATTTTCTATGTTGATTTCAGTTTTTTCTCTTTTTAATTTAATCAAATTATTTCACAAAATATCTAGAGTGGTGTTTATTGGCTAGAAAAACACAGCAGGAACCAAAATAAGAAAACTTTGGTTGGCATATTCACCTGACTTGGCCAGAAGAATTAGACCTTAAGTTAGGTGACAATGCCATTACCGATTCTTGTCAAATCAATTTCTACTTCTAGGATATACCACGGAAAACACTGGATCATCACTTTTTTAGTTAATTTTTTTTTTTTTTTTTATAGTTAAAGGATCATTACCTTTTCACGTCTGTTTCGTTTACTTAGACTAATAAAGTAATGTTTATGGTTAACAATATTTTTCACAAAATTGGACTAAAAATATAGAGAAGCAGGTTTTTTTTTTTTTCACAGCTTGGACTAAAAATATAGAGAAACGGGGTTTACGCTACATGTGACATGACGTCCAACCGGCCTCTCCCAGACCCAGGAATTTATGTTTTATTATTTTAATTCTTTTATCTATATATGCAAGCAATGTATGAACTTGTAAATATAAGTGCCATGTCCTGTCCACTTCAGTATTATTACAGGGCAAAAAAAAAAAAAAAAAAAAAAATGCTAAAGCTATTTTACAAATTCTACCAAAATAAGCTCTACAAATTGATGTGATAATACATTTGATTGCTACTTTCTAAATATATAATAAATGATTATTTGAATTATTATTATTTTTTAAATTAGATTGTTTGATTTTTTTTTTTTATGATTAATAACAAATAAATTTATAAAATTATGTAGCAAAATCTGAAAGTATTTCCAACCATAACTATAAAACATTCCACTTTGCATCTCTCTAGAAAACCCAGAAAAATGTAATTTTGCTTTATTTATTCATTTGACCTTGTTTGCTCACTTCACATATAATTATTACATGAATTTTCTGATTCCCACTTCCTTGCTTGTTTGTTTGTTTTTCAAAAAAGAAAATCAATTTGTCCGATAGTATAATACATATGACTGTGTCTCTCACTCGGGAATATGGTTACAATACATATGACTTTGTCCCTCACTCAGGAATATGGTTACCTACCATTATTGAAGCCTTTTATTGCCCACAGGGCCACTACCCCCTGCCTCACAATACTCGATTACTTGGTCAAGTCAATGGATACTATGAGTATTTAAAGTTCACTAGCAAATATCAGTATATCACCTCAAAAAAATAGTTCATGAATATCAAATATTAGTTGAAGTCATGGGGTATAGGCCTACGACTAAGGTTACTCTGTTCCAAAAATTTACAGAAAGTCGGCAAAAATGGCCAATATTACCATTTGACAAAATATTTAGCAATTTATTACATTGTTAGCAAAATATTTAGTAATCTATTACTGTTTTGTAACTTAAATTTAAGAAACTCGAGTTCTACATAAAACTCGAGTTTGGAGTAAGAGTTCTATTAATGAAAGTCCACGGTGGGACTTGATAATGTAGAATTCTGTAATTTAAAATTCCACGTGGAATTGGAGTTTATAAGTCAAGTTTCGTGTAATAATATAGAACTCGAGTTCCTCTTTTAAGTGTGTGTTTGGTAGAAATTATTTTTGCCAATTTATTTTACTATTTAGTTTATTTTTGCTATTATTCATGAGCCTCTCTGCACTTTTTGGTACTATTCATGAGTCTCACTTTACTATTTCAGTTAACTTTTACCTCTATTTACAGTACTTTTAGCAATTAGTTGATCCCAAACAAACCCTAACAATACTCAAAATGATTTACCATGGTGCGCCTAGCTTTCACTCCTCTCCTATCTTTAGATACATTAGGACAGAAATAAACTTGAAATTTCCCATAATTAAATTTTTGCTCAGATAAATCACAAAAGACATCTAAGGCATCTTTAATACTTTGCCACTTTTTTTCACCTGCCTTACCAAAAAGCACTAAATAATTAGTGAAGAAAAGATGAGACTCTAAATTATTATTATTATTATCTTTTTAATTTGCTATGAATGTTTAAATAGTCATGACAATCAATATATATATATATATATATATGTATTTTTTTTTTAGAGTTTCCTTAATGACTTATGTAGGGGTATTGGGCCCAAGAGCTCACTATCTATGTATACATTAGGCCTGGGGCCCAGTCCGAGGATGTAAAGTTGTCCGAGGAGGAGTAAATGTTGTCAGTAGAGCTCGTGTTAGTAATTGGAGAGGTCAGTTTTGGTCTTAAAGGCCCAGGAGGGTAGGCCGAGGATGAATACCTCCTCGGTTAATTGAGGCCGAAGTCAGAAGAGTCGGTTTGTCGTCCAGGGGAGCACTCTAGGGAAGTTCTGTTGATACGGATAAGCATTACAGGAACGCAAGGCAGGGAGGAATCCTAAAATATCTAAGGAAAAAGCTGCTACCACCGAATTGAATGCTCTGCAGTTAACTTTCTAGCTATATTAATGTGGAGAAGACCCCTGAACAATGCTGCATTGGCTACCCAACGCATAGAGGGCCTGAAAGGGTGTTTGATGGGACAAGCGCTCAAGTAGAGGCTTGGATGGTCAATAAGTGAAGGGCCAAGATCGTCTAAAGAGAACTATATAATGGAAGAGACCCTTCATGAAAGGGGGATCGAAAAATCAAGAGAGAAACACTGTAGTAATCAAGAACCAACTTTGTAAACAGACTTGTGAGAAATATATAAGAACAAACCTTCTCGGATTGTGCCGATAACGATTTTCTTTAGATTAAATCAATCTATCTTCTTGTCATTGTCATTGGAGCCCACTTTATTTATTGTCCAACTCATTTTAACCTAGTTTTCTAGTCCACTCTCTACAAATTCATTATTTTGAGCTTTTTGGACTTAAGTCCATCCACTTTTTGGGTTAGGAACCAAAATCAGGTCCTTACAATTGGCGTCGTCTATGGGAATTCTGGTGTTATAGCGAGTTTAACGTCCAACTATGGTAGGTTCAGGACCTCACCAAGCAGAATCTATGGGGTCTTAACGTCAAGATCACTTCCGTGATCTTGAACAAAGAAGGGACCGGGAAAGGGAGTGTGCATACTACCCCTGCTAGTAGGAGTCATTCTCGGGGTGGTAGCCACCTCTCTCATGAGAGAAATACCAAAGCCATGCAGCTGGAAATTGATTACTTAAAGAGAAGCTTACGCCATGAACGACGAAAGCGGGCTCCTTCCAAATCCGACTTCTCTTCTAATGATGAAGAGGATAGTAGCTACAGGCGCAGATCAAGAACCCCTCATAGTGAGTCTTTCTCGTATGATGGGGATTACCATCATGAGCGCAAAAGTAGAAATTCATCTTTGAGAGGCCTGAGAAATGATGCTATGAGTAGAGCACTCAACCAAATTTCCAAATCGCCTTTTACGCCCAGAATTGAGGAAGGAAGACTTCCATGGTGGTTCGCTCAACCCACATTCACCATGTATAATGGTCAGACAGACCTTGTGGAGCATGTTAACCACTTTAATCAAAAAATGGCTGTGCACTCCAAGAACAAGGCCTTGATGTGCAAGGTATTCCCATCCAGCTTGGGGCCTGTGGTGATGAGGTGGTTCGACGGTCTGGGTGCAGGTTTCGTTAATTCCTTTAAGGAACTCACTCAGATGTTTGGATCTCGCTTTATTATGTGCAGCAGGGTTCCTCGACCCTTAGATTTCTTGTTGTCCCTGTCCATGAGAGAAGGGGAGAGATCCTGAAAACATATTCAGACAGATATTGGGAGATGTTCAATGAGATAGATGGTGATTTTAACAACGTTGCCATCAGGACTTTCAAGGTCGGCCTACCTGCCGAGCATGGCTTAAGGAAGTCTTTGACTGGGAAACTTGTTACTAGTGTATGCCAGCTTATGGATCAGATTGATAAGTATAAAAGGGTTGAGGAGGACCAGCAACAAGGTAAGGGGAAGGGTAAGGGTAAGGTTATCCCTCAGGAGGAGAGGGATTTCAGGCCGGACAGTTGCAACAATAATAGACTCCGGAGGGATTTTGCTGTGCAATCGGGGCCTACAACTTCTCAAATGGTGAGCACGGTATTCCGGGAGCCAATACATCAGGTCCTTAAGAAGATAAAAAATGAGTCATACTTCAAATGGCCAAACAAAATGGGAGGAGACCCTATGAGGCGCAACCAAAGTCTTCATTGCCAATGTCATCAAGAGCGAGGACATACAACCGAGGATTGCAGAACTCTGTGGAACCATCTGGAGCAACTGGTCAGAGAGGGAAGGTTACAACAATTTTTGTATCGGCCCAACGGACAAGGAGACCAATCAAGGTCAAGGGCTCAGGGGAACGCTTCTTCAAGGCCCCCATTAGGCACAATTAATGTCATCTTTGCTGCCTTTAGGAAGACTGGTTCTCATCCTTCTAGGGTGATGTCTGTAGCTCGGTTGTTAGCCGAGGAGTCTAATTTTGGGCTGAAGAGGGCTAGAGTGGAGATCCAACTGGCACTGAGTTTTTCGGACAAGGACAAGAAAGGAACCATTCAGCCACACAATGATGCTTTGGTGGTCACCCTTAGAATAGAAGGGTACGATGTGAAGAAGGTGATGGTAGACCAGGGCAGTGGTGCAGAGATTATGTACTCTGATTTGTACAGAGGATTGAAGTTAAAACTTGAAGACCTGAGAGTCTACGATTCATCTCTAGTGAGCTTTGATGGGAAAGTTGTCATCCCAAAAGGGTCAGATTAGTATGCCTGTGCAGGTAGGGTTAGAGGTGGTCCAAATGGACTTCATTGTAGTGAATGCATACTCTCCCTACACGGCCATTGTGGCCAGACCTTGGCTTCATGCCCTAGGGGCTGTCTCATCTACTCTGTATTTGAAAGTGAAGTATCCATTAGGGGACTAGATTGAGGAGCTTGTAGGGAGTCAGTCCATGGCTAGGCAGTGCCTTGTGGCCGCAATTATGCATCAGCCCGCAGCTGAGTCAGCAGCCTCTATAGAGGGGGGCTTATAGTAGTCAAAATCTCCTGTGTTACCTGTCGATGGGCCAGCCGAGGAGGTGAAATGTGGAGATCTAGAGAAAATTGTCATAGGTGATGACCCGAAGAAGTTTTTTGAGTTGGGACTCAGCTATTTCCTCAGGAGAAAGAAGAGCTGGTAGAGTTTCTTAAGAGGAACGTGGACGTGTTTGCGTGGAATACTTACGAAGCTCCGGGGGTGGATCTGAGCTTCATCTGTCATCATTTGAACGACAACCCGTCTGTCGCCCCCAGAAAACAACCACCTCGACGCTCGTCTAAGGATCATTCTAATGCTGTCAAAGACGAGGTGATGAAACATGTCAGCCCCAGAAAGCAACCACCTAGGCCGCCTTTTCGGTTTTCAAGCTTCTTTGTTCTCTTTTTTTGAAACCTATGACAAGATCACCTTTTCTTTTTCTCTTCTTGTGACTAGGCCACCTCTTTGATTTTCGACCAATTGGACTTCTTTTGTTCTTTTTTTATTCCTCTTTCTTTGATAGCAAATGGATGAATGAATTTTTTGATTTGACTATGCTTGAAAAAGCTGCCTACGTACCTCTTTTAAAAGAAGGATCAAGTCATCCGTAGTTCATTTTTTTTTTGTTGTCTTAACTTTTGCTTAGGCCGCCCTTTCGGGTTTTCAACCTAGCAGACTCTCTCACACTCAAATTTTTTTATCTCTCCTTTTGCATAGACCGCCCTTTCGGGTTTTCAATCTATCTTTTTTTTTTTTTTTTTTTTTTTTTTTTTTTTTTGTATCCCTAATTTTTGCCTAGACTATCCTTTTAGGTTTTCAATTTAGCCGGATTTTCTTGTTGTTGCTTCTTGCTTTCTAACTTGATGAGCCCTCATCTCTTTTTGTATGATGGAATCTCCTAGCTTTCAGCTTGATGAACTCTTGTCTTCTCACCTTGATGGAGTATTATCATCTGCATTCTCAAATGTGATCTCTATTGTTTCTTCTAATCTTGATTGACTCTGCTTTCCTTGATGTCTTCATTGAAGCTATGAGATTGTCCTCCATAGCATAAAATTTGAGTATGCACACTTGAATTTTCCCACCCTAGGTTTAGGTTGTTATGGGTTCATGAAAAAAAGGCTAACTGTTTAATAGCTCAAATGGGCTAGCAATGGATAATATTTTTAATGGGTGTCAAGGAATAATGTGGCTAAACCAAAGATGGCCTCCTATCCCTAGTAAGGCTTGTTTATAGGCACAGTAACTCGAACTCTTTTAGTAACTTCCTCTTGGAATAAAAATTATGAATGCTCCAATATTGTGACATAAAAAATGTTCTAAGATTTGGATTGAGTGTACATTGTTTGAGAATTTCTGATCGGTGGAATCTCTTTTTGTTGAGATTCTCTAATAATTGGATTTTCTTTGATTGCCTTTTAGGACCTTCTCTTCTAATGTTCTAAGTGATTCAGCAAAGATCCTTACATGAATAAGATGAAATTAATTCTCTCTTGGTGCACATTGATTGGTTGGCCCATTAAGCATTATGATTTGCAAAAGCTTTTCCAAAGGAATTCTCATGCAGTACTTAAGGAAAATAACATTTGAAAATATTGACCTCTCACACTCTTTCCAAGCGGACTGGGCTTTTATGAGAAGGTTAAGCCTTACATCATTTTTGAAAATCCACTAAAGGGCCTAATGCCCCTGGTTGGAAGTTTTTTTTTTTTTTTTTTTTTTTTTGTTGAAAGTTTTCCTTGATTTTATTTTATTATTTTTTCTTTTTGAAGAAAAGTGTACGATACCGAGATCCCTAGACTTGTATGGGCCCTGGGCCCAGGCCCAACGTAGCGGCCCAATTGCCCTAAGTCCTTGAAACTGCCTTCGTGCAAGAACAGAGTTCGGGTCACGGATCCTGAGAGGTGCTTGGCATGAGTTTTCCCTATCAAGCTCATAAATCCTGTCCGGGGAGGCCACGAAATGGTCGGGGAACTGCATTACCGAGCACAATTGACTAGGCTGGAACCAAGTTCCAAGGCCGCAATTACTGCATCCCACCTTCACCTAAACACCCACTTAAAGCAAACAATATTGGACCTTCAATAGCACTATTGGCAGCTGCAATCATAATCCCTCCACTAACTTTGGCTATAAATAGCAGGAGTTTGGGAAGAGAAAGGGGTTCAGAAAAAAAGGAGAGTAGAGTGAATATTGTATTGAGTCTCTCTGCCGAGAACAACCCTTAGTAGGAAATCCAAAAACCCACTTTACAAATAAATTGTTAGCCCAAGTGTATCCAGGCCCAACAGCCTCACCTCCGGAGCTTACAAAAAGCATTTTTGTAATTTTTGAAGGATTATCATGAACAAGTCCATTTTGATAGAAATTGTAGGCCTCAGGGAAACCATTTTCAATTGGGCTTTGAAGGGAGTCGGAAATGTCACTAAAGATCCCAATGCCCCTAGTCCAAAGTTTTTTTTTTTTTTTTTTTTTTTTTTTAAATTTTTATTTATTTATTTTTTTGAGTTTTTGAGTTTTTGAATTTTGAATTTTTTATTTTTTGCATCAAACAAAGCATGAATAACAAAATTCATCAAACAAGAAATGAAATTAAGATAAGAGAAAAATGGAAACAAGTAAGGAATAGACAAAGTTTGTAATGAAAAAAAAGTTCTTGAAAAACCCATTATGGCTTGGCAACTCATGAAGTAGAGTTGGATTGATTGGTAGATGTTGGTGCAGCAATGATTTGTTGGTCCATGAGATCTTGGATAATCCCATCGTTACTGATGGCGTCTTCAATTTGGGTTCCAGCAGCAATTAGGGTCTTGAAGTTAGGAAAGTATCGAGCAAATAGGTAGTTGTTGTAGGTCGGGAGGAGATTCTTCACAATCATGTTCAATTGTTCTTCCTCATTGGGCCTAACAGTCATCTGGACTGCTTTTGTCCTCCACCTTGTGATTAATGCATGAAAAGATTCACTGGAATCTTGCTTGGTTGTCTCAAGGTCTCGCCGAGTGATGACCACCTCAGTATTGTACTTGTATTGCTTGTAAAATTCATGGCCCATATCTTCCCAAGTTCGAGTTCGAGAACCCTCCAAATTTAGGAACCAACATAGGGCAGCTCTGGTGAGTGTATTTTGAAACATTTGGGCCACTAACTCTTCATCAGCTCCCAAGGGTTGCAATGCTCTTATATACATTTTCAAATGGGCTTTAGGGCAACTCGTGCCATCAAACTTGTCCAATGTTGGCATCTTAAACTTTGGTGGGGCCCTTGCTTGAGGAAAGAGCGAAAGTGAATGTAGATCCATAGCTTTTTCAACCCTTCAAGATCTCATTAGGAGCTTTTCCATTTGGTCTATTCATTCAACCATCTTTTTCTCATTTTCAGTCAACACCAAGCCATGACTTTCTTTAGAATTTCTGGGTCCATTATCATTTTGGGCCCTAGAGGATTCATGAGAGTTCTTGTTCCCCATCTGTTGGATCAATGCTTGGATGTCCTTTTGGAGTTGGGCTTGACCTGCTACCAAAGTGTTGAGTAAATCTTGAGTGGTGAAAGGTGGTTGTTCCCTATGATCATTCATGTGTCAATCTTCTTGGTTGTTGGCCATTTCTTAATTGGAAGCCTTGGTTTTGATGTTTGCTTGGGCCTTGCACTTTAAGATTGGTGGCTTCAATCTTGATGTCTTTAAGCTTGATGATCTTGAGATTTTAGTTATGCTTTGAACTTGGTGGGCTTGAACCCTGATTGAGATTCTTTGGTCTCAACCAAAATGAATAAGTTTAATTTTTATTTTTTAAGAAATCTTAAATAATTATGATGGGCCTAAGCATTGGACTAAGGCATATCAGGGATCAAACAACGGCCAAACACATTCATGGGGTGCAATGTATTTTATGGGATCGACCTAAAGATTAGTTCTATGGCTTCTTACATGAAGGTAAAAGGTAGGCTAATAGGTTCCCCAAAAGCTAGGACATTGTACCTCCCAACTTGTGACATATGAACACCACGTTGGTCCAAATGATAGAGTTTGTCCTTTACGAAACGCAAGAAAGATCAAGCGAGTCTTAGGCGATGGGGTGGTAGGTTCACCACTGGCTACATGAATCTAGGAGGACCGCGATCCATGGCTACAATTACCGTGGTTTCTGGGCAACGTACACAATTCATATACAATTCGTTGGCCACCATAACCTAAACTGGAGTCTAGCCTTCAACATCCCTAGTGGATTCGCCACTGTAAAATGTACTCCCCCCTAGATCGAGAGTTTTACATGGAGTCGCCACTTATTTAATTTAAATGGAAAAATAAGAAAACTTTTAATATAAAAAATACTTTTGTTGTATTAATGTATATGACAATTTACATCAATTTTGTAACAAAAATTTACAATACTTTTTTGTCCTAGATACAATCTAAGAAAAGTAAATTACATTGCTTTATTTCCTAGTTACATTCTAAAAAATGTAAAATTGCATATACAAGAGTATGGTCTAGAACCCTTGATCTTGGTTTGGAGGCTAATTTACTAGATGGGAAGGGATTAAGCACCCATCTTGCCCGGTAAAACCGGTCTCCTAGGTTAAGGTGGCCAATATCATGTCATGTCAAACAAATACAAAGAATATGTCATATAAACATGTTAATTTGAAGGAATTGTAAACAAATATGTGTTTGGGGAATTTGACATAAAGAGAAACAAAAAGTGAAACTTGTTAGATAACAATTTTAATGTAAAGAAAGCATGAAGGTAATGGCATGTTCATCCAAGAAATCAATATAAACAAAGAATTCCTAGCCTAGACATGTTCATCTAAGCATGTGAAGAGAAAACAAAGTTGTCATGTTATTTGTCATCAACATAATTGTAGAGAGAACAAAATAAAAAAATAAAAAAAATAAAACATTTAAAGCATATTTGATCATCCAAAAAATTATGAAAAAAAATAAAGGAAAAATCCCTTAGACATGTTCATCTAGAGAAAATTAAAATACTTAGACATGTTTGTTCAAGCATTTAAAAAAAAGGGTAGAACAACTACTTAGACATGTTCATCTAAGCATTCAAGGGAAAGTTGTGCTTTAGCCTAGAAGTGTTCATCTAAGCATGTAAAAGGAATATCAATGAGACATATAGGCATGTTCATCTACGCATATCATGAAAGAAACAAATAATGACTTGTTAAGCATTTATTCAAGCATGTGTAGAAAGTTAAGAACATAATTAACTACTTACTAGCATAGAACATAAATTAAAAGGGGGAAGTGATCACTTAAAGGGTTAGGGAGAAAGCAAGGAAGTACTAAACTACAACCAAAGTAAGAACAATTGTTGGGTTCTAAGACTTTAGGTTTAAATGTATTAGAACTTCAATTTGTATTGTTGGCAAACTGTAAAGTTGTGATTTACAACTATGTGTTTTGTTGGCTTTAATTCCGTGCCAAATTTGATTGTAATTTTAATCAATCTTTTGTACCCTATATTTATTGTGGGATTTGATTGTAAGGGTTGTGTGATAGAGAGAGAGAGAGTGTGTGAAGACTCAAGCTATTGAAGACTGAAGAGGTTCTCGTGGGTATCTCGTGACTTAGCATCCCGCGAAGTAATGCATGTGCCCTGCACACGATTGGAATGCAAAGAGTTAGTACAGATGGAGACAGCTGTGTCTCGCGAGTAACTCGCGGGTAAGGCCTTCCCGCGAGACACCTGCAAGACATTCTGTTCTGCCAGACTGTACTATCTGATACACACTTTCTGTACCCTCACTATATATACCCACATTACCCACAAATGTTAAGGAGAGCTTCTGAGAGAAAACCCTAGCCAAACACCTTGAGAGTTAGAGATTGTTATACCCACAATCCTCTACACAATAGCTAGTGGATTTTCCTCAACTCCTACCTCTCCATTTCCATACCATTGAGAGGTTGATAGCCCAAACACTTATCACACCCTTTCAGAGTGTCAAGTGATCGTTTGGTGCTGCTGGGAAGCATTGGAAGAAGCCAAGGATGGCAGATGCAACATGAAGCTTGTTGCGGGATCCGGAGAGCTAGATAAGACATTGTTCCGAGAAGTCTTGTTGGAGTAGGAGCTTGGAGGGCTTAGGTATAGCAGGTAGATTAGGCTTGGAGGGTCTCTTGCTAACCCATGTATCCCAAGTTTGGAGGGCTTAGGTGCAGCGGGTAGATCAGGTTTGGAGGGTCATTTATCTAAAGATTACAAAAAGTCTCTCATGCGTACTTTCTAATATATATAGTTAGTACCATCAAATAAAGGATGAATAATCAGGGATTGCCCACAATCCATAACAACAGGGAACAATGGATCACACAGATTAAAACCTAATTAGAGTGTGCCCGCATTGATACCACTTGCTAAGTTAAGATAGATTGACCCCAGTTAATTAATTCAATTACCTAAGTTGATTAATTAGGTTAAAATGCATGCAAATCGTGGAGGCACCAACAAATCACCAACAAAACTAAATGCAGTGGAAATTAAATTAACACGGTGATTTGTTAACAAATGGGGATAACCTCTCACAAGGCAAAAACCCCACTGGATGATTTTAAGGTCAACACTTCTAAGAATCCACTAAGCAACAATCAAGCGGTTACAACTATAAGAAATCTTACCACTACCTTGGCCTATCCCGAAACAACAACCTACAGTTGAACCCTTGCTCCAATACCCAATTTAACTTGATCTTGTAGTAGCCTTCTTTCCATTGATGCACAAATCTCCAATTTGTGACTATTTCGCACAGATCCCAGTACGTGACTAACTCCAGCAACTTGAATAGTTGTTGTTGGCTACAAAGTTCTTCACTTTATCAATAATGAGAACCAGGAAGCACTTGATTACAAAACCCTATGACGTATAAGCACAGTAGCTTCTCACAGAGAGAATTAAGATCTTGGTCTCTATCTACATGTGTGATGGCTTTTAAAATAAGCCTTATATATGTCTAGGGTTGTGAAAGAAGAAATCCTAAACAAATATATTAAAATGGGCCGAAATTCAAATCTGGAAAATCTGAATTCATAAATCTCGATAGATCGAGTTGATGTCGAGTTGGTGTCGAGCTTGCCCAATAAATCTCGATAAATGCAATTTGTTGAGCTATCTTCGAGTTTTAGTAAAATAACTTTTCTTCACTTTTTTCTTCAATCAATCTTCATGTCTTTGATACAACCACTTAATATATATCAAACCCAGCTTAGATCTACCTAATTTACAAGTAAAATGCGTTTTGACAAAGAATTAACCAATTACATATAAAATTTGATCCTAACAAAATTAATAAATATAAAGACAATTTAAGTACCATATATATATATATATATATATATATATATATATATATATATATTATAAGATTAAAAGACACATCACAGTTTGACTTTAGTTGAATCTCGATTTTATCTTAAAAATCTTAAACAGTTCTCCTTTTTGGTTTTTTGAAGTGTCCAACATCAAAACCATGACTATAATATATAATATCCAATAAATTCATGCACAAATAGTCTCATAAAATTAATCATATTATAACTTCTCATTCAATTTGTTCTTTCCAAGAACTACTTCGAACGTGGACAGGTTCATAATAATGAGGCCAAAACCTAAAGTGATATACCAGCTAATATCGAGCAATAATTTCGCTTTGCTGGGATAGAATTTGCCTATTAAGAAGCCTAAGAGGACGATAAAAAAACCCCAGATGGAAGTAATAAAACATAAAAGCAGATCCAGCACATTTTCTGTTATGACTGTCAATGAAAAATAATAGGAGACCCATAAGTTGACTAGGGCCATCTTGAACAGCGAACTAATCAACCCCTTCGGAAGGAGGAACCATATAATTAAGGCTGAGATCGTAAATGTGAAATAATTTGTACCAGCAATGGCTAACCCTGGTATGTGTGGAAGCTGTAGTCTTAGAAGTGCAATATTTTCACTGACGTCTGTTGCTTTGGTATCAATCTGATCGACATCAAATCCAGAAACAATCTTTTTATCTTGCAGAAGTCCGTCAGGAGGGGTGAGTATTACTTGATAGGTGATTGTCACAATCAGTGCAACAACCACCAAAAGCACATTGCGGTCCTCGTTTGATAATCTATTTTGTTCACGGGAATACATAATTTTTAATCTCGATGTAAGCTTGACTTTGGCCTCTAGGTACTTTTCATAAGAAGTATCTGTAGGAAGCGATGAATCCGAAGCTCCAGCATGCAGTAGCATAACCCTGATCCTATCTACTCGTAGACGTCCTTCACGATCCGCAGGTCGTTCTGCAGCTTCTGCTATGTCCCAGGCTGTTTCATTCGCTAAATTCCTAACGTATATATCAACACCCGTATCTAGTAACAGCCTCACAGCCTGCATAATATAGTGATACAACGCATAAGCCTCAAATCATATCATATAGTATTCTTTATTCATCACAGTGAAGATTGATTTTATTTTTTTGGTTTTAAAAGTTTTTTAACAGTTTCTTGTTAATATTGTGCAGTTCACGCAACTTATTTTTTTTGGTTAAACAGTTCACGCAATTAAAAAGCAAAACATTATGAGAAAGCATGCACTCTGATTCGTTTATATTGCAGAAAAGATATTTACAATATTATAACTCATATAATGATTCCTAAATGTGAACCTCTTGAATTCGGATAGAATCTGTTGTTTAGAAGCTGCTTGGATCATTGAAGACATTGGTTTAATTAGAGATAGTTTTTCTTTTATTTCTTTTTATAGTATACTTTTGCGATGTAATCGTGCTGCGTTAGCTTTAGCTAGTGCTACAAAAAAGAATGAGGAGGCTATTGTTTGGTAAGAAAAATGCCCCTCTTTCCTCTTTCCCATTGTACAAAGTGATTTAATTGAATAAAGTCTACTATTGTTTTCTCTCCAAAAAAAAAAAAACCATAGAGTTTCGTAGTACCTTATTTATTATACTAATATTAGCAACAAGAATAATATTATTATCATTATTATTAATCAATACCTTTTCAAGAATAGAATAACAACAACAACAACAATAATTTACATAATCCTAAAAAAATATTGACATAATGGTTCACTTTTTTCTTTTTCTATTATAGTTCAATGTTTTCATATTAGATCTCAAATTATAGTTTAATTTCATGTCATGTGTCTCATCGAATTTTCTTAATTTTGGTGTAGCTATTTACTACACTACAAAAATTGAGTCTAATTTAATTTTCTCAATTTTTTTTGTGTTGAATGAGTTATTAAGTGAGAAAACTATAGAATCAAAATTAATAAACTTAAAAAAACCACTATCATTGACAAAAGTTTCTTATATTATTATTATTATTATTATTATAATAGTGGTTGAACAAACTAAATAAAGAATTTCATGGATAACAATTTAAATAATTTTTTTTTTCAATTGTTTCAAATAAACTTATATTTATTTTATTAGTTACTATTTTATATTTTCAAATATACAAATATTATATATTATATATAAACTTTGTGAATCTTAATACGCATTTAGTTATGCTTATCTGTAAATGTATCTCATGCATATGTATGAGATTACAAGCTCACATATAATTAAAGCCAAAGCTAAAAGAAAACTCAATTAGATTTTAAATTAAAGTTTAATTTTGTACTACATATCTCATATAATTTTTTAATTTTTGTACTAAGTGAGTTACTAGGGAAAAAGTTGAAGAGAAAAAAAAAAAAAAAGGAAAAAGAAAGGTTTGGTTTGGCTTTGACAAGGTTTTGGCATGATTGTTGGCAATGAGGGATGGGGAAAATTATAAAAATAAAATTTATATTTATGTTGGCCTCAGCTTAGGTTTCGTTCCCATCTAGACCAAATATAAATTGAAAAGTCTGTGTATTGGCTTTATTCAGTGACAAATTTGTGTGTATTTTATTTAATCATTTTAATGTATCTTTTCAGAACTTAATTGTATTTGGGGTGGACTCTACTTGAGCCTCATTTGCATTAGGGAAAATTGCATTTAGAGTAATCTCACGACCTCGGACGACCTGTTCTACCCATGAGTGGCATGTGGAAAAATGCCAAGATCTGAGTATTGACTAGGCAAGTTGCAACTATCTAGCAACCAGTTAGGCCGCAACAAAGTCGTGAATTGCACGATTAGTGTACTTTGTTTTCTGACCATTTTCTACGTATTGTGATGATGCCAGGACACACCTTCACATCTATTTTGTGTGGCTAGGCCTTTAGATAAGAGTGAAAACCTAACCCTAGGAATCATTTGAATCACATTGGAAGCCATACCCTTTTGTATGAAAATAGAGAGCTTTAGCTTTGAGCAAAAACACTCTACCTTCTCTTTTCCATCTCATTCTTCATTGTTTAAGATTTGTATTTCATTCATCTCACACCCTTATACATAGCCTTATGAGTTTTGAGTGAATCCATGGAAACTTAGGAATCCAAAGTAAAAATCCAATCTTTTAATTTGTTGGTTTTCCATTGGTGCTTCAATGGGGTGTCTTTGGTAAAGCTAGAAGGAAAAAGGCTCGGTGAAGCTGGTTGCTAGCTAGAGCTTGGAGACTCAAATACATTTAGGCTTATGTGCTTGGAGGGTTTATAGTGTTCTTTTGTCCTACAACTATCTTGTCTAGTGGAGATTTCTGATCGCGTGGTCGGGGGAGAGGATTTTTTGCCCCACCTTCGAGTTTTCCTCTTCCTAAACACTTCTCGGTGTTTAATTGTGGTTTGCATGCTTTTACCCTTTTTCCATATTGCTTTATATTTGTTATGCTTTGTGTATCGTAGTTCTTGTTATATGGAAATTGGTTAATCACTTATACTTTGACTAATTTACTAGTTTATCTTAAAAGTGAGTTAGCCGTAAAAAGCATGGTTAAGGGTTCTAAAGTTTAAATAAGGTTGCTCTAGCATATTTCATAACTCAACATAACAGAAAATTAATAACATTTGCTATATTTTTTTCCCCTTATAGTGTTATTATTATTATACAAATAGCAGTTTGACAAACTAAAATTGAGAATTTCATAGATAACAATTTAAATTTATTTATTTTAAAAAAAATGAAATTATATGTATTATATAAGTAATTATTTATATTTTTTCAAATACACAAACATTACATATATTATATATAAACTTGGTAAAATTTTAATACCATTTAGTTATACTTATTCGTAAATGTATCTCATGCATATGCATATATGCATGAGATTATAAGTTAGTTGAAATTATAGTTGAAGAAAAAATATCATGATGTTTTACTTTCATGATAGACATTCACAACACAAACTTTAACGTGTTTCTTTAGTATGTAAATAATTGAGGAATGGAGAGAGCTTGCCTCATCTTGGTTTTTGGTTACTGCCACATGCAACACAGTGTTGCCTTCCTCGTCCTCCCAGTTCAGTATATCATTCTCCCAAGACATGGCATTTTTAGACTTATTTCTTCGGAGCCATCCCACCAAGAGTTTGAAAGCCTCCAACTTTTTGCTTTCCAAGGCAATATGTAGAGCAGTTTTGTTTTGACTTGTCACATCTTCAATTGAATTGGGACAGAATGATAGAAAATCAACCAATAGATTAAGTTGCTGCTTTTTTGCTGCTGCTACTGCTGCTGCTGCTGCTGCTGCTGCTGCTACTGCTGCTGCTGCTGCTGCTGCTGCTGCTGCTGCTGCTACTGCTGCTGCTGCTACTGCTGCTGCTGCTGCTGCTTCTGATTCTTCTGCTGCTGCTGCCGCTGCTTCCGCTGCTGCTGCCGCTGCTTCTTCAACACGCCAAGGAATGCCCTTTGCAGCAACATGCAACGGAGTGATACCGTTCCTTCCTTTCACACGGACAAGGTCCCCATCAACTTTTAGAAGCTGACGCACCATCTGAAGCGAACGCACCAACTGAATTGACTCAATTGATCGTAGAGCATTTTGTAGAGCTAGGTGAATGGGGCTAAGCCCAGCTGGATTTGGCTTCCTGGCAAATGAGGGCTTTAATATCATCATCTCCATAGCAAATATGATGTGGTTTGCTTCTGGGCTCTCAACAGATGCAGTTATGTGTAAAGGAGTATCAGCAAATGGTAGCTCATTGATGTCCTCCAAAATTTTTACATCCTCCCGAATTGAACTGTAAAAGTTTATAATATTTCCGTCTTGAGCAGCCCGGTTCAAACTCTCAATTCTGTTACCCATTATAGAGTGGAATGACATAGTTAGCAGGTTTTTCCGTGCTATATATGATCTAAAATAGTGGAAATTAATGGTTATAGGCTGATAGTAGCTTGCTGGAGTGAAGAAAATGATGGAGTATTTCTGTAACCTGCAGGAGCTAACACTCTCTCTATTTATAGCAGCTAGAAAACGGAGTGAGCAATTGGGGAGAAACATCTAAGCCGTGGTGGCCCCCAGATTTTTTATATATTTTTCAATTATCATTAAAAAATTTAAATTAAACAAAATTTAATAAAAAGATAACTTGTATATACCAAGTTATCGATACCAAAAAAGAAAAAAAAACAAAAGCAAATATATGAAATTTTACAATTTTTTTCTTTCAGTTTTTATATTTTAAACTCATTACATGATAGTTCATTAACACTTGTCATTATTTATAGTCAATATAGCTAGGTAGGTGTGACCATTTCATTTTGTTAAGTTTGTATAAGATTTTTACTTTTATATAGTTATCATTATCTATTTGTCATTATTTTTATAAAAATGTTTTAGACTAAATGACAAAACTCAAACTATTGATGTTGTATTAATTGTTGACCCACACAACTACAGTTATCCATACATAAATGATAAACTAATCTTACATTAGAAAATGAGTGTGAGTTAAAGAAGTTTAAAGTCCGTGTTGTATATCCAAGAGTTAGGCTCTTTTGGATATATACCTGTAGACATCAAAATTTGCGCCTTTTTGGATATACACCTGTAGACATCAAAATTTGTGTGTATAACACCACTTTAAGTTTTTTTAAGACCTGTCCTCTATCCTCGTGTGTGTGTGTTAAAATACTTAGTATTCTAAAAAAAAAAGGTGTTTACTTAATTGTTTGTGATGATGTGTTGAAATCGTTAGTGAGTTATAAGCTCCAAATCACACTGATGGGTTACCTATAGAACAAGAACACAAGGACCAAACAGAAGACACTGGTGTGGTATTGGCCAAAAATCCTCCGAAGGTCAAGTCAGTGAATAAGAAATCTATAAGAACTCTATAGTGAGAGAGTTAGGGATTTTTTTTGCGTTCCTAGGGAAAGAGGGGGTCTAGTGTTTATATAGTGGCGAGTAGTGAACCAAGATCCCTTGAGAGTAAGGATTTTTCCTTGTAGGGAAGATCTGGTATTAGGGTTTCCGAGATTTTAGGGTGTCTTTCTATATGAAGGAGAGATGGATTTGTAGTAGGTTCTCGTGCGTGATACGCAAGATGTTTCCTTATATGAGTATTTGTGAGGACCAAGCAAGGCCACGTAGGACCCGTCAGCTTCTCCACTCCGCTGGTCTATGGTTATTCATTGCTTCAAGGATCCCCCGTCGATTTGTGAGGGGGATTGGTGGCCTCGTCCTTTGCAAGCTCCGTTGGTTCTTAAGGGTGTGTTGCCCCCATTGTCGTCGTTTTGGAGTCTCTTTTAGCTCTTGTGAAGCCAATGGCCCTGTATGTGTCGCCAACTTCCTTGGTTATTTGTTTTTATAAGTTAATCTCTAGCGCCAAAAAAGACCCCTATCAGTTTGGAACCTAGTTTTTCTTAATGGGGATAGATAGGAATTGTAGGGGAATGTATGTGAATTGTAGGGGAATTGATTTAATTCAAGGTATTCATCCTTCATAGATAAATATTAATAGAGGGAAAAAATGCACTAAGCAAGAAATTGATTTTTTCTTTATTCAATGCCTAATTGAGAATCACAATCATGTATTTATAAGAGATTAGCTCTAATGTTATAGGCCTACATGGCTCAAGATAATTGGTTAGTTGATTCACATGTGTTAAATGAGCTACATATGCTTAAATCCTAACTAACTCATTCTAATCTCAACTAGTGAACTAACTAAAGAATTACAAAAACTATTAGGAGATTACAAGACATATGACATAATTTGGGGTTCCCAACATTAACCAATCAAATGCTTCAACAATCACTAACTTTACTATCTTTTTTTTAATCACTAACTTATAACAAAAAGTAGTTATAATAAAAATTTATAATAAAGAGAGAGACAATCATAACTCACAAACGCCTATTCTATATTCTTAGATTTGAAGATACCGAGATAGTCAAATAGAGAAGATTGTTGAGATAAGATTCATGAGAGTGAGATCAAATTAGATTAGAGAGAGAAAGAGAGTGATCTATGATTTGTGTTGAATTGATTGATCTATGTTGTTTGGTTTTGAATTGAGCTAATTTGTGATTAAGGTATGCAAAATTTAAGTCAAAGTGTGCACAAATATTTTTGAAGATAAATTAAACTAGTAAGTCAAGGCTGTCCAGTCATGATCTAAGAAGGAACCACCAGCCTTGGTTTCTTATTTGGGAAAGGAAATTTGGCTCTAGAGAGGAAAAATGCTAGCACCATGACAAAGTTTACAATTTTTGCCACAATTTGCTACATGACGAGTTGTGAGTGGTGAAAAAAAAAAAAATGATGGGTCCATACTTTCATCACCATATGGCGAATTATAGCCAAAGTTGTGTAAATATTTATAATCTTAATATTATTCTTAGAGATGCAAGTCAAGATTGTCAAGTCATAGTAAAGCTTACTGATTTCCACAACGAGGGTCCCACATAGATATGAGGATCCCACAAAGATATCCTAAAAAAAATTTAGGGTAAAGTATAAAGTTGGTCTCTATCCTTTATACCATATGTCAATTTGGTCTCTAATTTTTTAATTGTGTCAATTTGATTCCTAACATTTTCAGTGTTATGTCAATTTGGTCTCTATTTTTTCAGTTGGTCCCTGCCATTATCTTTTGGATGGAAAAAAACTGATGTATCAAATGGAATAATAAAAAATAATTTTTCAATGGCCAACTATATCACCCCCATCAAATAAAAATAAACCCAAATTAAAATATTCACACGTGAGATAAGTTTGGGGAAAATTCTAAATTCCTAACGTCTTCTCTCACGTCTAATTCATCTTCCCTCTCTTCTCCCTCACTCTCACTTTCACTTAGTGAAGATCAAGTTGCAGATAACGATTTGATCGATTTGCAGCAGATTCGTGGTTTACATCTGTCTAATGATTACTTTGTGGCTTACTAAGGAGTCCTTGAGATGCCTCTACTCTCGAGTCTTTTGGGTTAATATTGCAAAATCTGAATTTAATTTGCGTTATAGGTACTGTTTGAACTTAATTGGGGAATTGAGGAAAGAGAAAGAATTTCGGTAACAGTGTTGCCGTAATTCAACAAAAGTAGGAGAGAGAAAGAGAAAAAGTTGGAGAGAGAGAAGAGGAATTTCAGCAACGCTATTACCGAAATTCCTCTGCCCAAATTTCTACCCGGTCCTGTGTAAAAAAACAATTGTGGCAATGCCATTGCCGAAATAGGAAAAAAAAAGAATTTTTTTTTTTTGGTAATTGTGGCAATGGCATTGCCGAAAATGGGGGAAAAAATTGAATGGAATTATGGCAATGTCATTGCCGAAAATGAGAGGAAAAAAAAATGTTTTTGCCGAAATTTGGGAAGAAATTTTAAAAAAAGTGTTACGTTCACAATATTTTTATAATACTTTCACAACAAATCACAGGTGATTAGTTATTATTAGTTCAAATTTGATTTTAACACTGAGATTACTTTTTTAATCTAATAATAACAACCTGCCACTTAAAATTTGTTGTAAAAATATTGTAAAAATTGTGTGTACCTATCATTTCTTAAAAAAATAAATAAATAATAGAATTGTGGCAATGGGATTGCCGAAATAGGTGTAGAAAATTTTCACCTATTTCGGCAATGCCATTGCCGAAAATGTGAGAAAAAAAAAAAAAAAAAAAAGAAGGAGAAGAATTGTGGCAATGGGATTGCCGAAATTCCCATTGCCACAATTCTTTAAAAAAAAAAAAAAAAAAAAAAAAAAAAAAAAAAAAAAGAAAGAGAGAAGAATTGTGGCAATGGGATTGCCGACAATCCCATTGCCACAATTCTTCTCCTCATTTTTTTTTTTTCCTCACATTTTCGGCAATAGCATTGCTGAAATAGGTGAAAATTTTCTACACCTATTTCGGCAATCCCATTGCCACAATTCTATTATTTATTTATTTTTTTTAAGAAATGATAGGTACACACAATTTTTACAATATTTTTACAACAAATTTTAAGTGACAGGTTGTTATTATTAGATTAAAAAAGTAATCTCAGTGTTAAAATCAAATTTGAACTAATAATAACTAATCACCTGTGATTTGTTGTGAAAGTATTATAAAAATATTGTGAACGTAACACTTTTTTTAAAATTTCTTCTCAGATTTTGACAACAACATTTTTTTTTTCCTCTCATTTTCGGCAATGACATTTCCATAATTTCATTCAATTTTTTCCCCCCATTTTCGGCAATGCCATTGCCACAAGTACCAAATTTTTTTTTTTTTTTTTTTTTTTTTCTATTTCGACAATGGCATTGCCGCAATTGCTTTTTTACACAGGACCGGGCAGAAATTTGGGCAGAGGAATTTCGGTAACAGCGTTGCCGAAATTCCTCTTCTCTCTTTCCAACTTTTTCTCTTTCTCTCTCCTACTTTTGTTGAATTTTGGCAACACTGTTGCCGAAATTCTTTCTCTTTCCTCAATTTCCTAATTAAGTTCAAACAGTACCTATAACGTAAATTAAGTTCAGATTTTACAATATTAACCCAAAAGACTCTCTACTCTCTGTCTAACTAGGAGAAAGAAAATAAAAACAAGGTTTAATGAAATATATACTTTAATGCGGCACTAAAAAAAAGGGCCTAATCAAATTTATTGTGAGTCTTTTTGTACGATCTGCGGCAGTTTGGTGGCTTGTCATGTTTTTTTATTAGTGCTCAGATTGTAGGCTTGATAATCCCCGAGAGATTATCAAGACAAAAATGACTTGGTCAATTTTTTGTTCTCTCTCTTAAATTGTACCTGTTTTGATTCAGACAATTGATACTTGGATTCTAAAAACTTAGGAAAAAATGTTAAAGAGCTTAAAGGCTACTTAACAGTTAGTTTGCTTTGCCTTTGCTTCTTTATTTTCTATCGATGTTGAACCACGTGTGAACATTTAAATTTGAGTATTTTTTTTTTTTTTTAATCTGACATGGAGGTATATTTGACCATTGATGTGGCATGGAAAGTAATTTTTTATTATTCCGTTAGCACATCAACTTTTTTAATCCAAGAGATAACAGTAGAAACTAAATCGACATAATACTGAAAATATTAGGAACCAAATTAACACAATTGAAAATTTAAAGACCAAATTAACCTATGGTGTAAAAGATAAGAAATAATTTTGTAATTTACCCAAAAATTTAAAATCCTCGTAGGTTATCATATTGTTCTAAATTTATTCTCTCTTCTATCATTAGTTGTTTGCAGCATGGTTTTAAAAACCGATACGGTCAAAAAATCGAAAAATGGACTGGTTACTGGTTTTATGGTTCAACCGGGGTCGAACCGATGACGTCATAAATAATTTAATTAATAATTTTTAAATTATAAAAATATAAAGTTGAGTTATGTTTTAACTTGGATAATGTTAATAAGTTTTTATAATTTTAATAAAGCTAAAAATTTTAGACAACTTATCTAGTAAATATTATTTAAATATTAAAAGTAATCTACAGTATGTTCACAAATATTGTTAGAAGCCTCCGTGATAATAGTATATAAGTTGTGAAACATGGTAATACTACTTTGAGAAATGCTATAGGTACAAACTATTTTATAACATTTTTACAAAATATTAATGTGGCAAACTTTTTATTAGTTTTCATCTAGACTCACCATTAATATCACTTTTTCATTTACCAATAATCATTTACCATATCAGCAGTTTGTAAAATTTTTGTAAAAGAGTTTGTATCTCTAGTATAATTCATACTACTTTATTGGGATCTACCAGTGCAGCACGTGTCTAAGAAATAAGAATATTTTAAATGAGAAGGCATATTGATAGGTGGATCATTTAATGATTGAGCGGTGAGGATTAAATCATCTGATATTGCTAGGGTTTGATTCATGAATATAAAAGCAACACTTAGGGTCCGTTTGGATATAACTTATTTTGCTGAAACTGAAAACTGAAAACACTGTAGCAAAATAATTTTTAAATGTGTGAATAATATCGTGAGACCCATTTTTAATGAAAAAGTTGCTGAAAAGTGAAGTTTATGGGTCCATGAACAGTATACCGTGTACTATTCATGGGAGAAAACTCAACATATGCGGCTAAAAAAAAAAAAAGAGAGAAAACGCAGGAGAAGAAACGTAGCCGTGAATTAAGTTGGATCTAAACAGATACTTAGTGCCGCCATTGCCAGATTATATTTTCACCATTTATTAGAGCATCTTCCATTTCCAGAGGCTACTAAACTCGCAAAAGTCAAATCAGTCCTCTGTTAAGAAGTGCTGCCGGTATATATATTTGCTCTTCCATTTCCAAGGGCTACTTCATCCTTTGTAATATAGATCAAGTCCTGCATTTTGTTTGGTTCGCCATCTCTCTCTGCCATGGTGTAATTGGCGTTCTACTTTTATGTTTTGTTTTGTGTTGTGCACGGAGATTTTGCCCAACTGTTCCAAAACCGGTTAAACTGAAATGGTTCTCGATTTTATTGATTAAATCGGCGGTTTTCGGTTAAAGCCGGTTTTTCCTTCATTTTCGGATATTTTTGACAACCGAACCAGATTAATGTCTAGTTCCTGGTTAAATTGGTTGAACCGGCTGGTCCAGTACGGTTTTTAAAACTATGGTTACAGTGAGCACCACTTCTACTGGCAGCTTCTCATTTCTCACTCTACCATTTTCGTTCTATTCACTGGTCACTTTGGTAAAATATATGTACAGATTTTTTCTTTGAATATTTTCCAAACATTTTACCTGGTACCTAGCATCAACTAGAGAAAAAAAAAAAAAAAATCTTTTACACCCAGTTTCAAAAGAGTTTGGATCCTTTTCCATCGAAAATAGGCGCAGTTATCACTCCACTAACCCAATGAATGAATTAGGCATGCAAGAATAGCGGCTTCTTATAAAAATTTTACCTCACAAGTTGGAAGGCCTTCTAAAGAGCAGTAAGCAGTAACAATCCTCAAATAATTATTACTGCCAAATTAAATCCAATTAACATCAAGAACTCACTACCACGCACTCTTGGCATAATGGTCATTCCATAAGTACAAAGTTTTTGTAGAGTTGGAGAGGGCAAGGGTTGGGTTCAAGTTTCAAGGAGGGAGTTTCACACACATATACACTTAAATTAGGTTAGAGTAGAGTTTCTATCTTGTATAAAATAAAATAAATAAATAAAATACCAAAAACTAAAGTCCAATCTTATTCCAAATATTCCTAAACTCCTCTCATGAATTAAAAAGAATTTAGAAACTTAAAAATTTTCTTTGGACTTGAAATGGTTCACATTTTCAATAAGATTTTGTATTCTTAACAATCTTTACATAACTATGGTCATGTCAAATTCCAGTTACTAGGCCTAGAAACTAGTTTAGTGCTAATGTATAACCGTTGTTGACTGGGTCCAAAGCATGGTCAAATTGCACATGCACTTCAAAAAAAAACTATACCTATAGTGGTGTTTCACAAACACCACTATAGGTACTAAAAACCACTATAACCGAAAACCACCAACCAAAAAAAAATTTAATTACCAAAAATTAATTTTTGGTAATCAAATTTTTTTTATTTTTTAAAATTGAATTACAATTTTAATTAAATTAAAAGATTAAAAAAAATATATAACTAAAAGAAAATACAAACACTATAGCTAGCCCAACAAATTCAAAATGAAACACAAACCCACCAAAAAAAAAAAATTTCAAAATCAAACACAACATGCTCACATGCAGAAATCTCAAACAAGGAATAAACCAAAACAATTATTATTATTTTTTTTAAATGCTTACCTGCAACTATACAACCAATGGCTTCAAACACAATAGCACTCCTTCTTCAATCACAAATCCCATAACAATAGCACCATCTACAAATTTGAACAAAATCAACTAGCTGCAACACCATTTGCAAATCCAAAACTCACAAACATTAACATCACCACAAATAAAACAAGGGACATAAAATCAAAATGGAGAGGAAGAGAAAAGAATAAATCCAGGTGTGAAGTAAAAGAAGAGTGAAAGAAAGAAAAAAAGAAAGAGAAAAGAAGAAACATGGAGGAGTGGAGATCAAGGTAGTCAATACCGTACCGAAATGTATACCGGTATCGAAACATCAACGTTTCGTACCGGTTTAAATACTGGCCGTACCGGCCATGTACTGGCCATACCAACCAATTTCGGGCAATACCAGCCGGTACAGAAAAAAACTTTTTTTTTGTTTTTTTTTTCAAGTTTTTTAATTTTTGAATTTTTGTTAGGGCAAAATGGTAATTTATTTACATTAATTTATTAGTATTATTTGTTTTCTTAGTATGTATTGGTAACTTTTAAGCTTTCTATTTTTTTTTCTTTTAATTGATACTAAAGTCTAAAACTATGAATAATTAGTTCTGAATTGAGGAAATGTTTTATGGTAAACTTTTATATTTATTATAACACACACACACACACACACACACACACATATATATATATATATATATATATATTTATAAATATAAAAAATAGCGGTAAATCTGAAACGGTACACTGGTATTGACCGGTATCCGAAATATATCGTACTGTTGGTCAAACCGGTACAGCCTTCGGTATGGTATTGACTTCTTTAATGGAGATAAAAAAAAAAAAAAGTCTTAAGGTAGGCGTGGAGATAAGGGAATGAGGGTAGGTGGGATTTTTTAATTTGAGTGGAGATAATTAATGGGGGTAGGTGAGAAAGTGTGGTGGGAAAGTGGGTTTTGAATTTTGAATTATGTAGGACCTATAGTGGCGTTTGCAAACGCTGCTATAGGTCCTTATTTAATTTTGATTTAATTTTTTTTTTTTTTGGGTTTAGCTCTGAACTCTTTTTTAACGTTTTTTTTAATTACTAGTTTCATTTCAGTCCATATGCAAAATCATATTTCATAAACTTAGTTCAGACAAATATATTTTATTCAAATTCTTGGTTGCCTTCACAAAATTTGACACGTTGCTTGATCCAAGTTTGAAGTGAATTGAACTTTCTAAATAACCAATTGAATCAAATAAAATTAAAAAATTTCAATGAGGGAGACAATCTAGTTCTTTTCTTTAAATCAATGTAGCTTAAAAAATTAAATAGGATTTGTAAGGAAAGACAAGAAAAATTTAATAGATAAAACATTTTATCCTAAGAAATATATAACTAGGCAAGAAAATGTTACCTGCCTCAAGAAGAGATTACAAACTTTGCGCTTCTCCCTAACCTTCCCATCTAAGATCCACAAATACCACTTAAAGCAATGACCCAGTTACATCAATCTATATAGATAATTTATATTCCAAGTTAAGGAATTTCTATATACATAAGTTCCATATCTGACCAATACCAAAAGAAAAAAAAAAAAGTATAAATCTAAGATATCTTATAATCAAGCAAGCCCAACCCAAAAACTTCTTGAGTACTGCCTACAATTTTTATTATTATTATTTTCCTTCTAATCAGATTTAATAGATTAATTAACGGTTGTCAATTTTCACAAATATTTAATGCGACCAAGACTAACGATTTGGCAAAGTTATTGGTCACATTTTACCTACTCCACACTAAAGTAGCCATATATCTAAGCATAACAAGTCTACATTAGGAGATTCCCATAACCTATCCAAACATCTACAACTCCAAACAGTACTAAGAATGTAACGCCATATATCCACTTGGTATAAATCTAAGATATCTTATAATCAAGCTAGCCCAACCCAAAAACTTCTTGAGTACTGCCTACAATTTTTATTATTATTATTTTCCTTCTAATCAGATTTAATAGATTAATTAACAGTTGCCGATTTTCCCAAATATTTAATGCGATCAAGACTAACGATTTGGCAAAGTTATTGGTCACCTATTACATTATTACCTACTCCACACTAAAGCAGCCATATATCTATGCATAACAAGTCTAGATTAGGAGATTCCCATAACCTATCCAAACATCTACAACTCCAAACAGTACTTAGAATGTAACGCCATATATCCACTTGGTATAAATCTAAGATATCTTATAATCAAGCTAGCCCAACCCAAAAACTTCTTGAGTACTGCCTACAATTTTTATTATTATTATTTTCCTTCTAATCAGATTTAATAGATTAATTAACAGTTGCCGATTTTCCCAAATATTTAATGCGACCAAGACTAACGATTTGGCAAAGTTATTGGTCACATATTACCTACTCCACACTAAAGTAGCCATATATCTATGCATAACAAGTCTAGATTAGGAGATTCTCATAACCTATCCAAACATCTACAACTCCAAACAGTACTAAGAATGTAACGCCATATATCCACTTGGTATAAATCTAAGATATCTTATAATCAAGCTAGCCCAACCCAAAAACTTCTTGAGTACTGCCTACAATTTTTATTATTATTATTTTCCTTCTAATCAGATTTAATAGATTAATTAACAGTTGCCGATTTTCCCAAATATTTAATGCGACCAAGACTAACGATTAGGCAAAGTTATTGGTCACATATTACCTACTTCATACTAAAGGAGAAAATGGGCTTTTATCCTTTCTTTTTAAAATATCTAGCAAAATGCCCCATGTCTGAAACTAATTAGGGAAATGCCCCTGTTTTGAAACTCGATTTTCTAAAAATTGAATTTCAAATGTATAACTCGATTTTTGGAACATCGAGTTATAGCGAACGTGGACTTAGAAATTTTATTTTTATTTTTTTGGAACTCGAGTAATTCACATGGAACTCAAGTTCATGGAACTCGAGTTCCTTGAATGGAACTCGAGTTCCATGAACTTGAGTTCCAGAATTTTATTTATTTTATTTATTTATTTTTTAGTTCGCTATAACTCGATTGTCCAAAAATCGAGTTTTAAATTGAAACTTGATTTTTAAAAAATTGAGTTTCAAAATAAGGGCATTTCCTAAATAGTTTCAAATATGAGGCATTTTGCTGGATATTTTGAAAAAAAAAGGGCAAAAAGCCCATTTTCACCCCACACTAAAGTAGCCATATATCTACACATAACAAGTCCAGATTAGGAGATTCCCATAACCTATCCAAACATCTACAACTCCAAACAGTAAGAATGTAACGCCATATATCCACTTGGGATCACAAGGATCCTCTTGACCATGGCGGAACTGCACTAGTCTTTTTTTTTTTTTTTTGTCACCTACTTATTGCAATATTCTTGGTTTCTTAATTGAAAAAATATACTTCACAAACTATTACACAATTTTTTTGTTACACAGCATATTACGTTAGAGTTGTCTTAAAAAGTTGTGAAATAGTTTATAGTCCTAGAACAAAAAAAATGAAGTTTTGTTTTTAGAGAGATGCAAGTCAAGGTCATCGAGTCATCGTAAAGGTTAATTACTAATTTCCACAACGAGAGTCCCACATAGATTTAAGGGTCCGACATAGATTTCTTTTAAAAAGTTAAAAACCTCATTTCATTTTGTTTTGTTCTAAATTAGTGGTGGATCATATATATTACCTACTTTCTTTCTTTTTCTTTTTTTAAATGAAAAAAAGGGGTCTCTGATGTGGATATATATTACCACTTCACACTAGATTGGAGATTCCCATAGCATATTCAAAGATCTACGACCCCAAACAATAAGAATACAATGCCATATGTCCACTTGGGACAAGAAGGATCAAAGAGATGCAAGTCAAGGTCTTCGAGTCATCGCAAAGCTTTACCAATTTCCACAATGACGGTCCAACATAGATTTCATTAAAAAAAAAATTTAAAATCCTCATAATTATAATTTATCCTAACTTTGTCCTTTCTTGTTTCGCTTAAAAAAGAAAAAGAAAAATGTTATATTTACAACATTTTTACAACAAATCATAAGTGGTAGGTTGTTACGTACAGGTTGTTATTAGTGGGTAAAAAAGTAATTTAAGTAGTAGATTTAAATTAGAACCAATAACAATCAACTATTTATGATTTTTGTGATAATATTATGAAAACATTGTAGACGTAGCACTTCTCAAATAATAATAATAATAATAATAATAATAATAATACAAACTTTATCATTTCTTTTCTTTCATCTATCTTTTAAAGTGATGTGCCTGTCTCCACTAAGGCCTGTTTGGTAAGAATATTTAAATATAATTTTTTTGTTTTGCAATCCATAAAATGGTAGATCTCACACTTGAATCTATTGTTTGGCTAATATTTTCTAAATACAGTTTTCAAAAAACTGTATCCTATTTTCCTGGTTTAGAACAGGATTTTGAAAACGGCTAAGAGATTGTTTTCAGGATACAAAAAATGTTTTTACTGATATAGTTGTAAATAAATTGAAAACAGTAGACCCCACATATTTGTCCAAACTCTTTTATATCTTAAATTAAAGAGTTTATTGTAGGGACACGATTTTTAACAACCCAAGGATGACGTTGGGCTCGTGTGTAAAGGGCCCGAACAATAAGATTTGTAGAGAGTGGGTTTGGAAAGGCATGCCCTTGAACGCTGGGCAACGGTTTGGTCCTGGCTTCACGAGAGCTAATACAAAGGCCGGTTTGGACAGTATGACTGAGCCTTACATCAATATGGTTTGAGAGATTTGGCTCCTCGGAATTAGTCCGAGGAGCATTACATTCTCACCCTCCCCCCCTTTGCTTTATGCTCTCTTTCCTTTTTATACTAGTATTTCCCTCCCGTTCTTCATCTACGTGTCAGTTTTTTCTGGTTTGGGGTAATTATTCGTCCTGTCAATCCATACGTCAGAATAGCTGGGAAAAGTTGGATAGCATTGTATGAGTATGGGCTTGTCAGGTGCTGGGCTCCACATTATGGTGTTGGCAGCTTTCTCCCGCGTAATACTCTTGTACTAAGTTTGTCCTTTTCTTCATGCGTTTTTATGAGGTGTTGAGCGTGAGATTGTCCTCAGCCACATCCTTGGGCCTTCAAGGAGCTTTCATCGCGCGTCCTCGGCAGTAGGGCTCCTCAGCCTGGGCTTTGGGCCCTCAACACAAAGTGGGCCGAGATGCCAAGTTTCAGGCCCCACAATAGCCCCTCAAAATCCTGCTTCCCGACTTTTTAGTTGGGAAGGAGGGTTTTGGTGATGCTGAGCCCATCTCGTGACTTACTCAAGTTCCGTACCTTAATGTTGCTTGTGTTCTTCCATTTGCGTGGGAGATGTGATGAATTAAGAGGCATTACTTTATTCTTCACCCGCACAGTGTCCTTTGACGTTTCAGTATTCGAGGTGCGCCTTCACGAGGACCTTTAAATCTTGTGGTGGTGGATAGTGTTGGAAATCGTGCCAGAGCTTCCTTGTTCGCAGCGTTCCTTGGGAATCTGCTCAAATTAAATGACATCATCTTACTCTTTATATAAGCAAGATAGGGGGTTATTCTCCGGGCGTCCAAACCCTTTGGCTTTCTTCAGAGTCACAAACCTTCAGCTATAATCAGAGTCTCCATATCCTTAGCGCAATATGTTTGAGACATGGATAGGGGTAAAGGATTTACACCCGCCACAGAGGCATCGGGTCCTCCCGAGACTCAAGGTGGTGTGGCCTGGACAGGGGAGGCACAGATTCAAGATAATCTTCCGTTTTGGCAAGGGGGAAATGGTATCCCTCCCTCTTTCAGTCAAAATCCGAAGCAGGTACTGGTCGCATCAAATTCTTGGTGCGTCAGAAGTAAGGTTTTCCGCCATCAGCGCCCTCTGCTCTATCGCAAGCGTGGGTACGTGGAGGCTCATCAACCTCCGGCCCCCTGCACCTTTTCTTCAACGGTGCTAGCCCGAAGTTGGGCTCTTTTGCTGCCTGAGTTATAGGCATGTAAAAGTATTGAGGAATGGCTCCCCTAGACGAAATTTTGAAATGGCAGCACGTCTCTCCCCTGCACCTATTCTTCGGCTTGTTCTTAATTCCCTTGTATTTTCTCTTTTCGTTTTGGATAGTTAGTTTCAGTATAAGCTTAGTTGAGCTCTTTCAATGTACGCTGTACTGTTTCTTTGTCTTAATAAAAGATGAATTTATTTCTTTTTAAATACTTTTCCTTTCTGTAACAATTATTTTGTGCATGGGACGCTACATGTGTGCTTTCCTTTGATGATACTTAGAGTAGGAAACCTTGAAACAGAAACCTACTAATTCTAATTTACCGACATTAACAAGCATAATAATGATAATTCCCAGTGAATTAAAACTCATAAAACTAACCGGGATAATGGCTGAGTGCTTCGTAATGCATGCAAGGCGATCATCCGAAAACGATAAACTCTAAATAATTCGTCCGAGAGGGTAGCCGAGCAGTGAGGGACTTCGACTGTGTTTTCGGCAACATATTGCCCTATACTGCATCAATCCTCTAGGTATTGAGGATCCGAGGATAGATCGGGGAATCCATGTAGTTTAGGGATTAGCCCGATTATCAACGGGGAATTCTCCTCGGATAGATTCTAAGGTCCAGGTAACGTCCAGGTCGTGCCCAAACCACATGTTGGCTCTTCTAGGTAGTCGGTTTCATCACAGGCTTGAGTCCGAGGACCATACAAGGCCTTGGTTCTATCCAAAACTTGTAATTTTTCTTTTGTGTACTTGGTTTCCCCATAGGCTTGAGTCCGAGGACCATACAAGGCCTTGGTTCTGTCCAAAACTTGTAATTTTTCTTTTGCGTACTTGGTTTCCCCATAGGCTTGAGTCCGAGGACCATACAAGGCCTTGGTTCTGTCCAAAACTTGTAATTTTTCTTTTGCGTACTTGGTTTCCCCATAGGCTTGAGTCCGAGGACCATACAAGGCCTTGGTTCTGTCCAAAACTTGTAATTTTTCTTTTGTGTACTTGGTTTCCCCATAGGCTTGAGTCCGAGGACCATACAAGGCCTTGGTTCTGTCCAAAACTTGTAATTTTTCTTTTGTGTACTTGGTTTCCCCATAGGCTTGAGTCCGAGGACCATACAAGGCCTTGGTTCTGTCCAAAACTTGTAATTTTTCTTTTGTGTACTTGGTTTCCCCATAGGCTTGAGTCCGAGGACCATACAAGGCCTTGGTTCTGTCCAAAACTTGTAATTTTTCTTTTGTGTACTTGGTTTCCCCATAGGCTTGAGTCCGAGGACCATACAAGGCCTTGGTTCTGTCCAAAACTTGTAATTTTTCTTTTGCGTACTTGGTTTCCCCATAGGCTTGAGTCCGAGGACCATACAAGGCCTTGGTTCTGTCCAAAACTTGTAATTTTTCTTTTGCGTACTTGGTTTCCCCATAGGCTTGAGTCCGAGGACCATACAAGGCCTTGGTTCTGTCCAAAACTTGTAATTTTTCTTTTGTGTACTTGGTTTCCCCATAGGCTTGAGTCCGAGGACCATACAAGGCCTTGGTTCTGTCCAAAACTTGTAATTTTTCTTTTGTGTACTTGGTTTCCCCATAGGCTTGAGTCCGAGGACCATACAAGGCCTTGGTTCTGTCCAAAACTTGTAATTTTTCTTTTGTGTACTTGGTTTCCCCATAGGCTTGAGTCTGAGGACCATACAAGGCCTTCGTTCTGTCCAAAACTTGTAATTTTTCTTTTGTGTACTTGGTTTCCCCATAGGCTTGAGTCCGAGGACCATACAAGGCCTTGGTTCTGTCCAAAACTTGTAATTTTTCTTTTGTGTACTTGGTTTCCCCATAGGCTTGAGTCCGAGGACCATACAAGGCCTTGGTTCTGTCCAAAACTTGTAATTTTTCTTTTGCGTACTTGGTTTCCCCATAGGCTTGAGTCCGAGGACCATACAAGGCCTTGGTTCTGTCCAAAACTGGTAATTTTTCTTTTGTGTACTTGGTTTCCCCATAGGCTTGAGTCCGAGGACCATACAAGGCCTTGGTTCTGTCCAAAACTTGTAATTTTTCTTTTGTGTACTTGGTTTCCCCATAGGCTTGAGTCCGAGGACCATACAAGACCTTGGTTCTGTCCAAAACTTGTAATTTTTCTTTTGTGTACTTGGTTTCCCCAAAGGCTTGAGTCCGAGGACCATACAAGGCCTTGGTTCTGTCCAAAACTTGTAATTTTTCTTTTGTGTACTTGGTTTCCCCATAGGCTTGAGTTCGAGGACCATACAAGGCCTTGGTTCTGTCCAAAACTTGTAATTTTTCTTTTGTGTACTTGGTTTCCCCATAGGCTTGAGGGCCATAGGCTTGAGTCCGAGGACCATACAAGGCCTTGGTTCTGTCCAAAACTTGTAATTTTTCTTTTGTGTACTTGGTTTCCCCATAGGCTTGAGTCCGAGGACCATACAAGGCCTTGGTTCTGTCCAAAACTTGTAATTTTTCTTTTGTGTACTTGGTTTCCCCATAGGCTTGAGTCCGAGGACCATACAAGGCCTTGGTTCTGTCCAAAACTTGTAATTTTTCTTTTGCATACTTGGTTTCCCCATAGGCTTGAGTTCGAGGACCATACAAGGCCTTGGTTCTGTCCAAAACTGGTAATTTTTCTTTTGTGTACTTGGTTTCCCCATAGGCTTGAGTCCGAGGACCATACAAGGCCTTGGTTCTGTCCAAAACTTGTAACTTTTGTTTTGAGTAGTTTTTTTTTTTTTTTTTTTTTTGTATTTATTTATTTTTCGAAGGTCAGCCCCTAGACTAGGGCGGGGAGTGTTGGCTTGAGGCCGGGAGCCCCTAGAGCTGCTCGCGCCATTGGCACTGCAAGGCGTAGCCCCTAGCAGAAGTTTATGTCGGAGCGACAATTGCATGTTGCCCGAGATGGAGGAAACTCCGCAAACCTCTGCTTGCCAGAGAGTTGACTCCACCGCCACCTACGCCAATGCGCAAGCCTTCCCACTGACGGTGCCAATTGTAGGGACACGATTTTTAACGACCCAAGGATGACGTTGGGCTCGTGTGTAAAGGGCCCGAACAATAAGATTTGTAGAGAGTGGGTTTGGAAAGGCATGCCCTTGAACGCTGGGCAACGGTTTGGTCCTGGCTTCACGGGAGCTAATACAAAGGCCGGTTTGAACAGTATGACTGAGCCTTACATCGATATGGTTTGAGAGATTTGGCTCCTCGGAATTAGTCCGAGGAGCATTACATTCTCACCCTCCCCCCCTTTGCTTTATGCTCTCTTTCCTTTTTATACTAGTATTTCCCTCCCGTTCTTCATCTACGTGTCAGTTTTTTCTGGTTTGGGGTAATTATTCGTCCTGTCAATCCATACGTCAGAATAGCTGGGAAAAGCTGGATAGCATGGTATGAGTATGGGCTTGTTAGGTGCTGGGCCCCACATTATGGTGTTGGCAGCTTTCTCCCGCGTAATGCTCTTGTACTAAGTTTGTCCTTTTCTTCATGCGTTTTTATGAGGTGTTGAGCGTGAGATTGTCCTCAGCCACATCCTTGGGCCTTCAAGGAGCTTTCATCGCGCGTCCTCGGCAGTAGGGCTCCTCGGCCTGGGCTTTGGGCCCTCAACACAAAGTGGGCCGAGATGCCAAGTTTCAGGCCCCACATTTATCTTTATCACAAAAAGAATTCCCACACTTCAAATTTGAAACTTATCAAAAAAAAAAAAAAAGTAATTTACAGATTTTACACATTTACTTTTTGTAAATATTATTTGAAAAAAAATCTCAAAAATAGAAATAGTCTCCCAAACAATCATTTTTTGTTTTTAGTATTTTGAAAATTGTTCTTAAAAGTGAGAGCCAAACATGTATAATATAAAAATTATTATCTGAAAACAATTTTTAAGTTCAATTTTTTGAAAATTGTTTTCATACTATTTTGAAAATAAAAACAAAAATCCTCCTACCAATCAAGCCCCTAACAATTTTGTTACTGTAATTCTCATTCTAATAAACAGACAATAAAGGGATAGGGCACACAGGTGTATAGCACTTAAAAGCAAAAAAAGGGCTTATTGTATAATTTTTTCTTTTTTAATGATCGTTTTGTTTTTAGAAAAAGTTAATGGATGTTTTAAGGACATTGATTTAGACACTATTTTTAAAAAAATTTCAGGAAAAAGAAAAAAGTAACTAACTTTTTCGACAGTTTTTTATATTTCCTATAAAAGTGGTATTAAAACTTTCCTAAAAAAGTTCATTAACAAATAAATAAAACTAGTAATCAGATGGTTGAATAAAAGATCTGGAGTTTAATCCCTACCTACACCAAAAACCGATTGGTGTCTTGGTTTGATGAGAAAGAACTATTATTAGGAGTGGATGCCATAGATTGAAACTTGAAACTCTCTAAAAAAAATGTGCGTGTGTGGTTTTTATGAGAAAGAAATTGTGTAATTTAAAAAAAAAAAAAAGGAATTTGATATTATATACTTGTAAATGTATTTAATATGTTTGAGGGTAATATAGTAATAAATAAAATAATTACAAGGTTTTATATAAATAGGAGCATGAAAGTAAATTCATACCAATTAGATTTTCTATCCTCTTTTTTTTTTTTTTTTTCCCCAACCAAATGTATTAGTTTTCTATCCTACCAAATATGCTAAGAGAAAACTAAAATCTCTTCTATCTCCCCATTTTTTCATTCTCTCATCATTTTCTATCCCCTTCACTTTTCCATCCCCCAACCAAAAGAAGCCTAAAATGTAATTAAAAGGAAACGCAAGAATAAAGCCCGAGGGTTTCAAAACATTCCAACATCAAGAATAAAACACCCATGAATTCCTAAATAATCTCCACAAATTTTTCAAGTGTTTCCCTACATTATTAGAAAAATAAAAATTGGCAACAAATCAATTCGAAACAAACTTCTTCTTCTTCATTTTATTTTATTTATTTATTTATTTGAAAATACATAGTTGGTCTCCAAAGTTTACATATCAAGTGCTTTTAGTTTTTAAAGTTTTTTTAAAAAAAAGAGCATTATTGAACGTTTCATCTAATTCTGCTAATTTTCTTTTGTACGTGGGAACAATGATGTGATAGTGATATTTTATTTAAAAAAAAAAAAAAACTACCAATCCATTTTATCCATTCTATGTGTGGCTAATGGAACAATGATATAATAATAATTTTTATTTAAAAAAACTACCCAACCCATTCATTCCATTGTGTATGTGGCTAACAGAACGAAATTTTTTTATTTAAAAAAATTACTCAACCCATTTTATCCAACCAAACCTATATTTGAACCCTAATTTTATATTGGGAAAAGTTAACAAATGTCCTAAGTACATTAGTACTTTATAATATATTTTTAGAAACTTTTTTTGGGAAAAGATTATGACTTTTTATAATTTTACAGAAGTGGTGTCAAAAACTTTTCAAAAATAATTTATTGACAATTGTTCTAAGGTCGCCTGTTAAGTGTTAATACGAACCTTTTACATTTGGGTGCGGCTTGTGTCCAGTAAAAGTTATCACTGGACATGTTGGATTGTGGACACGTGTTCGAATCCTGATGTGTCCAGTGATAACTTTCACTAGACACAAGCCCTTCCCTTCACATTTAACCCATTTTAAGGTCTGGAATCATGGATTCTACAAGACTAGACTGCTCAGGAGTCCTGTCAGGATCTCTAGAGACAATGAGATCGGTCCCTTAAGGTGAAGAGGGACCGTCAGTTACAATGAAGCACAAACTCTAAACCACATTAAGTCTAATTTGGTCAAAATTTTCTTAAGCACTGCAAATCTGACACACTGTTAGATCTTTTGCAAGAACTAAGAAGTAAAAGTGTACAATCTCATTGCACAATATTTGAGCTCTACCAGCTCTGGTCCTTTTGAAGCTGTACTTGTAGATGAAGGAAATCTTGTTCTTACACTATGTTTGGTTGGGGTGATTTTAGGGAGGATGGAAAACTAAGGGAGGAAAATAGGGTGGAAAATAGTATTTTCCACAGTTTGGCAAAAGAAGGAAAACACTGAGGAAGGAAACCTTGGGAGAAAATTTTCTCTCTTGGGCCCACAATTCTCATCCTCCTAAATCAGGAGGAAAATTGTGGGGAGAAAAGTGGACTTATGGCATTTTTACACAAATGCCCTCTCCCACCTACCCTCATTCATGACCTGATGGCCTTCTCACCTACATTTTTCTTCTAAAAAAAAAAAAAAAAATAGAGAGTGAAAGCTAAAGAAAAAAAAGAAAGAATGAGAGCTGCTAAAAAAAAAAAAAAAAGACGTATACAGTAAAGAATTGAACAGTTGATGAAATAAATGGCTGGTTCAAAAGAGGAAAGGCACATAGAACATGACAACAGAGAGTGAGAGCTGGAGAAAAAAAAGAATGAATGAGAGTTGCTAAGTGCTGGAACGTTCTTGAATGAGGGAGAAAAAGAAAGAAAAGAAGGGGGTAGAGATAAGGACAATGTGTGTGGAGGAGAAAAAGAAGAGGAAAAAAAGAAAAAGAGAAAAAGAAAAACGTATGGATGAAATGAAATGAGAGAAAGGAGAAATAATATAAATAATAAAAAATCCTAATTGAGAAATGTTACCACAATATTTTCACAATATTTTTACAATAAATTTTAAGTAACAGATTGTTATTAGTTAATATTGATGAGTAAAAAAATAATTTCAGTGGTGGATTCAAATTAGAACTAGTAACAACTTTTCACATAAATTTTGTTGTGAAAGTATTGCGAAAAATGTTGTGGACGTAACATTTCTCATTGAAAAATATAATTGTTGGTAAATTTTATATTAATTAATGAGTACAAATAAATCTATTTCTTACCTATTATGTAACAAGGGTATAATAATCAATTTATATAAACTAAATTTTCTATCCTCCCACTTTTCTTTTCAACCAAACAAAAGTGTTTTTCACCCTCCCACTTTTCCATCCCTCCAACCAAACACACACGAGGGAAAACTAAATATTTTCTATCCTCCCACTTTTCCATCCTCCCACTAATTTTCCATCCTCCCACTTTTCCACTCCTCCAACCAAACGGACCCTTAGAGTCTCGGCCGCTATTCATCAAAACTTTTGTGAATAATTCTGTACAGTATTATTGGACAAGTGGACCTTGGAGTAGACAAATTTTCAGTTTCGTTCCTTAAGTCAGAGCCAATTATAATATCCACAACTTCAGTTATTTTACAAACGAGAACAAGAACTACATAGTACAACAACCTCACTGCTCATCAAATAACGAAATACTCTATCGGTTTCTCTGTAGCTAAGAAAGTGCTCTAACTTCTCTTAGGCAGTAGAATAGCTGTACCTTCTACGAAGGCTTGTCTGTCTTCCACGTTTTAACAGTGTTATTACGTTGGCTAGTTGGGTTTTCTTCAAGGGAATTGGGAAACAGATTGTTATTTCTTACTATTCTTACTCTTGCTTGAAAAATTTTCTTGTGTTCACAATGGAAGAATTGTCACAAAGCTGGACGAAACTATCGCTCTCTGAGAGAGAGGGTCCAGGTTGCTGCTTAGAGAGTGAGTTCAGCTCGCAAGACCATATTATAGCAGCAAAGTTTCTTACGAAACGAGCTCTTAATATTGAGGCAATTGCAAAAACTTTCACTCCTTTGTGGCGGTCGAAAAGCAGATTCAAGGTCAGAAATCTTGGCGATCATGTAATTCTGTTCATATTTGAAAATTCAAGTGAAGTACACAAGGTCTTTAGTGCAGAGCCATGGAGTTTCGATAAACACTTAGTGATTATGCAAAAGTATGATAAAAGCATGGTTGTGGAAGAACTGAAATTTGAGAGGACTTTTCTCTGGGTGCAAGCTCATGGGATTCCTTACAAATATCTAAATATCAAGGCGGCCGAGAAAATCTGTGAAGTTGTAGGACAAGTTATACACTTGGATAATCCAGCGGAAACTGAGGGTGGTAATTTCATGAGGATTCGAGTTAAGTTGGATGTAACTTTACCGATTTGTCGTGGTAGAGTCGCATCTCTGGAGAATGGAAAAAAAACTTGGATCACGTTCAAATATGAGCGTCTTCCAAATAAATGTTATTGGTGTGGCAGACTAGACCACAATGATCGGGATTGTGAAATTTGGTTGGAAAGTGAAGGGAGTTTAGCAAAAAACCAGTAGCAATTTGGCCCATCTCTACGTGCTTTGCCGTTTTCTCCAGCAAGGCAAAGTATCGTGGCTGTCCCAGGCTTCTACACCCCTAAGCGCAAGACAGCAACTCCATCTGCCAGTGCGACCAAGCCTGAAGATGAGGGATTAACCAGCAATGATCCACCACCAATGGAGGAGCAGACGGTGGTGCACAACTTGGCAGAGCTTGTCAACACATTAAATGCTCAATTAGTGCAGGAAACCGTTACCATTAAGGAGCCGATTCAGTCCAAAAACAGCAATAGTGGTTTTAAAGACTACGTCCCTAAAATTACTCCATACAATCCGGAGCCAATTAATGCAACAGTTAATGACACAATTATGCCCGAAAATTCTGGAGCTAGATGTGATTCTCCTTCAACGGATACAGGTGGCTTTATTCTAATTAATGCCTCGGATCAATCAATAAGGTCCAATCAATTCCAAGCAGCAGCTACACAGAAACCTACCCATCCAACTAATTCACATGAATCTTTGTCACGTGAGATGCATGAGATTACTAGGGCTAAAAAAAAACCTAGCACGTGGACAAGGTTGGACAGAGCAAGAACAACCCAAAAAGTATGTCCATCTATTTCTACAGGTGCATGCAAACAAAATTTTTCGGATGTGGATGAACATTCAGAATTACCTAGTAGTAAAAGACAAGTTTTGAAGGATGGTGTTGAATTTTCTATCCAAGTGGTGGAGGCTGATGATTAGCCCCGCCAACAATCATGAAACTCTTAGTATGGAACTGTCGTGGGTTTGGGAACCTGCGTACAGAGAAGGAGCTTGGAAATATCATTCAGGCAAAAGATCTCTTTGTTGTGTTTTTAGCCGAAACATGGGTAGATGAAGCTAGGCTAGACCGAGTTCTTCACAACATAAATTTTGATCACAAGTGGGAGGAGAGGGGGCGGATTGGTACTTTTCTTGAAGCGAGATGTCAATGTAACTATTGAGGATTCTTATAGGTATTTTATTGATGTAACATTTGATAAAAATATGGAAGCGGAATGAAGATTCACTGGATTTTATGGAGAGCCTGAGACTCATCGTAGAATGGAAGTTTGGAATAAATTAATGGGTTTAAACAATAGGCCATCGATCCCATGGCTCTGTGCAGGAGATTTCAATGAAATTAGTAGACAGGATGAAAAAATGGGGGGACCTTTGAGGGGCCACAACCAAATGTAAATTTTCAGAGATGTTATTGATGAATGCGATTTCATTGACTGGGGATTTGAGGGACCCAAATTTACGTGGGGCAAACACTTCTCTGATGGTCATTCCATATGGGAATGGTTGGATAGAGGTTTGGTGAATAATGGATTCCTTTTAAAATATCCAGGCTCAAAAGTGTCTCATCTTAGATGCGTGTCATCAGACCATGTACCAATTTTTATAAACCTGTCGGGTTTGGAGGCTCCACCTAGGAAAAAGGTGTTTTGATTTGAGGAGATGTGGCTATATGATTCACGCTGTGGTGAAACAATGGAGGCGGCATGGAGGAATGGAGAGGAGGGTGACATATTGAAAAAAGTAAAAAAATGCAGTAAAGATTTGGAGTGGTGGGAAAAGAATTGTTTTGGGAATGTTAGAAGAGAGTTGGAAGAGAAAAAAAAAATTGCTAGCTAAAGTTGAGGTTGAAGCATTGAGGAGAGGAGATAATACTCGGCTTAGAGAATTAAAAGTTGAAATTCATGTCCTCATGGATAGGGAAACCCAATTATGGAGCCAAAGATCAAGAGTTTTATGGTTGAAAAATGGTGATAGTAATTCCAAGTTCTTCCACAATAAAGCAACTCAGCGGTTTAGGAAAAATTCTATTCTTGGAATTAAAGATAGAAGTGGGAATTGGCAAGAGCAACCAGATTTGATTGGAGATATCATTGTTGATTTTTTGGGGGAATTGTTTACCACATGCAATTCGGCCATGGAAGATGATTCACTATCCTTCATTCCAGAACTAGTTACAGATGAGATTAATAAGTAGTTAACAAGTGAATTCATGGGTTGGGAAGTCCAAGAAGCACTGAAACAAATGGCACCTCTAAAAGCACAAGGACCGGATGGGATACCACCACTTTTCTACCAACACTTTTGGGGGACGATGAACCAAGAGGTAACATCTACAATTATTACTTGGCTGAATTCAGGTAAATTGCCTCATCCAATAAATCATACATTTATCACCTTAATCCCAAAAGTGAAAAATCCAGTATTAGTTTCTGAATATCGCCCTATAAGTCTATGTAATGTATTGTACAAGATATTTTCCAAAGTTCTTGCAAACAGATTAAAAAAATTCATGCCAGAACTTATAACTGAGCATCAATCTACTTTTGCAAAAAATAGGCTTATTTTAGATAATATTTTAGTTGCTTTTGAGACTTTACATTGTATGAAAAATCATAATTCAGGAAAAACAGGTTTTATGGCTGTCAAGCTTGATATGAGCAAAGCATATGATAGGGTGGAGTGGAATTATTTACAGAAATTGATGGAGAAAATGGGATTTTGCACAAGGTGGATTGAATTAATTATGGAGTGTGTTCGTACTATCTCATATTCCATCTTAGTGAATGGTGAACCGAAGGGGTTAATTAATCCAACAAGAGGCATACGACAAGGGGAACCTCTCTCCCCCTTCCTCTTCCTTTCATGCACGGAAGAATTACATGGCCTAATCACAAAAGCTGCAAGAGCAAAGGAAATCAACGGCTTCTCTCTTTGTAAGAGAGGCCCTAAACTAACCCATTTATTTTTTGTAGATTATAGCATGCTTTTTTGCAAGGCCAACCCCTAAGAATGTGGAAATGTACTCAAAATATTGTCAGATTATGAAGCGGTATTGGGCCAAAAAATCAATAGAGAAAAGACATCCCTTTTCTTTAGCAAGTCCACGGAAGAGGAGACTAGACAAGAGATAAAAAGAGTGTTGGGGGTGCAAGAGATAAAATTTTATGAGAAATATTTGGGGCTGCCTTCGTTGGTGGGAAGGGGAAAAAAAGCAAGCTTTAGCTATATAAAGGAAAGGGTTTGGAGAAAATTACAAGGGTGGGAAGGAAAGCTTTTGTCTCAAGCGGGTAGAGAAGTCCTAATCAAAGCAATTGTCCAAGCCATTCCGACATATACCATGGGATGTTTCAAAATACCCTTGGGTCTATGTCACGACATTGAAGCAATGGTTAAAAAATTCTTTTGGGGGCAGCGGGTTGATAAAAGGAAAATACATTGGATTAAATGGTCGGAGTTGACGAAATCGAAGCTAGATGGAGGAATGGGTTTTAGGGACCTTGCATTGTTCAATGACTCGCTTCTAGCCAAGCAAGCATGGCGACTCCTACATAATAAAGATACTCTTTTTTACAGGATATTCAAGGCAAGATTTTTCCCTCATTGTTCATTCATGGAAGCCAAGGAATTGACAACTGGGTCATATGCTTGGAAAAGCATTTTGAAGGGAAGGGAGGTTATCAAAATGGGTTCAAGATTTCGGGTTGGTAATGGAAAAAACATTAAAATATGGCAGCACCATTGGCTTCCCATTAAACACCCACCTTTAGTCACTTCTCCAATCATCGAGTCTACGGAGGATGCCACGGTTGATTGTTTAATAGATGAGAACACAGGGAAATGGGATGCTAAAATGTTGGAGGGAGTTCTTATTCCAGCAGAAGCTGAACTTGCAAAGAAGATTCCTCTTACCCGAAGCCAAACTGAAGACTTTCTGATCTGGCCTTTCACGGCAAATGGGCAATACAACTGCAAATCTGGATATCGTTTTCTAAAGGATTTGGAGACCAGGGCTGAAGAAGGTACACAATCAGACTTGGATAAACAAATCTGGAAAAGCATTTGGTCATTGGATGTTCCAAACAAATACAAAAATATTTTATGGCATGCATGTAGAGAATCCCTCCCAACAAAATCCAACCTGACCAGAAAAACAATTATTCCAAACCCAATCTGTGACAGATGTGCTTCAATGGCAAAGGACATGCTACATGCTCTTTGGGCTTGCTCAGGTTTGAACATGGTTTAGGATGATGACAGGTGGAGCTTTTGGTCAAGGGAGGTCTTCATTAATTTCAAGCACCTATGTGGATGGTTAATGGAGAATGGGAAGCCTCTTGAGCTCTTTGCTATCCAAGTATGGTGTATATGGCACCAAAGAAATCAGTCATGGCTGCAACAACCTTGATGCCTCACTAAGGACCTGAAACATGCTGCATAAGAATGCTGGGATGAGATCAGATCAGTCAATCCTCTGCCAAACCCGATCAGACCATAGCCCAAGCCAAAATGGATAGCCCCACCACTGAACAAATATAAGATAAATTATGATGGAGCAATCTCAAATGTAGACAACAAAGCAGGGATTGGAGTGGTTGTTCGTGACTGCAATGGTGAGGTAATGGCATCCTTAATTTAGCAATTGGAGCAAGCATTCCAGCCTGTGGAAGTGGAAGCAATTGCTGCGTGTAGAGCAATGGAGTTTGGCAGCGAGATTGGAGTGGACTGTGCTATTGTGGGGGGTGATTTAAAAGTGATAGTGAAGGCTTTGAGGAACAATGACAATGGATTGACTCCTTTTGCACCACTGATAAATTAATGATGTCTTTTTATTTTCGGGTTTGTTTTCAGAATTGTCATACTCTCACATTAAGAGAGATGGCAACAAAGTTGCTCATAGTTTAGCTAGGCTAGCTTTGATCACACCAGGTTGTACCGTGTGGATGGAGGATGTCCCATCTCGCACTTTACCCTTTGTTCAGGCTGATTTGGCCGCGCTTTGATTTTACTTAATAAATGTCTTCTTTCTCAAAAAAAAAAAAAAAAAAACCTCATTGCTCATCTGGATTTGCAGAGACAATGCCAAAGGTTCAAAATGTGGGTTTGGGTTGGGTAGCTTTTTCAATAAAGAAATGGCTAGAACTTGTACAAGTGTTCCGGCCTCTTTTTTTTTATTTTTATACACGAGTTGTCAAAAGCCCAGCCCAAAGGAAAGCCCAAGTTACACCGGCCCCACAAGCAAGGTGAGGTCCAAGTCCTTAGTAAGGGTCTGCAAAGTATTTGAAAAGCTATTCATGGCAAAGCATGCCAAGGCAAGCCCCATATATATCAAAGGGTCCCCAAATACAACAAACTCAAACAAGCGGACTAATGAAGCTGGGGAGATCAACCTTGGTTACGGAGAGACCCAACAAAGGGTTCAACAATCTCCATATCCGCTACAACAAGCAAATGCAGACATGAACCTATTCAAAGTATGTGCTCTTAAAGGGTGAATGACTCAATCTGCGACCTAAGCCTGCAGAATAGCACAACTCATTGCCATCGAAGGCTCAAGGAGATAACATTTGGCTGGAAATGGGGGAAGATTTAGGATTGTAGCATTCTGTTGCGGCTTTTAACTAATGTGTTTGTTGGGAAACACATCATTTCTGTTAAGTTATGATTTTTCTCATAACATTTGTGTTGGTTTATTCCATGACAAAAAGTATTGTAATTGCATAAATTTATTTTTTTGTATTTTTGTGGGATTTATTTGTAATGGATTTAGTATTAAGTGGTGAAGATTTGATCAAGACAGCTGAAGGTCACATGAGAAGCACATGCAGGAAGGTGAACAGTCAGGCCAGGTGTCCATCTCAGTACAGTTTGTCTAGAAAGGTATCTCGCGACTTGGATTCGCGACTTGCACCAGTCACGAGTGACCCGCAAAGTTCCCTTATTTTACTGAAAATTGTGACTTTTTGTATTCCCATCACTCATACTATATATACCCTCATTACCCACAGAAATTGTGAGGAGCCTATTGAGAGAAAAACCCTAAGAAAGGTTTCTACAACACACTCACCTTATTAGAGAGAGAGCTACTCATTCTTAGAGAGAAATCTTTGTAGTCTCTTTTCCTTCCCTCTTCCATTGTTATACCCATTGAGAGGAGATTTGTATCCAAATACAACCCACACCCATTTAGAGTGTTGAGAGTGTTTTTAGAGCTTGGGAAGCATTGGAAAATGCCAAGGATGGCAGATGCAATATGGAGCTTATTGCAGGATCTGGAAAGCTAGAGAAGACATGGTTAGGCTTAACCTTGTTGGAGCAAGAAGCTTGGAGAGTTTAGGTGCATCGGGTAGATTAGGCTTGGACGGTCTATTACTATTCATGTATCCCAACTAATTTTCTAGTAGATCATTTTACTACTTGGAGTGCGGTAGAGAGGTTTTTCGTCGAATTCTTCGGTTTCCTATTCGATAACACGTGCTAGTATTATCCTTGTGTTTGCATCTCTCTTCCCTTACTCTATTCCTTTTAAATACTGTTGTGTTTGTGATTAATTATGGTTTAGAGTGTTTTGCCTATTTGGGTATTGCTTATATTTATCATTCCGCACATCAATTGTTTGAATATAAGCTTGCTTTGGTAATTTTGTAATTGGGGGTCTAAACATTCGCTAGTGTTCTACACACCAAGTGAGCTTTCAATTCCAAAAGGCTTTTACATGGACACATATATTCAATTATTATGTTGTTTATGTGACACCAATTGTATTTTTATTGTATCAGTTTGTATGATATTTTTTGGAAAATTTTGTAGTAATTTTTAATATTTTCCTTAATACGTGCCACTAAAAATAAGAGGTTATGGAGGTTTCCAAACAACTAGAATGACACATGTCCACTATTTAATTAAATCCTACCATTTTCCTTCCTTATTTCAATTACTAGAAAAAATAATAAATAAAAATTCTCATCACACCACCACCTCCAATTTTTGTTGGCCCCGGCCTCTAATGCCATCAATGTCACCAGTTATAGCTAAACATCATTGCCAAATCCACACCATTGTTGGACATCCCCACCATCACACCACCAAAAACCAAGATTACGTGGCACCACAATAGTTAAATTTGTTAAACGATTTTGTTTTAAGAGATAAAAGAGGGACAATTCTTTTTTTTTTTTTTTTTTCCATGTAGTTCCACGTATGCGGAGGTCATGTAAGTCACATATGACATGTTTTTCCATCAAAGTTAACAACCCAATAAAGGGTAGGGTATAAAGTGAAACACTAGTTATAGTTTCGGGTAGTAATCATACATTTTGAAAGCTCAGGTTGCTAAGTGTAAATGGAGATATAATTCACTTTTTGTACTTGAGCTCTTTTCAATCTCAAATCACAAATCTTTTGCCATTGTCGTTCAAATACTTAGACCCTTCACCGTTGTCGTTCAAAGATGGATTGTAGGTATTGATGGCGTTGGTTGCCAGATGGGTTGCATGTGCCAAGATTCGATTTGGGTCATAGAGGAGATGCTCCGCTAGCAAATCGTTAGCCTTGCCAAGAACTCTGATCTGGATGTGAAATTTTGCATGAATTTGGGTGTATGAAATTTTGGATTTGTGAAGGTAATATGTGGATTTGAAATTTGAGAAATTTCTTGTTTTATACTTCTAATGAGATTTGAGAATTCGGGTCATAAAGTGAACCCTGATTTAGGTTGCAAAAGAGATTTATTTATTTATTTTTTAATAATTATGTTGAGCTTTGAGAATTTTATTTTGTCCCAATTTTAATATTCATGTGTGGCTAATCTAGTGGTGGTGTGGTGTTTTTGGTCTCTAGTTGTGGTGGTTCCTAATAGGAAATGTGATATTGGGGAAGGATGGGTGAATAAAAAAAGATGATATTTGGAGAGAAATATGATAAAAAATGATAAAGTATTGAGACTAATATAATTATTTATGAATAAGAGATTATTATTATTATTATTATGATTGTAAGGGCGTGCTTTTTAGGTTCTGAGCCCAACATATAGAAGGATCCAGGCCCAAAGAGCCCAACACAATAAATTTGTAGAGAGTGGGCTTACAAGCTAGGCCTCAATAGATCAGACCACGTGCACAATGGATCAAAGATATGAAGGAAGCAAAGAAGACGAGTTTAAAGTTAGGAAATCCTTCCTCGGCGAAGTCTGAGGAGAATACACTTGTATATAATTCTTTGGACTTGGATACAATTTCAATTTTTGTTGCTATAGTGTGTGTTCTTTACAGATTTTTCGATCCCCTCCCTTGGAGGGTCTCTTACATTATATAGCTCATTTTAGATGATCTTGGCCCTCCATTTGTTGATCGTCCAGGCCCCTACTTAAGTGCTTGTCCCATCAAACTCCTTCCCCAGTCCTTTATGAGTTGGGGCAGCCAAGGTAATACTATTCAGGGATCTTTTCCACATAATTGCAACCAAGAGGTTTGGTGGGACGCATTAAATGCGATGGTAGCCACCATCCCTTCAATCATGTCAGGGCTAACCCCTTCCCCGAAACTCTTTCTCTACGGTATGACCTTCTTTGATAACGTGCCACTAACGTGGCCTTATTGTCCGAGCGTGTGGCTTTCTCGGCACAATAATGGACTCCTCAGCCATGAATACGACATGTGGCACGAGTACCCTATTTAAATTCTTGTGCCCCACAATTATTATTATTATTATTTTTATTGTAGAGATGATAGGCCCAGGAATGTATATTGGGCCGTGAGCCCTATCCGAGGGCAATTAGTAGTCCAAGGACAGGTAAACATTGGTGTAGAAGTGCGAGCTAGTGGATGGAGGAAGGTGTTTGGTCATAAGGGTTCAAGAAGGTGGTCTGAGGACAAATGCATCCTCGGCTTAACAGAGCAGAGGTCAGACGGGTAGACATGCCATGAAGAGCAACATTCTGGGCACTTTTGAAGGCTGACCTATAGCCGCGTTTTTTAAAAACGCGGCTATAGGTAACCTTTTGCTGTGTTTTTTCTGTTTGAAAACGTGGCTATAGGTAGCCCTTAAAAAAAAAAAAAAAAAAAAAAAAAAAATCCTGAAGCTTCCCATGTACACCACCTTTCCCACCTACCCCCCCACATACTCTCTTTTCTTTATTTTCCCTTTCTTTCTTCATTCTTCAAGTGCTTCATTCTTTTTTTTTTTTTTTTTTTCTTTTTCTTTCTTCCTTCTTCACATCTGGGTACGTCTTTCTTCTTCTTCTTCTTCTTTTTTTTTTTTTTTTTTTTTCTTCCTTCTTCACATCCAGGTAACTCTTTTTTTTTTTTTTTTTTTTTTTTTTTTTTTTTTTCGTTTTCTTTCTTCCTTCTTCACAGGTTTGTGTTCTTTTGTGTTTCTGAGCTTGTGCTTTTGTTTTCTTGAATGGAATTAGTGTTAGATTTGGTTGGTTTTGTTGAATGAGAGGAGATTCATGGGTTTGTATTATATTTTGGAGCACGTTTTGTTTGATTTTGAATTTTCTAGTTGTGTTTGTATTGTGAGTATATTGTGTTTGTATTGTGAGTATGTTGTGTTTGATTTTTAATTTTCTGGGTTTGTGTTTGATTTTGAATTTTTTGGGTTTATGTTTGATTTTTAATTTTCTGGGTGCATGTGTTTGTATTGTGAGTATATTGTGTTTGATTTAAAATTTTCTGGGTGTGTTTGTATTGTGAGTATGTTGTATTTGATTTTGAATTTTCTGGATTTGTATTTGATTTTGAATTTTTTGTATTTGTGTTTAATTTTGAATTTTTTATATTTGAATTTTCAATTTTGAATTTTCTGGGGAAAAAAAAAAACCCATAATTTTTTTTTTTTTTGTTTTTTAAAAAACCTATAGCCGTGTTTTCAGACGCGGCTTAAAGCTGGTATGTAGCCGCGTTTTCTAAAAACGCGGCTATAGGTCTCAGCCTATAGCCGCGTTTCCAAAAACGTAGCTATAGGCCGAATTCTATAGCCGCGGTTAGAAAACGCGGCTATAGTCTTTGAGCTGCGGTCTTTAGGCCGCGCTTATAAACGCGGCCATAGGAAACGCAGCTCAAAGCCTATAGCCGCGTTTTTGGGGTCTTAAGCTGCGTTTGAAAAACGCAGCTTTAGACCGGTTTTTTTGTAGTGATGTTTTAACTTTTAACTACAAGAAAATGGGAACGCTAAAAGATGAAAAGTTATATTTTGAGTCAACCTAAAGCATCATCATATTCTAAAAATTCATACTTTATCTTTGACACATTAAAAAGTTACTTTAACTATTTTAACGTACTATTTAACATAAGACTCAACATACTATTTAACATTATACCCTACCTCTCATTTTATATTTTTCTATACAACATATTAAAATAATATTAACTCAAAACATAACCCAAAACGTAGCAACGCAAGATCAACCTAGCAGCCACCAAACACCCAAAGAACCATCACCCCACCACAAAACCACTTAACCCAAAACAAAACCCAGCCACATACCCACAACAGGCACACCAAACTCACAACCACCAATGGCGAGATCGACCTCCGCCAATCACAACCATAACCATTGACATCCACTAAAAAATTTCAAAATAAATAACCCAAATCCTCCATGAATTAAAATAGCAAACCTAAAGGTATAAAGTGAGTGCCTAGAACATCCCACTAAAGTACCCATTGAAAGGAGCTAGGAGAAGATCAATTGCTTTTGAGAACACAAATGTTACCGAATTAAAATTTTAACATTTAGCACATTTAGGTATGTGAGAACTTCGATTGTTCATTAAAAAAAAAAAAATCGATGGGAATCAGTCTGCTTTAATTATTGCAATATACATACATTATTTCATTGGGTTGGTACTTCCAACTATGCCCTTCGAAACAAATATAATCTAAATTTATTATCAATATTTCTTAGTGGAAGAAGAAACAAAAATAAAAATTGACACACACATTGCAGATGCATACAGCTTCAAGCTTGGCCTTTTCCCCCATTAATTCCCCTCCCATATGCGATTCAGCAATTGACTTAGCGGATTATGCTTACTTCTTGTCCACAAACAGGAAAAGGTATGGTTCTAAAAAAGTTTGATAATCAGCATAGCTAAAAATGGGTTTACCATGAACATAAAAATCGGGATAGCTAAAACTACAGTAGAAATGGTCCAAACTGGAGCAGGGCTTATCACTATCAATGAATTAAAATAGCAAACCCAGAGGTATAAAGTGAGTGCCCAAAATATCCCACTAAAGTACCCACTGAATGGAGCTAGGAGAAAATTATTGCATTTGAGAACACAAATGTTACAGAATTAAAAATCAAGAACAGCCTAAAAGGCCATCCTCTCATATCAATGGCTGTCCTTGCTTTGTGTGGTGCAATGTCATTGGACTGATGATCCGGGCGAAGTCCCCAGGAGGGCTGAGTGCCGCTTGATAGGTCATTGTTACAAGCAATGCACCAACCACCAGAAGCGCATTGCACTTTTCGTCTGAAATATTCTTCAATATACGAGCAAAGTCTGTTCGAAATGTCTCACGAAATATGGATTTCGGCTGCCTTAGGTAACATGCATAAGAAGTAACTGTAGGAAGAGATGAACCTGATAAAGCTCCAGCACGGTGTAGCATATCCCTGAGCTCCTTATTGTCTACTTCTTTTTGTCCTTGCAAGATGTCCCATGCTGTATTACCCTCTAAATTCTTGACGTTTAAAGGGATAAATTTCCAACCCCAAGCTAATAAGTGACTCACAACCTGTATGCATAATGTAGTGATACACTCTTAATTAGTCTATCACTAATCTCATCAATACAAATTAGTTTTAGTCTGTCCGTTGTTCTGTTTTTAAAACTTTGTTTGGGAGTTCATAAATTTTTTTTTTATTTAAAATTTTCAAGAAAAAAAGGTTGATCCACAAAAAATTGAATGTTAGCCAAAAAAATTAGTAAAAAAAGTAAAAAAATAATTGCCTAATTTCTTTCTATGGAATGTGACACTGGCCCCTCTAAAAAAGAATATCACAAAACAAATCTGAAAGTTTTTTTTTTGATACACCTCGGCCCTTGCCTCCTCACTAAGGGAGTCAATTTCGTACCGGAGGCTGTACTGGTTTGGCTTGTGGAACGATATATTTCTTTACCGGTCAATACCGGTGTACCATTTTTGGTTTACCACTATTTTATATATTTATAAATAAATAAATAAAAATAAAAGTTTAGCATAAAACATTACCTCAATTTAGAACAAATTATTCATGGTTTTAGACTATAACATCAACTAAAAGAAAAAAAACACAATATAAACAACAGAAAGTTTAATTGTTCATTGCATACTAAGAAAACAAATAGTACAAATAAGTTAATACATATAAGTTATCATTTTGCTCTTATAAAAATTCAAAAATTACAAAACAAAAACAAGAAAAGACTTTTTTCTATACCGGCCGAAACATCCAAAATCAGCCAATACAACCGATATTTAAACTGGTAGGAAATATTGGAGTTTCGGTACCCGTGCACGTACTGAGATCCTTTTCCTTGCCCCTCACCCCCCACCCCACAAGAACTTCATATTTATAGAGTGACTATCATGCCAAGAGTGCATGGTAGTAAATCTAAAAGTGTTAATGGTATTAACTTGTGTCACTTTTTAAAAAAAATGTTTATATTATTGTGCTTGGCTTCTTTCTTTCTTCTTTTATTTTATTTATTTTAATTTTTTTAGAACCTAATTGTACTTATAATTATAATATGTTTTATGTGATAGGTAGATGATAAGAAATTAATTACAACATTTGATTTTTCTAATAATGAATATTATCAAAATTAGGCTTCATAGTAAAATGTTTTTATGGGTTCTTTGTTTTGAAAATTAAAACATTGCTATGGAAATTAATCTATATAAAATCCATCATAACATCGAGTTTCATTTGAATACACAATTGAGTTGAAATATATATGCATATATAAAACACAATTATTTTGTGTTTTTTTTTTCCTTCTCATTTATGCATATTTGATCAATTGTATTTTTGTTAATATTGACTTAACAATAGTTTGGATTTTCATTTTTGAGAAAGGACAAAGCTTGCCTAGGTTTGATTTTTGGATACTATGATGTGCAACAAAGTGTTGCCTTCCTCATTCCTACATTTCAAAATTTTCATCTCATAAGCACAAGCTTTTTTTGACCAATTGCTTCCGAGCCATCCCACCAAGAGTTTAAAAGCCTCGAAATTATCGAATTTGAGGGCAATATGCAGAGCAGTGTCATTTTGTACCGTGACATCTGTTATAGAATCAGGACAAGCCCTTAGAAATTTGGCCAATAGATCAAGGTGCTCTTCTCTTTTTGCTGCATAATGCAAAGGAGTGACACACTTCTTTCCTTTGACACGTACAAGTTCACTATCAACCTGTAGAAGCTGACGTACTATCTCGGTATTCCCTTTTTCGAGAGCAAGGTGCATGGGGATCCACCCATCTAGATCTAGTTTCCTAGCAAATGAAGGCTTTAATCTCATCATCTCCATGGCTAATGGGATGTTGTTATCAGATGCAGCTATGTGTAAAGGAATAGTAAAAAAAGGAACGTAGTCAATGTCCTCCAAAAGATATGCATCCTCCTTAAGAAAATTGTACAAAGCGTCAATAATCTGATCAATATCAACACATTGAGCAGCCTGATTCACGAGCCTCTGAGTTCTCTCATATAGATTTAGAATTCTCTCATCCATCATTAAAAATGAGATAAATACAATATTATGAAGTAATATATTACAATAATCATAATGTGCTCTTACATTTGGCTTAATAAGTATTACAAAAGAACCAGTAAATAGAATAAATATACAATTGTGCTTACATCTTCAAGCTTTTATCCAATACTTTTCAACAATCTATTTCCTCCCTTTCTTAGGCTTTTCTCTTTTCTCAACTTCTTCAAGCTACTTAATTTTTCGCCAAATTAGTATCAAGTATAACACCAAATTATACCAATTCATCAAAGATTTACAATGTATAACCAAACACTCTTAATGTCAATAAATTTCATAATAACCCCACCCCAACTATTGAATTATTAAAAAAGTTCAATATGTCTATAATCTTCATGAAAATAAGTATTCCATTGGTTTTCATCATGAAATTCAAAAATAAATAACAAAATAGATTATTCACACACAAAAGGTATTATCTTTTTGGGAAACATGTTTAAATTGTACTATATGGTTTTATTCAAACATTAAGAATACAAAAGTCACAAATCTAGATATTTATGGCATTTGTTTCAAGTTTATGCCAAACCAAAACTAAAGGCATGCCTGAGTGCAGTTCACAAAGGCTTTGTGGCTTGGTAGTGTTGTCAAAATTTGTGCAGTCTTCCAAAAAAAAAAAAAAAAAAAAAGAGTCAAAATCTGTGTGGTCTTCCAAACTAAAAAACAACCCTAAATATATAAATAAATAAGGATGCAAATAATATGTGAAAAGATGGGTATTTAATAATGAAAATTAAAAGGGTGTGAGTTAAAAGGGAAAAAACCATGGGGGTGCCTACTATATTTGCCATTTATTTTTAAAAAGTCACAAATTTTGGCCAATAACAAATAAAAGTAGAAAACTTCTAAAAATTTCATTCCGGCATTGCACAATGTAGGGATGTGTGATTAAATAATGCATATATATTTGTATGCTTCAATAAGTTGCAAGGGTACCAAACAACAATGATTTATGAACAACACACTTGGTTGCATTCTAGCAACAGTAGTAGCAGTAGTATTAGTAGTTGTAGCACTAACAAACTTTAAGTACAATACACATTCACACACCAGACATTTAAAACATTAAACACAAGGCACTACAGATGACACAAGAGCCCACATATTTGGAATGAAAAATGCATCTATATGGAGAAAATGTCATTTGATAATTTACCTATTTTTCACTTCCAAACTGTGCATTGGAAGATGGAAATTAGGTAATACAGCTGCTTGTGGAGACCTCCACTTTGCGTTCCTACCTCATAGCAACAGAGAAAATGAAATTAGCAAAATTAGCAAAACATAGTTTTTGGCAAGAAGACTTGGGCCCTTTCTCAAGTTTCATGCTAGCACTTGTTAGCATTAGAGTTTAGCAAAGGGATAGCCCTCCATACAAATATAAATCAATCTATAAAGATCAATTATATGTCTAAAAGACTAAGTAAAAAAGTATCAAACCAAGAGAAATTAATTGCAAAAATATATCAAATGTACATAAGACTGTGCAGTTGAGCAGAAATTGTATTTCATTTGATTCTCAAAACAAAAGCTTAACACAGCGGTCATTCTAAATTCAGAGGAATAGAAAGTCAAAAACCAAAAAGAAAGAGATCAAAAATAATCATAATTTTTTAAAGCAAATTTAACAAACTAAACCAAGATACCCAAATGCACACAACCCCTTCCCCCAAAGAAAAAGAAAAAACCACCTTGGCCTTTTGAACACCATGACCCTTGTTCTCGTCTTTCATGCCAACAGTAGATGTCAAAACTTTTGTTCAATTCCATAAAAAAAAATCATCACTATTATCCTGTACATGGAATGATTATCAACATTGGGACAATGAGATTCTTACTCTTCTCAGTAGCCAGTCCATTGTTCTTCAAAAATCTCAAAGATTGTGACAACTGTAGTGATTGCTGTAATGAAATAAAATATGTGAAGAATTTTAGCAAGTATGATAATTCTTAACCCAAAAAAGAACATACAAAATTGAAGTAGATGGTGAGAAAAAGTACTGAATTAGAAAGTATACAAAGTTGCACAATGTGAATTATAAAAGTTCCACGATTACCCTATCCTCGGATTTGCTGTGAAGCAAAGGCAAAGAAAAGAGAACCTATAGTGTTAATATTTTGGAAAACTAAACTCCCATGAGAATTCCAAATTCCCATCAATCATTGGAAGCCTATTCTTGTGAAGTCCATTCTTCCTCATAGCTTAATAATTAACAAATCTGTCAAAACTATTCCTAGGAGAACATAGTCAAATATATATTATAATAATATAAGGCACATAGTCAAACATATCAAATTCACTGATCTTGGATAAAGAAGAAAACTCAAGAAGTAAGAAAATGAGTACATATGGCATTATAAAAAGTTGCAATTGCTAATCATTCATGAAATCTTCAACCCATAGTTGATTATATATAGCACAAGAAAATCAGATTCAATTAAATTTTTTGTTTTCTTTCTTTTCCCTCTATTATTCAACAAATGAAAAAAAAAAAAAAAAAAAAAAAAAAAAAAAAAAAAAAAAAAACAAACAAACACAAACTGACTTACAGTCATTGGAACTGGGTTGTTGCTCTCCCCCACTCCACCCTCTACCCAAAAAAGAAGTCCAAAAAAATGCTACCAAATTGGGGTCCCTATTTTAGGACTATGTTAAATTTAAAGGTTTCTCTAAAAGAAACCACAATCTGGGTTGGGATTTTTAAAAATCATAATCTTAGAAGACTCTAATTGCAGTTTAAATCATTGACGTTCTAGAATTGTGGAATTATGAGATTCAAGATCCTGATAAAGATTTTAACAACCTTCGGACTCCGTTACGGAAACAAACAACTATGCTAGATTATTGTACCATCACTTCTGTGTATAATATTGTAGAGCACTGGTAATGTGAATTATATTTAAGCTGTACGGATAATTGTCTACTTCTGTAAACATGTAATGATATGTACTCTTAAATCAACTAATGATTTTTGCTAATTAATTGAATCGAACCCTAGGTTTGATAATGAAAAAAAAAATCAGCTTTATGCAATTTTGATCGGAAATCTCAAAAAATAAGAAATAGAAGAAGTAGAAGAAGAAGAAGAAAATGAACCCTAATTTTCTGAAACAAAGTTCTAATTCAACCATTTGATGCAATCTGCCCAGTTTTGATGGCTGTAGTCAGCACTCAAAGGTGGAGATCGGTCCTTGTGAGTAGCACCATGGAAAGATTAGTGATGCCTTCTTTCTATTTCGGACCTGACAGTGTGGGGATGGCTTCTTGGCGAGATTGATTTTCAGTGTTAGGTTTTGGGGAAGGAGAGGGTAGAGAAATAGAGAAGAGAGAGGAAGGGCGGGGGTCTGCTGTTTGCATTTTGGAGGAAAAAAAAGGCTGGTTTTGTATTTATCGGGTTTTGGAAAAAAAAAATTTGCCTTTTTTTTTTTTTGGTTTCAGAAAAGTTTTTTTTTTAATATATATTTTTTTTAAATTGTGCTGACGTGGAAAATTGTGGGAGTTGCAAAGGCTTCAGTTTTATATATGTATATATATATATATATATATATATATATATATAGATAAAAGATCTTAATTTTTTTTTAAAATCTAAAAAGTCAAATTATAGAATAATAATTGATTTGTTTAATGGAAAATAATATATAGTTGTGCAATCTTTCCATTTCCAATAAGAAGACTCTCAAAATATTATAAGAATTTAACAAAACTGAAACTCTAAATTGTTTCAACAATAAAAAAATGGCATGAATCCTATCAAAAAAAAAAAAAAAAATGGCATGAATGTTTCGAATAATCTTGACAATCAATGTTTCTAATAACTTGTAAAAGAGGTGTTAATAAATTACTTTAAGTACAAAAATTTTATTAACAATTTTAAATCTTAAAAACAAGAACATTTTTTTTAATAAATAATATAAAAGGTTAAATTAATATTTTCTATATAAAATTTAAATATTAAAAAAACACTAACACTTATTTTCTTAGGTCTTTTTTTTAATGAATATTTCCTTAGGTCTTAAAATATTCAAAGTCAACCCAAACGATTATGCATTTGGGGAGAATCATTTGAGAAGGGACCAACCACCAACCTTTGTTTCTTTTTGTAGGATTTTTTTTTTTTTTTTTTTTTTTTTTTTTTTTTTTTTGATTTGGCTAAATATACCATGTGCAAAATGTCAAATTTGTTTTATATTGGTTTGGACTATTTTTCCGAACTTTTTATATATGAGAGAGAGAGAGAGAGAGACTTAGGTTTAGTGTTGGTAAATCCATGGCAATATAACTTATTTTGACTTGTAGTTGTCATATGATCATGTCTAAGAAGTAGCTCAAAAGAAAGAAGATTATGTAATCTCGATTGAGTCTTGATTGAGAATTGAGAAATCAATTTTGATACTATTTTAATTCCTCTAATGATACAGGTCATTGTAACGCGGATTGGAGAACATATATTAAGTTCATTAAGCACAATTTGTAGTAGGTGTAGAGGTAGAAAAGTTTATGTAATTCAGAAAGATGAGTATAAAAGTAAATAGAAAACGGTCTTACACGGTTTTTTTTTTGGTAGTGCAGATCAAGAGTGAAGCCAGAGAGCCATCCAAGTGTTATGGCAGAGAGGAATCTTCAAGGCAGTCCTTAAAGTCACATTTGTAATTTGTGTGTACAATTACAAATCTAGGCATGTTTTAATTGTAAAAACTTCAATTCTATTAGTGAAATTTTTCTTGGGATTAGTGTTAACCCCTATGGTGGTTATTTTACTTGGATGCATCTAAGGTTTTCCACTTTGTTGCTAGATATTGTGTTATGTGTTTCATTATTTATTACTTTTCATATGGTATATATTAATATGTGGTAATTAACCAAATAAAAATTGGAGAATGAACTTTAAGAATCCAATAAGTTAATTTGGACATAATTTTATGGTAATGTAGGATTATCAAAAGTTTCACATATTATAATATGAATACCTTACTAAATAATTGTAACCTTTTTTTTTTTTTTTTTTTTTTGAGAATCAATTGTAACCTTATTAAAAATGGGTCAGAAATAATTATTTTGGTAGAGCTACAATATCAAACAATGTTGTTGAGTTACTGTAGAGCGTAGCTTTTGAAAAAATCGTTGATGTGTTGGCGAGTTTGTTGAAGACCCCCCCCCCCCCCCAAAAAAAGGTTTGGCTAAGAAAAAATTTGAAAAATTGGGGCTTTATTAAGCTCATTGTAAACCCTCTTATTACAATCCTTAATATCTTAATTTTTATTATTATTATTATTATTATTATTATTATTATTATTATTATTATTATTATTTATGTTTTTGATAATTTAATAGTTGAGGGAGGAGATTTGAATCTGAATAAGACTCTTGAAAATTTATTTGACTATAAATAATAAATTATCAATACCTAGTGGCCGCGCCACCTTAAAAATATTTTGTTTTGAATACCCTAAAAAAAAGATTTTGAACACCCTAAACATTGAAACACATGGCTTATAAACCGAAATCTTTTAAACTGAAATGACTGCACCAATGACTTCAATAGTATGGAGAACCTAGATTTATCACCCACTAGGAGATATAATAGATGTGAGTTCTTCCTCCTCCTCCTCCTCTTCTTCTTCTTCTTCTTCTTCTTCTTCTTCTTCTTCTTTTCCTTTGTTCATCTTCTTCACACGCAGCCGAGCTCTCTCTCACTGTATTGTGCATGATTGAATTTGAATCAAACAAGTTTGTGTCTTACTCAAATGGCATTTTACCGCGAGAGTATTTGAGTAGCATATATAGAAGAAGGGAACAAAACCATCTGAAAAGGCTGCAAGCCACTTTTTAATGTGTGGTGAAAAAGCATGCCATGATTTTAAACTATCTAAGTTTTTTTTTTAAATAGCTATATGTACATTTTTAGATCCTTGTAAACTAGATTGTTTAACCTAATTAATTAACCAAGTGAATACTTAGATTTATTATTCAGATCTAGGTTAAAACAAAACAATCATATCATGTAAAACAACGAAAAATAAATAACACAATGATATGATCACCCAAGAAAACCAAACCGGTAAAAAACCTGGACTATAGAGAATCCACTATAGAGAATCGAAGTTTACAATAAGACTTAGACCACTAATATCCTATTGCTACCACATGTAGAACTTACTGACACGACTATGTGTAAGCTTCGACGAATCCATGGACTCCTTCTCTATTAGGCCTTTGCAACACAAGCACCCACACTCGTGATAAAAAACACAAACTCTCCTGTTTGTGACTCCAAGACCACCTTTGAAGGTATAGATCTTCAACTATTGTTGATCTTGATGCAGCAACTTCAGATCTACTAGTTCTAAAGATATGAGAGTGATATCTGGTAGTGACTTTGATAGAGGAAGGCACAAAACCTTTTAGATCTCACAAGAGCACCTCCTAAGTCATAATAAAACGTGCCTAGAGTTTCCTTTATATTCTAGAAGAAGTAGATCTGAAACTCTAATCCTTAATGGGCTTGAACTGCTGTTTGGGCCGACTTAAAATTCTGCGGATACATGTTTCGATTGGTCGATCGATCGAACCAGGCAGTTTTCGAATTCTCTTTTCTACAGCTTGCTTGTTCTTGGATCTTGACTTGTATCACCTTGAACATTGTCTAATAATACCTATCGACTTTAAGATCTATATCTAGACAAGTTTGTGTTCACGATTTACTAATTGTTCTAAACTTTTAGAACCTAACAATCTCCCCCTTTGACAATTCGTGACAAAACTTACATACAAAATGAAATGCTCAAATACAAGAACAACCCAATACAATAAAATGCCCAATTACATACCAAATCCCAATCTAAGACTCCTAACCTAGAAGTTGCAAGAAGAGGTAGAAGGTCTTGATTAAAATGTACTTGTCTTTCCTGAAACACTCAAAAGAACACATCATCGCATGTGTGGAAAGAAAAACATATAAACAATAATATCAAACAAAATATAAAAAACAAGAGTAAACTCTAACTCTCCCCCTAAGTTAGATACATCAAAAAGTTTTTATATTCTCCACCTTTCAAAAACAATTTTATCTCCCCCTAAACAAAATATTTTAAAAACCTTTTTAAATAGGATTCCCCCATATTTCATTTATTTCTCCCCCTTTTTGTCACGTATTGACAAAGATGACTCAAACAAAGAGTAGATTGACAGTAAACATGAGAGAAAAAAAGAACTAAGGAACCACAAAATTCAAGCTCTATAGAAAATAGTGGCAACTCCCCCTATGAAGAGCAACAACTCCCCCTATAAACAACATAGGTTTTAAAACAACATTCTCCCCCTATAAAAATAGGAAAAACAAAACAAGTTTTGGGAAAATTTAGGAGGTGGAGATAAATAAAAAGACACAAACCAAACTCAAAAAAAAATTTTGAGGTTACACATGAACACGACTATTCTCTCTTTCAATAAATGCAAACTTGACATTATGTGACCCATAAACAGTTGCATGAGTAGAGAAAATATTTGCACATTGATTATCCATCATATCTCTTAAGAAAAATATTTTCTACAGTTTACACATAAGAAATAACATATACTAAAATGTACAGAACTCAAAAATCAATCAATCAATTTTTAAATCAAGTTGAGTACCCAATTTAGCAAAGTGTATGCATGTTATGTGTGAAAACAATGAGAGATATGACTGCAAAACTGCAAGATTGGTATAGAAAACAATGTAATGCATGTGAATCCTAAACATAAATAATGCATAAAAAAAAATTGGTTAAAAAATTAGAAACTGCAAATTTTTCAATTTCGATCGGTCAAGCATTGATCGAATACCAATCAAGTTAGGCAGAAGCTAGACTTGAAAAACCTAGAAATTTTCAATTGATCAAAAATCACACTCGATCAATCGAAATTCTAGAAAATTGAATTTTTGAAAAACTGCAGAAGATTATGCAGAAAACAACTCAACCCAAGTAATTTCATGAATGAAATGCATGAGAATGAGTTTAAATATTTTTCAAAAACATGAGTTTTCAACCCTTAACTTCAAAACAAGGTTTTTAATCATTAAAAACACAAATTTTGCCAACCCTTAACCATATTTTGCATCAAACACCATAGAAAACATAATCTTGGATGGCCAAAAAAAATTCACACACAATTTCATGTACTAAGTTTAGCAAACAATAACTTGTGTAGTGTGTGCAACTAGTAACAGCATGAGATACATGTGAAGTGATATGTAGATAATAATCAATTACAATTTTTACATTATTCATCACATAAGTTTGAAAGTGACTATCACCTAAAGAGTTACATCCTATAACTCCCACATCTCCTAGAAAACAAACTTGCAATCATGTAATTTTTTTTTATTTTTTTATTTCTTTGCCTTTTTTTTATTATTTGTATTATATATATATTTTTATTCCAAGGTTACACCTTATTTTCTTTTTGTGCATGTGCTACACTTTCTCGAGTATAAAATCTTATGATATGCACTAAGGTGTTCATGATTGGCTAGTAAACAGTGGTGAGATGGTTATTTATGTTTTTCTCTTAGGATTTTCTAGTCCTAATGATCAAAAGCATGTGACTTCAAAATCAAGATCATGTGATCAAAAACTATAAACAACTCCCACACAACATGCACTACATAGCTAAAACTAGCAAAGTGTAGAAAAATATAAGCTCATCCAATCTAAACAAGGTACACATGCATGTTATGCAAAGATAATAGGCCAACTTCAATTACATATTCATGATGTGTAATACAAAAGAAATAAAAATCTTTTTGGTTTCAAAAAACTTTTATGACCATAAACAAAAGGCACACATTGTGCTAAATGAACAATGCAAAGCTATGCATGATAGTGCTTAACTAAGCTATAGAGGGTACACAAACAAGAAATATCAATTTCTTAATTAACCTTTGATTACATGTACAAACTAGTACATATTCACACAAAATCAGAAATAGCTTAGCACTTATATAACACATATTATTCAAGTTTCTCCATAATGTCAAGCATGGTCTAAATCAAGAGAGAGATATCAAAATTTATGTAATTCTCAAGAAAAAAGAAAACTAGACACAAAATAAAATATTTTTGTCTTTTTGAAAATTTTCAATGTTTTTGGATCTTTTTAAAAAAAATAAAAAAAAATAAAAAACAACCTAAAAACAAAACAATGAAAAACAGAAACAAAACATGTCCACAAACAATTGAAAGAATTAAATCAGGGACAAGTAAACAACACTCACCTTAGCAAGTCTTTTCTCACTCATATAGCATGAGTCTTTGGCTTTGTAGGTGAAATCCATGGAAAGCAGAGTGTATTTGAGGAATTACACCAATCTTTTGAGAAAGATTGAAATCCTTCAAATTTCTTTCACAAGCCAACAAGCTTAAAATTTTCAAAAGAATATGAAACAATTTGTATGGACTTGTGGCAGGAGAAATATCATCACATATCCTAGATTGAAATACAGAATTTTTAAATTTCAATTTATGACAATTAAGACAAATGTGGCCGGAAACACCACAAAAGTGACAAACAGAAACAAAACATAGAGTCTAGGTCAACAAAAGTGACACTTCAAATTATCCATGATAGTAGGGATCAAGGATCAACTCTAGGTCAAGAAACCTAAAACAAGAGCTAACCCACTCTGATACCACATGTACGTTTTTAGAACCCTATAAACTAGATTGTTTAACTTAATTAATTAACCAAGTGAATACTTAGGTTCATTATTCAGATTTAGGTTAAAACAAAACAATCATATCATGTAAAGCAGCGAAAAATAAATAACATAATGATATGATCTCCCAAGAAAACCAAACCGGTAAAAAACCTGGGGATGATTTAACCTAGCTATCCTCAAGGTAAAAAGTGAATTCACTATAGAGAATCGAATTTTACAATAAAAATTAGACTACTAACATCCTATTGCTACCACATGTAGAATTTACTAACACGACCACGTGCAAACTTCGAATCCACAGACTCCTTCTCTATTAGGCCTTTGCAACACAAGCACCCACACTCGCGTTAAAAAACACAAATTCTCCTGTTTGTGACTCCAAGACCACCCTTGAAGGTTTAGATTTTCAACTATTATTGATCTTGATGCAGCAACTTTCGATCTACCGGTTCTAAAGATATGAGAGTGATATCCGATAGTGACTTTTATAGAGGAAGGCACAGAACCTTTTAGATCTCACAAGAGCACCTCCAAAGTCATAATAAAATGTGCCTAAAGTTTCCTTTATATACTAGAAGAAGTAGATCTAAAACCCTAATCCTTAATGGGCTTGAACTGCTGTTTGGGTCGACTTAAAATTCTATAGATACGTGTTTCGATCGGTAAAGTCTGTTCTTCGATCAATTGAACCAGGTAGTTTTTGAATTCTCTTTTTTGCAGCTTGCTTGTTCTTGGATCTTGACTTGTATCACCTTGAGCATTGTCTAATAATACCTATAGACTCTAAGATCTATATCTAGACAAGTTTGTGTTCACAATTTGTCAATTGTTCTAAACTTTTAGAACCTAACACTATGCCATTTTAGTGTTCTCAATTACAAGAATAATGTGAGGAACACAACAAAATATCACAATAATTTCATAACATTCTTAAATTATTATACCAAAAAATTTAAATTAGATCGAAATTGAGATGTGTCCATGTGTGAGTTGATATACTATTTTAGGAATGTTGTGAAATTCTTGAGACATTTTATTATATTTCTAGCACTACTCTAATACTATCTAGTATTGTTTGGCTTTGAACATTATTATTATAATTTTTTAATTATGAATCTAATTCGTTACCTCAAAAGAGTCAGGCCATGTACATCTATTATATTATTATTATTGGTTAATAAAAATTGATATATCATTTATTGTATGCAATTATTTATTTTATAAAAGAGTTATGCATAATATTTATTATTTCATTGATTTTGTTTTGGTAAGAAATATGTAATAGTTTTTTAGTTTGTACCGATATAAAATATGAAAGCTGTATTACATAAAATTTATGATTTTTTTTAATTATAATTATTTGACATACATTAATTATCTTTACTCATTTTTTTATAATAAAAGTAGAATGTTATAATATTCGATTTGATCAATGAAACTTAAGTTTTCGAATGACCACCCTAGAAAAATCTTCTAGAGCCACCATTGTCAATGCCTATAAATGTATGATAATAAAAAATAGTTATAAGTAGCCTAAACTTCCAACCGCCTCTTAGGCAGCTTGATACCTCTCAAGCACATAAGTACGAGGGGAAGGGATTCAGGTAGTAGTAGTTGTAGGATTTCTTGAAAGCATCTCATGAAACCGTCTTATACAAGAATTTTTCACAGGATTTCTATTAAAAAGAAAAAAAGAAAAAAAAAGTAGCCTGACTTTTTCTTAACACTATTTAGTAACAACAAAATTTATCACGTGCAAAGACTGCTGCGCTCATGTTCAAGCCATAAAATCAGCACCATTTGGATTACAAATTCAAAATATAGATAATGCATAGATGACAGTGCGGACTTCAATTAGAATCCTCCAATTATGCCCTTAGAAACATAAGCTTAATTTAATACTAAAAAGTTCTTAGCTTGAGAAGAAACAAAAATAAAAATTGACATACATTTCAGATGCGCACAGCTTTATTTTTTCCATCTGCTCTCATTGAGTTGAGGTAGCTCTTCCATCCCAATATTGAGGAATCCCCGCTAATTACCTTTCTTCTTCCAGGAATGAATTGAAAGACCGAAGACCCCTTAGAATTGAACCTTGCAGTCTTTTATTTTTTTTATTTTTTATTTTTTGCAGTCTTTTATTGACTAGGCTTATGCCATATTTTTCTCCAAGAAGAAAAATCCATTCGTATTACGATATTATAAAGCAGAGTAATAACGAAAAAGCTGTCCAAATTGAAACCCCGATGATTGTCCATGAAGCAAAATAGCAAACATAGAGGAAGAAAAGGGCTGCTTGGAACATCACATAAAAGTACCCAGGTGGAATGAGCTGAAAAATTATTGTGTATGAGAGCATAAACGTCGCAGAATTTAGCACAATGAACAACCAAAAACGGGTTCTTTTAAAACCTATGGTTGAGCCTGCTTTGTGTGAATAAAAAATATTACTGGTAGCTACTGTACTTTCATCACTGATTTCGGTGTTCGGATTCACAGGTGCTATGGCATTAAACCATTGGTTTCAGGTTTTGGGTCATCTTGCCTGAGCCCCCCAGGAGGGCTGAGTATTCCTTGATAGGTTACTGTTATAAGCAGTGTAGCAACCACCAGAAGTGCATTGCGCTTGTCATCTGATATTGACCACTTTTCACGACTACGCCGTATTCGCAACTTCTCAGGAAGTGAGACTTTAGGCCTTAGGTAATTTGCATAAGAAGTAACTTTAGGAAGAGATGAAGCTCTCTTAGCTCCGGCACGGCGTAGCTAAACCTTGATCCGTCTGTCCACTAGTGTAACTTGTGTTTGTTCTTGCAAGATGTCCCGTGCTGTTTTACCCTCTAAATTCTTAACGTTTACGTCAACATCACATCCCGAAGCTAATAAGTGATTTACAGCCTGCATGCGGAAATGTAGTTGTTAATATATATTCACTATACACGCTTAGCCCATTGGACTCATGCCCAGTACTTTACTTGCTGTACAAGACTATTACTTGTATAGCACTCTCTCATACTTGTTTATAAAGACAGCGAAATACACAAATTATTCGTTTATTCTCTATCTTTGCATGTTTTTGGACATTCAGTTTATTGATAAATTTGCAAAGCCACGATTCTCATAACCCACCAAAAATAAATGAGAAAACCTATTTGAAAAGATTAGTATTGATCAGATTCTTAATTGAAAATTTGCTTGTGGACTTGGAGGCCAATTTAAAGATTCTGTAAAGCGATCCTAATTAATACCTTATCATAAAAGAATTAAGGAAATACAAAAAATTGCAGCACAAGTTCTTAATTAATTATGATCATGCCATTGACACAAGTTAAACATTCACAACACAAGCTATATTTTTTCTTTAGTATGTAGATTGAGTAATGGAGAGAGTATGCCTGGGGCTGATTTTTGGATATTGCAACGTGCAATACAGTGTTTCCTTCTCCATCCTTCCAGTTCAAGACTTTTTTCTCCCAAAACATGGAATTTTTAGACCTATTTTGTCTGAGCCATCCCACGAAGAGTTTAAAAGCCTCCAACTTGTCGTATTTTAGAGCAATATGTAGAGCGGTCTCGTTTCGAATTGTCACATCTTCAATAGAATGAGGACAAACTGATAGAAATTCGACCAATAGATCAAGGTGAACATCTGTTGTTGCTGCATAATGCAAAAGAGTCATACCCTCCTTTGCTTTCACGCGGACAAGGTCCCCATCAATCTGTAGAAGCCTACGCACCATCACAATTTGCCCTTTTTGTAGAGCAAGGTGAAGAGGGCTAAACCCATCTGGATTTGGCTTGCTGACAAGTGATGGCTTTAGTCTCATCATCTCCATGGCAAATGGGACGTTCCCAACTGATGCAGCTATGTGTAAAGGAGTATCAACAAATGGTAGCTCATCAATAGCCTCCAAAAGCTTTACATCCTCCCGAATTAACTCGTAAAAGGCATCGATATTTCCATGTTGAGCAACCTGCTTCAACCTATCAATTCTCTCATCCATTCTAGACAAGGCTGTGATATATTAAGGCAGGGTTTCCCTTAATATGAAACAAAATAGTTGTTTGCCTAGTATAACCAAAAATAGTGGAAATTAATAAAGCAGCTAGCTGGAGTGAAGCAAATGATGGACTGATTATATATGCATGTAAACTGCAGGAGCTAACACTATCTATTTTTATAGCTGGAGTGAACAAGATGTTGGGGTAATCATCTAAAGAGATACCGCCAATCTTCTAAGAAGGAACCCCAAAAGTCTAGGTCATCCACTGATCAGAAGAATTAATGAAACCATATAGCAAACAGAATTTTCATTGCTTTACTCCATCGAATCTATCTTACAGTCAACACTCAGAATATTTATCTAGGTTTTTCATTTTTTCTCTCTTTCAATATCCTCCACACGTTCCAGTCCATACCTCTAGATTATTATTTCTTATCGTTTGATGATTGATTTGTGGTTTGGTGATGTGAAAATGACTGATCCTAACAAATTAAATGTTGTGTCTGTTGGGTGCACTGCACCCTGAGTCCAGCCCAAATGTTTTTTCAAGAGCTCATTTAATGAACTCTTGTCTTCCATGACTTGTGAGAAGTCTGACTTCTCTTAATGAGAAGTGAGCCAAAGTGTGTTGGACACGCTGAAGACAAAAGAAAAGAAACAAGCAAAGGCCAATCGGCCAATGAGAGCTGAAGAAAGAGATTTTGGTTGAAGCTGCATTTATTGTAATTTGATGTGAAGATTGTGAAAGGAAGAAAAGAAAGAAAAGATGAAGAAATATATAGAGAGGCATTCGGCCAGTGAAGATAGGGAAAAAAGAAGCGAAGTTTAGAGTGTGAGGACTAAGTGCAGTCTCGAAGAACAGCGTGAGTGAGAGCATGTAAAAAGAGAAGAGAAAAATAGAGAGAGTAAGAGAAAAATGTGAGAGATATACAATGAAAAAGAGAGCAGTGAGTGAAAAGAAAAAAAAAAATTGTGTATTTCTAAGTGTTGTAATCTTTATTTAATATAGTTAAATTTTTCAGAGTTTATTTTGTGGTTTTTCCCTTCTAGGAGAAAGTGTTTTCACGTAAATTTTTGTGTTCTTGTGCTTCTACGGTACTTGCTGAAATTTATTTACAGTTATATAGAATTTTTCCCAACAGTGTCGTGTGGACAATTCATGTGAAAATAGAGTACCCAATGTATAGTACTTTCAAAGCTACTAATTAGTCAAGATGAAGAGATAAGAGACTAGGATGGGGCCAGGATTTGAACGTGGGTGTGGGGCCAAATTTAATGTAAGCTCATTGAATTTCATCTCGTTCAATAGAACTATAATCTCATATTTGTGGACAAAATCTTGTATCATGATACAATGAACAAATACTAATTGTAGGAGCATGGTAGGTATGTATTTATTAGAGAGATTCCACAGGGAATGGTGATTGGTGTTTCCAATTTGATGGAGGTTGCCAATGATGGGAAGCTTTGGAGGGTCTGGGGAAGGTTGGCTGCTTTCTTGACTTTCCTTTGTTTCAAAATCAATGACAAAGAGAGGATGAGAATGAGTACAAGAAAGATGGTCGGAATCCAAAGTAATGTGAGAAATAATAGATTCATGTTTTTTGTTTGGTGATGTAGGAAAAATAGACGTGTTAAAAAAAATACACAAGAATGTGAGTTTGTTAGCTCGATCTTTAGGCTAGATCAAGGGGAGACTATTTAGATGGAGACGGTGTGAGATTTGAGAGTATGATATACATGTGGTTTGGATCCTAGTTACACTTTGTGTAACTCTAAGTTATTTTACATCACTCAATATTTCTTTGTTGGATATGGATTTTAACAAATCTACCGTTGGGTCAAATTCTCTTTTAATACTCTAGGTGCTAGCAAAATATACATATACACACTATAGCTGAGGAGTTATTGTTGGATTCTAATAAAAATGTGGTATTATTGCACATTTATTGCTTGCTAAATTATTTAATTCTAGAGCCTTTTTTTCTCTCTTTTATTTATTACAACTATCTAAGAAAGAAAGAAAAAATTATGCAAAAGAATAAAACCTTTAGAGAGACTAAGAGCATCACCAGCAGCCTCTTCAATTTTTTCTCTGTTTGGAGAGTGAACAGTTCATTTTACCTTTTGTCTACTTACTTTTTTAAATACACTTTTCAACAGACTCTCTATCATTTTCTCCATCTTATTTAAATATTATTTCTTCATTCATTCATTATTCTTTTTTTATCATCATTTATTCTTCCTATTTTCATTCACAACAATTATATTTTTCAATGAAAAATGTTATATCTGTTAGTGATCATGGTAATTCAACTTCAGAGAAGCTAAAGCAAATTACAAATGGATGATTTGTATTCAGTCCTGGATTGATTGCATCATAGGCGCAAGGTTGAAGATGACTGAATTGGGGATGACCGTTGGTTTTACATCCAGGTGCAACGCACCGTTTCACTAATGTAATAGAAGTGCAACGCACCGTTTTGTATGTGTTTGTTATTTAAGCTTCAGGAGCTAGAATGATGTTGTTTAAAGAGTGGAACAGACTTTCAATTGTATTGGCGCGAAACCTCTGTCAGTTTGGAGTTAGTTATCTTTCCTAAATTCACGGAGTTGATCCGTATGATCAGGATCAATTCTGTTACTCAATACCTTAGGCAGATTACATTATATATACGGTTGTACTCTCAGTTTATTGATTAAGCAAGAAAATCTATTTTTCTCTCTCTCTCTCTCTCTCTCTCTCTCTCTCTCTCTCTCTCTCTCTCTCTCTTTTCTGTTACTTCTTTCTTTCTCTGAATGTTTTCTCTTCACACAAATAGATCTTAGTCTTAGTCAAGATTACTCTTTAACACTGAGATTGTACTTTACAATCCTTTAAGAAATTCTTCATGGTATCAAAGCCTGAGATTCCTGTACAAAACTCAACAATGGCAGCCACAAATTCAACAGCTGCATCGTCTTCTTCCACAAGTGCAAGCTCATCAACATTTGCTAATTCTTCAATAAATGTGATGAATCAACCACTTCTCCTTCTCTCGAATATGTCAAATATGATGACAGTCAAGTTGGATAATACCAACTATATCGTGTGGAAACATCAAATTACAATGATTCTAGAAACTTATTCTCTGTATGAATTGCTTGAAGAGCCACAATTGGCTCCAGAGAAGTTTCTTAAGGATCTTAGTGGAGCTTACACTGCAGTTGTGAATCCAGAATATACACTCTGGAGGTCTAAAGAGAAGGCCTTACTAACCTTCATCAGCTCCACTCTCTCACCATCAATTTTGTCTCTCACTATTGGATGTACTTCTGCATTGGAAGTTTGGAAGGTTCTGGAGAATAGGTTCTCTTCAATCTCTAGGTCTCATGTGATGAACCTAAAGGGAGAGCTTCATAATCTTAAGAAAGGTGTTGATTCTGTGGATGCTTACCTGAGGAAAATCAAAGTTGTGAGGGATAAGCTACTGGCAGTTGGAGTAATTTTGGATGATGAGGAGTTGCTTCATATAACACTCAAGGGTTTGCCAAAGGAATACAATGCTTTCCGGTCAGCAATAAGGACCAGAAGCACACCATTAAGCTTTGATGAATTGTTAACTATGCTCAATGGAGAAGAGGAATCCCTAAATGAAGGGTTAGATACTAAAGATTCAATGTTTGCACTAGCTGCTACTGCTACTCCAAGGCCTGGTGGTAACTTCAATCAGTCAGGTGGTAATTTCAATCATTCAGGTGGTAACTTCAATCACAATAATAGAGGGAGAGTCAGAGGAAGTTATAACAATAGAGGTGGAAGAGGAGGAAGAAATGCAGGTAATCAATCACCTCATTATAATCACTTCACTCCCTTCCAATCTCATCAGTCAAGTTCAAGCTCCTCTGCTCCAAGATTAGACAGGCCTATGTGCCAAATCTGTAACAAGCTTGGTCATACAGCTCTAGACTGTTACCACAGGATGGACTATGCCTATCAAGGCAAGCATCCCCCAACCAAACTTGCTGCTATGGCCACAGCATCCAATGCTTGCCTTGCACAAGAGCAGCCATGGCTTACAGACAGTGCTGCAACTGATCATGTGACTGCTAACCTTAACCAACTCAGCTTTCCTCAGCCATATGGAGGTCAGGATCATCTCACAGTGGGAAATGGACAGAACCTACCAATTATTCACATAGGTAATTCTCTAATTCCTTCATCTTACTCCAATCTTCACTTACATAATGTCCTTAGAGTTCCATCTATTTCCTCAAATCTTGCTTCTGTCCATAAAATCTGTCAAGATAACAATTGCTGGTGTTATTTTGATAAAAACATTCTGTCCATTCAGGCTTTGGCCACGGGGAAGGTCCTATACCAAGGCAAGAGTGAAGATGGAGTTTACCCCATCTATCCTCATAGAGCTTCACAACTTCATTTGTCTTCCAATATCTGTAATCAAGGTTCCAAAGTTTGTAACAATGTGTCTAAGTCTGTTGTTGTCAATAAGCCACTGTGGCACATGAGACTTGGTCATCCACATGATCAAGTTCTCAAATATGTGTTTCCTAATGATAGATCTGTCATAAATAAGTGTACAAATCTGGTTCAAACTTGTACTCATTGTTTGTATGGCAAAATGCACAATTTACCTTTTCCTAAGTCTCATTTTGTTGCCTCATCTCCATTTGAACTTGTGCATTCTGATGTATGCCCCTATAACATCTGTCAATGATTTTCGATATTATGTGATTTTTGTTGATCATTTTACAAGGTTCACCTGGTTGTATCCTCTTAAATACAAATCTGAAGTGTTTTCCAAGTTTATGTTGTTCAAGGCCTTTGTTGAAACTCAATTCTCTACCAAAATAAAAACCCTCAGATCTGATGGAGGTGGAGAGTATACTTCTACTGAGTTTAAGTCTTTTTTGTCCCAACATGGCATCATCCATCAGCTCTCTTGTCCATACACACCCCAACAAAATGGTCTTGTTGAAAGGAAACATAGGCACCTTATTGAAACCACAATCACTCTTCTATCTCAAGCTTCTATGTCCACTTCTTTTTGGTCCTATGCTCTTCTTACTGCCACTTTCTTGATCAACTTGCTTCCCACTTCTGTTCTTAATTTTATGTCTCCCTGGTCTAAGTTGTATTCTGCTTCCCCAAACCTATCATAACTCAAGGTATTTGGTTGTGCTTGCTACCCTCATCTTAGACCTTATTCTAGTCATAAGCTTGATCACAGAACCAAGGAGTGTATTTTCATTGGTTACTCCACCAGTTCTAAAAGGTATTTGTGTCTTGATCCTTCCTCTCACCACATATATACCTCTAGGCATGTTCTATTTAATGAAGCCAAGTTTCCTTCCTCTGAACCTACATCTCCCATTTGTCAATCTGCTTCCCCAGTTTCTAATATTTCAAATGCTCTCTGGTTATCCAATCTTCTCTATCTCCATGCCTCTAATCAACCTTCACTATTAGGATCATATAATCCCCTTACCACTCCCCTACCACATGCTCCTCTTAGTTCTAATGCAGCTGATGTTCTCCTTTCCCAATCCTCTGCTCCTATAGTCACCCCAAATTCTGACCCTATCCTACACAATACCTTCACCTCCATTCCTTCCTCCACTGATCCAGATGTGTCTATACCTGTCCCTTCTCCTATTCCATCTTCTATCTCATCTTTACCCACTGCTCCCACTGTTCCTGTCCCACATCCAGTGCAGACAAGATCCAAAAGTGGCATTGTTAAACCCAATCCTAAGCTTTGTTATAAGGCTGTGTTGGATTACACACATACTGAGCCACCTTCTTACAGAATTGCTTCCAAGCATCTAGTTCGGTGTGAAGCTATGGATGCAGAATTTCAAGCCTTACAGAGGCAACAGGCCTGGTCCTTGGTCCTTGCTCCCCCACATGCTAATCTAGTGGGTTGTAAGTGGGTGTTTAAGATCAAACTTCATAGTGATGGTACTATTGCTCGCTATAAAGCAAGACTAGTTGCAAAAGGTTTTCATCAACAAGCTGGTATTGATTTCTCAGAAACCTTCAGTCCAGTGGTCAAACCAGCTACTGTGAGACTAGTTCTTGCCATTGCTGTCAGTTGTAATTGGCCATTAAAACAGCTAGATGTCTCAAATGCTTTCCTCCATGGCCATCTCAAGGAAGATGTCTACATGCAGCAACCTCCAGGATACATTGATGCAGCTCACCCTACCTATGTCTGCAAGTTGCACAAATCCCTTTATGGTCTCAAACAAGCATCTAGGGCTTGGTTTGAGAGGTTCACTTTTCACTTGACTCATCTGGGATTTCAAGCTTCCTTTGCTGACAGTTCCTTGCTCATTTTTCAATCCAAGAGTTCTATCATCTACCTCCTTCTTTATGTAGATGATATTATTCTCACAGGGAACAATTCCAAGCATGTTGCTTCTCTTGTTGCTGCTCTCAGTGCTGTATTTGAGCTTAAGGATCTTGGGGATCTAAACTATTTTTTGGGTGTCCAGATTTCTAGAACTCCAGTTGGTTTTCATCTTACACAGACCAAATATGCTTCAGATATACTCCATCGTTTTCACATGGAAAATTCAAAACCCATAAAGACCCCTTGCTGCCCTTCTACACGGTTACTTCCTCATGATGGTGTTGCACTTTCTGACCCCACTGAGTATAAAAGCCTAGTTGGAGCTCTCCAGTATCTGACTTTCACACGCCCAGACCTTGCCTTCAGTGTGCACTAACTATGTCAGTTCATGTGCAATCCTACAACTATTCATCTTGAAGCTGCTAAGAGGGTTCTCAGATACCTTTGTGGCACTCTTTATCATGGCATCTCCTTCTCCCCTGGTCCTTTAACTCTCACAGCCTTCTCAGATGCAGACTGGGCTAGCGATCCTTATGATCGTCGTTCTACCACAGGCCTCCTGGTGTTTCTTGGTTCTTCTCCCATTTCTTGGTCATCCAAGAAACAGACCACTGTTGCTCGTTCTTCCACGGAGGCAGAGTATCGTGCCTTGGCCACTACTGCTGCAGAAATGTCTTGGCTACGTATTCTCTTCAAAGAATTGAGAATTTTTCTCTCTCATGTTCCTGTCCTTTGGTGTGATAATGCTTTCGCCATTGCTCTCTCTGCAAACCCTGTGTTCCACTCACGCACCAAACACATCGAAGTAGACTACCACTATGTTCGTGAGAAGGTGTTGCGTCGTGACTTGTGTGTGTGTTTTGTCTCTGGCAAGGACAACCTTGCTAACATTTTCACCAAACCATTGCCGTCTCCATCTTTTCTTCTTCAACGGCGCAAACTTCTGTTGGACACCTCCCCCAAAAGTTTGAGGGGGGATGTTAGTGATCGTGGTAATTCAACTTCAGAGAAGCTAAAGCAAATTACAAATGGATGATTTGTATTCAGTCCTGGATTGATTGCATCATAGGCGCAAGGTTGAAGATGACTGAATTGGGGATGACCGTTGGTTTTACATCCAGGTGCAACACACTGTTTCACTAATGTAATAGAAGTGCAACGCACCGTTTTGTATGTGTTTGTTATTTAAGCTTCAGGAGCTAGAACGATGTCATTTAAAGAGTGGAACAGACTTTCAATTGTATTGGCGCGAAACCTCTGTCAGTTTGGAGTTAGTTAGCTTTCCTAAATTCACAGAGTTGATCCGTATGATCAGGATCAATTTTGTTACTCAATACCTTAGGCAGATTACATTATATATACGGTTGTACTCTCAGTTTATTGATTAAGTAAGAAAATCTATTTTTCTCATTCTCTCTCTCTCTCTCTCTCTCTCTCTCTCTCTCTCTCTCTCTCTCTCTCTCTCTCTCTCTCTCTCTCTCTCTCTCTTTTCTGTTACTTCTTTCTTTCTCTGAATGTTTTCTCTTCACACAAACAGATCTTAGTCTTAGTCAAGATTACTCTTTAACACTGAGATTGTACTTTACAATCCTTTAAGAAATTCTTCAATATCCACAATATTTTTCGCTATACTTTCACAAGAATCACATCAAAATCTTATGTGAAAAGTTGTTACTAGTTCTAATTTGAATCCATCACTGAAATTATTTTTTTATTCACCAATATTAGCTAATTACTTAAAATTTATTGTGAAAATATTGTAGTAGTATTTCTAAATGGTCACTTCTTATTCTTTTCCTTTCTTTCATCCATACGTTTCCTTTTTTTTTTTTTTTTTTTTTTTTCTCTTGGTTTTTTCTCCACCACACACGTATCCCACTATCTCCATCTACTCTTCTTTTCTTTTCTAATTCATTCCGGATCACTTGTGTGGTAGCCTCCAGAACAATAACATATCTCCACTTCTCCCTTTCTGCTTCTTTCTCTTTCTCTTACACACACACTCAAATTTCTCTCCCTCTATCTCACACAAACAAATTTTCTCTCATACACACATAGATCATCGGCAGAGAAGTGGAGATCGGCGTTTTAAGCACAAGAGAGTGAAGAACGAAAGAGAAAAGGAATGAGAGAGAAAGAATTATTTTTTTATTCAACCGGGTAATATTTTAAGGGAGGATATTATTTAGAGGGGCTGCAGTAATTGCTACAGTGCTCTTCATGCCTGGAGAGCTACTGTAGCAAATCTAAAAAAAAAAAAAAATTGGAGATAGAGAGGCTATTGGAGGGAATTTTTAGGTGAACAGTGGCTTTTCTCTCCAAAAAATAGCTATAGCCAGCTCGCTGGTGATGCTCTAAGAGTTTGTTTGGTATCAATTTTAGCTTTTAGCTTTTAGTTCTTGTATATAGTTTTTTAAAACCTTATTTTTTTCTTGCATTATTTTTTACATTTTCAAATTTTTTCAAAGTACAAGTTTAATTTAGAATACTTTCAGCAAAAAGTTTAACAAACAGCTAAATAAGTTGTAAACAGACACTAAGCTTAAACAATAATAGAACCATAGAAATTACTATTATATTACCACATTCTGTCTTGACACTAACACCCAATGTTCCACCCTGGAAATAATTTCAGGTCATTCCAATGTGTTTCAGCCGTTTCGGATTCAGAGACAGAGCTAAAAGTTTGATTGAGGGGATTAAATATAAACAAAAAATATATATCATCTAGCTATTTAGTATTAAGAAACTATCACCAAATGAAAAAACACAAAATAATTATTTCTTAATATATTAAAATGCAATTTATCTATTAAAAGAGAACACGGCCTTCTTTTAAATAACAGAAATCATCAATATTTAATTTGTACTAACTCATTTTCCATAGGTAAAGACAAATCACAAATAAACAAATAATTGTACAAACGAAAAGAGCCAAATACAGACAAAATAAATACTATGCACACAGGTCAGCGCTACAATTCACACTATAATAAACTGATTTTATAAAATTTTAGCAACTAACCATTCAAAGTTTCAAACCAATTCCACTTTAAAAGGCTCCATACAATATATTCAGAACAATAAAAATAAAGTAAGACAATCTACTACCGTAAGTTTCTAAACCAATTCCACTTTAATAGCCAATTATTTGTTTTATAATAAAAAAATACAACTATTTGGGCGGCAAAATTAAAGAGAAATACAAGATTCCGCATCTAGGCGAAGAAAAAGAAGAGGAAGAAGTGGGGGAGGGGGGACAATCGGTGGAATAGAGATTACTATTAAAAAAACAGAAGCGATGGCAATGATGAGGGCCATTTTTTTTTTTTTTAATTGCTGATTTCTTTCTCTTTTTATATATATATATATATATTTTTTTATTGGATGATTTTCATCTTTTGGCCGAAATTCAATATGTTTGATACAATCGAAACAACCTTGGAATAGTCGGTATTTAAATTAACACAACATACTAAGACTGGGGTTAACAATTCTCTCACCCATTATAGAGTAGGCTGACATAGTAAGGCAGGTTTTTCCGTGCTATATATGATCTAAAATAGTGGAAATTAATGGTTATAGGCTGATAGCAGCTAGCACAAGTGAAGAGAATGGGGTATTTTTGCAACCTGCATTGATTTCTTATTTTTGGGGAAGGAAATTTGGTTTTAGAGATATGCAAGTCAAGGTCTTCAAGTCATCGCAAAGTTCTTATTTCCACAACAAGGGTCCCACATATAGATTTTATAAAAATTATTGAAAGTCCTTGTATAGATCATCACCGAGTGGCAGAGCTAAGGATGGGCGAGTGGACTTGTCCCAAAAAATCTTTAGTTACTTCTCTTCTTGAGTTGCTTACCTAACATGGTGAAAAAACAAAACAAAAGACTCAACACTCCAGAGAAACAAAGCTTGACATCAACATAAAAAAAAAGGAAAATGACTTCCCTCTGGTAGCAAAGCATATGACTTTTTCACGTACTTCACTATTCTTGTCCCACATTTTAATTTCCCCAGTGATTTGTTTTGCTTTTATTTTCTTTTCCACTATTCATATCACTTTTCTTGATGATTGATGCTACTAATATTACAAATTTTACTAAATTAGTCTTATAAGATGATGTATCACCACTACCTTTATTATTTTTATTTTTTAAACTCTGGTTTTTATTATAAACCCAAATTTTAAATACTTTGGAGAATATATATATATATATATATATATATATATATATATATATATATATATATATAAACTTTGCATGTATATTCTTTAACACTTCTAAATTAATTTTATTTCTCAATTTATTTTAACAAATCAAACTAGATGTCTAAATTTTGGATTTTTAAATAAATCTCTCACTTTGATTGTTAGTAATTTTGAATTTGGTGTTTTTTTTTCTTTATTTTAATGATACGAAACATATACACACTTGTTCACAATTGTATAATCATTTTGTTTTTAGATTAATTTTGTATTTAATATTGACTTTTAATTTTGCTACCCCTAGACCGAAATCCTGGCTCCACTAATCAATGCAGGGGTAGAGCTGGGGGGGGGGGGGGGGGGGGGGGGGGGGGGTTGGGGGCGGGCGAGAGGAGGCAACTACCCCCCTAACTTGTCCCAAAAAATCTTTAGTTACTTCTCTTCTTAAGTTGCCCACCTAATATGGTGAAAAAATAAAACAAAAGACTCACACTCTAGAGAAACAAAGCTTCATACCAATATAAAAAAAGGAAAAAGACTTCCCTTTGGTAGCAATGCATATGACGTTTTCACCTACTTCACTATTCTTGTCCCACGTTTTAATTTCACCAGTGATTTGTTTTGCTTTTATTTTTATTTTTATTTTTTTTCCACTATTCATATCACTTTTCTTGATGACTGATGCTACTAATATTATAAATTTTACTAAATTAGTCTTATAAGATGATGTATCACCACTAACCATTTCTTTTCTTCTTCTTTTTATTTTTTTATTTATTTTTTATTTTTTTATTTATTTTTAAATTTCTATTCTATGAAGCCGTTTGGATTCGGCGTTTACCGCTTTGCGTTTTCCTTCTTTTTTTTTTTTTTTTTTTTGCACGTGTTTAAGTTGGGAGTGCAGCTACTGTTCATGAATAGTAACCGCAAATGTTGACTATTCCATGGTGAACAATGCATCTGTGCATTGTTCACGGACCCACAAATTCCACTTTTCAGCAACATTTTCATTAAAAATTGGTCCCACGACACTATTCACACATTTAAAAACTATTTTGCTACAGTGTTTTCAGTTTCAGCAAAAATAAGCTCAATCCAAACGAACCCTATATCTTGACTTTTTCAATGTTTTAAACTCTGGTTCTTTTATTATAAACCCAAATTTTAAATACTTTGGAGAATATATATATAAAACACTTCTAGATTAATTTGATTTCTCAATTTATTTTAACAAATCAAATTAGATGTCTAAATTTTGTATTTTTAAATAAATCTTGTACTTTAATTGTTAGTAATTTTGAGTTTGGTGTTTTTGTTTATTTATTTTAATGATATGAAACATATACACACTTGTTCACAATTGTATAATCATTTTGTTATTATTATCAATTAATATTTTTTAGATTAATTTCGTTTTTAATATTGACTTTTAATCTTGCCCCTCTATAATCTATTCTACTCCCCTTTACTCCCTCCCCCAATTCAAATTGGGCATAAGTAGCAGCCCCAAAATTAATCTCTTTCAAAATGTGAATGCACATGAGTTGCAGGCCATTACTTGCATAATAATGTCATAAAATAAAAACTTGTTTGTAAAACCAATCAATAGAAAAATGCAATGAATGGCTTTAGAAGTCGGCACCTCCAGTCCGCTCCTGTAAGGTGATTTGTGAGACTGCAGGTTGAAGTCTCTTTTGGATGTATGATTTAATTATTACCTGCTTAGAAAAGGAAAAAAAAAAAAAAATTACGAATCAATTAACAAACCAGAGGAAGAAAAGAAGAAAAGGAACCTACTTGGCAGAAAATGCCATTAAGAATATTGTAAATGATGAATGGGATTTTAGTCCGATCAAAGATGGTATGGTGCCGTGCAGGTTCAAAACCCCAGGGCAACAAAAGTTGGTTTCCATGGTCCATTAAATGGTAGCCTACCAGGTTCCAATCCTATATTCCTATAAAAATCCTTGCTATTGAAAGGGCGGCAGAGTTTATGCATAGTGCCTATATGAAAGGGGTTTCGGCTCCTCGAAGTACTAATGGGAAAGACCTTCATTTGGCTGGTTCAAGCTTAATACTGATGGATCTGCCTTGAGATGATGTGGGTAACTGGGTCCAAGGTTTTTCTACAAATATTGGGGTGACTTCTAACTTCCTCACTAAAGTTCTGGGCTCTTAGAAATGAGTTATTGGTTTACAAAAACCTTCAGACTTTAGCTGTTGAAATTGAATTGGGTGTTAAAGTTGTTGTAGATTTTGTTTATAGTGTGAAGGACACTAATAAATAATGATCCTATCTCCTCTTCTTGATGATTGCAGGCTATTGATTTCCCAAATTTCCCACTGGAGACCGTCTCAAGGTTTCAGGAAGGCAAATTGCTGTGCTGATGTTTTAGCAAAAATTGGAGCCTCCCATATTACTGATTTTGTGTCCTTTAGTGCTCCTCCGCCCCAGTTGGCTGGTGTTTTTCATTTTGACTTATATGAATTGTATTCTAAGTTCTAACAGGCTTTGTCCTAAGTCCTTGTCGATCCCTTAGCTCTTGGGTTTTTTTTTTTTTTTTTTTTTTTTTTTTTTTTGAGGTAGCAAATTAATAACTTGGGGCCATTTTTTTTACTGTGGAACATTTCAAACCGAGGGTGATGGTGTTACAAATTGTTTATTGTCAAGACGTTCAGGTGCAAAGTTGTTGCTCATATAGGACATTTTTATAACATTTCCAATTAAGCCTGAATGTACTCTAAATAAAATGTTCTATGTCCCTCTACGTAAATGGTATGCTACAAAAAATCTAGACCATCACCATAATATTGATCCATTATTAAGGATATAACAATTTGAGACCCATTTTATCAGTTGTTGCTATATCATGATTGAGAATGATGTGTCTTTGAGTCCAATCACGAATCTGAGTATTCGCTAGCTATCCTGATGTTGCATCATTTACACAAAACGCAAGTTAAAACCCACAGGTACGTACAGGTTTTTTGTTGTTGTTGTTGCTGTTGTGAATAGACATACAATTTAAGACAGGAATTTTACACTCCCTTCTCAAAAAAAGAAAAGAAAAGAATTTTACACCCATAATAGATAATCTTTAGGTCTACCAAATTATGCTCAAATTGTTGTCAATTTTGAGGTTAATGACTTGACAATTTGCAAAATCTTACTGAAATATGAATAAAGTTGTCACTTCCTGAGACAACTTTACAGCTATTTTACAGCACACCAAGTTTTTATGGGAAAAAATGCAACACATTCATATATTGTATTGTAGTATTCAACCTTTTCTAATTGATGGTTAGTAAAGAATATTGTTTCATTGTATGTTTTTTTTTTTTAATTTAAAATTTTGATTTAATTTTTTATATATATATATATAAAGAAAAGATTGCCAATTTAATTAGTTCTTAATGAGATACATCCTGCTCAAGAATACATTCCAGGCCATTGGATGTCTCCTCAATCCAAACCATCTTAGACTCAAAAGTTCTGTTGGCAATGTGTTTTTACACTCACCCCACATTAGAACTTTCACCTTTTTCAAAACCATAAATAATAGGAACAAGGTAAAGAGGTGACTTCCTAGAAATTGAGACACCAACATTTTCTTCCAAGCTAATATCTTCCCTCTTCATCCCATTCGGTACTTCCCAATCAAAACGGTACAAAAGGTGTGCCAACGTAACCATGACAGTAGTAGATCCCATTGTAATTCCAGGATACATCCTCCTACCAGACCCAAATGGTATGAGTTCAAAATTGTGACCCATAAAGTCAATGACATTAATGTCCTCAAACCTCTCAGGATAAAACTCATTTGGATTCTTCCAACTGTTTGGATTTCTCCCAATAGGCAGTAGCCCAAGCATTAATCAAGATTCTTGCTTTTGGGTTAATGTCATAACCACCTATCTTAAAATGTGACATTGCCTTTCGAGTAAGTAAAGCAGTTGGAGGGCGCAACCGTAGAGTTTCCTTCACCACCATTTTCAAGTACCCAAGCTTTTCTAACTCACTTTCATCAATGTTTGGCTTCCTTCCAACACAACTTCTAATTTCTGTTTGGACTTTCTTCGTCACTCTTGGATTTTTAACAAGCTCTGTCATTGCCCACACAATAGCAACGTAAGTTGTGTCTGTTCCACCAAGAAGAATGTCCTATACATATACACACACATAAAAACACAAATTATTGAATTAGATTTGTATGGCATATGCAACTTATGTATGCACTTTTTTTTTTTAATATCTAAGGACAAGATAGAAAAAAAAGTGTTGGGAATAGAAAATTTTAGGTTAAAATGCAAATTTCATTCAATTAATTCTTATAATTTTACTTTAGTTCAATTATGTTCTCTAACTTTCAAAGTTATTCATTTAAGGTTTATGTTAAATTTTGTCAAGTAGTAACCGTTAGTTTTAGTTTATTTATTTTTCAATTTTTTCCAATTAAAAAAATTCAGAAAACTAATAAAAAAAACATATATATATATATATATTTTTTTTTTTCAAAAAAGAAGTTAAAAAAAAAAAAAAAAAAAAAAAAAAAAAAAAAGCTTGGAACCAACGCTTAACTCCTCTGAATAGATTAAAAAGGGAGTGAAGTGACTCATCGAAATGAGGCATGAATGCTCAGAGGGATATTAAAGAATTCCATTGGTTTTGGCTTTTTTTAACCGGTAAGTTCAATAAAAAAAGAGATCGATCAAGGAGACCTTGCATTTGTGACATTAATTGCTTTTCCACTCCGTCAAGTTCATGCAAAATGATAAGGGTGAAGACTTCCTAATCACTCTCTCTCTCTCTCTCTCTCTCTCTCTCTCTCTCTCATGCTATGACCTCCATACCAGGTCAAGATATCAATGCAAGTGCAACCCGAGTTACTCCATGTCCATGCATGGTTGCCAGCTTATTACTCCATACGTTGTACGTTTTGGTTATCATTATACTATGAGTTTATATTATTTTTCACTTGATTAATGGTAATAAACCCATATATCACCGAATTTCATCATATTCAATAACATCTTCAACTACCTTTTTTATATGTTGAGATTGATCCATCAAATTCTCTTAAGAAGCTCGATCTATGAAGAGTTAGATTTTTTCCCCCTAAATGACTCAAACAAGCACAATTTGTTCCATCCCTAACTTTCTTCCAATTCATAAATCCATAAATCATGAAAAAATTCAAGTAGTTTTTAATTTTTCATTCCATTAATATTAATAATCATGAATAAACCAATACAAAATTAATGTTAATAATTTCCAAGGGGTTTAGCTAATAAATGGTAATAAACCACTGACACACACACAATAATGATTCGCATTGGTAATGGACTAATGGTTCACACTTCACATGTTTATTCTATGTTATCTAAAAAATTGGGTTGTCACTGTCCTAGAGTGAAATAGACAAAAATATATCTATAAAAAACAATGGGCAAAACTTATGTACAATATTTTATATACTGTTTTTCGGTACCCTTTTTAAATTTTAGCTTTTGGTCTACTTAGCAATCTCAACAAACGGCATCAAATATACCGTATCCTTCCATTTTTTTTTCATCATGTGAGAAAACTCGATGGTTCAGTAAGGGCCAATTTGGATGGAGGTCTAATTTCCACCCAACTCTATTCTACTCTCCATCCCTCCCCCTTCAACCAAATATATGGAGTTTTATTTTTTTGGCTTCATGAATCAGTTTGTAAAATTCTATTCCTATATCTCTCTTTGTTTTCTTTGTTTTAGACTCTCTCTCGTCTTTACTCTTTTTTTTTTTTTTTTTTTTTTGGGGGTCAATTTCTCAAGATAAAATGGGCTAATGTGTGGACCTGTGTGCGCTATGGGAGTCAAATTTCAAATATATTTTTGTGAAGTTTTATTAAATTTTGTGGGCTTATGATTTGTGGTTGTTTGGCCTCATATTTATTTATTGGTTTGATTTGTGATGTTATTTGGGCTTGATTTTGGTACAAGGGTCAGGATTTTGAAGGAAGGAGTGCCAAGATTTTGGAGGTAATGAGCCCAAACATAGGGATCTCTCTCTCTCTCTTAAAATATGTTTTTTTTTATAATTAGTTTTCTTAATTAAAAAAAAAATGACAAAATTTAGAGTTAATAGCAACTAGCCAACTACTTAGAACTTAAAAGGAAAACCTAATTTGAATAATCTTGAAAGTTAGAGAATTGAATTGAATTGAACAAAAAGTAAGTTAGAGAACCAAATTGAATTTTAGGCAGTTAAGGGTACAATTTTCATTTTAGCAAAAAATTTAACAAGGAGGTCATTATTGCTAAGTTGTCAAACTTAATAGTGATTTTCTTATCGATAGATCAAATAGGAATGGATAGTTTATATATATAAAGATAATACTCTATGTTAAGTAGGTATGACACATTTAAAAAAAAAAAAAAAAAAAAAGCAATTATGGAAATTTAAAAATATTTAAAGTGGCCCTAATCCTAAATTTTAATTGATTCTAGTATTCCTTTAAAAAAAAATAGAGGGAAACAAGACCCATGGCTCACCAGGAGATCTGCTTTGATGTGTTATTTTGTTGGAATAAAATGATTTTTTTTATCCTTTAAAATCTTTAGCATAACTTCGGCCTGGCTGGATCAAGATGTTCATCAAGCAACCTTTCGAATAATGAATCAAAATGGAAGAATGTCCACAGTTGAAATCATGCCTAATATTTGCATGGCTTCTTCATTGAGCTCTTTAAGCTTACCTCCCTCCATTTCTTCATAATCTCTACTAAATGCCATGTGATATATAATGGAGTATGTTAAAGTAAGTGCTTTCTCACTGAGATCAATTAAGTTTGGCGAATTATGAGTGATGGAGTCAATCAATTGAGTGACATTGACTTTTCTTGTGCACTCAAAGGATTGCATCTTACTTTTAGTGAAAAGCTCCGTCATGAAAAGTATACGCATTTGTCTCCATGAATCATTGTATGAAGAAAATGCAATGGTTAAAAAATTGTAACTGAGCTTCTTTTGGGCATGTAATTTAGGCTTCGTGCAACACTCAACATCATGGTTCTTTAACACCTCTTTGGCCATTTGTGGGGATGAGATGACAAGAACTTGGTTTTGACCTAGTTGTAAGAGCATGGCAGGTCCGTATTTTTTAGAGAGATTCCATAGGGAATGGTGATTGCCGTCTCCAATTTGATGGAGGTTGCCAATGATGGGAAGCTTTGAAGGGCCTGGGGGAAGGTTGGTTGCTTTCTTCACTTTGTTTCAAAAGAAATGACAAAGAGAGGATGAGAATGAATACAAGAAAGATGGTTGGAACCCAATGTAATGAGAGAAAAAACAGATTCATGTTTTTTGTTTGGTGATGTAGGAAAAGCACTTGTGTGTTAAAAAAATTACGCAAGTATGTGAGGTTGCATGTTGGCTTGATCTTTAGGTAGCTAGATCAAGGGGGGACTATTTAGATGGAGATGGTGTGAGATTTGAGAATATATAATAGCTACTATTTCTATGGTTGGACTATTGTTTAAGCTTAGTCTCTTTAAAGGCTTTTCTTTTTGCATAATTTTTTTTTTTCTTTCTTAGATAATTGTAATGAATAAGAGAGAGAAAAATGCTCTAGAATTAAATAATTTAGTAAGCAATAAATGTGTAATAATACCATACATTTATTAGAATCCAACAATAATTCCTAATGGCCTTTAGGACATTTGTTAATAGACTATTTTTAAAAAAAAATTATACCACTTTTATTAAAAATATAAAAAATTGTCAAAAAAAATTTTTTTTTTTTCCTTTTTCAATAAAATTTTCTAAAAGTATTTAAACCAATGTTCTTAGGGCATCTATTGACATTTCCCTACATAAAATAGGAAAAAGTTAACAAATGCCCTATGGGCATTAGTTTATGAACCATTTTTAGAAACATTTTGTGGAAAATTGATAAAGCAATTTTTTATATTTCACATGAGAGTAGTGTCAAAACTTTCTTAAAATGGTTTATTAATAATTACACTAAGGCCACCCTTTAACATGACCCTATAAAATAAAAGATGGGTTAAATGAGATTTAATAATTAAAAATAGTCAACTGTCACATTAGCAAATTTTATTTAAGGGTTTTTTTTTTTTAAATTTTTTTTATCTCACCTTATTTATTTCAACTATTGATTTCTCCAACTTTACTTATTTATTTATGGAAAATGCTAACGAATGCCTTTAGGGCATTGGTTAACAATCTAATTAAAGAAAGTTTTTATAGAAAACGAAAAAAAAAAAAAATTAATGTTTTGACAGCTTTTCCCATTTCTCATAAAAGTGATGTCAAAACTTTCTTAAAATAGATTGTTAACCATTGATCTAAGGGCACTCGTTAGATGAAGAGTAGATGGTGGTTGTGGTGGTAGTGAAAGTGGTGTTGAGTAAAGGGCTGATAATGAATTAAAAACCATGCCAAACCGCTCAATTAAATTTTGATTTGTACATCATTGGGCATTTGAAATAGTGCCGATGAGGTGCTTGTTGGAATATCTAAGAGAATAAATGTGTTTTAAACTCATAAACGGATGGGTATGGCTCCTGTGCTAGGTGTTGTTAAGTGGCTACTGTGCTAGGTGTTGTTAATTGAAAACTGAACCCACTGCATATCCTTGATGTGGTGGTCACTCCACAAATATAAGTACTTGTGGGATATAGAGGGCAATGAATAGAATTTTGAAAATGGCTAAGGAGTTGTTTTTAGGATACATAAAATGTTTTTTAATGACATAGTTGTAAATAAATTGAAAATAGTGGACTCTACATATTTGTTCAAACTCTTTTATCTCTTAAATTAAGGAGTTTATATTTATCATAGAAAAAAAAAAATTCCCACACTTCAAATTTGAAAATTAAAACTTATCATTAAAAAAATAAATAAATAAAAGAGAGATGAACGAACAAAAAGAGACAAATACAAACAAAATACATACAGTACTATGTACATGTAGTGCTGACATACAGTACTATGTACATGTAGTGCTGAGCTGTCTACATGTAGACAGCTCAGCACTACAATTCACACTACAATCAACTGATTTTATGAAATTTTTGCAACTGACCATTCAAAGTTTCAAACCAATTCCATTTTATAAGGCACAATGCACTATCACCCAAAACAATAAAATAAAGTAAGACAATCTACTACCGTAAGTTACTACACCAATTCCACTTTAACAACCAAATATATATATATTATAATAAAAAAGTAAAAGAATATTTAAAATTTACACATGTCTCACATAATATGCTAATTTCTATCTAACATATTAGCTCATTAATAATAATAAATTGATATACTTAGATGATATAACAATCACAACATGTTGTTTTTCATCTTAGATATATGGCAATAGAAAAAATTGAATAGACAAATTGTGCACTCAATTGAACACGTGGGTGTAGACTGTAGTGGCGGATTGTCAATTTGTCATGCAGGGGCACACTTAGCAAAATAAAAAAGAAACAGAATTAGAAGATGGTGGTTAATATCTGAAAAGTGAGTGATGATGTGAGCAATTTCTTGCAAATTGCACTTTATAGAGGACACAATTGTTCAATTTAAGCATTTTGTTCAATTTCATCAAAAAAATGCTATTAAATTTGAAACTTAGAGGACACAATTGAATGAAAGTAAAATTAGAAGACTGAAATAAATTTCAGTTAGATTAAGAAGGTGAAATTTGCATTTTAGTTTTCACCAAAAAAAAAAAAAAAATGCATTTTAGTCTAAATTATTTTATCAATTAATTTTTATTTTTTAGACAAAATTTGATAATTTCTCCGATATGACTCTGGAATAGCTAGCTAGTATTTTAAACTAACATGAAATTGATTCATAAAAATAAAAATAAAAATAAAAAAAACATGAAATTGAAGTGTTTTTGTACCGGCCTAAGTACTGGCATGAAAAATAGTACTGGTTGGTAGAGTATGTAATTGACTCTTTTGATGGGATCAAGCCATGATGAGGGAAAGCAAGAAGGTCCACCCAGTTGTAACGTACTAACATGTAAGCCCCTAGCCAAAACTCAGTTGGTCTGATTAAGGTTACTCAAAACCCACTGTGATAACCAACCAAATCTTGCTTTCTTTTTAGAGTGTACATTTAAGGTGGAGGTCGACGTCACACCCTGTACCTAGAACTAAAATTATTTAATATTTCATCCATGGGTGTTTATGTAATGGGCAATTGTTCGTTGATTTTTTTTTTTTTGTTTTGAGAATGTTTGTATGTTGAATTTGAATGGACTTAATTGGTAGACCGAAATTATTAGAAGTTTTTGTGAAGATTTGTGTCCTGTGTTTTGACAAAAGTCGTCTTAACTTGTGAAATTTACAAAGCAAATAACTCCTAACAAGAGGAAAATGGGGATTATAAAAAAAAAAAAAAAAATTAGCTGAAAGATGATAAAATTTGAACGCAAGTGGATTTTGCCATTTAGGTGTGTGACAAACAGTGTGAGGAATTTGATTGCAAACTAAAAAAAAAAAAAAAGAAAAAAAAAAAAGCAATGATAATCCAATCAAACTGTTTTATTGCAATAATATTTTACATACATGCATACATTATATTCATAGATGGCGTTGGGTACTTCCAACCATACCTATATAAGCTAAATTTTATTCTCGAAATTTATTAGTAAACAAAAATGCAAATTGACACACATTCTAGATGCAATAGCTTCAAGCTCGGCTATATATTCATTTTATGGTCCGTTTGGATTGAGGAGGAAGGAGGGGGAGTTAGCTAGTTAACTCTACTCTACTCCCTTCACTCCCCCTCTTTCTCCCCTCCATCCAAACAGGCCCTAAGTTCCTTCCATTTTTTTTTTTTTTTTTTTTTTGAGAGAGTAAGTTCCTTCCATTTAAGATTCAGCAAATAACCTAAATCTTTACGTGCCATTAAAGCGGCTCCTACTATGATGATAATAAGTGGTGAAATAGGAACAATTCTAGCGAGCTAGTCTGGAGCCTGGGTTATGATCATCAATGAACTAAAATAGCCGAAACAGAGGTATACAGAGACTCCTGCTAAATACGCACCAACGATTTCGTCTGGTGGAACGAGGACAGCCATTGTTGCGATTGATCATCAATGAATTAAAAATCATGAATATCGCAAAAGCGTCTGTTCTCCTAGCAGTGGCTGACCCTGCTCTATGTGGTGCTGTGATATTCAATTTGAACAGATCATCCAGGCTACGTCGGAGTACATCTGTGGTATTGTGTTTGAAGTGATCATCTTGCCAAAGTCCCCCAGGAGGGCTGAGTATCGCTTGATAGGTCACTGTTACAAGCAGTGCAGCAACCACCAGCAACGCATTGCGCTTTTCGTCTGTTAGTCGCTTCATCACTTGATTACCAAAATATATTATTTTTTTTCTCTCGCAACTTCCCGGCAGCCTTAGGTAATGTTCATGAGAAGGAGTATCTTCAGGAAGAGATGAAGCTGTTAAAGCTCCAGCACGGTCTAGTATAGCCCTCATCTCGCTGTTGTCTACTCTTCGTCTTCGTTGTTCATCCAAGATGTCCAACGCTGTTATAGCCCCTAAATTCTTCTCGATGTTCACAAATCTCCGACCCAAAGCAAGTAAGTGAGACACAGCCTGCACGCATAATGTAGTGATACAATACTGTCACAAATCTCATCATCTATGTAAAATATTACTCGAGTCACCGCCATCCCTTTTCTTTGAGATCAAGGACATAGACGTATGAACCATAGAATAGATCCTGTTTAAGTAAGGTCGATCGTCTTCCCTTTTCTTATTCCAAATTCATAAGACCCCTCTCTCAAATCTTGCTTTACTACTTCTAATTTGAAAAGTCAATGAATCTTTAAAAGACAAGATAACTTTTTTATATGTTGATAACTTTTTTATATGTTCCCAGAGACAACGGAATTATACATAGACCATGGGAGCTAGCTAGGGAGGCCATTATCCTCTAATTAAAATAAATAAATACTGTATTTATATTTAAAAGATTTAAAATTTTGAAAATAAAATCTTGGCCTTCAAAATATTCAAAAAATAAAATGGTCATCTAGCCAATTCTCATGGTAGATGATCCCTGTAAAAAAAAAAAATATGTAACAAATCTAAATATGTTATTAGTATAAATATGTCATTTTTTTAATATTTAAATTTCTGTGCTTGGCCTTTTTTTTAAATGACTATGTTTGATACTTTACCGTTTGCAATTATCATTATGTTGCTGTACAATTCATTTGGGAGTTCTTCTTTTCTCTCTCTTTTTATTTTTATTTTATTTTTAAAACTTTGTAACACTAATTAGTTTGGGAGTTCTTCTTTTCTCTCTCATTTTATTTTTAAAAATTTGTAACAGTAATTAGTTTTTTGGTTAAAATAATTTATAAAATGTGATAAGATAATAAATATAATTTTTATTTGATTTGTGAATGATGGAAAAACCATCTACAATATTTGAGTATTGCAACCATAAATGTTGTCAAAATAGGTTTCATAATAAAATGAAAGATGGTTATTTTTTCCAAACTCTTTGATCTTGTACATTAAGAGGGAAATTACTATGCATTTTAGTGTAATAGAATATTGAGGTTTTGTTTTGTCATATTTTTTTTCTTTGATGGTTGGGAGAAAGGGAATTTCAACCTTGAAAGTCTAAGTTAAAAATACCACGAGATGCCAACCAACAATTAAACTACAAGACTAATGGCAAAAAAATTGAGTTGAAATGTATTAAGAAACTATTATTTTGTATTTTATTATTTAGTTATTAATAATTTTTTAATACTAAGGGTTATTTAATTAGGCATTTTGGAATATTAAAATAGCGTTTATAAAACCCAAAACTTTGTTTTGCAACCACAACTTCTCATAATTTTTTTACAAATGTTCATTTTAAACTCAATAAAACACAATTTTTCAACAACTTATACATACAAACGCAACCTAAGTATATTTTTTTTGGTTCTTTTTTATTTTATTTTTAAAATTAGATGTTAATTTGGAATTAAAAATCATAATTAAGGAAAGGAGAGGAGTTTGCCTCGGTTTGATTTTTGGATACTGCAATGTGCAATATAGTCTTGCCTTCCACATCCTTCAGCTCTAGGATTTTCATCCAATAAGGCCGCTTCCTTAGGAGCCATCCCACCAAGAATTTAAAAGCCTCCAAATTGTTGTACTTGAGGGCAATATGAAGAGCAATCTCATTTTGTGTCGTCACGTCTGTAATAGAATCAGGACAGACTGATAAAAAATTTTCTAATAAAGCAAGGTTAACTTTTTTTATTGCTGCGTAATGCAAAGGAGTCATACACTCCCTTTCTTTGACAAGAACAAGTTCTGCATTGTGTTGTAGAAACTGGCACACCATCTTTGTACACCCATTCAGTAGAGCAAGGTAAATGGGGGTATACCCATCTAGATTTCACTTGCTGACAAAAGAGGGCTTTAATATCATCATCTCAAGGGAAAATGGGAAATGCCCAACAAATGCAAATATGTATAAAGGAGTATCAACAAATGGGAACTCATCGATGTGCTCCAAAAGTTTTACATCCTCTCAAATTATGACGTAAAAGGAATTAATATCTCCCTCTTGAGCAATCCCATTCAACCTCTGAATTCTCTCATCCATTCTCGAGAAGGCAATTAATTTTAGGCTTTTCCTTGGTATGAACTTGATGATGCGTAACTTAAATAAATAGTGCTGCGTACAACTTTGTGTGCGTTTGGTTCCACTTTTAAGGAGCTAAAACGCATGTTTTCAAGTTGTGACTCATAGAAGCCTCACTGCAAGAAGGAAACTGTGACTCACAGAAGTCACTTTGTTGAAGTGTGGGTATTGAGTTAAGCATGCAACATATGAAACACAGAATTAGAGAGAGAGGTGTTGAAACTTGAAAGAAGACAAAATGTGAAGAAGTGTGTGTGGAGGAAAATAGAGATAAGGGAGAAATAAAGAAGACAAAAGGTGAAGAAAATGTGGCTAAGAAAAAAACGGAAGAAAAAAAAAAAAAAGGTGTTGTGTAACTTGTGTTGGTTATAAGTGTGGTATGGGGCAAGGGCATGAACAAATCTTTTTTTTTTTTTTTTTTTAAGTTAGCTTATGAAAAAAAAAAAAATTATATTAGAGTAATGCTATCTCCAAAATATTTTTACAACAAATTTAGTTAATAATAAGTTGTTATTGGTTTTAATTTGGGCTACCACTAACATAAATTTTTTACTTACCAATAATAACTTGCCACCTAGAATTTATTGTAAAATTATTGTGATAATGTTGTGGACCTAGCATTATTAATTATAATAAGCACAAAAATTAAATAATTAGTTAATATCGATAGTACGATAATTACAAAAAGAAAAAGATAAGTCTTAATAAAATCGTAGAGATTCATACTATTACTATTAAAGGTTTCAAAATAATTATAGTGTATTTCAGTACAATGAAAATTAAAAGTTTCATTTGTTATTAACAAGAAGTAATTAACAATCTTCTAAAAAAAGCATCAATAATAATAAATAACAACTATTATTATTATTATTATTATTATTACTACTACTACTACTACTACTAGTAGCCTCACGAGCTTTGTGCGTGTAATGAGGCTCTTTTTTTTAGATATATATATATATATATATATATATATATATATATATATATTTTTTTTTTTAATAGGAATTTGGGGTAGTTTTTTTTTTTTTTTTTGGAACATGGGGTATTTTTTTTTTTTAATAGGAACATGGGGTAGTTTTGGTTGTGTAGATGGGGTAGTGAGAAGTTTTATAGAACATGGGGAATTTTTATAAACATGGGTAGGTTTATTGTTTTTAATTTTTGTCATTTTATAGTTTTAACCTCATTTTTTATGTTTTAGGAATAAGAATAAGTTAATTAAATTATGAGTGTTTTTGGAATTTAAAAAAAAAAAAAAAACTAACTTTCTAAATCTTCTTAATATATAGAGAAGAAAGTGAAACCATAAGTAGGGAAAGACTTCTCATATTTATGTATTTTGTCCTTTTTGGTAATTTACACCTCAAACATCAATTTTGATAAGAGTTAGTCAAGCACTCAACTTTTTTAAAAAGCACTTTTTAACAACTTTTACCAAATGCTTTACTTAAAAAAAAAAAACTCAATTTCATACTGTACTTTTTAAAACCACCACTTTAAAAAAAAGCACAACATCAACAAACTGAACCAAACTAACCCTATATTGGTGGCTAAATGTGAAAGAACTAGCTAGGTGGACAAGTCAGAAAGACAGAAATCCATGGGCGCATCTGGGTTGGGTGAGTGTGTTGGTTGTGTGGGAGTGGTTAGGCATCAAATTAGTGATATGTCAAATTGTCAATTTTCAAACATACCAACCCAGTTTCGACCAAAAGAAAAGAAAGTAAAAAGATGTACAGTATATGAGAGTGTGAAAATCTCTTACCATCATAAAGTTAAAAAAGATTGAGGGTAAAGTATGCTCAGTAGGTACAATTTTAATGTTTCACATTTAAAAATCTTGGATTTTAATTAGTACTTCAAATCTCAAAAGAGGACAATTTTGTTTTTGTCCCTTTGTCTAAGGGCTTAGTTTTTTTGGGTCACTTAAATGTTTGATTTTATTCTCTCTCTCTCTTTTTTATTTTTATTTTTATAAAATTTGATTTTGTGCTCTTAATTATGGGGTTCGTTTGATTTTAATTCCTAAAAAATAGTAATTATTCAATACTCAATGAATAATGCTCTCTTCTCTTGCATAAAAGTGTCTTGTTAATTGAATTCAGGGTGAGAACTATCATTTTAAATCCTCTTAATATATAGAGAAGAAAGTGAAACCATAAGTAGGGAAAGACTTCTCATATTTATGTATTTTGTCCTTTTTGGTAATTTACACCTCAAACATCAATTTTGATAAGAGTTAGTCAAGCACTCAACTTTTTCAAAAAGCACTTTTAAACAACTTTAACCAAATGCTTTACTTTTTAAAAAAACCCAATTTCATACTGTACCTTTTAAAACCACCACTTTTTAAAAAAGCATAACATCAACAAATTGAACCAAACTAACCCTATATTGGTGGCTAAATGTGAAAGAACTAGCTAGGTGGACAAGTCAGAAAGGCAGAAATCCATGGGCGCATCTAGGTTGGGTGAGTGTGTTGGTTGTGTGGGAGTGGTTAGGCTTCAAACTAGTGATATGTCAAATTGTCAATTTTCAAACATACCAACCCAGTTTCAACCAAAAGAAAAGAAAGTAAAAAGATGTATGAAAGTTCAAATATGTGTAAAAACACTCTTGAACGTTTAGACCCCCAATTAACAAATTACCAATTCAAGCTTTATATCAAACAATTAATGTGCGGAACATGAACTAAAGCATAACACAGAATTGGTAAACAATCTAAGCCAATTAAAATCACATCCACAGCAGAAAATAAAAGGCAAAGATAAAGGGAAGGAAGATGCAAACACAAGGACAACATGCGATGTGTTATCGAAGAGGAAACCGAAGCCCTCGGCGTAAAACCTCTCCGCCGCCCTCCAAGCGGTCAATAATCCACTAGAAAATGTAGTTGGGATACATGAACAGCAATAGACCCTCCAAGCCTAATCTACCCGATGTACCTAAGCCCTTCAAGCTTCTTGCTCCAACGAGGTTGCGCCGAACCTATTTCTTTTCTAGCTTCCCGGATTCCGCTATTAGACCATAGCATCAACCAATAAATATTGGTTCCTTCCTAACTGCTTCCCAGAACACCAAACAACCCTCTCACAGTAATGAATATGGTGAGAACAAGGTTTTGGTAAAAAGGCCTCTCAAGGATTTGGCAATGGAGAGGAAGAGAGTTGAGGAATTTGAAGAGACGCTAATGTAAAGATTGTAGATAGTTCAATCTTGTTTTGCTCTAGGGTTTCTCTCTCAAAATTCTCTCTGGAAGCTCTCTCTCATTTGTGGGTATAAGGGGTATTTATACTGAGGTGAGAGAGGAATGTGAAACGTCAGGTTTTTCAAAACAGGGCTGGCTCGCGGCTTGTCCTCGCGGCTTGACTGAGTCGCGAGATCCAGTCGCGAGTTAACCGTATGGCCAGTTGTCCTGTTTTGTCCTGTAGTGCTCCAGCTGGCATGACTGTTCACCTTCCGGCATGCTTGGCACGTGTGCTGCGTCTGGCGGCTTGAAGCTGCGAGTCACCCGCGAGACCCAGCCGTGAGTCTCTGTTTTCTTGCACACTCTTGAGCAATCTTCACTCTATCTCACTCACTACCCTTACAACAAGCCCACCTAAATACAGGGTTACTAAATGCTGAAATACAAGCAAATTTGGCACGGAATAAAGCCAATTAGATGGTTGAATAAATTTCAACCTTACAATGTACAGTAGATGAGAGTGTGAAAATCTCTTACCATCATAAAGTTAAAAAAGATTGAGGGTAAAGTATGCTCAATAGGTACAATTTTAATGTTTCACATTTAAAAATCTTGGATTTTAATTAGTACTTCAAATCTCAAAAGAGGACAATTTTGTTTTTGTCCCTTTGTCTAAGGGCTTAGTTTTTTTGGGTCACTTAAATGTTTGATTTTATTCTCTCTCTCTCTTTTTTATTTTTATTTTTATAAAATTTGATTTTGTGCTCTTAATTATGGGGTTCGTTTGACTTTAATTCCTAAAAAATAGTAATTATTTAGTACTCAATGAATAATGCGTTCTTCTCTTGCATAAAAGTGTCTTGTTCATTGAATTCAGGGTGAGAACTATCATTTTTGTGAGAAGAAAGTGTTGCGTTCAAAGAGTACTAAATATTTTTTTAATATGTGATTTGACAAATTTGATCCTTAAAACATGAGGCATCTCTACATCACTTTAGTAATTTAAATAGAAAATAGATGGAGATTGTTCCCTTTTTCTAATTTCAAGGAACAAATCCAAACTTTTTAAATTTGATGGATCAAACTGAACTTACATACAAAGACAAAGACAAAGACAAAGACAAAAAAAAAAAAACAAAAAAAAAAAAAACAAAAAGATTTATCCAAGACTTTAATTGATTGATGCTAATGTCAACATTAATAAAGTTGTGGCAAAGTATGTAAATTATTAACTTAATTAAGCAAAAAAACATGTTATGCTTTTATGCCATTGGCAATGACATAGGTCATGATACAAACATAAGATAAAATGTGAGTTTCAGTTAATTTAATTAATAAAGTTTTTTGTCTTTGAATAAAAGATCTAAGTTTAAATTCTATCTACACAAAAATTTCAAATCACGTCTTACTTTGATGAATTATCATCATATCATAAAACGGGTCTCGTAGATAAAAATCTAGGCCAAAATGGTCAAATACCACCAATTTCAGAAATTTTTTGTAAAAAAACACTGTTTCGAAATTATATAGGGAGATACCACTTTTTATGGTACTTGAGTTTAAGAAACTCGAGTTCCTAGAGGTTTAGCCACCGTGGCACTATTGAGGTGGAAATTGGGCAATTAAAAAAAATTATGTGGTACTCGAGCATGGTAAACTCGAGTACCATACAACACAATACTTGAGTATACCAGACTCGAGTACCATTTTATAATAAAATGCTGTTTTTTTTTCCTAAGGTACTCGAGCTCACCAAGCTCGAGTACCTTGTAATTTTTTTTTTTTTTTTTGGATTATTGACAAATAAACATAAACATAAAAATAAGTAGCTTTTTTTATGTTTTTATTTATTTAAATAGAAGCATTGTAAAATATAGAGATTTTAATTTCAAAATATGAATTTAATTTCTACATTAAGTAAAACTGTTCACTGTTTTCTCACAAAAATTGTTCACTGTTTTTTGCATAAACTATTTCTAGCATTTTACATAAAATTATTTTCTGTTCAACATTATTTAAAAAATTGTTCACTCTCTTTTCTGCGTAAATTATTTTCTATTAATTATTTAAAAAACCGTTCACTGTTTTCTCATAAAACACCTAGTGAAATCGTTTTTTTTTCTAAATTTAAACGCCAAATTTGAATGCTTTTTCATGTTTGAATTTCACAATAATCGAATCTATTTTTCTGCATTGATAAAATCTGTTTCTACATTAATAAAATTTGCACTCTGCCCATCATGTTTACTGTATATTCGAATCTGCTTACTGCATTCATAAAATCTGTTTTTTGCATTAAGTAGAACTGTTCACTGTTTTTTCATAAAAACTGTTCAATGTTTTTTGCATAAACTATTTCTAGCATTCTGCATAAAATTATTTTCTGTTTAGCATCATTTAAAAAATTGTTCACTCTCTTTTCTGCGTAAATTATTTTCTGTTCACTATTTAAAAAATCGTTCACTGTTTTCTCATAAAACACCTAGTGAAATTGTTTTTTCTAAATCTAAACGCCAAATCTGAATGCTTTTTCATGTTTGAATTTCATAATAATCGAATCTATTTTTCTGCATTGATAAAATCTGTTTCTACATTAATAAAATTTGCACTTTGCCCATCATGTTTACTGTATATTCGAATCTGCTTACTGCATTCATAAAATCTGTTTTTTGCATTAAGTAGAACTGTTCACTGTTTTTTCATAAAAACTATTCAATGTTTTTTGCATAAACTATTTCTAGCATTCTGCATAAAATTATTTTCTGTTTAGCATCATTTAAAAAATTGTTCACTCTCTTTTCTGCGTAAATTATTTTCTGTTCACTATTTAAAAAATCGTTCACTGTTTTCTCATAAAACACCTAGTGAAATTGTTTTTTCTAAATCTAAACGCCAAATCTGAATGCTTTTTCATGTTTGAATTTCATAATAATCGAATCTATTTTTCTGCATTGATAAAATCTATTTCTACATTAATAAAATTTGCACTCTGTCCATCATGTTTACTGTATATTCGAATCAGCTTACTGCATTCATAAAATCTGTTTTTTGCATTAAGTAAAATTGTTCACCGTTTCCTCATAAAAATTGTTCACTGTTTTTTGCATATACTATTTCTAGCATTCTGCATAAAATTATTTTCTGTTCAACATTATTTAAAAAATTGTTCACTCTCTTTTCTGATTAAATTATTTTCTGTTCAGTATTTAAAAAAATTGTTTCCTGTTTTCTCATAAAACACCTAGTGAAATCTTGTTTTCCAATTTTAAAAGCCAAATCTGAATGCTTTTTCATGTTTAAATTTCAAAATGAACGAATTTGTTTTTCTACATTGATAAAATCTATTTCTACATTAATAAAATTTGCTCTTTATACATCATGTTCACTGTATATTCGAATTTGCTTACTGTATTCATAAAATCTGTTTTTTCCATTAAGTAAAACTGTTCACTGTTTTCTCATAAAAATTGTTCACTATTTTCTGTATAAACTATTTCTAGCATTTTGCATAAAATTATTTTCTGTTCAGCATTATTTACAAAATTGTTCACTCTCTTTTCTACGTAAATTATTTTCTGTTCACTATTTAAAAAATTGTTCACTGTTTTCTCATAAAACACCTAGTGAAATCATTTTTTCTAAATCTAAACCCCAAATCTGAATGCTTTTTCATGTTTGAATTTCACAATAATCGAATCTATTTTTCTGCATTGATAAAATCTGTTCTACATTAATAAAATTTGCACTCTGCCCATCATGTTTACTATATATTCGAATTTGCTTACTGCATTCATAAAATCTGTTTTTTGCATTAAGTAAAACTATTCACTGTTTTCTCATACAGTGAGCTTGAGTACCTTAAAAAAAAAAAAATAGCATTTTATTATAAAATGGTACTCGAGCCTGGTATACTCGAGTATTGTGTTGTATGGTACTGGAGTTTACCATGCTCGAGTACCACATAATTTTTTTTAATTGCCCAATTTCCACCTCAACAGTGCCACGGTGGCAAAACTTCCAGGAACTCGAGTTTAAGAAACTCGAGTACCATAAAAAGTGGTATTTCCCTATATAGTTCCGAAACAGTGTTTTTTTACAAAAAAATTCCTGAAATTGGTGGTATTTGGCCATTTTGGCCTACAAATCTATCATATTGATAAAAGAAGAAAATTAAGGTACCACTAAGCACTAACAGATGCTTTAGCTGATTACACAGTCTCAGTCATATAGTGAAACAAATTAGCAATTGTAGAAACGTAACTAACAATCATAGGACATAAAGCCATGATTAGGTTCTGTTGAAAAAAATAATCTGTTTAACACTAAATGACATTGACAAACCTAATATCGTCCTCTGCTTTGGATAGGGTTTGGCTCTATGTCAAAACAAATTATTGCTTCATGTTTTGCATTCTACCTAATATTGTTGGTATGGTAGCATGACACCCTCGCAAATATCAGCAAGATATGGTGAAATGGATTTTACTATTTGTTGTGTCTATTAAAGCCATCTCGAACAGGGGACAGTATTCTTGTCAGAAAAACAGAAACCTATCGCAAAAATTGTAAATAATATATTTCTAAATACACAATGGGCACATATTTCCCAATTGGAAAGTCCATTTCCACGAGTATGAGTCACATAAAGTTAAAATGTTTTCCTTTGGGGGAGGACTACACATGTTGTCAATAATTGAATAGATGTAAACATCCTAACTAATAAAAAGGGAAAAAGCAAAACATTTTCTTTGTGTTTTAAAAAATAGTTACATTTTAAATTTGAAATCTCCTATCAATATCTTTAGGCCACCCTCGTGAAAATATGGAATCCATTTATATAATAACTTAATGCGTGTAGAATAGAGAGACCAAATACACTCGAGAAAATAGTCAGATATTTGAAAAAGTTTGAACACCTTTGTTTATAATAAGAAAAATTATTAGAATTACTGAGTTATTTAGAAAAAAAAATTTTAATTTCAGATTGTTGAGCGAAATTCAATTATAAAAATTTAAAAAAAAAATCTAATCAAATTTATTGAAGCAAGACAGATTCCAAAAAAACCTTTAATAGTGATAACGACCATCACGTGGTAAAGATAATAATAACAATAATAATAATACCAAAAATTGACATTGCCACTACTCCATGATTTTGAATAATAAATGTAAGCTATAGTTTCTCTAGTGTGTTCATGGTTATCCAGCTTTAAAAGGTGACTTTCTTATCGTAATACTAATAATCAAACTCATTATAATATAATAACAACATATTAGTGCTTGATTAATTGAAGCCCCAATAGATGACCACCAACAATTGACCTCACAATTGAGGACCACAAAAGATTAGGTCCAAGATGTAGTTGGGGAAAACCCCATTGAGAATTAGTCATTCGTGTCATTATTAGGCATTCATTAATTACATTTCAAGCAAGTGGCATCACATTTGCTAATAAACTATTTTAGGAAAATTTTAAATTTTAATATGACTTTCATGAAAAATATATAAAAAAAAGTTAATAGATTTTTTCTTTTTTCATAAAAAATTTCTAAAAATGATTCATCAGCAAATGTCCTTAGGACATCAATTAACTTTTCCATTTAACATATATCCCTTTAAAAACCTTCATGTGGTTGCAATTTTTCATTTTTAAAAAATGAAAAGGAAAAGTATGAGTTTTTTTTTTTGTTTTTTGTTTTAATAACAAATAAAAGTATTTAGACTTCTTCAAATATCTGATTATTCAATCGGGTGTATTTAGTTCCCCCGTTCCATACACACTTACAAAGAGGAATTTTTTAAGGGTGGCTCCTAGATATTGGCGAGAGGTTTCAAACCCAAGATCTCGTGGATATCATGAAAAGCCTAAATTTCTACTAATTAATGCTCCATTATATTTTGATTTTCTTTCTTTTGCACATAAATGAATTTTCTATTTGAGCTAATGTGCTTGAGAAACTAAACTTTAGATTATTAATTCTAGACACCTAAATATGATTTTAATTTACCAGGATATTTTATTCTTGAAAAATATTTTCTCAAGGAAACAAAATTCTTTGGGTGATAGTTAAAGTCCTAAATAGCCTTAATTATGTAGTAAATATGGAGAAGTGAAAATAGTGAAATGGGTGATAATGTGATATGCTTAATTAGCTAGATTTAGCATGGGTCAATTTACAAAAACCAGTCAAGTATAACTCAAATACCAGTATTGTTCCATGAGGACCATGACTAAGATTTTATGCTAATAAATATTTGAAGCTTTTTGGTTGGAAATTAAAGAATTGATTAGAAGAACATTTTAGAAAGGAGATCTTAAGCACGTATTCTTTTTTTGTGCTTGAATAATATTAATAAATAGAACAATTGTAGATAACTTGTGCTGTTGTACATTAATTCCCGGAAGATTCCAAGCCCAAACTTTTGACTTTTAATTTAGGAGTCAAGAAGACGAAGATAATGAATTTAATTATACAAGTTGAAAGAGAGGAAAGGTGGTGGAAGATATATAAAGCATGGACTGCATTTTGAAAATGCCAAATGAATGTTAATTAATTATGTTATGTAAAACCAGCCAGCGCTGCGTCTTGGTTTCACCAAAAACCAGTCCAAATTTGATGGCACTAGATCTCTGACCTTTGGGAAGCAATATTTTTCCAAAAGATTTTTGACATTAGAAGAATACGTCAAAACGAGTTAAAGCTTGGCTGCATGTGTTTCATAATATTCTAGTAGCTAGAATCTTTGGAATATGTCAAAAGCGAGTGAAAGCTTAGGTGAAATTTTTTTCCCGAATTCGTGGGAAAAATCAAAATTGCTTTTGTACGGTTGTTAAAATGGGGTCATAAAGTGGTTATCACTTTTTACCGATTCTAGACCAATCTTGAAAGAGAGATGCTACGTCTACAACATTTCTACAATATTTTTACAACAAATCACAAATGGTTAATTGTTATTGGTTCAAATTTCAAACTAACGTTAAGATTACTTTTTTGCCCCAACAATAACAACTAGTAACAATTTGCCACTTAGGATTTGTTGTAAAAATGTTGTAGAAATGTTGTAGACATATCATTTCTCATCTTGAAATACACGATGCTAAATTGAATAGCAATGATGCTGTTGTTGATGATTATCTTGTATATATTTTGTTTGAGAATCATGTTGCAGATATTTTAGCGTACAGGCTGAAGAGAATGTGTAATAAAGAATGATCTTGATAACGGGTTTCTAAAAGTAATTGTTTTAAAAAAGTTTTGAATATATTTTTATTTTTTGAATAAAAATTTTCTATAAATATATTTTAAATCAATGCTCTTAAGGCTTTTGTTGACTTTAACTATAAAGAATAAGAAAAAGAAAAGATGCAAATAATATTTTCCAGATAACATATCAGTTTCGTTTTACCTCCGAAATAGGTTGTAGTTGAGTTGTTTTAGAGGGGAACTCCCAGGTGTTAATGACAAGATTGATCAATGATAATGAGGTTGTGTCTAAAAAGATGAGCTTCAAGCTATGTAGCAATGGCAACCCATTATATAGTGCTATAAACTTAATGTTTATCACGTGGAAATATCAATCTAACTAACTCTCCTCTAACAGAATCTAATCACACTCCTCCATAATTACAGGCGTTAATCACGGAGATCAAAACTGATAGATAACCAACTCCAGAGCTGAAGGAGGCAGAGTACTAGAACAATGAACAAGCATAACGCCACTGGTACAAAACACTGTCGTTTTAAATAGCAGTCACTTAACCAAACGGCATCGTTTCTTGAAAGACATTACCGAATACACACACCTCTGATGAAAACGCACCGATTGGGAATGTTTCCGTCAGCTATTTGAAATCTGTAACTTTGCTTGAGATTCTGACCTTCCTCTTTCACTGTCAAGTGTCAACCAGTGGTCTGCTAATTGTAGACGTGTATCGTTGTTCCAGTTTTTTTAATGAATTACGTTACTCTCATACTAAAAGAGAAGATAATAAGTTTGCTGATAGTCTTGTCACGTATGTTTTACATATCTCAAACTATATTATATAGATAAAAGATATTCTACTATAGTTTATTTCTGTAATTCAAGCTGATCGATCTAGCTGTTTTTTCTTAATAAAAGTTTCAATGTCTTTCTTCTCATCAATAATAATAATAATAATAATAACATATCGCAAAACTATTGTAGAAATGAATATTAGACTATTAGAGTTCATAACTTAAATTCTCAAAAAACTGTTTTAAGAGTACATTTTTAAACTCAATGGCATCGAGATCCACTTAGAAACAAAAATAAAAGGAAATAAAGAAAGAGATGCATATATTGTTTTTATTTGTAAATATCAAAATTTGATGTAATTTATAATGATCATATGATCTAGTGATATTTCAACTCTATATATATATATATATATATATCTATATTTACGTAAAGTGATATTTTCATAATTTACGATAAATGCAATAGAGATTTGTTTTTTTCCTAGACTGTATGACTTGAAATTTATATTAACTGCTTTAAGATGTTAATGTATTTGTTTTTGGTGATTACAGGATTCACATTCAAATCTCTTATTCGATAATAAGAGACTTTTTGCCAATACGATTAACTAAAATTTTACTCTCTTGAAATTTAAGTGGATATATACCTTTGAAACTTAAGATTTATTTTTGAAAAAAAGTAAAAGAGTACATATGTGCAATATTAAAATTTTCATATGGACTCATGTTTAGAATTATAGCCTAACCCGACTTTGGTACTTATATATTCTCTTATATTGATTTATTATTTCTTAAAATATGCCTTTGAAAGTAATAATAAATATACGGTTTGAATTAAAGACCATACTATTTTACTCATCCCTCCATTCCATTATGCTTTATATATATATTAAGGAGCTAAATAATAATTAAGGATTAACAAACTAATCTAGTTGAAAAAAAAAAAGAATAAGAAAAAAAATCTAATGATTTAAGTTAATTGGCATTTTTTTAATTTTTTGAACGGAAACATATAGGATTAAAATCCTTATTTTCCATTAAAAATGTTTATTTTTTATTTTTTTATTTATAATAAAAGGATTAAGAGAATAAAGTTAATGGGCCAGATCATTTTGGGCTGTGCATTCTCTATTTTCTAATGGTCCAAGTCTATCCACTTTTCCACAAAAGAATAACCTGGGTTAGCAATAATGGGTCTAAGGTCGGCTTTAGGTGCTAATCTGCACAGCCCATGTATATATTGCCCCTTAATGTAATAGCAAAATCAGTGGGCCTCTCTCATCACAGTACCATAAGAGTATAAGACCAAAAAATAAGATGAACCAAAAAGAATCTGACAATGTCACCACGGCCCAAATATCTCTGATGCTGGACCTTCTCAACCCTGAATATTATAAACCAAAGCCCAACTCTTTTCAATAGAGTTATCATCCCTATGAAATTTTTAGGTTTCCTTTGATTTGACATAACAAAACGCTTTCTTAAAAATTAACTCATTTTCGTGTGTTTAGTTGTTAACCTAAAGATGAGAAAAAAAATATTTTATGCTATTTAATTAACTCATATGAAAAACTATCCATATTTCTTTTAATTCCAAACAATTATATAAACAAAAATTATATTCATGAAAACATACTCGAGATTAGAAATTATCAAATGGGAAAACTGACTTCAAATGTCATTTGCTGGGAAAAAAAAGTCAACAATTAATTAACATGACTTAACATCCTGTATTTGGTGGTCAACAAAATTTTTTATAGAGAGGAGTAAAGAGAGAAAAGTAACCATAGGAAATTTTTGCATAAAGTTTGTGTCCATTGCCTTTTGGCATTGAACGATGCGATTTCTAGACACGTGTTAGCATCATATCATATCTAATGCAAAAAAACACTAGACAATGGCCATATTTGAACATTTTTACTTCATACTTATAAGAAGGGTTTAGCTTATCTCTAGTATTTTTTTTAACTGGAATTTTTTTTTTTTTTAATGAGAAACTGCCACATCACTCTCTAATTAAATAAAAAGTGAAGATTAAAATCCACTACTACTTGTTATTGTAAATTTAAAATAGAAGGAGATCTCCAGTTAAAAAAGTACTAAAGGTAAGCCAAACCCTTACAAGAACCATACCAAACATTGCACAATCAATGTTGTTGTTTAGTGGTTCACCAATTTTACCTTTTTGGTTATTAATTAATTAATACATCAAAAAATGATGAAAAAAAAATGAAGAGATAGAAAATTTAATTATAAAATTGAATTTTATTTGAACCATTTAATTTCAATTTTGAAAGTCTTTTTAAATGTAGTAAACTTAAATTTGACTAATTCATGAATTGAATCAAATGTTCTCTTTAACTAATAAGTGTCGAGCCGGCCCCTACGCACGCACCAATATATATATATATATATATATATGAGTTGGATTCAAGTTACATCTAGTGTAACTCTAAGTAATGTTAAGTCACCCAATAACTTGTTATAGAATTCATATTTTGAAAATCTCACCATTGAATTACATGTTTTACATGTTTTTAACATACTTGCAAATTTTCATGTCAATTGGATGTTATTTACTATTCGATCCATAAACTCATATTTTATGCATTATTTTAAACTACAAAAATTTGAATTTAAATAATTGATTGATGGCATGGCTATGAATCTTTGATCACCATGAAAATTTGCAAGCATAGAGAATATACGAAAATAATGTAATCTAACAGTTGATTTGTCAAAATTCGAATTCAATTAAAAAAATATTAAGTTGTGTAACATTGTTTAGATTTACATCAAGTGTAACATGAATCTATCCACACACACGCATATATTCCCTTAGAAAAAAGTCCCAATCCCCAAAAATTTAGTAAACTTAAATTGGGCTAATTCATGAATTGGATCAAATGTTCTCTTTAACTAATAAGTGCCAAGCCGGCCCCTATGCACACACCAATATATATATATATATATATATATATATATATATATATATATATATATATCGAAAATCTATATTATACCAAAACACAACCATGCACACAGATTTTAAATAACCACATATTACAAAATCTATATTATACCAAAACACAAATATTAAAACAAAATTCAATTAACTTTCCAAATCACTAAATCTTTTATTCTTAAAGTCTGTGTAGACACTTTCACATTAATCTAAAGGAACTTAATATTTTAACTAGAATTCTCCACGATAGACAATAAAAGTTGATATCTAGGATAGTTGCTAACGAAGAATATCTCATCCAATTGCCTGAACTTCCTTGGATCATCTCTCTTTTGCATTGATTTCAAATGAATATTGCTGCCAATAAGGTTAAAAGAAAAACAAACTAAGTAAAACAAAAAGAGTTTGGCATTCAATAGCCGATACAAAACCTAGAAGATAATACACTGTAACAATTAACAAATCAGAACTAGGAAAAGATAAACACATATAGATCTCATAGCTAGGAACAAATCTAAGGACAGGATCTTTCACTAGGAAACATGGAGTAATAGTTAAAGCAGTGAGGTATCAAAAACTAAATTGTTACTCCAGTTTTCAGATGCAAATGGTATATCATGATTGAAAGTAAATAGATATTTTTGAACAATTAAAATGTTAGAAATCAGAACAGGAATTTTATTTCTGATCTAAACCACCATAAATTTTAATTGTACCTTCATTCCAGCTTCCTCAAAAATGGGTAGAAAAATAAAATCAGGATCAACTGGAGTTGCAGTATATTGGTGGCTATCTATACCGAGCCAAAAAAAAAAAATTTATATATAGCTTGAATTACTGGAAAGACAAACAAATAGAATCCAAATCAATTACAGTCATAAAAAGTTTCAAGATGATTAGAGACTAGAATCCAAAACAAAACAAAACTCATGATACAGATCAACAATACCTAATACAAAGACTAGAATATGTTTCAAAAAATTAGTTAACTAAAAAACTGATAATAAGAGCAGGGAGAGAGAGAAAAGAGTTAATGAATCTTGTTGCACATACCTGATTTTGGATAGCATTTGTCCAATACCTTTTCCTGTTTCCCTGGGCCAAGTCTTTCCTAGTTGCAAATCATGCTTATTGCAACACTTTCTCTTCTCCTTCAGTTTTAAGTCTTCAGATCCTGATTTTCCATTCTTGATATAATATGGACACGGTGGCCTACGTATACGACATAGGACCAAAGCTGCGGAGCCAAACAATTGACTATCCCAAGAAGATATCCATATCCTGGTAAAACTAAAATCTTCAGAAGCTCAAGAGGACAAAAGTGATGTTGGATTATTAAAATCCTTGTACATGGCCCTCCCAAATTGCTTGTCACTTGCCATAAGCTACAAAAACATCTGAAAATTTTATCCATAATGGATATTACATAACGCTATCTATAATCAACAATCAGTTCAAAGTGTATTTCAGGAATTGATAAAATTAATTTCAGCCCTGAAGGAAATGTTATTTCATAACTATGATAATACATTCTCAGAGTCTAATCTATACACTCTGCAGAACTCTTTAGTTCCCACAAAACCGATTTTGGTGGTGCAATCTTCCATTCCAGGAAAATATGATTAGCAGCTAAACTACTTCATTTTCACCCAATTAACATTAAAAAAGCATTTATGTATTTACACCAAAAGCTTCAATTCTACAAAAGCACGTTACCATGCTAGTCTTTATCAGAAATCTTTTGCTTCTTCCACTTCTATGTAGCTTCCAATATTCTAAGATTAGTCGTCTGAGTTTCCTCTGGGAACATGTAATCAATGTATTCCTCATATCTGCCAATTTAAACTTGTTAGCACAGGCAAACAAGGAAAGCTTACAAAATGTAATGGAACACAATTATAACTCGGACACCATCTGCCTCCTCTTTTTCAGCTTTTTTGGCAGCTTAGCTTGGACTATACTAATATCATCAATCTCACCAAAACTGCTTTCCATGTTCAGCCATTTTTCCAATGGCTTTGCTCTTTCCTCTTTCAACTCAGGTGCAGATGTTCTGTAGTAGTTGCTGGTTATCTCAAAAACCCCTGATTCATAGAAAACAAAAGAAAATTGTTAGAGCTTGTTTCATTGGTGATGAAATTTAAAAATAATCAGAATATCCACGGTCTTTCACTCTAGTTTGCAACCAAATTAAGCTGCAAACAAGACACAGGCACTTATGCTTGGCTGAATTGCTTTGAGCACAATGCAAGAAGAACCGCTTCCAGATTTGCTTCACACATCCGACTTATCCTAACCACCCTGCATGACAAAGTCATAGTCCTTGATGATTTAGAAGGAAATGTAATATAAGGCTACCATAAAAAGTAAAAACTCTAGATAGTGATTCATATAATCACTTTTGTTCAGCATAGGCTTCTGCTTGAGATTCATCTTCCAAACCAATGGACAAAAAACACACTTCCAAACCAAGGCCCAAATTAGCAGTTAGTGTCAATGCCTAAAGTACTCGAAATTGGACAATACCAGCAAATATTCTTTGATGTCAATGCCTAAAGTACTAGAAATTTGACATAACCAGCAAATATTCTTTGATGTCAATGGTTACTAACATACATATTCTTTCAAAAAAAATTAATAAAGCACTTATAAACAAATTAGTATATACTTATTAATACTCTTTCAAATTGCAGAACAACATCATATGAGAAGAGGAGAACAAAAGACTTATTTTTTCACATCAAAGATTTGATGAAATATAGAAATAAAACAGGAAAATCTCCAACATTGGTATAAAGGTAACATAAGATTTATGTGTTCGCTATTCAATCTAACCTCGTTTATTCCTTGTTGCAAAAAGAAATGTTCTGTTCTGCTTTGAGTTGGGGTCTGCTAGTCAACTACCTTCTCATCTAAGGTGGTAACAATGGATTCCGCTTATAAGATATTAATAAGTTTTAAGTGGGTAATCTACCTACCAAAATCCTTCTCTTGCAGTATTGGACCAATTGACGAAGAAGTGAAGATACTGAGAACAACATAGGCAGAGTTTTAGTATTGATTAAAAATCCAACCAGAACTAATTGGAATAAGGATTCTTATAGTGTCCCCAATCAATTTGGATTAAGACTTGGATAAGTTGAGTTGAGTTAAAGTTAGAGATTCATATAACAAAGCTAATAGTGATACGCATGGCAAAGCAATGTTAGGAATCTGAATAATTAAATCAAGTGAAGGTAATTATCACATTGAAAGAGTTTTAGAATTATAATTCTAAGAAGATGGGGCCCAACATTTTATGCAACCTTGAAATCTGCTCCTCTTGATTGATATCCTTAAACTCTTCCTAGAACTCCTCTAAACTTCAAAACTGCATTAAATTAGAAAACATACATTCTGAAAATGTTCATAACCAATTACTGTAACATACTCTTAAGGAATCAAATGACTAAGAAACATGCAACAAGTTATTGAAGTAAACAATAAGCTTATGAATGCAAACATAAAAGCTACTAATCAAAAACCAACTCATAATTACATTAAATGCCCAATATATGACACCACACAAATTTTTTATGTTCAAGCATTCAAGCTAAGTTAAAACACATACAACATTGACATAAAACTCATTTTTATGTTTCAAAGTCCTCAACACTAAAGACATTCTAGGGACTTGTCACCTGTGTATATCAGTATATGCTCCATCAATCGCTGAATGTAGCAGCTAAAAAAGAAATTGTTTTTCTTTTTCCATTACCAGGTCTGTAAATGTACTAGTACTAATTTGACACAAGATTATTTATGTGCAAGTTAGTTTACTGGCTTAATCTATATGTATAAATCAATAGCATCTGTGTACAATTTCACCTATATATGTAATGAGGGTGAGTCCAACTTGTTTCCGTAGCAATGAGCTTGGGAGATTGAAAGTAAGAGAACGTGAGAGAAGCAAGAGTTTTATGCATACATATTAAACAGGGAATGAATCCAGTTGACAAGATTCAAGTTAATTTAGCAGCAAGCTTTGTGCTGGGCAGATCCCAAATTGGGGCCAAGAATTCTTATCATGCACATATCAGATAGCAGCCTAACTTTCCTGTTCATTTAAAGCAAACCAATCATCCAAGAGGACAAACAACCATGCCTTAAGTCCATCTACCAGTGATTCAAGCATGAAGGCTATTTCTTTAACTTCCAATTAATTAACGTTCAAATTTGGAATAACTTCAAACAAAAAACGAACTCAAGATCATGACTAGAGTCTAGAGGGAAAAGTAAAAAAGAAATATAAAGGAACTCTATTTCTATTCAATGGAATTGAAACTGCTTCCATGTTTAAGAAATTTTGAGAAGCTGTTATACATAGTTTAATCCACCAAATACAAATAATAGGAAATATGAAAAAAAGAAAAGAAAAAAAGACTTTATCCTTAGGGGAAAAAACAAGTCTAATAGTGAATGTAATTCTCATAATGGTAGTTTACTGGAAGTTGACGAAAAGGTCATATGGGGTTATTTTCATCAAAAATAACCATAACAATTCAAGCTAAGCTAAGTTATATAGGGTTATTTTTCATCAAAAACCGTAGTACAATATGGATACAAGTATGTACACAAATATATGTACTGTACACCTCATCAAATATGTGTAATATGTTTGTATACAAAACTGATCAATGCCAACTCCATATCAAATTTGAGGTGAGGATCTAAACAGAACTTCTAAGTACATTTTTGACTCAACTGAAACTTAAATTTCAACTTGACTAATTGAATTGCATTTTCACAAAACCAGTAATATATTAGTCATTGCACAGAGAAACAAACATATATTCCTATTCACTCCAATTCCAAGAACCACCAATTGCAGGTGAAATTAACCAAAAGGCTTGTTGTAATATACTAATTATCAAATTAGCTAAACATAAACATAGAATTTCCAAAATCAACAACAAACTCTCAGATCAAAAACACAAAATCCACAAAATCAGCATCAATATTAACTCATATAATAAATTGAGAGGCATCACTTTTAAAGAATTCAAAACCTTAGATACCACAATACACAAAACAAAAATCAAAACACAGCATTCTCCTTTTTTTTTTCTCGGGAAACAAACGGAGTTAGAGAGAGAGGACCTGTAAACAAACAGACAAGAGTTAGGATATGTTTGTTTTCTGAGAAATGTGAAAGGATCTTCACAGCGGACGAGAGCATCTGTACTGTGGCGGCGTTTTGGCTCTTCGTCGGAGATGAAACTACAGATGTGCAAAGAAGACCGACAAGAAACTGCGGGAAAAGTTGAACAAGGAGGGTCACATTAATTTATTTTGCAGGGTTAGTAGTGACCTTGAAATAAGTCTACCTAAATTTAAGCTCAGCCCAATTTATTAGTGTTTGTTTCAACACATATTGCAATAAAGAAGGCGATGGCAATCAGACTGCTCTATTGCAATAATATTATACATACAAACATTATATTCATAGATGACGTAGAGTAGTTCTAACCATGCCTATATAAGCTAAATTTTATTCTCTAAATTTCTTATTAAACAAAAATACAATAATTGACCCACACAATCTAGATGCTTTACAGCTCCAAGCTCGGCTCGTTCTAGCTTTTTAAATCCTCTTCCCTAGAAACTATCACAATTTTATCCGAATAGAATTTGTTTGTAATTCTAATTCATCTTCCCTCGTTTGTTCTCTCTCTTCTCACTCTAAACACTTAAGAAGTTAGTAGTGCAAAAAGAGAAGAAGTTAGTAATAAATATTGCATGATATATATCAAAATAAATAAATATTGCGTAATATTCTCTCTCCAAGTCGCGGGCACCATTATGTGCTGGTGGTACCCACAGGTGATGTATCTGTGGGGTGTGGTCGACTGTGATAACACACGTGAGCCACCCTTTTTTGATTCTCAAAAAAAAAGATCTATCAAAAAAATAAATAAACATTTAAAGCGGTTGTAGTAAATAAGGTGAGAGAAAAAGAAAATGCCCTTAAATAAATTCTCCTGATGCAGTAGTTGACTAATTTTAAGTTTTAAATCTCATAAAAATTAATGGTCTATAAAAAGTGTAATTTTGTGGGCTTAGGCTTGAACCTATCTCTATAAGAGATTCTAATAAATGTATGGTATTATTGCACATTTATTGCTTTACTGTATACCAAAATACTTAATTCTAGAGCTCTCTCTCTCTCTCTCTCTCTCTCTCTCTCTCTCTCTCTCTCTCTCTCTCTCTCTCTCTCTCTCTCTCTCTCTCTCTCTCTCTCTCTCTCTCTCATTTATAACAACTAAGGCTTAGTTTGAGGGACTTGGCTTAGATTTGTGCATTGGATCTGGTCAGATGGTGACACATGTCTAATAGTAGACACATGTCATCATCTCAACGGGTCCAGTACTACTGGACACTAGACCTAAACCTTACCCTAATTTAGGGAAAAATTCTTAGGTAGTCTCGGAGTATAGTGAAATGGTGCTCTCTCCTCTCACATTCATGATGGACTCCACCATGAATTTATGGAAACGATACATTTAAAAAAAAGAAGCAATTATGGAAATTTAAAAAACATTTAAAGTGGCCCTAATCCTAATTTTTAATTGATTATAGTATTCCTTTAAAAAATAGAGGGAAACAAGACCCATGGCTTACCATGAGAACTGCTTTGATGTGTTCTTTTGTTCGAATGAAATGAGTTTTCATCCTTTAAAATCTTTAGCATAACATCAACAATGTCTTCTTGCTCTAACTTCGGCCAGGCTAGATCAAGCTGTTCGTCAAGCAACCTTTCGAATAATGAATCAAATCTATGATAACATTTTTTAATCCACCGTGGAAGTCCCATTATTGCATCCACAATCCCCCCGAGCCATGGAAGAATGTCTACAGTTGAAATCATGCCTAATATTTGCATGGCTTCTTCATTGAGCTCTTTAAGCTTACCTCCCTCCATTTCTTCATAATCTCTATTGAATGCTATGTGATATATAATGGAGTATGTTAAAGTAAGTGCTTTCTCACCGAGATCAATTGAGTTTGGCGAATTCTGAGTGATGGAGTCAATCAATTGAGTGACCAGGGACGGAACCAGGATTCATACCTGGGGGGGCCAAAGCTTAAAACCAAAAAAAAAAATTATGAAAATAAAAACTAACATTTATTTCATATTCAACAAAATACTACATACAAAATAAGTATTTCTTAAACATTTCATATTATAAAACACATCAACAAAGTATAACATACAAAATAAGTGTTTCTTATTTTGTGCGCGATTTTTGTTTAGTCCATATTTATTTTTTTATTTTGTTTTTGTACTTAAAGGGGCATGAATTTTATTTATTTATTTATTTTCTTTTAGGTCCATATCTAAATATTTTAGAAGAGGAGAGACAAATATATATATATATATATATATATATATATATAAGGGAAAATCTTAATTTTTTTATACTAGTTTTTTTTTTTTTTTTTTTAAATGATGGGGGGGGGGGGGGGGGGGGGGCAATGGCCCCCCTCTGCCCCAGTGTAGGTCCATCCCTGATTTTGTCCAATTGCATCAAAAAATGCTATTAAATTTGAAACTTTGAGAAAACAATTGAATGAAAGTAAAATTAGAAGACTGAAATGAATTTTAGTCTGATTTAGAAGGTGAAATTTGCATTTTAGTCTAAATTATTTTATCAATTAATTTTCATTTTTTGGCCAAAATTTGATAATTTCTCCGATATGACTCCGGAATAGCTAGCTAGTATTTTAAACTAACATGAAATTGATTCATAAAAAAAACAAAAACAAAAAAAAAAAAAAAACAGGAAATTGAAGTGTTTTTGTACTTGCCTAAGTACCGGCATGAAAAATAGTACTAGTTGGTAGAGTATGTAATTGAATCTTTTGATGGGATCCCGCCTTGATGAGGGAAAGCAAGAAGGTCCACCCAGTTGTAACGTACTAACGTGTAAGCCCCTAGCCCAAACCCAATTGGTCTAATTAAGGTTACTCAAAACCCACTGTGATAACCAACCAAATCTTGCTTTCTTTTTAGAGTGTACATTTAAGGTGGAGGTCGACGTCACACCCTGTACCTAGAACTAAAATTATTTAATATTTCATCCATGGGTGTTTATGTAATGGGCAATTGTACATTGATTTTTTTTTTTTGAGAATGTTTGTACTTTGAATTTGAATGGACTTAATTGGTAGACCGAAATTATTAGTAGTTTTTGTGAAGATTTGTGGTCTGTGTTTTGACAAAAGTCGTCTTAACTTGTGAAATCTACAAATCAAATAACTCCTAACTAGAGGAAAATGGGGATTATAAAGATGATAAATTTTGAACGCAAGTGAATTTTGCCATTTAGGTGTGTGACAGAGTGTAAGGAATTTCATTGCAAACTCAAAAAAAAAAAAAAAAATTAAAAAAAAAAAAAATAGAGGCGATGATAATCCTAACAGACTGCTTTATTGCAATAATATTATACATACATATGTTATATTCATAGATGGCGTTGGGTACTTCCAAACGTGCCTATATAAGCTAAATTTTATTCTCGAAATTTATTAGAGTATTAGCATTGAGGAATGCTAATGCCAAATTTAAAGGAAATTTAGCATTTTTAACCCCAAAACCATCTGCATCAGAGAATGGTATACAGCACTATTGCAAATTTTTTTGCAATACTGCTACAGTACAATTCTAAACATAGAATTGTATTGTTCACAGTATTGTAAAAAAATAATAATATTTTATTATGTTTTTCCCACGAAATCTTCTCTCTCTTCCTTCTCTGTTTCTCCGTTTGCTCTCCTCTCTTCAGACCCAAACACCATCGCTGAAGCTTCACCAAGCCTCTCACCCATCTCCATCGCTGAAGCATCACTACCCACACCCACTGTCACCACAGCCACAACCACGACCATAGCCACAGCCGCCACAGCCACCACCACCACAAACCATACCCACCATCAACCAAAACCCACGCACCCACCTACCTTCCATCACCGTGAACCCCAACCCAAAATCAATCCGCCACCAACACCGTAACCCATACCCATCCACAACCCCAACCCAAAATCACTCCGATCAACCCACGAACCCAACCACAAAAATCAAACCCCAACCCAAAATCAATCGGCCACCAACACCATAACCCATACCCATCCACAACCCCAACCCAAAATCACTCCGATCAACCCACGAACCCAACCACAAAGCCACTCTGATCAACCCACAAACCCAACCACAAAAATCAAATCCCACCAAAATCAATCAAAACCCAACAAAATTAAAACTCACCGAAAAACGATCCACGATCCACCGCAGAGACCCACGATCCACGATCCACCGCCCAGCCACACCTAGCACCAGAGAGACCCACAAACTCGAGAGGTAGTCAGGCATAGAGAAAGGGAAATGGAGGGGCAGAGAGAAAGTGACAGAGAGCATGGGAGAGAAAGTGAAAAAAAGATGAAAAAAATGAAGAAGTTCCAGCAATCTGAAAAAATATAGCGGTTGGAAATAAATAATAAAGAATGGTTAAAAAATAATATTTTAATAAAAATAGAGTTTTGGGATGTAGGAGAAATGGTAAAATGGTATTGTATAATGATAAAGTGGTATTTTAGAATGGTAAAATAGAATAGCATTAGCATTCTCCAATGCTAATGCTCTTAGTAAACAAAAATACAAATTGACACGCATTCTAGATGCAATAGCTCCAAGCTCGGCTATATATTTTTTTTGTTCCTTCCATGTAACTTCGGCAAATAACCTAACCCATGAAACCTCAGCAAATAACGTAACCCGATAGGTGCAATGATTAAAGCGACTCCTCCTATGAAGACATACAATGGTGAACAACCAATAATTATTTTGGCGAACCAGTCTGAAGCCTGGGTTATGATCATCAATGAACTAAAATAGCCGAAACAGAGGTATACAGAGAATACGGCTAAATTCGCACCAACGACTTCGTCTGGTGGAAGGAGGATAGCCATTGATGCGATTGAGGACAAAAATATAATAGAATTAAAAATCAAGAACATCGCAAAAGCGGCTGTTCCCCTAGCAGTGGCTGACCCTGCTCTATGTGGTGCTGTGATATTCAATTTGAACAGATCATCTGCGCTACGGCGCCAGAGTGCATCTGTGGTATTGTTTTTGAAGTGATCATCTTGCCAAAGTCCCCCAGGAGGGGTGATTACCGCTTGATAGGTCACTGTTACAAGCAGTGCAGCAACCACCAGCAACGCACTGCGCCTTTCGTCTGTCATTCCTTCCAGTTGACGCCCAATAAGTATTTTTACGCTCTCAGAAATTTTGGGCAGCATTAGGTAACGTTCATAAGAAGAAGTAACAGTAGGAAGAGATGAAGCTGTTAAAGCTCCAGCACGGTCTAGTATAGCCCTCATCTCGCTGTTGTCTACTTCTTGGGGTTGTTCTTGCAAGATGTCCAAAGCTGTTTTACCCTCTAAATTCTTCTCGTTTATGTACACAAATCTCTCACCACAAGCTAATAAGTGAGACACAGCCTGCATGCATAATGTAGTGATACAATACTGTCACAAATCTCATCATCTATGTAAAATATTACTCAACAGTCTCAACCGCCATCCCTTTTCTTTGATATCGAGGCCATAGATGTATGGACCATAGAATAGATCCTGTTTGAGTAAGTTCGTCCGTCTTCCCTTTTCTTAATTCCAAATTCATAAGACCTCTCTCTTAAATCATTTTTTATTACTTCTAATTTACAACAAGGTTTTGAAACCCGGACCGTTTATTGAACCGTAAAAGAGAGATGTTCAAGATTTTTGAGGTTGAATCGGGGTTGAACCGTGATGATGTCATAATTAATTAAAACCTAAATATAGATATTAAATTTATAAAACTAGCAAAACTGACTAATATATCTATATATGTGAGGGAAATTTAATGATTTTCAAGCATATATTTAATAATTAAATAAGAAAGTTAATAAAATAAAATAATAACCATGAAAACATTAAAATTTATGATTAATTTTTGAAGTAAAGTTGAATATCTTTGAAGGATTTTAATTATAATTTTTTTTTTTAATTCCTTGTAAGAGATGGATAATTTAATTAAGTAGAATAAAATTGTGTTAAGTTGTTTTTATAAAATTTTTAAAAAAATTTGCTAAGGGGTTGGATCTCACGGTTCTTGCCATCGGTTCTGCATGAATTGTGCGGTCCAACCCCGGTTTTAGGGGTTCATGAAATTGCCACATATGCCCAGTTCTCTATGCTTAAAAAACTGGATTTCAATCTGATTTTCGTTTTTTCCGGTCCGACCTCTCGGTCCAATCTGGGTCTGAAAACAGTGATTTACAAAGCCAATGAATCTCTAAAGATGAGATAACTTTTTTATATGTTCCTAGAGATGGAATTATACATAGACCAAGCAAGCTAGCTAGGGAGGCCATGATGGAAAAACCATCTACAATATAAATATAATTTTTATTTGATTTTGTGAATGATGGAAAAACCATCTACAATATTTGAGTATTGCAACCATAAATGTTGTCAAAATAGGTTTCATAATAAAATGAAAGATGGTTATTTGTTCCAAACTCTTTGATCTTGTACATTAAGTGTGCGTTTGGCATGGCTTAAAAATCCGGCTTTTTTTAATATTTAGTTTATTTTTATTACTATCCATGGGTTCCATTGTACTTTTTGGTACTATTCATAGGTCCCATTGTACTATTTCAGCTACATTTTAGCTTTATCTATAGTATTTTCAGGCTTTCAGCAAAAAGTTTTCAGTTTCAACTAAATAAACTGTTCCCAAACGGACTTTAAGAGGGAAATTACTATGCATTTTAGTGTAATAGAATATTGAGGTTTTGTTTTGTTATATTTTATTTTTCTTCGATGGTTAGGAGAAAGGGAATTTCAACCTTGAATGTCTCAGTTAAAAACACCATGAGATGCCAACCAACAATTGAACTACAAGACTCTTGGCAAAAAATTGAGTTAAAATATATTAAGAAACTGTTATTTTATATTTTATTATTCAAAGTTTTTTAATACTAAAGGTATGTTTGATTAGGCGTTTTGGATGATTAAAATAGCATTTTTAAAACCCAAAACTCTGTTTTACAACCACAACTTTTCATAGTTTTTTTTTACAAACGCTCATTTTAAACTCAATAGAACAAAATTTTCCAACAACTTATAAGTACAAACGCAACGTAAGTAGATGTTTTTTGGTTCTTTTTTATTTTATTTTTAGAAGTAGATGTTAATTTGGAATTAAAAATCATAACTAATTAAGTAAAAGAGAGAGAGCTTGCCTGGGTTTGATTTTTGGATACTGCAATGTGCAATATAGTATTGCCTTCCACATCTTTCAGCTTCAGGATTTCACTCCAAGAAGGCCACTTCTGGAGGGCAATATGAAGAGCGGTTTCATTTCGTGTCGTCACATCTGTAATAGAATCAGGATAGACTAATAAAAATTTTTCTAATAAAGCAAGGTGATCATTTGTTGTTGCTGCGTAATGCAAAGGAGTTATACACTCCCTTCCTTTGACATGAACAAGGTCCGCATTGTGTTGTAGAAGCTGACACACCATCTCTATATGCCCATTTCCTAGAGCAAGGTGAATGGGGCAATGCCCATCTGGATTTGGCTTGCTAACAAAAGAGGGCTTTAATTTCATCATCTCGATGGAAAATGGGATGTGCCCAGCAGATGCAGATTTATGTAAAGGAGTATCAACTAATGAGAGCTCATCAATGTGGTTCAAAAGTTTTACATCCTCGCGAATTATGATGTAAAAGGCATCAATATTTCCTTGTAGAGCAACCTGATTCAACCTCTCAATTCTCTCATCCATTCTCAAGAAGGCTAATATATTAAGGTAGGCTTTTCCTTTGTATGAACTTGATGATGCACAGCTTAAATAAATACTAGTGCCAGCCACCACGAAGAACAATTTGACAAAGCTGATAGTACTCTTCACAATGACAGGCTTCCCAGACAAATTGTTCAAGATTGGTTTTGGGTTAACTGGTATAGTCATAGTTACATATCGTATCGCGTACAAAAAGTTTCGTATTATGGATTTCAATCACCTAATAAATGAATGTTTGAAATATGTTTTGGTGCTTGGTGACACATCAATTTGTAACTTTCATATAGTAATAGTTATAGACTTGTAGTATCCCTAGCATTACTCATTTATTTGAAATTTTATCCCAGTCTATATTAAAAATTTGATGTCGTGGTCTGATAATTATCAAAAGTAGAGACCATAAGTTAAAACTATTTTTTTTTTTTTTAAAACAACTATTCCCATCACCTCATCAAATTTTACATGATTTTGTCTCTAATCCCGATCAAGGAATGAGAACTATTTGTTCTACATTAGTTTCGAAGTTATTAGATGTTCATTACATTCATATGACAAGGGATTGGTCAGGTGCCTTCCATCGAATTAAAAAATTAATAAAAAGTTTTAGGTGGTTCACACGTTAGGTATTGGCACAAAAGCAGGAAAAGTAATTAAAGAAGTTTTAAGACGGTCAAAAGTTGGAATGGAAGTTCTCACGTCAGGTATAGACACAAAAGCTAAAAAGAATTAGAGAGTTTCAGGTGATTCTCAAGTTAGGTATAGGCACAAAAGTTGGAATGGAAATCTAATTAAAGTTTGGAACAAAACTTACTTAGAGGTATTACTTCAAGTTCGATGTTTATTTAAGAAGTTTCAAAATATTTTCACCCAAGTTCACCATCCCCTTTTTATTATAGTAGCAGTAATTATGCTTAAGTAGCAGCTTCAAAATTAATCTCTTTAAAAATTTGAATGCCCCGGTGTTGCAGGGATTACTAGCATAATATGTCATAAAATAAAAGCTCGTTTATAAAACGAACTATAACAAGAAAAATGCAGTGAATGGACTTTGTTGTCAAAGATTAGGTTGTACCAGTAATATTGTTGTGTACAGGTTGAGTCTCTGTAGAAATTGCATAAAGACAACAAGGTTATGACATGCTCAAAATGATGAAGTGATGAGTTTTTGCCATATATTTTGCATCATAATGAATTTTTGGGTGAAACTCGTTTTATTGAAAAGTAGATATATGAGACTTCAAAATGAGCACAAATTTGACCCAATTTAAGTTTGGAATAAGTGAAATATAATTGTTTGAAGTTGGCAAAATTGCATTGTCTGCGATAATTTCATTCAAGCAAAAATATTTTCACTCAAGCTAAATAGTCAGATTTTGATTTCCAAATTTTGATAGAAAATCATTTGTGCCTAACACATTTTTAGTTCATGTCGGCGAGGGTTGTTCGTGGAGAAGATTGCTAGAGACCTATTCCAAAGTTTTTGAGATTATTGCGGTGGTAACACCTTGAACCCAATGTATGAGCAAGACATGTGAAACGGCCTGCAAACCCATATACTTCACCTTATAAGTGTACAAGGCCCCACTAAAGTTCAAAAATTATTCTCTAAAGTAATTTCAATGACAAAAGAAAAATCTATTGACTATTCTTTAAAAATTAAAAAGTTAGTAATTCAAACATTGGCTAATTTGCATATTTATTAATACATAAAAGAAATTTCTTAGGAAATTACAACAGGTAGTCAGTTCACAAATTTCAAATTTTCTATCAGTTACTAAGTACTAGTTAAATCATAATACTCTTCTCAAACCTGTTATTCCTTTAAAAAAAAAAGGGTGGGGAGCTTGAGAGCTCAACAAGTTGTCAAAATCCCAACTAACTAGATTAAGCATATATACAAGTAATTTTTTTTTTTTGATAATATTAAGTATTTAACACACACACACGAGGAGAGGGGAGAAGGTCTTAAAAAACTAACAGTGGTATATATCCAAAATGACCTTATATATAAGTAAATTAAAAGAACTATTTATAGTAGGGGTGTCCAAGGACCCGCATCAACCGACCCGCCCGCCCGAAACCGCCCGAACCGAAGGTCCACGGGCGGCTCCGAATACACTCCACGGTCGGTCACGGATTGACACTTAAAAAATCCGAATAGTTCGGATCGGACCCGGGTTTCAAATTATTTCACCCGAAAAATCCGATCCGACCGAATTATTTATAATAAAAAAACAAAAAAAGCAGATTTGACATGTGCCCATCCCAGCAAATCAGTAATGCAGCCCCAGATTTCCCTCACGTTCCCAACATAAATATCAACCGTTGATCTCAAATTAAAATTTTAAATGAAGGGTGTTGATGACTCAAAACTGACTTAACTGGGCATGAAATGACCGGTCACCAGACTCACCACAGTGGCACAATAACCCAGTTTTAATCAACGGTTAGAATACAAGATGCAAAGCTAATCTAACGGTAAGAAATAAAGGGGAAAGATCTGAATCATTTTAGACTAAAATACTCAAACGGATTCAAGCTTAGCCACTACTCTTCAGTCTTCACTCTTCTTCAGTTTTCACTTCAGAGCCAGAGGTCAGGTCATGGACATGGCTTCCCATTCACGCCATCTCCTTCCCTTTTCACTCTTCCTCACCTGTTCAGTCTTCACTTCTTCAGTCTCACACTCTCAATTCTTTACCTGCTCTCTCAAACTCTCACAATCTCACACTCTATAAAGTCTAAACCGTTTCCCCAAATCCAAACTACTGCTTCTCCAAATCCAAATTCTAAAGAACAAACCCTAGCCGCCTCCAATGTCGTTACCCAGTCCCCTCTCCGCCTCCAACGCCTAGCGCCGCCGCCGCTGTCCACTCCTCTCTCCATAGCTACCGCCGGAGTCCTCACCCCGTGTACTCTTCACGGAGTAAGTAAGGTTAGTCTCGTTGATTTCATTTTCACTCTTCACTCTTCCCTTTTCACTCTTCCCTTTTCTTTGTTTCTCATTTAGTCATTTTCACTGCCGTTACCCAGTTCCCTTTTCTTTGTTTCTCATCTTTCTTTTTTTTTAGTCTCGTTGGTTTAATTTGTAATGGAAATTAAATGTTAAAATCAAATAATCAAATGTTAAAATCAGATTCATACTATGAAACCCTAACTAAAAATAACTTAGAAACCCTAACTATTTTACTTTTGTTCTTTGTTCATACTATGAAACCCTAACTAAAAATAACTTAGAAACCCTAACTATTTTACTTTTGTTCTTTGTTCTTTTCTTAAATCAATTTTGATCTTGTTTTAGTTTTATACGGGATTGAAAGCTGACTCAGTCTCCAAGTATCATTATCTGCTCTGAAGTTTGAAACCCATACACCCACGGTTTTCTTCAAGGTAGTTTTGCTTTCCTTTGTATTTAAAATTTAGAGATCCTAACTATTTTACTTCTGTTCTTTGTTCTTTTCTTTAATCAATTTTGATCATGTTTTAATTTTATTCAGGATTGAAAGCTGAATCCAAGTATCATTATCTGCCTTCAAGTTTGAAAACCATACATCCACGGTTTTCTTGAAGGTATGGTTTCTGCTTTCCTTTGTATTTAGTAAAAAAAAAAAAAGAATGTAGTGATTGTGGTGGTTGTTTGATATTTCTTTTTACAAAAGGGGCAGAGTAATTTAAATGATAAATAGAATGTTGAAAGGGAAACTATTGAATGTAATTCATGAGAGTTGTTTTTAAAGTTTTAGAACATTTACCTTGCTTTGTATGAGAAGATTGTTGTGATGTGATTAGTTGATTGTGGTGGTTTGATATTTCTTTTTACAAAAGGGGCAGAGTAATTTAAATGATAAATAGAATGTTGAAAGGGAAACTATTGAATGTAATTCATGTGAGTTGTTTTTAAAGTTGTAGAACATTTATTAGTTTGTATGTTCTGTACTGCCCAAATTAGACAAGGTTTATTTAACATTTTGGTTATTGCATCTTATGGAAGTTTTAGTTTACCTTGCTTTGTTTTTAAAGTTTTAGAATATTTACCTTGCTTTGTATGAGAAGATTGTTATGATGTGATTAGTATGATCATGCAATTTGTCACTGCTAAGAAGAGATCTGTGATCTTGCATGTCCCTAATTAATTTACTTCATTAAGTTATCTGTGATCTTGCTAAGAAGAGATATGTGATCTTGCTTTCTAATAATCTCTTTTGATTATGTTTATTAAAATGTGTGGTTCCAGGATAATGGTTTTCCTTTTTGGTGTGTGTGGTTATTATTTATTATTATTATTATTAAAGCTATTAATTATACTCGTTACTCTAGTTTGCTAATATGTATCTTTGTTTTTTTAGGTCATGGAAACCAACACTAATGAACCCTCTGTCCAAACACCAGCTGCTACAGAAGATGATGGTGTTATTCCCACCCAAGTTGAAGATTCTGCTGCTACCCAAGCTGAAGCAGCTGCTGCTTCTGAGTTGCCCCCAGTTCCACCATGCCAAGTGAGTATGACAGCTCCTGTTAGTGGTGGTTGTAGTGGTAGGAAAAAGTCTGTTGTTTGGGGTCACTTTGAAAAAGTAAAGATAGGTGAGGGTGATACTAGTAAAACTAAGGCTATCTGTAATTATTGTTAAAAATCTTATAATGCTGATAGTAAGAGTTGTGGTACTAGTAATTTGTTAGCTCATGTGCCAATATGTCCCAAGAACCCTAATAGAGAAGATGTAGTTAGAGGGCAGAAAACATTAGCTTTTGTACCCAAAAAGGATGGAGAAGATGGATTCCACCTTGTGTCAACATCCTTTTCTGTTGAGGCTACTAGAAAGGCATTGGCCGAAATGGTTATAATTGATGAGTTGCCTTTTAGGTATGTCGAGGGGTATGGGTTTAAGAAATTTGTAAGTACCTTACAACCTAAGCTTAGATTAAAGGATATCCCATCTCGTCAAACTGTGGCTAGGGATGTGATTGGCATTTATAATAGTGAGAGAGAGAAGCTAAGGAAATCCTTGAAGGGTTGTAGGGTGTGTCTCACTACGGACACATGGACTTCTATTCAAAATTTAAATTATATGTGTCTGACTTGTCACTTTATTGATGATGCTTGGAAATTACATAAGAGAATTCTAAATTTTTGTCAAGTTGAAGACCACAAGGGGGAGACAATAGGTAGAAAAATTGAGATGTCGTTGCGTGAGTGGGGTATTGATGGGATATTCACCTTGACGGTGGATAATGCTAGTTCAAATTTAACAACAATTAAATTTTTGCAAAGGGTGACTAAAGATTGGAATGGGGCAGTTTTAGGAAATGAGTACATGCACATGAGGTGTTGTGCCCATATCCTAAACCTCATTGTGGGGGAGGGTTTAAAAGAGATAGATGCATCTGTTGCTAAGGTGCGTGAAGCTGTGAGGTATGTGAAGTCCTCACCCAATAGAAGTCAAACTTTTAGGAGTTTTATGGAGAGGTTAGGTATGGAGTCCAAGAGTCTTCTCAGTCTAGATGTACCTACTAGGTGGAACTCGACCTATATCATGTTAGAAACTACTGAAAAATTTGAGAAAGTGTTCCTCCGAATGGATTTTGAAGATGATGGTTATTCGTCGTACTTTAGGACCAAGGAAGATAGTGGTGGTTTGGGGTCTCCATGTATGACTGATTTCCAAAATTGTAGGGTGTTTGTGACTTTCTTAAGGCTGTTTTATAATGCAACAAAGAAATTTTCTGGTTCATTGTATGTTACTTCAAATGCCTTCTATGATGAGATCTTTGTTATTCAGGAGAGTATTTCCAATTTAGTTAAATCCCAAAACACTCTCTTGAAAAGCACAGCCACAAACATGCAAACTAAGTTTGAGAAGTATTGGGGGGAAGGGGAGAAAATTAATCCTCTTTTGTATGTGGCTGTGGTCTTTGATCCACGAAAAAAATTGAGGTTTTTGAAGTTTTCATTTTCTGAGATTTATGGGAATGCAGTTGCAGAAGTGATGGTTGATAAGGTGAAAGACCTTTTGTTTAAGTTGTATAATTTTTACACTTGTATTCATTCACCAAATGTGCAAGATCAAAGTGGGAGTGATAGGACAGAATTAGAAACTGATGCTAGTGATCCATATGTGATGGTTCACTCACGATATGAACGGTTTTTGCAAGTTGAGCAATCTGTAGATTGTAGTAATGAGCTTGAGAGGTATTTGGCTGAAAACTGTGATGGTAGAAAGGATGAAAATTTTGAGATATTGGAGTGGTGGAGGGACAATTGTAATAGGTACCAAGTGTTGTCTAAAGTAGTTAAGGATGTGCTGGCTGTGCCAGTTTCCACTGTTGCATCTGAGTCAGCATTTAGCACTGGAGGTCGAATTGTTGATCCATTTCGAAGTGCACTATCTCCTCTCATGGTTCAAAACCTTGTATGTTCACAAAATTGGCTTCAAGCCACAGTTCCAATTTCTCATCGCCAGTCAAGGGATGATGTTGAGGCCTTGGAGGAGGAGTTACTTGACTTAGGTAATATGCTTAAATTCTGAAACTTAGTGTATTAATTGTATTGAATGTCTGTTGTATTGAAGCAAAATTTAATCTATTTGTGTTTATTGTGTTTATTTCCTATTCTTTTCTAGTTTTAAATCAACAACCAACAGCAAATACCAGCTCAAGCAAGGGTTCCACTTCAGGCAAACGACCCTTGATTAGCATTGATGATTAATCACTGACTTGGTATGATTCTGCCTTTATAGCCCCTTACTATTATAAACTTGGTTTCCTTACTAGTTGGTTGGTACTAATGTATTGTTTGTTGAATATTTTTTTGTCTATTGTAGGAGGATGGTAAATTATTTTGTAAAGAAGGCAGCATTTTGGGAATATTTTGGAAGCTTTTTTGCACATATTGCTTTTCTAACTTGTAGCAATACTCAACTGTCAATACTTATAGAAAAGAAATCTTAGTTCATAGGTTTTCTTTTCTATTAGTAATAGACTTATAAACTTTAGAGTAGTCATTCAATGCTTTGGAAAAGCTATTTTTTGGAAATACCTATGGTATTTGATTGTTGTAATTAATTATATAGCTTGAAACATTGTATAACTAGCAAGCTTTCTGCCTTATGGGTTACTGCCCAAAAAACTTGCAGTGACTGCCTTTATGTTATTAAGTATGTATATTTTTTGGAATATTGCAGTATAGTATTGGAAATATTGCTGGAAATATTGCTGCCCAAAAAACTTTATGTTATTGCTGGAAAAAATTGGAAATATTATTTGTTGTGGTTTGCAGGTTTTATGGGTGTTGAGCAGTTTACTGCCTAGGTGCCTTTTGTGGTGTTTTACACTGTAAAATTTACAGATAACAGATTAGTTGATTGTGTTTAATTTTTGTTCTTAATGTGGGAAAGATTACCTATTTGGATAACAGAGACTTTTTGGTGTGTTGACAGTGTTGTGTTGATCACAGGTGATAAAATGAATAAGTCTTATTTGGGCCTTTTTGATTTGTCCTGATTGATGGCCCAATAGGTCTACTTTTGTTATGCTGGAAGTTCTATTTCAAAATTTCAAAAGTAAGTAAGTAAAAAGGCCCAAAAAAGTGAATTTTCTGTGATTTTAACAATGGCAAAAAGTCCGGCCCAAATCGAGGCCCAGACCCGTGAAACCGATGACTCCGACCCGGACAACCCGATTACCCGAAATGTCGGATCCGACCCGATATTCGGTCGAATACGGGTCCCAAATATAAAAAACCGATTCAACCGGGTCGAGTACGGTTTGGGCCCAAAACCGACCCGGTCCGACCCGTGGACACCCCTAATTTATAGGATAAAACTCATAAGCTTAGAAATTGCATATCAATTCAATTAGAAAATTAACTATAGGGAGATGAATGGTAAAAGCCCAAATAACGAATTTGGGAGGCCCAAATAATATTGGGCCATAGGCAAGAATAGGCTCAACATGCAATCCCCAAATGAAGGCCTCTACAAAGACATATACCTTGGACCACGGATTAAAGAGATACCTCATTATGAGCCCAAAGATAAGTCACCCGTGATAAAATACCTCTCCCAAGCTAACAATGTCAACTTAAGTTTCGAGCATCCGAGGAATAATCTTGAAACAAATGGGATTATCCGAAGACATTTTTTAAAAACTTCCAGATAAATCTACAATAATCTATCTAAAAAACTTGCATTTAATGTTGGACAATTGATTAGGATAAGGCAAAAAGCCTCAAAAGTCTCTATTCATCATAATGTTGACGAAAGAAGAGCCCAAAGGATAGAGGGCTGTCCGGTTGAATAAGGACAGCTCATGCTAGAGCTCATGTTGGAGAAGAAAAAGGAGCAAGTACAATGAAGGATAAGGATGAAGAAGGAGAGGAAGGTGAAGTATAAAAGGGAAGGAACTTATAGAAAAAGGGAATTTTTTTTCCAAATTTAGAGAGATAAAAAAGAAAAGAGAGATACACTGTGAGAAATGTAGTGAGATAAACTTGATGAATAAAGCTTTGATCCTATTTTATTCCAGAGATTGTTTAGTTCTTACTCAAATCTCCCATTATGGATTATTATAAACCCATGATATAAATTAATTGTGATCATAAGCCCAAATTAATCAACGTTTAAATTAGCGCTTCCACATTAACATAACTTTTGATAAGTAAAAAGGTCAAAATTTTCATTGTACTTGAAATGATGCACATATCCGATCAAATTTCATATGCTTAACAATTTTTATAAATATGGTCATTAGCTCGTTATATATCCATGAGACTAAGTCCAGAACCATGTAAGTAGTCATAAGCCCCAGAAGAAACTAGTGTAGTCAAATTGTATACCTTTTTTGGTGGGGTATAGTCAACTTGTACCGTTATTTTTTTAGGATATATTCAATTTTATATCAGCATATTTCCAAAATATCATAAAATATCATACTTTAAAAATATATTTCATTCAAATCTCTAGTTCCTTTTACTAATTTTTCACACGCTTGCTACAAGTTTAAAGGGAATACAAACTTTTAAATACTGAACTGAATCAAATAAATTGATGATTTCAATCAGGAAGAAATTCTAGTTCTTTTCTTTTATGGAAAAACAAAGGAATATTTAATAAATAAAACATTTAGGTTTAGGAAAAATATACTAGCCAAGAAAGATGTTACCTCTCAACAACGATGTGATACTAATTTTTTATTTTTTTTTAAAAAAACCTACCTAACCCATTTTGTCCATTGTGTATGTGACTAATGGAATAACGATGTGATAATAACTTCTTATTTAATAAAACTATCAAATCCATTTATTCCATTGTGTATGTGGCTAACAGAACAATGATGTATGTGATAATAGTTTTTTAATTAAAAAAACAACATTTTATCCAATCCAAACTTGTATTTGAGCCCCAATTGTATATTGAAAAAAGTTAACAAACGTTCTAAGAACATTGGTGTAAAATACATATTTAGAAACCTTTTATGAGAAAAGGTAAAAAACAATTAATTTTTTTAAGACTTTTTATATTTTCTATCAAATTAGTGTCAAAACTTTCCTAAAATAATTTGTTAATAATTGTCTTAAGGCACTGTTAACATGACCATTCACATTTAACCCATTTCAAGGTGAAGAAGGAGCAGTTACAGACTTAGGGTCCGTTTGGATTGAGCTTATTTTTGTTGAAACTGAAAACTGAAACTGAAAACACTGTAGCGAAATAATTTTTAAATGTGTGAATAGTGCCGTGGGACCTATTTTTAATAAAAAAATGGCTGAAAAGTGGGATTTGTGGGACCCGTGAACAGTGCATCCGTACACTGTTCACGGTTGACTTGGTTAAATATTGCGGCTGGAATTAAAAAAAAAAAAAACGAAACGTGATTTTCAAACGCAGACGTGCAAAACGCGAAATCCAAACGGGTACTTACAGTCTCTAAAGTCTCTAAACCACATGAAGTCTAATTTGGTCAACCTTTTCTTAAGCACTGCAAATTTGTTGGATCTTTTATACAAGTGTTCCGGCCTCTTCTTTTATCCACGAGTTGTCAAAAGCCCAGCCCAAAGGAAAGCCCAAGTTACACGCGCCCAACAGGCAAGTGAGGTCCAAGTCCTTAGTAAGGCCGCTATCCATGGCAAAGCAAGCTCCACATCAAAGGTCCCTGAAGGCCCAAATAATGAACTCAAACAAGCGGACTCATGAAACTTGGGGAGATCAACCTTGGTTATGCCGCGAAACTGAGAAAGGTCTGAGTGGCAGAATGGGGAGAGACCCAACAAGAACAAAGGGTTCAACAATCTCCAGATCCGCTACAACAAGCCCAATGCAGACATGAATCTATTCAAAATTATTTATTTATTTTTAAACACCCCATGGATAGACACAAAATTATAATCATTCTTATTGAATTTTTTTATACATCTCTATCAATTTTTTAGATAAATACATAAACTTAGTTGTTGTTATCTTTTGTTTTTTCCTTCACTCTTTTTGTTAACATTGCACATATATTAGATTTCATTATCTCAATTTCTTCTCCATAACATTTTTTTATTAATTTTTTTAATAGGAACTTCTCTGTAACTTTGAGTTTATGTGTTGATTTATATTTATTTCTTTTCGATGCTTCATTTCCGTTACTTTTTAATTATTTGATCTTATTACCAATATATATATATATATTGGTAATAAGATTTGAACCCATGATCTTGAAGCAGCAAACAAACCAACTAGATTTGCTAAAGATGAAAACGATGTACACATATGGCTAGAGAATGTCCTGCCAATAATTTGAAACTAAGTTCTTGAATTAACATTTTTTTTTTTTTGTATTTTATTTTCTTATTCTTTGTAAGTTATTGATTTCATTGCATGCGTTTTTTTGATAAAGTTCATGGTAACTATTTTATTTTTTTGAGGGTTTGATATGGTATTTCACTGTGATTATCATTATGTATTTTAAGATTTTTAATCGGTAATATATATTCTTCCATGAATATAAATTAAAGAGAAATTTTTGGGGAAAAAAGAAATATTAAAATTGAAGAACCAAGCCAGTTGACTATTTGAAACCCACATTGAAGAAGTAAAATTAGTAACTTTTTTATTGGGTTAAGATAATTAAACATTTTTATTATTTTTAAAATATAATTTCAAAATTATATACAAGAAAAAAATATCTTATTCATGTTATAAACATAATAATAATAATAATAATAATAATAATAATAATAATAATAATAATTAAAAAAAGAGTGCAATAAATATGTTTGTTTTTAGAATGCATAAGATGATTTATTATAGGGATGGCAATTTAAATCCGATCTGCGGATACCCGGTCCGACCCGACCCTAATGGGTCGGATTTTACCCGGCCCGATAAAGAATAGGGTCGGGTATGGGTTTTAAAAAAAAACCCGAAGCGGGTCCGGGTCGGGTTCGGATTTTATTAAAAAAACCCGAAACCCGGCCTGAAACCCGGTTATATATATAATTACTAAAATACCCTCCTATATATACATAGTTATAAACCCTAATATTTCCGATTCCTCATTTCATTTCAGCATTCAGCTCCCTCGCCTCTCTTCTCTTCAGCTCACACCTCCGCCTCTCATTTCTTCAGCTCACTCCCAATCTCACCGTCGGCCCAACTGCCCTACCTATCTTCGCCGCTCTAGCTCTCACCGCCGTCCCAAGCTGTCTTAGCTCTCTCACTCACTGTCTCACACGGACGCTTCCCCCTCTTCATCTCTCAGTTCTCTCACTCACACGGCCACAAGCCCACAAGCAGTCAAGCACAGGCACAGCTCCGTTTCGTCCTCCCCGTCGCTGATCTCACTCCACCTCGTTCTCCATTTTTTTTTTTTTTTCTGGGTTCAGTTCGTCTCAAATTCTCAATCTTGTGAGTTTGTGTTTGTATTTGTGATTATGAAAGGGAAAATCATAGATCTAAAATTTGTGTTTGGTTTGTGATTTTGAAAGGGAAAATCGAAGCTTCTCGCTGCAATTTTGTGGTTTTTGATCACTAGCTTCATTGGTGGGTCTCTCTCATAATATATATATATATTTTTTTATATTAAAATATGTGAAACCCATTTTGTATTTGGGGACCTTCGGATTTGTGTTTGTATTTTTTTTTATTAAAATATGTGAGTTCTCATCGCAGTTTTTGGTTGTTGATGGTTGTAAGGAAACGTTTTTCTCGGCTTTGTTTGTTTATTTATTTTATTGTTTAGCTGTTGGGTTAAGGATCTTCTGTTCAGAGCATTTTGGTTGGTTGCCATTTGTTTTGGTTTTTAGGTAGTTTCTATTTTTTGGGTTACATGTTTTGCAAAAGAATCCCATTATTCCATTCCATTTTGGTTAGTAATGAACAGTCTATAATGAGGAAAACCATTTCATTCTTTTCCGGGTTGTTTTGAATCTTTTGATTGTCCATTGATGATTCAGAATCTTGCCTCCAATATTTTGTTGCAGGCATATGCATTGATTCTTTTTTCTCAGGAAAACAATTTTTTTTTTAATTGATTGGGCCACGGATTGGGCCACTGTTAGGGGCTAAAGATTGGGCCATGAAGTGGCCTGGCTGAGCGGGGCCCGGCAGGGGCGGGTCCGGGCGCTGGGAAAAAAATCCGTTTAGTAAACAGGCTGGGTCCGGGTTGCAGGCTAAGACCCATGGGTTGGGTTCGGGTATGGAAAAACCCGGCCTGAACCCGACCCGTTGCCATTCCTAATTTATTATTTTTTGCCAATATTATGAAACAAAATTTGTAAGCTTTGCTTCAAACTTACATGGATTTAAATTTTTCATTAATTTTTTGCTTGCATTTTATTTTATATTAATTTTATTTTATTGATTTAAAATATTTATTTAATACTTAAGTTACATATGATTCTTGATTAAACCATGCATCACACAAGCATAACCCTAGTATATTATAAATTTATTTATGTCACACTAATAGTATTTTTGTCATGTTAGCTTGTATGATTGTTTTAGTAAAATTTGTAGTATTTTTATTATTTTCTTTAATATGTGCCAGTGAAAATAAGAGGTTATGGAGGTTTCCAAATGATAGGCCAAAAACGAATTGACCGCTTGTGATAAATTAACCAATTAATTTATCCAAGTGAATTAATTAAGTTAATTAACATGCAAACGCATGGTAGCACAAACATATCACCAATTAAACTAAGTATGCAGCGGAAAATAAATTAACACGGTGATTTGTTTACGAATAGGGAAAACCTAACGGCAAAAACCCCACTGGGTGATTTTTATGTCACCACTCCTGAAATTCCACTATTATCACAACAAGTGGTTACAAGTAAAGGAATCTCAATACCTTATACCAACCTACAGTTGAAACCTTACCCTAATACCCAATTGGACTTGTTCTGTAGTGGCAATTTCTCCTTTCGATGCACGGCTCCCAAGTACGAGACTAACCAATTGCGCGGATCCCAGTACGTAACTTCAATCACCAGCTAGAGAAGGTTGTTGGCTGCAAAGTTTTTCAGTTCATTCCAACGATGAAGATCAAGAAGATGCTTGGTCACAAAACCCTACGGTGCACATACAGAGCAACTTCTTCAAGAACGATGAACTAGGGCAAATTCTGTCTCCGGTCACAATTTACTTGAACAAACTTTGCTCAACACTTGTGCAACTTGTGAACTCTTTGACGGCCCTTAAAATAATCCTTTTATATGTCTAGGGTTAGGAGAAAAGAAGTCCCAAAGACATATTCACGAATTCCAAGAAAACAGATCAGAATTTCTGGTTCTTTCTTAAACCTTGACAAATAGGAGGTGTTGAGTAGCTGTCGAGCAGGTGTCAAGCACACGGGCTGAACAGCTTTCTTAAGCTCGATAGATGCAGCTGTCGAGCTTTAATGAATTTGCACTTCTCAGCTTGTTTCTTGGACAGACTTGAATGACTTCAACACTTGATCTTGAAACCTTGTTTCTTAAAGTATTAACAACACCTAGATCTACCCAATTACAAGTAAAGTGCGTTTTGTCAAAGGATTAGCCAATTACATAAAATAGTGATATATGTTCCTAACAAGTGAATCACATATGTTCTAACACAAAACAACTAGAATCTGTACCACTCTCTATTCCACCAAAATAAACCTGACACATGTCCACTATTTAGTTAAATCCTGCCATTTTTCCTCTCCTTATTTCAATTACCAAAAAAAAATCTCATCACACCACCACCACCACCAACCTTTTTCGACATTGGCTATCGAATTTTAAATAATAAATAAAAGAATAGGCCCTTTCATTTTTTTAAATAGATATATTGATAGCCAAAGCTTAGAGAAAATCTAATTAGATTTTAATCGGATTCTCAATTTTACGCCATGTGTTTGATTTAATTTTTAATTTTGTATCAAGAAAAGTATTGAGTGTAAAAATTGAAGAGTCCAAATCTAATTAGATTCTAAATTGGATTTCAATTGGAGTCAAATTTTCCACCACGTGTCCATCTAAGTTCTTAATTTTTGTGACAAGTGAATTATTGAATGTAAAAATTAAAGAGTCTAAAACCAATTAATTAAATTATAAATCGTGTGTGTGTGTGTGTGTGTGTATAATGAGAAACCATTACATATTTTAGAAATGTATGGTTTAAAAAAAATATAAGCTAATACCATGTATAATTTGAGCCTCTTCTCCAAAAAATTATAATATGAAATGTATAATTTGTGTTTTGACCAAGTCTTCTTAACTTGTGAAATTTACAAAGCAATATGGGTCGCTCTCTGAGGTTCTAGGACGATTCTATTCCTACAGCCCCAGTGGAGCTTTCCTGTCCTTGTCCCAATACAGGTATCCCGTACCCTCTAGTGTTCTGTAACTGGTAGGGCATCCCAAAACACCATCCAAAGCACAATCATTGCACACCTCAATACCTGCACAACTTACCAATATGGAGTCCCTTGAAGGATTATGGAAAAAACTCTCTCTATTAGACTAAGAAGAAATTGGAATAGCATGCCCAAAGAAAGTGGAGCCTGACACCTTCACTCTTGCTGCAAAATTCTTGACAAAAAGAGTCGTCAATGTGGAATCAGTGGCTCGTACGTTTAGGCCACTTTGGAGATCGAAAAAGGATGTCCAGATTAAAGATATGGGTGACAACATCCTGTTTTTTAACTTTGAAGATGAATGTGATTTAGACAGGGTACTTGAACATGAGCCTTGGACTTACAGCAAACACCTTGTGGTCTTTGAGAAGTGACTGCAAATGTGCCAATATCATCACTTGCCTTCCAGTTTACATCATTCTGGATCCAAATCCATGAACTACCAATCCAATGTCTAAACCAAGAAACTCAGGATGCAATTGGAAGCTCGTTGGGCACACCATTACTCATGACTAATTCAGAAAGCGAAAGAGGTAAGGGAAACTATTTACAAGTTCGAGTTTGAATTGATATTACTAAACCTTTGAATAGGGTATGCAATGTATGGTCCGAGGGGTGTGTTATTGGGTGCGCAATTCTGAAGTATGAGCACCTCCCAAACTTCTGTTATTGGTGCAGATTGGTCTCGCATGATGATAGAGACTGTGAACGCTGGCTAGGAAGCGAAGGTTCGTTGAAGAAGTTAGACCAGAATTTTGGGGATTGGATGAGAGTAGAGATAGACCTCACTACCAGAAAAACTACCATTACTGTACCTAGAACTAGACTGAGACACCCAAAAAACAAAAAACCTCCATCACTTACACCTACAGCCCCAGACACACAACCACCAGCAGCTCGCCACGTGACCTTCCCCCAACCCCGGCGACAATCCCAACAACTGTCCCTATCACGACAATAAATGAGGTCATTAATGCTCATCAATCCGAGGTTGATTGGCAGGAGAATCAAACATTCAATGCACCTAACGGCTACATTTCTAGCAATGAGGAGGCAACCGTTGAAAAATCCAGCACCAAAGACAACATTGATGACAGGGAGAAAGACTTAAATCCCACGCACACTGAATCCGAGGCCAAACTGGACTTAAAGCCCAAAGTTCAAACCCAACACATCCCTACCACCATTGGGTCGTGCACCAGTCATCAGCCCACCAACAACACACAAAGCCAACCCAAACCTATGCCAACCAAAACAACGTGGGTTAGAATTTCACGTTACAAACAAAGCAGCCCAAATGACGTGATCATGATTGAGAGAAAACACAAAAGAAGTGATGAGCCTGAAAAAGATGGCCGACCCACAAAAAAAGTCTCAATGCCCTATGAGGAATCCCCAGAAGCTTACCCAATGGTGGTGGCTGCTAGGTAGCCCCGTCGACACCAATGAACACCATAAGTTGGAACTGTCGTGGTTTGGGATGACCATGTGCAGTTCAGGAACTCACCGAGATGGTGAAAAAATACTGTCCCAAAATAGTCTTTCTCATGGAAACAAAATCAAAAGACAACTATGTGAAGAATTTAAGGGCAAAACTGCTAGACAATGTTCACATAGTCTCTAGACACAATACAGGTGGTGGCCTTGCACTGTTTTGGAGCAAAGACATCAATCTACACGTGCTAGATTCATCCCCAACATACATTGATGCAGTGGTGAACCCAGGAGTGGATGACGCCTGGCGGTTTATGGGTTTTTACGGAAACCCTATAACGGCCAATCGGGAACACTCATGGGCACTACTAAAACATTTAAGCCTCAAAATGGATCTCCCTTGGATTTGTGTGGGAGACTTCAATGAGATAGTTAGAGCAGAAGAGGAGCTGGGTAGTGCAATGCATCAAGAGAGACAAATGACTGACTTTAGAGACGCTCTTGATTTCTGTGGATTCCAGGACTTGGGTTTTGTAGGTTCTCCGTTCATATGGTGTAACAACCAGTTCGACGGTACAGTGACTTGGATTAGATTGGACAGAGGAGTTGCAACCAACCCATGGATTCAAATGTTCCCATCAACCAGAGTTCATCATATCTCTGGTTCATCCTCGGATCATAGTCCACTGTGGATTTGTACTGACGATGAAAATGCCCAGTTTTACAGGAAAAGGAGACCTTTCAGGTTTGAAGCGGTTTGGATGAGGGATGAAGGGTGAGAAGCAGTGATAAAAAACTCATGTGAGGGCCATGCAATGGAAAATCCGATGGGCAGAGTGGTAAAAAAATTAAAGGCATGCCGGTTATCCCTTTAGATTTGGAGTAAACACTCATTCGGCAACATCCGTCGCATGCTACAATAAAAGAAAAAATTGCTAATGCTGGCGGAAGCAAACTCCATGAACGGATCAAACCATTCCCAGGTGAGAAGATTGAATGCGGAGGTGCATGATCTGATGGTCAAGGAGGAGTGTCTATGGCAGCAAAGATCAAGGGTGAATTGGTTGAAAGTGGGGGATCTTAACATAGCCTATTTCCACAACCGTGCAAACCAGAGAAATCGAAGAAATTTCATCTCCAAACTGATCCTTGACAGTGGGGAAGTTGTAGAAGAAGAACAGAAGATCAGGGAGGTATTTGTGCACTATTTCCAATCTATTTTCCAGTCAACGAACACAGCCGGGTTTGACCCAATCCTTTAAGGGGTTGAACCAAAAGTGACAACACAGATGAATGCCGATCTTACTCGGCCTTTCACAGCCATGGAGGTGGAGCAAGCACTCAAGCAAATGAAAACTATGACAGCCACTGGCCCGGATGGTATACCCCCAATCTTTTACAAATCTTATTGGAATACTGTTGGGTCTGATGTTATAGATGCATCCTTATCTATGTTAAATTCGGGAATAATGCCTCCAAACTTAAACCATACTTTCATAACCCTCATTCCCAAAACAAAATCACCAACAAACCAAAAAGATTATCGCCCCATAAGCCTGTGCAACGTCATATACAAAATAATCTCAAAAACCATAGCCAACCGACTTAAAAAAATCCTTTCTAAACTTGTATCCGAGACACAAAGTGCTTCCATGTCAGATCGTCTCATATCTGATAACATTCTTGTTGCCTTTGAAACACTTCACCACCTAAAAAATAAAAGAAAAGGCAAAACGGGGTTCATGGCTTTGAAACTTGACATGAGTAAAGCATACGATAGGGTTGAATGGGATTTCTTGGATAAAATCATGGAGAGATTGGGTTTTGATGGTAAATGGAGAAACCTAGTGGCTGTTGCATTCGATCGGTCTCTTTCTCTATCATGGTTAATGGAGAACCTCATGGATTTTTCCACCTAAATAGGGGTCTCCGTCAAGGAGACCCACTATCACCTTACTTATTTCTTTTATGTGCAGAAGGTCTTCATTCTTTAATACAACAGGTAGCTGACAATGGAGAAATACGTGGAGTGTCTCTTTGTAAAGAAGGGCCAAAAATCACCCACTTATTTTTATGATTTTTTGCGGATGATAGCTTGCTCTTTTGTAGAGCCAATGATACAAATCGCCAAACGGTGATGAATATCCTTACAAAGTATGGAGAAGCGTCGGGTCAGAAAATCAATTGTGGCAAAACACAATTGTTCTTCAGCACAAATACACAAGAGGACATCAAGAATAGGGTGAAGGACTTGGTGGGGGTAGAGGTGGTGACTCAATATGAAAAATATTTGGGTTTGCCATCGTTTGTAGGGAGAGCAAAGAAGGAAACTTTCAGCTATATTAGAGAAAGAGTGTGGCACAAAATCCAAGGTTGGAAAGAAAAACTCTTATCACAAGTGGGCCGGGAGATCCTAATCAAAGCAGTCATCCAGGCAATGCCGACCTTCACTCTGGGGTGTTTTAAACTCCCTAAGAATTTGTGCAAGGATATTGAAGCATTGATTAGAAAATTTTGGTGAGGGTATTCGGGTGAGGCAAGAAAAATCCATTGGATAGCTTGGAAAAAAAATTTGCTTACTAAAATTACATGGTGGTTTGGGATTTAGGGAGTTGGAAAAATTCAATCTAGCCCTCTTAGGAAAATAGATTTGGAGATTAATTCATAACACCGATTCCATGTTCTACAAAGTCTTCATAGCAAGGTTTTTCCCTACGTGCTCGGTTCTTGATAGTGGGGTAAAAACTAATGGGTCATACGCTTGGCAAAGCATTCTCAAGGCGAGGGAGGTGGTCAAGCAAGGAGCATATTGGTGGATTGGGGATGGTACGAAAGTGTAGATTAGGGGTGATAAGTGGTTGCCTGATATGTCAACAAAGCACATCATCTCTCCTCAAAAAAACCTCCCTATGAATGCAAAGGTATGTGCTCTTATTGATGAGGATGGCCCTAAGTGGATTAAAGAGCGGGTAACCCATGAATTCTTTCCCCATGAAGCTCAAAAAATACTGGGAATTCCACTAAGCTCAAACCAGGTCCCTGACCTTCTCATTTGGGCTGGCACAAAGTTGGGTAGATACACAACTAAGAGTGCATACAGAATGCTAACGTCCAAGCAGGATTTTTCCACTTCTAGCCCATCTGATACTTCGGCCCAAACCAGTTGTTGGAGAAGAATTTGGTCCTTGAGTATTCCAAATAAAATCAAGCACTTCCTATGGAGAGCTTGCCGTGAATCACTCCCCACCAAAAAGAATCTACTGGTCAGGAATGTCACAAGGAATGCACTATATGAATGGTGCAATGACGAAGCTGATGACGCTGTTCATGCCTTGTGGGGCTACCAAGTACTCAAGGAGGTTTGGTGGGAAGAAGAAATCCTCAGAAACCAGCTTTCCATGCGTTTTGTGGACTTTAGAGATTTGTGGATTGGTATCACAAATTTAGAGGAACCAAACCTGGCTGAACAGTTCGCTTTCGTTGCCTGGAGTATATGGAACAAAAGAAATGCTACAAGAATGCAAGCATCTTCCCTTCCTTTCCATCAGCTATACCAGGACATGTGCAAGAGAGTACATGAATACCGACTTGCATAAGAGCTTCCCATACTTGAGTCCAGGTCCCCAGGTGCAACACGTTGGTTCCCGCCCCAGACTTCACAGCATAAAGTCAATAACAATGGTGCTCTGTTCAAGGAAATTTGGCAGGCGGGAGTTGGAGTAGTGGTTAGAGACACTGAAGGAATGTTTTGTGGAGCTCTCTTAGACAAAATGGTACTACCTAGAATAGTGGAGGAGGTCGAGGCCATCGCGTGTAGAACAGCTGTACAGTTCACTCTTCAACTTGGACTTGCAGAAGTGGTTTTTGAAGGGGATTCTGAAACTATCACAATTGCTATCAACTTGGGCTCTCCATGCTACAACTCATTTGGTCATATTCTGGATGATGTTAAAGCTTTGGCTTTGAACTTTGTATTAGCAACTTTTGTTCACTTAAAGAGACAAGGGAATGCCATAGCAAATAAACTGGCTAAGGCTTCTAAAAGTATACCTTGTCCCCATTTTTGGTCGAATGACATCCCAAGTGATGTGCAACAACTTATAACTCATGACAGCATTCTTTGATCAATAAAAAGGATTGACTTGATTCTCAAAAAAAAAAAAAAAAAAAAAAAAGGAAAATGGGGATTATATATACAAAATTATATATTAGCTGAAAGATGATAAATTTGGAGCCAACACAAGTGGTTTTTTCCATTTAGGTGTGTGATAGACAATGATAATTAAGGCGATGGCAATCAAACTGCTTTCTTGCAATATAATACATACATACATTATATTCATTGATACATTATATTCATTGATGATGTTGGATATATACTTTCAACCATGCTTAGTAAAGTCTCTGATAGTTGAATAAGAGATCTAAGGTTTAATTCTTGCCTACACAAAAAATAGATTGATATCTTAGTTTGATAATAAAAAGTTATAACAGAAGTAGACGCCACCATAGGTTGAAACTCTTAAAAAAAAAAAAAAAAAAAAAAAAAAACACCTAAATTTTATTCTCAAAATTTCTTAGTAAACAAAACTACAAATTGACGCACATTCTAGATGCACCCGCTCCAAGCTCAGCTATATATATTTTTTAGTTCATTCCATATAAGATTCCGCAAATAACCTATCCCACTATGTGCATAGAATAAAGCGATTCCTACCTGATGATGATGATAATAATTGGTGAAGAAAAAGCAATAAATGCGGTCCACTCTGGAGCATGGGTTATGACTAGCAATGAATTAAAATAGCAGTTGTGGAGGTGACAAACGGAGAAGCCCAGACCAATGTATATGTTGGGCCAGGGGCCCAACCCAAGGAAGAACTCCTCCTCGGACAAGTCAGACCGAGGAGAAAGGGGACGGTCAGCCATCTGAAGGTGACGCATAGGACCACACCATGAAAGAGGATAAGTATTAAGGAAGAAAAGGACAAAGAGACGCATGGAAATATCTAAGAGAAAGCTGCTGCCAATGCATTAAGTTTTCTGCAACTAACTGAACCCTGCTCTCTAGTCTTTACAACCACTCCCAATGACTTTGGGGAGGGGCTGATGGGACAAGTATCAGCACCATAAATCTGAATCTACACGTGGGCGGTGGAGATGAAAGGAAGAGAGTATAAAATAGAGGGATTGGTAACAAAGGAAAAGGAACAACATATTAAGAATCAACCTCCTCCTCGGATAAGATCTGAGGACAACACTCCCTAGTAAATGGATGTTATCTTTCTTTCTTTATCATTTGGACATGTTGGTCGCTTGTCTAACTCGTTAAGGCCCGAGTTTTCAACCCATTCTCTACAAATTCATTGTATCGGGCTCATTGGACCAAGGCTCCATACATTTTGGGCTTGGGTCCCAAATTGTGACCTTACAGCATCAATGATCTCCCAAACAATTATTTTTTGTTTTTAATATTTTGAAAATTTTTCTTAAAAGTGGGAGACAAACATATGATATAAAAATTATTATTTGAAAACTAGTTTCAAGTTCAATTTTTTGAAAATTGTTTTATACTGTTTTGAAAACAAAAACAAAAATCTTTCTACCAATCAGGCACTAATGGTCTATAAAAAGTGTAACTTTTATGGAGTTACCCTTGAACCTATCTCTATAAAAGATTCTAATAAATGTATGGTATTATTGCACATTTATTACTTACCATTTACCAAATTATTTAATTGTAGAGCATTTTTTTCTCTCTCTTATTTATTACAACTTTCTTTTTTTTTTTTAGAAAAATTTATTACAACTATCTAAGAAAGAAAAAAAAAATCAGCAAAAAAAAAAAAAAAAAACTTTAGAGAGACTAAGGTTAAACTTTAGGGATGGCAATGGGGCAGGGCGGGGCCAAAGGATGGGGTCTTTATCCCCGTCTCGCATGGTTTTGTCTTGCCCCATCCCCGCCCTGCCCCACATGACGGGGAAAACTTTCTCACCCCATCCCCGCCCTCTGGGGCCTCGCAAAGCCCCGCCCCACTCCGTAAAATTCTACTTTTTGTTAATTTTCTCTACAACTAATACAATTTTTTAATGAAACCTATTTCATTAATAAAAATATACTTGAAATTACAACTGAATTTATTCCATCAAATCAAATCAATTTTTAGAAAAAATTGAATAATATATCCAAGTGTTTAACAAGACAATCATTAAAAAAATTAAAAAATAAAAAACTTATAGTATAACTCATAACAAAATAAAGGCAAAGAACCACATTGGGTAGAATAAAATAAGCTAATATTGATATGTTTGTTTAAATAATAGGGTTTTAGGGTATGAAAAATTTACAATTATAACCCTTAACAACGCTGGGCAGGGCAGGGACGGGGAGGGGCAGGGTGGGGCTAAAAAGTCTAAATTCATCCCTGCCCCGCCCCGTGATGCGGGGCCAAAATCTTACCCCATCCCCGCCCTACCACCTTTGTAGGGTAGCGAAAACCCGCGCGGGGCGAAACAGAGAGGGGTGGGTTAAGCGTGGTGGAGAAAAATTGCCATCCCTAACTGGAATGATAAAAAAATCTCGTACCAATATACAAACCAGAACAGTAACACCCATGTTCCTCCCTGGGAATAATTTTGGGTCATTTTAGTGTATTTTAGACATTTTAGATTCAAGGACGAAGCCAGATGTTTGATTGAGGGAGAACGAAGTAAAATCCAAATTATATTTAGTATTAAGAAACCATTAACAAATAAACAAGCACAAAATAATTGTTTCTTAATGCATTACAATACAATTTATCTATTAAAGAGAACACGACCTTCTTTTAAATCTCGAAAATCATCGATTATTATATTCGTATTATCATTTATCAACAAATAAACAAATAATTGAACCAACAAAAAGAGGCTGTTAGGTTCTAAGACTTTAGGATCTTAATGTATTAGAACTTCAATGTGTAATGTTGGCAAACTATGATCAAAACACTTGGTCTAGATTGCTGCTCAAACTGTGTTTATGTGTAAAGTTGGAATCGAGTAATTACATAAAATTACTGTTCAATTTCTACAAGGCTCGATCGATCGAAGCTCGTGTAGATTGTTTTTCTGTAGAATTTTCCAACTCAGCCCAAGCCCATATGATGTGTAGGGTTTTATGTTTTGCCTTAAGTATAAAAGGAAAAACTCTACCCACATTTTAGTTGTTGTTGATGTTGTATGTGTGAATCTCTTGTGAGATCTAGAGGTGTTTGTCTTCATACATACTTAGGATTATCAAGATCAAGATTGATGTCGAGAGCTTGGTGATCGCTTTAGTTGCTGTTTCAAAGAGCTTAAAGAAAACACAAGTAAGAGTACTTGTGGTTGCTGTGGATCAAAGAAAGAAGTAGTCCGTGGATTCGGAGCTATCACGTGGTCGTGGTAGTAAGTTTTCTACTCAAGGTAGCAATAAGATGTTAGTAGTCTAAGTCACTATTATAAAACTTCAATTCTTTCATAGTGGATCTGTTTTACCTTGAGGATAGCTAGGTTAAATCCTTCCCGGGTGTTTTACCGGTTTCGTTTTCCTGGGTTATCATATCGTTGTGTTCTTTATTTTCCGCATTATTTACTTGATATGATTTACTTGTGTTAACTTAGATTTGAATAATTTACCTAAATAATCACTTGGCTAAATAACTAGGTTAAACAACTTGTGTTTTAAGGGGTCTAAAAACGTACAAAGGCAAATACAGACAAAATACATACTATGTAGACAGCTTAGCACTACAATTCACACTACAATCAACTGAATTTATGAAATTTTAGCAACTAACCATTCAAAGTTTCAAACTAATTCCATTTTAAGAGGCACCATGCACTATCACCCAAAACAATAAAATAAAGTAAGGCAATCTACTATCGTAAGTTACTACACCAATTCCACTTTAACAGCCGACTATATATATTATAATAAAAAAAATACAACTATTTGTCTATTTCTATTTATGTTTTATATATGTGTGTGTGTTTATTGGTTAAAATTCATATAATTTGGTAAAAATATTTAAAATTTATTAGCACATATCTCACATAATATGCTAATTTCTATCTAACATATTAGCTCATTAATAATAATAAATTGATATACTGAGATGATATAACAATCACAACATGTTGTTTTTCATCTTTGATAAATGGCAATAGAAAAAATTGAATAGACAAATTGTGCACTCAATTGAACACGTGGGTGTAGTGGCGGATTGTCAATTTGTCATGCAGGGGCACACTCATGGTTTTCAGACCCGGACCGGACCGTACGGTCCGACCGGGTTAACCGTGACCCTCTCATCAATCCGGTTCTTTAAACCTTAAAAACCGTTCTATACATAAAAAGCATGAAACCGTTCAAACCGCGGTTGAACCGGCCGGGTCTAAAAACCGTTCACGGTTTTCACGGTTCAGATCAAAGCAATAAAAAAAAATTAAAAAAAATTTGTTGAACCTCCTTCTTCAGTTCTTCTTGCGTGTCTCTCTATTACTCTCTGCATTTTTCTTTTTCCGCTCTCAGATCTTCCATTTCGTGTCTCTCCATAAAGTTTGGATCTTTTTTCTCAAGTGATAGAGAAGAGAGGGCAACACGAGATAGAGAAAATGGAAGAAGTTGTTGACCCAAAAAAAAAGGGGGGAAGAAGGAAGAAAAGAATAGAAATTCACAAGCACACGGTGGAGGGTGCTCAAGTGAGGAGAAGATAGAAAGCACTGCATCTGAAACTTTCAAAAAAAGAAGTAAAGAGAAGTTTGGAACTGTAAAATGCCAACTTTGAAGCACTATGCGTGGAGGAGGTGCTGCCAACGCATTCTTGGAAGTTGAGCACTTTCATTTTATATTAATACTCTTTACTTTTATTTATTTGCTTTATTGGTCTGTCCACCCACCAAAACAAGAGACTCCAGGTGCTGTGCTAGTTAGTGTACGGTTGAAGAAGAATGAAGGCTTCAGGTGTATCACCACATCAATTCACAACTAATGTCTAATGGGCTATTTATGTTGGGCTCAAAGAACCTAACAATTACAACAACTTCAGTTTTCTTTTAAGTTAAATCACAAGGCCCAATGTTTCTTTGTTTAGCCCAAAAAGCATTTCCATTACACGTGCAAAATATGAAATTGCTAAAAGCATGATGAGAACTTTTGAGTTAGTTGAACCAACTTGATTTGAGCTGATTAGGAAAAAATATCCAAGATATAATAATGGGTTAAAATGAAAAAAATATCCTAACTTAACCGAAAGTTATGATATAATAACTTAAGTTACATATTAAGTTACATAATAACTTAAGCATGGTTTTGTAACATAACCGTGAAAGTTATGATATGAAAAAATACATTTGAAAGATAGATTTTTATATTTAATTGGGTCATTTAATTTAATTTTTCTATTTATACTAATTTAATATTTTTATTTTTATTTAAATAATTATTAAATTAATTATGACGTCATCACGGTTCGACCCCGGTTCAACCTCGGTTCGACCTTAAAAACCTTGAACCTCTTCCTCTTACGGTTCAATGAACGGTCCGGGTCTGAAAACCTTGGGCACACTTAGCAAAATAAAAAAGAGACAGATATGAGGATTTTTTGGAGAACAAAATTAGAAGATGGTGGTTAATATCTGAGAAAAGTGAGTAATGATGTGAGCTATTTGTTGCAAATTGCAGTTTATAAATTTGATTGAAAATTCATTAGTTCTCTATTTTTACTTTCCTTTAATAGAGTTTTCTAAGTTTTAAATTTATTCAATTTAGGCATTTTGTCCAATTTCATAAAAAAAAAGCTATTAAATTTGAAACTTAGAGGACACAATTGAATGCAAGTAAAATTAGAAAACTGAAATGAATTTCAGTCAGATTTATAAGGTGAAATTTGCATTTTAGTCTAAATTATTTTATCAATTAATTTTTATTTTTGGCCGAAATTTGATATTTTCTCCAATATGACTTCGGAATAGCTAGCTAGTATTTCAAACTAACATGAAATTGAATTCATTAAAAAATAATAATAATAAAATTGAAGTGTTTTTGTACGAGCCTAAGTGCCGGCATGAAAAATACTGGTTGGTAGAGTATGTAATTGACTCTTTTGAAGGGATCAAACTGTGATGAGGGAAAGCAAGAAGGTCCACCCAGTTGTAACGTGTAAGCCCCTAGCCAAAACCCAGTTGGTCTGATTAAGGTTACTCAAAACCCACTGTGATAACCAACCAAATCTTGCTTTCTTTTTAGAGTACATTTAAGGTGGAGGTCGTCACACCCTGCACCTAGAACTAAAATTATTTAATATTTCATCCATGGGTGTTTTATGTAATGGGCAATTGGACGTCGATTTTTTTTTTTTTTTTGAAAATACTAATTATTTAACACACATGAGAAGGAAGGAGAATATTTTAAAGAAATTGACAGTGGTGTTTATCTAAAAAGGCCTAACTCTTGTACGTTAAATTTAAATGGACTAAATTGGTAGACCGAAATAAATTAGTAGTTTTTGTGAAGATTTGTGGCCTATGTTTTGACAAAAGTTGTCTTAACTTGTGAAATTTACAAAGCAAATAACTCCTAACTAAGGAAGATGGGGATTATAAAAAATTATATATTAGGTGAAAGATGATAAATTTTGAACGCAAGTGGATTTTGCCATTTAGGTGTGTGAGTGTGACAGACTGTGAGGATTTGATTGCAAACTCAAAAAGAAAAAAAGAAAAAAGAAAAAAAAAAGGCGATGATAATCCAATCAGACTGCTTTATTGCAATAATATTTTACATACGTACATTATATTCATAGATGGCGTTGGGTACTTCCAACCATGCCTTTACAAGCTAAATTTTATTCTCGAAATTTCTTAGTAAACAAAAATACAAATTGACACACATTCTAGATGCTATCATGCAATACCTCGAAGCTCGGCTATATATATATTTTAGTACCTTCCATATAAGATTCAGCAAAAAACCTAACCCTATAAGTGCAATGATTAAAGCGACTACTCCTATGAGGATAATAAATGGTAAAATAAAAAAAAGTATCGCGGACAGGTCTGAAGACTCTGAATCCTGGATTATGATCATCAATGAACCAGAATAGCTGAGATAGAGGGATAGAGAGACTATGGCTAAAATGCGACCAACGATTTCGCCTGGTGGAACGAGGACAACCATTACTACGATTGACGAATAAAATATAACAGAATTAGAAGCCATGAACATCGTAAAACGGTTTGTTTTCCAAGCAATGGCTGACCCTGCTCTATGTGGTGCTGTGATATTCAATTTGAACAGATCATCCGGGCTACGTCGGAGTACATCTGTGGTATTGTATTTGAAGTGATCATCTTGCCAAAGTCCCCCAGGAGGGGTGATTGCCGCTTGAAAGGTCACTGTTACAAGCAGTGCAGCAACCACCAGCAACGCATTGCGCTTTTCGTCTGATATGCTCTTCATCCTTTTATTACCAGTAATTATTATTTTTGTTACCTCACAAATTCCGGTCAGCCTTAGGTAATGTGCATAAGAAGAAGTAACAGTAGGAAGAGATGAAGCTGTTAAAGCTCCAGCACTCTCTAGTATAACCCTCATCTCGCTGATGTCTGCTCCTTGTGTTTGTTGTCCTTCCAAGATGTCCAACGCTGTTTTACCCTCTAAATTCTTCTCGTTTATGTCCACAAATCTCCGACCCAAAGCAAGTAAGTGGGACACAGCCTGCACGCATAATGTAGTGATACAATACTGTCACAAATCTCATCATCTATGTAAAATATTACTCACGAACAGTCTCAACCGCCATCCCTTTTCTTTGAGATCAAGGACATTGACGTATGAACCATAGAATAGATCCTGTTTAAGTAAGGTCGTCCGTCTTCCCTTTTCTTATTCTAAATTCATAAGACCTCTCTTTTAAATCATGTTTTATTACTTCTAATTTGCAAAGCCAATAAATCTTTAAAAGATAAGATAACTTTTTTATATGTTCCCAGAGACGGAATTATATATAGACCAAGGGAGCTAGCTAGGGAGGCCATGACCCTCTAATTATTTTTTAAAAAATTAAATACTATATTTATATTTAAAATTTTGAAAAAAAAAAATCTTGGCCTCCAAAATATTCCCAAAAAAAAAAAAAAAAAAAGAGAGTCATCTAGCTAATTCTTATGGTAGATGATCCCTGTAAAAAAAATTATGTGACAAATCTAAATATGTTGTTAGTATCAAAATTGTATCATTTTTTTTAATATTTAAATTTTTGTGCTTGGCCTTTTTTTTTTTTTTTTTTTTTTAAAATGACTATGTTTGATACTTTACCATTTGCTATTATGTTGCTGTTTGACTCCATCTAACCAATTCATTTGGAAGTTCTTCTTTTTTCTCTCTCTTTTTTTATTTTTATTTTTATTTTATTATTAAAACTTTGTAACACTAATTAGTTTTTTAGTTAAAATAATTTATAAAATATATTAAGATAATAGATATAATTTTTATTTGATTTTTGAATGACAATATTTGTGTATTCTAACCATAAATGTTGTCAAAACAGGTTTCATAATAAAATGAAAGTTGGTTTTTTTTTTTTTTTTTTTTTTTTTTTTTAAAACTCTGATCTTGTACACTAAGAAGGAAATTATTATGCATTTTAGTGTAATAGAAAATTGAGATCTTGTTTTGTTTTGGTTTTTTTTTTCTTCAATGGTTAGGAGAAAGATAATTTCAACCCTGAATATCTCAGTAGAAAACATAAAAAGGTGCCAACCAATAACTGAGTTACAAGACTTTTAACAAAAAATTGAGTTGAAATGTATTAAGAAATTGTTATTTTGTATTTTATTTATTTATTTATTCATATATTTTTAATACAAAGTAGATGTTTGTTGGTTTTTTCTATTTGAAGTATATGTTAGTTTGGAATTAAAAATCATAACTAAGGAAATGAGAGAGCTTGCCTTTGTTTGATTTCTAGATACTGCAATGTGCAATATAGTATTGCCTTCCACATCCTTTTGCTCTAGGATTTTCCTCCAATAAGGCCACTTCCTTAGGAGCCATCCCACCAAGAATTTAAAAGCCTCCAAATTGTTGTATTTGAGGGCAATATGAAGAGCGGTTTCATTTCGTGTTGTCACATCTGTAATAGAATCAGGACAGACTGATAAAAAATTTTCTAATAAAGCAAGGTTATCATTTGTTGTTGCTGTGTAATGCAAAGGAGTCATACACTCCCTTCCTTTGACACGAACAAGGTCCGCATTGTGTTGTAGAAGCTGATGCACCATCTTTGTATGCCCATTCAGTAGAGCAAGGTAAATGAGGGCTTTAATATCATCATCTCACGGGAAAATGGGAAATGCCCAGCAGATGCAGATATGTGTAAAGGAGTATCAACAAATGGGAACTCATCGATGTGCTCCAAAAGTTTTACATCCTCCCGAATTATGTTGTAAAAGGCATCAATATCTCCCTGTTGAGCAATCCCATTCAACCTCTGAATTTTCGTATCAATATCTCCATCTTGAGCAACTTGATTCAACCTCTGAATTCTGTCACCCATTTTCGAGAAGGTTATTTAGGCTTTTCCTTGGTATGAACTTGATGATGCATAACTTAAATAAATAGTGCCACGTACAGCGAAGCCGGTAGTGCTCTTTACTTTTTCTTTATTTAAAAAATTATTATTATTATTATTTAATACATATATATATATATATATATATTTTTTTTTTTGTTTTTAGTTTTTGGGATAGGGAAATTGATAGTACCGCCAAATCCTATTTGTTTGGGACATGAGACGTCCTCAGAAAGTCAAATAATTAGACCTTTTAGTACTTTTTTTTGTTTTTTTGTTTTTGTTTCTTCAAGATAATTTGAGAGATAAAGGTAGGGACATCTGAAAATATAAAAAAATATTAGTTGAACTATATTACTCTTAATATAGCGTTCACTATGTTTTATTAGATTCTTATTCTAGATGGTTTTGGTTGGCTTTGAAATTTTATTTATTTTTTATTTAGTGTCTATTTGGTAAAAATTATTTTTGCTAATTTATTTTACTATTCAGTTTATTTTTGCTATTATTCACGGGTTTCACTGCACTTTTTGGTACTATTCATGGGTCTCATTGTACTATTTCAACCAACTTTTACTTGTGCGTTTGGTTCCAAATTAAAAAGTCAGCTTATTTTACTATTTAGCTTAGTTTTATTACTATTCATGGGTTTTATGACACTTTTTGGTACTATTCATGATTCTCACTGTTTTATTTTTGCTAACTTTTACTTTTATTTACAGTACTTTCAGCAAAAAGTTTTCAGTTTCAGCAAAATAAGCGAATTCCAAATAGATCTTTAGATTGTGCTCCACAACAAGCCAACTTTAGAGTAATAATCCCTTTCTTATTTTGTTAGTCTTGTTTAGAAAATCTAGCTCTATAAGGGATCATCAATTAGTACAGTCTTTTAAATAAAAAATTACAAAGTTTTCAAAATTACCAATATTAATTTAAACTTGAACGAAGGAAGAGTATTGAATTTTGAAGGTGATTAGGGTGTGCAAAAATATTTTTAAAGATAAATTAAACTATTAAGTCAAGGTTTAAGTCATAATCAAAGAAGGAACCACTAGCCTTGGTTTTTTATTTGGAGAAGGAAATTTGGTTTTAGAGAGATGCAAGTCAAGGTCATCTCGAGTCATCTCAAAGCTTACTCATTTCCACGATGAGGATCCCACATAGATATGAGTGAAAAGCTAGTAGAGGCAGGCAGTGCTGACTGTAAAGATAGAAAGAAATTAAAGAAAAGAAAGAATAAACTATAAAGTAAGAAGAAAATGATGACCTAAAGTAAGAAGAAATTAAAGAATGCCTGACTCATAGGTCTCATCTTTTTCTTCTTACTTTATACTTTATTCTTTCTTTTCTTTAATTTCTTTCTATCTTTACAGTCAGCACTGCCTGCCTCTACTAGCTTTTCACTCTTTTATATTTTTCTTTCTATTCCCTGCTCACTTCGGTAAAATATGTGTATGAATTTTTTTTCTTTCAATATTTAACATTTCACTCGGTACCTATAGCCGAGCTTCAGCTAAAGGAAAAAAAATCTTTTACACCCAGTTTCAAAAGAGTCTGGATCCTTCTCCTTTGAAAATAAAAGGTGTAGTTGTCACGCCACCAACTCAACTAATGGGTTACGCATGTGGGAATAGCGATGTGCTTATAAAATTTTTATCTTACAAATGTGTAAGGCCGCCTTAAAGAATAGTAATAATCTTCAAATAATAATTATATCAAATCAAATCCAACTAACATCAAGAATTCAATTGTTAAAAACCTCCAAAGCATTAATGAAAATAGAAGTCCAATCTCAAGAGCATAAGATACTAAAAAGCAAGAAAATACCAAACACAAATCTTATTCCAAATATTCCTAAACATCTCTCATGTGCACACCCCAACAGAAACCCCAACAATTGCTATTCCTCATAATTTGAATATGAAAGAGGGAGAAAAAGGGGCAGTGAGTGACAACTCAGTAAATAATCAAATCCTAAGTAGCTGGATCAAGCATATTTATGAGTAAAATAGATGCATTTTACATAAGATAAGACCTCAATAAGCTCAGAAATTGCAATTTAGTTTAAATGATAAAATTGACTTATAATTTTTAATGGATTCAAAACATCAATTATATTTGCAATGCGTTCCAAAGACATCAAAACAATAAATTATGAGGAATTCAAAAACTTAAAATTTTCTTTGGACTTTAAATGGTTCACATATTAATATTCAATAAGATTTTATATTCTTAAGAATCTTTATTTAACTATGGTTATGCTAAATCCAATTACTAGGCCTAGAATCACATGTAAGTCTGTGATATATATGTGCTAAAAGAAACTAGTATTGCTAATGTATAACCCTTATTGAGGGGGTCGAAAGCATAGTCAAATTGCACATATAAATTACCAATTTCATTTCAATCCATATCCGAAATCATATTTCATGAACTTAGTTCAGATAAATATATTTCATTCAATTTAATAGATAAAACATTTTATTTTAAGCAAAATATAACTAGACAAGAAAATGTTACCTGCCTCAAGAAGAGATTACAAAATTCACACTTCTCCCTAACCTTCCCATCTAGGATCCACAAATACCACCTAAAACAATGACTCAGTTACATCAATCTATATAGATAGTTTTATTTACTGTCACTTGTGATATCCGGCGATTATGAAAGCTCTTTAACTATTTATATTCCAAGTTAAGGAATTTATATATAAATACCAATGCCAAAAGAAAAAAAGAAAAGAAAAGAATACACCTAAGATATCTTATAATCAAGCCAGCCAACCCAAAAACCTCTTGAGTACAGTAGGGGTGTCATTTTGAGTTAGCGTGTTTGGTTCGTGTCCTGTCAAGATAGGGGTATTCGACTAAATGGCTCAACCCAAACCCGACCCATTAAATAATCATGTCATGACCTTCAACCCTAACCCGACCTGTTAATAAGGCAGGTTGACCTGACCTAACCCACTTGACACACTTAATAAACAGGTTGTGTCAGGTTGACGCGAGTGTGACACAACCCATTTCAACCTGCTTAATATTAAATATAACATCCATCTAAATATATAAATAAATAAATAAATAAATATATATATATATATATATATATATATATATATATATTTACATCCCAAAAATAGTGCATACACTTCAAGTTTTCAACCCATTTCAATTTCTAATTATATCCCTTGTAAGTTTTTGTAATTACTCACTTTTTTTTTTGAGTTCAAAATATAGGTTCGATATAAAAGTTATTTGATAAATCTAAAATAAAATGAATATTTGTTTGTCACATGAGTTAAACGGGTTCTGTTAAATGTGTCATTTCGGGTTGACACGAATAAATTGGCACGTCAAATGTGTCTATTGCTGGTCACGTGGGTTGGCCTGCTTATGACACACCTTTCTTATTGTGTCACATTCGGATCAACCCGTTTATGACCCAAACCCTCTAAGGCCTAACCCTAACCTGCAAAAACCTATGTTGGGTTCATATCGTGTTTGCAGGTTGGGTCAAACATTGACACCCCTAGAGTATGGCCTAATTATTTTTTTGCCTTCTAATCAGATTAATTAATAGATTAGCGGTTGTCATTTTTTTTTTCAGAATATTTAATGTGAACATGAGTAACCATCAGGCAAAATTTATTGGTCACATATATTGCCTACTCCACACTAAAGTGTATAAGAGAGATGCAAGTCAAGGTCTTGAGTCATCGAAAAGCTTTACCGATTTCCACGACAATGGCCAGACATAAGTTTCAATAAAAAAAATTTTAAATCCTCGTAATAATAATTTATCTTAACTTTGTCCTTTCTTATCTTACTAAATAATAATAAATACAAGCTGTTGATACCGTATTTTGTCCGCCCTTGATTTGCTTGCCAGACCTTGAAAAATCCAAAAATATTATTTTCTCTCCATGGGGCCGTGAGAACATCCAGAATGATATAGCGCAACCTGTTCGGATACCAGAGCACCCAAAGTGCCTTTTTCAAGCTAAAATGACTAAAATACCCCTGGCCAACCCTGAGTTGACCGAAAGTCAAACAAAGTCGAAATCCCCTTAAAATATCACTTTTCATAGTTTTATATCAAACCTGAGCTCCTCAGAGATTTCTAGCAACTTTGACCAAGTTCGACCCGGAGTTGACTCCCAACGGGCCTAGAAATACTAATTTTGATCTGACCGTCAAAATGGGTTGAAACCAATGTCATTGCGAAGAGTATCAAATTTACATTCCAACAACTATTCATAGGTTGAAATTGGAGTTAGAACGGCCGAGATATCTTCAAAAACCGTGCTAACGCACTGATCGATGCACCACTAACTTCTAGGAGATTCTGGCAATATGCCCTTAATTTCTAAAAAAAATTGGCAATATGCCCCTGTTTGCAAACTATATAGGGGCGTGCCCCTGTTTCGATACTCGATTACCCTAAAATCGAGTTCAATTAAATACTCAATTCGTAGAAAATCGAGTTATGCCCGATCAAACTTTAAAAAAAAAAAAAAAAAAAAATTTGCATGGAACTCGACATTCAGGAAATCGAGTTCCATGCAAAAAAAATTTTATAAGTGTGATCATCCCATATTCAGGGAGCCCTATAGTGGCGTTTTTAAACCCTATAGTGACGTTTTAAAGCCCTATAGCGGCGTTTTCCTGAAAATTTTTTTTATAAGTCTTCATACCAGGTTCAAGGAGCCCTATAGTGGCGTTTTTAAGCCTTATAGTGACGTTTTTAAGCCCTATAGCGGCGTTTTCCTGCAAAAAAATTTTATAAGTCGCCATACCAGGTTCAAGGAGCCCTATAGTGGCGTTTTTAAGCCCTATTGTGACGTTTTAAGCCCTATAGCGGAGTTTTGGAACTCGACTTCCCTAAAATCGAGTTCCATGCATTTTTTTTTTGTTTTTTTGTTTTTTTTTTTAAGTTTTATTGGGCATAACTCGATTTTCTATGAATCGAGTATTTCATTGAAACTCGATTTTAAGGTAATCGAGTATCGAAACAGGGGCATATCCCTATATAGTTTCGAAATAGGGGCATATTGCTAAATTTTTTAAAAATTAAGGGCAAAAGGCTAGAATCTCCCTAACTTCTAGGAGCCATAACTTTTGATCTAACCGTTGGATTTTCAAGTTCCATACCTTTTTAGAAACAGAAAGTCAGATCAACCTGATTCGAGACCATTTGAAGGTGGCGGCCCTTGAAGGGTCGCTGCCTTGTAATTAGCGTTGGGGCTATAAAAGGCTTTAGACACCTCCAGACCAAAAAAAAAGGAGGACTTCCTGGCTGCCTGCTCTTTGCCTAGGCGATTTCTGAGCTTTTCTCCTTTCTTCTAAACACAAAAAACACATCAAAACCTCTTGATTCTTCATTCTTCGCAAAAAGTACAAGATATTGTTCTTATACCCAATCTTCTTCTCCTTAGTTCTACACTTTGGATTTGGGGTTTAGGGGTGTGGATGTAGCTTTTTAGCTACTATCCACACCCATAGCTCTCTAAATCTTTCCCTAGCATTTATCTTGCTTTCTCTTGCTTTAATAATATGGTTTATTGCTTTATCTAGCATGTTTCTTGCTTTACCTTGCTTCTAGCATGTTCTTGGGTTATTTCCATATGCTTCCATATTTGTTCATGTGTTAGTTGCCTCTTGTACTTGTTTTATGCTTTATGCCATGCTTTAGATGCTTAGATCTTTTCGTTCCCATGTGTTGATGTTTGGGTCTACATGCTCACATGCTTGATATTATGTCTCTGGCTATGCCTTGCTTAGATCTACATGTTTGTATGCACGTTCTATGCTCCTATGCCTATGTCGATGCCTTCACATGCTTGTATGCTTGGATTTGTGTTCTTCCATGCTTTTACGCTACATCCACATGCTTAGATGTATATTCACATGCCTTCATACACATTTCCATGCTTATATGTGCAGATCGGTGTGTTTGCGTGCTTCACACCATGTTTATATGTTTAGGCCTAGACCTTGTTTGTCATGTCATGTGCTATTGTAGCTCTTTTGTTTTTTTTATCGCATTTTCTTGTGTTTTGGCCTAATGGTTAGGACTCGATCTAGACCCTACGGTTTTTGTCATCGTCCATACACCAAGGCCCACATCAAAGGGTTTGGATCATCCTATTTGCATGTCTATGCTTGCTTGCTTCTATGCTTTATGCTTGTGCTAGCCTCTCTTGTCCTAGGCTTTGCCATGCTTAACGCCCTTTGCTGGTTTGATCTTGTTTGGTCACATCCAATGCCCATGAGGCCTTGTTCGGATGTAACCATTTGGGAGGTATCTTCGGATGTCGGGTCGCTCCGTGCGTACCCTTCCCTTTTCCACTATGTGCGATGCTGTGCTTACCATGCTTGTTTGTGCCACCCATTGGCTTTCTATGCATCTTCACACGCTTGCTCACATGTCCATGCATAAGTCTTGCTTGCTAGTGTGTCGTCTATGCTTCAACACAATGAAGTTATGGTCATTTGATCCAAACCTACATTTGTATCTTGCGAACACCACATTTTGTTTGCTTTCTGGCTTGTTTGCCTTCTCGCTTGTTTACTTGTTTTCTATATGCTATGCTTGCCATGTCTATCATGCTTATCTGCTTTATGCCTCTTTCATATGCTCTTTGTATCTTTTCCTTTCATTGCTTGTCTGCTAGTTTCTTGTCTTTGCCTTTGCATGTACACACATGGAGCGAGGATGCATGGAGCTAAGGCACAGTCTCCTAGGCGTAAGCAAAAAGGGCGAGGATGCGAGCATGTGGATATAAGCCAAGCATCTATGTTTAGTAGATTTAGGGGTCTAGCCTCTCCCATTTGGTTATGTACTCTTTTAAATCCCCTTCCTTCCTCCCTTATTTCTCTCTTAGATGAGTTATATTAGGTATATCAAGCCATGTACCATTCGTCCTCATCTCTAGAGTATGGCGACCCCTGTTTACTTTCCTGCACCTATATTTTACGCCATGCTCTAGGGATGTAGGCATTTACTTTCCTGCTCTGTGTGCTTTCATTGTGCATGATGTATGTATATATATACCTGCTCGCCCCTTTCGGTGTGATTGTCATAGTCCATGTCACCTAAGGCAAAGCGATGTCTAATTTCCGCCACAAAAGTAAGGTGACATGTCGCCGGATTTTTGCCGTGGAAATTTGGTACTTTGCCTGAATGCCTTAGGAAAGCATAGATTAGAACCACACCCATTCAAAAGCCAAACCTTAAAGCCCCCATGTATGCAAAGCCCCGAAAGCCAATGCCAAAATCATGTTTTTTACTGCCAATCTCTAAAAATTAAGGTTTTATCAAAACAAAAGACTGTCCTTGGACGAATATAGTGGGGTGCCTAACACCTTCTCCACACGTAACCAAACTTTTGGACTCAAGAATCAAGATTTTTTGCCATCCACATTAGATTAGGAAAAATGCCATTTTTCTTAGCCTAGGATTGGTAATAAAATAAACTAGAACCAGGTGACCAATCACACCTTAGAAAAACTTAATGATTGGTGGCGACTTCACTTACCTTTGTTAATCACCTAAAATTTGGCCAAGATTCCTACCATACCTCCAAAGGTAGACAAATACCTTCCTCCATCGAGAGAGAGAGCACCCGAAGCACCACGCAAACCACACCATCATCGGGAGAAGCCTCCAACGGGTCCTGCGCGCGCAGGAGCGTCACCACGACAGGTGGTTGAACGAAGGCCCGACGACGGTTTTCTAGCCGTTTGAGGCCTGGCGTCGACACAAACTTTTTCAATTTTTTTTTCTTTTCTTTATCTTTTAAAGTGTGCACGCCTGATGTGGAAATAAATAAATAAATCCTCTGTCTCATTAAAAAAAAAAAAAAAAAAAAACAAAAAAACAAAAGTGAGCACGCATTCTCCACTAAACAGATAAGATAGGGATAGGGTGCACATGTGCCCCCAAAAAGAAAGGGCCATATTTTTTATACAAGAATCAGATTTTATTTTTATCTTTTTCTATTTAATTTGTGTGTGTGTTTTTTATGAGAAATAAATTGTGTAATTGAGAAAAAGGGAATCTGATATGATATACTTGTAAATATATTTAATAAGTTTGAGGGTAATATAATAATAAATAAAATAATTATAAGGTCTTATATAAATAGGAGTATGAAAGTAAATTCATACAAATTAAATTTTTTATCCTCTCATTTTTCTTCTTAACCAAACAAATTAGTTTTCCATTCCTTCACTTTTCATCCTCTCAACCAAACATACTGAGGGAAAACTAAAATTTCTTCTATCCCTCCACTTTTCCATCCCCAGTTAAAAGAAACCTAAAATGTAAATAAAACGAAAGACAAGAATAAAACTTGAGGGTTTCAAATCAATCCAACATCAAGAATAAAACATCCATGAATTCCTAAAAATCTCTAAGAATTTTTCAAGTGTTTGCCCACATTATTAGCAAAATAAAAATAGGTAACAAATCGCAATAAACTTCTTCTTCATTTTATTTGATCTATTTATTTATTTGAAAGTACATAATTGGTCTCCAAAGTTTACATATTAATTGCTTTTAGTTTTTTAAGTTTTAAAAATGAGCATTATTGATCCTTTCATCTAATTCTATTAATTTTCTTGTGTTTTTGGGAACAATGATGTGATAGTAATATTTTATGAGAAATGTTAATGAATGTCCTAAAGATATTAGTTTATAAACTATTTTAGAAACATATATTTTATGGAAAAAAAATAAAACAATTAATTTTTCCGATAGTTTCTTATATTTTTCATGAAAGTAGTGTTAATAACTTTCCTAATATGATTTATTAACAATTGCTCTAAGTAGGGGTGTTCACCAAACCGCATAAATCGCACAAACCGCACCAAAACCGTCTGCATAATAGCATAATCGCACCGCACCGCACCACACTGCATGGTGCAGTGCGGTTTGCGGTTTTATAATAAGAAAACCGCACAAACCACACCACATTGCACCCTCTCTATATATTAATATATTTAATTATTTTTAATATTAAATATATTATTAATAGTTTAATAACCCTAGTTTTCAAAAAAAAAAAAAAAAATTGATAACCCTAGCAAGTGTTGATTAAGAAAGCCAGCCCAAAATAAAGAAAAACTAGCTCAATAGTTTAAAACTTGGACCAAAATAAAGGGAAAAATTATTTTTGGGCTAGGTAGAAAAAGCCCAAAATTTGAAATATATACCAATTTCAAATCATTCAAACTGCATGTTATACACTGCACCGCATATGTGACCGCAAAAATGAGGTACAGTGCTGTTATGGTTTTAGCTAAACTTTAAACCGCACCGCACATGTGACCGCAAAAATAAGGTGCGGTGCAGTTATGGTTTTAGCTAAACCGCACTGCAAAGTGCGGTGCTAAAAATGACCCAAAACCGCACCGCATCGCACCACGAACACTCCTAGCTCTAAGGACACACCTATTAACGTGACCTATTTTTTATTGTAAAAAACTACCCAACCCATTTTATCCATTCTGTATGTGGCTAACGGAACACTGATGTGATAAAAAAATTTTATTTAAAAAAACTACCCAACCCATTTATTCCATTGTGTATGTGGTTAATTGAACAATGATGTGATAGTAATTTTTTTATTTTAACAAAACTACTCAACCCATTTTATACAACCCAAACCCATATTTGAACCCCAATTTTACATTAAGAAAAGTTAACAAATGTCCTAAATGCATTGGTTTAAAATATATTTTAAAAAACTTTTTATGAAATGAAAATAGCAATTAATTTTTTGATGATTTTTTTTAATATTTTTCATAAAAGTAGTATAAATTTTTTTTGAAAATAATTTATTGACAATTTTTATAAGAGCATAAGTTAACATGAAACTTTCACATTTAACCCATTTTAAGGTCTGGAATCATGGATTCTACCAGACTAGACTGCTCTGAAGTCATGTCAGTATCTCTAGAAACAATGTAGCACAAACTCTAAACCACATGAGGTCTAATTTGGTCAAAATTTTCTTAAGCACTGCAAATCTGACGCACTGTTAGATCTTTTGCAAGAACTAAGAAGTAAAAAGTGTACAACCTCATTGCTCAATTGAATATGGGGTTTAACGAGTCTCAAGTTCCAATTTGGTCCACAAATTTGAGCTCTACCAGCTCTGGTCCTTCAGAAGCTGTGCTTATAGCTGAAGGAAGTCTTGTTCTTAGAGTCTCGGCCGCTCTGATTCATCAAAACTTTTGTGGAAATTGGAATAAAGCTATGTTTGGATAAAACTTATTTTGCTGAAACTGAAAACTGAAAACACTGTAGCAAAATAATTTTTAAATGAGTGAATAATATCGTGAGACCCATTTTTAATGAAAAAATAACTGAAAAGTGTAATTTGTGGGATCCATAAACAGTGTATAGGTCCACTATTCACTGCTGACTTAGTCAAAAGGTGCAGCTGAAGCAAAAAAAAAAAAAAAAAAAAAACTGAAAACGCGTGAAAACATAAAACGCAGCCGTGGACGCAGATCCAAACCACACCTAAGTCTGTACAGTATCATTGGACAAGTGGACCTCGGAGTAAACAAATTTTCGGTTTGGTTCCTTAAATCAGAGCCAAATATATCCACAACTTCAGTTACGTTACAAACGAGAACAAGAACTGAGTAGTACAACAACCTCACTGCATGCTCATCTGGATTTGCAGAGACAATGCCTACGTTCAAAATGGGGCAAATCAAATGTGAAGTTGGGGTTCAAATATGGGTTTGGGTTGGGTAGTTTTTTCAATAAAGAAATGGCTAGAACTTATACAAGTGTTCCGGGGCCAAAATGGCCCATTAGCATTAATTTTTGAAATATTTAGCAACAGAGCACTGTTTCGGAAATAATTAGGGAAATACCACTTTTTCCGGTACTCGAGCATGGTGAGCTCGAGTACCATCTTTTCATTGGTCAAACATGTTCTCAAAAAAAAAACGCCGCTATAGGGCCCGAAAACGTCACTATAGGGCTTAAAAAACGCCACTATAGGGCCCCTTGAACCTGTTATGGGGACTTATAAAAAAATTTTGCACGAAAACGCCGCTATAGGGACCAAAAACATCACTATAGGGCTTAAAAACGCCACTATAGGGCCCCTTGAACCTGTTATGGGACTTATAAAAAATTTTTGCAAGAAAACGCCGCTATAGGGCCCGAAAACGTCACTATAGGGCCCCTTAACCTGGTATGGGGGCTTAAAAACGCCGCTATAGGGCCCGAAAACGTCACTATAGGTCTTAAAAACGCCGCTATAGGGCTCCTTGAATATGCGGCGATGGTGGATTAAAAAAACATGGTACTCGAGCTCACCAAGCTCGAGTACCAGAAAAAGTGGTATTTCCCTAATTATTTCCGAAACAGTGCTCTGTTGCTAAATATTTCAAAAATTAATGCTAAAGGGCCATTTTGGCCAGTGTTCCGGCCTCTTTTTTATTTTTATTTTTTATACACGAGTTGTCAAAAGCCCAGCCCAAAAGGAAAGCCCAAGTTATACGGGCCCCACAAGCAAGGTGAAGTCCAAGTCCTTAGTAAGGGTCTACAAAGTATTTGAAAAGCTATTCATGGCAAAGCATGCCAAGGCAAGCCCCATATCAAAGCAAAGGTTCCCAAATACAATGAAGCGGACTAATGAAGCTTGGGGAGATCAACCTTGGTTATGCACTTATGCCACGAAACAGAGAATGTTTGAGTGATAGAATGGGGAGAGACCCAACAAAGGGTTCAACAATCTCTATATCCGCTACAACAAGCCAATGCATACATGATTCTATTCAAAGTATGTGCTCTGCTCTTAAAGGGTGAATGACACAATCTGCGACCTAAGCATGCAGAATATATAGCACAACTCATTACCATTGATGATGCCAAAAATCGTCAGTGAGCCACACGATCCTCACATGCTCTAGACAGAATTTGTGAAATAAAAACAAAGAAGACTTTGCAGAGAGTACCGGTGTGGTATCAGCCAAATACCTTCTGAAGGTTAAGTTAGAGAATTTTCACAACTCTAGAATGCCAGTGCTGAGGTAAATTATGCGTACCTTGGTTTGGGAGGGTTTGGGGGGTTTTTATGATAGTGTAGAGCTGACATTTGTTTCTTGGCGAAGAGGGTTTTTTCCTTGTAGGGAAGATCCTCATTAATGCATATATTTTGCGGGATCCTTTTCTTATAGGGATTCCCTTGACTAGGGTTTATCGTAAGGCACAAGATATTTCCTTGCATAGATATTCGTGGAGGCCAAGCAAAGCCACGCTGGACTCGTCATGCTCTTTTATTCCCTTTGACTTCTTTATTCTTGTCGGCCTCTCATTCCGTCGTTTCATGTAGATGTCATCGGGTATTGAGGTGGGGTTGTCGACCTACATCATCATCGCTTTCGTACTCTCGTGTATGCATGTGAAGCTGACAAGCTCATTGGAACCGTCGGCTTCCTCGTATGTGACAAGTTTACTTCTTTCCCAGAACACCCTTATCAACCATCAAAGGCTCAACGAACACATCATTCCAAAAGGCTTTTACACAGACACATATATTATAAATTTGTTTACATGACACTAATAGTATTTTTGTCATGTCAGCTTGTATAATTTTTTTAATAAAATTTGTAGTATTTTTAATATATATATATATATATATATATATATATATATATATATTTAATATGTGCCAGTGAAAATAAGAGGTTATGGAGGTTTCCAAACAACTATAAACTGTACCACTCTCTCTATTCCATCAATATAAACTTCACACATGTCCACTATCTAGTTAAATCCTACCATTTTCCCTCTCCTTATTTCAATTACCAAAATAATAATAATAATAATAATAATAATAATAATAATAATAAAATAAATAAATCTCATCACACCACTACCACTACCACCAACCTTTGTTAGCACAGGCTATTGAATTTTAAATAATAAATAAAAGAATAGGTCCTTTCATATATATATATATATATATATATATATATAGCCAAAGTTTTTAGAAAAGTCAATTAGATTTTAATTGGATTCTCAATTTTGTGCCATGTGTTCCATTTAATTTTTAATTTTGTGCCAAGAAAAGTATTGAGTGTAAAAATCGAAGAGTCCAAATCCAATTAGATTCTAAATTGGATTTCAATTGGAGTCAAATTTTCTGCCACATGTCCATCTAAGTTTTTAATTTTTGTGGCAAGTGAATTATTGGGTATAAAAACCAAATACTCTAAAACCAATTAAATTCTAGATCATATATATATATATATAAAATGAGAAACCATTACATTTTATATTTTAGAAATGTATGATTTAAAAAAAGTATAAACTAATGCCATGTATAACTTGAATTTCTTTTCCAAAAAATGTATAATATGAACTGTATAATTGTGGTTGTTTTTAATAGGTCAAATAATTTTGAGACTAGTTTTCGATTAAATAAAAAAACATTGAAGTATGTATTAATGTGTGTATTAGTTAAAATTCATATAATTTGGTAAAAATATTTAAAATTATTGGCCCATACCTCACTTAATATGCTAATTTCTATAAAAAAAAAAAAAAAATTAGCTCATTAATAATAATAAATTGATATATATATATATATATATATATATTTTTTGAGAAACAAACACACGTACACAAGGAAGAGGGAAAGAAGTTTTAACATAAAAATATACCACAATTCCACTTAAAAGCCATGATAACTTTTAAGGGAAGGTGAGACAAGTTATATTACATATAACACACTCTTTTAAGCAATGTGGGACAATTACCCACTTTTTTTTTTTTTTTTAGAAACAAAAACACACACGCAAGAGAGAAGGAAATATGTTCTAATACAATGGCATGTCACAACTCCACTCAATAGTCATGACAGCAATCACACCTTGTTGTTTTCATTTTTGATAGATGGCAATAGAAAATAATTGAACAGTCAATTGTGCACTCAATTGACACGTGGGTGTAGTGGTGGATTGTCAATTTGTCACGCAGGGGCGCACTTAGCATTTTTTTCTTTTTCTTGAGTAATCACTTAGCAAAATTAGAAAGAAACAAATCTGATTTGGGCAACAAAATTAGAATAAGGGATGGTTAATAAATAAAAAATGTGACAGTGTGATGAATGGGCTATTTGTTTTTGATAAATTAGTATTTGGACAAAGTTTAACTACAAAATTAGTCATAGCCTAAGACTACAACCTAACTTACTCAATATATTTTTATTAAAGGTGAATTTTAACAAATCCACCATTGGATTACATTTTTTTTTTTTTTTTTTTTTATATACTCCATTCTTACAAAATTTCTTAAATTGTTTCAATTGCAATTTTTTGTAATTTAAAATTATGAATAAAATATAAGTTTATAGATCATATAATAGATAATATTCGATTAACACAAGATTTGATATGTATATTAAGAGCGTAAAGAACATGCAATTCAACGGTTAGATTTTCAAAATATGTAATAATGTTTATTTTATTAAGTAAGACTATAACTTTAGGTTACAACTAATTTTGTAGTTAAATTTTGTCCTTAATATTTTATTGATCAATTTGGCCGAAATTTTCTCCAATACAGTTGAAATGACTCCAGTATAGTTTTTTTTTTTTTTGGAGAAGAAAATAGACTCTGGAATATTTGGTATTTTAATTTAAACCAAGATGAAATTGAAGTGTTTTTGTACATATAGCCTGAGTACCAGCATGAACAATACTGGCTAGTAGATCGAGCACGTAATTGACTCCTTTAATGGGATCAAATAGTGATGAGGGGAAAAAAGCAGGAAGGTCCCACCTAGTTGTAACGTGTAACTGTGTAAGTCCCTAGCCAAAACCCAGTTGATCTGATTAAGGTTACTCAACACCCACAGTGAATGATAAACAAATCTTGGTATCATTTTAGAATGTACATTTAGGTGGAGGTCGTCACATCCTACACCTAGAATTAAAATTATTTTATATTTCATCCATGGGTGTTTATGTCATGGGTGATTGTACGTTGAATTTGAATGGACTTAATTGAAAGACAGATAAATTATTAGTAGTTTTTACGAAGATCGGTAGTCTGTGTTTTGACAATGTCGTCTTTACATGTGAAATTCACAAAGCAAATAGTACCAACTAGAGGATAATGGGGATTATTAAAAAATATATATTAGCTGAAAGATGATAAATTTTGAATCCACGCAAATGGATTTTTCCGTTTAAGTGTGTGACAGAGTGTGAGGAATTTGATTGCAAACTCAAAAAAAATAAAACAAATACGGAGATGGCAATCAGACTGCTAGCTGCTTTACTGCAATAATATTATACATACATACATTATATTCAAAGATGACGTTGGGTACTTCCAACCATGCCTAAATAAGCTAAATTTTAGTAAATAAAAATACAAATCGACACTCATTCTAGATGCTTACAGCTCCAAGCTCGGCTTTTTTTCCTTTTTTAATCGTTCCGTAAAAGATTCCGCAAAGCACGTATCCCTTTACGTGCAAAGGGCAAAGCGTTAAAGAATAAAGCGGCTGCCAGTGGTACCATCAAGGCAATCTTCGGTAAAAGGAGAACAATAAAAGCGGTTCAATCTGGAGCCTGGAATATGAGTAGCAATGAATTCAAATAGCATAAACAGAGGATAAGACAGACTCCGCTTAATAAGAAACCGATGATTTCGAATGGTGGAACGAGGACAACCACTATTAAGTTTGAGAGCACAAATATCAGAGAATTAAAAAAGAAGAAGAACAAAAAAAGTTCTGATGTCGTAGCAATGGTTGACCCTGCTATATGTGCTGCTGTGGTATTCAATTTATATTCCCTATGGAAGAATTTATCTGTGGTATTGGGTCCGAACAGATCATCTTGCGAAAGTCCCCCAGGAGGGGTGATTGCCGCTTGATAGGTCACTGTTACAAGCAGTGCAGCAACCACCAGCAACGCGCGCTTTTCGTCTGTTATTCGCTTCATCACTTGATTACTAAGAAGTAATAGTTTTGCTCTCTCACAAATTACGGGCAGCCTTAGGTAAAGTGTATAATAAGAAGAAGTAACTGTAGGAATAGACATAGATGAAGCTGTTAAAGCTCCAGCACCGTCTAGTATAACTCTCATCTCGCCGTTGTCACCTTCTTGTGTTTGTCCTTGCTGCAAGATGTACATGTCCAACGCTGTTTGACCCTCTATATTCTTCTCGTTTACGTTGAAAGATCTCCGGCCCCAAACTAATACGTGACGCGATTTCCCACGCCAAGGTAATAAGTGACGCACAGCCTGTATGCATAGTGTTACAATACTGTCACTGATCTCATCATCTACGTAAAATATTACTCAAGACTCTCCACCGCCATCCCTTTTCTTTGAGATCAAGGTTATATAAGTATGAACCATATATAGAATATATAGATCCTATTTAAATAAGGTCTACCGTCTTTCCATTTCTTATTCCAAATTCATAAGATCTTTCTCTTTCAAATCATGTTTGTACATAGACCCTTGCCAGCTAGAGAGGCATTGACCCTCTAACTTGCAAAGCCAATGAATCATTAAAAGATAAGATAATTTTTTTTAATGTTCTGAAAGACGGAATTATACATAGACCCTTGCCAGCTAGAGTTGCCAGCTAGAGAGACAATGACCCTCTAACTTTATTATTTTTTTAAAATTAAATACTATATTTAGATTTAAAAGATATTTAAAATTTTGAAAAAAAAAAAAAAAAATCTTGGCCTCCAAAATATTCAAAAAATAAAATGGTTATCTAGCTCATTCTTATGATAGATGATCCCTGTAAATTTTTTTTTTTGTAACAGATCTAAATATGTTATTTGTATCAAAATTGTATCATTTAAATATATATATATATATATATATATATATATATATTTCTGTGATTGGCCTTTTTTTTTTTCTTTTTTTTAAATGACTATGTTTGATACTTTACCATTTGCTATTATGTTTCTGATTGACTCCAACTAAACTATTCATTTGGGAGTTCTTGTTTTCTCTCTATTTTTATTTTTATTTTTATTTTATTATTAAAACTTTGTGACAATAGTTACTTTTTTAGTTAAAATAATTTATCAAATATAATTTTTATATGATTTGTGAATGACAATATTTGAGTATTCCAACCATAAATGTAGTCAAAACAGGTTTCATAATAAAATGAAATGTGGTTTTTTTTTTTTTTTTTTTAGACTCTGGCCTTATAAATTAAGAAGGAAATTACTATGCATTTTAGTGTAATAGAAAATTGAGGCTTTGTTTTGTATTCTTTTGTTTTCTTCGAAGGTTGGGAGAAAGAGAATTTCAACCCTAAATATCTCAGTTGAAAACACAACGAGGTGCCAACCAATAATTAAGCTACAAGACTCTTAACAAAAAATTGAGTTGAAATGTATTTAGAAATTGTTATTTTGTAATTTATTTATTTATTTATTCATATATTTTTAATACTAAGTAGATGTTTTTTTTTTTTTTTTTTTTTTTTTTTTTTTTTAAGAAATAGATTTTAGTTTGGAATTAAAAATCATAACTAAGGCCTATAAAAAAAAAAAAAAAAAAAATCATAACTAAGGAAAAGAGAGAGATCTTGCATTGGTTTGATTTTTGGATACTGCAATGTGCAATATAGTATTGCCTTCCACATCCTTTAGCTTCAAAATTTCCATCCAATTAGGCCACTCCCTTAGGAGCCATCCCACCAAGAATTTAAAAGCCTCCAAATTGTTGTTTTTGAGGGCAATATGAAGAGCGGTGTCATTTTGTGTCGTCACATCTGTAATAGAATCAGGACAGACTGATAAAAAATTTTCTAATAAAGCAAGGTGATCATTTTTTGTTGCTGCGTAATGCAAAGGAGTCATACACTCCCTTGCTTTGACACGAGCAAGGTCCACATGGTGTTGTAGAAGCTGACGCACCATCTCTGTATGCCCATTCAGTAGAGCAAGATAAATGGGGGTATACCCATCTAGATTTCGCTTGCTGACAAAAGAGGGCTTTAATATCATCATCTCAAGGGAAAATGGGAAATGCCCAGTAGATGCAGATATGTGTAAAGAAGTATCAACAAATGGGAACTCATTGATGTGCTCCAAAAGTTTTACATCCTCCTGAATTATGTTGTAAAAGGCATCAATATCTCCCTATTGAGCAATCCCATTCAACCTCTGAATTCTCTCATCCATTCTCAAGAAGGCTATTAATTTTAGGCTTTTCCTTGGTATGAACTTGATGATGCGTAACTTAAATAAATATTGCCATGTATAACTTTGTGTGCATTTGATTCCACTTTTAAGGAACCAAAATGCTCATTTTCAAGCTGTGACTTACAGAAGTCTCACAAAAGCCTCACTACAAGAAGGAAACTGTGACTTACAGAAGTCACTTTGTTGAAGTGTGGGTACTGGGTTAAGCATGCAATATGTGAAACATGGAGTAAGAGAGAGGTGTTGAAACTTGAAAGAAGACAAAATATGAAGAAGTGTGTGTGGAGGAAAATAGAAATAAGGGAGAAATAAAGAAAACAAAAGGTGAAGAAAATGTGGCTGAGAAAAAAAAATGTGTTGTGTTGGTTATAAGTGTGGTGTGGGGCAAGGGCATGAACAATTTATTTATTTATTTTTTTAAAGTTAGCTTATGAAAAAAAAATTATATTACAATAATGTTATCTCCAAAATATTTTTACAACAAATTTTAGTTAACAATAAGTTGTTGTTGGTTTTAATTTGGGCTACCACTAACATAAATTTTTTATTTACCAATAACAACTTGCCACCTAGAATTTATTGTAAAATTATTGTAATAATGTTGTGGACCTCACATTACTCATTATAATAAGCACAAAAATAAAATAATTAGTTATATCGATGAGTACGATAATTACAAAAAGAAAAAGATAAGTCTTAATAAAATCATAATTGGTAGAGATTCATACTATTAAAGGTTTCAAAATAATTATTGTGTATTGCATTACAATGAAAATTAAAAGTGTCATTTGTTATTGACAAGAAGTAATTAATAATCTTCTAAAAAATGCATCAATAATAATAAATAGCAACTATTATTATTATTATTATTATTATTATTATTATGATTCAGAAAGTTTTTTTTTTTTTTTTTACTGTCAAAAGTACCCCTAATTTAATTAATCTAAACTAATCAAAATGGGGTTAAAATAGTAAATTCCATCCTAAATAAATTCCTACCCACGTTGAAACACTACTCCTACTTATACGTTGAAATACTATCCAACATTCTTTTTTTTTTTAATTTTTTTTTAAAAAAAAAACCTACCCCAGCCACCCACAAAAAAAAAAAAACACTCCTAGTACACCAAAACACTCCCCATATTCATTAACCAAAAAAAAAAGAACTCCCCACGTTCAAATAACGCTCCATCAATTATCTACCCAAGTAACTTCTCACAAATACAAACTCTTCCCAGTAGTTTTTTTTAAAAACAACTCTTACCTACGAGACCTTTAGAAATTCAAGTAAAACCAAAAAAAAAAAAAAAAAACCTAATAAAAAAGAAACACACACTCTATCAAATATCTACCCATGTTCCTATTGAAAAAAAAAAAAAAAAAAAGTTCTATAAAAAAAAACACTCCTAGTACACCAAAACACTTCCCACGTTCATTAAAAAAAAAAAAAAAAAAAAAAAAAAAATCTCAATAGTTGAACTTCCCACAAATACAAATGCATAATATTCATCACAACCTTAGGAATTTTTAGTAATTGGAAAATGAAGTAATTCCAAATTATAATAGATGCAAATTATTAAAATTTACCCAAAAAATAAAAGAGTCTTTGAGCAAGCGTTTGAGCGCGTGCTCAGAGGCTAGTTATTATTATTGTTATTATTACTAACCTCATTAGATGCATTTCGTGCGTGTAATGAGGCTCTTTTTTTTAGATAGTTTTTTTTTTTTTTTTTTTTTTATAATTTTTTTTTTATAGGAACATGGGGTAGTTTTATAAACATGGGTAGGTTTTTTGTTTTTAATTTTTGTATTTTACAATTTTAACCTCATTTTTATGTATTAGGAAAGTTAATTAAATTAGAAGTAATTTTGGAATTAAAAAAGAAAATAACTAACTTTCTAAATCTTCTTAATATATAGAGAAGAAGGTTAAACCATAAGTAGGGAAAGACTTCTCATATTTATGTATTTTTTTCATTTTTGGTAATTTACACCTCAAATAGTAATTTGATACGAGCACTACAAAAAAACTGGACTATTGCGGCGTTTTTTTTTTTTTTTTTTTTTTTTTTTTTTTTTTTTTTTTGCGGGTGCAAAAACAGCCACTATATGTCACCTATTTTGGGACCGCTGCTATAGGTATAGACTTTTGCAGTGTCCTACAGTGGCGGGACATAAAACCACCGCTATATATATGTTTTAGCGGTGGTAACGTAGATATAGTGGTGCTCCTGAAGCCCGCCACAATAAATAGATCATTTTGCGAAGATGGTATAGTGGCAGTAGAGAAAAACGCCGCAATATTCGAGCTTTAGCGGCGTTTTGTATGACCGCCGCAATAGGGTTTCCTTTTTGTGGCGTTTTACCTTAGTTATAGCGGCGGGTTAGACCGCCACTATAGACCTTCTAAATCCGTGCCCCTCCCCAAATCTTCCCTCTGGTTGTTTGTTTGTTTGTTTGTTTGTTTTTTTTTTTTTTTTTTTTTTTTTGGCTTTTCATTTTAGCACCTTTTCATTTTTGGTTTTCATTTTTGCCAAAAACAATGTATCTCTCTATCTCTCATTCACTGTATCTCTATCTCGTTCACTTCAGAGACCCGAAATCCCAGCTCTCTCTCTCTCTCTAGCTCTTACTCTCCCTCGCAGACCCAAAATCTCACCTAAACACTATTTATCTTTTAAACCCTATCTCTCTCTCTCTTTCTCTCACTCTCCCCCGCAGACCCAAAATCCCACCACCACCAAACCATGTCAACTCAGTGGCAACCCCAATCCACCTCGTTGCTGCCACCTCATTTCACTCCCAAAAACCAAACGCTCTCTCTATAAGTTGTCTCAAACACTCTCTCTGTTTTTTTTTTCTTTTTTTTTTTTTTAATCTCTGCGTTGGTTTGTGATTTTCAAATGTGCGTTGGTTTGTTAATGAAAAAAAAATTCAAATATTTTTTTTGGTTTTGGTTTGTGTTTGGTTGTTGAGAAAATGGTAGAAAGGAATGGAAAATTAGAGGGAAATTAGCTCGGTTCAAATTTCTTTGCATGCATGCACTGTTTAAGATAATTTTTCTACACTCTCATCTTGTGGGGTTTATTTTTTTCTATGTGTCTCAGTTTTGGAGTTTTTAAGGCTCTAGATTGCTCTGTAAAAGTCAGTTCCTTCTTGGTTAATTTTCACAGATTGGGTTTTATTGTATTTTTTTAATTAATTTTAATGATGGGTTTTAGGCATGTAAGATAATGTTGTTGGATTAAGGTTTGGTTAGGCTGATTTGGGAGTTTGGAGTTTAACAATAACTGTTCTGTTGTTGTTTGTCTGTGTGTTTTGATTATTTTTTTTTGGTTGCCAAATGCAAGATTGTATTTGGGTTTCTTTAAAGCTGAACTATGTTTTAATTTAGTGTGGTTGATATGCTTACTAATTAAATAGAAAGTTTTTAGAATGTAGTTCTTGCTAGTTATTGGTATTTAGATACAATGTACCTTTGGTTTGAAATTGTCTCATGGATTCTGTCAGAAGAGGGGAAAAAAAAAAAAAAAAGAAGAGAATAAGACAGTTGTGTAAATGCCACCCTGTTGAAGCCCAAATATCCAATTATGTTTCTGTTTGATCTGCTGGATTGTGTGATTTAAGGGTTTATACTTTATTTATCATCAATGGGTTACCAAAAAGGGAGGAAATGCATTTTGGATTCAAGTATTGTTATTGGTAATAATAATTAGTTACATGCAGAACAGTTATTGTTCATTCATATTACATTTTTCTGCTTTTGGTTTTGTTATGTTATGTAATGTGTCCAACATTATATTTCATTCATATCAACTTGTTTTTTACTTGTTGTTGTGCTTATATACTTGTTTTTATTTTACACTTTGACAGTTGAAATGGCAAGGCGAAAATCAATTTTGTGCATGTGTTCCAAGAGCATAACTGTGGAAGGAGCTTCTACAGAACATGTGGATGAAGAAATGAACCAAGAAATGCACGAAGCTTCTACGCAAGGTATGGACTTACAACTTGATATCAAATATTAGCTATTTCTTATCCTTCAATTTCTTTGCCAGTTTTATATGCACTTCAAGGGTGATTGTCCTATTTTTCATCTTTCCGATCATTGGAATTTATGGAAATATGTTTTTTTTTCACCCCTTTAACTGTTAAGGATTTTTGTTCTTTGTGGAATGTGTTTTAAGGGTTTTTTTTTTTTTTTTTTTTTTTTTTTTTTTTTGGGGTTCTTGGAAAGTGCTATTTAGATGCATATCTATTTTGAAGATCTGAGTTAATTCTTGTACATCTAGTTTGAATGTTAGATTGTTGATGTACCCATTCTACATCCCTTCCTAGTCCTCTCATTTAATACCTCCTTAAAATAGGTCTTGATGCCAACAGATATTTGCAAATATTTTGTGACTTTACTCACTACAAAGTGCTTACAAGCTTTGCAGTGTTTATTAGTTCTTTGAATTAGGAATAGAAGATAAGTATGGTCCAAAATGGTAAAGTAATTTTTGACCTTCTAATTATATATATAGGCATGTAGCATCCTGATGCAACTTATGAATTGATGATAGCTTGATAAGAATAGTAAGAACTTAGGCTTTATGGTGACAAAAAGAAACAAAAAATTATATCAGCAAGATACAGACTTTTCTTTTTGACAAGTATATCAACAAGTTACAAACTTATGAATAAATGATTTACCTTCTCCAGTTTCTCATAGTTAGCATTGTCAAAGTTCTACTTTGGGTGTTTGATCCTCACCTGATATCTTTTTATGTAGTGTGGTGTAATTGATTCTCTGATATCTTCTTCATCATCGTATTTGCAAAACCTTTTTTATTTTAGTGATCTTGAGCTTTGTCATGCTTTGCACAATCAGCAATTTTGAATTTTCACTTGTTTTTTATTAAACCTTTAATATTTGTTGTTTGGCTAGCTTAAAATTTACTCTTTCTCTTGATTGGTTAAATTTGAACCTCTGACTCACTCCAACCTTATCCCACTCCTTTACCAATTATAGTAACCATGGATCCTTGATATGTAGAATTGGATTTGCTCTTACTTTCCCCTACTGCTTTAAATAAATAAATGAATAAAGAATGAAAGAAAACTTAAGATTGTGTTTAGGATTTGTTTTGATTTCTAGAAGAAAGAATGTATTTCGGTTTTCTTGTTGGAAGTGTTTCTGGTTTACTTACTTTAACAATACTGTCTCCTTTAAATTTCAGATGTGTAGCCAACTGTATGTGTCACTCGCGGGCCAAGCAAGTACTTGAAGGTTTGGGATCTTCTCGATGACCAAGTAATTGAGTTGCCGCTAAATAGTATGCATCAGCCGGTTGATGAAGGGGCAAGGGCTTTCACTGGTTTCTTGGGGACGATTGTGCGAAAACCCCATATGTGCCCAATAAAATATCTGGATTGGAGGGACGTGCCAGCAGAACTTAAAGAAGAGTGTTGGCGTCTTGTAGAGGTAAACTAGGAACTTATAATACTTGTAATTATGACATTTTAGCATGCTTGTTGTAGTTCTAATTCTAACTTAACTATTTGAATGTAATTTGCTAACTCAACTATTTGATTGTAGAGAAAATACGCCATCCCTAATAATCCTATTGCATATGTAGGGTTGAAGACATTTACTTTACAAAAAATTGGGAAGGCTTGGAGGGATCACAAGTGTAGGCTGAAAACGGGTCATTACATACCGCATTTAAGAAACAAAGCATAGGTGAAGAGCAACCGACCCAAGGGATGAATACCAGAAGATTGTGATGTTCTTGTTGACCATTGGTATACTGAGGATGCAGTGATATGTTCTTTTTAATTTTTAATTTTTAATTTTTTTTATGATGTGCTTAATTTGTGTTTTTGGTTTTCATTACTACCATGTTGTAAATGCAATGGTTATTTCTGCCCAAAGAATAGGTTTTACTTTATGAACAATATACTATCCTATATAGTCATTGTTAGCATTGTCATGGTTCATTAAGTTTCTCCATTGGAACCGGTTTGCCTATGATTTTCAACATTTTCTTCATTAGCTTAAAAATGAAATGTGGGTGAGAGCTTATATTATATGTACCAACAAAAATGTTGTAGATAACATTACAAAAACAAACCGAACCTCCAACTGCCTTACATGTCTTACCCTTTTGAGCTTATCAAAGATTTTGTCTTGCAATTCTAATGGTATTCTCTGACTCCATAATTTTGCAGATAGAGTCAGAGAGGACTTATATATTGGTGGTTCATGCAGCTTTGCCGTGCACCCTGCAAAGAAGGTAATAAGTATTATGACTAATTTTTAAATGATTTGACTTATCTTAAGTTTATGTGGAACTAATATTCATTACTACATAAATGTGTTGTTCATATTGCAGGCAAAAATGGATGGACGTCCTGTAAAGCGTGTAGCAATATATTCAATACTGCATACTCATAAAGATGGATCTGCAGTTAATGAAGTGGTGAAAGAAAAAATGGTAAGTAATCCCTTGCAAATCTTGTTCCTATGTATGAAAAAGTTCTTCTATTCGATATGCAACTTTTACAATCGTAGGTGCTTGTCTGATTTTGTATGTTGAATTTTTGTTTTCCTTTTGACAATTTTGAATTGTATGTTGAATTTTTGTTTTCCTTTTGACAATTTTGAATTTACTGATGTGAACTTGAGTGTTTACAACTAACTTGAGTGTTTTTCTGAATAATTATTTTCAATCTCACGGCATGATCTTGTAGATTGACAATAGGTTTAAGATTCATAGTTTATGGAATTGTAGGATAAATTACAAAAGGGTTTGAAAAGATCATTTGTGGATCAAAATGATGGAAAGTGATGTATTGTAGGATAAATTTTGAAGTGCACTACAAATAGTTTTGCGCATAATTCTTAGCAAATGATGAATGTCAAGAAAGAGCAATGTTCACTGTTGTATTACCACCAATCTGGTGAAAAATTTGTGTTGTAAGTAGTTCTATGTTTTTCAAGTGATTTGACACTGGTGGGTTTCGTAAGACTTCTATGTATCTTGCGTAGTGGTGTCTCACAGCTTGTAGGCTTTAAAGGTGAATGGGACCTACAAGTTGTGAGACACCCCGCTGTATACAATGGTTGCATTAGATAATTATTGGTCATGATGGGTTTATGGAGTCGGGCTGAACATCCAATTAAGGCCCTTTCATATGTGTTATAGATTTAGAGAGAGATTATATAGATTCTCTTTTGAGACTTAGAACTTAATAAAACACTAGGACCTTTGTGATAGCAATAGCACCATTGGTTCTCTTGCTTTCTGAAAGTTCACTTAAGAGAACAATCTGTCCAGGAAATGTAAACGAAATCAGAAAGATGTCAGGTATTCTTTAATTTGAAGTTTCTTGGATAATTGAGAGTTTTTGAAATATTTGTGATGGACTTGGACCTTCAGCTAGGAGGGTTTGAGGAATGGTAGGTTCATTTTTCTTAGGTACAGGGGGAAAAGTGGTTCAACATTTTTTGATTAATCTGAGTTGAGGGCTGAATTATTGTCTATGGTAATCTTCATAGAATATATTTCTTGCCCAGCAAACATAGTTAGCTTAACGATGAGTTGTGGTGTGCCTAATAAGGCACTAACAGAAAAGTTTTTTAAGTGTCTTTAGGCTCTTTTAACTGAAATTATCAAACATTTGCTGCACTAAAGACTTTTAAGAGCCTTTTAGCTTATGTTGAAGGTTGAAATTTGTAGTCTTCTCTTAAAAAACTCCATAATTTACCTTTCATGCTTTAAAAATTTATAACTTTAAAACAATACTCATTGTAACTTGTCAAACAAATAAAACGTTAAAGAGCTTTTCATTTTTTTTTTTTTTTTTTAAAAACAGGAGCTTTTCAATTAAAACTATATTACAAAAACTCTTCTACTAGAGCTCTACAATTAAAGCAACTAATCAATGCCAAACGAACAATTGTCACTTATGGACCAAACTTATTTGAAACTGAGCCCTGTTTTTATATGGAATCCTATGTTCAATCTAATAGGAAGCTTCTAAGGTAAAGATGGAAGTAGTAGCTTAGGCAGATAATTATGGTTCTTGCTCAAATTTTGGCTGCATCTTATTGTATTTATTACATTGTGTATGCTTTTCAATATAATTTTTGTTGTCTTCAATCAAATGATGTTGCTAATTTCTAATTATTTTGTTTTGTTCAAACCCAAATATCAAGAAAAAATGAAGGAGTTGTTGGGTGATCCTTCGAATCAACTGCAATCAGATGACACAAGTGGTAGTATTGCATGGGCACCAGATGATGTATTTGCCAAAGTGATGGGTAAGGAGTGCAAAGGCCGTATTTGTGGGGTAGGATTTGGTCCAAGCCCAAGTGGCCGAAGTAGCAAGAGTGCTATCACGGACCCTCAAATATGATCAAGTCAATCAAAGGACGACGAAGTTGCACAACTGAAGGCTTCCTTGGCTGAGATGCAGGAGAAATTGTTCGCTTTTGACAAAATGAAGGAGAGACTTAGCCAATTCGAAGAGATGGAGCAAAGAATGGCTTGCATGCTTCAACAAGTGCATCAAATAACTTCACAATGCAATCAGGTTGGAATTAATGATTTTGATTTTGGGGTTTCTAATGGTTAACTTCACATACATTCATACATACATGCCTAGGTTGTTGTCTCTAGTTTGAAATTGGTGTAATTAACTGCTTATTGTTGAAAGGAGCTGTGTAAACAATTCATATTTCTATTTGATAAATCTTATATATCAATGGGAGTTGTGTAAACAATGCATATTTGGATTTGATAAATGTAATATATCAATGTGGCAAGAGTGTGTTCTATTACTGTTTCCTTGAAATGGCTATACATTTTTGGACGTTGCTATAAACTCTTAGGACATCTTCAAAATGTTGATTTATTCAAAGTATTAGCACTAAAGTGCTGAACTGCCTCAATGAGGTTAGATGGAGAGAACGTGCTTTCATTCTTGAGAAATGTTCTGCTAGAGTTAAGGAAATTTGTTCTTACCAAAGAATTAACTTGTAGTTCTGGTTGATTTGGGCTGGTTTATTTAACGTGTTAACTGTAGGGTTTTATTTTTTGGGTGGTAGCTGGGTTGGGTAGTTCTAGTATGGTGGTTTGCTTGTTTCCTTGGTTGTGGCTTAGTTGCTTATTCTGGGCTATGTGCTGTATTGTGACAATTTGCTACCTCAAAGTCTCTTGTTGTATGGTGGTTTGATGCCTCAAAGTCTCTTGTTGTTCAATTACATATCCTGGAAATTGTGACCATTTGCTGTTTTGAAATTCTATTTTACATTTTTAACTTATTCTCAAGTGAAGGCCTTGACTGCAATGGGGTTGCATTCATGATGTTCTTGCCTTTTTTGATGAAAACACACCCCTCCCTTTTTGGTACCTTTGATTGGCAAACAAAGACAAGGTAATACTAATCAATAAGTCTAGGGACACAATATTTTTTGAAACTACTTGTATGGCATGTTGTGATTGGTGCATTGTAGAAATTGAGTTTATACTTTAAGGTGTTTTATAGTTGTATTGTGATTTTCATATTGTAGTTGCGGCCTTTGAAACTCCAAATTTCCCTTGTAATGCTCACGCTTTAAGCAATTTTGAATTCCAATATTTGATATTATTGGATAGCTAATTATTGCCTTTTTTTTTTTTTTTTGTATGTAGGACGTTTCTTCGATCCTACAATCCCTAGCTCTCCAAAAATCATCAGCTACATCCCATCAACCAGGCAGTTTATAAATTTTATGTTGAGGACATTTAGTGTACAAAACACCACATTTGAACAAACACATTTTTTGCAAATGTTGAAAAGTTATTTTGAAAAACTTTGAAAGGATTTTCTATGTACAAAGGACCACATCTTTCTTTTGTTAATTTTATGATGATAGTTATAGACAATGTATGTAGTTAATATAATGTTGTGTACAAAGGACCACATCTTTTCTTTTGTTATGTATTTGATAATATATTTTGATGTTAATATTACGTTAGTTTGGAGTCATTTGTGGTGTTGTTAATTAGTTACAGGTTCTTTGTAACAAGTTTGTTAAAGAAAATAGTGGTTCTAATACAAGCTAGGGGGGAACGAAAAAAAAAAACTCTATAGCAGCGATCAAAAAGCGCCACTAACGGCGCATATATTATGATTTAAATGATTCCCTATAGCGGCGTTTTTTCCACCGCTATAATGTTTACAAATATAGCGGCATTTCTACCCGCCACTAAAAGTTCAATGAGCTCGATTTAATTTGTTCCCTATAGCGGCCCTTAATGCCCGCAGCTACAGGTTGCCACAATAGCAGCGAGCATAACCCGTTGCTAAAAGTCAATAGATACGAATTCTAACAGCATATGGCAGCGGTTTTCTGCCCACCACAAAAAACCAAAAATGCCACTAAAAGGTGTATTTATAGCAGCGTTTTTTGTTATCGTTGCAATAGAACTATTGTGGCAGTGCAAGGCTGGCGGGTGGAACCGCCGCAATAGCACCTGCCGCAATAGGCCAAATGGGCTTTCAGTGGCCCTTTTTTGGGCTTTTGCGGCGGTTTTGGCCCGCCGCAATAGCCCAGTTTTTTTGTAGTGGAGATAGTCAAACATTTAACTTTTTCAAAAATAACTTTTTCAAAAATAACTTTTTAACAACTTTTACAAAACACTCTGCTTTTTAAAAAAGCCTAGTTTCATACAGCACTTTTTAATACCACAACTTTTTCAAAAAGCACAGTATCAAAAAAAATGAACCAAACTCACCCAAAGTCGTCTTTTAACATTTGATGTTTACAAAGCAAATAAACCCTTAACTACAAGAAAATGCAAATTATATAAAATTATATATTAGCCAATAGATAATAAAGTTACATTTTGAGTCCACGCATGTGGATTTTTCCATTTAGGAATTTGAGAAAATTGATTACAATTTCGAAAAAAGATTAAATAATGCGATGGCAATCAGACAGTTTTATTGCAATATACATAGATTATCCCTGGGCTTGGTTAACGCAGATGACAAAGACAGCAAGATCAAAATTATAGAAAATTCATTGTGATGGTAGGACATGGAGAGCACTGAGCATGAGAGGTCTCCATAACACAGAGAGATAACACAAAGAGAGATGCCTATGATGACCTATTCCTCTCATGCGCAAAGCACTTGTGCATTTATATATGATGTGCTCCCGTGGTGTCACGAAACATCAAATAGAACAACCTCAGATTATAAGGCTATTTATTTGTTTCAGTGGAAGCTTCAAGGAAAAAAAAATGAGTCAAATTTTAGGGTTCTAATTTTTAGTATTAAATTTGATACCACATTACCTAAATTTTGTCATGTCATAATTAATAAAAAGATTAATTTGGCTCATATTTGAAACTTGAGGGATTAATAATTAATAGCATTTAATAAACAAATTTCGGGAATCAATAATTTATTTTTGCAAAAAAAAAGAAAAAAGAGAGAGAAGGGTTTGGCTAAGCAAAAATTGGGAAAAATGGACTTTGTTGAGCTCATCCTGAATCTTCACAATTTTTGAAAGTTTTATTTATATTACCATTAGTCTCTCTCTCTCTCTCTCTCTCTCTCTATATATATATATAATTACATAAACTCAGGTTATAAACGGAGTACATTTTTTCTTCACACTACAACAATATTTACCATGCGCAGACAATAAAGGAGTTGGGTGGGGAGCAAGCTGGGCCAAAAAAAGAAAGAATCTTGGAGGTTTTGGTCCAAGTGCCAATCTTGGTATAAATCGCGTACACTTTTTCTTCACATAACAACAATATTTACCACGTGCAAACAATAAAGGAGCTGGGTGGGGAGCAAACCGGGCCAACAAAAAGTAAGAATCTTGGAAGTTTTGATCCAAGTGCCAATTAACACTTGGTCCAAATCCTTCTCAGCTCTTTTCATTTTCGACTCGTTTCTTTTTTATTTAGTTTTGATTTGATTTTCTTCGAATTTTCACTTATTTTTCAAAATTTCTTGGTCATCAAGCTCATCCAATTAACTCCAAAATAATTAACTAAATCAATTAAAGTTAATTTAATTAATTTTAAAGAATTAACGAATGCTTTGTCCCCTAGATTGAATCTGGTGCAGCAACTACTCTACAATTTCAATTCATCAATAAAGATGTATCTTCTTCTTCTTCTTTTTTTTTTTTTTTTCAATAAAATAAATGGCAACTCCATTGTACAACCCTCTATCTAAAAGAAAATTAAAATCAGTAAAACTTCCACTTTTTGAGAGACATCAACACGACTCCACTAATTTGTATGAGTATGGCTTAACTGAAATAAGCCGGCTGGGAAGTAGTCTCTCACAAATGGACATTGTAAAATGATTCTAAAAAATTGATTTCACATCAAAACATCTTTTGAAAACAATCAATTACTAAATCAAATATCAAACAAGCATATTCTTTACAAGCAACATTACATAAAACACAATAAAAAAAAAGTTCAACATCAAGCATACGAAACACCAACTAATTTACATATTTCATGCCTGAATTTTAAATAAAATAAATAAAGACATGTTATACCATCGATCTATAAATAGCTTAAAAAGCCCAAAATGTATCCATAACATACAACATACAACATGATCAAAATTATAATTATGCTGCAAATTTACTATAGAAAATTAAACTTCAAGAAAACAACTTTTCTATAGATCTATAACTCAAACATTTTATTTAAGTATGATATCGTAGTAGGCTTGTACCAATTGTTGGAAAACAGGTTTGCATTACATACAAAACCAAACAACAAAAGATCGACAATAGGTTCTACTTCTAATATATGCAAGATAATCATATGAACTTTGAATCTCATATAACAGTTTGAAGAACATACATTGCTGCAGTGAAATTCAAAACAAAATTGAGATTCAATCTTGAGAATACTTTAGATCTTCACCTCAATTCCACAAGAACCCTAGAGTGTGGGCTCTTTGCCAGAAAAATTGAAGAAGAATAATTTGACTTCTTGGTTCAATCAAACAATTGTTTTTCTTTTCTGTTAGTTGTTTGAGAAAAAACTTCACTTTTTTCAAAAAAATTGTGCATAGGTTCAATGAAGGGCTTTGCAATTATTTCCTTTTAAAAAAAAATAGTTTTTATTATCTTTTTCCGACAAAATAACTAATTAATTTATAAATTAATTAGTTCATTGGACTTTAGTTTGTGGTTTGAGATGGAACCAAAGGATGTTATTAACTCTAGCTCCAATAGGCTTTGGGCCGCTTGTCAACTCTTGATAGGCCCAAAGTTACCATCAATTATATTTAGCTAGACATGGCAAAACGGGTGGGTCGGGTCGGGTTTGAGTCAAGTCAATCGGGTTGCGGGTCGAGTCGGGTTGACCCATATTTTTCACATGAATTTATTTTTTATTTTTTATTTTTTATTTAAGAAAATAACATGTATTTGCCATTTAGAAAGTCATGCAACAAATTACTTGATGTAAAATGCATTACTTTGAATTCACCACTTATATCAAGAATGAATTGCACTTATTAATACTTATTCAATAATTTAAAAATTATACAAATCCTAACGTTGCTATCTAAAACAAAATAACACAAAGATAAGTAAAACAAATACACAAGTTTCATTTCTACATAATATCAACATCCCAAAATATAAAACAAAATTACAAATGACTTATTGGATAATTCATTTGACAAAGAATAAAAACATATAAGAAATTTACAATCTTGAAAATTAATTTTATAATCTATTGTCAATTGTGGTTGGTACTCGATTTCAATTTGAGATATATATATTAAAATTTGATTGTTTACTTCTTTATACATGGTCTCTTTTATGAATATCATATCATTGTTAAGCAACACACACTCTAGGAAATATCATGACTTATTTTGAAAATCCGTTTATTTTGGACATAAATTGTTAAAAAATAGGTCTAAGCATTCATAATTTATGTTAATTTGATACTTTAGCTTCACTATTTTCACATTTGTGAATATTTCTCACACATGTCTACAATTTTAAATCAATATTTTTAACTGTATTGTAATAAGATTATCTTGACATGTACTTTGTTATTTGATATCTAAAAATCTTTACACATTACAGAATGCTCAATCATTCATCTTTCAATTAATTTGCATACAATTATGTAAATGTCTTAATTGTTTCCTTAAATCTCACAACAAACAATAAAACCAATATTATCTTTATTTTATTTTATTTTTTTACCAAAAAAAAGTTTTAAAAAATGGTTCGGGTTCGGGTTCGGGTCAGGTCGCGGGTGGGGTCGATTCAGGTCATGGGTCAACCCATTTTTGCTTCGGGTAAAAAAAATCGGGTTTGGGTCATGTAAAAATTCTGACCTGCTTTGCCATGTCTATATTTAGTACCACTTTGTAAATATAATTACACTTTAGGTTTTATTAGCTCTAATGGACTTTGGGCCTCTTGTCTTGATAGACCCAAAGTTATCATCAATTTTATTTAGCGCCACTATGGAAATATAATTGCACTTTAGTTTTATTAGCTCCAATGGACTTTTGACCTCTTGTTTTGATAGACCTAAAGTTACCATCAATTATATTTAGCACCACTGAGGAAATATAATTGTACTTTAGGAATTATTAATCAAATGAAATCTTAAGACTCTATTATAAAAACAATACGTAGTGATACAAAATCATAAAACTACTTTCATTTTGTAAATCACTATTTTATTCATAGAAGTCTCAACTTTCATGTTCAAGATAAAATATATTAGTTGATATGTATGTTATAGACTTTACAAATGAAAAGATCAATTTTATCACCAACTACGAACTAAGGTTTTGAGTTTACAAAAAACTTGTAATTTAAATCTTTAGTAAGTAAATCACATGCAATGTATTTTATGGACTATAATATAATGCACAATTAATTAGTTCAAGCACAAATAATCTCATAAAATTAAACATTTTAATTAATCATATTATACCAAACAAATTAGATTTAGTGTACAAATTAGATCAAAATTACGATCCTCCACATTATATACGCATAAACAATATAGAAGATCCAGTGAAGATTCAGGGATTTTATTAAGACGCCACAAAATTGTCTGCCAAAGAAAGCTAAGAGGACCAAAACAAAACAAAGCCCGGTACTAGCAAGACAGTAACACCAAACCCATTCGACAGAATCGCATATGACTCCCAATGAATAATAATAGGAGACCCACAATTGGACTAGAGCCATCTTGAATAGCGCACTAACGTACCCTTTTGGAAGGAGGAGAAAAGTCATTATGACTGAGAGCGTAAATGTGATATAATTTATCGTTGTGACGATCTCAAAATTGTCGAAAGTTGTTTGGGTAATGGCTATCCATGCGTAGTGATCAATAGGTATTCCAATATATTCACTACTAATTTCGTCGTCTGGTGCCAACAATCTTGGTATCTTGCCAAAGTCCCCCGGGAGGGCTTAGTACTACTTAATAGGTGATTGTTATAAGCAGTGTAGCTACCACCAAAAGCACATTGCGGTCGTCGTTTGATATCCTCCCCCATTCAACAATTTTTTTCCTGAATATTCTTAATCTCTCTAAAACTAAGACAATTTCTCTAAATATTCCTAATCTCTCAAAAAATAAGACAGTTTTTCTGAATATTCATGATCTCTCATAAAATAAGACCTCGAGTTTCCTCATGTAATTTTCACAAGTAATAACTTTTGGAAGACATAAACACGACAAAGCTCCATCATAGCTTAGCATATCCATGATCTCTTTGTTGTTTACTTGTGTTTGTTCTTGCAACATGTCCTGTGCTGTATGACCATCTGAATTCCTAACGTTTAAATTCACCCCACGATTTAGTAACACCCTCACAACCTGCACATTTTAGTGATACAAACGCATTAGGATGTTTTTTTTCTTGTTAAAGTAAAAAAAGAAAAAAAAGAAAAAGAAAAAGAAAGAATGATTATGCATGTATTACTTGCACGATAGACATTATCAACACAAACGTGTTTCTTTAGTATGTAAAAAATAGAGGAAAGGGGAGAGCTTGCCTCGGTTTGGTTTTTGGATACTGCCACATGCAACATAGTGTTGCCTTTCTCATCGTGGCGGTTCAGTATCTCCCTGGCATTTTCAGACTTATTTTTTCGGAGTCACTTACCAAACGTTTAAAAGCATCCAATTTGTTGTTTTCCAGGGCAATATGCAGAGCGGTTTGGTTTTGAATCATCACATCTTCAATAGAATTGGACAGTCTGATAGAAATTTGAACAATAGATCAAGTTGCTGCTTTGTTGCTGCTGCTGCAGCAACATTATGCAAAGGAGTTCTACCCTCCTTTCCTTTTACACGGACAAGGTCTCCATCTACCTGTAGAAGCCAATGCACCATCTGGGTATGCCCTTCTTGTAGAGCAAGGTGAATGGGGCTATACACATATAGATTTGGCTTCCTGGCAAATGAGGGCTTTAATCTCATCATCTCCATGGCAAATTAGATGTGTTGTGGGCCCCTAGCAGATGCAACTATCTCTAAAGGAGTATCTACAAATGGTAGCTAATCTATGTCCTCCAAAATTCTTACATCCTCCCGAATTATTAAACTGTAACAAGCTTCAATATTTCCATGTTGAGCAACCTCGTTCAACTTAACAATTCTCTCACCCATTATAGAGTAGGTTAACATAGAAAGGCCGGTTTTTCCGTGCTATATATTAAACTGTGTACATGATTGCCTAAGCTACAAGTAGTTTACAAGATAGTTTAGACTAGCTTAAGCTACATGTAGTCTGTATATAACTTTTGGTTAATTTTCTATTTGGACACTTGTCACATCTGTATTGGGTAGATCAGAAGTTAGTTAGAGAAGTTTATTTTTCCCGCCTCTGTTCCTACTATATAAAGGATAGAGCATCAGATATTTATATATTGAAGCATATATAATTCTCTCATCTCTCTCATGGTTTGATTGCTGTTCACCATTGATGAAGATTGTATGATAGCTTGGATTCTAACATGGTATTAGAGCCGAACTAGATCAGAGTCTTCATTTTTGGTACACTCTGCAATTGCTAGTTCAATTCTTGTCTTCTTTGTGCATTGTTCCAGATCAAGTAGAAATTTTCTTTGCATTTTCTCTTGATTCATGCACAATTTTCTTTCTCCTCTATTTTGATTTTCTTGCAATTCTTAGCAAATTAAACTCAGAACTTAGGGTTTCAATACAATTTTCTTTCTCCTCTGTTTTGATTTTTCTTTGCAATTCTTAACAAATTAAATTCAGAACTTAGGGTTTTAGTAATTGATTTTCACTTGGATCTTGATTTGATCATTGAAAATTCAATTCTCAATTCTTGCAATAGAACCTTAGGGTTTCTATGATTGAATTCATCATCTAAATCTTCAATTCTTCAGAGATTTAGATATAATTCTTGGATTTTGGTTAAATTCTCGTTCTGAATACTTTGAAGCTTTCGTTGTTGTTCTTGTTGAATCTTGGTTTAGAATTCATCATTATCAGCTGTGGAGTATCAGTTCTTGATCTTATTTGTAGTTCATCAATTCATCAATTCTTGATCTCTGATTTGAAGAAATGAGTGATAGCACTTCAAGTACCTTGGTCCCAATCATTCAGCCATGGGAAAAGTCCTCTAGGCCATATTTTTTGTCCAATAGTGACAATCCTGGTGTGTTATTAGTTGTACAACATCTCACTGAGGATAACTACAGCACTTGGAGTAGGGCTATTCTCATAGCTCTGGATGTCAAATCTAAAATAGGTTTCATTGATGGGTCTCTGTTGAAGCTTCAATCTGTGGATCATCCTCTCTACACTGCTTGGTGCAAATGCAACAGCACTGTTCTAGCATGGTTGTTCAATTTTGTTTTTAAGGATCTTTAATCAAGTGTGGTTTATTTCAAGACAGCTAGGGAGGTTTGGTTGGACTTACAACACAGATTCTCTCAAGGCAATGGACCACACATTTTTGAGTTAAGACAAGAAATTTGCTCTTTAGCACAAGAGGATTTGAGCATCAGTAGCTACTACACCAAGTTTAAGTCACTGTGGCAAGAACTTTTAGATTATAGAAACTGTTCTTGTGGTCATCAGGCAGAAGACTATGTTATGTCTTTTCTGATGGGCCTCAATGAAACTTATACCACAGTTAGAGGGCAAATTCTACTGATGGATCCCATTCCTTCCATGGGCAAGGTATTTTCTCTCTTGATTCAAGATGAGAAACAAAGAAAGGTTCGCAAGAAGAATTCCATTGAGTCTTCTGCTCTAGTAGTCAAGGCTAATGGTTCTAGCAAGTCATTCAACAAAGCTAAGTCTGGCAAACCACAATGCACTCATTGTGGTGTTTCGGGCCATGTTGTTGACAAGTGCTACAAGCTTCACGGGTACCCCCCTGGTTATAAGTTCAAGAACAAGGGTTCACAAGCTACTTCTTTTGCCAATAATTTTGTAGTAGCTAATGCTTCTCTTGATGAAAGTGTCAACTTGACTCATTCAGAGTATCAACAATTACTTAGCTTGCTAAATTCCCACAGTCACTTTGGTACAGAAGCACCACCAGGAGGAGGTTCTGACACACACCAAGTTGCCAATATTATCACTCAGCCTACCATTGCTCTTCAGGGACATGAGGTTTCAGGTATTTGGTCAGCTCCTTCCTTAGACTATTCTGTTTTCTCTTCTAGTGCTGTCACAACTCAAATTAGTTCTAATGATTGGATTTTGGATAGTGGTGCTACAGACCATATGATTCATTCCATACATTTTTTTACTTCTATAACCTCCATAGTTCAAATCTCTGTTAGGTTGCCTAATGGTGACATGGCTAAGGTTTCCCATATTGGAACTATCCAAGTTTCTCCTACTTTGCTGTTAGAAAATGTGCTTTGCATTCCTACCTTCTCTTTCAATTTAATCTCTATTAGTAAACTGACTTAATCCTCTTCTTGTTGTTGCATCTTCCTCTTACAATTTTGTCTCATTCAGGACTTACAGCTTTGGAAGATGATTGGGTTGGGTAAGAAGCAAGGTGGAGTTTACACATTGCAAAGCCAATCTACTGCTTCACTACCTGCATCTGTTTCTGATGTACTTACTAAACTGTCTAGGTTTTCTTCTTTCTATTTCAATTCTTGTACATCTGATGTTGACAAGACTAGCCTATATCATTGTAGGTTAGGTCACCCTTCCCCACAAAGATTAGTCTTGTTGCAATCACTTGTACCAAATGTCATTACTTGCAATATTAATAAGACATTTGATTGTTCTGTTTGTCCTCTAGCCAAGGAAAAAAGGTTGCCTTTTCCTGTATCTATTTCTTCTTCTTCTTGTTTTGATTTGATTGACGCTGACATTTGGGGACCTTATTCAACTCCTTCATTAAATGAATCTAAGTATTTCCTAACTTTAGTGGATGATCATAGTAGGTGTACTTGGGTCTACTTAATGAAACACAAATCTGAGACTTCATGCTTAATCCAATCCTTTTATAATATGGTTTTTACACAATTTTAGGTTTCTATTAAGATCCTTGGATTTGATGATGGACCTGAATTTGCTTTGAACTCCTTTTATGCTTCTAAAGGAATTATACATTAGCTTAGTTGTGTAGAAACACCACAACAAAACTCAGTGGTTGAAAGGAAGCATTAGCATCTTCTTGCTGTTGCTAGAGCTTTGAGATTTCAAGCTAATCTTCCTTTGAAGTTTTGGGGTGATTGTGTTCTCACTGCAACTTACTTGATTAATAGAATTCCTAGTCCTCTTTTGCATGATCTTACTCATTTCCAAATGTTGCTAGGTAAGCCTCCTTCTTATGTTCATCTTAGATCTTTTGGTTGCCTTCGTTATGCTTCTACCTTGGCTAGAGACAGGTCCAAATTTAATCCCAGGGCCAAGGCTTGTATTTTTCTTGGTTATCCTTTTGGTACTAAAGGTTACAAGCTTTATGATTTGGCTCCTAGGACTTGTTTTGTCTCCAAGGATGTTGTCTTCAAAGAGTTTTGTTTTCCTTTTAAACATTGGACTTCTAACTCTATTCCTATTCCTTCTTTCTCATCTTCTGATTCAGTGTTTCCACCTCAATCTATTCTGCCTGAATCAAGTTCATTACATGTTTCTACAGACCCTTTTACCCTTCCTGTTTTTGCAGAATTCACTTCTACTTTTACCACAGATATTGCAACTCCTCCTGATGAATTTCCAGACCTTGTGCCTCATACTTCTGCCTTAGATCAATCTCATTCTACTCCTGATTTACCTATGCTTCCCACTTCTGTTTCTCCACCATCACCTCAGCTTCAAAAGAAAATCTTCTAGACCTTACAAAGCACCCTCTTATCTCTTTGATTATCATTGTAATCTAGCTTCTGCACATGTGTTGGCTTCAGCTTCCATTACTCAGTCTCATGATTCCAGTGCTTCTCCACCTTCCAGTATTCTCTACCCCATTTCCTCTACTTTGTCTTATGATAGACTTTCTTCTTGTCATAGGGATTTTGCCATTTCCCTTTCTGTTTCTAAGGAGCCTGATTCTTATGCTAAAGTCATCTTGGATCCTAGATGGCAAAAGGCAATGCAAGCTGAGTTTGATGCTCTTAAGGCTAACAACACTTGGGTTATGTGTCCACTTCCTCTTGGCAAGGTTCCTATAGGGTGTAAATGGGTTTACAAGGTGAAATTGAAGGCTGATGGCTCTGTGGAGAGGTATAAGGCTCGTTTAGTAGCTAAGGGGTTTACTCAAACTGAGGGAATTTTTTTTTTTTAGACCTTTTCTCTTATGGTTAAGTTTGTCACTGTCAGGACCTTACTTGCTCTTGTTGCAATTTCTGTTTGGCATTTGACACAGGTTGATGTCAATAATGCTTTTCTCCATGATGATCTTCATAAGGAGGTCTACATGCATCCACCACCTGGGTTTGGCAGCAAGGGGGAGGTTTGTAGATTGCTCAAGTCATTGTACGGACTTAAAAAAGCTAGCAGACAATGGTTTGCTAAATTGTCTACCACAATTGTTGATCATGGGTTTGTACAATCCAAATCTGACTATTCAATCTTCACAAGAGTTAAGGGAGGCTCTATCATTATCATTTTGGTATCTGTTGATGATATCTTGATTGCAAGCAATGATACGGGTGTAGTGAATTCTTTCAAACAATTTTTGGATAGTAAGTTCAAGCTTAAGGATCTTGGTACATTGAAGTATTTCCTTGGACTTGAGTTGGCTAGAACTACAAAAGGTATCTCTTTATGTAAGAGAAAATATACTTTGGATCTTCTTGCTAATATAGGTTTGTTGGCTAGTAAACTTGCAAGCACACCTATGGAGCCATCTGCATAATTCAGCAACTCTATTGGTCAATCAGTTTCAGATGTGTCACAGTATAGAAGACTAATTGGAAAACTTCTTTACTTAACCTTGACCAGGCCCGATTTATGCTATTCAATGCATAAATTGAGCCAATTTCTTAGTTCTCCTAAAGTTCCTCACTTACAAGCAGCATATAGAATCATTAAATACTTGAAGAAAACACCAGGGCAGGGTTTGTTTCTTTCTGCAGATTCAAGCCTACAACTGAAGGCTTACTGTCATGCTGACTAGGTAGCTTGCATTGATACAAGAAGATCTGTTTTAGGCTTTTGTGTGTTTCTAGGGGATTCTCTAATTTCTTGGAAATGCAAGGAATGACAATTTGTCTCAAGATCCTCAGTTGAGTCTGAGTACAAAGCTATGGCCACGGTAACTAGTGAAATTGTGTGGTTAGTTGCCTTGTTCAAGACCCTTGGGGTGCATCATACACAAGCTGCTTACCTGTATTGTGATAGCAAAGCTACTCTGTACGTTGTTGCCAATCTGGTGTATCGTGAGAGAACAAAGCATGTGGAAGTAGATTATCATTTTATTAGAGAGAAGATTCAAGCTGGTGTTATCAAGACTTTCCACATTCCTACAAAGCACCAGATAGCAGATTGCTTTACTAAAGCCCTCAGACAAAGGCAGTTCTTTTATCTTCTTTCCAAGATGAATCTGATAAATATATATAGTTCATCTTGAGGGGGAGTATTAAACTATGTACATGACTGCCTAAGCTACAAGTAGTTTACAAGATAGTTTAGACTAGCTTAAGCTACATGTAGTCTGTATATAACTTTTGGTTAATTTTCTATTTGGACACTTGTCACATATGTATTGGGTAGATTAGAAGTTAGTTAGAGAAATTTATTTTTCCCGCCATTGTTCCTTCTATATAAAGGACAGAGCATCAGATATTTATATAATGAAGCATATACAATTCTCTCATCTCTCTCATGGTTTGATTGCTGTTCACCATTGATGAAGATTGTATGATAGCTTGGATTCTAACACTATATATGATCTAAAATAGTGGAAATTAATGGTTATAGGCTGATAGCAGCTAGCTGGAGTAAAGAAAATGATGGAGTATTTTTGCAACCTACATTAATTGGTTTCTAATTTGGGGAAGGAAATTTGGTTTTAGAGAGATGCAAGTCAAGGTCTTTGAGTCATGGCAAAGTTCTTACTTCCACAACAAGGGTCCTACATAGATATGACGGTCCGGACATAAATTTCTTAAAAATTATTGAAAGTCCTCATAGGGGTCATCACCGACAGGGAGATATGAGGGTCCTACATATCTTGAAAAATCAAAATAACCAGCCAATTAGCAATTTTATATATATATATATATATATATATATATATATATATATATATATATACACACACGTGAACATCTTATTATGGATAGGATCAAAACTGGTGCATATTTACTAATTTTAACAATGTTAATATCTTTTTTTTGTAGGTAGGAAAGTTTATTGATAAGAGACTACTACTTCATGCCGTTTTGCATGTAATATCCTAAAGAATTACATACAAATAAAAAATATTTTATAATAGACTGAAAATTTTAAAAATGATAATATGGACTTGAACAAAAACAATATGGATATGAAAATAAAATACATTAATTGAATCAATATAATTACCACATATGAAATATTTCCATGGCCATAATTTGGAGTCTTTCAAGTTTCAAACCTAAGACTTTTGCCATTCTTATCTCTTAAAAGAAAAAGAAAAAAAAGAAAGAAAAAGAAAAGCATAATCATGTTTATTTTTCTCTGTATACAAGCCATTGATAGGTGCCCAAAACCAATTTAACTAAAATACTCAACAAAATGCCAAAAACCAATTTAACCAAAATTTTCAGAACTCATTCGGATATGATTATTGTTTCCTAGAACATTGGACTAACCTTAGGCAATACCTTTTAAATCTATCTTCAACTCTCACTATTTGTACCACTTCTTTTTCTCTTTTCATTTCTATTAAAAACACACACATAAAAAAGAACATGCACTATGCTTATCTACACAAAACATCAATAAAAGCCCACACAAATATATTATCTAGCAAAATTGAGCCATTTGCATAGTGAAATATTGATTTATGAAAGATTTAATTCTTAATAGAAGAAAAAAAAAAATCAAACCATATATATGCTTAACATAAGCAACTGTAAGAAGAGATGAAGCTGTTAAAGCTCCAGCACCGTCTAGTATATCCCTCATCTCGCTGATGTCTACTAGTGTTTGTTGTCCTTCCAAGATGTCCAACGCTGTTTTATCCTCTAAATTCTTCTCGTTTATCTTGAAAGATGTCCCACCCTAAGCTAATAATTAAGTGACGCACAGCTTGCATGCATAATGTAGTGATACAATACTATCACTAATCTCATCATCTATATGTAAACTATTACTCAACAGTCTCCACTGCCATCCCTTTTTTTCTTTGAGAGATCAAGGATATAGACGTATGAGCCATAGAATAATAGATCCTGTTTAAGTAAGGTCATCTGTCCTCCCTTTTCTTGTTCCAAATTCATAACATCTATCTTTCATCATGTTTTATTAGTTCTAATTTGCAAAGCCAATGAATTATTATAAGATAACTTTTTTTATATGTCATCAGAGATGGAATTATACATAGACCAAGGGCGCTAGCTAGGGAGGCCATGACCAGGGGCGAAGCCAAGGGGGTTAATGGGGGGCAGTTGTCCCCCTAGCTCACCCAAAAATGCCCTTAGTTATTATAACTAATACTTATTAAATACCCTTGCCTATATATATATATTTTTTTTTGGGTTTATAGAAATAGCAATCTATAGTACATTTTTTTGGGTTATCTTCCTTAACCTGTGAGGAATTTTATCTAACCAAAAGATTTACTCACTTACATTTAATGATAATTTAGCCAACTTAAATGTCATTTTGTTTCTTTGGTAACAGAGCACAACTTCTAAATGAACCATTGTGGAACCTCAAGTCCTCCACTAGCATGCCTTGCACTGAATATTTTAGTTTGTCCCTACCATACTTTAGGAAGGAGGCCTTGATCAATCCCTTCAAGAATGATGTCTTGTATACCAACATGAAAAGCAAATTGTACCACTTGGAAAGCCACCATCCATTGTGAAGTTTGCTTGATAAACCTCCTCCCTACTTAGCTTATAATATCTCCTATAAAAAAAAAAAAAAAAAAAAAAAAAAAAAAAGCTTATAACATATGACTTTTTTTTTCCTTTTTCTTTAGTGAAATTTCTTGTTCATGTTAATTAGCTATCTTCTCTATTGTTTCACTTTAAAAAAAAAAAAAAAATAGTTAATGCCTATTATGGTTTAGAAAGTATATATAAAAAAAATACCGTATTAGGGAAAAAAATAAACCATTATTTTTAGCTTTAAGATTGTCTAAATTAATAATTGGATCTCAATTTTTTGTAATAATCTACTCAAAACTTCAAAAAAAAAAAAATTGTACATAAGCAATAAAGTATGGAGAAAATTTATAATAAACGTTTATAGTTGTGGGGGTCAAAAACACATAGGCTAAAGAACTAGTCTAATCTTTGAGATCAACATAGCTAATTTCTAATATATAAGGGGATAGAAATTCACAATGGAAAGATTAAAAAGGAGGTTGGAGATAAACATCACTAAATCAAAGGTTTTATATGCAAAACAATTGTGTTTTTGAGGTACAAACAGGGGTTCTAAAGGATAAATACAAGTAAAGACTCTCCTCTTTTTCTCTCCCCTGTTCTTCCTTTGGTTTTTTCTTCCTCTCCCTTCCTGTTGCTCTCCTCTTCTTTTTATAGCCATCCTCCTCCCCTTCCAACTGTCCTGTTCTTAGCTGGCTTTAGGGGGGATATTTGCCCTATCAACACCTTCTCCTACCATATTTTGATCATGAAGATAGATTTTTGGGGGAATTTTTACAGTTTAGGCCAGTCATTTAGCATTCAATGTGGCTGACATTAGGTGAGGAGACTTCATTAATGCAGAAATGACTGTTACATTGGGCTATGTGTTCTCTTCAATGTTTTTCTCAGGAAAGTAGGTGAAAAAAAGTGTTCTTGGCTAAGCAAATGAACACTTCTTGGTTGGGTTGCATTTCCCCAGGAAGATGGGTTTCACAAATTACCTTGATAATAGGCCCAAATGATCTTTTCTTAATGGGAGGCTTGTTCATCCCTTGTCAGCCCTTTGGCCTAGCCTATTCAGTGGATGGGGTTTCTCGAGGCTTTTTCTTCGGGTTAGGGTCTTGGGGATAGATTTAGGTCCACTCTAAGGTCCTTGGGGCAGGTTTAGTTCCACTCCCCCACAATTGTATAGTTTTAAATATTATACTTTGAACATTTTATGGGCCCACATTAATCAAAATAATAGAAATTCACATATATTGCACTTAGTATTTGTCTAAATACTAATAGTTTCATTCATAAATTGAGTTTTGGCTCTGAAAAAAAAATTAAAATATAGATCACTCATGTGAGAAATATCTCTATAGATAAATACAATATTATGAATATGCTTTTTTTTTTTTTTTTTGGGGTATAATTACATTAAAATATCACTTTGTATTTAAATGAATAGCTTTTTTAATTTTTCAAATTGGTCTCAAATATTATAATGTGTGTATCATATATAAATCTCCCCCCCTCAACTCAAATCCTAGCTTTGTCATTGGCCATGATCCCCTAATTTTTTTTAAAAAAAAAAATTTTAATACTATATTTAGATTTAAAAGATTTAAAATTTTGAAAAAAAAAATGACCTTCAAAATATTCAAAAAATAAAATGGTCATCTAGCTCATTCGTATGGTAGATGACCCTGTGTAAAAACAATTATGTAACAAATCTAAATATATGTTATTAGTATCAAATTGTATCATTCTTTTTAAATATTTAGATTTCTATGATCGGACTTTTTTTTTTTTTTAATAATTAAATTGATTTAAAATGTATTAAGAAACTGTTATTTTGTATTTTATTTATTTATTCATATCTTTTCCATACTAACTAGATGTTAGCTGGTTTCAAAAAAGAAAAAAGAAGAAGTAGATGTTAGTTTTGGAATTAAAAATCATGGTTAAAAAAAGAGAGAACTTGCCTCATTGACCCTAGGGGTTTGATTTTTGGATACTATAATGTGCAATATAGTATTGCCTTCCACATTCTTCTGGTTCAAGATTTTACTCCAATAAGAACCTAATTTTTACAAGCCATCCCACCAAGAATTTAAAAGCCTCCAACTTGTCATATTTGAGGGCAATCTGAAGAGCGGCCTCATTTCGTGTTGTCAAATCTATAATAGAATCAGGACAAACTTATAGAAATTTCTCAAATAAATCAATGTGATTATTTGTTTTTGCTATGCAATGCAAAAGAGTCATACACTCCTTTCCTTTGACACGAACAAGGTCTGCTTTGTGTTGGAGAAGCTGACACACCATCTCTGTACGCCCATTTATTAGAGCAAGGTGAATGGGGCTAGCCCATCTAGATTTAGCTTACTGACAAACGAGGGCTTTAATTTCATCATCTCAATGGAAAATGGGACGTGCGCATTAGATGCAAATATGTGTAAAGCAGTATCAACAAATGGGAGCTCATCAATGTGCTCCAAAAGTTTTACATCCTCCCGAATTTTGATGTAAAAGGCATCAATATTTCCATGTTGAGCAATCTCATTCAACCTCTCAATTCTCTCATCCATTCTCGAGAAGGCTATTAATTTTAGGATTTTCCTTGGTATGAACTTGATGATTCTTGGCTTAAATAAATAGTGCCGCGTATAACAAAGCTAATAGTACTCTTTACTTTTTCTTTATTTAAAAAATGGACAAAGTTTGGTTATAAAATTAGTTGTAGTATAAGGTTACAAACTTATTCAATATCTTTTTATTGGAGGTAAATTTTGACAAACCTATCATTGGATTACATATTCTTCTTATATTCTCCGTATATGCAAAATTTCTAGAAAATTGAACATTAATAACTATGTCATCAATAAATCGTTTAAATTGCAAGTTTTTACAGTTTAAAATTATGTATAAAATATAAGCTTATAGATCATATAGTAAATAATATATGATTGACACAAAATTTGACATGTGTATTGAGAGCGTAAAGAACATACAATTCAATAGTTAGATTTTCAAATTATGTAGTAATGTTTATTTTATTAAGTAAGTTTATAACCTTAGGTTATAACTAATTTTGAAACTAAATTTTATTCTTAAAAAATTATTATTATTATTTAGTATTTTTTTTTTTTTTTGTTCTTTTTGCCTAATCATATTTGTTTGGGACAATGGAACGACTTCAAAAGTCACATCATTAGAACTTTTCTTTTAGTACTTTTTTTTTTTTTCATTTTTTTCTTCGTGATAATTTGATAGATAAAGGTAAATGACTTTTGAATTTTGGACTTTTAGTTGAAAATATAAAAAAATATTAGTTGAGTTGTCTACGAATTTTAGATTCTTTTTCTAGATGGTTTTGGCTGGTTTTGAAATTTTATTTCTTTTTGATTTAGATTGTGCTCCATGACAAGCCAACTTTAGAGTAATAGTCCCTCTGTTTATTTTGTCGGTCCCGTTTAGAAAATCTAGCTTTATAAGGGAGCATCAATTAATACAGTCCTTTAAATAAAAAATTACATAGTTTTCAAAACTATCAACATTAAATTAAACTTGAACGAAGGAAGGGTATTGAATTTTTTATTGAGAAATAAAGGGTATTGAATTTTGAGGGTGGTTAGGATGTGCAAGATTTAAGCAAGGTGTACAAAAATATTTTTAAGAATACATTAAATTAGTAAGTCAAGGTTTAAGTCATGATCAAAGAAGGAATCGCTGGCCTTGGTTTCTTATTTGGGGAAGGAAATTTGGTTTTAGAGAGATGCAAGTCAAGGTCGGCAAATCAATGCAAAGCTTATTGAATTCCACAACGAGGCTCCCACATAGATATGAGGGTCTGACATGGATTTCGTAAAAAAAATTATAATCCTCATAGGTCATCATTTTCTTCTAACTTTATTCTCTCTTTTCCTTAATTTATTCTATCTTTACGGTCAGTAACGCCTTGCTCTACTAGCTTCTCACTCTATGTTTTTATTTATTTATTTATTTATTTCTATTCATTTCTCACTTCGGTAAATAATATGCATGGATTTTTTCCCTTCAATATTTTCCAAACATTTCACTCAGTACCTAATTTCAACTAAAGGGGAGAAAAAATTCTTTTACACCTAATTTCAAAAGAATCTGGATCCTTTTCCTTCTAAAATAAAAGGTATAGTTGTGATGCCACCAACCCCAATAATGAGTTACGCATGTGAGAACAATGATGCGCTTATAAAAATTTCACTTTATAATCCTCATAGGTCATCATTTTCTTCTACCTTTATTCTCTCTTTTCCTTAATTTATTCTATCTTTACGGTTAGCAGCGCCTTGCTCTACTAGCTTCTCACTTCAGTAAATAATATGCATGGATTTTTTCCCTTCAATATTTTCAAAACATTTCACTCGGTACCTAGCTTCAGCTAAAGGGGAGAAAAAATTCTCTTACACCTAGTTTCAAAAGAATCTGTATCCTTTTCCTTCTAAAATAAAAGGTGTAGTTGTGATGCCACCAACCCAAATAATGAGTTACGTATGTGAGAACAATGATGCGCTTATAAAAATTTCACTTTACGAGCATGCAAGGCTTTCTTAATGAGTAGTAACAATCATCAAATAATTATTACGTTCTCAAGAGCATAAGATACTACTAGCCTCATCACACGCGCTCGCGTGTGCGATGAGACTTTTTTTTTGGTTAGTGATCCTATTTTGTAGAGTTTTTTTATTCTATATGCATATATAATTTTTATTTTGAAAATCTAATTTATCTATACTATTATTTAAGAGGCTTCTCCAGTTTGGATTCCTCATTTTTTTAGTTAAAAATTGCCCTTACAATCCTATGTTTAAGTAGAGACAAAACTAAAGGACAATCCACTAAAAATGCAATTCTAACTCTCACTAAAACATTACCTAAAAAATAGGACCACTCTCCTATTAATTTTCAAATTGATTTATTCACTTATAAATTTGATTTTTAAAATAAAATTATATATATAAAATAACTAAACACAATTTTTTTTTACAAAATAGGACCACTAAAAAAAAAAGCCTCATCGCCTGTGCAAAGCGCGTGTGATGAGACTAGTAAGTGGATAAAGTAATTTAAAAATTAATAGGAAAGTGGTCCTATTTTTTAGGCAATGTTTTAGTGGGAGTTAAAGTTGCATTTTTACCGAATTATCCTTTAATTTTATCTTTACTTAAACATAGGGGTGTACGGGCTTTTTTGAATTAAAAAATGAGGAATCCAAACAGGAGAAACCCCTTAAATAATAGTATAGAAATAGCAAGAAAATGCCAAACAAAAATCTTATTCCAAATATTCCTAAACTCCTCTCATGCCCACACCCCAGCAGAAACCCAACAATTGCTATTCCTCAGAATCTGAATATGAAAGGGGGAGAAAAAGGGGGTAGTGAGTGATAGATCAGTAAATAAACAAATCCTAAGTAGCTAGATCAAGCATATTTATGAGTAAATAAATGCACTTTACGTAAGATAAGAACTCAATAAGCTCAGAAACTGCAATTCAACTTATAATTTGTAATGGATTTAAAACATCAATTATATTTGCAATGCGTTTGAAAGACATCAAAACTTTAAATTATAAAAAATTCAAAAACTTAAAAATTTTCTTTGGACTTGCAATGTTTCACATATTCAATAAGATTTTGTATTCTGAACAATCTCTATATAACTATGGTCATGCTAAATCCCAATTACTATGCCCAGAATCACAATTTATGTGCCAATGTATAATACTCATTGATTGGGTTCAAAGCATAGTCAAATTGCACATAAATTACTAGTTTCATTTCAGTCCATATCCAAAATCATATTTCATAAACTTAGTTTAGACAAATATATTTCATTCAAATTCTTGGTTGCCTTCACAAAATTGACACTTGCTTGATCCAAGTTTGAAGGGAATAGAACTTTCTAAACAACCAATTAAAAAAAAATAAATTACAAAATTTCAATGAGGGAGAAAATCTAGTTCTTTACTTTAAATTAATATAGCTCAAACAATTAAATAAGATTTGTAAGGAAAGACCACGTAAAATTTAATTAATAAAACATTTTATTTTAAGCAAAATATAACTAAGCAAGAAAATCCAGTTCTTTTCTTTAAATTAATGTTACCCACCCATATAAGATCCACAAATACCACCTAAAAAATGACCCAGTTTCATCATTTTATATAGATAGTTTTATTCACTATCACTTGTTTGGTTAACTAATATCTTCTGATATCTGGCCATTACAAAAGCTCTCTGATAGGCCAAGAATATATTGACCTCTTATGGTAAATTAACCAATTAATTAGCCAAGTTGATTAATTAATTATATTAATATACAATTTGCGTGGTAGCACTAACAAATCACCAAAAAACTAAATAAGCAGTGGAAAATAAATGGACACGGTGATTTGTTTATGAATGAGAAAAACCTATATGACAAAAACCCCACCGGGTGATTTTAAGGTTATCACTCCTGAGAATCCACTATTATCACAACAAGTGGTTACAAGTAAAGGAATCCTAGTACCTTATACCAACTTATAGTTGAACCATTACCCCAATACCTAATTGGACTTGTTCTGTAGTGACAATCTCTTCTTTTAATGCAGGGCTCCCAATACGTGACTAACCAATAGATGCGTGAATCCTAGTACGCGACTTAATCACCAACTTGAGAAGGATGTTGGCTGCAAAGTTCTTCAGTTCATAACATGATGAAGATCACGAGGCTCCTTGGTTACAAAACCCTACGGTATACAAACACAACAGCTTCTTGAATAGAAAGATGAACTAGGGCATATATCTATGGTTCACAATATGCTTGTGAAAAACTTTTGCATTAAGTTGCATTAGTTGCGACGGCCCTTAAAACAATCCTTATATATGTTTAGGGTTGTGAGAAAAAAAAGCTCAACATCTATTCATGAATTGGAGTGAAATAAGATCTGGAAAACTAATTTTCATAAACCTCGACATACCCTATCTATCAAGCAGCTGTTGAGCCTCGGGCTGAAACAGCTTTTTAAGCCTTGATAGATATTAGCTGTCGAGCTGGCTATCGAGTTTTAAAATCCAGCACTTCTTCATTGGATTCTTGGATAGACTTGCTTGGCTTTAACACTTGAACTTGAAACCTTGTTCCTTGAAGCATTAAACACATCCTAGATCTAACCAATTACAAGTAAAATGCGTTTTGTCAAAAGATTAGACAATTCTATAATGACATATGTTCCTAACATGAATCACACATGTCCTAACAATCTCCCCTTTTGACAATCTGTGACAAAACCACAATAAACAAATGAACATATGAGAGAAGTCATAAATCACTCAACTCATACTCACTTGTTGAATACAATAAAATTTATCCTAACACAAACTCTTGAAAAACTTGGCAAGAAGACTTTGACAACCTGTATTTTTGAAACACTTTAAACAAAACTCATCAAGGCATCTTAGTGTGAAACAGAAATAAAAGATTGCATACAAGATATAAGAAGCATGTGCATAAGGAGAGAAAAGAAAAAACACATGTAAAGATAGGTGAAAGAACCGTAATAACAACCTCATCATATATATAACATCAATAATGAATACAAGGTTTGCTATCACAAAGTAAGAACAATGTATCCATAAAAGAAGAAAAGAAAAAAATAAATCCTCACTACATCCCTTAAGGTATAACACTCCCCCTACAAAAAAAATCTCTTATGCTAACTCTCCCCCTATGTATATGATTACTCTCATATTCAAAACTACTTCCCCTTTTTGTCATGAGTGACAAAAGGTAAGTAAATCAAGTAGACATCTCATCATCACTGGGCAAGCTAGCACTATCATCCTCATCACCATCATCATCAGAGTCACCATCGCCATCCTCATCCTTAGAAGCCTCTAGAGAAGGAGAGGGAGACTCGATGAAGCCACCAAGGCTAGCCTGCCGTCAAGCAATAAGGCCGACACGGGTGTTCACCTGACACAACTCATCACTAAGAGTGTCAAGGCGAGCATCTATGTGCTGAAGCTACGCCATGATCGCATCAAGAGTCACTCCACCCACAGAAGGAGTGAATGTAGATGGAGCTAAAGAAGCCAGAGGAGCTACCTTCTCGGTCTATGTCCGCTTCGGGTGAAGTTGAGCATCACTTTGTTTAACAGTAGCAGCATCAATGGCACCAATGACGAAAAAGTGATCAGACTCGGGATAGGAGACGAAAAAATGGCAAATGATCCTCGTGATAGCCGAAGGAAAAATGAGCTTAAAACGGGTCGTCGTATTCCTATAGACATCTATAAGGGATATGATGAAGTGAGAAGGGAAGTCAATAGAGATGTCCTCTAAAAGGGATAACAAAAATCGAGCACGTGGCTCTGTGATCGTGTTATAGTGAGACAAAGGATGGAGAATGAATATCATCACCATGTTAAGGAATCCCGAACCTTTAGCAAAGGTCGAGCATCGAGTGTTTTGACGATCACCCCATGAAGATGGTGTCTTACAAAATAGAGACATGAGTTCGTCTTTGGACACAATCCATAGACGATCACAACTAGGGTAGTAAGGATGCACTACCCTAGGAACGTGTAGCACCTTGGATATAAGATCCGGAGTGACGACAATGTGCATACCTTGAACGCAAGTGACAAAATGAGGTACAGAAGTGTCAAATCCGTGCATGTTTGAGTAAAACTCATGTATGATCACGGAAGGGCACGTGACCGAGGTGCTACATAGTGACTCCCAACCCCGATTGCAGATGATAGTGGGAAGGTCAGTATCGGAAAAATTTGATAGGATAACTTAGCATTTTGAATGAATGCCTCGTCTAGAAAAATTCTCCGAAAAGTCCTTTCGGGCTTTATCATCACGGAACCGTATGTGAGGAGTAGAATCAAAGGAAGATGCCCCAGAATGAAGAGGGTTCTAGGACGGAGCAGATTTTTGTTTAGGTGCCATGGAGCAACTAATCAAGAGAGAGAGAGAGAGAGAGAGAGAGAGAGAGAGAGAGAGAGAGAGAGAGAGAGAGAGAGAGAGAGAGAGAGAGAGAAAAGCACCAAGCAGATCAATATATAAGAATATAAAGAAAAGAAGGTACGTATGCATGAAAAATGCATGAACATATGACATGTAACATAAAAAACTTCATGGGCTCAGCCCAATCCAAACCTAACAGCACATAGCAAATCAACATATATAGCACACATTTATAATGCATGAAAATATAGTTATAATGCAAATGTGATGCAATGCATGAACATTTAGGATCATTTAACATAACCTAACCCAAAAATTTCACCAAAACTTCATCAATTTTGAAAAACCCCAAAATAAATTTCAAAAACCAAAAACCTAGGTCTAATGCATGAAGAATGAAGGATTAAGAACCCTTACCAGTGAAGAAGAGCTAGATCTAGGTAGAAAATCACAAGGGAATGAAGTTGGGAGTGAGAGAGAAGGTTTTTTGGGAGGTGAAGAGACATAATCTGTTGAGAGAGAACGGGGAGAAATGAGAGAAAATCGCGCTGAAGCGTATATATAGAAATTCATAAAGCTCGATGGATTGAGTGGTGTCGAGAGGTATTGAGCTTTAAAATGCGTGAATCAGCTATCGAAGAGCTATTGAGGATTTGTCGAAAGGTGTCCACAGCAAAAGGGTCTTGATGGATCAAGAAACTATCGAGCATCCACAAAGTTCCTCGATGGATTGAGTAGCTATCGAGAAGCTATTGAGAATGCGATAAAAAGAAGTTGAAGGGTCTCGATAGATAGCCTAGCTGTCGAGAGGTATCAAGTAGTCGAGATTGCTAAAAAACAGTTTTTCAAAGAAGAGAGAGAAAAAAAAAAGAAAAACAGACATGAATGCAATCAAACATGCTATACAACCAAAGATCCAAACAACATTTTAAGCTATCAAAATCATCTCTCAACAAGAAAAAAATGATAAGCATTTAGATCCCAAAAACACACACACACTAAACAAGTATAACCAATTTTATATTTCGAAAACAAGTTAAGACAGTTTAATGAGCATACATTAACACATGTATTTCTTGTGATGGCCAAATCATATTGTATCTACACATGTATCAAGAGTAGCAAAAAATATTGCATGTTGTGTGTGAAAAACATCACAAGATTGCATAAGTGTCTACATGTTATGACGATTTGAGATATGAGAAAATCACTTTAACTCACACACAATCATAACTATTTGATGGGGACTATCACCTTTGAGGTACATCACCTTTGAGGTACATCCTATAACTCCCACATCTCCTAGAAGACACGCTTGCAATCATATATAAAGCACTTTTATACTTTTTGCTTTTATTTTTCTTTGCATATTTTTCTTTTAAGAAAACCATGCATGGGCATATAAGAGAGAGAAAAGAAAAACCAAATTATTTTAAGCTTTTGACATTGCACTTTTGCTAAGTTGAAGCATATGGATGTCATTTCATGATTGGCAGGTAACAGTGGTGAGATGGTTATTTATGCTTTTCTCTTAGGATTTCTTTAGTCATTCTTATCAAAAAGAGTGATACAAGTGTTAAGTACACTAGATAGCTTAATCTTACTCATCACAAACACGAGCCACAAAGCTCACTTGCTTAGTTGTGCATAGAGATGCTCATTTAAGCTACAAAAGATACAAAGTTTAGAAGACTTTGTTTCAATGGCCATCCAAGGTACACAAGTACTAATGTACACAAACACATATTGTTTTCGTATTTTTCAATTTTTTTTTTGAAAAACAAAATAAAGCAAAACTAAAAACAAACAAACAAAAACATGTTAAATAAAGCAAATCATAAAACTAGACTGACTCAGAAACAAGAAAGCAAAACATACAAGTAATGCAAAACAAAAACAAGAGAGGAAGAGAGAGAAAAGTGATTAATCACTTGGAGCCTTTTTCCTTCCACACATTGGAGGACCCTTTCCTTTGAGCAAACCCTTGAACTGGCAGTGAGGGGGAAGAGTTGAAACCGTTCAAATTTGAAAGGAACATGAGGGCTTTGAGTAGATTTCCAAGAGGAGCGAAGAAGGATGGAACTAATTCTGGTTTCCATATGAGATCATACTGTTGCTCTGTTGAGTGGCTAACCACTTATAGCAATTAGGTCGAGTATGTCTAGCTGCTCCACAATGATGACAGAGATGCTACTTCTTCTATTTAGGCTTTTGAGTATTGCCCTTCTTAGCCCTAGGGTTTTTAGTCTCTTTCTTAGCAAGTTTAGGAGGTGCTCCTAAGATAGACTTACCCTTATCTATGTTCTCACTAGCTAACACATTTTTAACATCATTATTCTCAAATTCACCATTATTAGTAGGAGAAACAAAACCAGTAGTGCTAGTGGAAGCAATATCAAGAGAAGAGAAATCATACCCTAAACCGGTTCGATCAGAAGCAGATTTCTGTAAACTGAGCATCTTATCAAACTTTGCACTTGAAGTCCTCTCCAACTGAGCTTTGACTTGAAATAGCTTTGCTTCAAGCTTCTTGGTCCTCTCAACCAAGAAATTATTCTCAAATCTCAATGCTCCAATGGTCTGATTTGCTTCATCAAACTTTGTGGAGATTTCTTCTCATTTAAGTTCCACATCACCGAGCTTCTTAGTGGCCAACCTATACAACTTCTCATGTTTTTTCGAGACCTTGTATAACTTTGCATAGGCTGTGTGGATGTCATCTTGTTCATCCATCTTTTCAAATTTAGACTCCACCAAGTCCTCTTCTTCATCCACATCTTCAACAATCCTCTTAGTAGGATTTATAGTGGCAGTGAAGGCATTTAGGATTCCATCATCCTCATTGTTGGAATTATCCTTAGGCTCGGTGTCACTCAATGTAGCAGTAAGTGCCTTGCTCTTCCCAATGGTTTTAATATACGTAGGGCACTCTTGTTTCATATGACCGAAGCCTTGACATCCAAAGTACTTTGGTCCTGATGGAATAGTGTACTGACTGCCATCCCTAACATCCTTCTTCCCTTTGTCTTGACTCTTAAAGTGAGAAGAACTGGATTGCCTACGGTCCTTGTCGAAACCCTTCCCATTGGCATTCTTCATGAACTTCTTGAATTGCCTCGTGATGTAGGATTTCATTTTAGAATCTTTATCATCTGAAGACTCATCAGTGTCACTGCTCTTGGCCTTCAGTGCCATGCTCTTGCTCGATTTCCCGATCCTTGTCAAACCCAACTTATAGGTCTGTAGGTTGCCAACCAGTTCTGTCAAAGGAATTTTGTCAATATCCTTTGACTCCTCAATCGCGGTGATCTTGGCATGGAATCTCTCGGGTAGATATCTAAGCACCTTTCTAACAATCTTAGGTTCTGGAATGGTTTCTCCAAGATTAAAGGTTGAGTTCACTATGTCCTCGAGCTTGGCATAGAACTCATCAAATGACCTATCCTCCTCTATCTTGATTTCTTCGAAACTCGTAGTGAGCCTCTGAAATTTCGAATCCTTAATAGCCTTGGTTCCCTCATAGGTTGTCTGGAGAATGGTCCATGCTTCCTTAGCAGTTTCAGTAGAGGATATCGTCTTGAACTCCTCATTTGTGACTGCACTGAATAAAGCATTCAATGCCCTGTTGTTGAAATTTGCCGTCTTGATCTTAGCATCATTCCAATCGACCGATGCTTCTTTAGGCTTGGTCTAGCCTATCTCCATAGCTTGCCACACTTTCTCATCTAAAGACTGCAAGAAAGCTCTCATGCATACTTTCCACTATGCATAGTTAGTACCATCAAACAAAGGAGGTATAATAAGAGATTGTCCTCTATCCATGACAAACAGGGGTTAATGGATCACACAGCAAAAATTAAAACCTAATCAGAGTGTGTCTGCTCTATACCACTTGATAGGCCAAGAATGTATTGACCCCTAATGGTAAATTAACTAATTAATTAGCCAAGTTGATTAATTAATTATATTAACATACAATTTGCGTGGCAACACAAATAAATCATCAAATAACTAAATAAGTAGTGGAAAATAAATGGACACAGTGATTTGTTTACAAATGGGGAAAACCTACACGACAAAAACCCCATCGGGTAATTTTAAGGTCACCACTCCCGAAAATCCACTATTATCACAACATGTGGTTACAAGTAAAGGAATCCTAGTACCTTATACCAACATACAGTTGAACCCTTACCCCAATACCCAATTGGACTTGTTCTGTAGTGACAATCTCTCCTTTTAATGCACAGCTTTTAGTACGTGACTAATCAATAGATGCGCGGATCCCAATATGTGACTTAATCACCAACTTGAGAAGGATGTTGGCTGCAAAGTTTTTCAGTTCATCACACGATGAAGATGACGAAGCTCCTTGGTTACAAAACCCTACATTGTACAAACACAACAGCTTCTTGAAGAGAAAGATGACCTAGGGCATATGTCTTCGGTTCACAATATACTTGTGAAAAACTTTTGCATTAAATTGCATTAGCTGTGACGGCCCTTAAAACAATCCTTATATATGTTTAGGGTTGTGAGAAAAGAAAGCTCAAACATCTATTCACGGATTGGAGTGAAATCAGATCTGGAAAACTGATTTTCATAAACCTCGACAGATACGCTATCTATCGAGCAGTTGTCGAGTCTCGTGTTGAAACAGCTTTTTAAGCCTCGATAAATACTAGCTATCGAGCTTTAAAATCCAGCACTTCTTTACTTGATTCTTGGACAGATTTGCATGACTTTAACACTTGAACTTGAAACCCTGTTCCTTGAAGCATTAAACACATCCTAGATCTACCCAATTACAAGTAAAGTGTGTTTTACCAAAGGATTAACCAATTCTATGATGACATATGTTCCTAACATGAATCACATATGTCCTAACACTCTCTAACTATTTATATTCCAAGTTAAGGAATTTCTATATACATACCAATACCAAAAGAAAAATAGAAAAAGTATACATCTAAGATATCTTATAATCAAGCTAGCCTAACCCAAAAACCTCTTGAGTACAGTCTACAATTTTATTTCTTTATTTATTTATTTTTTTGGCCTTCTAATCAAATTTAATAGATTAGTGGTTGTCAATTTTTCCAAATATTTAAATGTGAACAAAGTAACCATTAGGCAAAGTTATTGGTCACATATATTACCTACTCCACACTAGAGTAGCCATCTATCTATGCATGACAAGTCTAGATAGGAGATTCCCATAACCTATTCAAACATATACAACCCTAAACAGTAGGGATATATGCAATCCACTTGGGACAAGAGGATTAGAGCATTCGCATCAAGGAGTCAAAATTTTTAGCATTTAACATCTCAAAATACTGTTTTATCTATTTTAACACCTCACTTTATAATATACCAGACAACAAAGGTTCTAATTATTATTTTTTTATTTACAACTTCATTTGAATATTATTATTTTTATTCTCTCACTATGTTTCTTTTTCTCTCTTTTTATTTGTGTCTCTCTCTTTCTTTGAAGAAACCCACCACTTTCTTCTCAATCCAAGCAAATCCACAGTCACAGCCACACCCATGGCTAGCCACTGCCAGCCACCACCACTGGAAAAAAAAAAAAAAAAAAAAAAAAAAAATCCCACCAGCTGGAGTCCACCACAGTTATAACAACTGCCACAGCCGCCACCTCCCACAACCACGATCCCCAACCACCAAAATCAAAAACCTAAACCCATAACCTCTCCCACAATCGCTACTGAAAAACCCAGCCATACCTGCCGAAAACCATCAACACCCGCCTAACCAAAGCAACTCTAATTAAAAACCCACCAAATCCCACTGCGAGGCCCACGAGTTGAGCCACCCATGAACCATGAAGTCAACCCACAACATTGACCCATGACTACAACTTGTGCTGCCACCACCATAGAGATGTTGAAGTGAAAAAGAAAGGCAAGAGAGGAGGAGGAGAAGAAGAAGAAAGAGAGAAAGGAAAAAAAGAAAAAAAAAAGAAAAAGAAAAAGAGAGAGAGAGAGAGAGAGAGAGAGAGAGAGAGAGAGAGAGAGAGAGAGAGAGAGAAGAGAAGAAAGGGAGAGAGATAGAGTGACAGAAATGATGAAGAGAAAAAGAAAGAAAGAGGAGTGACAGAGATGTTGAAAGAAAGAGAAAAAGAAAGAAGGAGAAACAATATTTTAAAGGAAAGGAGAAAGAATGATATAAAAAATATATATATATATATATATATATTTATATATTTTTTTATAACTTTGAAGCTACAGTAGGGTGTCAAAGATGACACTCTATTGTAACTTGGATGTTAAAAATTATAGTAATAATATCATTAATGTAGCTTAGTTTATGGTGCGGGTTGTTAAAAAACAACTTTTTAGCGTTTTCATAGCTTGTTGTGAATGCTCTTAGAGTTAGAGAGGCACAAGTCAAGGTCGTCGAGTCATTGCAAAGCTTTACTGATTTCCACAACGAGGATCCAACATATATTTCATTAAAAAAAAAAAAAAAATCCTCATAGGTCATAATTTGGTCTAACTTTGTCCTTTCTTGTCTTTCTAAAAAAACTAATAAAAAATTTAATCACTTCTTTTTTTTCCTCTATCTTTAGCATTGCCTATTTCCACTCACTTTTCACTCTACAACTTCCTTTCTTTGAGTGGATGAAAAAGGAGAAGAATATGATTGTTTTGTTTGTTTGATTGAGAGGGGAAAAGGGAGTGAATTTTGGTGGGGCTAGGGTGTTTTTTTTTTTTTTTTTTTTGGCCCTACCAAAAATCAATCCCCATTATAATTTGGTAGGAAAACACGAGATATCTTTTCCAAGGTCATTCTCAAGGCATGTTCATGGCTTCTTCAGGCTTCCTACATGGTTTCTTTAAGGCATCTTCTCAAGTTTATCCAAACTCAAGCCTTCATTTTAGCTTCCACCTTAAGTTTGTGGAGGGGTGTTAGAGATATATTAGCCCAAAAGTAATACGCTCAAGCTCAATCCTATTTAGTGTGCAAGCCAAGTCTTCTACTTGTATTACAAGTTTATTAACCATAGTTAGTGTATGATTAGTTTAGGATTTAGTCTACTATATATACACATGTTGGATTCATTATAACACTAGGATTTGTACTTCGCTTTAATTAATAAAAATATAACTCTTAAGAGTTTCTTTTATAGAAATAGACCATCATACTGAACCACTTAACCGTCGTATTCTTGTATTACACTTTATTTTATACTTTTGCTTCCGTATCTATTTTAGTATATTTAACAAAACTAAAGTTACAACAAGGAATATATCGAATCCCAAAGTTGCTACCTTCGGTAGGACTTACTGACACTAGCTATTTGAGCATAGCTCCAATCTGGTTAGATTCTTTTATCACGTGAATCTCTTCTTAGTGTGAAAACCCAATTCTTGACTAACTCCATATCAACGCTTGATTGCATAGATATTGGTGGAGACATAAACACTTGATCTTTAATATGCTCTGGAGATGCAGCTTAATTGATACGGAATCCTAGGATCACAGATCTTTGTGTCACTGTACTCATAATAACGGCTAGCTCTAAAAAATTGTTGATGTGTTGGCCAGTTTGTTGGAGACCCAAAAAAAGGGTTTTGGCTAAGAAAAATATTGAAAGATTGGGGCTTTATTAAGCTCAATGGAAACCCACTTACAAACCTTAAAAGCTTAATTTACCTTTTTTGTTTGTTTGTTTGTTTTTTTTTTTTTTTTTTGATAATTTGATAACTTGAAAATTTATTTCACTATAAGCAATAAGTTATCAATGCCTATAAATGTATGATAAATAAATTTTAAAAAAAAAAACTCAAGCTATAAGTAGCCTGAACTTCCAGCCACCTTTTAGACGGTTTGATACCTCCTAAGTACATAAGTACTAGGGGAAGGGATTCAGGTAGTAGTTGTAGGATTTCTAGCATATATATATATATATATATATAAAAGTAGGTTGAATTTTTTCTATGAAAAAAGAAAAGAAAAAGTAGCCTGACTTTTTCGTAACACTATATAGTAACAACAAAATTTATCACGTGCAAAGACTGCTATGCTCATGTTCAAGCCATAAAATCAACATCATTTGGATTACAAATTCAAAATTTAGATAATGCATAGATGACAGTGCGGACTTCAATTGGAATCCTCCAATTATGCCCTTAGAAACATAAGCTTAATTTAATACTCAAAAGTTCTTAGCTTGAGAAGAAACAAAAATATAAATTGACATACATTTCAGATGAGCACAGCTTTATTTTTTCCATCTGCTCTCATTGAGTTGAGGTAGCTCTTCTATCCCAGCATTGAGGAATCCCCGCTAATTACCTTTCTTCTTCCAGGAACGAATTGAAAGACCGAAGACCCCTTAGCATTGAACCCTGCAGTCTTTTATTGACTAGCCTTATGCCATCTTTTTCTCCAAGAAGAAAAATCCATTCGTACCACGATATTATAAAGCAGGGCAGAAACAAAAACTAACAAAAAAGCTGTCAAAAATGAAACCCCGATGATTGTCCATGAAGCAAAATAGCAAACATAGAGGAAGAAAAGGGCTGCTTGGAACATCACATAAAAGTACCCAGATGGAATGAGCTGAAAAATTATTGTGCATGAGAGCATAAACGTCGCAGAATTTAACACAATGTACAACCAAAAGGGGGGTTTTTCAAAACATTCGGCTGAGCCTGCTTCGTTTGAATAAAATTTTTTACTAGTAGTAGTACTTTGAAACGTCAATGTGGAGAACGAACTCACAGGTGCTAAGGTATTTAACTCATGATTGGTTACAGGTTTTGGGTCATCTTGCTTGAGCCCCCCAGGAGGGCTGAGTATTCCTTGATAGGTCACTGTTATAAGCAGTGTAGCAACCACCAGAAGTGCATTGCGCTTTTCTTCTGATATTGACCACTTGTCACGACTACGCTGTATTCGTAACTTCTCAGGAAGTGAGACTTTAGGCCTTAGGTAATCTGCATAAGAAGTAACTTTAGGAAGAGATGAAGCTCTCTTAGCTCCAGCAAGGCGTAGCAAAACCTCGATCCGTCTGTTCACTTGTGTTTGTTCTTGCAAGATGTCCCGTGCTGTTTTACCCTCTAAATTCTTAACGTTTATGTCAAGATCGTATCCCGAAGCTAATAAGTGATCTACAGCCTGCATGCGGAAATGTAGTTAATATATATTCACTATACCCGCTTAGCCCATTGGACTCATGCCCAGTACTTTAGTTGCTGTACAAGCCCATTAATTGTATAGCACTCTCTCATACTTGTGTATAAAGACCTTCTATTGTACAGTAAGACACCGCGAAATACAAAAATTATTCATTTATTCTCTATCTTTGCATGTTTTCAGACATTCAGTTTATTGATAAATTTGCAAAGCCACAATTCTCATAATCCACCAAAAAGAAAATGAGAGCCTATTTGAAAATATTAGTATTGATCAGATTCTTAATTAAAAATTTGCTTGTGGACTTGGAGGCGAATTTAAAGACTTTGTAAAGTGATCCTTACTAATACCTTATCATAAAAGAATTAAGGAAATACAAAAAAAATTGCCGCACAAGTTCTTAATTAATTGATTATGATCATGCCATTGGACACAAGATAAACATTCACAACACAAGCTATTTTTTTTTTTTTTAGTATGTAGATTTAGTAATGGAGAGAGCATGCCTGGGGCTGATTTTCGGATATTGCAACGTGCAATACAGTGTTTCCTTCTCCATCCTTCCAGTTCAAGACTTTTCTCTCCCAAAACATGGAATTTTTAGACCTATTTTGTCTGAGCCATCCCACCAAGAGTTTAAAAGCCTCCAACTTCTTGTGTTTTAGAGCAATATGTAGAGCGGTCTCGTTTTTAGTTGTCACATCTTCAATAGAATGAGGACAAACTGATAGAAATTCGACCAGTAGATCAAGGTGTTCTGTTTTTGCTGCATAATGCAAAAGAGTCATACCCTCCTTTGCTTTCACGCTGACAAGGTCCCCATCTACCTGTAGAAGCCGATGCACCATCTGGGTATACCCTTTTTGTAGAGCAAGATGAATGGGGCTATACCCATTTGGATTTGGCTTCCTGGCAAATGAAGGCTTTAATCTCATCATCTCCATAGCAAATTGGATGTGCTGTGGGCTCCCAGCAGATGCAGCTACGTGTAAAGGAGTATCAACAAATGGTAGCTCATCGATGTCCTCCAAAAGTTTTACATCCTCTTGAATTAAACCGTAAAAGGCTTCAATATTTCCCTGTTGGGCAACCTCGTTCAACTTAAAAATTCTCTCGCCCATTATGGAGAAGGCTGACATAGTGAGGCAGGTTTTTCCGTGCAATATATGATCTAAAATAATGGAAATTAATGGTTATAGGCTGATAGCAGCTAGCTGGAGTGAAGAAAATGATGCAGTATTTTTGCAACCTGCATTGGTTTCTTATTTGGGGAAGGAAATTTGGTTTTAGAGAGATGCAAGTCAAGGTCTTCGAGTCATGACAAAGTTCTTACTTCCACAACAAGGGTCCTACATAGAAATGACGGCCCAGACATAATTTTCTTAAAAATTATTGATTAAGTCCTCATAGGGGTCATCACCGACAAGGAGATATGAGGGTCCGACATATCTTGAAAAATCAAAATAACCAGCCAATTAGCAATTAAGGATATATATATATATATATATATATATATATATATATATATATACACGTGAACATCTTATTATGGATAGGATCAAAACTGGTGCATATTTACTAATTTTAACCATGTTATTTATTTTTTTTTTTTTTGTAGGCAAGAAAATTTATTGATAAGAGACTACTACTTCATGCCGTTTTGCATGAAATAACCTAAAGAATTACATACAAATAAAAAATATTTTATAATAAACTGAAAATTTTAACAATGATAATATGGACTTAAACAAAAACAATATGGATATGAAAACAAAATAAATTGGTTGAATCAATATAATCACCACATGTGAAATATTTCCATGGCCATAATTTGGAGTCTTTCAAGTTTCAAACCTAAGACTTTCACCATTCTTATTTCTTAAAAAGAAAAAGAAAAAAAAAAGCATAATCATGTTTATTTTTCTCTGTTTACAAGCCATTGATAGGTGCCCAAAACCAATTTAACTAAAATACTCAACAAAATGCCAAAAACCAATTTAACCAAAATTTTCGGAACTCATACGGATATGCTTATAGTTTCCTAGAACATTGGAATAATCTTAGGCAATACATTATAAATCTCTATCTTCAACTCTCACTATTTGTACCACTTCTTTTTCTCTTTTCATTTCTATTAAAAACACACACACACACCAAAAAAAAACAAAAACAAAAACAAAAACAAAACAAAACAAAACAAAAGAACATGCACTATGCTTATCTACACAAAACATCAATAAAAGCCCACACAAATATATTTTCTAGCAAAATTGAGCCATTTGCATGGTGAAATATTGATTGATGAAGGATTTAACTCTTAATAGAAGAAAAAAAAAAAAATTCAAACCATACACATGTCTAACATAAGCAACAGTAATAAGAGATGAAGCTGTTAAAGCTCCAGCACCGTCTAGTATATCTCTCATCTCGTTAATGTCTACTCGTGTTTGTTGTCCTTCAAAGATGTCCAACACTATTTTATCTTCTAAATTCTTCTCGTTTATCTTGAAAGATGTCCCACCCTAAGCTAATAATTAAGTGACGCACAGCCTGCATGCATAATGTAGTGATCCAATACTATCACTAATCTCATCATCAATATGTAAACTATAGCTATTACTCAACAGTCTCCACCGCCATCCCTTTTTTCTTTGAGAGATCAAGGATATAGACGTATGAGCCATAGAATAATAGATCCTGTTTAAGTAAGGTCATCTGTCCTCCCTTTTCTTGTTCCAAATTCATAACATCTATCTTTCATCATGTTTTATAACTTCTAATTTGCAAAGCCAATGAATCATTATAAGATAAGATAACTTTTTCTATATGTTATCAGAGACGGAATTATACATAGACCAAGGGCGCTAGCTAGGGAGGCCATGACTAGGGGCTGAGCCAAGGGGGTTAATGGGGGGCAGTTGTCCCTCTGGCTCACCCAAAAATACCCTTAGTTATTATAGCTGATACTTAATTATTAAATACCCCTATCTACTTTTTCTTTTCTTTTCTTTTTTCTTTTTTTTGGGTTTATAGAAATAGCAATCTATAGTACATTTTCTTGGACTATCTTCCTTAACCTGTGAGGAATTTTATCTAACCAAATGATTTACTCACTTACATTTAATGATAATTTAGCCAACTTAAATGCCATTTTGTTTCTTTGGTAACAGAGCACAACTTCTAAATGAACCATTGAGGGACTTCAAGTCCTCCACTAGCATGCCTTGCACTGAATATTTTAATCTGCTCCTACCATACTTTAGGAAGGAGGCCTTGATCAATCCCTTCAAGAATGATGTCTTGTATACCAACGTGGAAAGCAAATTGTACCACTTGGAAAGCCACCATCCATTGTGAAGTTTGCTTGATAAACCTCCGCCCTACTTAGCTTATAACAACTCCTACAAAAAATAAAAATAAATAAAAAAATAAAAAGCTTATAACGTATGACTTTTTTTTTTTTTTCCCTTTTTCTTTAGTGAAATTTTTTTTTCATGTTAATTAGCTATCTTCTCTATTGTTTACTTAAAAAATAAAAAAATAAAAAAGAAAAAAGAAAGAAAGAAAGTTAATGCCTATTATGGTTTAGAAAGTACATATATAAAAAAAAGTTACTGTATTAGGGAAAAAAATAAACCATTATTTTTAGCTTTAAGATTGTCTAAATTGATAATAGGATCTCAATTTTATGTAATAATCTACTCAAAACTTCATTAAAAAAAAAAAAAAATTTGTACATAATCAATAAAGTATGGAGATAATTTATAATAAATGTTTATAGTTGTGGGGTTCAAAAACACAGAGGCTAAAGAACTAGCCTAATCTTTGAGATCAACCCAACTAATTTCTAACATATAAGGGGACAGAAATTCACAATGGAAAGATTAGAAAGGAGGTTGGAGACAAACATCACTAAATCAAAGGTTTTAAATGTAAAAAAATTGTGTTCCTGAGGTACAAATAGGGGTTCTAAAGGAAAAATACAAGTAAAGACTCCCCTCTTTTTCTCTCCCCTGTTCTTCCTTTGGTTTTTCTAGCTCTCCCTTCCTATTTCTCTCCTCTTCTTTTTAGAGCCATCCTCCTCCCCTTCCAACTATCCTATTCTTAGCTGGCTTTAGGGGGATATTTGCCTTGTCAACACCTTATTCTACCATTTCTTGATCTTGAAGATAGACTTTTGGGAGTGTTTTTACAGTTCAGGCAAGACATTTAGCATTCAATGTGGCTGACATTAAGTGAGGAGAGTTCATTAATGCAGAAGTGATTGTTACATTGGGCTATGTGTTCTCTTCAATGTTTTTCTCAAGAAAGTAGGTGAAAAAAATGTGTTCTCGGCTAAGCAAATGAACACTTCTTGGTTGGGTTGCATTTCCTCGAGAAGATGGGTTCCACAAATTACCTCGATAATGGGCCCAAATGATCTTTTCTCAATGGGAGGCTTGTTCATCCCTTGTTAGCACTTTGGCTGAGTCTATTCAGTAGATGCAGTTTCTCGAGGCTTTTTCTTCGGGTTAAGGTCTTCAGGACAGATTTAGGTCCAGTCTAAGGTCCTCAGCGCAGGTTTAGTTCCACTCCCCCACAATTGTATAGTTTTAAATATTATACTTTGAACATTTAATGAGCCCACATTAACCAAAATAATAGAAATTCACATATATCGCACTCAGTATTTATCTAAATAATAATTTCATTCATAAATTGAGTTTTGGCTCTAAAAAAAGATTAAAATATAGATCACTCATGTGAGAAATATCTCTATAGATAAATACAATATTATGAATATGCTTTTTTTTTTTTTTTTTGGTGGTATAATTACATTAAAATATCTCTTTGCATTTAAATGAATAGCTTTTTTGATTTTTCAAATTGGTCTCAAATATTATATATTCACATAATGTGTGTAAGTGCGTGTATCATATATAAATCTCTCCCCCCCCCCCCCCCTCTTCCTCAACTCAAATCCTGGCTCTGTCATTGGCCATGACCCCCTAATTTTTTTATAAAAAATTAAATACTATATTTAGATATAAAAGATTTAAAATTTTGAAAAAAAAAAAGACCTCCAAAATATTCAAAAAATAAAATGGTCATCTAGCTCATTCGTATGGTAGATGACCCTGTAAAAAAAAAAAAAAAAAAAAAAAAAAAAAAATTATGTAACAAATCTAAATATGTTATTAGTATCAAATTGTATCAATTTTTTTTTTTTTAATAATTAGATTTCTATGATCGATCGGACTTTTTTTTGATATTTAAATTGAGTTGAAATGTATTAAGAAACCGTTATTTTGTATTTTATTTATTTATTCATATCTTTTCCATACTAACTAGATGTTAGTTGGTTTTAAAAAAGAAAAAAAAAAAAAAAAAAAAAAAAAAAAAAAAAAAAAAAACACGAAGAAGAAGTAGATGTTAGTTTTGGAATTAAAAATCATGGTTAAAACAAGAGAGAACTTGCCTCGTTGACCCCAGGGGTTTGATTTTTGGATACTGCAATGTGCAATATAGTATTGTCTTCCACATTCTTCTAGTTCAAGATTTTACTCCAACAAGAACCTATTTTTTACAAGCCATCCCACCAAGAATTTAAAAGCCTCCAACTTGTCATATTTGAGGGCAACATGAAGAGTGGCCTCATTTCGTGTCGTCAAATCTATAATAGAATCATGATAGACTGATAGAAATTTCTCAAATAAATCAAGGTGATTATTTGTTTTTGCTGTGCAATGCAAAGGAGTCATATACTTCTTTCCTTTGACATGAACAAGGTCTGCTTTGTGTTGGAGAAGCTGACACACAATCTTTGTACACCCATTTATTAGAGCAAGGTGAATGGGGCTATGCCTATCTGGATTTAGCTTACTGACAAACGAGGGCTTTAATTTCATCATCTCAATGGAAAATGGGACGTGCCCATTATATGCAAATATGTGTAAAGGAGTATCAACAAATGGGAGCTCATCAATGTGCTCCAAAAGTTTTACATCCTCCCGAATTTTGATGTAAAAGGCATCAATATTTCCATGTTGAGCAATCTCATTCAACCTCTCAATTCTCTCATCCATTTTCGAGAAGGCTATTAATTTTAGGATTTTCCTTGGTATGAACTTGATGATTCTTGGCTTAAATAAATAGTGCCATGTATAACAAAGCTAATAGTACTCTTTACTTTTTCTTTTTTTTAAAAATTGACTAAATTTAGTTATAAAATTGGTTGTAGTATAAGGTTACAAACTTATTCAATATCTTTTTATTGGAGGTAAACTTTGACAAACCTATCATTGGATTATATATTCTTCTTATATTCTCCATGTTTGCAAAATTTCTAGAAAATTAAACATCAATAACTGTGTCATCAATAAATCGTTTAAATTACAAGTTTTTACAATTTAAAATTATGTATAAAATATAAATTTATAGATCATATAATAAATAATATATGATTGACACAAAATTAGACATGTGTATTGAGAGCGTAAAGTTAATATAATTCAATGGTTAAATTTTCAAATTATGTAATAATATTTATTTTATTGAGTAAGTTTATAATCTTAGGCTACAACTAATTTTTTAACTAAATTTTATTATTAAAAAATTATTATTATTATTATTTAATATTTTTTGTTTCTTTTTTTTGGAGAGGGAAACTGATATTATTGCCTAATCATATTTGTTTGGGACAATGGGACAACTTCAAAAGTCACATCATTAGAACTTTTCTTTAAGTACCTTTTTTTTTTTCTCTCGTTTTTTTCTTCATGATAATTTGATAGATAAAGGTAAATGACTTTTGAATTTTGGACTTTTAGTTGAAAATATCAAAAAATATTAGTTGAACTACAATCGTCTAAAATTTTAGATTCTTTTTCTAGATGGTTTTGGCTGGTTTTGAAATTTTATTTCTTTTTGATTTAGATTGTGCTCCACGACAAGCCAACTTTAGAGTAATAGTCCCTCTGTTTTATTTTGTCTGTCCCATTTAGAAAATCTAGCTTTATAAGGGAGCATCAATTAATACAGTCCTTTAAATAAAAAATTACATAGTTTTCAAAACTATCAACATTAAATAAAAATTTTTTTTAGACCAACATTAAATTAAACTTGAACAAAGGAAGGGTATTGAATTTTTTTTTTTTTTTTTTTTTGAGAAATAAAGGGTATTATTGAATTTTGAGGGTGGTCAGGATGTGCAAGATTTAAGCAGGGTGTACAAAAATATTTTTAAGAATACATTTAACTAGTAAGTCAAGGTTTAAGTCATGATCAAAGAAGGAACCGCCAGCCTTGGTTTCTTATTTTGGGAGGGAAATTTGATTTTAAAGAGATGCAAGTCAAGGTCGGCGAGTCATGGCAAAGCTTACTGAATTCCACAACAAAGCTCCCACATAGATATGAGGGTCCGACATGGATTTCGTAAAAAAAATTAAAATCCTCATAGGTCATCATTTTCTTCTATCTTTATTCTCTTTTTTCCTTAATTTATTCTATCTTTACGGTCAGCAGCAACTTGCTCTACTAGCTTCTCAATCTAGGGTGTCTTTTTTTTTTTTTTTTTTTTTTTTTTTTTTTTTTTCACTTCGGTAAATTATATGCATGGATTTTTTCCTTTCAATATTTTCCAAACATTTCACTCGGTACCTAGCTTCAGCCAAGGGGGAGAAAAAAATTCTTTTACACCTAGTTTCAAAAGAATCTGGACCCTTTTCCTTCTAAAATAAAAGGTGTAGTTGTGATGCCACCAACCCAAATAATGAGTTACGCATGTGAGAACAATGATGCACTTATAAAATTTTCACTTTACGAGCACGCAAGGCTTTCTTAATGAGCAGTAACAATCATCAAATAATTATTACGTTCTCAAGAGCATAAGAAACTAAATAGCAAGAAAATACCAAACACAAATCTTATTCCAAATATTCCTAAACTCCTCTCATGCCCACACCCTAGCAGAAACCCAACAATTGCTATTCCTCAAAATCTGAATATGAAAGAGGGAGAAGGGGGGGGGGGGGGGGGGGGAGGGGGGAATTGGCCTGTCCTTTTTTAAAAAAACAATCCAGCATTTTGTCATTTTTCCCAAACTAATTAAAGAAATGCCCCTCTTTTGAAACTCGATTTTCTCAAAATTGAGTTAAGCCCTATAGTGGCGTTTTTAAGTAGCCTATAGTGACGTTTTAAGGACTTATAGTGACGTTTTGTAACTCGATCTCCATGAAATTGAGTTATAGTTAAAAAAAAAGAATAAAAATTGCATATAACTCAACTTTATGGAGATCAAGTTAAAAAACGACACTATAGGTCCTTAAAACGTCACTATAAGCTCCTTAAAACGCCACTATAGGGCTCCAGAAATTTTTTTTGTTATAACTTGATTTTGAGAAAATCGAGTTTCAAAAAAGAGGCATTTTCCTAATTAGTTTGGGAAAGGGGGCAAAATACTGGATTTTTTTTTTTGAAAGGAGCATTTGCCCATTTTCTCCGAAAAAGGGGTAGTGAGTGACAGATCAGTAAATAAACAAATCCTAAGTAGCTAGATCAAGCATATTTATGAGTAAATAAATGCACTTTACGTAAGATAAGAATTCAATAAGCTCAGAAACTACAATTTGACTTATAATTTGTAATGGATTTAAAACATCAATTATATATATTTGCAATACGTTTGAAAGACATCAAAACTTTAAATTATAAGGAATTCAAAAACTTAAAAATTTTCTCTGGACTTTCAATTTTTCACATATTCAATAAGTTTTTGTATTCTCAACAATCTTTGTATAACTATGGTCATGCTAAATCCCAATTACTAGGCCCAGAATCACAATTTATGTGCCAATGTATAATACTCATTTATTGGGTACAAAGCATAGTCAAATTGCACATAAATTACTAGTTTCATTTCAGTCCATATCCAAAATCATATTTCATAAACTTTGTTCAAACAAATATATTTCATTCAAATTCTTGGTTGCCTTCACAAAATTGACACTTTCTTGATCCAAGTTTGAAGGGAATAGAACTTTCTAAACAACCAATTAAAACAAATAGAATTACAAAATTTCAATGAGGGAGATAATCCAGTTCTTTTCTTTAAATTAATATAGCTCAAACAATTAAATAAGATTTGTAAGGAATGACCAAGTAAAATTTAATTGATAAAACATTTTATTTTAAGCAAAATATAAGAAAGAAAATCCAGTTCTTTTCTTTAAATTAATGTTACCCACCCATATAAGATCCACAAATACCACCTAAAACAATGACCCATTTACATCATTCTATATGGATAATTTTATTCACTATCACTTGTTTGGTTAACTAATATCTTATGATATCCGGCTATTACGAAAGCTCTCTAACTATTTATATTCCAAGTTAAGGAATTTCTATATATATACCAGTACCAAAAGAAAAAGAAAAAGAATACATCTAAGATATCTTATAATCAAGCTAGCCCAAGCCAAAAACCTCTTGAGTACAACCTACAATTAAATAAGATTTGCGAGGAAAGACCAAGGAAAATTTGATAGATAAAACATTTTATTTTAAGAAAATATAACTAGGCAAGAAAATGTTGCCTAAAAAGTTGTGTAGTAATTTGTGGTAAAGGAAGTTTTGTTTTTAAAGAGATGTAAGTCAAGGTCATCGAAGCATCACAAAGTTTACTGATTTCCACAACGAGAGTCCCACGTAGATTTAAGAGTCTGACATAGATTTCTTTAAAAAAAGTTAAAAGCCTCATAGAACATCCTTTTGTTTTGTTCTAACTCTATGGTGATCATATATTACCTACTTTACACTAGATAGGGGATTCCCATAGCATATTCAAAGATCTCCGACCCAAACAATAGGAATGCAATGCCACAAATCCACTTGGGACAAGAAGGATTAGAGAGATGCAAGTCAAGGTCGTCGAGTCATTGCAAAGCTTTACCGATTTCCACAATGAGGTCGAACATAGATTTTATTAAAAAAGAAATTTAAATCCCCGTAATAATAATTTATCATAACTTTGTCCTTTCTTGTCTCTCTAAAAAAAGAAATAAATGTTATATCTGCAATATTTTTACAATAAATGTTAAACCACCTATGATTTTTTGTAAAAATATTGTAAAAGTAGTTCTTCTAAAAAAAATAATAAATGCACGCTTTACCATTTCTTTTCTTTCCTTTATCTTTTAGGGTCCGTTTGGATTGAACTTATTGTTGCTGAAACTGAAAACTGAAAACTGAAAACTGAAAACACTGTAGCAAAATAATTTTTAAATGTGTAAATAGTACTGCGGGACCCATTTTTAATTTTTTTAATACGTGAACAGTGCTGTGAACAGTAATAAACAGTTCGTAAACAGTGATTTTTGTCCCCTGCACAGTGAACCCATGTGAGGTTACTGTTCATGTGCAGAGGAAAAAAAAAAAGTGAAAAACGTGAAACGCAGAAACGTTGGACGCAGACTCAGTTTCCAAACGCTCACTTAAAGTGACAAGCCTGTCTCCACTAACAATTTTGTGAATGTAATTCTTGTTCCAATAAACAGATAATAAAGAGGGGCAAAACTTAGGTACAGTACCTTAGGTGCAGTACCTTAGGTTCCCTACTTAAAATTTTGACATCTGTCCAATTTAACTCCTCAAGCAAACGGCGTTAAAACTTTTTTTTTTTTCCTTCTTCCTTCTTTTTCCTGTACTGCAAATGGCTTCTCTTCCAAACCCAAAACCTTTCTTTTCCAAACAACCCAAGACCCTTCTCTTCAAAACCCAAAACCCAAATAAAGAAAAAAAAGAAAATCTCATATCTCCTCTTTCACTCTCGGTGTGTGTGTATGTTTCCTTTCTTCTTTTCTAATCTATGATTCTTTCTTTCTCTCTCGGTGTGGGTGTATCTATTTCCCTTCTTCTTTTCTGATCTGTGATTCTTTTTGATCTGTGATTCTTTCTTTCTTTCTTTCTCGGTGTGGGTGTATCTATTTCCCTTCTTCTTTTCTGATCTGTGATTCTTTCTGATCTGTGATTCTTTGTTTCTTTCTCGGTGTGGGTGTACTTGTTTCCTTTCTTCTTTTCTGATCTATGATTCTTTCTTTCTCTCTCGGTGTGGGTGTATCTGTTTCCTTTCTTCTTTTTTGATCTATGATTCTTTCTGATCTATGATTCTTTCTTTCTCTCTCGGTGTGTGTATCTGTTTCCTTAAGAGTGTGGAAGTTTCGGGTGTAGCTGAAAAGGGTATGTGTTTTGGTTTGAAACCCAGTAGATCTGGCTTTTATTTTTTGATCTTTCCTGTTTGGTTAGTGAGAAAATGAGGGAGAATGATCCCTTTTTTGGTTTGAAACCCAATAGATTTGGCTTTTATTTTTTGATTTTTGATCTTTACCTGTTTGGTTCTGCATTTTAGCTTATGAGTTTTGGATTGGAATTCGGAATTCCCTTATTATCTTCATTTTAGCTTCATCAATTAGAGGCACTGGAGATTTGAAGCCGAGGTTCTCTTGCAGTTGCAGTACAAGAAAAAGAAAGAAGGAAAAAAAAAAATTAGTTTTAACGCCGTTTATTTGGGATGTTAAATTGGACAGATGTCAAGATTTTAAGTAGGGAACCTAAGGTACTGTATCTAAGGTACTGTACCTAAGTTTTGCCCAATAAAGAGATAGGGCGCTTTATCATTTCTTTTCTTTCCACTATCTTTTAAAGTGACAAGCCTGTCTCCACTAACAATTTTGTGAATGTAATTCTTGTTCCAATAAACAGATAATAAAGAGATAGGGCGCTTTATCATTTCTTTTCTTTCCACTATCTTTTAAAGTGACAAGCCTGTCTCCACTAACAATTTTGTGAATGTAATTCTCGTTCCAATAAACAGATAATAAAGGGATAAGGCGCACAGGTGTATAGCACTTGGCAGCAAAAAGAAAGGCCATTATTGTATAATTTATTATTATACAATAAATTATTGTAACTTTTCTAAAAGAAGGACCATTATTGTATAATTTATTATTATTATTATTATTATTATTATTTTATTGATCATTTTGTTTTTAGAAAAAGTTAATGGATGTTTTTTAAAAAGAAACGCCATTATTGTAACTTTTCTAAAAGAAAGACCATTATTGTATAATTTATTATTATTATTATTATTATTATTTTATTGATCATTTTGTTTTTAGAAAAAGTTAATGAATGTTTTTTTAAAAAGAAACGCCATTATTGTATAATTTATTATTATACAATAAATTATTGTAACTTTTCTAAAAGAAAGACCATTATTGTATAATGTAAGGACACAATTTGTGACGACCCATAATTATGTTGGGTTTGCACGTAAAAAGGCCCAAACAATATCATTTATAGAGCGTGAGTTTGAAAGGCTAGATCTTGGTCACCAGATGGTGGTTTTTTCATGGTGTTCATACATAATTAAATCGTGTTCGCTCTAGGAGTCTTTCTCCCGGAGACGGGCTGGGAGGCTCTGGTTTTTGGCCATTTATCCCAGCCTTTTTCCCCGGATTTCTTGTCCCTCTTTTTATATTAGCCTGTGTTCCTTATCCTTCGTCCACGTGTAGGATCGACTTTTCCAAGACTGATACTTGTCCCATCAGCCCATACCCAGAGTGGTTGGGGGTGGTTGTGAAAGTTTAAGGGCATGGCCCTGTCAGGCGCAGAATGCTTTATTGCAGTTTTGGCTGCCTTTTACTTATGCTGTTCCCGCATTGTGATCACTTTTCCTTTTAGGGGCATTTATGGCATGCCGAGCAGGAGCTCGTCCTCGGCCATTTCCTTAGACCGTCCATGACTCTTATGATGCGTACTCGGCCCAATATCTCCTCGGCGTAGGCCTTGGGCCTTAACATGAAATGGGCTGGGGTCACAAACTCTCTGGCCCCACAATAACCCCTCAAAATCCTGCTGTCCGACCTCTTGGTCGGAGAGGAGGGTTTTGGGTAATGCCACACCTTTATTGCAGTCTGCTTAGATCTGCCCTTCATCAATGTGGGTGTCTCTTCATCCATCCAGGAAACACACCGGACTATGAGACATTCTTCTGAATTCATTCACGCTGCGTTCCTGCCGTTTCGTTATCCGAAATGCGCTTTTAATGATTTCCCTTTACGAGACCATTTAAATTCGACGGTTATTGATGGCGTGGGGAAGTGGAGTGGGTATATTCTCGTTTACAGATTTTCTTGGAAATTTGGATAGATTAAATGCCTCCCGTTTTGCCCTTCATATAAGAAGAAAGGCAAGAGGTTACCTCTCTTATACAGAGACCTTTTAATCCTTTTAAAGTCTGAAACCCTTAGCCTCCCCCAGAATTTCCTTTATCCGCTAGTTTACACCTTGAATTGTGATATGTTCGAGATAAGAGCGGGAATGAAGGGACCATACCCTTCCCAAAAATGTCATGTTCTTTAGAAGCTCAAAATGGCTCGGTCAGGACAGGGATGGCAGAGACTCAAGATACTTCTCATCCTTCCTTTAGCCCAAATCCGAAGCAGGGGCTCGTCGCGTCAAACTTTTGGTGCGACTGAGCTGGGGTCACCCATTATCAGTACCAGCCGCTCTCTTATGAGCATAGCTAACATGACACCAGCGTGTTAGGAGTCAGGACTGACGCAGGGACAAAGTATCCCTGCTTTTTCCTCTCTTCCTTCACTAGTGCCTCCTTTTGCCTCTCCTTCTTCTTCTTTCCCATCACCAGATCCATCCTGGTGCTTTTCCTTCTTCCTCTTCTTCTCCTCTCCCACCAAAGAAGGTCCTCCTCTCAATATGGGTGCTACTGGGGCAGAATTTGGAAAGACTTGGGAGCAGAGCTTAAAAAAGATTTCTGGCTGTTTGTTTGTTTTGTTTTGGTTTTTTTTTTTTTTTTGTTTGTGTAACTCGTTTTCTATATAGGCTTGTTTAATCCCTTCATTGTACGCTGTAATACCTCTTTATATTAATAAAAGTTGTCAATACTTTATTTCATATATTCTATCTCTTCTTTTTGAAATGGTTATGCCGTGAATAGACGTACTATCCTGTGACTTCTTTTTTATTTTTATACTATGAACGATGCTTAGGGCCAAAATCCCAGTTAATAAAAAGACCTTGCTCTGTGCTTATTGAAACTATCCGGCGTAATAATGCCGATTTGAACAATTGATACTTAGGGCAGAAATCCTTACTAAGAAGAAAAGAAAAAGATATTATGATGAGCTTGTTAGAGCTGTCTGGCATAGTAACGTCGACCTGAGAAAACAATACTTAGGGCTGAAATCCCTTACCAAGAAAAAGATGTTATTATGAACTTATTGGAGGTATCGCTACAATAAGACCGACCTGAAAATGGGTTGTATACCCCAAACTTGAACGAGATGATGGCTGAAAGCTCGATGCCGTGTAGGAAGTAATCATCCGAGGATATATAACCCAAAAATGAACAGCCCCTGCAGGTCGCTGAGTAATAAGGCGTTTCGCCATCTTTCTAATAACTTTCATAGCCTCAACCTTTTCTGGTACTTGGTCCGAGGACTGAGCGACTTAGAATTCTTCTTAAGTAGCTAACTTTTCCATAGGTTTGAGTCCGAGGACCATGCAATACCTTGGTTCTGACCAAAATTTGACATTTTAAGTAGTTGGTTTCCCCATAGGTTTGAGTATGAGGATCATGCAATACCTTGGTTCTGTCCAAAACTTGATATTTAAGTAGTTGGTTTCCCCATAGGTTTGAGTCCGAGGACCATGCAATACCTTGGTTCTGTCCAAAACTTGACATTTTAAGTAGTTGGTTTTCCCATAGGTTTGAGTCCGAGGACCATGCAATACCTTGGTTCTGTCCAAAACTTGATATTTTAAGTAGTTGGTTTCCCCATAGGTTTGAGTCCGAGGACCATGCAATACCTTGGTTCTGTCCAAAACTTGACATTTTAAGTAGTTGGTTTTCCCATAGGTTTGAGTCCGAGGACCATGCAATACCTTGGTTCTGTCCAAAACTTGATTTTTAAGTAGTTGGTTTCCCCATAGGTTTGAGTCCGAGGACCATGCAATACCTTGGTTCTGTCCAAAACTTGATATTTAAGTAGTTGGTTTCCCCATAGGTTTGAGTCCGAGGACCATGCAATACCTTGGTTCTGTCAAAAACTTGATTTCTAAGTAGTTGGTTTCCCCATAGGTTTGAGTCCGAGGACCATGCAATACCTTGGTTCTGTCCAAAACTTGATTTCTAAGTAGTTGGTTTCCCCATAGGTTTGAGTCCGAGGACCATGCAATACCTTGGTTCTGTCCAAAACTTGATTTCTAAGTAGTTGGGGGAATTAACCCCTCGACTGTGACGTGGGACCTTGGTTTTTGGGGGGTTAGCTCCTCGGCCAAGCTCCTAGAACCATCCGTGCTGCTGACACTACGAAGCGTAGCCCCTAGTGAAGAAACATAGCCCCTAGTAGAACTTTACGCTAGAACACTACTTCCGGCTGCTGGAAATGATGTGAAGGATTGTATCAACCCTCCATCTGTGCCAAGACACAAGCCTCCCCACAGACGGCGCCAATTGTAAGGACACAATTTGTGACGACCCATAATTATGTTGGGTTCGCACTTAAAAAGGCCCAAACAATATCATTTATAGAGCGTGGGTTTGAAAGGTTAGGCCTTGGTCACCAGATGGTGGTTTTTTCGTGGTGTTCATACATAATTAAATCGTGTTCACTCTAGGAGTCTTTCTCCCAGAGACGGGCTGGGAGGCTCTGGTTTTTGGCCATTTTTCCCAGCCTTTTTCCCCGGATTGCTTGTCCCTCTTTTTATATTAGCTTGTGTTCCTTATCCTTCGTCCACGTGTAGGATCGACTTTTCTAAGACTGATACTTGTCCCATTAGCCCATACCCAGAGTAGTTGGGGGTGGTTGTGAAAGTTTAAGGGCATGGCTTTGTCAGGCGCAGAATGCTTTATTGCAGTTTTGGCAGCCTTTTACTTGTGCTGTTCCCGCACTGTGATCACTTTTCCTTTTAGGGGCATTTATGGCATGCCGAGCAGGAGCTCGTCCTCGGCCATTTCCTTAGACTGTCCATGACTCTTATGATGCGTACTCGGCCCTGTATCTCCTCGGCGCAGGCCTTGGGCCTTAACATGAAATGGGCTGGGGTCACAAACTCTCTGGCCCCACATATAATTTATTATTATTATTATTATTTTATTGATCATTTTGTTTTTAGAAAAAGTTAATGGATGTTTTGAGGACATTGATTTAAAAGATTTTTCTAAAAAAAGAAAAAAATCACTAACTTTTTTAACAGTTTTTTATATTTCCTAAGAAAGTGGTATTATAACTCTTCTAAAATGATTCTTTAACAAATAAACTAAAGGGAGTCGTTAGAAGGACCTTTTTTTTTTTTTTTTTTTTTTTTTTTTTATATACAAGATAGAATTTCTACTCTAACCTAATTTAAGTATATATGTATGTGAAACTCCTTCCTAGAGACTTGAATCTCGACACTTGCCCTCCTACACCCCACAAGCATTTATACTTGTGGAGTGACCACTGCACCAAGGGTGTGCGGTGATAAGGACCCTTTGTTTCTTTATATAAGCATCGGTTATTATTTTATCCTTTTCTTATTAATTTATGTGTGTGTGTGTGTGTTTTTTATGAGAAATAAATTGTGTAATTAAAAAAAAAAAAAAAAGGGAATTTGATATGATATACTTGTAAATGTATTTAATATGTTTGGGGGTAATATAATAGTAAATAAAATAACTATAAGGTTTTATATAAATAGGAGCATGAAAGTAAATTCATACCAATTAGATTTTCTATCATCTCATTTTTCTTTCCAACCAAACAAATTAGTTTTCCATCCTCCCAACCAAACATGCTGAGGGAAAACTAAAATTTCTTATATCTCCTTATTTTTTCATTCTCTCATCATTTTCTATTCCCTTCACTTTTTCACCTCCCAACCAAAAGAAGCCTAAAATGTAATTAAAAGGAAATGTAAGAATAAAACTTGAGGGTTTCAAATCAAACCAACAACAAGAATGAAACACCCATGAATTCCTAAAAAATATCCACCAATTTTTCAAGTGTTTGCCCACATTATTAGAAAAATAAAAATAGGCAACAGATCAATTCGAAGCAAATTTCTTCTTCATTTTATTTATTTATTTATTTGAAAATGTTAAGTTCTAAAGATTTAGAATTAAATGTTTAGATTCCTATTTTGTTTATGTTGGCAAACCTAGTATAAAAATATGTCTAGATTAGGTGTTAGACATTGCTCAAGGTGGTACAAATCAAGTTTCAAGAACATTCAAGCTGTAGAAAGAAAAGTTCAAGTTTAGTGAAGCTTGATTGATCGAGAATTAGATCCGACTGATCCAAAATCGCAATAAATCAATTTCTACAGAATTTAAATCAGGCCCAAGCCCGAGAAAATGTTTAAGACTTCAGTCCAACACTCCTAAGTATAAAAGGAAAACCCTAACTAGGTTTTGAAGACTCTTGGAAGACTTGTGAGTTACTTCTGTGAGATCTGAGAGGTTCTGTAACCTTCTAACTCTACAAGTGTCTACCAGAACAAGATTTATAATCAAGTGCTAGTGGAATCTAGTTGTTGCTACAAGGTCAACAACTGGTGATCTGAAACCTTTGAGTGAGATTTGAAAGTCATAAGCGTGGGAGCTTGTGTGCTGCAAATCAAAGAGAGAAGAGTCCGTGGAGTCGGAGCTTGCATATGGTCGTGTTGGTAAGTTGTACTACTGGTAGCAATAGATTTAGGATTAAATCTTTTGCAAACTTAAATTCTTTCTAGTGGATTTGTTTACCTTGAGGATAGCTAGATCAAATCCTCCTCAAGTTTTTACCTTGAGACGGTTCGTCTCATTGGTTTTTCTGGGTGAACATATCTGTGTGTTATTTTCTTTTTTGTTGTGTATGATGTGATTTATTATTGTTTAACCTAAATCTCATGATTAACCTAAATAAACACTTGGTTAATATATTAGTTTAAACAATCTGTTTTAAAGGATCTAAACAAACAAACAAAAAAATACATAGTTGGTCTCCAAAGTTTACATATTAAGTTTACAAAAAATGAGTGTTGTTGATCATTTCATCTAATTCTATTAATTTTCTTGTGTACGTGGGAACAACGATGGGATAGTAATATTTAATTTAAAAAAACTACCCAATATCCATTTTAACCATTTTATATGTGGCTAATGAAACAGTATCCATTTTAACCATTTTATATGTGGCTAATGAAACAGTAATGGGATAATAATTTTTTATTTAAAAAAACTATCCAACCCATTTATTCCATTGTATACGTGGCTAACATAACAATATGTAATAGTAATTTAAAACAAAATAAATAAATACTCAACCCAGTTTATCCAACCCAAACTTGTATTTAAACCCCAATTTTATATTGGGAAAACTTAACAAATATACTATGTGCGTTAGTCTAAAATATATTTTTAGAGACTTCTTTGAAGAAAAAAATAACTATTAATTTTTTTTATGGTTTTATATATTTTCTATAAAAGTGATAAATTTTTTTTAAAAAATAATTTACTGACAACTGTTCTAAGTTCATCCGTTAAGTGTTAACATGATCCTTTCACATTTAACCCATTTTAAGGTCCGGAATAATGGATTCTACTCAACTAGACTCCTCTGGAGTCCGGTCAGTATCTCCAGAGATAATGAGATCGGTCCCTCAAGGTGAACAGGGACCGTCAGTTACCAGCACAAACTCTAAACCACATGAAGTCTAATTTGGTAAAAATTTTCTTAAGCAACTTCAAATCTGACGCACTGTCGGATCTTCTGCAAGAACTAAGAAGTAAAAGTGTACAACCTCATTGCTCAATTGAATATGGGGTTTAACGATTCTCAAGTTCCAATTTGGTCCACAAATTTGAGCTCTACCAGCTCTGGTCCTTTTGAAGCTGTGCTTGTAGATGAAGGAAGTCTTGTTCTTAAAGTCTCGGCCGCTCTGATTCATCAAAACTTCTGTGGAATAAGTCTGTACGGTATTGGACAAGTGGACCTCAGAGTAGACAAATTTTCAGTTTGGTTCCTTAAGTCAGAGCCAATTATATCCACAACTTCAGTTATGTTAAAAACGAGAACAAGAACTAAGTAGTACAATAACCTCACTGCTTTTGCGGAGACAATGCCTAAGGTTCAAATTGGGGCAAATCAAATGTGGAATTGGGGTTCAAATATGAGTTTGGGTTGGGTAGTTTTTTCAATAAAGAAATGGCTATAACATATACACGAATTGTCAAAAGCCCAGCCCAAAGGAAAGCCTAAGTTACACGGGCCCCACAAGTAAGGTGAGGTCCAAGTCCAATGCAGACATGATTCTATTCAAAGTATGTGCTCTTAAAGGGTGAATGACACAATCTGCGACCTAAGCATGCAGAATTTATAGCACAACTCATCACCATCAAAGGCTCAAGGAGATAAGGTTTGGTTGGAAATGGGGGAAGATTTAGGATTGTAGTATTCTGCTGCGGCCTTTAGCTAATGTGTTTTTCGGGAAACACATCATTCCAAAAGGCTTTTACATGGACACATATATTCAATTATTATGTTGTTTGCGTGACACCAATTATATTTTTATCATATCAGTTTGTATGATATTTTTTGGAAACTTTTGTGGTAATTTTTAATATTTTCTTTAATACGTGCCAATAAAAATAAGAGGTTGTGGAGGTTTCCAAACAACGAGAATGACACATGTCCACTATTTAATTAAATCCTACCATTTTCCCTCCTCATTTCAATTACCAAAAAAAAAAAATAATAATAATAATAATAAATAAATAAATCTCATTACACCACCACCACCAACCTTTGTTGATGCGGGCCTCTAATGCCATCAATGTCACTGGTCACAGCTAACCATCATTGCCAAATCAAACCATTGTTGGACATCCCCACCATCACACCACCAAAAACCAAGATTACGTGATACCACAATAGGTAAATTTGTTAAATGATTTTGTTTGAAGAGATTGAAGAGGGACAATTCTTTTTTTTTTTTTTTTCATGTAGTTCCACGTATGCAGAGGTCATGTAAGTCACATGTGACATATTTTTCCGTCAAAGTTAATAGCCCAATTGAGGGTAGGGTATAAAGTGAAACGCGAATTATAGTTTCGGGTAGTAATCGTACATTTTGAAAGTTCAGGTTGCTAAGTGTAAATGGAGGTATAGTTCACTTTGTGGACTTGAGCTTTCTTCAATCTCAAATCACAAATCTTTCACTGTTGTCGTTCAAATACTTAGACCTCAAAGATGGATTGCAGGTACCGATGGCGTTGGCTGCTAGATGGGTTGCATGTGCCAAGCTTCGATTTGGATCATAGAGGAGATGCTCTGCTAGCAAATCGTTAGCCTACATCTCATTTTATATTCTTCTATACAACACATTAAAATAATATTAACTCAAAACATAACCAAAAACATACACAACCTAGTAGCAAGGCAAGATCAACCCAGTAGCCACCAAACACCCAAAGAACCACCACCACCGCAAAAACCACTAACCCAAAACAAACCCAGCCAAATCCAACCACATACCCACAACCACCAACAACAAGATCGACCTCCACCAATCACAACCACAACCATTGACATTCACTAACAAATTAAAAAAAAAAAAAAAAAAACCCAAATCCTCCATAAATTAAAATAGCAAACCTAAAGGTATAAAGTGAGCGCCCAGAACATCCCACTAAAGTGCCCACCGAAAGGAGATAGGAGAAGATCTATCGCTTTTGAGAACACAAATGTTACAGAATTAAAAATTTAACATTTAGCACATTTAGGTATGTGAGAACTTCTTTCTCAAAAAAAAAAAAAAGGTATGTGAGAACTTTGATTGTACATTAAAAAAAAAAAAAAATTCGATGGGAATCAGTTTGCTTTAATTATTGCAATGTACATACATTATTTCATTGGGTTGGTACTTCTAACTATGCCCTTATTGTCACGCCCCAAACCCAAAAGGGTTCAAAGCATGAAAGACCGAGCCTTCAAGAGGTATTGTAGTGATTTTTTTTTTTCTTTCCATTCGATAAAATAAATAAATATATTGATCTCTCCACAATATAAGTCAGACCTCTATGACACACTTACAAGCAATAAAAACTACAAATCATGTGTCTCCAAATATACATGAAAATCCAAAACTCCAAATAAATAAACACAAAATCACAATCCTCTCTAAGATACATAATCTCAATAGAAAATTCTACACCTATCGTGCCCAAGGCTAACAAACTTCAACAGCCCAACCTCTAGGAGAATTAGTTATGGCCTCGAATAATTTAGTAAATTGAGTCACCAACCAATAATAGAATAAATCTCTCAATTAGCATAATGTTCCAATCACCACCAATAAAATGAGCTCCATGCCCGAGGTATAGCAAATTTATCTGAAAAACTGTTGGAGAGATGAGCTGAAGCCCAGTAAGTAGCATAATTAATGGGGGTGGGGGAAATGCAATGCAAGTTTCATGATGATAAACAGTTTGCAAAACATGTTTTAGTTTGGGAAATTGCTAACTGAATACTACAAGATCATTTTCAATAATAATGTAACAAGAATGATTAAATGATGAAACACAAAGTTTCTCAAAATAATACCATGAAACTATATATTATAATTTGTGAACACCAACAATATAATTTCCAAATCCATAATATTAACATAAGGTAAATTATCACAAATATACCACACTATCACATAGATCGGTCAAGGGATTCACCCATTCACAACTGGCATGATATTGTCATCTCTGGTATGCAGTCTCTTGGCCCCATAGACAGCAGCCTCACCGATACTCTCGAGGTTTTTCTCTCCCTCCATGGGCAACAGAGAGAGTGTGTCAAATAGGACCTCTCTTGCATGTGGTCTCTTGGCCCCATGGGCAGCAGCCTCACCCAAACACAATCAAGGAACCTCTTCCCCCTATAGGCAATAGGGAAGAATGTGTCGTCCAAAGTGAAAGGGCACTGACCTGGATTTGATTCCATTGTCACAAATACTACAGAAACCAAATCGGGTGATCACCGGGAAATCACACATAGCATGGTGTTAAAACCACATAAGCTCACAGGTTACATTACTTTGAAACACATAGTTTATATCCAGGTAGTTTCAGAAAAACCTTAAATAATCTAACTTCTACAAAGTTTGTAAGGTTTTCAACTTCATTCTTGTCAAAAAGATTTTCTATTAATTTCTCAAATAACAAAACAAGATAAGCATCTTTAAATTTTCTAATATACCATAAAATCCAAGATTTCCTTATCAAAGATTAAATAAAAGATACTCATTTTTCCATATTAACAATTCATGCATTTCTCCAAATGCAATACCAAATATGATGCATTTTCATATATAATCATATACATATTAAGGTTACGACACTATAGTTTTTAGGAAAATATAGTTTCCATAGGTAGTTTCCAAAAGTGTGTCTAACCCAAAAACAAAATTTATGCAACATGGTTATTTTTCAAAAATCTCATTAAAAAGCTACTTACCTCAGTAGTCCAATCCAAATTAACCTCAACCAGGCATCGCATTCAACCAATTAAGTTACTAGTTCCATCACCAAGTACATTGGAACCTAGAAGCACAAGTATCAAGCCTATTAATAACAAAGCCTACTACAAAATTACTCTATCAAATTGTCTCCATAAATCGGAAAAGATTCCCTTAAAAATCAAACCTAAGGCCCTAAAGCCTAGCTTGACCATCCCAAGACAAGTACCCCTACCCAAACGGGAACCAAACAAGCATCCAAGAAACTCATAGTGCTGACTCAACCAAAACATTTTAAATTCACTACCACAAAAATGTGCATCATAAGATAATATAACATACTCATGAATCTCTTTGAGTACTAAATAATATATTTAAGCCAAGATAAGATCAACCGAGGTTTGGGATTAATTCCACAATTTCTCAACGTTTTAGTCTTACCTTCAGATTCAGTACATAGCAGGGCAGCCATTTTGTAAGAAAATTTTGGTCAATGAAAAGTTATCCGATTAATTCAAAACTTTAAGGGAACATTCCACTATATGTATACAATGTACCACAGAAAATTCAGCCCAAAACGATTTTTCTGTAATTTATTAAAAATCATGCATTGTGGCTGACTCAAATCTGTCATGACAGCTTTAGAAAATTGCTATAGTTGTAAGACTAACCCAAATTATTTGAGAATTTACTAACATTAAAACCACCAGATTTAAATCATATTAAAAACAAGGAATCAAACCCAAAAATCTCATATAAACAACTCATCAAACACTTGGTATGCAAAAGCACATGCTCACACTTAACTTGCATAAATTCGTAGTTATCACTCCACTCACACCCACATTTGCCAAATTCATTTAAAATGCAAAGAACACACTTCCAAAAATCAACCCAAACTTCCACAAAATCAACCCACACGATTGCTCAAGGAACCCAAATTTTAACCATGGAGAAACCCCAAATGATCACGATTTGTAAAAACCCTTTAACCATTTAACAATTAAGTCCACCAAATCAAAAACCCATGTACTCAATCACATGTATATCACTCAAGTAGCTTAGATTAGAAAGAAATCTTACAACTTGAAAAGCTACCAAAATAGTTAAAGAGTTTTACCTTTAAAGTTTGAGATAATGGAGCGTATGGGGTTTCTAATGGGGTTCTCCAGTGAAATCCGCCAAAAGTGGTGGTAGATGGCTCGTTTACTGGTGAGGGAGTGAGAGAAATAGAGGGAGCTAGAGTGTATAGGTGTGTAGACATGGCAAAACGGGCAAGTCGAGTCAGGTTCGGGTTGGGTCAATTGGATTACGGGTCAAACGAGTTGCGAGTCAAAACAGGTCATTTTAAGCAAGTTAAAAACGGGTTCGGGTAAATCGGTTTGCGGGTCTGGTTGGGTTGGGCCGGCTTGACTCGTATTTTTCACATGAATTTTTATTTTTTATTTTAAGAAAACAACATGTATTTGCCATTTAAAAATTCATGCAACAAATTACTTGATGTAAAATGCATTACTTTGAATTTACCACTTATATCAAGAACGAATTACACTTATTAATACTTATTCAATAATTTTAAAATTATAAAAATCCTAACATTGCTATTTAAAACAAAATAACACAAAGATAAGTAAAACAAATACACAAGTTTTATTTCTACACAATATCAACATCCCAAAATATAAAAAATAAAAATAAAAATTACAAATGACTTATTGGATAATTCATTTGACAAAAAATAAAAACAATTAAGAAATCTACAATCTTGAAAATTAATTTTATAATCTATTGTCAATTGTGCTTAGCACTCTATTTCAATTTGAGATATATATTAAAATTTGATTGTTTATTTATTTATACATGATCTCTTTTATGAATATCATATCATTGTTAAGCAACACACACTCTAGGAAATATCATAATTTATTTTGAAAAGCCGTTTATTTTGGATATAAATTGTTAAAAAATAGGTCTAAGCATTCATAATTTATATTAATTTGATATTTTGGCTTCACTATTTTTACACTTGTGAATGTTTCTCACACATGTCTACAATTTTAAATCTATACTATACTGTAACCAGATTATCTTGGCATGCACTTTACTATTTGATATCTAAAAATCTTTACTTATTACAAAATGCTCAATCATTCATCTTTCAATTAATTTGCATACAGTAATGTAAATGTCTCAATTGTTTCCTTAAAACTCACAACAAACAATTAAACAAATATTGTCTTAATTTTATTATTTTTTTTACCAAAAAAAAAAGTTTTAAAAATTGGTTCGGTTCGAGTCGTAGGTCGGTCGGGTTGGCCCGCAAAAAACATGAGTCGGGTCACGGGTCAACCCGTTTTTGTTTCGGATCAAAAAAATCGGGTTGGGGTCAGGTTTTTTCGGGTTAGGTCGGGTCAGAAAATTTTGACCCGTTTTGCCATGAGGTGTGTGGGCTTCGGTGGGTGGGTGAGATAGAAAGATAGAGAAATAGTGAGAAGGGGCATATGTATGGTTATAAGAGAACGGGGGTGTGTTGATGGTAGCATTGTGGACCACTTGTTCCAAAATATCTTGGGATCAAATTACAACTTTACCTTTAAAGTTTCTCCCATATTTAAATTGGCCCATTCTAAAATTAACTAAAGTTAACTACATTGATTAAAAAAAAAAAATTAAAAAAAAAAATTCCAATTCAGATATTACTCTCATTGGAAAAATTGCTTTAAAAAAAAATATTTGGGGTGTTACACTTATAAACAAATATAAGCTAAATTTTATTCTCAATATTTCTTAGTGGAAGAAAGAAACAAAAATAAAAATTGACACACACATTGCAGATGCATACAGCTTCAAGCTTGGCCTTTTCGCCCATTAATTCCCCTCCCATATGCGATTCAGCAATTGACTTAGCGGATTATGCTTGCTTCTTGTCCACCAACAAGAAAATGTATGGTTCCAAAAAAGTTTGATAATAAGCATAGCTAAAAAAGGGTTTACCAAGAACATATAAATTGGCATAGCTAAGACTACAATAGAAATGGTCCAAACTGGAGCATGGGTTATGACTATCAATGAATTAAAATAGCAAACCCAGAGGTATAAATTGAGTGCCCAGAACATCCCACTAAAGTACCCACTGAATGGAGCTAGGAGAAGAATTATTGCGTTTGAGAACACAAATATTACAGAAATAAAAATCAAGAACAGCCTAAAAGGCCATCCTCTCATACCAATGGCTGTCCCTGCTTTGTGTGGTGCAATGTCATTGGACTGATCATCTGGCCAAAGTCCCCCCGGAGGGCTGAGTACCGCTTGATAGTTCACTGTTACAAACAATGCACCAACCACTAGAAGTGCATTGCGCTTTTCATCTGAAATATTCTTCAATACACGAGCAAAGTCTGTTCAAAATGTCTGGCGAAATATGGATTTCAGCTGCCTTAGGTAATGTGCATAAGAAGTAACGGTAGGAAGAGATGAACCTGACAAAGCTCCAGCACGGTGTAGCATATCCCAGAGTTCCCTATTGTCTACTTCTGTTTGTTCTTGCAAGATGTCCCACGCTATATTACCCTCTAAATTCTTGATGATTAGAGGGATAAATTTCCAACCCCAAGCTAATAAGTGACTCACAACCTGTATGCATAATGTAGTGATACACTCTTAATTAGTCTGTCATTAATCTCATCAATACAAATTAGTTTGAGTCTCATCCTTTGTTATATTTTTAACACTTAGTTTGGGAGCTCATAAAAAATTTAATTTTTTTCATTTTCAAGAAATAGAGGTTGGCCCACAAAAAATTGAATGTTAGCCAAAAAATTAGTAAAAAAAAGGGGAAAAAAAAAAGTATTCCTATGGAATGTGACACTGGCCCCTCTAAAAAATAATATTATAGAAAAAATCTGAAAGTTTTTTTTTTTTTTTATACACCCCGGCCCTTGCCCTTCACCAAGGGAGTCAATCTTGTATGAATAATGTTACAGACACAAACTATTCTACAAACATTTTACAAATTGATGATGTGGCATGCTCCACCTCAGTTTTTTAAAAACTAAAATACCACATCAGATATTGACAAAGTAAATTAATAAACAAAAGAAAAAGGAGTTATGCATGTAACTCTTGAAGTTAGAGAAATAAAATATTCTGTATTCTCCTTTTCAACCTTACTCTTCAAGGCCTCATCATATTGATCAACAAATTGCTTCAATGTAGTCTTTGGCCCCACATAACCATAAAAAAAGGCATTCATACTTTCACTATGTTGTGTAGTAGACATTCCCGTCCAAAATGTATTTTTCACATATGTTGGTATCTAATGATATCGCTCATAATACAACCATTGCAACCATTCATTATCTTGAAGATTATACACCTCAAGTAATCTTTGCCAATTGTCTTCAAATTCATCATGACTCAAGGAGTCATATACACAGCGATCTATATCCCTCTTATTTCAATTGCCCTTTTCATAGCTTGGTCTTGATCAGTTATAATTGCTTTTGGAGCTCGGCCTGACATACACTTCATCCATGATTCAAAAAACCAAACAAAAGTATCAACATTCTCGTTTAATATTAGACCACACCCAAGAAGTATTGATTGACCATGATGATTCACTCCTACAAATGGAGCAAATGGCATTTTATATGGATTTGTTAAGTATGTTGTGTCAAATGTTATAACATCCCCTAAATATTCACATGTGGCTCTGCTTCTTGCATCCGCCCAAAACACAATCCTCAATCGAGATCTCATCCACATCCATTACATAATAAAACCGGTCATCCTTCTCTTGCATTCTAACAAAATAGTCACGAAGTGCTCTAGCACCTCTCACCCCAAGTCAAAGCCGCCTTGCTTTGTCAACATGATTTCTACAGTCTCTCTCTCCAAATGGAAGCTTTTCAAATCCTCCTACTTCAATAACAATAGATTTATAGTTTTTACTGATACAAATTCCAGTTTTATCATTTAATTCAAGCCTTCTCTTCACATAAGAGTCCATCTGTTTATGACATCTAAAATATTTGGCTTTTCCAACACTCAAAGTATGGACATGGTCAAGCACAACAATAGTCAATGTAAACTTTCCATTAGGACAACAAGTAGCATTAATCTTGGCCTTGCACCCAAGAATTTTTTTTATTGGTCTCGGTTTAAGAGCATTAGTTGCCTTACTTTTTGCCTTGCCTTGATTAACACATGAAATAGTGAAATATTTTAAATTCCCATCATGTCCAATTTTAGAGGTTCTCTTCGACATACCAAAACCTACTTGTTTAGCATATTGAGTATAATATGCTCTAACTTCTTCTTCTAAATTAAACATCATCCCAACTTTTGGTTCTAAAACAATTTCATTTTCATCTAAAATCTTGTTGATCTCATGCTCCTTTTCTTCACTCTTTTCAATCTCTAACTTTTGCTCATTTTCTTCTTCATCAATGACAATTTCTTCATCTAAAGACATATAGTCTTCATTATCTGACAATCACATGATCGTTTCCATTAGAAATATTATTCAATTATCTAGTAAAAAATATAAAAGTTTAAACCATTTAGAATCCAAACATACAAAACTTTAAAAATAAAATTGTCATATGGGATTGCAACACTGTAGTTGAGAATATAATAATCCAATAAAATTTAAAAATTCTGTCATATGGGATTGCAGCACCGTTGTCAAGCATAAAATAATCCCATAAAATTTAAAAATTTTGTCATATGGGATTGCAACACCGTAGTCAAGCATAAAATAATCCCATAAAATATAAAAATTCTATCATATAAACTTTAAAAATTCTGTCATATGGGATTGCAACACCGTAGTTGAGCATAAAATAATCCCATAACATTTGAATCCCCTTTCAATGCTTTCATTACTTCTTTGGTTGGATCAAGAAAAAACAGCAATTTCTTATTAATCTAGAGCTTGAATCACTTTATGGAAAACAACAAACTTATTCGTTGAATGTGAATGAATGTGAATGAATAATCATTAATACCACTTGCAGTAATTTCACTACTAAATCTATTTGAGTGACGGGATTATATGCTTACCTACCAAATTGATTTGTAATCATATCATATATATAATTTCCTTTGTTTCTATAGAATGAATACGTAATTCATAAGCAGAATGTTGGCCTGTTTGACTGCGAATGGTTTTCTTATGTAAAGCATTGCATGTCTTTCTTATCTAAAGTAGTTGAGGAATTACCAAATTTAGAAGAATTAGAAGCATCAAATACTGAAGTGGGAGCATCATTCTCATCAGATGTGATTGCAACACTGTTCTCAGCCATGGTTCTGGCAGCTTCTGCAACGATTCCGGGGAGAGGTGTGGCGGCGGCATTAGTCAGCAAGAGGAAGCAGATTTCTTTAGCTTGAATGTGAGACCGAGGAGGAAGAGGAGATGGAGTGTGAGGCCTGGGTTTTGGTGGTGTTAGTCGGAGTATGAGGCCTGGGTTTAGGAAGAGAGGGAGGTGCCGAACGTTTGAGGTAGAGAGGGAGGCGCAGAGAGAGGGTTTAGCAAAACAAATCTAGGTTTCTTTTTTCTTTTATTAATTAATTTACTTTGTTAATATCTAATATGGTATTTTAGTTTTTAAAAAGCTGAGGTGGAGCATGCCACATCATCAGTTTGTAAAATGTTTATAGAATATTTTGTGTCTGTAACATTACTTATCTTATACTGGAGGCTGTACTGGTTTAACTAGTGGAACAATATATTTCAGTACCGATCAATACTAATGTATTGTTTCGAGTTTACCGTTAGTTTTTTATATTTATAAATGAATAAATAAATATATGTATATTTATATATATATATATATATATATATATATATATATATATATATATATAATAAAAATAAAAAATTTACCATAAAACATTATCTCAATTCAGAACGAATTATTTATGGTTTTAGACTTTAGCATCAACTAAAAGAAAAAAAATACAATATAAAAAACAGAAAACTTAATTTTTCATTACATACTAAGAAAACAAATAATACAAATAAGTTACCATGTTGCCCTGACAAAAATTTGAAAATTACAAAACTAAAAAAAAAAAAAAAAAAAGACTTTTTCTATATCGGCCAATACGCCCAATACAGGCCAAAACGCCTGAAATCGGCCGGTACAACTAGTATTTAAACTGGTACGAAACGTTGGAGTTTCGGTACCGGTGCACATATCGATACGGTACGATATCCTCTTCCTTGCCCCTCAACCCCCCACCCCACAAGAACTTTATACTTATAGAGTGATCATCACGTTAAGGGTGTGCAATGGTAAATTTGAAAGTGTTAATGGTATTAACTTGTGTCACTTTTTTAAAAATATTTATATTATTGTGTTTGGCTTCTTTCTTTCTTCTTTTATTTTATTTATTTTAATTTTTTAGAAAAAATTGGACTTATAATTAAATCTTAAAAATATGATTTATTTGATAGGTAGATAATAAGAAATTAATTACAACATTTGATTTTTCTAATAATGAATATTATCAAAATTAGGCTTCATAGTAAAAATTTTCTATGGGTTCTTTGTTTTGTAAATTAAAAAAATTGCTATGGAAATTAATATATATATATATACAAAATCCATCATAACATCGAGTTTCATTTGAATACACAATTGAGTTGAAATATATATATATGTGTATATAAAACACAATTATTTTGTGTTTTTTTTTTTTCTCATTTATGCATATTTTATTAATTGTATTTTTGTTAGTATTGACTTAACAATAGTTTGGATTTTCATTTTTGAGGAAGGGAGAGAGCTTGCCTGGGTTTGATTTTTGGATACTGCAATGTGCAACAAAGTGTTGCCTTCCTCATCCCTCCATTTTAAGATTTTCATCTCATAAGCATAAGCTTTTTCGGACCAATTGCTTCTGAGCCATCCCATGAAGATTTTAAAAGCCTTGAAATTTTCGAATTTGAGGGCAATATGTAGAGCGGTGTCATTTTGTACTGTGACATCTGTTATAGAATCAGGACAAGTCCTTAGAAATTTGGCCAATCGATCAAGGTGCTCTTCTCTTTTTGCTGCATAATGCAAAGGAGTGACACACTTCTTTCCTTTCACACGTACAAGTTCACTATCAACCTGTAGAAGCTGACATACCATCTCGGCATTTCCTTTTTCGAGAGCAAGGTGCATGGGGCTCCACCCATCTAGATCTACTCTCTGTTTGTTTTGTTGAAAAACTTTCTGTAAAGATAGTTTTCCACATTTTCCAGTGTTTGGTAACATCAAAAAAAAAAAAAAAAAATGGTCAACAGAAAACTATCTTTAATCAAAGGAAAACTCTAACAAAAATAAGGCTTATTTTCTATAGGTTGTTTTCCAAAAAAAAATATTGGAAAACAATCTCTCTCTTGTGCAATGCATAACTCTTATAGCTCTCTCACTTCTTCTCTTCCCTTTACTTTTTCTCTCTCTTCTCACACCGTCACTATCACTCTGTCTGGTCTCTTCTTTTCCCACAGATTTCTCCCTATTTGTCTCTCTTCTCCCCTCTGTAACACAATTCTTTGAATTTTGAGCTATATTTTCTTTTTTCTCTAAACAATTTTTGGCTTGATGGATTCCCGTATGGACAACTGCAGAAGTTCATTCTTTTTCACACATAAAAGTGCAACAAAAAAGAAAAGAAGAAAAACAGAAAAAATGAACAAAGTAAAAGACAAAAATTTGCCAACATAGTGCTATATGGCTAATTGCTTTTACGTAGGGCAATTCATACAATAAATTAATAATGTTACAAATAATAGTAGAATAAACGATAATTTTTTTTTAGGGGAATTGCATTTTGTCGCTTATCAGATTAATATTATAAAGTGGATTGCAATGTTTTCCTCAAACTTCAACGCTAAGCCATTGATTTCTTTAAACTACTGTATCAATTGTAATCTATACCCTTGTCCTGTGTATGGGCTAGCATTGTAGATATATTATGCAGAATTTTTTATGAGTAATTTGTAATTGTTTTTTGTCCTACAAAGTGATCAATTTATATTTCTTATGTACATTATTTGTCAAAATTAGACACTAATTTTAATTGTATTTAATTTTGATTGTATCTATTGTCAAAATTTTAGTTTAAAAACCAAATTCATTCTTGGTTTTTTTATTTATATTGATTACATTAGTTGGGTTTACTCAAATCACTAGTTATACATGTTTTAAATTATACAAGAAATATTATAAAAAATTTGTGCATACCAAACATTGAAAAATGCTTTCAAGCTCATTTTCAAAGTTGTTACCAAGCACCGGAAAAATAGATAGTTTTCCAGAAAATTCTTTTTAGAAAATGAACCATTTTCTAAAAAACGTTAATACTGAAACAAACAGAGCGCTATTTTCCTAGCAAATGAAGGCTTTAATCTCATCATCTCCATGGCTAATGGGATGTTGTTATCAGATGCAGCTATGTGTAAAGGAGTAGGAAAAAAAGGAACATGGTCAATGTCCTCCAAAAGATATGCATCCTCCTTAAGAAAATTGTACAAAGCGTCAATAATCTCATCGATATCAACACATTGAGCAGCCTGATTCATCAGCCTCTGATGAATTGAATGTTGTTGTAGCTAGTGGAGTAGTGAAGAAAAGGATGGCAATATTAGAGGGGTTTATGTAAGCTGCAAGAGCTAACACTCTTTTTATATAGCAACATTGAGAATGGAGCAAGGAAAATGAGTGACTAAGACCTCTCTAAGGCTTCATCTGTGTTAAACATTTATATGGGGTCCTAAGACCCTTCCATTACATAAATAGAAGGCCCAAATTATTCAAAAGTCCTAAATTTGTACTTAGATTGATAGTTGATAATTGATATATATTCTTTCTTTTATAAAAAAATATAGGCGGATTTTGCATTCTTTTTCCTACCTTAAAGAAGGCCATTAAAATATTTAGCCAATAGAAATTCAACCTAATTAGAGCTCTTTTTTGTTTTTTGTTTTTTGTTTTTTTTTTGCAAAAACCTAATTAGAACTCTAAACTATTGTTTCATCCAAAAAAAAAATCAAATCTTATGAGTGTAATAAATAATAATGACAATCATTTTTCCTAAAAACTTGTAAAATAGATGTCAATAAAACTTAAATACAAAAATTAAACTACCAAGACATTATTAACAAACATATTATAATATATATGTATTGTTATTAAGCAACAATTGTTTGCATTAGGCCTTGGTGCCTCTACGTCTAGGATTGAAAGTTAAAAAGTCAATTGAAATCTTGTACTGTATCATATTTTCTTTGAACTTTTTTTTTTTTTTGAGAGGTTCTTTGAACTTTTTAACTTTTCTGATCTAAGAGCCGAAAAAAAAGGTCAACTTTTTAATTTTCAATCTCAGTCTTTGATATTAATTATATTTGGTGCAATACCTACCTGCTCAATTAGAATCCATTTTCTATTTCTACATTCAAATTTATGTTAATTTTTATGCTTCTGAAACCAACTTTGAAATTATACAAAGAAAGAATATGCCATTACCAAGAAAAAAATAGCAATTTTGCATGATGCATGGAAATTACCTAATTAAAGTTGGCTCATATTTTTTATTAGACTACTTAGTTGGGGGCCTTATGGGCTTAACGGAGTGAAGCGGTACAATAGTGTTTTTGGAATTTATACCAAGTATGGTTATTATTTATAATAGATACAATTGTAATCTTAAGTTTCTTAAATAATGGATTATTAACTCCTTATTACCACTTTCTCCAAAAAAAAAAAAAAAAAAAAAAAAAAAAAAAAACTCCTTATTACCATGGATGTAGGTAGGGATGGTAATGGAGCGGGGTGGTCCAAAAGATGGGGTCTTCACTCTCATCCCGCATAGTTTTGTCTTACCCCATCCTCGCCTCGCCCCGCATGACAGGAAAAATTTTCTTGCCCCATCTCCACCCCTTGGGGCCCTACAAAGCCCCACCCCATCCCGTAAAACTCTACTTCTTGTTAATTTGCCCACAACAATTACAATTATTTTTAATAAAACCTATTTCGTGAATAAAAATATACTTGAAATTACAAATAAATTTATCCCATTAAATTAAACTAATTTTTAACAAAAATTGAATAATATTATTAAAATGTTTAACAATATCACAAAAAAAAAACAAAAAACAAAAAACAAAAAACAAAAATCTCAAAATATAAAATCAATGATTCAATAGTATATAAATTTTTTTATAATAAAGACAAAAGAAAATGTTAAAATTGGTACCTTATTTCCAACCTTGCTAAAGAAAAAAAAAAAAAAAAAAAAAAAAAAAAAAAAAAAAAAAAAAAAAGACACAAAAAGCCTTGTTAAGTAGAATAAAATAAGTTGATAATATATTTTTTAAATAGTAGGGTTTTAAGATATGAAAATTTTACAATTTAGCCCTTATCAATACAGGGCGGGACGGGACCCTATCGCCACTCCGCCCGGTGGTGCAGGACTAAAATCTCGCCCTATCCCTATCCCATCAGCTTTGTGGGACGGGAAAAACCCGCGTGAGGCGAAGCAGGAAGGGGTGTGGCAAAATTGCCATCCCCAGATGTAGGCATGTTCTTGTAGACTTTCTCTACGTTGATTTCACTCTTCTTTCTTTTTAATTTAATCAAATTATTTCACAACATATCTAGAGTGGTGTTAATTGGCTAGAAATTAATGCAGTAACCAAAAAAAAAAAAAACCTTTGGTTGGCACCTTCACCTGACTTGGCCGGAAGAATTAGGTAATAGTGCTAATTTTCACGACATCACCACATGAGACCAGTTCTCCGGTCAAATCAAATTCTATTCCTAAGATATAGCTCGGAAAACACTGGGCCATCACCTTTCGATCTGTTTCATTCACTTGGACTAATAAAGTAATGTTTATGGTTAACACTATACTTTTCACAACTTGGACTAAAAATATAGAGAAACAGGGTTTATTACGCCACATCCCACATGTGACATGACTTCCAACTGGCCTCTTCGAGACCCAGGAATTTATTTTTTATTTTATTTTTTAAATTCTTTCATTGATGTACATGTAAGCAATGCATGAACTTGGAATGTTCTGTCCACTTCAGTATTATTATAGGGCAAATAAATATATGCTAAAGCTATTTTTACAGATTTTAATTTTTAAATTTTTTTTTGGAAAATGCTAACGGATGCCTTTAGAATAATAGTTAATAATTACTTTTTTTTTTCTCCATAAAAACTTTCTTTAAAAAAATAGTTTATTTGCCCTATAATAATACTGAAGTGGACAAAAATTGTTAGCCATTGTCCTTTAGCATGACCATTTTTTTTTTTTTTAACATGCAAATTGATGTGACAACACATTTAATTGTTATTACCTTAACATATAATAAATTACTGTTTAAATTACTTTTTTTTAATTATATTGTTTGAATTTTTTTTAGTGATTAGTAACAAATAAATTTATAAAATTATCTAGCAAAATTTGAAGTATTACTAACAATAAATATAAAACATTCCACTTTGCATCCCTCATGAAAATCTAGAAATGTAGTTATTTATTTATTCATTCATTTAACCTTGTAAATATAGGTCATGGTTTACTCACTTCACTATTATTATATGGTATTCTAATTCCCTCTTCTTTGCCTGTTTGTCTGTTTTTCAAAATAAATAAATAAAGAAAAAAATCAAATTTGTTTGATAGTATAATACATATGACTCTGTCTCCCACACAGCTTTGATATGGCTATCTGCCGCTATCACTGCGTCATTGAAACCTTTTTACTTCAGTCAAGTCAATGGATACTATGAGTATAGCAAATATTAGTTGAAATTTTTTTTTTTTTTGGTGTGTGTTTTGAGAATCAATTAGTTGAAGTCAAGAGGTATAGGACTACGTCTAAGGTTGTTACACTGTTCAAAAAATTTATAAAAAGTCTTATGGTTTTTCTATTATATAAATAAAAAATCTTTAATTTTTTTTTTAAAAAAATTTTAAATCTCAAAAGTCAAAATTATAGAATAATAATTTATTTGTTTAATGGAAAATAATATATAAACTACAAAAAACATGGGCTATAGCCGCGTTTACAAAAAACACGGCTATAGCTGATCTATAGTTGCGTTCTTAAGAAACGCGGCTAAAGCCTTAAGCTATAGCCGCGTTTTTTAAAAACGCGGCTATAACTAACATATAGCTGCGTTTTTAAAATGCGGCTATAGGTCTGATAGAATAATTTTGAATTTGAGGGTGACCTATAGCCGCGCTTTTAAAAAACGCCACTATAGCTAACCTTAAAACGCAGCTAAAGGTTTGTTATAGTCGCGTTTTAAAGGTCCAGCCAAATAATTGTTTAAGGGGGACCTAGAGCCGCGTTTTTTAAAAACGTGGCTATAGGTAACCTTTAGCTGCGTTTTAAAACGCGAAAAACACAGATATAGGTCTAGCCGTATAAATTTTTTGTAAATGTGGCTATAGCTAACCTATAGCTGTGTTTTTGCGTTTCAAAAATACGGCTATAGGTAACACTCAAAAAAAAAAAAAAAAAAAGTTTCTGAAGCTTCCCACGTACACCCCCTTTCCCACCTACCCCCACATTTTATCTTTTCTTTCTTTTCCCTTTCTTTCTTTTTTCTTTCTTCATTCTTTAGGTTCTTCGTTCTTTCTTTTTCTTTCTTCCTTCTTCACATCTGGGTAACTCTTTTTTTTTTTTTTTTTTTTTTTTCCCTTTCCTTTTTCTTTCTTCCTTCTTCACATCTAGGTAACTCTTTTCTCTCTCTCTCTTTTTTTTTTTTTTTTTTTTCCTTCCTTCTTCACAGGTTTGTGTTCTTTTGTGTTTCTAAGCTGGTGTTTTTGTTTTCCTGAATGGAATTAGTGTTAGATTTGGGTTGGTTTTGTTGAATGAGAGGAGATTCATGGGTTTGTGTTCTTATATTTTGGAGCACGTTGTGTTTGATTTAGAATTTTCTGGGTGTATTTGTATTGTGAGTATGTTGTGTTTGATTTTTAATTTTTTGGGTTTGTGTTTGATTTTTAATTTTTTGGGTGTGTTTGTATTGTGAGTATGTTGTGTTTGATTTAGAATTTTCTAGGTGTGTTTGTATTGTGAGTATGTTGTATTTGATTTTCAATTTTCTAGGTTTGTGTTTGATTTTGAATTTTTTGGATTTGTGTTTAATTTTGAATTTTCTGGGGAAAAAAAAAACCCAGAAATTTTTTTTTTTTTTTTTTGAAAAACCTACTTAAAGCTAGTCTGTAGCCGCGTTTTTTAAAAACGCAGCTATAGGTCTCAGCCTATAGCCGCGTTTCTAAAAACGCAGCTATAGGGCAGACCTTTAGCTGCGGTTACAAAACGCGGCTATAGACCCCTTTTATTGTAGTGATAGTTGTGCAATCTTTCCATTTCCAATAAGAAAACTCTCAAAATGTTATAACCATTTAAGAAAACTGAAACTCTAAATTGTTTCAAATAAAAAAGTGGTATGAATGTTTCAAATAATCATGACAATCAATGTTTCTAATAACTTGTAAAAGAGGTGTTAATAAATTACTTAAGTAAAAAAATTTAATTAACAATTTTAAATCTTAAAAACAAGGAGAAATTTTTTTTTTAATAATATAAAAGATTAAATTAATATTTTCTATATAAAATTTAATTATTAAAAAATCACTTACATTTATTTCCTTAGGTCTTTTTTTTTAATGAATATTTCCTTAGGTCTTAAAATATTCAAAGTCAACCCAAATAATTAAGCATTTGGGGAGAATCATTTGAGAAGGGACCAACCACCAACCTTTGTTTCTTTTTGTAGGAAAGAAACTTGTTGATTTGACTAAATATACCATGTGTAAAATGTCAAATTTGTTTTTATTAGTTCAGACTATATATATATATACTATCTCCGTCCCAGTTTGTTTGTTCTCTATTCCATTTTGGGTTGTCCCAAAATATTGTTTTGTTTCTAAAAATAGAAGTCATTAATTTATTAATGTTCCTATTATACCCCTACTTTATTTTCAAAACTATTTGAAAAAAAAAAAAAAACTAACAAATATTTTAAAAAATCAATCTAATTGGGGCACCTTTTAGTTGCCTCATTAAAAATAACTCTTTAAAAAAAAAGCTGATAAATAACTCTTTTATTAATGTTCCTATTATACCCCTACTTTAAATTATGTTTTCTTAAAAAGTTTGACTAATTTTCAAATAAAACAAACAAATTGGGATGAAAGGAGTATATATATATATATATATATATATATATATATATATATATAGAGAGAGAGAGAGAGAGAGAGAGAGAGAGAGAGAGAGAGAGAGTATATGATCAAGACCAAGAAGTAGCTCAAAAGAAAAAAGATTATGTAATCTTGATTGAGTCTTGATTGAGAATTGAGAAATCAATTTTGATTCTATTTTAATTCCACTAATGATATAGGTCATTGTAACGTTGATTGGAGAACTTATATAAAGTTCATTAAGCACAATTTGTAATAGGTGTAGAGGTAGAAAAGTTTATGTAATTTAGAGAGATGAGTATAAAAGTAAATATATTGAGAACGGTCTTACATGGTATTTTTTATTGTAGTGCAGATCAAGAGTGAAGCCAGAGAGCCATCCAAGTGTTACTACATAAAGGAATCTTCAAGGCAGTCCTTGAAGTCACATTTGTAATTTTTGCGAGCAATTACAAACATAGGTATGATTTAATTGAGAGAAAATTGGCAAATGCCCCTTTCACACAAACCTTCTAGCATTTTGCCTCCTTTCCCAAACTAATTAGGAAAATGTTCCTATTTTGAAACTCGATTTTTGGACAATCGAGTTATAGCAAACTGAAAAATTTTAAAAATAAAATAAAAAAAATCTGGAACTTGAGTTCCTTGAAAAATTTTAAATGGAATTCGAGTTCCATGAACTCGAGTACTTCACATGGAACTCAAGTTTCAAACCCAAAAAAAATATTAAAAAAAAAAAAATTCTCTAAGTTCACGTTCGCTATAACTTGATTTTCCAAAAATCGAGTTTTACATTTAGAACTCGATTTTTAGAAAATTGAGTTTCAAAACAGGAACATTTTCCCTTAGTTTGGAAAAGGGAGCAAAATGCTGGAAAGTTTGTGAGAAAGGTGCATTTGCCAATTTTGGCCGATATAATTGTATAAACTTTGATTCTATTAGTGAAATTTTTCTTGGGCTTAGTGTTAACCCTTATAGTGGTTTTTTCTTTGGATGTGTCTAAGATTTTTCACTTTGTTACTAGATATTGTGTTATGTGTTTGATTGTTTATTACTTTTCATATGGTATATTTAAATATGTGGTAATTAACCCAAAAAAAAAAAAAAATTGGAGATTAAACTTGAAGAATCCAATAAGTTTGGACATAATTTTATGGTAATTTAGGATTATCAAAAGTTTCACATTATAATATGAATACCTTATTAAATAATTGTAACCTTATAAAAAATGGGTCAGAAATAATTATTTTGGTAGAGCTACAATATCAAACAATGTTGTTGAGTTATTGCAGAGCGTAGCTTTTGAAAAAATTGTTGATGTGTTGGCGAGTTTTTTGGCGACCCAAAAAAGGGGTTTGGCTAAGAAAAAATTCGAAAATTGGGGCTTTATTAAGCTTATTGTAAACCCTCTTACAATCCTTAAATGTTTATTTTTATTTTTTGATAATTTGATAGTTGAGGGAGTAGATTTGAATCTAAACGTCTTCATTGAACATCAAAAAGTAGCCTGACTTTTTCGTAACACTATTTAGTAACAACATGAAAGTTCAAAAACGTGTATAAACACCTTTGAACGTTTAGACCCCCAAATTACAACTTAACCAATTCAAGCAATATGTCAAACAACTAGTGTGCGGAAACTTAACATATGCTATAATATGGAATTGGTAAAAACTATCTAAGCCAAAACAAAATATAATCCACAGCAGATAATTAAAAGGCAAAGATAGAGAGGAAGGAAGATGCAAACACAAAGACAACACGCGATGTGTTATCGAAGAGGAAACCGAAGCCCTCGGCGTAAAACCTCTCCGCCGCCCTCCAAGCGGTAAACAATCCACTAGAAAATGTAGTTGGGATACATGAACAGCAATAGACCCTCCAAGCCTAATCTACCCGATGTACCTAAGCCCTCCAAGCTTCTTGCTCCAACGAGGTTGCGCCGAACCTATTTCTTTTCTAGCTTCCCGGATTCCGCTACTAGACCGTAGCATCAACCAATGAAGATTGGTTCCTTCCTAACTGCTTCCCAGAAATCCAAACAACTGTCTCACAGTGATGATGATGGTGAGAACCAGGTTTGGTATAATGCCTCTCAAGGATTTGACAATGGAGAGGAAGAGAGTTGGGGAATTTGGAGAGACTCTAAGGTATAGATTGTGGGTGAATCAATCTTGTTTTTCTTTAGGGTTTCTCTCTCAAAATTCTCTCTAGAAGCTCTCTTTCAATCGTGGGTAAAAGGGGTATTTATACTAGAGTGGGAGAGGAATGTGAAACGTCAGGTTTAACAAAACAGGGGTGGCTCGCGGCTTGACCTCGCGGCTTGATTAAGTCGCGAGATCCAGTCGCGAGATAACCGTATGGCCAGTTGTCCTGTTTTGTCCTGTAGTGCTCCAGCTGGCATGACTGTTCACCTTCCAGCATGCTTGGCACGTGTGCTGCGTCTGGCGGCTTGAAGCCGCGAGTCACCCGCGAGTCCCAGCCGCGAGTCTCTGTTTTCTTGCACACTCTTGAGCAATCTTCACTCTATCTCACTCACTACCCTTACATCAAACCCACCTAAATACAGGGTTACTAAATGCTGAATTACAAGCAAATTTGGCACGGAATAAAGCCAATTAGATGGTTGAATAAATTCAACCTTACAATCTCCCCCTTTGGCTATTCCGTGACAAAACCCTAAAACAGACTCTAGACTTAAAATGTGAGTTGGGAACAGTTGAACAAAACTCACTCACACCTAACTCTAGAAGCTGTGAAGCACTTGAATCATATGAACATAATACTCCTGAAACACAACAATACACCATGATCATTGTAAGCAGAAAATTATAAAATGCATATGAAACAGGCAATATGTGATCAAGCAAAGATGGAGTTAAGAAACAAACCATGGCTTGATCAACCAAGTGAACACCACAAGGTAGTGATCACAGTGCTCATTCACACTTGGAATGAACACAAGGACATACAAGTTAACAAGCACAAGGCAAGACACTTGTATGTTCAACACTCAACCAATGCATAACACACAAGGTATATGCATCTAGGAACAATCCTACAAGGGCACAAGAGTGACAGTACATAAATTAAAATGCAAGACATTTAGATTAAAGTACTGATTTCAACATAGCATAAAGGCTGCAATTAAGCAAGGTACATACCATAAAGCCTACAAATAATAAACCGTAAAAGCTTACAAAAGCAACATGGGTACAAATCACATTATATTGAATAAAAACTTAAACAATATAAACTAAAAGTGCTTAAAGTTTCTCCCCTTCAAAATGATGAGAAGTTGTTATGCACTAGGAACATATATACTTGTAACCTGAAACACTTGCACAAAACACATTAGGCCCTCAAGGTAAAGCAAGTAATAAAACGACAAGTATAATGTAACAAGTAAATTGCGATCAAGTAAACATGATGTGAAACATGTGAGCAACTTGATCATACACCAAAACAGCTATATAGAAATGACTACAATGATCACATAGCAAAGCAAATGATCATACGGACATACATTCAAAGAAGCACAATAGCATAGGGATATATGCATGTCCAAAGCACAAACATGATGCAATGAGAACAACAAAGCATAACTCAAAGCACCATAAAGCCAACAAGAAAACAAACAGAACAAAGTTTTCAAGTTAACACAATGTCTTCTCCCCCTTGGTATATGCATCTCCACTATGGAAAATCTCTCCCCCTACAAATGTGCACGAGAAATAGAATTTCTCCCCCTAAGGATGTGCACAAGAGTCATAACAAGAGTCATATAGAAATGACAAAACACTCCGGTATACTCTCTAGAGTATACTCTCCCCCTTTTTGTCAGGAATAGACAAAGGGTCATGGAGAAAAGAGGGCAAGAGATGAATGAACGAACAATGATAATGATGCATGAGGGGGGCAAGATGAATGAGAAAATGAAGCTCAAACCTAAGACAATGTAGAATGCTACAGAGCATAAGGTAGACATGACATGCTATGATGAAGAAGCAAGGTCAAGACCAATGCATGACAAGGGTAGCAAAGGTGTGTGCAAGAGGTGGCTAAGTGCAATGCATGACCAATGCATGAAAAGTGCACATGTGGGGCAAGGTGTGTTAATTACACAACCAATGAACCAAACATGTTCCTAATGAGGAAACATGAGAAACCCCAAAGTTTGGTACTCATCGGAGTCCAAACAAGCTAGAAAATGTCTAAGAGACATTTTATCAAACACCTAGCATGCACACTATGAATAATAACATGAAACAATGCATGAACATCATGAAATCCACCCTTAATACATGTTCTTTCTGCCACAAGGGGCCAACATCCAATGCAAATCAGCAAAAGAAACCAAACCCATGAAGAAATTTGACAAAAATTAAGTTTTCCCAACCCCTATGATAAAAATCCCAACCAAAAGCACAAAACTCTCCAAAACATAATCTAAGGATCAAAATTAATGAAAAGAGTTTATAAATACCTTAGAAATGTTAATGGAATGAAAAATCATTCAAATTGGTTGGGTTTTGATGTAAAAATATTGAAAGAGGGGTTTTAGAGAGGATGGGAGAGGTTCAAAACAATTTTCCCACGAAAAAGCTCTTTAAAAGCTGATTCTGGGCATTTCGCGGCTGGGCGAGTCGCGAGGTTCAGTTGCTAAAATTTTCGCGAGTCGCGAGTGAGTCGCCAAAAGCTTCTGGATGAGCTCGCGACTGGGGTTTCGCGACTGGCGAGTCGCCAGCTGAGCCGCGAAAAACTCTGACACCTGTTTTTCAAAACAGAACATGGTTAAACAATGAAAAACAAAGTAAACACTAAACATGAACACAAAGAGTGATAAAAATCACTTCCAAAAACATATAAAATGATCAAAAATCTTTTTGGATTGAACCATATATGATTGAGCACACACACATCACATTTAGACAAGTACAATCTAACAAATGAATAAGACATTCATTAAACATTAGGCATGTGTGTTGTGTGTGTGTATCAAATGTGGAATAGTCCTTAGTCTAGAGTGAAGGTTCAATGATCAATTCAATCAAGTCATACACAACTAGTACTAAGTCAAGTGGTCTATCTCAATTATAGAAGTGAACATATATGACCTCCCACAAGAAAATGATTACATAGGATTGAAGCTTTTCATTTGGCTTCTTACAATTCATATCATTTGATCATTTTGAATCAATACAACTCATTTTGAGCAATACATCTCATTTTTGAGATTGATGCCTGAAATTTTTGATATTTCAATTTGGTGAACAAGCCTTTGGCTTTTGGGCATCAAACATTTTCAATACAAGTCGCTTTCCCTTTTTCCTAGTCAAATACTAGTATATGCGACGGCTTTTGCAACTCATTATCTCTTTTCATTTTGAGATTTACATTGATTGAGCTCTTTAAGCAATAAAAATAAAAGAGTGGGAAGAGATATAAGCACAAGTCTACGCATGTATCAAAACCAACATGACTATTGACTAATCATTCATGACAAGCTTGAAGATCGATTTACAACAATCACACAAAGATGTCAAGATTTTTCCCACAAAGATATAAGTGCAAAAATAACAAGCTAAGCTCGTAAATGCACAAAGCCATTTGTATAAAGGTACAAGGCTAAACTCACATGTGATATGTGCTCAAACATAAACGATCAAACTTTTTGAATTTTTCACTTTTTATGTGGTTTTGGATTTTTTACTCACACAAAACTGAAATATAAAAGTAAGATCAAGAATAAAACAATGCATACTAATAAATGCAAGATGCACAAAATGCATGATGATATGACATTTAATGCATGAAGGCTCCTCCAAAGATCGAAAGAATTAGATCAAGGACCAAAAGAGCAAAGGCTCAACCATATGAACCCTTCCTCATCCAAACAGAACGATTGTTTGGAATGAGTGTCTCAAGAGAAGTGAGACGAGGGTTGAAAGAATGAGAACCGGAGATGCGCATAGACAAGGAGTTAAGAACATTAACCATTTTCTTTAACAACATGTTATTTTCACTCAAAACCGGTTTACTCTTTTTAGCACAACTTCCAAAAAGCTCAAGTTTTTCTTTTCTTTTGATTCTTTTAAAAGCATGAAACTTAGAGCATTGAGGTCTTAGATGACCAAAGGTACCACAATGGTGACACACAATGTGTTTAGGTCCACTAGGCCTTTTGTGAAGGGATCCAGCAATATGGTTTTGTTCCCTCTTCAACTTATGACATTGAGGTCTTATATGACCAGTCACACCACAATGGTGGCAAGTTGGAACAAACTTAGATCCATGCAAAGCCTTAGGTTGAGACCTAAACAGAGGCTTTGACTTCACAGTCTTTCTCTCCACATTTTGATTTCTTTTATGTGGAGGAACGTACACCGATTTGTCCTTAGAGGTAGAATACACATTAGGCACAAGATCGGGTACCACAACATGATTGCAACACATATTATCATCCATTTTATCAATGGGTTCAGCAATCAAACACTTGGCATGCATCTTAAGAGATTCATTTTCACATTTTAACTCATCAACAAGTTTGTTAGACAAAACAAGTTTAGCATCCAAGTCCATATTCAAACATTCAAACTCTTTTAGCTTTTCAAGAGAATCTTCAACAAGTTTTTTATATTTCTCAACCAATTTGTTGGATTCATTGAGCTTAGCAATCAAATCATCCTTTTCACAAAATAACTTGCTTAAATTCTTTTGAAACTTCTTAGCATTTTTCTTCAAGAGTTTGTCAACAACACCCATAGATTCAAATAACATGTCATCACACTTATGAGGATTAACACTCATAGAGGCATTTTCACAAACACGTGGCATGTTACATTCATCACCAACCAAATCATGCAAAGAGGCATACAAAGCACAATCCATGGCAAATAAACACAAGGGGTCAAGGATCACACTTAGGTATTTAAACCACAACAAGTGTACCCGCTCTGATACCAATTGAAAGTTCAAAAACGTGTATAAACACCTTTGAACGTTTAGACCCCCAAATTACAACTTAACCAATTTAAGCAATATGTCAAACAACTAGTGTGCGGAAACTTAACATATGCTATAATATGGAATTGGTAAAAACTATCTAAGCCAAAACAAAATATAATCCACAGCAGATAATTAAAAGGCAAAGATAGAGAGGAAGGAAGATGCAAACACAAAGACAACACGCGATGTATTATCGAAGAGGAAACCGAAGCCCTCGGCGTAAAACCTCTCCGCCGCCCTCCAAGCGGTAAACAATCCACTAGAAAATGTAGTTGGGATACATGAACAGCAATAGACCCTCCAAGCCTAATCTACCCGATGTACCTAAGCCTTCCAAGCTTCTTGCTCCAACGAGGTTGCGCCGAACCTATTTCTTTTCTAGCTTCCCGGATTCCGCTACTAGACCGTAGCATCAACCAATGAAGATTGGTTCCTTCCTAACTGCTTCCCAGAAATCCAAACAACTGTCTCACAGTGATGATGATGGTGAGAACCAGGTTTGGTATAATGCCTCTCAAGGATTTGACAATGGAGAGGAAGAGAGTTGGGGAATTTGGAGAGACTCTAAGGTATAGATTGTGGGTGAATCAATCTTGTTTTTCTTTAGGGTTTCTCTCTCAAAATTCTCTCTGGAAGCTCTCTTTCAATCGTGGGTAAAAGGGGTATTTATACTAGAGTGGGAGAGGAATGTGAAACGTCAGGTTTAACAAAACAGGGGTGGCTCGTGGCTTGACTAAGTCGCGAGATCCAGTCGCGAGATAACCGTATGGCCAGTTGTCCTGTTTTGTCCTGTAGTGCTCCAGCTGGCATGACTGTTCACCTTCCAGCATGCTTGGCACGTGTGCTGCGTCTGGCGGCTTGAAGCCGCGAGTCCCAGCCGCGAGTGTCTGTTTTCTTGCACACTCTTGAGCAATTTTCACTCTATCTCACTCACTACCCTTACATCAAACCCACCTAAATACAGGGTTACTAAATGCTGAATTACAAGCAAATTTGGCACGGAATAAAGCCAATTAGATGGTTGAATAAATTCAACCTTACACAACAAAATTTAGATAATGCATAGATGACAGTGCGGACTTCAATTAGAATCCTCCAATTATGCCCTTAGAAACATAATTTTAATTTAACACCAAAAAGATCTTAGCTTGAGAAGAAACAAAAATAAAAATTGATGACATACATTTCAGATGCGCACAGCTTTATTTTTTTCCATCTACTCCAGTGCCGGCTCAATGGGTGAGCTAAATAGGCAACCACCTAAGGCCCCCAATGAAAAAAGGCCCCTAAATTTTTACCAATAGAGATATTCCTATACCAATAGAAGTATTAATTAAGCCCTAAATATTCACCAAAAAATAAAAAAGTAGTTGTTTTTTATCAAAGAAAAACTATTTAAAGAAAATATTTTCATTGAATGGGTTAATCATTTAATCTCTCATGCATAAATGTTAAAAGAACTCATTAATCTTACACTAGTAAATAAATTTATACTCAAATTCTATTTAGAAATATCAAATATATAACTTTATTAAAATTTTCAACCATAATTTTTTAGTATTTGGTTACTTCATTCAATGAATAGTGTTTATTTTAGTTGAATAGTCATTGAATAATGCGATGGGTTCGTTTTAATTTGTAATTTTTTTTCTAAAAAAACAGGTTTTAAATGAAAAAAAAAAAAACAAAAATTAAATAAATATTCTATTAATATTCAAAATATAAGAATAGACCTCACTTGAAGTTGTCGCCTTAGGCCCCACAATACCTTGAGCCGACCCTAATCTACTCTCATTGAGTTGAGGTAGCTCATCCATCCCAATATTGAGGTATCCCCGTCAATTACTTTTCTTCTTCCAGTAACGAATTGGGAAACCCCTTTGCATTGAACCTTGCTGCACAAAAGTTGGAATGGAAGACTAAAAGTTTTGAACTCTCCATAATTTGTTTGTTTTTTTAGGATAAACGGCAGAAGTATGGCTAAGCTTGAGTTGGCGAGAAATGTGCAAAAGGGTATTTCGGTTTATATGTTAAAATTTCAACTTCAACTGCAACTTTTCTTTCTCCCTATAACGTTGGCTTCGCGCCAATAAAGCTAGTCAAATATCTGACAATGAAATTTCTTAACAGACGCCTTATGATGCCCGATAACACATCTCATATGACTTTATCTCTCTTTACTTTCTTCATTCAAAGAAGAGGAAGGGGATTACTAGTATTTCTCTTTTTTATTTTTTGTCAATTTCTCAGGATAAAATGGGCTAATGTATGAACCTGTGTGGGCCATGGGTGTCAATTTTTTAAATTTATATTTGTGAAGTTTTTATTAAATTTTGTGGGCTGATGATTTGTGGTTGTTTCGGCCTATATGTGTTTTTTTTCGTTTGATTTGTGATGTTATTTGGGTTAAATTTTGGTCAAGGGCCAAAATTTTGAAGGAAGGGGCGTCAAGATTTTGGAGGTAATTAAGGGGGGCCAAATTTTATTTTCTTGAACCCAAACTTATATATATAGGATTTTTTTGGTCCAAATCTTTTGTGGGGGGGGGGGGGGGGGGGGGGGGGGGTGTGGTGGGAAGGCACTTATGGCATAAGGATCTCTCTCTCTCTCTCTCTCTCTCTCTGTTTTTTTTAATAGTTTTCTAATTTGTTTTAATTAGACAAATTGTCAAAAAATGACTTAGTAGGTATTCTTATTTCCTTTATATAAAAAACAACTTAGCAATTATTTACTTAAAAAAAATAATCGTTTTTAATTTTTTCTGAAAAAAAAAAATTAATTAATTAATTATTTCATTGGATTTTAGTTTGTGGCTTGAGATGGGGCCAAAGGATATAATAAAATCTAGCTTCAATGGGCTTTGGACCTCTTGTTAACTCTTGATAAGCCCAAAGTTATCATTAATTATATTTAGTACCACTGTATATATAATTGCATTTTATGTTTTATTAGCTCTAATAAAAAGTTATCATTAATTATATTTAGTACCACTGTATATATAATTGCATTTTATGTTTTATTAGCTCTAATAGACTTTGGGCCTCTTGTAAACTTTTGATAGGCCCAAAGTTACCATCAATTATATTTAGGTGAAAATGCAATTTTGTTTATTATATTTTTTAGTCATAAACAATTTGGTCTTTATATTTTGGTAACAGTCAATTTGGTCTCCGTTGTTTTCAACTTGAAGGTAATTTGGTCCCATCGTTATTTTACTAACGAAAAATGTCTATGTGACTAACAGATTGCATAGTTGGCATACTTGAAGCTTATGTGGTACTAAAATAACAATAACTAGTTGCTAACTCGTGTAATGCACGGGAAAACTATTGTGTAAGTAGATGTTAACAACTAGTTGTCTCTTCTACTTTGATTGTACATAGTCGCTAACCCGTGCAATGCACGGAATAATTTGAGAAAAATAATATATAATTACTTTGTTTAAAAACTCACTTTAAAATGAATAGGCTGGCTTTTTACTCATAATGACTTAACATACTCAAAAACTGGAATGACATTTGATTAAAGGAAAATTGAACAATATCAACTATTGCAAAAATGGTAAAAGAACAAAAATATATAACAAATGAAAGTTTTCCATTATGTTTACGCTTTTTGTTGTTCTAAATAAAATATTTTATAATGTATAATATTTTACATGTAAAATATTTTTAGTAAAATTATTATTATGCCCGTGTGATGCATAGCTTAATTAAAATTCAAATGTAAACAATTTTTTTATTAATTTCCTTAAAATTAAATAATAAATGAATATTTTACTTTTAAGTTATATAATGAATGCATATTGTGTGAGACTAAAGTGTTTTAAAAGCATATATATATATATATATATATATATATATATATGTCTAAAATAATTGAATGGAAGATAGTAGATAACTATGTAACTAATATAAAATGAGATACATAAAAGAAATATAAAAGGATTTTTCATAATATATTGAGATTTAAGGCTCAGGCAATATTTAAATGGAAAAAACTTGAATTTAATAATTAAAAGCTATTAAAAAAAAATGATTGAAAGCATATTTAAGTGGAAACCTCAATTTAGTAATTAAGAATAATCTAAATAACTAAACATTTAAAAATATAAAGTAGAGAGACATACATGAAAATATAATTTTTGTCCTTGAAAGCATGGGAGAACACACTGAAACTTGAGTGATTTTCACCCAACCAAAAAAATAAATAAAACAAATAAATTCTTTAGCATTGAGATATGATGAGAATTGAGAAGTGATACCTTTCAATAGTAACATCCATTTTGGCCTTTAGTTGTGAACAATAATCTCTATTATTTGATTTCAACCTCTCTCTATTATTAACTAACCAAAATAAGTAGCACAAAAAAAAAAAAAAAAAAAAAACCCTACTTAGCATGATATTTCCTATCTAGTTCACCTAATTAAGATTTTTCAAATAAGGCTTAAGCTACAAAGAGAATGGTAGACAGCAGTTTCCCAATTAACAATATGAGCAATACGGATAAATAAAAATAAATAAAGTAGAATAAAAAAGACCAACAAAATAAAAATTATTGAGGCATAAATAGAATAAAATAAGTGAAGGGGAAAAATATCTTGCTTTTTCTTTGGGGATCATTGAGTAATTCTTTACTTGCAATGGACAATTTATCTAGGCGTGGTGTTTATGTTGAAGCAGTTTGTCCAATATGTAGAACTTCAAATGAAACTGTACTAAACAAAAACAGAAGTGTGCTATTGTTGAGTGTAATTCATATATGATATACAAAATAATAAAAATTCATGTCTAACTCTATTTAATGATTGATGCTCAAACAATAACCAAATAAATAGGATAAAACTTTAGGAAATTAGGTTAAACAAAAGACAAAAAATACACAAAATTAAACCTATTCAATTTGATGGAAAAAAAATTAAATTAAACAAATGCATTAAAAAAAAATAGAGTAAACAAATACATATGTGTAAGGTTGTAGGGAGAAGAAGGGAATAATAGAGGAAAAAAACTATATGGTAGGTATTTATTATGAATTATCTTATATATATACACTCCACGTTGAAGAAAAGGATCAAATGAAGAATTTGGTTTTCATTTTTGATATAGATCTGGCAATAGGAAAAAAAAAAATGAATAGTGAAATTGTGCACTCAATTGAACACGTGGGTGTACTGGCGGATTGTCAATTTTTCATGCACGGACACACTAAGCAAAATAAAAAAGAAACATATATGAGGATGTTTTGGGCAACAAAATTAGAAGAGGGGATGGTTTTAATATCTGAAAAAGTGACAGCGCGATGATGTGGGCTATTTTATTTATTTATTTATTTATTTTTCTGATAGATTATTTTATCGTTAAATTTTTTTTTTTCTGGTGCCGAAATCTGATATTTTTCCAGTATTGTTTGTTTGTTAATTTATATTTTTTTTTTTTGGGGGGGGGGGGGGGGTGGGGGGTGATAAAAGGGAAATATATTAGATGAACAGAAACAGTACGAACATAAATATTAAAAGAACACCATGACTACAGTACATAGAACAACATCAACCTTTAATTTATATGTTTTTTTTTTTTTTTGGTTGAAGTGAAGATAGAACGACTTTGGAATAGCTTAGCTGGAATTTTAAACTAACATGAAATTGAAGTGCTTTTGTACTGGCCTAGAACAGGTATGAAAAATACTGATTGATAGAGTACGTAATTGACTCCTTTAATGGAATCAAACTGTGATTCTACAATATTTTTATAATATTTTTATTATAAATCTTAAATGTTAGGTTATTATTAGCTTTTATTGGTGGGTAAAAAAGTAAATTAATTTAAATGTTCAAATTAGAATCAGTAATAACTTATCATCTATGATTTATAGCAAAAGTATTGTGAAATTATTGTGAATATAACGTGTAAGCCCCCAACCAAGACCCAGTTGGTCTGATTAAGGTTACTAAGTAGTCAGTACCCATTGTGATAACAAAATCTTGGTTTCCTTTTAGAATGTACATTTAAATTAATTATACCATATCATCCTAAAAAGCTATTTTATCAATTATACCATATCATTTTACAATATACCCAACATCCCTACTTTTATTTTCTTATTCTACTCATTAAAATAATATTTCTACACAATAAAATACACTTTATCATTAAAATAATATTTTTCTATTCTACTTTATCATTAAAATACATTTTTTTTGGATGGCATAGCGCTACAATGCGATCACATATGAGATCGCATGGTAGCGGTATGGCAAAAAAATTTGGCCGGTCCCAGGTATAGCCATCATGTTGCTGGAGCAATTTGGGCCCAAATGCCAAATGAAATTTATAATTTGGCATTTGAGAAGCCCACTGCTGATGCTCTAAGGTGGAGGTTGTCACATCTTACACCTAGAGCTAAAATTATTTTATGTTTCATCCATGGGTGTTTATGTAATGGACTTAATTGGAAGACACAGAAATTATTAAGTAGTTTTAGTGTTTTGACAAAGTTGTCTTAACATGTGAAATTTAAAAAGCAAATAACTCCTAACTACAGGAAAATGGGAATTGTACAAAATTATATATTAGCAGAAAGATGATAAATTTTGAGTCAACGCAAGTGGATTTTGCCATTTAGGCGAGTGACAGTGTGAGGAATTTGATTGCAAACTCAAAAATAAAAAAAAAGGCCGATGGCAATCAGACTGCTTTATTGAAATAATATTATACATACTTACATATTCATTGATGACGTTGGGTACTTCCAACCATGCTTATATAAGCTAAATTTTATTCTCGAAATTTATTAGTAAATAAAAATAAATATTTGACACATTCTCAATCTTTGATACTAATTGTATCTAGTGCAATAACCTACTTAGGATCTCAATTTCTGTGTCTATATTCACATTTATTTTAATTTTTAAGTTTCTGAAACTAGCTTTGAAATTTTTCGAAGAAAATATATGCCATTACCAAGGAAAAAAAAATAGCGATTTTGGCATGATGCATGGTAATTACCTTGTTAAAGTTGGCTTATATAGATCATTTGTTACTAGGCTACTTAATTGGGGCTTTGTGAGCATAACAGAGTGAAACAGAGAACATAAATGGAACAGAATGGTATGGTATGATAGTGTTTTTGGAATTTGAACCAAATAGAATTACTATTTATAATAAACACTATTGTAACCCTGATTTCAACTCTCCGTTCTCATGAAAATAAGCATGTTGCCGAAACACATAAATTCTCTATGTTAATTTCAGTCTTTTCTCTTTTTAATTTAATCAAATTATTTCACAACATATCTAGAGTGGTGTTTATTGGGTAGAAAAACACAGCAGGAACCAAAATAAGAAAACTTTGGTTGGCATCTTCACCTGACTTGGCCAGAAGAATTAGACCTTAAGTTAGGTGATAGTGCCATTACCAGATCTGGTCAAATCAATTTCTACTTCTAGGATATACCACGGAAAACACTGGATCATCACCTTTTCACGTCTGTTTCATTTACTTAGACTAATAAAGTAATGTTTATGGTTAACAATATTTTTCACAAATTGGACCAAAAATATAGAGAAGCAGGGTTTTTTTTTTTTTCCTCCACAGCTTGGACTAAAAATATAGAGAAACGGAGTTTACGCCACATGTGACATGACGTCCAACCGGCCTCTCCTAGACCCAGGAATTTATGTTTTATTATTTTAATTCTTTTATCGATATATATATGCAAGCAATGTATGAACTTGTAAAAATAAGTGCCATGTCCTGTCCACTTCAGTATTATTATAAGGCAAAAAAAAAAATGCTAAAGCTATTTTACAAATTCTACCAAAATAAGCTCTTCAAATTGATGTGATAATACATTTGATTGTTACTTTCTTAATATATAATAAATGATTATTTGAATTATTATTATTATTTTTTAAATTAGATTGTTTGAATTATTTTTTTTTTATGATTAATAACAAATAATTTTATAAAATAATGTAGCAAAATTCGAAAGTATTTCCAACCATAACTATAAAACATTCCACTTTGCATCCGTATAGAAAACCCAGAAAAATGTAATTTTGTTTAATTTATTCGTTTGACCTTCATGGTTTGCCCACTTTACATATAATTATTACGTGAATTTTCTGATTCCTTCTTCCTTGCTTGTGGGTTTGTTTTTCCAAAAAAAAATCAATTTGTCCGATAGTATAATACATAAGACTGTGTCTTCCACTCGGGAATATGGTTAAAATACATATGACTTTGTCCCTCACTCAGTAATATGGTTACCTACCATTAATATTGAAACCTTTTATTGCCCACAGGGCCACTACCGCCTGCCTCACAATACTCGATTACTTGGTCAAGTCAACGGATACTATGAGTATTAAAAGTTCACTAGCAAATATCGGTATATCACCTCAAAAAAATAGTTCATGAATAGCAAATATTAGTTGAAGACAAGGGGTATAGGCCTACGAGTAAGGTTACTCTGTTCCAAAAATTTACAAAAAGTTGGCAAAAATGGCCAATAGTACTATTTGGTAAAATATTTAGCAATCTACCACTGTTCGTGAAATATTTAGTAATCTATTACTATTTTGTAACTTAAGTTTATGAAATTCGAATTCTACATAAAACTCGAATTTGGAGTAAGAGTTCTGTTAATGAATATCCATGGTGGGACCCGGTAACGTAGAATTCTATAATTTAAAATTCGACGTGGAATTGGAGTTTATAACTCGAGTTCCGTGTAATAATATAGAGAGTAAGACTTAGCTACAGTATTTAGGTTATATTATTTAGGTTTCCCTTTTAAGATTCTGTCATGTAGATTTTTTTTTTTTTAATGAGATGGAAGTGTATTTTTTAGTTAAATAGCTGTATGGCTGAATCTTAAGAGGGGAACCCAAGGGATAGCACCTAAGGTACTGTATTTAAGTTTTGTAAACTCGAGTTCCTCTTTAACAACAGTCAAAATGATTTGTCATGGTGCCGCTAGCTTTCACTCCTCCCTATCTTCAGATACATTAGGAGAGAATTAAACTCGAAATTTCCCATAATTAACTTTTTTCTTAGATAAATCACAAAAGACATCCAAGGCATCTTTAATACTTTGCCAATTTTTTTCATCCACCTTACCAAAAAGCACTAAATAATCAGCAAAGAAAAGATAAGACTCTAAATTAATGTAAGTGCTCAAAAAGTTAAAGGCCCAAGCCCACTAAGAACAGTAGTGCCTTATCCTTTAGATCAAGCACAAACAATAAAATTTCTTTAGAGAGTGAGAAAACAAACTTCAAACATAGTTCTAAGTCAAAAGTTAGTTTATGGCCGAGATTCCCTGACTGATTGATAAACGTAACTATAAGGAAAATTATGTGTGCAGTTCTCCTCGAGCTGATCCGAGGATAAGTTCTTTATAAATGTCTAGTTCAACTTTACACCAAATAATACATTGTTCACTTTCCTATTTTGCTCCCTTTATTTTTTTTAAGTACCCTTCTTCTGGGAGGTTCCTTCCCCTTCTATATCTCTCCTCCATCCATCATAGCTCTCCACTTGTACGCCTTAAAACATTCCTAGGATACTTGTCCCATTACAGCTCTGCAGATGGTGGTTGAAGGGGCTGCTAGTTGTGAAATCACTATTCTGGTGTTATTTCCGCATTAATGTAGCTAATATGGTTGGTGTGAAGCATTTAATGCAAGGGTGGGAGGTATATCCCTCAGGAAACTTCCTACCACGTCCCTTGCTCCTTCCACGGTTCCTCCTTCTCTTCCTGGGTCTTCGTAAGATACTAAATACTTTGTTTCTGTTTCCATCCTCGGGCAGGTGGTTTCGTCGGATCCTACGCATCTCCTTGGGCTAGCTTATACAAACTTTTCCCCTGGTTTAATCCTCTCTACTCCTTGGACCCCCCACAATTAATATTATTATTATTATTTTTAATTTGGTATGAATTATGTTTAAAATAGTCATGACAATCAATGTTCTTTTTTTTTTTTTTTTTTGGAGAGTTTCCTTAATGACTTATGAAAGAGATGTTAACAAAAATTAAGTACAAAATTTTAATTAACAATTTTACATCTTAAAAAAAGTGAACGTTTTTTTAACTTATATATATATATATATATATATATATATATATATAAATTAAATTAATATTTTCCATATAAAATTTAAATATTAAAAAAATCACTAACAGTTATTTCCTGAACCTTAAAATATTCAAAATGTATTAAGTCGACCCAAATGATTAAGCATTTGGGGAGAATAATTTCAAGAGGGACCAACCACCAACAATATATTTTTTTTTTCTTTTTTGTAGGAAAGCAATTTGTTGATTTGGCTTAAATTTACCACATGTGAAAGTCGAATTTGTTTATAGTGGTTTGAACTATTTTGCCGAACTATATATGTGTGTGTGTGCAGACACTCAGGATTTTAAGCTAAGGAGGGCCGGACTATAAGCCAAAAAAAAAAAAAAACTCCAAGTAGGCATCATATAGTATTAAGTTGTTAACAAACTATCAACTAAGATAAATACTCAAAATCATTGTTTTTTAATATAAGATATAACCATTGTTGAGGGCCATTTGTGGAAGCCGAGCAGACAGAAAAGCCCAATAATGAGGGCCACAAAGAATTGACAAGATAAATAGCAAAAAACCCATTAGGCCCAAGCGGCAGGAATAATGGATCACAGGCCCAACAAACAAATAAATGGGTCTTGAAAAGGCAAGCGGGCTCAAGGAAGCCAGGAAAGAAAGAAGTAGCATCCCATGGGCAGAGTATGAGGTAGAAAAGTGAGAAAGGGCCGCCACAGGCCCAAGGCAATTGTAAACTAAGAGAGTAAGGAGTTTATGGCAGGCCCATGAACTCTAAAGATAAGGATAAGGTTATTGGGCCGGGGAAGCCCAATGAAGTTAGTAAGAAGCCCATGAGAGTGTGGAGTTAGCAAACGGGCCGAGGAAGCCCGAAGAAAGCAATCGGACCACGGATGTCCAAAGGAAAAGCCCAAAGGGACATAGGAGCCCATGAGTAAAAGTAAAACAGTGCCCACAATAGGCCACTGGGAAAAGGGATAAACGGCTGGCCCAAAAAGAGGTCCAGCAGGATTAAGATATTACGGCAGGAATAACAGTTCAACGTGACAGGTAGTAAAAAAAATCAAAAGTGGGCTAAGGAAATGTGAAGCCCATTATCATACGAGGCCCAACTCCTAAATGGAGCGAAAAACCAAAGGAAAGCCCACATGAAAGGCCAGGAAAATGCAGACGGAGAGTCTCCAGGTCACGGCAGACGCATGAGCAGCAGGCAGACTCTTGGACAAATTTTAAAGGGAAGCACGCGCAAGGCCCAGGCACCATCAGCCTGTACCCAGCCAATATAGGACATGGTGGGGCCATGGGCCAGAGGTAAGAGGTAAAGGGGGGGTGGTTTGGTGGTGGGGAGGGGGGAAAAGATCTATTTACGACTCCTGCCCAAGCCTCTTTTGGGAGATACATCCTGCTGGGATGATAGACCACCCAAAAGAGGCAAGTTTGAGGGGGAACCGTTGGTGCATGCTCTGAGAGTAGAGAGAGAAAGCATTTATACCGTGGCAGGAAAGAAGTGTTACGGCAGGGGGAGAACTGAAACCTGCCTCCGTCTGGCAAGGGTGAGTGGCACACACCTCTGGTGGTCAGCAAGTATGCCCAGACCAGATAGAGGCAGTTAAAGGGCAAAATGGTAAAACCATGGTCGCAGCAGGCACTATAAAAAGGCTCTTGCCGTGCCCTGTAGAGGGGATCGAAAAACAGAGTATATTTTCTTGAGTAAAAAAAAGAAAAAACAAAGCAAGAAGAAGGGAAAAAGATAAGAAAAACTAAGAAAAAACGAGAGTTATTTCAAAGAGGGCATGCACCCATAGATCGTTTTCTCCCTCTCCCCCTTCAAATCTTACCTTCTTCCAAAACGCAAACAATGACTTTTTCTTTTTGGGCAACAACCATTCAGGTCCAACTCCCTCAAAGCTGTTAATCCCCACAGCAGGATCCTTTTCCTGAGGGGGTTATTTGCATTGAGAAGAGGCGTTCTCCCCTCTTTGGCTTTGCTGCGGCAGACTAAACTTAAAACTTAATTTATGCCCATTTAAATTAACCAGTATTATTTTCTTCGTTCTTCTCTGTGATTGATATCATTATGACTATAATCATGCTTTATTAGTAGGAAATACATAGCTGTTTATTTAAATAAGTCCAAGTACTTTGTTTTAGTTATTATTATATCCGCCTGCCGTAACTCGTCTGCAACAGTTCTGCTTGCCGTAAACTTGCTCCTGGCAGACAAGGCATAAGTTTGTGCACAAACCGGCCTAAGTTGAGTTACAATTGGACCAGCCCCAGCTCCCTTACTCAGAAACACTAGGGCCTATCACCGCAGGAGGCAGCCCAACATACCATATCACACAGAAAAGGCCCCTACATTAAATTGGCGACTCCACTGGGGAGTTAGGAAACAGACAGGGGTGAAGGAAAAGAAAACAGAGCCCCTCGCAAACAATGCCACCCAAGTCTAGGACGACATGGAATATGAGTGTCGTACCCTCACAAGCAAATCCAGGCCGACGACGCCTCACTAAGAGCAACTTAACCAAACGGAAGGTGCCAACAGAACGGGGGCTAATCCTCAGCCTCAGACAAGAGTCCCCGTGGACAATGTCAACACCTTTGTCGAAGTATTGCAATCATTGCAGCACTCGCAGCAACAGATGATGGAAGAGATCCGTCAACTGAAGGCAGACAAAACAAAAGAGAAAGGCAGCCAGCATGACCCGGATCATGCGGCAGACAGAGAAGAGACACTGGCAGGAGGTGTCCTTCGGAACGTAGGACAGCGTTTCATCACCATGGCTGAGGTAGCGGCTCTCTTGGAGTAAGAGAGAGCTAGAACACCAAAGGAGAGATTTTACGTAAGGAGACCTCCCTATCCTCTAAAAGTACTCAGCAAGCCGTACCCCAAGAGGTATGAACCAAGGGCCTTTGCCCAGTACGATGGCAGGAAGGGAAGTGTATTAGAGCACGTGAGTAAATTCATTGACACCCTTGGCCCTTACGCAGCAGATGAAGACTTATGTCTGCGGGAGTTTTCAAAGTCACTATGTGACCGGGCATACACTTGGTATATTGGTTTAAAGCCAAGGTCAATCCCAACCTGGGATGAGATGGTGGACGTATTTTGCACTAAATACTTTCATGGGGAAGAAACGGTGACGCTTGCAACTCTGCAGGCGACGAAGCAAAGGAATGGAGAGGATCTAATGGAGTACATCAAACGATTCAGGGACATAGCACTTGATTGCTATGATCACTGTGAGGAGAGGACGTTGGTAGAAATGTGCATGACCAATATGATTCGGGAGTTCAGAGCTGTCCTGGAGAATCTGGAGATTTCCCAGTTTGCACAGCTATTACAGAAAGCTAGAAAGACAGCTCAGTCCGTGAAACCCAGTTCAGATAAGAGGAACGCACCGCAGGCTATGGCAGTGTCCACTGGAAACCAGAGAAGGAGAACAGAGGGGAGGGAGTATGATACACCCCCACCCCTATCATGCACTCTTAAGGAGCTGGAAGTGCTACTTGACAAATGAATAGCGGACGGGATCTTTAAACCCAACCAGGTTTCTAGAGAGCCTACGGAGGAAGAAAGGAGAGAACCTCACTTCTGCTGCTTGCACAACTATGTACAACACCCCACTGCAGAATGCTAGGCGCTCCACAGGCTGGTGCACCGCAAGATCAAAGAAGGCACATTAGAGCTGACCCAACAGGAAGTCTAAAGAAACCCACTCCCAAACCACAAGGGAAAGGGTGTAGCAGCAGTAGTGATATGTGCAGACCTGGGAGAAGACGAGGAAGAAAACTTGGCCCTGCCTGCCGCGGCGATTACCACTCTTCAGTAGAGTGCCAAGTTCAAAAACCTATTTGACCAGTTGGGACTTACAACAAAAGAAAGAAAAATAGCCACGGAGGCTTTGGTAAGCATCGCCTCCGGAGCAGGGGTGGAATGCCTGTCAGCAGAGATGCCAGAAGACAGGGCCCTCCTGCAGGAATCAACAGAAATCACATTTAGCAGTGAAGATATGGAAGTGGGGCACCCAGATCATAAGAGGCCTCTCTATTTAGCAGCATCTATCAATCAAATCCCCGTTAAGAGAGCACTGGTGGATATAGGTGCCTCCGTAAATCTCATTCCATTGAGCACCCTGCAAGCCGCAGGAATTTCAGAGAAAAAGATCCAAGGATGCCCGATGGAAGTAACGGGATTCGGTGGGAGAGGTGAGTACATCGTAGGCCACATTCAGTTATGGTTGAAAGTAGGCCCTATAGCCTCTCTAGCTCGCTTCCACGTGGTCAGAACGGAAGTATCTTACCATGTGCTTTTGGGAAGGCCTTAGTTACACAAACATCGACTAGTCCTGTCCACCTATCACCAATGTGTGAAGGGAAGATTGAATGGCAGGATGATACGCATAGCGGCGAACCCTTCGCCGTTCGAGTAGGCATAAGCCCACTTGGTGGAAACCATGTTTTATGATCAATGGGCTCCATCTGGAGAAAATGTGGTCGCAAAGCCACGCGGCACCTTTGTGCCTAGGTGGGAAGATGTTCAAGATGACCCAGAACCTGACTTAAGAGAGCTACTGGCACGAAAGAAGAAAAGGAAAGAAGCGCCTGCCACAGAGCCAGACGAAGTACCTCAGTGCATTAGGGTCCGAGGCCTTGATGGCAAGATCGTCTACAAATTATGAAGGTGCGTGGGGCCCACGGGTGAGATGCAAGTGGGTCCCACCCAAAAAGGGCAACACAAGAGTTTGGCGTGTTGCGTTGCTGAAGGAAGTTTGGAAAAAGAAGAAGAAAAGGATGAGGCAGTTACGGCAGAAAGGGACATCCAGGTTATGGCAGAAGAAGAATTGAAAGAGGTTGATTTGGGGTCTGACTCGCAAGAACCAAGGCCTATCTCAATTAGTGCAGGCCTGACAGAAAAGGAGAAGTCAGAGCTCATACTATTGCTAAAAGAATTCAAAGACGTTTTTGCTTGGGATTATAATGAAATGCCAGGGCTCGATCTCGGGCTTGTTGCGCATACGTTGAATGTAGACCCAGAAGCTAAACCGGTGGCCCAACCTGCCAGGATATTTCACACAGAAATAGAAGGGCAAATACTCAAAGAAGTGCAGAAGTTACTAGCCGCAGGATTCATCAAGCCTATCCAGCATCCCCGCTGGCTATCCAACATAGTACCGGTAAAGAAGAAGAACGGGCAGATAAGATGCTGTATAGATTTCAGGAATCTCAACAAAGCTTTTCCAAAAGACGAATTTCCATTGCCAAACATGGATTTACTGATAGATTCTGCAACAGGAAACGCCATGTTCTCATTCATGGACGGTTTCAATGGGTACAATCAGATCAAGATGGCACCAAAGGATGCAGAGAAAACTGTCTTCAAAACACCCATGGGCAATTTCTATTATACTGTGATGCCCTTCGGGCTGAAAAATGCGGGCACAACTTATCAACGAGCAATGACGGCCATATTTCACGACATGATGCACCAGGAGCTAGAAGACTATGTGGATGACATAGTGGTTAAGTCAAGGAAGAGGGAAGAACACTTTCGGGTGTTAAAAAAAGTATTTGAAATATGCAGAGCTTTTAAGTTAAGAATGAATCCCCTCAAGTGCGCATTCGGAGTATCCTCTGGGAAATTTTTGGGTTTCCTGGTTCACAGCAGAGGCATAGACGTGGATCCGGCCAAAGCCACGGCCATAGCAACTATGAGACCTCCTGCCATAGTAAAAGAACTGAAGAGCTTCTTAGGAAAAGTCTCATATATCCGGAGATTCATCCCCAGGTTGGCGTCAATTACCTCTGCTTTCACCAAGTTGCTTAAGAAGGGGCAAAATTTTGAATGGGGGGAAGCGCAGCAGACGGCCTTCAAGAGGCTGCAGTAAATAATGATGAACCTCCCCACGGTGCAGGCCCCTATTCACAAAAAAACCACTGCTACTCTATCTGGCCACCAACTCGTACGCCATTGGCGCACTAATCGCTTAGGAAGACGGAGGTGGTACTAAGCAGCCAATATACTATATCAGCCGCACCTTAAAAGATGCCGAAACTCGTTACCCAAGGGCAGAGAGAGCGTGCCTAGCCATTGTGTACGTTTCGTAGAGGTTGCGTCACTATTTCTTGGCATACGAAGTATGGCTGATGACTAAGTCACATGCCATTAAAGCTCTGTTACAACAGCTGATTCTCTCCGGCAGAATATCCCAGTGGTTGTCACAATTATCACAATACGACTTGAGAATGGGGACACCTAGGGCAGTGAAAAGTCAGGCTATAGCGGATTTATTGGCGCAGTTTCCAGGAGAGGAAGAATTCCCGCTGGATGATGAAGTTCCAGGGGAAGTAGCTATGGCAGAGGAGGTCAGGGAACAGTGGGTAATGAAATTTGATGGGTCTTCTACTACCCATTCCGGAGGGGTGGGTGTAGTTCTGTATCATGAAGAAGACAAGGCAGTGGCACTATCGTTTAAGTTGGAATTCCCCTGTTCGAACAACACGGTGGAATACGAGACCTATCTAACTGGGCTTGCCACAGCTCTCGAAATGGGAGTCAAACATTTGAAGGTACTGGGAGACTCCAACTTGGTCGTCTGCCAGGCCAATGGAAGTTTTTCCTTGAAGGAGCCCAGCCTAGCTCCAAAAAGAGCAATGGCCCAGAAGATGGAAGAGAAATTCTCAGCCTTTGAGATAGAACATGCCCCGAGAAACGAAAATCGGTTTGTGGACGCTTTGGCCGCATTGGGTTAGCAAATAATCTTTGAAGGGGGTAGCACTAATATAAAAGTCAGCAAGAGGGAAGAATCCATCATTGAGGTGTTGAAGGAAAAGTTCCGGGAGGAACAGGGCGAAGGGGATTGGCGAATCCCCATAAAAGAAACCTTGGTGAAGGGAGATGATGCGGCAGAATTGAAGATGTTAAAAGACTATGCCCTGGTAAAAGAAGAATTGTACCGCAGGATGCCAGGTGGGATTTTATCCAGATGCGTGGGCCAAGAGGAAGCCCAGAGAAAATTGAAGGAAATACACGACAAGACTTGTGGGTCCTGCGGGGAAGTCAATCTTTACCGCAGACTCCAGAGAGCAGGCTTCTATTGGCCAAGCATGGGTAAGGACGCAGATCAAGTCCAAACCCAGTGTGGGACCTGCCAGCTTGCGGCAGACAGGGAGGAGAGTTATGCTGTGTTCACCAGTGAGGATTGGAGAAGCCCTTTCATGAAGTACCTAGCAGAAGGCATCCTGCCACAAAGGCACAGTGAAAGGTACAAGCTTAAGAGGTTGGCAACACGTTACTTCTTGCATAACATGGTCATTTTCAAAAAGGGATATGACGGAGACCCTTTGAGGTGTTTGGGTCCTGAAGAGGCTAAAGAAATGATAAAAGAGGTACATTCTGGGGAATGTGGTGAACATCAGGGGAAGAAAAAGCTTTACAGGTGCCTGCTGCAGATGGGCTACTACTGGCCAACCATGAAGAAAGATGCGGCAGAATTTGTAAAGAAATGTCACAGTTGTTAAGTACAAGCCAACTTAATTCATACCCATCCACAAGGCTTGCACAGCATGGTCACCCCATGGCCCTTCCACACTTGGGGGCTAGATTTGGTAGGGCCAGTCAATCCGCCATCACGTGGGTACATATGGATATTGGTAGCTACGGAATATTTTACCAAGTGGGCGGAGGCAGTACCACTCCGCAAGGCTACAGGAGGAGCAGTGGCAAACTTCATCAAAGAAAATATAATTGTGAGATTTGGGGTGCCCCACAAGATCATCAGCGACAATGGCACACCGTTTGTTAATAGTGATGTGAGGAGAATGCTAGAGTTCTATCAAGTCAAGCACCACAGGTCATCACCCTATTAACCTCAAGGGAATGGGCAGGCAGAGGCAACAAACAAAGTTCTCATAAAGATCATCAGCAAGATGAGCCAAGAGTATGCGGGAGGATGGGCAATGCACCTGCCAGATGCTCTCTGGGCATACAGAAAATCACCAAAGTCAGCCACAGGCTTTTCACCCTTTTCCTTAGTCTACGGGATTGAAGTAGTGAGTCCAGCAGAAGTAATGACACCATCCCTAAGAGTGATGTAGATACAAGAAAAAGAAAAGGAGGGAGAAGTCTTCGCGACAGAAAGGTTTGAGGACCTGAAAAAGCTTGATGAAAAGAGGGAAGAAGCCCAAGAACGCAGCCAGAGATACAGGCAGAAGATGACTGAAGCCTACGGCAGGATGACCAAGGAAAGAGTGTTTGTGGAAGGACAACTAGTGTTAAAAGTGGCAGACTACGTCAGGCGAGGTCTGGCAGGACCATCCAATTTTGCACCCAAATGGGAGGGACCCCTTGTGATAAGAGAAGCGCATCAAAGTGGGTATTACCGCCTAACTCAAATGGACGGTAAGGACTTGATGGACCCTATCAATGGGAAATGGCTGAAGCGTTATTTTGCTTAGAGAAGAAAGTTGTGTGGTTGACCCCCTTTCCTTAGTTGTTTGTCTATGTTTCCTTTACTAAACTTTTTCTTTTATTCCTCCAAGTGATTATGTCACAAAAGAAATTGTAACGTGTTTTCATGAGTATGTAATGAAAAAGTACGAAATATTAGCATCATATCATAGCAGTAGTAAAGAAAAAAAGTAGCAAAGTGTAGCATTATTACAAACCCAAACTGTGGCAAACACAAGCCAAGTAACTACGGCAGGAAATATAAGAGTGTTCTATCTGACATAACAAAAACAGAGAAACAAAGAAAAGGAAAGGAAATGATGCTATCATCAATGAAGTCCAGTAATGAGACTCTGATCTCCAAAGCAACTGGGTCCACCAACACCGGAAAGAAGACGCTCACGGCGACCCTCCAAATTAGCCACCTCCTTCTTTAAAAGCTCAATGCGAGTGTCTATGGCCTCAACAGCTGGCTGGACTCTCCTCATGAAAAGGGCCCGGGCGATCTCACGTAGATGCTCAAGAATAAACTCCACAGCGAATCCCACACTGATGAGCTCCTATATCACAGCCCTCCACTACAGGATCTTCCCGGCAAAAATAGAGTCGATGAAGTTATGTTCGATGTCATTTAGCACACATCCCAGCATCTGCAAGAAATGCTCCCTAAAAGAGCGACCAACGTGAAACTCTCACATAAAATTGCCGTGACGACTGTAGAGTATCACCAAGTGTAAGACGCAGTCCTCAGGGACTCGGAAGCCATAGAAGTCCACATAGGGAGGACCGGAGACCCAGAAATCTGCCGGACCAAGGTCGTTAACCTCTGGCTCATCAAAACGGACAAAGAAAGATGTAGCATCATTCGGGACGGCAACAGAACTACTACCCGCCTCAAACTGAGAAGGGATAGTAAGAAGTGGACCTACAACAAAAAAGGAGGGGAACGCAAGGCAAAATGAAAAAAAAAAAAAAAAATGGTACGGGAAGAAAAGACTTGCAAAAGAAAAAAGGATGAAATAGGAAGAGAAAGAAAGAGTGCCAAAATTACCAGGAATGGGGGCTACGGGTGTAGCAGAAATGGGTACTGCAGGCACTGAAGAAATAGGGGTAGTAGGTATGACTGAAACAGGTATTGAAGGTGCGGCACAAATAGGCACTACAGGTGCGGCAGGAGCAGTCATTCCCACGCCTGCTGCAATTTCTGGCCCCTCAGAAGTTTCTGCAAGTGGGGAGATAAGTATGCAAATGAAACGCAAATGCAGAAAGAAGAAAAAAGGGAAAGGAAGATACATACCCATGAAGTTAGGCTCGGGCGAAGCACTACCCTCTTCATCAGAGTCAGAAATTCTCTTTTTCAACACGAGTGCATCATCAGGATCCTAAAAAATGTCATCGGATCCCTCTGAAGATAAGTCCGGATCAGGACCACGGGTAGCGGAGTCGGGTATAGAGGAAGGAGTAACAACAAGTGAAGCACTACCTTTTGCAGCCTGGGAAATAGCTGCAAAAGTATCACTAGTCGAAATCACTAGCGGCAGAACGGGAGAAGTAGTTTTGGCTTGAACAGCGGCAAGAGGAATGGCTCCCTCTGAAGGAGTGGGTCTCTCAGCAGGCAAGGGTGTAGTCTCACCAACTCCTTCAACATGAGTACCTTCTCTAGGTACCGGCTCGGCAGAAGGGTGGGAGTTTCTGCAGGAGTCTTGTGTGCAGCAGGAGGGGCAGGCATCACTAATACCGCCTCGGCCCCATCAAAAAAGCCTTCCATAGGCATACCTATGGAGGCGGAAATCTCCTCGGTGGTGGGGCGATATATGGACAGAGGCTCAGGCTCCTCCTAAAAAGAAAGTTTTGTGTTAAAAAAAAAAAAAAAAAGAAAAAAAGAAAAAAGAAAAAAAGAAAAAAGAAAAAAGAAAAAAGAAAAAAGAAAAAAAGAAGCAAAAGACCCGTGGCAGATGCGTGCGAAAAAGAAGGAAGAAAGAAGTGGAGAAAAGGGACTCACCTCAGACTCAGGATCATCAAGCAAAATGGGGCGGGTAACTGATGAGTCTTCCTTGTCCTTAGACTAAAAGGAAAGAGGCAGAAGAAATTGTCAAGTTAGCTGCAAGACAATTAAGAAATTTTGTCAAAAAAGGAAAAAGGGGAGAAATGACTTACCCTCCGTTCAGTGGCAGATACAGGGTGAGGAGTCGTTTTCCTTTTGCTGCCACGAGTCCTGCTAGCCAGCGGAGCACCTGCAGGAGGCAGTGGTGTGGCAGGCTTGGTTTTGCCCGCAGACTTGGGTTTGGCAGGCACTTTCTTGCTCGGTACAGAGAGATTGATTACCTTAACTTTTTTCTCCCAACCAGGGGGATAGTCGCCAACGTGCCAAAACCATCCTTGCTTTTCTGCGTCCCATTCAAAAATGGCTGACCGACTCTGTTTTCTAGCATATGCCAAAACGGATTTAGATGGAAGCAGCAGGCGAGGATTGACCGAGACAACCATACTTAACCCTTCAGGAGGAATAAGGGAGAAGCCACGACTCCCCGCTAACTCAGCCACAAATGAATCCATCACTGCATGCCAGTAGCCGTGCATGGGAAAAGTGCAGACACCCTCCCTTAGCGAACCAGGGACTGTAACTACGTTGAAACGCTTCTTCCAAAAGTCAAAGGCAGTCTGCCGCAAGAAAGGACGGACTGAAGTAGGAGCTCCCATAAGGGAAGAAATGTCGTCAGGGATGTTTTGATCCAGTCCAAACTACCTCCTCACCCGGTTGGCAGGATAGTGAACAAATCTAATGCCTTCATCGGCTAGATAGGGCAGCCATCCAGTATTGGTAGCGACAAGATAGGTAATCCTAGTTTCATCAAAGCTGACCAATGGGGTCGTAGTCCCAACGGTGTCAACAAACGAACCCATGACAGAGTCCGCACAAGTATAATCAGCACTCAAATTTCTATAGGCTCTCCAAGAGAAACCCACACCTTCATCAAAGGATTCAACAACAGAAAAGCCAATCGGCTTCAAATCAGACCAACGAAAAGCAAGCGGGAAATCAGATTCAAACCTGCCACAAAAATCGGTGATCACTCTCGGACAACTCTGGTACTTCTCTCTGGCGAATCGAGCAGGTCTACATTTCGTCAAGTATTGAGCACAACGCTTAAACAACCACTGCTGGAGTATAGTGCAATGAACGGAAGAAGTGACAATGTGGCAGGACCCGGCCTGATTCTCATCATTACGGAGGATATCTAACTAAACATATAAGTGCCCAAGGAACATAGGAGCCAGAGGCAGGCTCACCCCCACAGATATTTTGATAGCCAAACGAAAATACAAAGGTTTTATGGCATAGTGGGGGTGGGACCCAAAAACAAACTTGCAAAGCCAAAACGCAATAAAGGCCGCAGGGCGGGCAGCAGCAGAAAACTTAGAGGAAGAACTCACCCAGTAGGACAACTTGGCATTTCCGGTCATCCTTTTCCTCAGTTCAACCTCAATGGCCTCTTCCTCAGGAGAAAGCACTAAGGCGGCAGGATCGGTATCGCCGAGAATAGGCAAAAGCAACTGGTTGGCCACATCTTCGAGAGTCACGGTGAGTTCGCCGCATGAGAAGAAGAGGTGTGGGTGGTGGTGCACCATCGCCGAACCAAATGACGGAGGTTATAGAGGTCCCGGAAGTTCGACAAGCAACGGGACGAGACTATGGCCTTCAAAACGCCGGCTTGCTGTAACAAACCCATGAAACCTATGTCGGAAAGCTCGCTGTCAACCCATTTCTTCCAACCTGAGGATGTGCCGGACCCAAACTCAAAATGAAGGGGTACAGGAAGCGAAACCCTTTAGCGAATGGACAGATTGGGGACTGAAGATGCCAAAGGAGCCCAAGAAACGTCGGGGTCTCGCCAGACAAGAGTAATCAATACACGACCCGGCGGCGGCGGTACATAGTCACCGGGGATTTTTGGGAAGTGAGGGTTAACTTCATACCAAGGGTCGAGTAAAGGGGCACATTCGCTGTCGGGGTTGCGCTCCATTTCCTCCTCAGCGGACCGCTCCGAATCGGAACGTTCCACCTCCTCGGGAACGGTAGGAGAATCGGAAGCAACCGCCTTTCCTTTGTGGCGGGAAGAGCTTTGACTTTTCACCGGCGACATGGTAAGGAGGCTTAGTAGGAGAAGATGGGTATGGGTGTTTGAGAGGAAGAAGGAGAGTAAGAGACGGAGAGTGTGTGTTTTGGGAAAGGGAAGAGTTTGTGATTAAAGTACAGAAGGATTCCTCCTTAAATACCCAGGTCATTAATATCAGCACGAAAGGAGGTGACGGGTCAGCCATCAGAAGGGAATGGAATTAATGAAGCGGCGGCTCTGTTTTGAAAATAACTGCCAAACTGGAAAATTCGAAGAGACAACCCTATTCGCGGCAGGAAGGAGAATATATGTATGAATAAGAAGGGGTCCACAGCTTAAAAAAGACCCGCTAAAAAAGAGAAGAAGAAGAAAGATGAGAGAAGGGCAGAAACGCATTTTCATTCACATATGAATCGCAGGAACGTTTCCTATGTTCAGGGGGCTAAATGTTGAGGGCCATTTGTGGAAGCCCAGCAGACAGAAAAGCCCAATAATAAGGGCCACAAAGAATTGACAAGATAAATAGCAAAAAACCCATTAGGCCCAAGCAACAGGAATAATGGATCACAGGCCCAACAAACAAATAAATGGGTCTTAAAAAGGCAAGCGGGCTCAAGGAAGCCAGGAAAGAAAGAAGTAGCATCCCATGGGCAGAGTATGAGGTAGAAAAGTGAGAAAGGGCCGCCACAGGCCCAAGGCAATTGTAAACTAAGAGAGTAAGGAGTTTATGGCAGGCCCATGAACTCCAAAGATAAGGATAAGGTTATTGGGCCGAGGAAGCCCAATGAAGTTAGTAAGAAGCCCATGGGAGTGTGGAGTTAGCAAACGGGCCGAGGAAGCCCGAAGAAAGCAATCGGACCACGGATGTCCAAAGGAAAAGCCCAAAGGGACATAGGAGTCCATGAGTAAAACCAAAACAGTGCTCACAAGAGGCCACTGGGAAAAGGGATAAACGGCTGGCCCAAAAAGAGGTCCAACAGGATTAAGATATTACGGCAGGAATAACAGTTCAACGTGGCAGGCAATAAAGAAAATCAAAAGTGGGCCAAGGAAATGTGAAGCCCATTATCATACGAGGCCCAGCTCCTGAATGGAGCGAAAAACCAAAGGAAAGCCCACATGAAAGGCCAGGAAAATGCAGACGGAGAGTCTCCAGGTCACGGCAGACGCATGAGCAGCAGGCAGACTCTTGGACAAATTTGAAAGGGAAGTACGTGCAAAGCCCAGGTACCACCAGCCTGTACCCAGTCAATATAGGACATGGTGGGGCCATGGGCCAGAGGTAAGAGGTAAAGGGGGTGTGGTTTAGTGGTGGGGAGGGGGGAAAAGATCTATTTACGGCTCCTACCCAAGCCTCTTTTGGGAGGTACGTCCTGCTGGGATGATAGACCACCCAAAAGAGGCAAGTTTGAGGGAGAACCGTTGGTGCATGCTCTGAGAGTAAAGAGAGAAAGCATTTATACCGTGGCAGGAAAGAAGTGCTACGGCAGGGGGAGAACTGAAACTTGCCTCCGTCTGGCAAGGATGAGTGGCACACACCTCTGGTGGTCGGCAATACGCCCAGACCAGACAGAGGCGGTTAAAGGGCAAAATGGTAAAACCATGGTCGCGGCAGGCACTATAAAAAGGCTCTTGTCATGCCCTGTAGAGGGGATAAAAAAACAGAGTATATTTTCTTGAGTAAAAAAAAGAGAAAACAGAGCAAGAAGAAAGGAAAAAGATAAGAAAAACTAAGAAAAAACGAGAGTTATTTCAAAGAAGGCATGCATCCATAGATCGTTTTCTCCCTCTCCCCCTTCAAATCTTACCTTCTTCCAAAACGCAAACAAGGACTTTTTCTTTTTGGGCAACAACCATTCAAGTTCGACTCCCTCAAAGCTATTAATCCCCACGGCAGGATCCTTTTCCTGAGGGGGTTATTTGCATTGAGAAGAGGCGTTCTCCCCTCTTTGGCTTTGCTGCGGCAGACTAAGCTTAAAACTTAATTTATGCCCATTTAAATTAACCAGTATTATTTTCTTCGTTCTTCTCTATGATTGATATCATTATGACTATAATCATGCTTTATTAGTAGGAAATACATAGCTGTTTATTTAAATAAGTCCAAGTACTTTGTTTTAGTTATTATTATATCCGCCTGCTGTAACTCGTCTGCAACAGTTCTGCTTGCCATAAACTTGCTCCTGGCAAATAAGGCATAAGTTTGTGCACAAATCGGCCTAAGTTGAGTTACAATTGGACCGGCTCCAGCTCTCTTACTCAGAAACACTAGGGCCCATCACCGCCGGAGGCAGCCCAGCCCATTACCGCAGGAGGCAACCCAACATACCATATCACACAGAAAAGGCCCCTACAACCATCTACCAGCAAAGACAAAAAATAAAAAAAAATAAAAAATAAAAAATTGTTTCTTAATACTCAGTTGGCTAGGATTTTAAATTTTTTTTAAGTTTTATTTTTGTAAGGTTGAATTTAATCAACCATGTGTTGGCTTTATTCCGTGACAAATTTGCTTGTAATACAGCACTTAGAAACCCTGTATTTAGGTGGGAATCATGTAAGGGTAGTGTGTGAGAGAGTGTGAAGAAATGCTCAAGACTGTGCATTGAAGTAGGGACTCGCGGTTGGATCTCGCGGGAGGCTCGCGGCTTGCAAGCCGCCAAAAGTTGCACACGTGTAGAGCATGCAGGGGAGCTGAACAGTCATACCACCTGGAGCATTACAAGACAAAAATCCAGACTAGCCATTAAGTTAGCTCGTGGTTTGAACTCTCGACTCAGTCAAGTCGCGAGATCAAGTCGCCAGCCAACCCTGTTGTGGGAAAAACTGACTCTTCGCATTCCATTATCACACCAGTATAAATACCCCTCATTCCCACATAATATGTGTGGCTATTCAGAAAGAAAAACCCTAAGAGAGGTTTCTTCAAAACACTCACTCAATTAGAGAGAGCTACTCATTCTTAGAGAGAAATCTTTGTAGTCTCTTCTCATTCCCTCTCTCATTGTCATACCTACTGAGAGGAGATTTCTATCCAAACACTACCCACACCCATTTAAAGTGTTGAGTGTTTTTGGAGCTTTGGGAAGCATTGGAAGATGCCAAGGATGGCGGATGCTATGGATTATAGCGGAATCCGGTAAGCTAGAAAAGAAAAAGGTTCGGCGCAACCTCGTTGGAGCAAGAAGCTTGGAGGGCTTAGGTACATCGGGTAGATTAGGCTTGGAGGGTTTATTACTGTTCATGTATCCCAACTACATTTTCTAGTAGATTATTGACCGCTTGGAGGGCGGCGGAGAGGTTTTACGCTGAAGGCTTCGGTTTCCTCTTCGATAACACATCGTGTGTTGTCCTTGTGTTTGCATCTCTCTTCCCTTTATCTTTGCCTTTTATTTTCTGCTGTGGATGTGATTTTAATTGGATTAGATTGTTTACCAATTCTGTATTAAGCTTTTGTTCATGTTCCGCACATTAATTGTTTGATATAAAGCTTGAATTGGTAATTTGTAAATTGGGGGTTTAAACGTTCAAGGGTGTTTATACACATATTTGAACTTTCAGTTGGTATCAGAGCGGGTACACTTGTTTTGGTTTTATTACCTAAGTGTGATCCTTGACCCCTTGTGTGTTTTGCCATGGATAATGCTTTGTATGCTTCTATGGATATTGTTGATTGTAACATGCCATGTGTTTGTGAAAATGCCTCTATGAGTGTTAATCCTCATAATTGTGATGACATGTTACTTGAATCTATGGGTGTTGTTGACAAACTCTTGAAGAAATGAGCTAAGAAGTTTCAAAAGAATTTGAGCAAGTTAGTTTGTGAAAAGGATGATTTGATTGCTAAACTCAATGAATCCAACAAATTGGTTGAGAAATATAAGAATCTTGCTGAAATTTCTCTTGAAAAGCTGAAAGAGTTTGAATGTTTAAATAAGGACTTGGATGCTAAACTTGTTTTGTCTAACAAACTTGTTGATGATCTTAAATTTGAAAATGAATCTCTTAAGATGCATGCCAAGTGTTTGATTGCTAAACCTGTTGCTAAAATGGAAGAAAATATATGTTGCAATCATGTTGTGGTACCCGATTTTGTGTCTATTGTGTGTTCTACCTCAAAGGACAAATCGGTGTACATTCCTCCACACAAAAGAAATCAAAAAGTGGAGAGAAAAGCTCTTAAGCCTAAGCCTCTGTTTAGGTCCCAATCTAGGGAATTGAGTGGATCTAAGTTTGTTCCTACTTGCCACCATTGCGGTGTGATCGGTCACATAAGACCCCAATGCCCCAAGTTAAAAAGAGAACAAACCCTTGTTGTTAGATCCCTTCCCAAAAAGCCTAATGGACCTAAATACATTGTTCGTCACCATTGTGGTGCCTTTAGTCATCTAAGACCTCATTACTCTAAGTTTCAAGCTCTTAAGAGAATCAAAAGAAAAGAGAAAATTGAGCTTTTTGGAAGTTGTGCTTTGAAAGATAAACCGAATTGGATGGAAAATGGTAAGTTGTTGAAGAAAGTGGTTAATGCTCTTACCTCCTTGTCTATGTGCATCTCCGGTTTTCATTCTTCCAATCCTCGTCTCACTTCCCATGAGACACTCATTCCAAACAATCATTCTGTTTGGATGAGGAAGGGTTCCTATGGTTGAGCTTTTGCTCTTTTGGTCCTTGATCTAATTCTTTCGATCTTTGTAGGACCCTTCATGCATTTTGTGCATCTTGCATTTATTTGTATGCATTGTTTCGTTTTTTATCTTACTTTTATGTTTCTGTTTTGTGTGAGTAAAAATCCAAAACCACATAAAAAGTGAAAAATTCAAAAAGTTTGATCGTATTTGTTTGAGCACATATCACATGTGAGTTTGGCCTTGTACCTTTGTACAAATGGCTTTGTGCATTTTCAAGCTTAGCTTGTTATTTTTGCACTTATATCCTTGTGGGAAAAATCTTGACATCTTTGTGTGATTGTTGTAAATCGATTTTCAAGCTTGTCATGAATGATTAGTCAATAGTCATGTTGGTTTTGATACTTGCGTAGACTTGTGCTTATATCTCTTCCCACTCTTTTATTTTTATTGCTTAAAGAGCTCAATAAATGTAAATCTCAAAATGAAAAGAGATAATGAGCTGCAAAAGCCATCGCACATACTAGTATTTGACTAGGACAAAGGGAAAGCGACTTGTATTGAAAATGTTTGATACCCAAAAGCCAAAGGCTTGTTCATCAAATTGAAATATCAAAAATTTCAGGCATCAATCTCAAAAATGAGATGTATTGCTCAAAATGAGTTGTATTGATTCAAAATGATCAAATGATATGAATTGTAAGAAGCCAAATGAAAAGCTTCAATCTTATGTAATCATTTTCTTGTGGGAGGTCATATATGTTCATTTTTATAATTGAGATAGACCACTTGACTTAGTACTAGTTGTGTATGACTTGATTGAATTGATCATTGAAGTTTCACTCTAGACTAAAGACTATTCCACATTTGATACACACACACAAGTCTGTGCAGTGAAGTAGGGACTCGCGGTTGGATCTCGCGGGAGGCTCGCGGCTTGCAAGCCGCCAAAAGTTGCACACGCGCAGAGCATGCAGGGGAGCTGAATAATCATGCCACCTGAAGCAATACAAGACAAAAATCCAGACTGGCCATTAAGTTAGCTCGCGGCTTGAACTCGCGACTCAGTCAAGTCGCGAGGTCAAGTCGCCAGCTAATCCTGTTGTGGGAAAAACTGACTTTTCGCATTTCATTATCACACCAGTATAAATACCCCTCATTCCCACATAATATGTGTGGCTATTCAGAAAGAAAAACCCTAAGAGAGGTTTCTTCAAAACACCCACCTAATTAGAGAGAGCTACTCATTCTTAGAGAGAAATCTTTGTAGTCTCTTCTCATTCCCTCTCTCATTGTCATACCTACTGGGAGGAGATTTCTATCCAAACACTACCCACACCCATTTAGAGTGTTGAGTGTTTTTGGAGCTTTGGGAAGCATTGGAAGATGCCAAGGATGGTGGATGCTATGGATTATAGCGGAATCCGGTAAGCTAGAAAAGAAAAAGGTTCGGTGCAACCTCGTTGGAGCAAGAAGCTTGGAGGGTCTATTACTGTTCATGTATCCCAACTACATTTTCTAGTGGATTATTGACCGCTTGGAGGGCGGCGGAGAGGTTTTACGCTGAAGGCTTCGATTTCCTCTTCGATAACACATCGTGTGTTGTCTTTGTGTTTGCATCTCTCTTCCCTTTATCTTTGCCTTTTATTTTCTGCCGTGGATGTGATTTTAATTGGCTTAGATTGTTTACCAATTCTGTATTAAGCTTTTGTTCATGTTCCGCACATTAATTGTTTGATATAAAGCTTGAATTGGTAATTTGTAAATTGGGGGTCTAAACGTTCAAGGGTGTTTATATACATATTTGAACTTTCAATTTTTGTTAAGTTTTTAGGTTGGGTAATTGTTAGTTGCGTACTTGGGTTGGGTTGGCATGTGAAAAATATAACTAGGAAATGTCAAATATCAAAAAAATGATTATGTTCAAGAAGTAGTTCAAAAGAAAGAGGATTCTGTAATCTTGACTGAGTCTTGATGGATTGAAAATTGAGAAATAAATTTTTCCAGGATGCTTATTTTAAGTCCACTAATGATATGGGTCATTGTAATGCTAATTGGAGAACATATATAAAGTTCATCAAGTACAATTTTAAGTAGGTGTAGAGGCGGAAAAGTTAATGTAATTCATAGAGATAAGTATAAAAGTAAATAGAGAACTATCTTACATGGTGTTTTATGCTATAGTGTATATCAAGAGTGAAGCCACATAGCCATCCAAGTGTTACCGCATAAATCATGGATTTTAGTCCATACCTTTAACACCTCACCAAACTCATTTCTTGTTACCACAACTAAGGAGGTGAAAGCCTGTGAGACAGTAGCATCCACATTTAGTTTTATATAGTTTCTTGGAGGGGGCGTCCATGAAGTTAATTCCTCACTTCTATCTTTGTCATGCTCATGGTCCAAAGCATAAGATATTCCTTTACTCTGTTTTCTGCATTGCATATGGTAGAGATAATGTTCACCTCACTGCCATTATGCCGAACCTGATTCCTGAGGTGCCAGATAGCCTCCATGGTGACTGCCATTTGAAGTGTACTCAGCTCATCCAAATTCAAGACTACTTTGAGGATGTCCTCGTTTGATGCAATATTCATTTTGTCAGTTCTTATGCCCCAACTACATCCAAACCAGATGGCCCTTGCTACTTGGCAATGAAAGAATAAATGAGTTGCTGTTTCAGGTTCACTACCACAAAGCACACAGTTTGGATCAGATGTCCCTATTCTTAATGCTAGGTTTGTTTTTGGTTGGTAGAGCATTGGACCCAATTCTCCATAGAAGCATTTTGATTTTGTCATGAGCTTTGATCTTCCATATCTTTTGCCACTGAACTGTGGAGCTTCCACAAGGAGGGTCTTGGTTAGCCTTATAAACAGATTTCACAAAAAATGCCCATTTGCTGTCCGGGACCCAGATAAGTTTATCAGCTCTGCTCCTCAAAGGAATATGAATTTTTTTGATAGCTTCAACTGACTCAGAGTTAAACGGCTCATTAAGCAGAGGTAGATTCCAGCAATGGTCCTCAGTAGATATCAAGTTGGATACCATCAAAGGGTTTCGTTGAATTGAGTCATCCTTTGGAGTTGGTTTAAACCCATCTAGCCATGGAATCCATGGGCCCTCCCATACACTAATTGAAGCACCATTTCCAACAAGGTAACAAGCACCCTTAGCAATAAGGGGTTTGGTTTTCTCAATAGCTTTCCAAGTTGGGGAAGCATTTTTAGAAGTTTCATTTTGAATCCAATTCTCTCTTACCTTGTATTTGCTTCTCAGAAGGTTCATACACAAAACTGTCCCTATTTGAAGCAATCATCCAAGCAACATCGGAGCAACATCGTTTTGGGCTCTAAACCAACATCCCTATTTGAAGCAATCATCCAAGCAACATCCAAGCAATATAAGCTGAAGCAGCTGCAATTCAGTGGGCTCTAAACTTGGCTAACGATGAAAATTGGAGCAACATCGTTGTGGAGGGAGATTCAAAAATATGTTTAGATGCCCTGTCCAAAGTTGAAGAACCATCTGATTGGTCCATTTCCTCCATCACTCGGGATACTACTGTTTTGAGTGTATTTTTTGATAATTGTAAGTTTTGCTAGGTTAAGAGATCTCTAAACTCAGTAGCTCACTCAACTGCTAAATATGCTATTGCTCTTAAGGCAGGCTTCTTGTGTAATAACTATGATTTGCCTCCCCCTATCTTGAAAGCTTGTAGGCAAGATTGGGGTACCTTTTGTAGTTCTTCTTAGTTTAATGAATTGGCTGGTTATCAAAAAAAAAAAAAGTGTTACCGCATATAAAATCTTCAATGCAGTCCTTGAAATCACAGATGTAATTCATGCGTGATATTCTAAATTAAAAGTATTTAATAGGCTTGGAGTAGTGTGGACTGTGGAGTCAAATTCGTAAGTCCTATCGGGGTAGAAATTAGGAACAATATGATATGTTTCAATTGTATAAACTTCGATTTTAATAGTGGTTTCTCAAAAAAAAAAAGATTTTAATAGTGAAATTTTTCTCTGGGTTAGTGTTAACTCCCATAGTGGGTTTTCCTCTAAATGCGTCTTAGATTGATAATTGATTTTTTTTAATGAAAAAATATAGGTGGATTTTTTTGTATTCTTTTTCCTACCTTCTAGAAGGTATTTAAAATATTTAGTCAATAGAAATTTAACCTAATTAAAGCTATAAATTGTTTAATCCAAAAACAATAATGTTATGTGTACTAAATAATAATGACAATTATTTTCCTAACAACTTGTAAAAAAGGTGTTAATAAAACTTAAATACAAAAAATTAATCTATGAAGGCATTATTAGCAAACATATTATAATATCTATGTATTGTTATTAAGCAACAATTGTTTGCATTAGACCTTGGTGCCTCTATGTCTAGGATTGAAATTCGGTGCATTTAGTATCAAGGCTAAAATTGAAAGTTAAAAGTCAACTAAAATCTTGTATCAATTTTTTGTTTTTTAGACTTTTTAACTTTTCTGTTCTGAGAGCTGAAAGAAAAAGTTAACTTTTTAATTTTCAATCTCAGTCTTTGATACTAATTGTATTTAGTGCAATACCTGCTTAATTAAGATCTCAATTTCTATTTCTACATTTAAATTTATGTTAATTTTAAATTTTATGAAAACAACTTTGAAATTATATACAAAGAAAGAATATGTCATTACCAAGAAAAAAAGAAAAAGAAAGCAATTTTGGCATGATGCGTGGCAATTACCTTGTTAAAGTTGGCTCATACTTGTTATTAAGCTACTTAGGGTGAGTTTGGTTCAGCTTTTTGTAAAAATGCATAATGAAAATGTGGAGTTTTCAAAAAGTGCATAATGAAAAAGTGCATTTTTAAAAAGTTGAGTATTTGGTAAAAACTGTTAAAAAGTGCTTTTTGAAAAAGCTGAGTGTTTGGCTAGCACTTATAAAAGTGGAGGTTTGAGTTGTAAATTACCAAAAAGGACAAGATATATATAAGTGAATTTTTTGTTTTAATTATCTCTTTTAATGCAAGTTATGGACACAACATTTTTACAAAAATTTCACAATAAAGTCTATATAACAAGTTGTTAATGGTAGATAAGAAAAATAATAATGTCATTAGTAGGTTCAAATGAGAACCAATAACAAATTACTGTGTAAAATTTATTCTGAGAAGTGTTATGTTCACAACATTTTTCGTAATATTTTCACAACAAAATTTATGTGAAAAGTTGTTACTAGTTTTAATTTGAACCCACAATTGAAATTATTTTTTTACTAACCAATATTAACTAATAACAATCCGTTACTTAAAATTTATTGTGAAAATATTGTAAAAATATTACAGTAGCATTTCTCAATTAGGATTTTTTATTTTTTATATTATTTTTCATTTTTTCATTTCACTTTCAACCATACGTTTTATTTCTTTTTCTTTTTTTTCTTTTTTCTTTTCTTCTTTTTTTTTTCTCCTCAACACACTATGCACTATCTCTACCCCTCTTTTACTCTCCTTTTCTCCCTCATTCTCCCTCATTCATCAGAACGTTCCAGGAGCTCTTTCTTTCTCCAGCTCCCTCTCTCATTTTTTTTTTTTTTTTACTTGATTCCAAAACTCTCTCTGTGAAAAGAAAATTTTCTTTTTCTCCCTCATTCAAGAACATTCCAGGGAGCTCTCATCTTCGTGTTGTTGCTCATCTTCATCCCCAACCCAGTCCAGATGGGTCAGTTGGCTTCTGTCCTTTGTCTTTTTCTTTTGCTTTTATTGTTATGATTTGATTAATTTTAAAACTGTGTTTTTGAGTTTGTATTCTGGTAATCTGATTATGCTTGAGTTTAGAGATGTTTGAGAAAAAGATTGTTGTGTTTGTAGTGTTTGTTCTGTAGCAGAGAAATAAGATAAGGGGCATGAGGTTAGGCGTTGAGAGAACTGAATAAATTCATGGGTATTTCCATAATTTTATCTTCAGAACCGGTAACCTATCAAAATGCGCAGTGCACATTTTCATTTATGGACCCTCAGAGGTCCATAAAATTTCTGCGTTTTGGGCTTAACCAAACGCAATTTTAGGCCTGGCTTTTTTCAAAAAGCCCTTTTTGGCCTCAAAATGTGGAAACAAACGGGCACTTAGTTGGGGGCTTTATGGGCGTAACGGAGTGAAGTAGAACACAATGAATAGAACAAAATGGTACGATACAATAGCGCTCATGGAATTTGTAATGGGTATGGTTTTTATTAGTAATAGACATTGTTGTGACCCTGATTTTTTCATATAGCGAAGTATTAGTTCCTCGTTCCCGTGAATGTAGGCATGTTCCTGTAGATCTTACGTTGATTTCACTCTTCTTACTTTTTAATTTAATCAAATTATTTCACAACATAACTAGAGTGGTGTTTATTGGCTAGAAAAAACACAGTAGTAACCAAAATAAAAAAAATAAAAACTTTGGTTGGCACCTTCACCTTTTAAAAAATATATGATCTATAAGCTTATATTTTGGACATAATTTTAAATTACAAAAACTTGCAATTTAAAAAATTTATTGATGACTTAGCTATTGATCTTTAATTTTTTTGAAATTTTGCAAGTATGGAGGATATAAGAAGAAGATGTAATCCAATGGTGGATTCATCAAAATTCATCTCCAAAAAAAAGATATTAAGTAAGTTTGTAGTCTAAGGTTACAACTAATTTTGTAGTTAACTAAACTTTGTCCTTATTACCTTAACATTTAATAAGTTACTGTTTAAATTACTTTTTTTTTTAAATTATATTGTTAGATTTTTTTTGTGTGATTAATGACAAATAATTTATAAAATTATCTAGTAAAATTTGAAATATTCCCAACTATAAATACAAAAAAAAAATTCTACTTTGCATTCCTTGATAAAATCTAGGAATGTATTTGTAAGGTTGAATTTATTCAACCACCTAATTGGCTTTATTCCGTGCCAAATTTGCTTGTAATTCAGCATTTAGTAACCCTGTATTTAGGTGGGTTTGATGTAAGGGTAGTGAGTGAGATAGAGTGAAGTTTGCTCAAGAGTGTGCAAGAAAACAGAGACTCGCGGCTGGGACTCGCGGGTGACTCGCGGCTGCAAGCCGCCAGACGCAGCACACGTGCCAAGCATGCTGGAAGGTGAACAGTCATGCCAGCTAGAGCACTACAGGACAAAACAGGACAACTGGCCATACGGTTATCTCGCGACTGGATCTCGCGACTTGGTCAAGCCGCGAGGTCAAGCCGCGAGCCACCCCTGTTTTGTAAAACCTGACGTTTCACATTCCTCTCCCACTCCAGTATAAATACCCCTTTTACCCACGATTGAGAGAGAGCTTCCAGAGAGAATTTTGAGAGAGAAACCCTAAAGAAAAACAAGATTGATTCACCCACAATCTATACCTTAGAGTCTCTCCAAATTCCCCAACTCTCTTCCTCTCCATTGTCAAATCCTTGAGAGGCATTATACCAGACCTGGTTCTCACCATCATCATCACTGTGAGACAGTTGTTTGGATTTCTGGGAAGCAGTTAGGAAGGAACCAATCTTCATTGGTTGATGCTATGGTCTAGTAGCGGAATCCGGGAAGCTAGAAAAGAAAAAGGTTCGGCGCAACCTCGTTGGAGCAAGAAGCTTGGAGGGCTTAGGTGCACTGGGTAGATTAGGCTTGGAGGGTCTATTGCTGTCCTTGTATCCCAACTACATTTTCTAGTGGATTATTGACCGCTTGGAGGGCGGCGGAGAGGTTTTACGCCGAGGGCTTCGGTTTCCTCTTCGATAACACATCGCGTGTTGTCTTTGTGTTTGCATCTTCCTTCCTCTCTATCTTTGCCTTTTTATTATCTGCTGTGGATTTTATTTTGTTATGGCTTAGATAGTTTTTAACCAATATCATATTATAGCTTATGTTAAGTTTCCGCACACTTGTTGTTTGACATATTGCTTGAATTGGTTAAGTTGTAAATTGGGGGTCTAAACGTTCAAAGGTGTTTTTACACGTTTTTGAACTTTCAATTGGTATCAGAGCCAGGTTCACTGTTATTGGTTTCATTACCATTGTGTGATCCTTGACTCCCTTTTGAAATGGATAGGTCTCAATCCCTAAATGCACCTCCATATTTTGATGGTAGTAATTATGCTTTTTGGAAAGTTCGCATGAGAGCATTTCTATGCTCCATAGATGAATCTGTTTGGGATGCAGTTGAAAGTGGTTGGACTAGACCTGAGGCAGCTAAATCCACATGGGATAAGGCAGCACTCGCTGCATCTAATGCTAACAGTAAAGCTTTAAATGCTATTTTTTGTGGTGTGTCTCCAGATGAATTTCACAGGATTTCTCACATCACCGTTGCCAAAGAAGCATGGGAGATATTGGAAACTACCTATGAAGGCACGAAGAAAGTGAAGGACACCAAGTTACAAATGCTGACCACCCGGTTTGAGGAGCTCAAGATGAGTGAGGATGAGTCTTTTGACTCTTTCTATGGGAAGCTAAATGAGGTGGTTGTCAGTAAGTTCAACTTGGGGGAGAAAACGGAGGATTCCAAAATCGTAAGGAAGATCCTTCGATCATTGCCGGAAAGTTTTCGTGCTAAAGTGACAGCGATTGAAGAGAGCAAGGACCTAGATGACATCAAAGTCCAAGAGCTGGTCGGTTCTCTTCAGACTTATGAAATGTCGCTGCCCAATCAACGGAAGAGTAAATCCCTTGTTCTTAAGACCATTAATGAGAAGGTAGAAGTCCATGACTCATCGGAAGACGATGTGGTTGATAAAGATGTTGCATACCTTGTAAAAAATTTCCGAAAGTTCTTGAAGTTTAAGAATAATGGAAAATTTGGTGATAAAGGAAAATTCCAAAGTTCTGGAAGGGAGAAAAGGGAATTCAAAAAGAGAGATGGTAAAGAATCCCAACCTACACAAGGTGTCACTTGCTTCGAATGTAACGGGCATGGACACTTTAAGAAGGAATGTCCGAATTATTTGAAATCGAAAGGTAAAGTGTATGTCACGACATTGAGTGACTCTGATTCGTCTGACTCAGAATCTGAAGAGAGCTGTGATGGAGAGGGGAACTATTCAGCTTTTATGACCATTGCTCACGTTGAGTCTTCAGAGGAATTGAATCTGCTTGTACAAGACCTTGGAGAACATAGTGATGATGAATCACTAGGAATTGTTGAAGAATCAGATGCTGAACAAGATGAAAGCACAGCAAATCTTCAAGAGAATTATAACTCACTCTTGGAAAAGTCGGGTGAGTACACAAGGGTGGCCAAGGCTGCTGTGAGAAAAATGAAGAAGGCAGAGGAGGACTACAAAAGTCTCCTAATCCGATATAGGGAGGCCAAATGCGAGATAGAAACTTTGAATGGTGAGTTGTCCGAAGCTTACACAAAAGTAAGATTTCTTGAGAATGAGGTTGTGCAAGCAAATGCTAAAGTAGAGAGGGTCACCACCAAGAAGCTAGATGATGTTATCTCATCTCAAAAGAGCTTTTCAGACAAATCCGGATTGGGATATACTGGAGGAAGTAGCTCATCTGGAAATGTCACTAAAGAAGTGAAGTTTGTTAAGGCTAAAGATCCAGTTGTAGCTGACCTTACTGATGAGAAACTCAAAATGGAGGAGAAGAAGAATGTGGTGAACCAACGGATGCTGAATTCCCGTAGTCAATCTGTGGGCAGATCCGAATCTCGTGCCAAGTCACGTCCACGACCACAAAGAGGTCCTAGAGTGACTTATGTGTGTCATTATTGCGGAATTCAAGGGCATATTCGACCAAATTGCCAAAAGCTAAGAGCAAAGAACAGTGCACCTCCTCAAAGGTCAGGAGGACCTAGAAATGATAGAAGAATTTGGGCAGGTGATCAATCTAGAGATCAGAATGGTGATCCCGGAATGATGAACGTGATGAAGATGATTGGTGCATTCACCAACTGCTTGGAAAGCTTCTCACGAAGGTTTGAAAGCCCTAACTCCCGTACCCAATCCAATAAGGAAATCACCCCAAACGCAAGTGACGTGTGGGTGAAAAAGGGTACTCATGCATAAGCATTCGAACATGTCCATGCATTAATACTTCCTATGCTTTGTGACAATGTTTGTTTGTTTTTTTCTTGCTGTTTTTGCTATTAGTTGTTTGCTTGTCTTCTTGTGTATATTTCTTTTGTCTTATCAATCTTTTTGCTTCGTGTGTCAAAAATCCAAAAATCACATAAAAATTAGAAAATCAAAAAGCTTGATTGACTTTGTTGAGTTTTTGTCTCAAAACTTGTTTTGCCTTGTACCTTTGTGCTAATGGCTTTGTGCATTTTCGAGCATTGCTTGTCTTCATGCACTCTTATCTATGTGGGAGAAATTTTGAAATCTTTGTGATTGTTGTAAATAGATCTTCAAACTTGTCATGAATGATTAGTGAATGGTTTTGTTGATCTTGAGACTTGCATAGACTTGTGTCTATATATCTTCCCACTCTTTATTTTTGTTTTTGCTAAAAAGAGCTCACCAAATGTAAATCTCAAAATGAAAAGAGATATTGAGCTGCAAAAGCCTGTCGCACATACTAGTATTCGACTAGGAAAAAGGGAAAGCGACCAAAAATTAAAGAGAAATGTTTTATTCAAAAAGCCAAAGGCTTGTTCATCAAAAGGAAATGTCAACCATCACTCTCACAATGAGAGGTGATTGCCTCAAAAGATCAAAAAGATCAAAGGTTGATTAATAGTGGAGTCAAATGTAAAGCTCCATGTCATGTTATCAAGTTTTTGTGGGAGGTCATATATACATACTTCTATAATTGAGATGGGTCACATAATCTAGTGCTAATTGTGTATGTCTTGGTTGAATTGATCATTGAAGCTTCACATTAGACTAAGGACTATCTCATTGTTGATATCCACACACAACACACAAGTTTATGTTCAATAAATGCCATATTCATTTGTGTGATTGTACTTGATAAAATGTGTTTTCACATGCTCAATCTTTGTTAAATCAAGCACAAAAAGATTTTTTGAGTGTTTTAGGTGTTTTTGGAAAGTATTTTGGTTGAAAAATCTGAAAATTTCAAAACTCCAGTTTTGCCCTGTTTTGGCGGCTCAGTCGCGGGTATGTCAAGTCGCGAGCCTCAGTCGCATCTTCGCTGGTCATTTTTGGCGACTTGTTCGCGAGTGAAAGGTCCAGTCGCGAGGTTACTCAGAGATTTTCGCGGCTCAGCTCGCGACTCATTCGCGGGTAGACCTTCCAGTCGCGAAAAACACTTAGAAAAATTTTTCAAATTTTTATCTTTAAGTGTTTTGGCGGCTTGATCTGGCGACTGTGTGGCGACTTAATCAAGTCGCGAAAATCGCGTGTTTGGTAGAAAAAGGGGCAGTTTTTAAATCTTTTTCAGTTTTCCCTCGAACTTTAGTAACTGTTCATTTTCTCTCTAAAACATCTCCTTCCCAAACACTCCGTGCTCCCATTTTCAAACCCCATTGGTGCTTCATTTCTTATCCAAATCATCAAGAAAAGGTATGGGTTTTACTTTCTCAATCTCATTTTTCCCTTTTCCTGCATATTTTTGTTACTGTTTGGATTGATATTGTGTTCGAAATTCTTCTCTCTTTGTGTAATGGGTTTGGCGTGTCTTGCTTGATATTGCTCTCATCTGTTTTTATGTAGAACGGTCACAATGTGTTTTTCATTGCTCTGATATTTGCCTATTGTTGAGTCTGACAATCATTTCTTACATGGGTTTGGTGTTTATTTAATTTACTCATTTCTCTTGCTTGAGTATTGATGTTGGATTTCGGTATTGGTTACTAAGTGTTTATGATATCAGAATGTGTGTCTCTCAACCATGTGGCCTAGTATAGATGATTTGTTTCTTCTTGCTGAAATATTATCCATTGTTCATATATCTTGTGGAGTGTTTTTATGTTATCAGTTCTCACTGTTCGAATGATGTATCTGTTTGCATATCATGGTCATGGTAACCTGTCTAATTGACAGTTTTTGTCAGTTGTTTTTTTTTTCTCTATGGCTTTGTGCTTTAAAATCATTTTGCTGCACCTGTCATTTTGTGCTCCTTTGTTTTTGATTGGAAGTTTGATTGGGTCTACACTATTTTCAGTTTGTATTTATGTGTTGGATTTTTTTACTGAATCTTGTTGACATTCATCTTGTGTGGTACTGCTGTTGGTTCTTTGCTGTGGGCCTGTTATCTTGCAGATGTCTCGTCGATCTTCCAGGGGTAAAGGCGTTGTTGCTGACGAACCAGCAACACCAGTTGCTAAGAGGACTCGACTATCATCTCAAGCATCTCAAGATCCCAATGAGGATAGATTCAGACTTCCGCTTAACTCTCACGTCTACTCAAACGTGTTTGACAAGTCAACCACTATAGTGGAACGGGTGGTAGAGTTTAACACCTTAGGGACCACTTTCATCCCTCGAATCTTTGAGAAACGAGATTGGGCAAACCTGTTCGGGAACTTTGATGATCCAATGGATGAGCTGGTCAAAGAATGCTTCTCCAATGCAACTGATCTTGGACCTCAACTCATTTTCTGGGTCAGAGGAACGCAGTTTAGTGTTTCCCCCGACTCCATTGCAGATCTTCTCGGCATCACCAGACCGCAGAATGTGAATATAACTCCTTACGATGATCGAACTCCAGAAGTTGGAGAAATCCTACAAATCCTAGGATCCGATCATGAAGTATCCAGTGCAGGAACATCCATCAGCACTGCAAAGTTTGCACCAGAACTGACCACACTGAAGTTGATCATGTTCACCAATCTCTACCCACTGTCCAACACTACATTCATCAATCTTGGGAGAGCTCTATTCCTTTGTGATCTTATTACTGGAGCCCCCATTGATATATGTGCTCACATCTACTACACCTTGAGGAAGACCGCTTGTCGAACTGCAGCTCGAGGAATCATCCCATTTTGCAGTCTCGTCATGAAGCTCATTCTACGTGAAGGCATTATTCCCCCTGCAGATGGAAAGATGTTGTCCCGTCAGCGTCCTATTTCCATGGTCACTCTTCAAGCTAGCAAAAGTCACTCCTCTAACACACCAAGGAGTGCTCACATCTCTCCGGTCACTCCATCTGCCCCTGACTCAGAAACACCTGCACATACCACATCTACTTCACGTGCTGTTCCTGAAGCTTCACCGGCTAGTATTCCGCAAGCACAGACTGCTCCTCATACTGATAGAGTCAGCAGTGCACTTGAGCATATTCAGAAACGCATTGAGGAGCTTGTGGCACTTCTCTACTCCACAAACAACCATGTACAAATGCGTCTTAAGACTATGGAGAATCAGCTAGATGCTATTCAACAAAGGTTGGACGAGAGCCTTTAGCTATTCGTGCCAAAAAGGGGGAGAGCATTCAGAAAGGGGGAGAAAGTTCAAAGGGAAGTGAGCATAAATGTGCATAGTGATAGGGGGAGTTCTCACATACTTTTGCCATACTTTTGTTTTAAGTCTTAAGTCTTATTCTCTAAACTTGTCTTTTATGGGTTTGATACACTGTATTTTGGTGTATAGTTGTTTCTATCTCTTATCTAAACTCTTGGTTTAAACTTTAACATATTTTGGATGATGTTATTCAGGATGTTTTGTTATCTGTACCCATGTGCTTTTGTAAGCTTTTAGGGTTTATGTTTTATGCATAGTTTGTAGGCTGTATGGTTTGTACCTTGCTAATTGCAGCCTTTATGCTATGTTGAAATCAGTACTTTGATCTAAATGTTCTGCATTTTGATATTTGTACTGTCACTCTTGTGCCCTTGTAGGATTGTTCCTAGATGCATATACCTTGTGTGTTATGCATTGGTTGAGTGTTGAACATACAAGTGTCTTGCCTTGTGCTTGTTAACGTGTATGTCCTTGTGTTCATTCCAAGTGTGAATGAGCACTGTGATCACTACCTTGTGGTGTTCACTTGGTTGATCAAGCCATGGCTTGTTTCTTAACTCCATCTTTGCTTGATCACATATTGCCTGTTTCATATGCATTTTATAATTTTCTGCTTACAATGATCATGGTGTATTGTTGTGTTTCAGGAGTATTATGTTCATATGATTCAAGTGCTTCACAGTTTCTAGAGTTAGGTGTGAGTGAGTTTTTGTTCAACTGTTCCCAACTCACATGTTAAGTCTAGAGTCTGTTTTAGGGTTTTGTCACGGAATAGCCAAAGGGGGAGATTGTAAGGTTGAATTTATTCAACCACCTAATGCTTTATTCCGTGCCAAATTTGCTTGTAATTCAGCATTTAGTAACCCTGTATTTAGGTGGGTTTGATGTAAGGGTAGTGAGTGAGATAGAGTGAAGTTTGCTAAAGAGTGTGCAAGAAAACAGAGACTCGCGGCTGGGACTCGCGGGTGACTCGCGGCTGCAAGCCGCCAGACGCAGCACACGTGCCAAGCATGCTGGAAGGTGAACAGTCATGCCAGCTAGAGCACTACAGGACAAAACAGGACAACTGGCCATACGGTTATCTCGCGACTGGATCTCGCGACTTGGTCAAGCCGCGAGCCACCCCTGTTTTGTAAAACCTGACGTTTCACATTCCTCTCCCACTCCAGTATAAATACCCCTTTTACCCACGATTGAGAGAGAGCTTCCAGAGAGAATTTTGAGAGAGAAACCCTAAAGAAAAACAAGATTGATTCACCCACAATCTATACCTTAGAGTCTCTCCAAATTCCCCAACTCTCTTCCTCTCCATTGTCAAATCCTTGAGAGGCATTATACCAGACCTGGTTCTCACCATCATCATCACTGTGAGACAGTTGTTTGGATTTCTGGGAAGCAGTTAGGAAGGAACCAATCTTCATTGGTTGATGCTATGGTCTAGTAGCGGAATCCGGGAAGCTAGAAAAGAAAAAGGTTCGGCGCAACCTCGTTGGAGCAAGAAGCTTGGAGGGCTTAGGTGCACTGGGTAGATTAGGCTTGGAGGGTCTATTGCTGTCCTTGTATCCCAACTACATTTTCTAGTGGATTATTGACCGCTTGGAGGGCGGCGGAGAGGTTTTACGCCGAGGGCTTCGGTTTCCTCTTCGATAACACATCGCGTGTTGTCTTTGTGTTTGCATCTTCCTTCCTCTCTATCTTTGCCTTTTTATTATCTGCTGTGGATTTTATTTTGTTATGGCTTAGATAGTTTTTAACCAATATCATATTATAGCTTATGTTAAGTTTCCGCACACTTGTTGTTTGACATATTGCTTGAATTGGTTAAGTTGTAAATTGGGGGTCTAAACGTTCAAAGGTGTTTTTACACGTTTTTGAACTTTCAGTATTTATTTATTTGACCTTTGTAAATATAGGTTATAGTTTACCCTCTTCAATATTTTATATATATATATATATATATATATATATATATATATATATATATATATATATAAATGACAAGTAGTTTTTCTTTGTATATAAAAGTTAAGCATGTAATTCACACGTGTAAATAGTTGGTTAGTTTGTTATTATTGGAGGGAAAGTTAGTTAGTTAGTTTTGGTCCCTCTGTTCCTATATATGTTAACATAGTAGTTTGTACATTCAATTCACTCAATACAATTTTTCTTCTAGATTTTTCTCTATTTCTCAATATGGTATTAGAGCAAATTTCTACTTCCACTTAGTCTCTTTTTCTCCTCAACAAGAATTCCTTTTTCCCTCTTTGAAAGGCTAGGTTTTCTTCTTCTTCGAGCCTTTATCAATGGCTTCCTCAGATCAAACCTCTGCAACTATTACCATTGATGAGTCACACCCATTCTTTCTTCATCACGCTGAAAGTCCTAGTGCAATTCTCGTGTCTCAACCTCTCATTGGTGGAGATAATTACCCTACATGGGCACGATCAATGGAGAGAGCTCTCAGAATCAAGAACAAATTTTGGTTGATTAATGGCTTTGCTTCTTTAACCCCAACAATGGAGAAAGTTCCTCTTCTTGTACAAAGCTGGTCACGATGCAATGAGAATGTAGTTTCTTGGATTATCAATTGCATCTCTCCCAAAATTGCAACTAGCATGGTCTATCACAAAACTGCCAAGGAAGTTTGGAAGAAGCTTCAAGATATGTTCTCCCAAGGCAATGGACCTAGGGTTTATCAATTGCAAAAGGATCTTGCCAATATTTTCCAAAGGGAGTTTTTTGTGAGCGATTACTTCACTAACCTCTCAATTTTGTGGGATGAGATACATAATTTCAATCCACTTCCTCTTTGTTCATGTGGAAAGTGTGTATGTCATGTGAATGACAAAATTTCCCCTCTTCATCACAGAGAAGCAATTATGCAACTTCTAATGGGTCTCAATGACTTTTTCTCTTAAATTCGAGGTCAGATTTTACTAATGGATCCCATTCCATTAGTTGACAAGGTGTACTCCTTGCTAATTCAAGAAGAAAGGCAAAGGTCAGTTGGACAAGGCATCAACAATGGCCCCTTTGTTGAATCCACAGCTCTTGCAGCAAGGGCACTTGGTTCCAAGAACTTCAAGAAAGGGAAGGAGAGGCCTACTTGCAACCACTATGGATTACTTGGTCACACTGTTAAGAAGTGTTACAAAATCCATGGATATCCTCCTGGATATAAGAACAAGTCAAGGGCCAAGCAAGTATCTACTCTTGAATCTACTCCAGAATTTGTTGCAACTAACACACAGTCACAGTCACAGTCCTTTCCTTTCACATTTGAGTAGTGCCAGAAATTGCTTGCCATGATTGGAAGCAATGATGCTCAGAATAGTACCATTGCAATGGCCAACAATGCATCTGTCAATCAAACTTCAACCTCTCAATCCACACCATTGGCAGGTACTCTCAAGCATTCCATTTTCTCTGCTAAACTTGTGAATATAACTGCTTTTGGTAATAATACATGGGTCAAGGACATAGGAGCAAGTGATCACATTATATATTCAATGTCCCTTTTTCAATCTTACACCACTGTTTCTCACTGTGTTATTGAATTGCCTAATGGTGAATCAGCATATGTCACTCACATTGGGACTATTAAACTTTCAGCTTTCCTTATTCTTGAACATGTTCTTTGTGTTCCATCTTTTTCATTTAATCTTCTATCTGTTAGTCAACTTTCTCAAAAGTTGCCTCTCTATCTTGTGTTTCTATCTCAATTTTGCTTCATTTCGGATATTTCTTGTTGGAAGACAATTGGAGTGGGTGAAGTCCACAATGGGCTGTACTTGCTGCAGAACTCCATGTCTGGGACTACACCTTCTCTATTTGCTCATCTTTCCACCAACAAAGCTTTCAAGTCAACTTTTTCTTTTTTCTACTTCCAATACAGATTTGTCTACACTGTGGCATTTTAGATTACGACATCCTTCTTTCAATAAAATGTTGCCTTTAAAGGATGTATTACCTTCTTTCTTTCGCAAGTGTACTAATATTTGTACCATTCGCCCTTTGGCTAAGCAAAAGAGATTTTCTTTTCCTTCTCATAACAATTTGTGTGTTTTGTTAGGTTCTAAAGACTTAGGAATTAATGTATTTAGAACTCTAATGTGTAATGTTGGCAAACCATTATCAAAACAGTTGTTAGTCTTGTTTAGACTTACACAAAGTGTGTGTGTTGTATATAAAGTTGGAATTGAGTGGCTGCAGAAGTATTAGTGACTTTTGGCCTGGCTCGATCAATCGAAGAATAGGCTCGATCGATCGAATCTCGGGCAGAATGTTTTTTCTACAGATTTTTTCCAACTCAGCCCTAGCCTATTAAAACATGTTGTGTTTTATGTTTTGCCCTAAGTATAAAAGGCAAACCCTAGCCACGTTTTTGAGGTGGCTCTATTTGCTGTTTGTGTGAATCTCTTGTGAGATCTGAGAGGTGCTTGCCTTCACACAAGCTTAGGATTATCAAGAAGGAGATTTCTTCAAGAGTTTGATGATCATTCAGTTGCTGCCATAAGAGCTTAAAGAAACACAAGCGGGTGTGCTTGTATTTGTTGGAGAATCCAAGAAAGAAGGAGTCCGTGGTCTCGGAGCTTGCACATGGTCGTGTCAGTAAGTTTCTACTGGTGGGTAGCAATAGGATGTTAGTGGTCTAAGTCGCTATCATAAAACTTAGATTCTTTCATAATGGATTCACGTTTACCTTGAGGATAGCTAGGTTAAATCCTCCCCAAGTTTTTACTGATGTGGTTTCCTGGGTCATCATATCATTGTATTTTTTATTTTTCCACTGCCATGCATGATATGATTGTTTGATTGTGATAACCTAGATTTGCAATTTGAACTAAGTAATAACTTGACTAATTAACTAGGTTAATCCAATTGTGTTTTAAGGGGTCTAAAAGCAAACATGTTTAATCTTTCTCTTTAATTCATGTGGATGTATGGGGTCCATATTCTGTCAGTACATATGATGGTTTTAAGTTTTTTCTTACTATTGTTGATGATGCCACTAGGTCTTCTTGGGTATATCTCATGAAAGCTAAATCTGATGTCAAACACCTTCTCATTTCTTTCTATAATATGATTCTTACTCAATTTAACATTGGTATTAAGGCAATTAGATCAAATAATACTCTAGAATTTTCTTTACTTGATTTTTTTTAGTGATCATGGAATCATTCATCAAAAGAGTTGTGCTTATACCCCTCAACAAAATTTTGTGGTTGAGAGGAAGCATCAACATTTTTTGAATGTTGCTAGATCTCTAAAACTTCAGTCTAATCTCCCTTCAGCCTATTGGGTTGATTGTATTCTTACTGCAGCATATCTCATCAACAGATTGCCCTCTCCTTTGTTGAACCAAAAGTCCCCTTTCGAACTCCTTTTTCACAAATTACCCTCTTTTAGTCATCTTAGGGTTTTTGGTTGTCTATGCTTTGTCTCCACTCCTTCTGTTCACAGACTTAAATTTTATTCTAGAGCTAACCCTTGTGTTTTCTTGGAATATCCTTTTAATATCAAGGGCTATAAAGTCCTTAATCTCCATACTAGGAAAGTTTCCATTTCTAGAGATGTCTTTCCCTTTTCTTCTTCATCCACCGCCTCATTGAAACATCCCTTGTCTCTTCCTTTGTCTAGTCTACCTACTTCTACACCTAACTCTTCCTCATGTCCAATCTCTATATCCCTTCCTCATGTTTTTGATACACTTGTTTTTGTAGTACCATCTTCCACCACTTCCCAAGAACCACCTTCCAACTCTTCTCCAGATACATCTTCCACTTCTTCCCCTGCCCTTCTGTTAACACAACTTTTTGCACCACCCTCCAACACTTCTATTTTGATTGGTTCTATGCCAATTCCCTTGGTTTCAACTTTTACTGTCCCAGATGGTTCTCCATCTCAGTCCACACTTCCTATTGTTCATGCTGATCCCATCCTTCTCACTATGCCACCTCTTAGGAAATCCACTAGAGTTAGTCATAAACTTGCTTATTTGCAAGCATATCAATGCAATCAGATCCCCCATGTTCCTTCCTACACCTCTTATCCTTTATCTTTCTATCTATCCTCTCACAAATTATCTCCCAAACACTTGAATTTCTATACTGTGTTTTCTTCCATTTTGGAACCCAAGTTTTATCACCAAGCAGTCCAAGATCCCAAGTGGAGAGAGGCTATGGCAGCTGAGATTTCTGCCCTTGAAGCTAATCACACTTGGTTTCTCACTCCTCTGCCACCTCATAATCTAGCTATTAGTTGCAAGTGGGTGTATAGAGTGAAGTATAGGTCTGATGGCACAGTTGAAAGGTATAAGGCCAGACTAGTGGCTAAGGGCTTTACTCAAAATGAGGGCCTGATTATCTTGAGACTTTTTCTCCTATTGCAAAGCTTGTTTCTGTGAAATGTCTCCTTGCTGTTGCTACTGTGAAAGGCTGGTTTCTATGTCAGCTTGATGTCAATAATGCCTTTCTTCATGGTGATTTGAAGGAAGAAGTGTATATGGATCTTCCACTAGGCTTTCACAGCAAGGGGGGGGGGGGGGGGGGAGGGGGGCGCAGGTATGCAAGCTTACCAAGTCCTTATATGGACTAAAGCAAGCCTTAAGACAATGGTTTGCAAAATTCTCCAATGCCTTACTTCTTTTAGGGTTCACATAGTCCAAGACTGATTATTCCCTTTTCACTAAGAAGAATTCTAGTTCTTTTTTTGCTTTACTAGTACATGTTGATGACATACTCATTGCTAGTGATAATAAGCAAGCTGTAGAAGATTTGAAGGTTATTTTGGATCAGTAATTCAAGCTAAAGGATCTTGGTGAATTGAAGTTTTTTTTGGGTCTTAATTAAGTGGCTAGGACAGCAGCTGGTATTAACTTGTGTCAAAGGAAATATACACTTGAAATTCTAAATGATGCAGGTATGTTAGGGTGTGTTAGGTTCTAAAGTCTTAGGATTTTATGTATTTAGAACTCTAATTTGTATTGTTGGAAAACCATGATAAAAAAAATGTGTTTAGAAGTGTTTTAGTCTAGCTCAAAGTTGTGATTTTATGTAAAGTTGGAATCGAGTTAATGCAGGAAAGCATTGTGCCTTTTGGCCTGGCTCGATCAATCGAAAGACAGGCTCGATTGATCGAAAGACAAGCTCGATCGATCGAAGCTCGGGCAGAATGATTTTCTGCAGATTTTTCCAACTCAACCCTAAGTGTTTTAAAATGTTTTTAGGGTTTCTTATTTGTCCTAAGTATAAAAGGCAAACCCTAGTTACGTTTTAGTGTTGCTCATAATTGCAGTTTGTGTAAATCTCTTATGAGATCTAGAGGAGCTTTCCTTTACACGAACTTAAGGTTTTCAAGCAGAAGATTTATCTACGCCTTGATGATCAATTCAGTTGCTGCCATTGAAGCTTAAAGAAAACACAAGTGGGTGTGCTTGTATCTGGTGGTGAATCCAAGAAAGAAGGAGTCCATGGATTTGGAGCTTGCACGTGGTCGTGTCAATAAGTTCTACTGGTTGGTAGCAATAAGAAGTCGAGCATGGGGGCTTGTATGTCTTATTGTATGAACTTCGATTCTTTCAAGATAGTGGATTCAAGTTTACCTTGAGGATAGCTAGGTCAAATCCTCCCCAGGTTTTTACCGGTTTGGTTTCTTGGGTGATCATATCTTATGTTATTTATTTTCCGCTGCTTTGCATGATTTGATCTTTGTTATTGTGATAACCTAGACTTGTTTAATTGGACTAAGTAACAACTTGGCTAATTACCTAGGTTAAATCAATTGTTTTAAGGGGTCTAAAAACTATCAAGTGGTATCAGAGCGGGTAGCTCTTTTGTTGTTGATCTCTTGATCACTGAGTTGATCCTTAACCCCTGTTGTCATGGAACACGGACACTCTCTAGTTATTCCTCCTCACTTTGATGGGAATAATTATGCCTATTGGAAAATAAGGATGAAAGCATTCCTGAAATCCATTGATGAGAGAGTGTGGAACTCCGTTGAATACGGATGGGAGAAGCCCATAACTCCTGTTAGTAAGTGGGAAACTTCTCAAAAAGAAGCAGCTGCGTTTAATAGCAAGGCTATGAATGCGATCTTTAACGCTGTCTCTATGGAGGAATTGAAGAGAATCTCTAATGTTGAGATTGCTCATACTACTTGGAATATCCTCCAGACTGTGCATGAAGGCACAAAGGCTGTCAAAATCAATAAATTGCAGCAATTGACTTCTAAATTTGAAAGCATTAGGATGTCTGATGATGAATCTTTTGATGAATTCTACGCTAAATTGAATGATATTGTTAATTCTGCTTTTAACTTGGGTGAAATCTATGATCAACCTAAAATTGTTAGGAAGATTCTTAGATCTTTAACTGAAGACTTTAGACCCAAGGTAACTGCCATTACTGAAAGCAAGGATGTGGACTCCATCCCTGTTGATGAACTTATAGGATCTCTTCAATCTTATCAGTTAGATCTACCCAAAACTACCAAATCCAAATCAATGGCTCTTAAGTCAGTTGATGATGTTGAAGGTGGTGGATTTGATGATGAGCTCTCTGCTACAAAGATTGCCTACCTTGCCAAGAACTTTAGAAACTTTCTCAGGAATAGTAATAGAAAGGCAAGAGGCACAAACACTGCTGAACCTAGAAACTTTAGGAAGCATGATCCCACTAAGGTTAACAATAATGATAAACCTAGAGAAAAAGTAGGTCAATCTTCCAATAATTCCTTGGGCTCTCAATGTTTTGGATGTCAAGGGTATGGACACATGAAATCTAAATGTCCTACCTATTTGAAGTCTAAGGGTAAGGCTATGGCTGTAACCCTTAGTGATGGTGAAGTTTCTAATAATGAGTCTGATTGTGATGAGGAATTATTATATATATAGATTATAATTACTCATCAAGTGGATCGTTCTTGCGAACCATCAGTCGGATTAATTTCCAGAAATGGCATTCCAAAGTCAGGATTGTCATAGGCAAAGATTTTGAAATTGAGGTAGTAGCCTTAATAGATTCAGGTGCTGATCTCAACTGCATCCAACAAGGATTAATTCCCTCAAGATACTTCCAGAAAACCAAGGAAAGGTTAACCTCTGCAAGTGGAGGCAATATGCAGATTGAATTCAAAATCTCAAAAGCCCATGTTTGCCAGGACAATATGTGTTTCAGAACCACCTTTGTTCTTGTCAAAAATATGACAGATAGGGTCATCTTAGGAAACCCGTTCATGTGTCTGTTATATCCTTTTATCACGGATAGTGAAGGAATCACTACCCACCATTTTGGTCAACCAGTTAAGTTTAAGTTTCTTAGGAATCCTGAACCAAGAGATATTACCAGTCTCCAAGAAGTTTCAGTTTTCCAGAACCTCAACCTTATCCATACCAAAACTCATTCTTTTGAACAAGCACAGAACCTTGACCAAATTCCATTTACAAATGATGAAGCCTTGAACCCCAATCAGTTCTCTAAACCTTCATCTCATTTCATCTCATGCATTCTGCATAAAAGTATTTGCTCCATCACATCTCATGATTTTAACAAAGATGTTTTTAAAGATAACCATTTTGTTAATTCATGGCAGGAAGAAAAGCAAATATCTCATTTTACTTGCCCCACTAGTAAGGGGAAAATGGCTTCTTCAAGCAGGAACAAAGGAAAATCTCCCGTCCAGGATTTTCTTTACCAAAGGCATGAAGGCGCTTCTTCTGGAACAGAACCCAGTAGAGCAACATCCCTTCAAAATCATGTTCCTCAAAAAATTATATTTTCCAATGGTTTTACGGCTATTACTCTTTGTGAAGTTTTATCTAGAAATTTCCAGTTTATGAATGGTGTATACCCAGAAGTCCCACCTTCCATAAAAATCATTCTCGATAACCTTCAAAGAGCCTATACCTAAAGAAACAATCGTCTTTTCCAGAAAACCCTCAGAGCACTAGAAATAAACCTAGTAAACCTCGAGGCAGGAATTGCAATTGGAGAAACATATACTAGTCAACTCTTTGGCAAAGAGAATATCCATTCAATAGATAAAATGACTATCATGAGCACCGATTATGCTAGGTTAAGTCTTAAGACTCAAAACCAGCTAAGAAGTGCTGTCGCCAACTTGCCCTCTGATATACAAAAACGTATATTAGACAGCAAGGTAATGACTGAATCAGAGCCATTTTGAGCTCGATCGTAAGTGTTTGTAAGTTACTGTAATTATTTTGATTATCAATCAAGTTGGCTGGTACAACCGCCATAGTTATCCATTATTTTGTGCATTACTTTAAAGTATGTTATCTCTAACAAACATTATTTTGTTTTACATCTATTTTCTGATAGCACTTCCACTCCCATATGTTGCATTCTTCATCTACTACTTCATCTTAGTCAGTGTTTACTGTTCTTTCTTTTGGTGGTAGGCTGAGCCTCCCGTTCATTCAAACTGTTTATTATCTTGTGTTTATTTGTTTAAGCTAATCCTTTGCTTCCCAGATCATCTTCTTTTTCCTATCTTTGTTTTTAGCCCAAAGTTTGTTGCAGATGTGTACCATGCTAAGTTCTGTGAGGAAAAGTTATCCAGTAAGTCTAGGTGTAATTCCGGTTTTATGTTCGTCTGCTACCCAGTAAGTCTAGAGTACCGAGGTTGAGTGTGAACCAGGAGATCCCCAGTTAGCCGTTAGCCAGAGAGGGCGTTGAGGCGTTTTGAGGGAAAGGGGTTCATATACACTCAGTAATAGGGAATAGCGGCCGTCAGTAGTAGCAGGAAACATAGAAGGTGTCCGAGCGGCGGTAAGTTGGTAACTGTTCACAGAAGGCGTCCATACACACCCTGTTTCAGATCTAAGGTTAGATCCAGAAATTGGAAGATAGAAGTAGTCTAGGTTGTAATTGATTTCTTAGGCTTTTAATCCAGGATGATGAATAGGATGTTTAGAAGGAGTGACTCATCCACTAGCATTAGATCCAGCAGTACTTCACTCCCTGAGATTCCAGCAGAAGATGGAACAATCAACTCAGAGTCGTACCAGCTTTCAGATCTAGATCAGAAGTTAGGAGATTGGAACATACCCAAAGTTCCCACAGCCCAGGTCTATAAGTCTTCGTCATGGTCATTGAAAAAGTCTTTCAGAACGGACTACCATGTTAGGACTATAGAACAAATATACAGCATCAACAAGGAGTATGAAACATGCTACTTGTTATCCCCTGCAGCCATGAAAGCTCACAGGGAAAAAGATCATAAATTCCTCCACATAGGACTTGTCCAAGTCGGAGTAAAACCATTGATCAGAGAAGGGTTGAACAACTCAATCCTTATGGCCCTTAGAGACACCCGTCATCTTAGATTTAATGACAGTCTTCTAGGAACCATTGAATCCAGTTTGAGTAACGGTCCAATTCATTTCGACTGTTTCCCAAACCTCACAGTTGCACTTGACGACCCTCATATTCTGAAGGTCCTCACCCTCAACATCAGAACCCATGGAACCTTTGTGTTACATGGCACCAGACAACTTGCTCTTATATACCGAGTGTATTATAAGTGCATGAGGACAAACATGTCCATCCAAGCAGTTGATAAGAGAAAGGCAGGAGAAACCACTCTTATCCAAACCCCAGACGTTAGATCCACAGTTCAGGTACCAAGAACCCTGAAATGGTCTGAAGTCACATTCCCGACCCATTGGACGATAGAAAATGAAAACTATCCTCTACAGGTCCAGAACCCGGTTAGGAATCCAGACTTAGATTTTGTCCAGCAGTTAGCCGATGGAACGGTTAGACTAAGCTTTGACCAATCTAGGTTCAGATCACCCCTAATTGAGGAACCCAGATCTTCGGTAGATCTGTACCAGGAGCCAAGGTCTAGATCCGTAGATCTTCGCCAACCATTTAGGCAGCCAACTATCCTCCTTAAAGATAGACCTGTATCCCAGTGTAGTTCGTCTAGAACACGAGCTCCCTTCCCCACATCTAGAAAAGACTTAGGTCCTTTGTTCCAAGGTGTTAAAGACCACTCCCAGGTTAGTACCCCTTGTTACACAGCCAAACAAGACTCAGTTGCTGATCAAGAAGAAGACAGCACTAGTCAGGACAGTCTTAAACCTCCCTCACCATCAGGAACTGATATGAGAAATCCTGTTCATCCAGAAGATGAATATGACTATCAGCTCATGGTGTTGACTAAAGAGTTCACCCCTGATATGGATGCTCTTGAAAAGGAATTTAATTCTGAACAGAACAGGGTTAAAAGAGAAACCTATAGAGCCAACCATACCAAGGAACAGAAGGTTGAAGTTTTGGAGAAATGGAAGCTATTCATGAAAGAGGTAAAAGCTGATTATCCTTTCTTTGAATACTTTGAGAAACATTTCCAATGGCATAAAAAGAACTGTGTCATTACCAAAACTAACTGGAAGTTACTCCCCAAGAAGGATGCACCAAGCTCTAGCAAACCAGAAATTGTTAGATCCAACCATCCTCCCCTAGAAGCCATACTTCTTAACCACCGTGGTACTGATGTTACTGCATCTCCTTTTAAGTGTACAACCCCAGAAGAAAAGGTTGTAAAGAAAGTAATAGAGCAGAACAACTATACCAACCAGTGCTTAGGAGTCATAGGGAAACAGCTTGATAGGATAGAAGGCCAGATAGACAACAAGGTTATCCTCCAACCAGGAAACCCCAACAAACCTATCCAGCCCTTAGAAAAACCCTTAGTCAAGCTCCCCACAGTTAGACAAGCCAGTCTCAAACCTAAGGACCAGACAGCCATAGAAATTGTTACCCAAAAGCTTGAGGAACTCGTGAAGAAAGAACCAGTTTCCCCTTCACCAGACCATACCTCAACCAATAGGGACAACCGGCTAGTTACCTTAGAAGCACATACAGCCTCTAGCAGTTCTAGCAGAACCTCCTCAGAAGATGAAAAGGAGATAGAACTTCTAGAAGACCAATTTCGAGGATTACAGGTAAATAGGCTTTACCAACCCAAGGTGAACCCAACCAGCCTCACCAAGAATTGGTATCCCAGGCCTACACCACCTGACCTCCAATATGAGGAAAGATCCATACAATTTACAGTATCCAGTGGAAAACTCTATGAATGGAACATAGATGGTTTATCCGAACAAGAAATCCAAAACAAAATCCAGCATATAACCATGGTAGCCAATAACTATCTAAATGATGGTATTACAAATACTGAGGTTGTAGAGCTCATAGTTCTTGGATTCACTGGTAAACTGTTACATTGGTGGAACAATTGCTTGACAGAAACTTCCAAGGAAGATATCAAACATGCTGTTCAAAAAGATGAGGATGAGAACCCTATCTTTGATGAAAGCATAGGAAGAGGTGTTCCCGATGGAGTCAATACCCTGATCTACACGATCATGAAACACTTCATTGGTAAACCCAGCAATATCACATCTAGGATTTACGACCAGTTGAGTAACCTTAGATGTAAAAACCTTGGAGAGTACCGGTGGTATGAAGATGTGTTCACCACCCGTGTCATGCATAGAAGCGATTGTAACTCTCCATTTTGGAAGGAGAAGTTTATCAATGGCTTACCCACTTTGTTTGGACAGAAGGTCAAAGAAACTCTTGCCAGCTCGTTAGGTATCATAGATTATGACAACCTAACCTATGGAGATATCTCAAGCACAATCCGAAATGAAGGGATGAAGATGTGCAGAGATCTTAAAATCTAGAGCCAAGCCAACAAGAGCAAAGCCAAGTACGAAATAGGGAATTTCTGTACCCAATATGGCTTACCTTCAATCATCCCCAAAAGGAAATCTAAACACAGAGGCGAGGAACCCTCTGGAAAACCACATAGGAAGAAACCTGCCTCCAAACCCTATAGAAAACAGAAGTTCAAAACTGATGATTTCTATAAGAAAGGCAGATCCAAGTCCACAAGAAGATTCATACCTAAAACATCAGGAAAATGTTTTAAGTGTGGACAGAAAGGACATTTCATGGATGAGTGTAAAGCTAAGGCCAAAACCCTTATCAACACCCTCATTACTGACCAAACCAGTAAGGAAGAGATCTTCAAACTCTTAGCACTCGATCACCTGAATAGTGAGTCTAGTGACCAAGAGAAACACCAGTTGTTTAGGACATCTTCTGAAACCTCTAGAGTATCTTCTAGCTCCTCTAGTGACACAGACGAAATCCTAGCCTGTCAAGATAGTTGTTGTAGAAACAAAACTATCCGTGTTCTTTCTAAGCAAGAAGAGCTGCTCCTAGATCTCATAGAACAGATCAAGGACCCAGAAGAGAAAGCTCAAAGACTTAGTGAGTTCCACAAAACCCTAGTCAAGGAAACCAGTACATCCAAACCTAGGCTTCAGGAACCCAAAGTTGATTTGGAAAAAATCTACAATAGATTTTCCAAAACCAAGAAAGAGATTTCGGTCCAAGATCTCCAGAAAGAGATTAAGGATACTAAATCAGAGATGAGAAACCTTAAGCAGGAATTAGTAATCCTTAGGGTTGATCATGGTCTCATGGACCTTAGGGTCAAAGATTTAGAAAACACTTCTCATCAAGGCAATGAGGACAGAATCTCATTACAGAACCCTTCTGATGAAGAAATTGATGAAACCATTAATCCTACTGCAGATGAAGTGCCAGAACCATCAAGTGGATCGTTCTTGCGAACCATCAGTCGGATTAATTTCCAGAAATGGCATTCCAAAGTCAGGATTGTCATAGGCAAAGATTTTGAAATTGAGGTAGTAGCCTTAATAGATTCAGGTGCTGATCTCAACTGCATCCAACAAGGATTAATTCCCTCAAGATACTTCCAGAAAACCAAGGAAAGGTTAACCTCTGCAAGTGGAGGCAATATGCAGATTGAATTCAAAATCTCAAAAGCCCATGTTTGCCAGGACAATGTGTGTTTCAGAACCACCTTTGTTCTTGTCAAAAATATGACAGATAGGGTCATCTTAGGAAACCCGTTCATGTGTCTGTTATATCCTTTTATCACGGATAGTGAAGGAATCACTACCCACCATTTTGGTCAACCAGTTAAGTTTAAGTTTCTTAGGAATCCTGAACCAAGAGATATTACCAGTCTCCAAGAAGTTTCAGTTTTCTAGAACCTCAACCTTATCCATACCAAAACTCATTCTTTTGAACAAGCACAGAACCTTGACCAAATTCCATTTACAAATGATGAAGCCTTGAACCCCAATCAGTTCTCTAAACCTTCATCTCATTTCATCTCATGCATTCTGCATAAAAGTATTTGCTCCATCACATCTCATGATTTTAACAAAGATGTTTTTAAAGATAACCATTTTGTTAATTCATGGCAGGAAGAAAAGCAAATATCTCATTTTACTTGCCCCACTAGTAAGGGGAAAATGGCTTCTTCAAGCAGGAACAAAGGAAAATCTCCCGTCCAGGATTTTCTTTACCAAAGGCATGAAGGCGCTTCTTCTGGAACAGAACCCAGTAGAGCAACATCCCTTCAAAATCATGTTCCTCAAAAAATTATATTTTCCAATGGTTTTACGGCTATTACTCTTTGTGAAGTTTTATCTAGAAATTTCCAGTTTATGAATGGTGTATACCCAGAAGTCCCACCTTCCATAAAAATCATTCTCGATAACCTTCAAAGAGCCTATACCCAAAGAAACAATCGTCTTTTCCAGAAAACCCTCAGAGCACTAGAAATAAACCTAGTAAACCTCGAGGCAGGAATTGCAATTGGAGAAACATATACTAGTCAACTCTTTGGCAAAGAGGATATCCATTCAATGGATAAAACGACTATCATGAGCACCGATTATGCTAGGTTAAGTCTTAAGACTCAAAACCAGCTAAGAAGTGCTGTCGCCAACTTGCCCTCTGATATACAAAAACGTATATTAGACAGCAAGGTAATGACTGAATCATGTGACCGATGGTTCAAACATTTTAAAATCATGGTCATTACTCATTTTCCAGTTTATGGTGAAGACCCAGCTGATTTCAATTATGCCTTCATCAAATCAACCTGGGAAAAGTACTTTGGAAGCAGCCAAAGGGTCTATGAGAAGAAACATCCCTTCCCCGGTCTAATAATCAACTACGAAGATTGGACTGTTGAAGAAGATCCAAGCTGGCTTTCACAGATGTTTGAATATGGCTTCATCAGGCTCATCAAGCTAACAAGCCATAATCAGATCAACCAGTTTCCACTGATTATCCAACAAACTGTTTCCAAGATTAAGAGTCCTTTTGTATCCATCAGATGCTGGAGTACTCTTCCACAATGGGACAGAAACAACTGGATGATAGTGCAACCTTCGCACCACCTCGTCCTCATCAACGGGTACACCCACAATGGTCCCTGGTATGAAGGAGACTCTTATCTCCACAATGAAGACCCTGAAACTCTTGCAGATTGCTGGAGAGGTTACTTCAACAATGAGATTATAGATGTCACCAGTGAGTTATGGCAGAACTACCATTTTGTTGGAAATACTGGCAGAATTTCAGTATTCACCACCAGGCCATACTCCAAAGCCCTCCATACCGAGAGAATTGATTACAATGATCCCAGACAGTTAGTTCTGCAACAAGCAGATTATGAACCTATCCTGTTTTGTGGTCTTTGTGATAAATTTGACCAGTACCATGACCATGATCACAACTATGATCCTCCATGGGATCCTTTTGATGGCTACCCATCTGGTTATGATACCAATTGATTGCTTCCTGATGCTCCAGAACAGCTCCAGAAGCCCCAGTATAGCTCAAGAACCACCTTTGCAAAATTGGTTACTATTCAGAACAGTACCCGCACCAGCAAAGTTGCAGAAAGCTACTATTCACTGCACAGTCCAGAACACTATGCAGTTTTACTGTTTAGAAAAGCAAGGGGACAAGACACTGTTTCAAACAGTGACCAGTTACTGTTCACTCTACAGTACCCCGACAGAATCATTTAAGTTACTATTGCTTTCGGTGGAAAAGATATTCACCTCAGTAAAAGCAATTTACCTTCCGTGATTTCCGTCCGCAATTCCAGCACACTCCTGAAGAGACCAAGGCTTCCTCCATCTATATAAGGAACCCTCATGCTCAGTCTTCAGTAGGCTTAGTTGCAACTATCAGCTATCAAAGGCTTAGTTCAGACACTACCTCACAAGCCAGAGAACCCTTAGTTCACATTGTAATCTAAATACTTTGTAAACACAAATGGCTCTCTTCTCCTCCCCCCTAGTTTACACTTGTACTAGAACTACATCTGTAACCTATTTATGCTTCCGCCCCCAGTGCCCTCAGAACGGCACCCTTTGTTTGTAGCTTACCCCCCTTTGGTATATATAGATTATAATTACTCAAATACAATAATTTACAAAAACGATGTGCATAAAATCAATATTGATAAATCAATCATTTGACATCAAATCAACCAGTAACATTGTTGATGGATAACTAAATAATGCTAAAATTATCTTCTCCTCAATATTTTTTCATTATCAAAACATGTCTTAATCAAAGACAATATATTATCCGATTTTTTTTTTTTTTTTCACATATCTTTTTCATGAGACAAACTTATAAAAAAGAGTATAAGCCATGGTATGTTGGTTTCATCCATGGGGCTACTTTGCTTGTGTCAATTATCAACTTGGTTAGTCTAAACGATGAATTAATTAGTACACAAAAAGAAAAAAAAAAAAAAAAATAGCACACAGCATACAAATGAATATTATTGTCTTGGTATGATGATAAAGAGCATTATCAGGAGTGGATGTCATATGTTGAAACTCTCTAAAATATATATGTACACACACAAAAGAAATTTGGACAAACACCAACAATGTTGGAATTTTTTGTCTTTAAATTGTTGTGTTAATGTATGCTTCATCAAATATATTGATCTTCATCGGTGATTACTAAGCAATTTTTTGTCGTCGTTAGTTTTTTGTGATTGGAAAAAGGAGAATTTGCATGCAAACTAAATGGTTTAAGAATTATTTTTGACTGCAAATTTGAATTGATCACATATATGATATTCTAACTTTTGTCACCTTGTTTCCCATTTTATTGCCAGACTGCAACATTAAATATTCATTGAAACAAAAAAGGAATAACTTCAGGTCATTCCAGTGTGTTTCAGAGGTTTCTAATTCAAGGATGGAACTACAAGCTTGATTGGGGGGTCGAAGTAAAAAAAAAATTCCAAATACACATCTATCTAGTATTAAAAAACTATTAAAAATTATTTAAAGAAAACATAAAATAATTGTTTCTTAATATATTACAATGCAATTTATTTTTTAAAAGAGAACACCACTTTCTTTTAAATTTCGATAATCATTGATTATTAAATTCGTACTATCTACAAATAAACAAATAAAATTTTTTTTTTTGGATAGGAAAATAAAAATAATAATTGAATGAACAAAAATAGGCAAATACAAACAAAATACATATTATGCAGACAGCTCTCTATAATTCACACAAAAATCAATTGATTTTGTAAAACTTTAGCAACTAACCATTCAAAGTTTCAAACCAATTCCATTTTAAAAGGTACCACTAACTATCATCCAACACAATAAATTAAGACAGTAAGTTACTAAGCCAATTCAACTTTAACAGCCAACTATTTATTTTATAATAAAAAAAATACAACTATTTATCTATTTCTTTTATGTCTTATATATATATATATATATATATATATATATATATATATATATATATTGGTTCAAATTCATATAATTTGGTAAAAATATTTAAAATTTATTGGCCCATATCTCACTTAATATTCTAATTTCTATCTAAAATATTAGATCATTAATAATAATAAATTGATATACTTAGATGATATGTTGGTTTCATTTTTGATATAGATGGCAATAGAAAAAATTGAATAGTCAAATTGTGCACTCAATTGAACGCATGGGTGTAGTGGCGAATTGTCAATTTGTCACAAAGGAGCACACTCAGCAAAATTAAAAAGAATCAGATATGAGGATGTTTTGGGCAACTAAATTAGAAGAGGGGATTTTTAATATCTGCCTGCCATGTGACAGCGTGATGCAGTGGGCTATTTTTTTTTTTTTGAAAGATTATTTTATCGATCAATTTCCATTGTTTTGGCTGAAATATTTTTCCAGTATTGTGTGTTATTTTCTTTTTTTGAAGCGAAGATAGAACGACTCTGGAAATTTAAACCAACATGAAATTGAAGTGTCTTTGTACTGGTCTAGAACTGGCATGAAAGATAATGGCTGGTAGAGTGTAATTGACTCCTTTAATGGAATCAAACCGTGATGAGCGAAGAAAAATGCTATGTCTACAATATTTTCATAATACTTTCACAATAAATCTCAAATGACAGGTTGTTATTAACTGCTATTGGTGGGTAAAAAAATAATTTAGTTTTAGGGTTTGTTGATGCTCATTTTGGGAAGCCCAGCAACATGGGCAGAAAAGAGTTAGTAAGTGGATAAAAAAACCATTAAACCTAAGTGGCGGGAATAATGAATCATGGGCCCATAAAATAAATAAATGGGCCTTGAGGAAGCGAACAGGCCTAAAGGAGCCCAAAGAGAGAGAAGTAGCAAACCCATGGGCAATATGTGATGTAGAAAAGTGAGAATGGGCCATAGCAAGCTTAAAGTAATGCAAACAAAGAAAGTAAGGGGCTGATAAAAAGTCCATGAGCCCCAAGGATGAAAGATAAGGTAATTGGGCCAGGGAAGCCTAAAGGGGTTAGTAAAAGCCTATGGGAACACAGAATTAGAAAAATGGTCGAGGATGCCCAAGGAAAGCAAATGGGCCAAGGATGCCTAAGAGGAAATAAAGGAGACACAGGAGCCCACAAGCAATGTAATAAAAAGCCCAATGATTATATTGAGTCATTAAGAGAAGAATAAACGGCAAGCCCAAAGAGGCCCAGCAAGCTTGGGTCAAACAACATCATAGCAGGAATGGTAGAGTGGTACGGCAGGAAATGGTAGCAAGACTGCAAAAAGGAGCAAAAGAGTAGGCTGAAAGAAGAAAAGCCAACAATCAAGCAAAGCCTGACCCTTAAAGGGAGCATGCCATAAAGAATGGGAAATCAAAAAATAACTCATGCCATAAGAAGTCAAGGATGGGCGGTAGAATGTGCAGACAAGCCTCCAGACCATGGCTAATGCATGGGCAGCGGGTAGGTTTTGGACATACATAGAAGTGAAGCATGTGCAAGGCCCAGACATCACCAGCTTGAACTTAGCCAATATAGGAAGTGGTGGGTCATGGGTCAAAGGTAAGATAGGGCATGGTCTGGCGGTGGGGAGAGGGGAAAACCTATTTTAGGGTTCCTACTCAGGATCTTTTAGGGAAAATGTCCTGCTGGGATGATATACCGCCCAAAAGAAGTAAGGATGAGTTGGAATCACTAGGTGCATGCCATGAGGGATAGGGAGAGAGAAACACCCACATCGTAGCAAGTAAGAGTGCCATGGAAAACAAACAAACAAAATAGTCTTCTTTGTCTGGTGATAGGAAGTGGCATAGCCAGCACAGGTAAGTGGTGATGGCTGAGCGACTGACAAACCAATGGTGGTCGGCAAGGACACCTAGACCAGACAAAGGTAGTTAAAGGTTAAAATAGTAAAAGCCAATCACAACAGGCATTATATAAAGGACCCTTGCCGTGCACAGTGAAGGATCATGATCATGGTAATAGTAACCTCTAGGAGAGAATCACAACAGAGAAGCAAGCACTAAGAAAAGAAGAGAGAGAAAAAAAAAAAGAATTAGAAATAACGAAAGAAAACAGAGAGCATAGAATGGCAGGCATGCACCAATAAGTTGATCCCCTTTCTCCCTCTAAAGCCCTGCTCTTTATCAAAGGTAAAAGATTCTTTTGGGCATAGGCCATTCAGTCCCATTCCCTCAAAGCGATTAATTTCTTTTTCTGGGGAGATTATTTGCATTAAGGAAATGGTTCCTTTCTTGATTTCAGTTCTGTAACATAACTTGGCACAACAGACTGATATTTCCCTACTTGATTCGACAAACTCATTACTATTTCTTCCCCACTTATTTATGCTATTTTATGTACGGGGCGCTTCTTGTCGTTCTCCTTTATTTATTCTGTCTAAGTAGCAAACGTATTTCTTTTGTTATCTTTATTACATCTGTCTGCCATAACTTTCCCATAGCAGCTCTGCCTATCATGGGCATGTGACCAAAGTGTGGCAAACAGGGGGTAGTTTGTGCACAAGCGGGACCAAGGTGGGTTACAATTGGACCGATCCCAACTCCTTTAACTAGAACACTTGAGCCCAGTACAACAGGAGGCAGCCCAGCCCAACATTACAAAAAGGCCCACCACACATTTAAATTGGCGACTTCACTAGGGATTTGGGAAAGAGATAGGGACAGAAGTTCTCGTAAACAAATGCCCCCAAAATCCAGGACGATGCAAAACATGAGCACCGTGCCCTTGCAGGCAGAATCTAGGCCAACAACACCTCACCAACAGCAGCCTAACCAGATGGAAGGTGTTAATAGAATGGGGGTTAAACCCCAACCACAGTCAAGAATCCCTACTGACAATGCCAACGTCTTCATTGAGGTGTTACAGTCGCTGTAGCACTCGCAGCAGCAAATAATGGAAGAAATCTGTCAGTTGAAAACAGACAAAACAAAGATGAAAGGGAGCCAGCATGACCCAGAGCATGAGGCAGATAAAGGGGAGACACCAGCAAGAGGTGTCCCACAGAATGAGGAACAACGTTTCATCACTATGGCCGAAGTAGCGGCCCTCCTGGAGCAGGGGAGGGCCAGAGCACCTAAGGAGAGATTCTATGCACGAAGACCTCCTTACCCACTAAGGGTACTCAGCAAATCGTACCTTGAGAGATATGAACCACAGGCCTTTGTGCAGTACGATGGCAAGAAGGGAAGAGTCGTTGAGCACGTGAGCAAGTTTATTGATACTTTTGGCCCTTATACAGCAGACGAGGACTTATGTTTTTGGGAGTTTTCCAAATCACTATGTGACTGGGCATACACCTGGTACATCGGCCTAAAGCCAGGATCAATCCCAACTTGGGATGACATGGTGGATGTATTTTGCACTAAATACTTCCATGGAGAAGAAATAGTAATGCTTACAACCTTGCAAACAACCAAGCAAAGAAATGGTGATGATTTAATAGAATATATCAAAAGGTTCAGGGACATAGCACTCAACTGCTATGATCATTGTGAAGAAAGAACATTGGTGGAAATGTGTATGACAAATATGATCAGGGAATACAAGGCAATCTTGGAAAACTTAGAAATCTCCCAGTTTGCACAGTCATTGCAAAAAGCCAAGAAGATTGCTCAGTTGGTGAAGCTAAGTTCCGACAAAAGAACAACAGGCTATGGCAGTATCCACTAGTGAACGAAGAAGGAAAACTGATGGAAGGGAATACGATACTCCCCCACCAATACCATGTACCCCAAAGGAGTTAGATGTGCTCCTAGACAAGTGGATAGTAGACGGAGTCTTTAAGCCTAATCAAATTTCTAGAGAGCCCACTGAAGAAGAGAGGAGGGACCCATGCTTCTGCTGGTTGCACAACTACGTGCAACATCCTACCGCAAAATGTTGGGCATTTCGTAGACTAGTACACCGTAGGATCAAAGAAGGGACTCTAGAACTATCTCAGCAGGAAGTTCAAAAAACTCACTTCCAAACTACAAAAGGAAAGGTGTAGTAGCTGTAGTAATTTGTGTAGATCTAGGGGAGGACGAGGAGGAGAATCTAGCCCTACTTGTCGCAGCAATTACCACCTTTCAACAAAGCTCCAAATTCAAAAATTTGTTTGACCAATTGGAGCTTACGGCAAAAGAATGAAAGATAGCCACAAAGACCTTGGTAAGCATTGCCTCTAGGGTAGGAATACAATGTTTATCAGCGGAAGTCACAGATGATAGAGCCCTCTTACAGGAATCAAGTGAAATCACTTTTAGTAATGAGGATATGGAGGTGGGGTACCCAGACCACAGGAGGTCCCTTTACTTAGCAGCATCCATAAATCAAACCCCCATCAAAAGAGCCTTGGTGGATACATGTGCTTCTATAAATCTCATTCCATTAAGTACTCTACAAGCGGCAGGAATTTTAGAAAGAAAGATTCAAGGGTGCCCAATGGAAATGACAAGGTTCAGAGGAAGCGAATACACCACAAGCCACATCCAACTATGGTTAAAGGTGGGCCCCATAGCTTCCTTAGCTCGATTCCACGTGGTAAAGATGGAGGTCTCATATCATGTGCTTTTGGGGAGGCCATGGTTGCACAAACACCAATTAGTCCCATCCACCTATCACCAGTGCGTGAAGAGAAGGTTGAATGGCAGAATGATCTGCATAGCAGCAAATCCCTCGCCATTTAAGCAGGCGGAGGCTCATTTAGTAGAAACTTTGTTCTACGACCAATGGGCACCATCTGGGAAAAGCTCAGTATTAAAACCACGAGGCACCTTCATACCTAAGTGGGAAGACATCCAAAGTGATCCAGAACCTGATCTAAGGGAGTTGCTATCACGAAGGAAGAAAGGGAAGGAAACACCCACCGTAGAGTCAGATGACACAACACAATGTGTCAAAGTCTGGTGCCCTGATGGAAGGATTGTATACAAGTTATGAAGGTGCGAAGGGCCCACGAGTGAAATACAAGTGGGCCCTAAACAAGAGTGGCAGCGCAACAGCTTGGTGTGTTGCATGGCTCAGGAAAGACCAGAGAAAGAAAGTAATGAAAAGAAAGATGAGGAAGTCGTGGCAGAAAAGGATGTACAGTTCAAGGTTGTCAGAAAAGGAAAAGTTAGAATTGATAGTGTTGCTGAAGGAATACAAAGATGTCTTCACATGGGATTATAGTGAAATGCCAGGGTTGGATTTGGGGCTAGTAGTACATACCCTGAATGTGGATCTCGAGGCCAAGCCAGTGGCCCGGCCTGCTAGGATATTCCATACCAAGATAGAAGGACAAATAGTCAAGGAGGTATAGAAATTTCTAGCCGTAGGATTCATTTAGCCCATTTAGCACTCGTGCTGGTTGTCCAACATAGTGCTAGTAAAGAAGAAGAACGGGCAAATAAGGTACTGCATAAATTTCAGAAATCTCAACAAGGTCTGCTCGAAAGACGAATTCCCACTACCAAACATGGATTTGTTGATAGTGGAGTGCCATGTTCTCATTCATGGACAGATTCAGTGGGTACAATCAGATCAGAATGGTGCCAAAGGATGCAGAGAAAACTGCCTTCAGAACACCCATATGTAACTTCTACTACACAGTGATGCCGTTTGGGTTGAAAAATGTAGGTGCAACTTATCAACGGAAAATGATGGCTACATTTCATGACATGATGCATCAAGAACTAGAGGACTATGTGGATGACATAGTGGTAAAATAAAAGAAGTGAGAAGAACAAGTCTAAGTGTTGAAGAAGGTATTTGAGAGGTGTAGAACTTTCAAACTAAGGATGAACCCTCTTAAGTGTGCGCTTGGAGTGTCCTCGAGGAAATTCTTGGGTTTCCTGGTTGTTGAGGTCCAAAAAATCACAACACCAAGGCCCAAAGAAATAACACAATGGGCCATGAAAAAGTGAATCTAAAAAAGAGATTGAGCTTATCATAAGGGAAAAGGATGATAAGCCCAAAACCTACATTGGACAGGCCTCAGAACTCATAAAAATAAAGGGAAGAAAGAGAGAAGGCCCAGCCTGCTTAGACTAGAGAATTGGAGAGAACCCAGTAGGAAGAACTAAGGTGGGATCCAGAGGTTATCAAAGGTTCGGGATCCCCTGGACGTATAAGACGGGATTAAGACAGCTCAAGAGAAATACCAAAAAGGCACAAGAAACGAAAGGCAGATATGTCCTTCTCAAGTGACCAGTGATGCAGCAAGAAAGCTGAAAGCTTAGGTTAGCCATTCATGAGCAAAGGGATGGTACCTCGGGGAACCTAGAATGAGTAGCTATAAGGGGAAGTAGTAGGGAAAAGCTTCTACCCAGCAGGAATGGATTCTACCCACTTGGGAAAAATGACAAAGAGAGAGAACGACCAAAAGCTGAGTCTGAAAGGGTGAGAAGCTTGGAAAACAAGAAATCAAGAACTGCCCCCTAAGCACACCCCGAAATGGAAAGTCAGCCATGGACTTTCAAAAAAACAGCACCAAAAGAAGGAAATTATGAGGAATAGGGAAAGAATCAGTCTTCTAGGTGATAGGCACATAACGGGCTTTGGTACCTAGGGGAGCAAAGGGGGGGGATGGGGAATCAATAGGACCCCGGGCCCTTGGAATGACACTATAAAAAGGTAAGGCAGCAAACATTAAAGAGGGGGATCATAATGGAATCATAGAAGAAAACTCGGTCAAAACTTAAAAAAGTAGAAAAGGAGAGAGAGACATTTCCCAGTATCCCAGACAGCCACTATAGAACATATTTGGATTCAAAGGGATTCAAACTTTACAAGTCTCAGAGGCTTGAATAGTCATCTAAATCTGTAATTTTTTAGCTTATTTGGACCTTGTAACATGTCTTAGTAAGCATTTTGTAATTTGTAATTGAAAAAAGACAACGAAATATTTAATATTGACTTGAGGATCTTTAACATTTATTCGTATCCTCTGTTATTACATTTGCTACCTTCTTTTTTTACTTTTGCTTGCTGTTCCAATATATTCTTGCTTGCTAGCATGTATTTCTTGTAGGATACCTGCTTTGTGTATCACTTGGTTTGTAAACAGCCATTTAGCTACAGTGAACCAAGCCCAGTCCCTTCAAACCACAACAACCGAGCTCAGGGTCCTTGCTTGAGTTTGGGCCTGGACTTTGTTGGAAAAAGGACCCTCACACTAGTTCACAGCAAAGGAATAGACGTGGACCTGGCCAAAACTACAGCCATAGCAACCATAAAACCTCCAGCCATAGTAAAGGAGTTGAAGATTTTCTTGGGGAAGGTCTCATATATCCGAAGATTCATCCCTGGATTGGTATCAATTATTTCTGCTTTCGACAAATTACTTAAGAAGTGGCAATGCTTTGAGTGGGGAGAAGCACAGCAAACGGCCTTCAAAAGGCTAAAACAGATTATGATGAACCTCCCTACTGTGCAAGCTCCAATCCGCAAGAAGCCATTGTTGCTCTACCTAGGCCACCAACTATTATGCCATAGGTGCATTAATCACCTAAGAGGATGGAGATGGCATTGAGCAACCAGTTTACTACATCAGCCGTGCTCTAAAAGATACAGAAACTCATTACCCAAGGGTAGAAAGGGCATGCCTGGCTATTGTGTATGCTTCGTAAAGGCTACGCCATTATTTCTTGGCTTACGAGGTGTGGCTGATGACAAAGTCTCATGCAATCAAATCTTTGTTGCGGCAACCAATTCTGTCTGGAAGAATATCCCAGTAGTTATTACAATTGTCACAGTACGACCTGAAAGCGGGAACGCCCAAGGCAGTAAAGAGCCAGGCTATAGCTGATTTGTTGGCACAGCTTCCAAGAGAAGAAGAATTCCCACTGGATGATGAAGTTCCAGGAGAAGTAGTCATGGCAGAAAAAGTCATAGAGCAATGGGTAATGAAATTTGATGGGTCTTCTACCACCCAATCAGGAGGAGTGGGAGTAGTTTTATATCATGAAGAAGACAAGGCTGTGGCACTATCATTCAAATTAGAATTCCCTTGTTTAAACAACACGACAGAATATGAAGCCTATCTATTAGGGCTAGCCATGGCCCTCAAAATGGGAATCAAGCATTTAAGAGTAATGGGTGATTCGAACTTAGTGGTCTGCCAGACCAAAGGGAGCTTCTCCTTAAAAGAACCCAGCCTAGCCCCGTACAGAGCAATGGCCTAGAGGATGGAGGAAAAGTTTTCAACCTTTGAAATAGAACATACTCCAAGGAGTGAAAACTGGTTTGTGGATGCGTTGGCCGCATTAGGCTCACAAATAGTTTTCGAAGGGGATAGCACCAGGAGAGAGGTTAGTAAGGGGAAAGAGTCTATTATTGAGATGTTGAAGGAAAGGTTCTAGGAGGAACAATGTGAAGGAGATTGGCAGATTCCCATAAGGGAGGCCTTGATGAAGGAAGAAGACGCTACAAAACTAAAGGTGCTAAAAGAATATGCCATGGTAAGAGGAGAATTATATCGCAGAATGCCAGGTGGGGTCTTGTCTAGATGCGTAGGGTAGGAGAAGGCCCAAAGAAAGTTAAAGGAAGTGCATGACAAGACTTGCAGATCCTGTGGAGGGGTCAACCTTTACCACAAACTTCAAAGGGCAAGCTTCTATTGGCCAAGTATGGGTAAAGACGCAAATAAAGTCCAAACCCAATGTGAGACTTGCCAGCTTGTAGCAGACAGAGAGGAAAGTTACGCTGTGTTCACCAGCGAAGACTAGAGAAGTCCATTCACACAGTACTTAACAAAAGGTATCCTGCCACAAAAGCACAGTGAAAGATACAAGCTTAAGAGGTTGGCAACACGTTACTTTTTGCATAACACAGTCCTTTTCAAAAAAGTGTATGATGGAGATCCCTTAAGATGTCTGGGTCTTGAGGAAGAAAAAAGGATGATAAAAGAAGTGCACTCAGGAGAATGTGGGGAACACCATGGGAAGAAAAAGCTGTACAGATGCCTGCTACAAATGGGTTACTACTAGCCCACCATGAAGAAAGACACGATAGAATTTGTAAAAAAAAATGCCATAGCTACCAAGTACAGGCCAACCTGATTCACACATCTGCAAAACTTACACAGCATGGTCACCCCATGGCTTTTCCACACTTGGGGGCTTGATTTGGTGGGACCAGTTAACCCCCCATTGCGTGGATACATATGGATCTTGATGGCTACGGAATACTTCACCAAATGGGTAGAGGTAGTGCCACTCCATAAAACCACAGGAGGAGCAGTAGCAAACTTCTTCAAAGAAAACATAATTGTGAGGTTTGGGGTACCCCACAGGATTATCAGTGACAATGGCACACCCTTTGTCAACAGTGAAGTAAGGAAGATGTTGGAATTCTACCAAGTCAAGCACTATCATTCATCGCCCTATTACCCTTAAGGAAATGAGCAAGCAGAGGCTACAAACAAGACCCTCATAAAGATCATTAGTAAAATTAGCCAAGAGTATACAGGAGGATGGGCAATGCATCTGCCAGACGCTCTCTGGGCTTATAGAAATTTGCTACAGGGTTTTCACCTTTTTCCTTAGTCTACGGGATAGAGGTAATGTGCCCGGCAAAAGTAATGACTCCGTCTTTGAGAGTTATGCAGATGTGGGAGAAGGAAAAAGAAAATGAGGTCTTTGCGGCAGAAAGGTATGAAGACCTAGAAGGGCTTGATAAAAGAAAGGAAGAGGCCCAAGAGCATAGCCGCAGATATAGACAAAGGATGATTGAAGCCTATGACAGTATGACTAAAGAGAGAGTGTTCGTGGAAGGGCAACTCGTGTTAAATGTAACGGACTACATCAGGCGAGGCATGGCAGGACCATCTAAGTTTGCACTAAAATGGGAGAGACCCCTTGTGATAAGAGAGGCACATCCAAGTGGGTATTACCGTCTGGCCTAGATGGATGGCAAGGACCTGATAGATCCCATCAATGGGAAGTGACTGAAGCATTATTATGCTTAAGAAGGAAAAAAAAAAAGAGGTTATGTAGTTATCCCTTCTTGTTTAATGAGTTTCATGTTTCCTTTTTTTTTTTTTTTTTTCCTTCAAGTGACTATGTCACAAGACAAGTTTGTAACGTGCTTTCATGAGTATGTAATGCAAAGGTACAAAGTATTATAAAAGCATTCTATGTCATAGCAATAGCAAAATCAATAACAAAGTGTAGCATCTTATAGTTACAAACCCAAACTGTGGCAATCATATCAAATTTGCCAAATAAGTGCTATAGGAAAAATAAAGTGTACTCGATGGGGTAGTAAAGAAAGGGAAAAGAAAAAAAAAAAAAAAAAAAAAAAAAAAAAAAAAAAAAAAAAAAGGAACCACATCATCATCAACAAAGCCCAAAAATAAAAGGCTAGTCTCCAAAATGGGTGGGTCCACCAATGCTGGAAAGAAGGTGCTTACGACGATCCTCCAAGTCTGCCACCTCCTTCCTCAGAGCCTCATTGCGTGTATCAATGGCATCAATAGCAGGCTGAACCCTCCTCATGAAAAAGGCTCAGGCAATCTCACTGAGATGGTCTAGAATGAACTCCACAGTGAAGCCCACGCTAACAAGCTCCTGAATCGCAGCCCTCCACTACAAGATCCTCTCGAAAGAAACAATGTCAACAAAGTTATGCTCAATGTCATTCATCATGCTTCCCAACATCTTCAAAAAGTGCTCTTTGGCAGAACGGCCAAGGCAGAATCCTTGCATGAAGTCAGCATGGCTACTGTAGACCGCTTTCAAATGAGAAGCACAATCCTCGAGAACTCTAAAGCTATGGAAGTCTACATAAGAAGGCCTAGAACCCCAGAAGTCTACAGAATCGAGGTCATTAACCTTAAGCTGATCAAAATGAGCAAAAAAGGCTGCGGCCTCACTCACATTGTCCAGAATTGTGGCAGAACTGCTGCCCACCTCAAACTGAGAAGGGGCAGTAGGGAGTGGACCTTTCAAGAAAACATGAAGTATGGTGTGAGAAACCGTGAGCTAAGAAAAACGAACTCACAATGAAGAAGTGAAGAAAGGGATGAGGGAAAGAAACACACCAGGACCCGTAAGAGTAGGAGCTGTGGAGATAGCAGGAACTAGTGCTGTGGGAATGACAGAAACTGATATCGTAGGTATCGCAGAAATTGGTGCTGAAAATATGGCGAAACGGGTGCTACCAGTGTGGCAGTAGAAGTGGTTATAGGCATCTCTGTGTCTGCTGCAACTCCTGGCTCCTCAAAGGTCTTTGCAATCAAAGAAATGGACATGCAAAATAAAGGAAGACAATAGTAAAGGGATGACACAAATATATATATATATATATATATATATATATATATATATATAAAGAGGAGATAACCAAAAAAAAGAAAAAAAAAAGAAAGGAGGGAACTTAGCAAGATAAGGAGACACATACCCATGAATTCGGCCTCATGCTCAACACTTTCCCCCTCCTCAGAATCAGAAACCCTCTTCTTTATGGTGGGTTTTTCGTCAGGATCCTTAAGAACATCCTCAGATCCCTCAGAGGACAAGTCTACATCAGGTCTACGTGTAGCGGAGCTTGGTTGGAAGAAGAGGTAACCACCAAAGAGGAGCCATCCTTCATGGCCTGAAATAGAGCCGCGAAGGGATCACTGGTAGAGATAACAAGAGGCGCGGCAGGAGAAGCAACCTCGGTCTGTGCAACAACAGGAGGAATGGCTCCCTCTTAGGGAGTAAGTGTCTCGGCAGGAATGAGAGCAGTCTTACTAACCCTCTCCATATAAGTACCCTCACTTATGGGTATCGGCTCAGTGGAAGGGATAGGAGCCTCAGCAGGAACTCCCTGTGCAGCAGTAGGAGAGGCATGAGTTATGGTCTCAAACACCACATCAGCCCCATCAAAGAAACCTTCCATGGGTGTGTCTATGGAGACAGAAATCTCCTCAGCCGTGGGGTGATATACGGAGATAGGCTCGAGCTCATCTTGAAAAACAAAAAAGAAAAGGGGAAAAAATGAGGAACAAAGGAATCCATAACTGGTGATGATGCTGAGAGGGAGATGAGACAACCAATGGCATATGGCAGAGGAAATATGTGCAAAAGAGAAGAAAAGGAAGGAAGAAAGGAAGAAAGGAAGGAGACATACCTCAAACTCGGGCTCATCAAGTAATATAGGAGGGGTGGCAGATGCATCCTTCTTATGCTTAGACTACAAAAGAAAAGAAAACAGAAGACAAAGATGAAGAGATGAGTCAACAAGTGTATAAGGGTTAGCTGCAGGAAAGCCCTATAAGAAGAAAAAAAGAGAAAAAAAAACAAAGCAAAATTAGAGATAACATACTCTCCTTTCAGTGGTGGTGGACGCAGAAGGAGGAGATGTCTTTCTCTTACTGCCTCGTGTCCTACTAGAAGGGGGAGTATCAGTAGATAGCCGCAGAGCAACAAACTTAGACTTATTGGTAGTGGGGCGCATGCTAGAACGGGTACGGGCAGAAGGAGGAGGAAAGCTCTCTAAAACTATATTGCCTATGGGAGGGAGGCCACTCTCAAAAGGTACAACGTCTGAGCAATGAGGAACAAAGGAATCCATAATTGGTGATGATGTTGAGAGGGAGATGAGACAACCAATGGCATATGGCAGAGGAAATATGTGCAAAAGAGAAGAAAAAGAAGGAAGAAAGGAAAGAGACATACCTTAAACTTGGGCTCATCAAGTAATATAGGACGGGTGGCAGATGCATCCTCCTTATGCTTAGACTGCAAAAGAAAAGAAAACAGAAGACAAAGATGAAGAGATGAGTCAACAAGTGTATAAGGGTTAGCCGCAGGAAAGCCCTATAAAATATATATATATATATATATATATAAAAGAAGATAAAGCAAAATTAGAGATAACATACTCTCCTCTCAGTGGTAGTGGACATAGGAGGAGGAGATGTCTTTCTCTTACTATCTCGTGTCCTACTGGAAGGGGGAGCTTCAGTAGATAGCCGTAGAGCAACAAACTTAGACTTGCTGGCAGTGGGGCGCATGCTAGTATGGGTACGGCGGAAGGAGGAGGAAAGCTCTCTAAAACTATATTGCCTATGGGAGGGAGGCCATTCTCAAAAGGTACAACGTTTGAGCAAGCCTCAGAAGAATCATCACCTATTTTGGCGGACTCAGATTTGGCAAAACCCTTCTTACCTGGCACAGGAATGTTTATCACCTTTACTTTTTTCTCCCAACTCGCGAGATAATCACCGACATGCCAGAACCACCCTCTATCCTACTTAACCCACTCAAAAATGGCAGACCGACTCTGCTTCTTAGCATATGCCAACACAAATTTAGAGGGCAGAAGCAGTCGAGTGTTGGCTGAAATGATCGCACTAAGCCCGTCAGGAGGAATAAGAGAAAAACCACAACTACCCATCAATTCCTGCTAAAATGAAGTCATCACAGCCTGCCAGTATCCGTGCATGGCAGGAGTACAAATACCCTTTCTCTGTGAGACTGGAATAGTAATCGCAGTAAAACGCATGCTCCAAAACTCAAAGGCAGCATGCCGCAGGAATGGTCAAACGGAAGTAGGAGACTCTATAAGGGAAGAAAGATCATCAGGAATATCCTAGTCTAGCCCAAACTGTTTTCTCACTCTGTTAGTAGGATAATGCACAAACCTAATGCCCTCGTCAGCCAGATAAGGCAACCACCCAACGTTTGTGGCTGCCAAGTAAGTAATCCCCCTCTCCTCAAAACCGATCAATGGGGTGGTAGTCCCGGCCATATCAACAAATGGACCCATGATAGAATTAGCGCATGTGTAACCTGTACCTAAGTTCCTGTATGCTCTCCAAGAAAACTCAACTCCTTTATCAAAAAACTTAACAGCAGGATGACCATTTGCCTTTAAACCAACCTAACGAAAAGCCAATAGAAAGTCAAACTCAAATCTACCATGGTATTATTGCACATTTATTACTTACCATTTACCAAATTATTTAATTCTAGAGCATTTTTCTCTCTCTCTTATTTATTACAACTATCTTTTTTGTTTTTTTTTTTTTGGAGAAAAAATTATTACAACTATCTAAGAAAGAAAAAAAAATAGATCAGCAAAAAATAAGAAAAAAACTTTAGAGAGACTAAGGTTAAACAATAGTTGAACTATAAGAATAGCTAATATATTACCATTCTATTATGCCTAGAATGATCGAAAAATCTCTTACCGGTATACAAACTAGAACAGTAACATCCATGTTCCTCCCTAGGAATAATTTCGGGTCATTTTAGTGTGTTTTAGACATTTTAGATTCAAGGACGAAGCCAAATGTTTGATTGAGGGAGAAAGAAGTAAAATCCAAATTATATTTAGTATTAAGAAACCATTAACAAATAAACAAGCACAAAATAATTGTTTCTTAATACATTACAATACAATTTATCTATTAAAGAGAACATGATCTTCTTTTATATCTCGAAAATTGTCGATTATTATATTCGTATTATCAACAAATAAACAAATAATTGAACGAAACAAAAGAGGCATATACAGACAAAATACATACTATGTAAACAGCTTAGCACTACAATTCACACTACAATCAATTGATTTTATGAAATTTTAGCAACTAACCATTCAAAGTTTCAAACCAATTCCATTTTAAAAGTCACCATGCACTATCATCCAAAACAATAAAATAAAGTAAGACAATCTACTACCGTAAGTTACTACACCAATTCCACTTTAACAGTTAACTATATATATATTATAATAAAAAAATACAACTATTTGTCTATTTCTATTTATGTCTTATATATGTGTGTCTTTATTGGTTAAAATTCATATAATTTAGTAAAAATATTTAATATTTATTAGCACATATCTCACATAATATGCTAATTTCTATCTAACATATTAGCTCATTAATAATAATAAATTGATATACTTAGATGATATAACAATCACAACATGTTGTCTTTCATTTTGATAGATGGCAATAGAAAAAATTGAATAGACAAATTGTGCACTCAATTGAACTCGTGGGTGTAGTGGTGGATTGTCAATTTGTCATGCAGGGGCATACTTAGCAAAATAAAAAAGAAACAGATATGAGGATTTTTTGGACAACAAAATTAGAAGATGGTGGTTAATATCTGAGAAAAGTGTGATGACGTGAGCTATTTGTTGCAAATTGCACTTTATAAGTTAATTTGACTGAAAATTCATTTTAGTTTTCTAATTTTACTTTCTTTTAATTGAGTTCTCTAAGTTTCAAATTTATTCAATTTAGACATTTTATTCAATTTCATAAAAAAGCGTTATTAAATTTGAAACTTAGAGGACAAAATTGGTCGAAAGTAAAATTAGAAGACTAAAATAAATTTCAGTCAAATTTAGAAGTTAGAATTTGCATTTTAGTCTAAAATATTTTATCAATTAATTTTTGTTTTTTGGCCTAAATTTGATATTTTATCCGATATGACTTCGGAATAGCTTGCTAGCTAGTATTTTAAACTGACATGTAATTGAATTCATTAAAAAAAGAAAAAGAAATTGAAGTGTTTTTGTACTAGCCTAAGTACCGGCATAAAAAATACTAGTTGGTAGAGTATGTAATTGACTCTTTTGATGGGATCAAACCGTTATGAGGGAAAGCAAGAAGGTGCCACCCAGTTGTAAAGTGTAAGCCCATAGCCAAAACCCAGTTGGTTTGATTAAGGTTACTCAAAACTCACTGTGATAACCAACCAAATCTTGCTTTCTTTTTAGAATGTACATTTAGGGTCCGTTTGGGACCTGCTTATTTTGTTAAAGCTGAAAACTTTTTGCTGAACGTATTGTAGAGAAATGTAAAAGTTAGCTAAAATAGTACTGTGGGACCCATGAATAGTACCAAAAAATGTAGTAGGGCTTATAAATAATAACAAAAATAAACTGAATAGTAAAATAAGCTGGTAAAAATAATTTTTGCCAAACGAACACTTAAGGTGTAGGTCGTCACACCCTGCACCTAGAACTAAAATTATTTAACATTTCATCCATGGGTGTTTATGTAATGGGTGATTGTAGGTTGAATTTGAATGGACTTAATTGGCAGACCGAGAAATTAATCAATTATTAGTAGTTTATTTTTGTGAAGATTGGTGGCCTGTGTTTTGACGAAGTCATCTAACATGTGATTACAAAGCAAATAACTTTTAACTAGAGGAAAATGGAAATTATACAAAAGTATATATTAGCTGAAAGGATGATAAATTTTGAGTCAACTCAAGTGGATTTTGCCATTTACGTGTGCGACAATGTGAGGAATTTGACTGCCAAAAAAAAAAAAAAAAAGGAAGAAGAAGAAGAAGAAGAAGGCGATGGAAAATGGGCAATCAGACTGCTTTATTGCAATAATATTATACATACAAACATTATGTTCATAGATGACGTTGGGTTCTTCCAACCATGCCTATATAAGCTAAATTTTATTCTCGAAATTTCTTAGTAAACAAAAAATACAATAATTGACACACACAATCTAGATGCTTACAGCTCCAAGCTCGGCTCTTTCTTCTTTTTTAATCCTCTTCCATATAAGATTCAGCAAAGCACGTATCCCTTTAAGACTTAAAGGGATACGTGCAGAGTCTAAAACGGAATAATATAAAGGGTCCACTCTGGAGCCTGTACTATGAGTAGCAATGAAATCACATAGCAAGAACAGAGCATAACACGGTATAAAATCTGGAACTTTCTCTCTCTCTGAATAAAAGATCAGATATTATTGAATCAGAAAAATGAATGATACAAAAGCAACTGATCCCAATACAATAAAGGTATTCTATATATACACGTCTCTAACATAACCAATTCCCTAAATTTCAGCAAACTTGTTTATTAACAATCCTAAACTACACAATGGTATTACAATATTTACATGACAGACCAATGGCTACAAGCCACATGTATCATAATCTCCAAAGCTATGTATGAAAACTTCATGATAAGGCACAGCTTCAATGGTCTCTAGCACATCCTTGCAAGCCCACTGATGCTCTGTATCTGATGCCTCTGCTTCATAGTGCTTGTAACTGAAATTGTGTGCAAGTGGTACTGCTCCACTCTTGCACTGCTGTCCTCCACTAGTCTCAGCAGATGCATCCTCAAGTATGGAGCAAAGGGCATTAGTTTTAACACCCCCCCTCAAGAGCAAGGCTCTTGCAGATTCTGGAAATTCAATGTTGGCAGCAAAGATGTTAATCAAACCCAATTTCTTGATCAATCTAACATAATTGTCTACACCCAAGGCCTTAGTGAAAACATCAGCTAGCTGATTTTTAGAAGCCACATGAAAAGTCTTAATTGTTCCATCTAAAACCCTATTTCTAACAATGTGGCAGTCAGCTTCTATGTGCTTTGATCGTTCATGAAATACCAGGTTTGCAGCTATGTGTAGTGCTGCCTGGTTATCACAGTATAATAGGACAGGTTTATCATGTTGCACATGCAAATCCTTCAACAGATATAACAGCCATGTGACTTCACATGTTGTGGTTGCCATGGATCTATACTCAGCCTCAGCTGAAGATCTTGAAACCATGGATTGTTTCTTTGATCTCCATGATATTAATGAGTCCCCAAGGAATACACAATACCCTGTAAGGGATTTTCTGGTATCTGGACAACCTGCCCAGTCAGCATCACAGTATGCTTTCAGCTGCAAGTCTGAATCACAAGGAAAAAATACCCCTTGACCTGGAGTTCCTTTTATATACTGTAATATCCTATTAGCAGCCTGCATGTGAGGAACTCTAGGCTGAGCTAGAAACTGACTTAACCTATTTACAGCATAGGTAATGTCAGGCCTACTCAAAGTCAAATACATCAACTTCCCTATAAGCCTCCTATATTGACTTGAATCTTTTAGAAGCTCTCCATTACCCTTTGATAGCTTAAGTTGCTGCTCCATGGGTGACTTCAATGGCTTACAACCCATCATTCCTGTTTCCTTTAGAATCTCAAGTGCAAACTTCCTTTGATTCAAGCTAATTCCCTTATCACTCCTTGCAATCTCAAGTCCCAAGAAATACTTGAGTGAACCTAAGTCTTTTATTCCAAACTTAGCATCCAGAACTGACTTTAAAATTGCCACACAGTTTGGATCATTTCCTGTAATCACCATGTCATCCACATACACAAGTAGTGCAATAAACAAAGGACCCTTGGCAAACACAAATAATGAGTGATCGGCTTGGGATTGAACAAAACCAAGTTGCTGAATGGTTGAAGACAGCTTAGTGTACCATTGTCTAGAAGCTTTTTTTAACCCATAAAGTGACTTAACAAGCTTGCAAACAGTAGGAGCAGTAGATGTAGATGTAGATGTAGATGGAGAATGAAAATTTGAAGTTGAAGACCCCCCCTTACTGTGAAAACCAGGAGGCAGTGACATGTATACTTCTTCAAGCAAATCACCATGCAAGAAAGCATTGTTAATGTCCAATTGATGAAGGGGCCAAGATTTAGCAGCTGCTAGAGCAAGAACCACCCTGACAGAAACAGTTTTAGCTACAGGGGAGAAGGTTTCAATGAAATCTAGACCTTCCCTTTGAGTATAACCCTTGGCAACTATTCTTGCCTTGTATCTATCAACAGTCCCATCTGCCTTCAATTTAATTCTATATACCCATTTACAGCCAATGGGGGTTTTACCTAGAGGCAAGGTAGTTAGGTCCCAAGTATGATTTTGTTCAAGAGCTTGGATTTCCTTATCCATAGCTTCTCTCCAAAGTGGATCTTTGACAGCTTGGAAGAAGCTTTGAGGCTCTTGAGGAGTAGAACTAACTGCCAAGACATAAGATTGATAGCTGGGAATAAGATGTGCATAGGTAAGACTATGACCAATATCATAAGGACCACCAGAATCAGGAGAGCAAGCTGAAGCACAAGAATAATCCTGCAAGTAAGCTGGAGGTTTTGAAGTCCTAGCTGACTTTCTGATAGGTGCAGGTGGTGCTTCTAGTGTTGATGCACAAGTCTGGTCTAGTAAGGCAGCTGAAGGTATTAAAGGAAACTGAGAAGGGAGACAATTAGTAGTGGGTGATTCAGCAAGTAAGGTGTTAGAGGTTTCAATAGAATGATCAACAATATTAGGGGCAGAGGGTGAAACTAAAGAACCAGAACAATCAGAAAGTGAGTCTGGTATAAAGACAGGAGTAACAAAAGAGTCAGTACCTGTGCTGGAAGAATCAGTACCTTGAAAGGTAAAATCTGAAAGAAAAGGATCAACAAGAGCAGCATGTGTACCAACAAAAGGAAAAATATTCTCATGAAAAATTACATCCCTAGAGATGAAAACTGACTTACTAGAAAGATCATAGACCTTATAACCCTTTACCCCAAAAGGATACCCTAAAAATACACATTTTTTTGCTCTATGATCAAATTTAGATCTGGTATGAGAAAGAGTAGAGGCATAACAAAGGCAACCAAACACTCTTAAGTGATCATAGGTTGGCTCATGACCAAAAAGGACTTCATAAGGTGTTTTGTGAGACAATGGTGAACTAGGGATTCTATTAATCAAGTAAACAGCAGTTAAAACACTATGCCCCCATAGATATAAAGGTAATTTGGATTGAAACATGAGAGATCTTGCAACATTTAAGATGTGTTGATGCTTCCTCTCAACAATAGCATTTTGTTGAGGGGTTTCAACACAACTTAATTGATGCAAGATACCCTTTTGAGCAAAGAAATCCTTCATGAAGAACTCAGTCCCATTATCAGTCCTCACAACCTTAATCCTTCTACCAAACTGAGTTTCAACCAAATTGTAAAATTGCTCTAAAACAGTCTGTGTTTGTGACTTGTGCTTCAACAAATAGACCCAAGTAGTCCTAGAACAATCATCTACAATGGTTAGAAAGTACTTGCAATTGTCAATAGTAGCAACAGAAAAAGGACCCCACAAATCACAATGCACCAAATCAAAACAATTTTCAGAAATATGAACACTTTTATTAAAAGGTAATCGTTTTTGTTTTGCAAGAGGACAAATGTCACAATGAAAATTGTTTACAAAACCATGAAGAGGCACTTTATTAATCTTCATCAAAGCCAATTTAGCATTTGATAAATGCCCCAATCTGAGATGCCAAACATGTGGCTGAACAGTATTGACAGAAAACACTGCAGAAGCTGAAGTAGAAATGGATTTGCTTTCTTCCAGCAGGTAAAGGCCATTGTACTCTCTACCCAGACCAATTGTGCTCCAATGAGCAAGGTCCTGGATGAAGTAGAAAGTACCAAGAAAAATGAGGCAACAAAGAACAGATTTGGCTAACTTGCTGACAGATATGAGATTAAAACTAAAAGCTGGAACACAAAGCACATCATATAGAATAAGAGTTTCAGAAATTCTGACAGTTCCTATATGGGTTACTAAGGCAATTTCACCATTAGGCAGGTTTACATGTGTGTTTAGTGTAGAATTTATGGAAGTAAAACAAGAAACTGAATGCACCATATGGTCAGTAGCACCTGTGTCTATGACCCAATCAGTGGATGAAAACATATCTTTATTGACTAGTTTTGCAGAGAAAACTGAATGCTTCAAGTTGGAATTAAAAGATAAACTAGAAGCCATACCTGCCATAGTCTCAAGATAGGAATTAGATGTTGATGGATGTGAAACGGTGGCTGCCAAACTAGTACCAGCAGGAACACCAAATGAAGAAGCCACACCAGCAACTCCAGTCATCAAGCTTGGCACTCCATCACCATTGCTTACAGTAGCAGCTTGATGCTTATCACCAGAATTAGAGCTAGTGTTGAAGAAAGCCAACAGTTGCTCACATTGAGCCTTTGTGATTGGACATTGAACTGATCCAAGTGAAGAATGCTCAACCATAGCTCCTTGATCATAAGAGACTTGATTAGCATTAGATTTTCCCTTTGGCTTATACCCGGGTGGATATCCATGAAGTTTGTAACACTTATCAATGGTGTGCCCAAGCATGTTGCAATGTGTGCATAAAGGCCTTTCCTTTTTGTTGTTTCCTTTAGTCCAATTTGCATTCCCAGAACTATTCCCTTTTGAATTAACATACATAGCAACAGAATCTGGTTTTGCTATAAAAGATCCTCCATGTCCAATGTTCCTATGAGACTCCTCTCGAAGAACTAAGGCATAAACTTTTCTAATTGAAGGAAAAGGCTCATACATCAGAATCTGAGTCCTTAGAGTCTCAAAATTCTCATTCAAACCCATCAAAAATCACATTACATGGGCTTTATCATGAGTAGCACTTAGGGTTTTCATTGCTCCACAACTACACTCTGGTAAAGGCTCAAGATTCAACAATTGATCCCATAATCTCTTAAATTTCGAGAAATACTCAGTCACAGACAACTGATTCTAAGTGATGTGTGAAATTTCCTTTTGAAGATTATAGATTTTGGGACCATTGCCTTGTGAAAACAAGTTTTTTAATTCTAACCACATATCTCTAGCAGTTTCAAAGTAGATTATATTACTGGATACATCAACATGCATTGAGTTGATAAGCCAAGAAAGTACCATCGTATTGCAGCTTTGCCAATCTTCATAGAGAGGAGATTCTGGATCGGGCATAGGGATTCTACCATTGATGAACCCTATCTTCTTCTTAGCAGTGAGAGCTAAAATCATAGCCCTTGACCAGGAGTGATAATTTCGCATTCCAAGCAGTGGTTGTGTCACTAAAATGCTTCCTGGATTCTCACTTGCACTGAGAAAATATGGATTCTTAGGAATTGATTCATTGTTGATCGAATATAATTGGTTGTTGACTGGATCAGATTGGTTGCTTGAATCAGGGGACGCCATTGAAGAAGCTTTGAGGTTTGCTTCATTTTTGGCTCTGATACCATATAAAATCTGGAACTTTCTCTCTCTCTGAATAAAAGATCAGATATTATTGAATCAGAAAAATGAATGATACAAAAGCAACTGATCCCAATACAATAAAGGTATTCTATATATACACGTCTCTAACATAACCAATTCCCTAAATTTCAGCAAACTTGTTTATTAACAATCCTAAACTACACAATGGTATTACAATATTTACATGACAGACCAATGGCTACAAGCCACGTGTATCATAATCTCCAAAGCTATGTATGAAAACTTCATGATAAGGCACAGCTTCAATGGTCTCTAGCACATCCTTGCAAGCCCACTGATGCTCTGTATCTGATGCCTCTGCTTCGCAGTGCTTGTAACTGAAATTGTGTGCAAGTGGTACTGCTCCACTCTTGCATTGCTGTCCTCCACTAGTCTCAGCAGATGCATCCTCAAGTATGGAGCAAAGGGCATTAGTTTTAACACACAGACTACGGATAAAAAGAAACCAATGATTTCGACTGGTGGAACGAGGACAACCATTATTTCGTTTGAGAGAAAAAATATCCGTGTTACAACCGAAGAACACTTCAAAAAAGCCTGTTCTCCTAGCAATGGCTGACCCTGCTCTATGTGGTGCTGTGATATTGGAATTGGACTCATTCAAAAGTCCCCCTGCAGGACTAGGAGGGCTGAGTGCAGCTGTAGTGGTATTGTGTTTGAACAGATCATCTTGCCAAAGTCCACCAGGAGGGCTGAGTGCAGCTTGATAGGTCACTGTTACGAGCAGTGTAGCAACCACCAGCAACGCATTGCGCTTTTCATTTGTTATTCGCTTCATCACTAGATTACCAAATAATAGTTTTGCTCTCTCACGAGTTACGGGCAGCCTTAGGTAATCTGCATAAGAAGAAGTAACCGTAGGAAGAGGTGAAGCTGTTAAAGCTCCAGCACACTCTAGTTTAGCCCTCATCTTGCTGTTGTCTTCATCTCGGGGTTGTTCTTGCAAGATGTCCAACGCTGTTTTACCCTTTAAATTCTTCTCGTTTAAGTTCACAAATCTCCCACCCCAATCTAATAAGTGACTTACAGCCTGCATGCATGATGTAGTCTCAACCGCCATCCCTTTTCTTTTTGATCAAGGACATAGACGTATGAACCATAGAATAGATCCTGTTTAAGTAAGGTCGTCCGTATTCCTTTTCTTATTCCAAGTTCATAAGATCTGTCTCTTAAATCATGTTTTATTACTTCTAATTTACAAAGCCAATGAATCTTTAAAAGATAAGATAACTTTTTTATATGTTCCCAAAGGCGGAATTATACAAAGACCAAGGGAGCTAGGTAGGGAGGCCATGACCTTCTAATTTTAAAAAATAAAAATAAAATTAAATACAATATTTAGATTTAAAAGATTTAGAGCCCGTTTGGTAATATTGTGCTAGTAATGTTGTTTGTATTTTTTTGAAATAAGTGTGGGTGAAAAAGTGTGGAAATACATATAATGTTGTTTAAAAACTGAAAATATATGTTTCAACTCATGTATCAAACGGACCCTTAAAATTTTGAAAAAAAAAAAAAAATTCACAACACAAATGTGTTTCTTTAGTATGTAAATAATTGAGGAAAGGAGATAGCTTGCCTCGGTTTGCTTTTTGGTTACTGCCACGTGCAACATAGTGTTGCCTTCCTCATCCTACCGGTTCAGTATCCCTGGGGTTTTTAGACTTATTTTTTGGGAGCCATCTTACCAAGCGTTTAAAAGCAACCAAGTTGTTGTTTTCCAGGGCAATATGCAGAGCGGTTTGGTTTTGAATCGTCACATCTTCAATAGAATTTGGACAGTCTGATAGAAATTTGAACAATAGATCAAGTTGCTGCTCTGTTGCTGCTGCAGCAACATCATGCAAAGGAGTTCTACCCTCCTTTCCTTTTAAACGGACAAGGTCTCCATCTACCTGTAGAAGCCGACGCACCATTTGGGTATGCCCTTTTTGTAGAGCAAGGTGAATGGGGCTATACCCATTTGGATTTCGCTTCCTAGCAAATGAAGGCTTTAATCTCATCATCTCCATAGCAAATTTGATGTGTACGGGGCCATCAGGTTCAGCAGATGCAGTTATGTGTAAAGAAGTATCAACAAATGGTAGCGCATCGATGTCCTCCAAAATTTTTACATCCTCCCGTATTAATCTGTAAAAGGCTTCAATATCTCCATCTCGAGCAACCCGGTTCAAACTCTCAGTTCTCTCACCCATTATAGAGAGGGCTGACATAGTATTCCATTCTATATACTATATAAAATAGTGGAAATTAATGGTTAAAGGCTGATAGCAGCTAGTTGGAGTGAAGAAAATGATGTATTTCCATAACCTGCAGGAACTAACACTATCTCTATTAATTTATATACCAGCTAGTGACCAGATTGAGCAAGTGGGGAGAAAATATCTAAGCCGTTGCCGCTCCAAGAATTTTCTTTTCAAAAGTTATTTAAAATCTTAAATTAAATAAAAACATTTTTAAGGGTAAATTAAACTAGTAAGTCAAGGTCGTCGAGCCATGATCTAAGAGGGAAGCACTAGCATTGGTTTCTTATTGGGCGACGGAAATTTGGTTTTTGAGAGATGTAAGTCAAGGTCGTCTAGTCATCGCAAAGCTCTTATTTCCACAACGAGGGTCCCACATAGATATGAGATTCCTGTTGTAAGGTTGAATTTAATCAACCATCTTGTTCGCTTTATTCCGTGCCAAATTTACTTGTATTTCAGCATTTTGTAACTCTGTATTTAGGTGGGATTATTGTAAGGGTAGTGAGTGAGATAGAGTGTTGAAATGCTCAAGAGTGTGCAAGAAAACAGAGACTCGCGACTTGATCTCGGGGGTGACTCGCGGCTTCAAGCCGCCAGATGCAACACACATGCCAAGCATGCCAGAAGTTGAAGCGTCATGCTAGCTGGAGCACTACAGGACAAAATAGGACAACTGGCCATTCTGTTATCTTGCGGTTGGATCTCGCGACTCTGTCAAGCCACGAGGCCAAGCCGCGAGCCACCCCTGTTTTGTAAAACCTGACTCTTCATATTCCATTCTCACCCCAGTATAAATACCCCTTATATGCACAAAAGAAAGAGGGCTTCCAGAGAGAATTTTAAGAGAGAAATCCTAGAGAAAAACAAGATTGATTCATCTATAATCTTTACATAAGAGTCTCTTCAAATTTCTCAACTCTCTTCCTCTCCATTGTTAAACCCTTGAGAGGCATTTTACCAAAACCTTTTCTCACCATATCCATTACTGTGAGAGGGCTGTTTGGTGTTCTAGAAAGCAATTAGGAAGGAACCAATCTACATTGGTTAATGCTATGGTCAAGTAGCGGAATCCGGGAAGTTATAAAAGAAATAGGTTCGGCGCAACCTCGTTGGAGCAAGAAGCTTGGAGGGCTTAGGTGCACTAGGTAGATTAGGCTTGGAGGGTCTATTACTGTCCATGTATCCCAACTACATTTTCTAGTGGATTGCTTACCGCTTGGAGGGCGGCAGAGAGGTTTTACGCCGAGAGCTTCGGTTTCCTCTTCGATAACACATCGGGTGTTATCTTTGTATTTGCATCTTCCTTCCCTTTATCTTTGCCTCTTATTTCCTGCTGTGGATGCATTTTATAATTGGCTTAGATTGATTTCCAATTCTGTTTATAGCTTATGTTTATTTTGCACACTAGTTGTTTGTCATAAAGCTTGAATTGGTTATTTTGTATTTTGGGATCTAAACGTTCAAGGGTGTTTTATACATTATTTGAACTTTCAATTGGTATCAGAGTAGGTAGACTTTTAGTGGTTTCATTACCATAATGTGATCCTTGACTTCCTATTAAGATGGATCGATCTCAATCCCTAAATGCACCTCCATATTTTGATGGTAGTAATTATGCTTTTTGGAAGGTTAGCATGAGAACATTTCTATATTCCATTGATGAATCAGTTTGGGATGCTGTTGATATAGGTTGGACCAGGCCTGAGGAAGCCAAATCCACATGGGATAAGGCAGCACTCGCTGCATCTAATGCTAACAGTAAAGCACTTAAGGGTGCACTCGCTGACAGTAAAGCACTCGCTGAATCAGTTTTGCATTAAGTGCTTTATTGTTAGCATTAGATGCAGCGAGTGCTGCCTTATCCCATGTGGATTTGGCTTCCTCAGGCCTGGTCCAACCTATATCAACAGCACTTGAGAAAAGCTGTGACGGAGAAGGGAATTATTCAGCTTTTATGACTATTGCCCATATTGAGTCTTCAGACGAGTTGAATCTGCTTGTACGAGAACTTGGAGAACATAGTGATGAAGAATCATCGGGAGTTGTTGAAGAATCAGATGCTGAAGAAGATGAAAGCACAACCAATCTTCAAGAGAATTATAACTCACTCCTAGAGAAGTTAGGTGAGTACATAAGGGTGGCCAAGGCAGCTGTGAGAAAGATGAAAAAGGCAGAGGAGGACTATAAAAGTCTCCTAATGCGCTATAAGGAGGCTAAATGTGAGATAGAAACACTGAACGGTGAGCTGTCAGAAGCCTACACAAAAGTGAGATTTCTTGAGTAAGAGGTTGTGCAAGCAAATTCTAAGATAGAGAGGGTCACCACCAAGAAGCTTGATGATGTTATTTCATCACAAAAGAGATTTTCAAACAAATTCGGGCTGGGATATACCGAAAGGAGTAGCTCATCTGGCAATATCACTAAAGAAGTGAAGTTTATAAAGGCCAAAGAGTCAGTTGAAGTTAGCCCTACTGCTGAGAAGCCCAAGATTGAGGAGGAGAGGAATGTGGAGAACCAACGGATGGTGAACAACCCTCGTAATCAATCTATGGGTAGATCTGAATCTCGAGCCAAGTCTCACCCATAATCACAAAGAGGTCCTAGATCGAACTATGTGTGTCATCATTGCGGACTTCAAGGGCATACTCGGCCAAATTGTCAAAAGCTGAGAGCAATGAATAATGCAACTACTCCAAGGTCACGAGAACCCAGAAATGACAGGAGAAATTGGGCTGGTGAACCATCAAGAGATCAAAGTAGTGATACTGGAATGATGGACGTGATGAAGATGATTGGTGCTTTCACCAACTGCTTAGAAAGCTTCACACGAAGGTTTGAAAGCCCTAACTCTCGTACCCAATCCTATAAGGAAATCACCCCAAACGCAAGTGACGTGTGGGTGAAAAAGGGTACTCATGCATAAGCATTACAACATGTCCATGCATCAATACTTCCTATACTTTGTGACTTTGTTTGGTTGTTTGCTTTTTAATTGTTTTGGTTGAACTGTGTTTGTTTATTTTTACATTCTATCGTTTTGTCCTTTTCATTGGTTTTGATCAATCTTTTCCTTCTTATGTGTCAAACATCCAAAAACCACATAAAAAGTAGAAAATCAAAAATTTGATTGACATTGTTGAGTTTTGTCACTTGTTTTGCCTTGTACCTTTGTGCTAAAGGCTTTGTGCATTTACGAGCGTAGCTTGTTTCTTTGCACTCTTATCACTGTGGAAGAAATCTTGAAATCTATGTGACTGTTGTAAATAGATCTTCAAACTTGTCATGAATGATTAGTGAATGGTTATGATGATCTTGAGACATGCATAGACTTGTGCCTATATATCTTCCCGCTCTTTATTTTTGTTTTTGTTAAAAAGAGCTCTCCAAATGTAAATCTCCAAATGAAAAGAGATATTGAGCTGCAAAAGTCTGTCGCACATACTAGTATTCGACTAGGAAAAAGGGAAAGCGACCAAAAATTAAAGTGAATGATTATTCAAAAAGCCAAAGGCTATCTCATCAAGGTGGAATATCAAATATCACTCTCACAATGAGAGGTGATTGTTTCAAAATGATCAAAAAGATCAAATATTTTGTTTGATGGTGGAGTTAAATGTAAAGCTCCAAAGTATGTAATCAAGTCTTGTGGGAGGTCATATATGCATACTTCTATAATTGAGATGGGTCACATGATCTGGTACTAATTGTGTATGCCTTGGTTGAATTGATCATTGAAGCTTCACATTAGACAAAGGACTATCTCATTGTTGATACTCACACACAACACACAAGTTTATGTTTAATGAATGCCATATTCATTCGTGTGATTGTACTTGATAAAATGTGTTTTCACATGCTCAATCTTTGTTGATTCAAACATAAAAAGATTTTTGAGTGTTTTAGGTGTTTTTGGAAAGTGTTTTGTTCTTCAAAAATGAAAATTTCAAAAACAGTGTTGTCCTGTTTTGGCGACTCAGTCGCGGGTAAGTCAAGTCGCATGCCACAGTCGCGAGCTCGTGGGCCATTTTTGGCGACTTGTTTACGAGTGGAAGGTCTAGTCGCGAAGGGTACACAAAGATTTTCACGGCTCATCTCGCGACTCCCTCGCGAGTGAGACTTCCAGTCGCGAAAAACATTTAGAAAATTTTTCAAAAATTTTGGCTTGAAGTGTTTTGGCGGGTGTTTCTGGTGACTATTTGGCGACTTACCTCAGCCGCGAAAAACGCGTGTTTTGCACAGAGAGGGCAGTTTTTAAAATCTCTTTCAGTTTTTCCCTCGAACTTTATGTGACTGTTCATTTCCTCTTTTATCTGAAACTTCCCAAACACTCCATGTAACCCGCTTCAAACTCCATTGTTGCTTCATTTCTTCTCAAAATCATCAAGAAAAGGTATGGGTCTTATCTTCCTCACTTCATATTCTATGTTTTGTGTATTATTTTCTTACCATTTGAGTAGATACTGTATTCGAAACATTCTTCTCTTTGTTTACTGGGTATGGTTGGTTGTGTTTGTTGTTGATTTCATCCATTTTCATATTGTTGGTCACATTGTGCTATTCCTTATTCTGTGCTTTGGCTGTTGTTGGTTTTCATACTCATTTGGTAAATGGGTTTCGTACTTTTTGTGTTTTACTCCGTTTATATGTGTGAGTGTTTAAGTATGCCTGAGGCATTGGATTACTTATCTCATATTACTGTGTTTTTTATGTTGACATAACATGTGTGTGCTTGTGTCTTGAGGATATTTCTTTAAAACATTCCATTTTCTGAATGCTATGCCTCACTGCCATGTGCTCTATTTTGGGTGTTTGTGGTTTCCACTGGTCTTCCATATTGATGTTTTATGCCTGTTCCTATCTTCCGTGGTCTTATTTGTGCTATCTGTCCTTATTTTTCTAATGTTCTCGATATGTGCATATCATGGTCATGGTAGACTGTCTCATTGACAATCATTTATAAATTTGTGTTTCTCTATGTTCTCTTGCACTATCACCATTTTGATGCACCTGCCTCATTCTGCACTTCAGTGTTGCTTATGGTTTTGTTTGGCACTGACCTGACTTATGTTTGTATTTGTGTATGATATCTCTGGCTTACACTAATATTTGAATCTAATCAAGTTGATATCTGTCCTTTGTGGTGCTATTTTTGGTTCTTTGCTGTGTGCCTATTCTCTTGTAGATGTCTCGTCGATCCTCTAAGGGCAAAGACATTGTTACTGATGATCCATCAACCCCAGTTGCTAAAAGGACTCGACTCTCATCTCAATCATCTCAAGACTCCAATTTGGAGAGGTTCAGAATCCCGCTTACCTCACACATCTACTCAAACATTTTTGACAGGGCATCTCCTATAGTGGAATGGGTGGTTGAGTTTAACACCTTGGGAACCACTTTTATCCCTCGAATCTTTGAACCAAGAGATTGGGCAAACTTATTTCGGAATTTTGACGACCCAATGGATGAACTGGTCAAGGAATGCTACTCTAATGCAAGTGATCTTGGAGTTGAATTAATTTGCTGGGTAAGAGGAAAGGAATTTATCATCACCCCAAACTCCATAGCCGAAATTCTCCACATCACTAGACCTTCGAATGTGAATCTAACTCCGTATGACGATCGAACTCCAGAGACTCAAGACATTCTACAAGTTCTTGGACTTGACCATGAAGTCTCTAATACAAGCACATCCATAAGCACTGCCAAGTTTGCACCTGAGCTAACCACACTAAAACTGATCATGTTCTCCAATCTCTACCCATTGTCCAACACAACTTTCATCAATCTTGGAAGAGCTCAATTCCTCTGTGATCTTATTACAGGAGCCCTCATTGGTATCTGTGCACACATCTTTCAAACCATAAGGAAGACCGCGGCTCGATCTGTAGCTCGAGGATGTATTCCATTCTGCAGTCTCATCATGAAGATCATTCTTCGTGAAGGTATTGTTCCTCCCTCAGATGGAAAAATGATGACCCGTCTGTGTCCAATTTCCATGTTCACTCTACAAGCCAGCAAAAGTCATTCCTCTAAAACACCAAAGAGTGCACACATCTCTCCAGTTACTCCATCTGCTCCTGAGTCAAAGACACATGGACATACCACACCTACTTCGCATGTCATCCCTGAAGTTCAACAAACTACCATTCCACAAGCACAATCTGATCCTCAAACTAATAGAGTGGGTAATTTGCTTGAAAGTATTCAGAAGCGCATTGACGAAATGGTGAACCTTCTCTACTTCACCAACAACCATGTTCAAATGTGACTCAAGACCATGGAGAATCAATTAGAAGCTATTCAACAGAAGTTAGACAACAGCCTTTAGCTATTCATGCCAAAAAAAGGGAGAGCATACAGTAAGGGGGAGAAAGTTCAAAGGGAAGTATGCATAATAATAAGGGGAGTACATATACTTTTTTTTTTTTTTTTGTCTTATCCTTTAATTTATAGGTTTATGTTTTTGGATAATTATTGTTACTATGGGTTTGATACACTGTGGTTTTAGTGTATTTTTGTTTCTAACTCTTAACACATAGATGGTTTTGAAACTCGGTTTACTTTATATATTTATTGTTGATGTTTTTCTGTTTATAATGTGTTTTGTACCCATGTTGCTTCTGTAAGCTTTTAGGGTTTATGTTCTGTAGGCTTTATGGTCTGTACCATTCTATATGCAGCCTTTTATATTTTGTTAAATCAGTACTGTTAACTAAATGTCATGTATTTTCTTGTTAAGTACTGTCACTCTTGTGCCCTTGCAGGATTGTTCCTAGATGCATATACTTAGTGTATTGTGCATTGGTTGAGTGTTGGGCTTGCAAGTGACTTGCATTGAGCTTGTTTGCTTGTTTGTTCAAGTGTTCATTCCAAGTGTGAATGAGCATTATGGTCACTACCTTGTAGTGATTACTTTGTTGATCGAGCCATGGTTTGTTTCTTAATTCCATCTTTGCTTGATCACATATAGCCTGCTTCATATGCATTTCATGCTTTTCTGCATACAATGATCATGGTGTATTGTTGTGTTTCAGGAGTTTCATGTTCATATGATTCAAGAGCTTCACAGTTTCTAGAGTTAGGTGTGAGTGAGTTTTGCTCAACTATTCCCAACTCACATGTTAAGTCTAGAGTCTGTATTAGGGTTTTGTTACGGAATAGCCAAAGGGGGAAATTGTAAGGTTGAATTTAATTAACCATCTTGTTGGCTTTATTCCGTGCCAAATTTGCTTGTATTTCAGCATTTAGTAACCCTGTATTTAGGTGGGATTGTTGTAAGGGTAGTGAGTGAGATAGAGTGTTGAAATGCTCAAGAGTGTGCAAGAAAACAGAGACTCGCGACTTGATCTCGTGGGTGACTCGCGGCTTCAAGCCGCCAAATGCAACACACGTGCCAAGCATGCCAGAAGTTGAAGCGTCATGTTAGCTGGAGCACTACAGTACAAAATAGGACAACTGGCCATTCTGTTATCTCGTGACTGGATCTCGCGACTCAGTCAAGCCACGAGGCCAAGCGGCGAGCCAACCCTGTTTTGTAAAACCTGACTCTTCACATTCTATTCTCACCTCAGTATAAATACCCCTTATACGCACAAAAGAAAGAGGGCTTCTAGAGAGAATTTTGATAGAGAAACCCTAGAGAAAAACAAGATTGATTCATCTACAATCTTTACATAAGAGTCTCTTCAAATTCCTCAACTCTCTTCCTCTCCATTGTTAAACCCTTGAGAGGTATTTTACCAAAACTTTTTCTCACCATATCCATTACTGTGAGAGGGCTGTTTGGTGTTCTGGGAAGTAGTTAGGAAGTAACCAATCTACATTGGTTGATGCTATGGTCAAGTAGCGGAATCCGGGAAGCTAGAAAAGAAATAGGTCCGGCGCAACCTCATTGGAGCAAGAAGCTTGGAGGGCTTAGGTGCACTAGATAGATTAGGCTTGGGAGGTCTATTGCTGTCCATGTATCCCAACTACATTTTTTAATGGATTACTTACCGCTTGGAGGGCGGCAGAGAGGTTTTACGCCGAGGGCTTCGGTTTCTTCTTCGATAACACATCGGGTGTTATCTTTGTATTTGCATCTTCCTTCCCTTTATCTTTACCTTTTATTTCCTGCTGTGGATGCGATTTATAATTGGCTTAGATTGATTTCCAATTCTATTTATAGCTTATGTTCATTTTCCGCACACTAGTTGTTTGTCATAAAGCTTGAATTGGTTATTTTGTATTTAGGGGTCTAAACGTTCAAGGGTGTTTTATACACTGTTTGAACTTTCACCTATGAAGTCGGTGGCTTGAATTTAACATAAACCATGATTACTTTGAAGTGGCATACAAGACTTGGAGTCTATTCCAAGTGCACTTCTATTTCCTAATTGTTTTAGGACTTTTGTTATTGGATTACTTTCAAATTGATTCCCAACCGACCTTAGATAAGTTCAACTTGGAATTGGTGTTTTGGACCTCACGTGCTCAAAGAATATTGATTGGTTTGGAATAGTAGCAAAGTAGATATAGAGTTCTACTTAAAGTATTTTGTCATTGCTTGGAGTAGTAATTTGCATGTGAAGGAATACAATTCTATTGATTGAAGGACTTGTATCTTCACCGACCTAATATCCTATATAAGTAGTGTGTTGCGGCAATTGAAGAGAGTGAAAATAGTGTGTGGGTGTGAGAAGAAAAAAGAGGCTCTCCGTTGTTTTTGGTTCTTTGATATTTGTGGGTTGCAATTTAGAATAGTGAGAGAGGTTTGTTGCTGCTTGGTTCTGCAGTTTGGTAATTTGATCTCTCTTGGTGCATTGCAACTTTTGGATTTGATTTGTAGCTCTCTTTTTGGTTTGTGTGCAATTTTTATTTCGCATTTGGTATTTGTATTTGGTATTTGTGAACCTTTGGTTCTTTGGTTCGTATTTGGTTCTCTGGTTTTGTATTTGTGAGAGAGAGTTATTTGGGTGTATTTAGGATTTGGGTTTATGAGTGTGCCTCTACACCAATTTGTATCATCCCAAACTTGATATAGTGAAATTTGTTCGTCATCGCTTGTGGATATAGGCTATTGCCAAACCACGTAAATTCTTGGTGTTCTTTTGTTTGTGTGTGTTTGTTTATTTTCAGATTTTGGGTTTGCTTCATTCCTATTGTTTATTTCTTGGAGATCTTTCTATAATCATAATATTTTCACAATTAATATTGAGGTGAGTGTGCTATCCAGAGGCACTTTCCTACAACAATTCCGACATATCTTGAAATATGAAAATAGCAATCAAGGATATATATGAAGTATGAGGTATGACCATCTTTTTATGGATAGGATCAAAACCAGTGCATATTCACTAATTTTAACAGTGTTAATTTTTTTTATAAGTGAGAAAATTTTATTGATAAGAGACTACTTCATGCCGTCTTGCATGAAATATCCTAAAGAATTACATACAAATAAATAAATAAATTATATAAAGTTATAAACTAAAAATTTTAACAATGAAAATATGGACTTAAACAAAAACAATAAGGATATGAAAATAAATTACATTGATTGAATCAATATAATCACCACATATGAAATATTTCCATGGCCATAATTTGGAGTCTTTCAAGTTTCAAACCTAAGACTTTCACCATTGATCTTATCTCTTAAAAAAAAAAAAAAAAAAAAAACCATAATCTTGTTTATTTTTCTCTGTTTTACAAAAACCATTGATAGGTACCCCAAAATTAACAAAAATGCTAAAAAAAATGCCAAAAACCAATTTAACCAAAAATTTCAGAACTCATACGGATATGCTTATAGTTTCCTAGAACATTGGAATAATATCTTTGGCAATACCTTATAAATCTGTCTTCGACTCTCACTGTTTGTACCACTTCTTTTCCTCTTTTCATTTCTATTAAAAACACATATACAAAACAAAAACAAAAACAAAAACAAAAAACAAAAGAACACGCACTATGCTTATCTACACAAAACATCAATAAAAGCCCACACAAATATATTATCTAGCAAAATTGAGCCATTTGCACAGTGAAATATTGGTTAGTGAAGGATTTAATTCTTAATAGAAGAAAAAAAAAATCAAATCACATATGCCCAACATAAACTCAAAGGGATATGTTAGTAATAGTATAGATAAGCATTGATTCTTTAAAGGCCACGAGAAACTATTTCACAGTTTATGCTTCTACAACTAATTACAAGTATTATGAACATTACCCAAAAATCTTAAAATTAAGTAGTTGGCTGTAAGTTATAAATCTTCAAAGCATTTAGAAATCCCATTAAATAAACTGATCAAGTGCATTTCTAAAAGTAATCGTCATGCCATTTTAAAACATCAAAGTTAGCAGCAGAATCAATTACACACCTGCTAGGAAAATCCACAATGAGATGTAGATTTCTAATAATAAGATTGACATACTAAGCTTAAATAAATTAAACTTAACAGACAAGAGGATTTTTAATCATGTGCCAGAAGGGGTAACCTTAGATTCAATTGCAATGTTTTTTCATATGCTTGAACTTTTTAAGAACACTGGCTAACACAATAAGATTCTTTTTTTTTTCTTTTTTTATATCAAATTAACAAATAGCAGTTTTGGAGGAAACCACCAATCTTCTAAGAAGGAACCCCAAAAGTCCAAGTCATCCACTCATCAGAAAGATTAATGAAACCATATAGCAAACATAATTTTCTTTGCTTTACTCCTCCATCGAGTCTATCTTACAGTCAACACTCAGAATATTTATCTAGGTTTTTCATTTTTGCTCTCTTTTAATATCCTTCACACATTCCAGTCCATACCTCTAGATTATTATTTCATATCCTTAGATGATTAATTTGTGGTCTGGTGACATGAAAATGACTGATATCTAACAAATTAAATGTTGTGTCATGTGGACAATTCATGTGACAATATCGTACCCAATGTATAGTAGTTTCAAAGCTACTAATTAGTCAAGATGAAGAGATAGAGACTAGGATGGAGCCAGGATTTAAACGTGGGGGTGGGGCCAAATTTAATGGAAGCTCATCGAATTTCATCTCGTTCAATAAAACTATGTGAGGGTCCTTTTTTCAACAAAGTCTAGGCCCAAACTGAAGCAAGGGCCCTGGGCTCGGTTGTTGTGGTTTGAAGGGACTGGACTTGGTTCACCGCAGCTAAATAGCTGTTTACAAACCAAGTGATGCACAAAGCAGGGATCCTACAAGAAATACAAGCAAGAATTTATTGGAACAACAAGCAAAAGTAAAAAAGAAGGTAGCAAATGTAATAACAGAGGACACGAATAAATGTTAAAGATCCTCAAGTCAATATTAAATATTTCGTTGTCTTTTCTCAATTACAAATTACAAAATGTTCACTAAGACATGTTACAATGTCCAAATAAGCTCAAAAATTACAGACTTAGATGACTATTCAAGCCTCTAAGACTTGCAAAGTTTGAATCCTTTTGAATCCAAGTATATTCTATAGTGGCTGTCTAGGATACTGGGAAATGTCTCTCTCTCCTTTTCTACTTTTCTGAGTTCTAACTGAGTTTTCTTCTATGATTCTGTTATGATCCCCCCCTTGCGATGTTGGCTGCCTTCTCTTTTTATAGTGTCATTCCAAGGGCCCAGGGTCCTATTGATTCCCCTCTCTTGCTCCCCTGGGTGCCAGAGCCCGTTATGTGCCTATCACCCAGAAGACTGATTCTTTCCCTATTCCTCATAATTTCCTCCTTTTAGTACTGTTTCTTTGAAAGCCCATGGCTGACTTTCCATTCCAGGGTGTGCTTAGGGGGCAGTTCTTGATTTCTCGTTTTTTCCAAACTTCTCACCCTTTCAGACTCAGCTTTTGGTCGTTCTCTCTCTCTTTGTCATTTTTCCCAAGTGGGCAGAATCCATTCTTGTTGGGTTGAAGGTTTTCCCTGCTACTTCCCTTTATAGCTCCTCATTCTGGGTTCCCCAAGGTACCATCCCTTTGCTCATGAATGGCTATCCTAAGCTTTCAGCTTTCTTACTGCATCACTGGTCACTTGAGAAGGACATATCTGCCCTTCATTTCTTGTGCCCTTTTGGTATTCCCCTTGAGTTGTCTTAATCCCGTCTTACGCGTTCTGGGGATCCCGAACCTTTGACAGCCTCTGGGATCCCACCTTAGTTCTTCCCACTGGACTCTCTCTAATTCTCTAGTCTAGGCAGGCTGAGCCTTCTCTCTTTCTTCCCTTTATTTTTATGAGTTTTAAGGCCTGTCCAATGTGGGTTTTGGGCTTATCATCCTTTTCCATTGTGGTAAGCTCAATCTTTTTTTCAGATTTACTTTTTCATGGCCCATTGTGTTATTTCTTTGGGCCTTGGTGTTGTGATTTTTTGGACCTCAACAAACTATAATCTCATATTTGTGGACACAATCTTGTATCATGATACAATGAACAAATACTAATTGTAGGAGCATGGTAGGTATGTATTTTTTAGAGAGATTCCACAAGGAATGGTGGCTAGCATTTCCAATTTGATGGAGGTTGCCAATGATGGGAAGTTTTGGAGGGTCTAGAGGAAGGTTGGCTACTTTCTTGACTTTCCTTTGTTTCAAAATCAATGACAAAGAGAGGATGAGAATGAGTACAAGAAAGATGGTCGGAATCCAAAGCAATGTGAGAAATAATAGATTCATTTTTTCTATTTGGTGATGTAGGAAAAATAGATGTGTTAAAAAAAATACACAAGAATGTGAGTTCGTTAGCTCGAGCTTTAGGTAGCTAGATCAAGAGGAGACTATTTAGATGGAGACTGTGTGAGATTTGAGAGAATGATATACATGTGGATTTGGGTCCTAGTTACACTCTGTGTAACTCTAAGCTATTTTACATCACTCAAAATTTCATTGTTGGATGTGAATTTTAACAAATCTACTGTTGGGTTAAATTCACCTCTAATACTCTACATGCTAGCAAAATATACATACGCACACTATAGCTGAGGAGTTATTGTTGGATTCTAATAAAAATATGGTAATATTGCACATTTATTGCTAGCTAAATTATTTAATTCTAGAGCATTTTTTTCCCTCTTTTATTTATTACAACTATCTAAGAAAGAAAGAAAAAATTATGCAAAAAAAAATAAAACCTTTAGAAAGACTAAGGATCCGTTTGGATATAGCTGAAAACTGAAAACTGAAAACACTGTAGCAAAATAATTTTTAAATGTGTGAACAGTACCGTGGAACCATCTTTTAATGAAAAAGTTGCTGAAAAGTGAAATTTGTGGGTCCCGTAAATAGTGCACAGGACCCACTGGGGTGCACTGTTAACGGGAAAAGTCAAACATTTCGACTAAAAAAACCACTTAGAGTTTGTTTGGCATCAATTTCAGCTTTTAGCTTTTAGTTTTTGTGTACTGCTTTTTAAAACCTCATTTTTTCCTGCATTATTTTTCACATTTTCAAATTTTTTCAAAGTACAAGTATGATTTAGCACACTTTCAGCAAAAGTTTAGCAAACAACTAAATAAACTGTAAACAGACACTAAGCTTAAACAATAGTAGAACAATAGAAATAGCTATTATATTACAATTCTGTTTCGGTAGTAATAGCCCATGTTCCACCCTAGGAATAATTTCAGGTCATTTCGATGTGTTTCATCCGTTTTGGATTTAGAGACGGAGCTAGAGGTTTGATTGAGGCGATTAAAATATAAACAAAAAATATATATCATCTATTTAGTATTAAGAAACTATCAACAAATGAAAAAACACAAAATAATTATTTCTTAATATATTAAAATACAATTTATCTATTAGAAGAGAACACGGCCTTCCTTTAAATGACGGAAATCACCAATATTAAATTTGTACTAACTCATTTTCCATAGGTAAAGACAAATCACAAAACAAACTTCTCTCTCTCTCAGCTTTGTGAATTCGTGGACTGTAGAAGATAAAAACTCATTGTCTATTGTGAGGTACAACTTCTCCAATCTGTGTATCCAGATTGCCATAGAAGGTTTTAGTTCTCTCTGCAATTCATTTTCTTTTTTTGGTAGTTTATTCATCATGGATGCATCGATGGAAGAACTTTGGAGAAACTTCAAACTTTCAGAAGAGGAAAAAGGAGTTACAACGGTGGAAGCTTCTAAAGTTACTGGCTCTAAGCAGCAGGCACATTATAGTATTATGTTCAAGCTGCAGACTAACAAGGAGTTCAATAAGGAAGCGTTTAAAGCTGCTTATGGTGATCTTTGGCGCTTTAATCAGGGTGCAACCATCAGAGAGGTGGGACAAAACCTCTTTATTGCTGTGTTTGGCTCGGAATATCATTTGATGACAATACTTGATAAAAGTCCATGGTCCTTTGATAAGAAACTGATTTTGATGAAGCATTTCTTGGATGATTCCAACCCAGCTAACGTCACATTTAGCCATTCTCCTTTCTGGATCCGTATTTTCAATATCCCCATAAAAAGTATGAAAAAGGCTATTGGAATCAGGATTGGTAATGAAATGGGGGAGCTTATAATAGTGGATGCACCTAAAAGTGGGCTTGCTTGTGGTCCTTTCCTTCAGGTCAAAGTGAACATTGATATTACTAAGCCTCTTATGCGAGGGAAGATGATTTAGATTGATGATCTTGAGGCTAGTTGGGTTGCTTTTAAATATGAAAGGCTTTCTACATTATGTTATAGGTGCGGTATTCCTGATCATCAAGATAAAGAATGTCTTTAGTTGAAGAAGGGATGTTTTTCTGCAGCTGAGGATGGATTTCAATTCGGACCATGGCTCCTCTCGATGGCACCAAAAGGAAATAGGAAAAAAGATACAAGGAATTCTTTTTCCAATATGCAGGATGATGAGGAAGATGATATTCAGTCACTTGCGGAGGATGATGAGGCTCTAGTTCAACGACGGCGACTTCAGATGGATCCTTTGTTGTTGGTGTCGATGGTGAACCCAGGGAAATCTGTGCCATTTGGTACAACCTCAAGAAGAGACGGTGGAGAATTAGTGTGGGAAAAAGCTTTGATTCCTAGTTCCGTGGGAGGTTTGAATTCTCAAATGGATCGAACAGCTAAGAATACTGAAGTTGCATCCAATTCAAACTCTGATAAGGGTGATTATTCTAGCCTATCAGATTTGGTTGATCTCAGTTCAGTTTCAAATTTGAAATTAAGGGATAATTTGTATAATTCTCATGAATCTAAACATTGTGATATGGCCGAAACTCATGTTACTGAGATAGCTGAGTTATCCTCATCCAATAAGGCCCCTCATATCAGTTGTTGGGATTTGGAGAAAGAAGCCAGGAATTTCGGAATTCCTCTTGAAAAACTACTTGATATTTCTGAGGATATAGAGATGGAATCCTCAACTGATGTTGTTGTTGAAATTCCAGAATTGAAAACTACATCTTTACGTAGTTGGAAGCGGATTATTAGGGATAAGCAAAATTTGAATTCTAAGGATTCTTCCACCTCTATGCTAGTACCTGCAAAGCAGCTTGCTGGAGCATTTGATCCTACCACAGACCTTGATATTAGTCATAAATAGAAAAAGCAATCGATTGAAAAAGACAGTTTTCAAGCATTTGCTCCTACCATTGGGGTTGGTACTCAACCCCAATTCAATCCATGAAAAATTCTCAGCCTTAAAACAAAAACAAAAAAAAAACAAAAAAAACAAAAAAAAAAAAAAAAAAAAAAAACAAAAACAAAAAAGAAAAAAGAAAAGAAAGAAAAACTCAATATTTTGATGTCCTTTTAATTCAAGAAGGTGTCGTTTGGCACTTTTTCTGGTTTTTTGGGCATCTAGAGACTTTGAAGTGAAGATTCGCTTTTCTTACAGTAGTTTGGATGTTGAAGATTTTTTTTTCTTTGATCTTATTTTCTTTTCTTTCTTTTCTTTACGATGTAATCGTGCTACTCTAGTGTATGCTAGTGTTGCAAAAGAGAATGAGGGAGTCACTATTTAGTTAATAGAATATCCATCTTTCTCTTCCCCATTGTATATCATATTTTTCAATTAATAAAGTCTATTATCGTTTCCTCTCAAAAAAAAAAAAAAAAAAAAAAAAAAAAAGACAAATCACAAATAAACAAATAATTGTACAAACAAAAAGAGCCAAATGCAGACAAAATACGTACTATGCACACAGGTCAGTGCTACAATTCACACTATAATAAACTGATTTTATAAAATTTTAGCAACCATTCAAAGTTTCAAACCAATTCCACTTTAAAAGGCTCCACCCAATATATCCAGAACAATAAAAATAAAGTAAGACAATCTACTCCCGTAAGTTTCTAAACCAATTCCACTTTAATAGCTAATTATTTGTTTTATAATAAAAAAATACAACTGTTTGGGCGGCAAAATTAAAGAGAAATACAAGAGTCCGCTAGGCGAAGAAAAAGAAGAGGGAGAAGTGGGGGAGGGGGACAATCGGTAGAATAGAGATTACCATCAAAAAAATAGAAGCGATGGCAGTGATGAGGGCCCCTTTTTCTTTTCTTTTTTTTTAACTGCTGATTTCTTTCTCTTTTTTTTTTTATTTATACTTTTTTATTTGATGATTTTCATCTTTTGGCCGAAATTCAGTATGTTCGATACAATTGAAACGACCTTAGAATAGTCCATATTTAAATTGACACAACATAGCAATGTTTCTATGCCGGCCTAGGTACTGGTATGGTACATAATTAACTCCTTTGGTTTGGTGGGACCCAACCATGATGAGGAAAGCAGGAAGGTGCTACCCAGCTACAACATGGAAGTCCATAGCTAAAACTAGGACCACTGCAACTCAAATTAAGGGTGTTGTGAAAATGGTATGACATTTTGCTATATAACCCTAGACCTTCTCATTTGATTAAGGTGACTCAACACTAACTTTGATATCCATATCTTGGTTTCCTTTTGAATATACATTTAAGGTGGAGGTCATCACATGTGTACAACTTGAACTTAAATTGTTTTATATTTCATCCATGGGTGTTTATGTAATGGATGATTGTACATTTTTCTTTGACACATCACAAATAAAGGTGGGATGATTAAAATCGTACATATATCCGCTGAAAATACCAAAAAGTACTAATTGAGGTTCAAGGAGAAGTTATACATTGAATAAACTTCGAAGTCACATACATTATTAGTAGTTTTCGTGAAGATTGGTGGTCAGTGTTTTGACAAAGTCGTCTTTTAATATGTGAAATTTATAAAGCACAAAAGGGACGATATCCTGAACAAGAGGATATCTATTAAATTCCATTACCATTATTCAACTCGCGGCTTGGGTTTTGATTTAGTTAAGTATTAGGTTTGATTTTTATGTCTACATATGTAGGAAATTTGTAAATTTAATTTTCGTGTTTTTGTGTTTGGTTGACAAGAAAATAAAAGAAAAATTGAAAATGTTCTTAATTTTTATTTTATTTGGAAAAAAAGTCTCCTGGAAATTTTTAAGAAATTATTTTAATTATTTTATGGGCTTTTTTTAAAAAAAAAAAGTTTTTATGGGCTTTTTTATATTACTTAATTCAATTATATGGGTGGCGTTTTTTACTTATTAAAACGATGACGTTAGATTTTTAAATACCAAATAATTATTTTGCTAAAATGCAAAACCCACCTTTTAAATTTTTTCAAAACTCATTTTAGTCATTTTTTCTTTCATTCATTTCAATCTTCTAAATTTCAGATTTATTCAATTAAGACCTTTCCGTTAACTTTTGTTAAAAAATTTTGAAAAAAAAAACCTGGAAAATACTTTTCTATCATTAATTGAAATTTTTTAATTTAAAAATTGGAGTTGATGGAAAAGCCTTAATTGAATAAACTTAAAAGTTAGAAAATTGAAATGAACGAAAAGAAAGTTAGAGGACTAAAATAAATTTTTGTAAAACATAGAGGGTAGGTTTTGCATTTTTGCCTAATTTTTTATTATTATTTTATAAGCCATGTAAGCTTCAAGCATGCCAATTGTGTCATTCGTTAACCACGTAGGAAATTTTAACTAGTGAGTTAGCGATAAGGTCTAAATTAGCTGCAAGTTGAAAATAACAAGACCAAATTGATTGTGACCTCAAAATGTAGGGACCAAAATGATATTTTTGCCTTATATTTAGTGCTACTATGAAAATATAATTGGACTTATAGGTTTTATTAATTAAATAAAATCCAAGACTCTATTATAAAAACAATCATCCCCTCCATGAAAATATTCATAGTGATACAAAATCATAAAACAACTTTCACTTTGTAAATTGATATTTTATTTATAAGGTCCTTGGAATAATTTATTAGTTATACTTATATTTTATAAAATCTAATTACACTTTGTAAATCGTTATTTTATTCATAGAAGTCTCCACTTTTAGAATCAAATAAAACATCTTAATTGATACCTACGTTATAGGCTTCACAGATGAAAATGTCAATTTGATCACCGATTACGAACTAGGGTTTTGAGTTTACAAAAAACTTGTACAACTAGTCTTGCACAAATAGTCTCATAAATGTCCAATGAATTAGTTCTTGCACAAATAGTCTCATAAAATTAAATATTTTATTAATCATATTATGTTAAACAACTTAGATTTAAGGGTACAAATTAGAACAAGACAGGGGCGGTGCTATACTTTATTCAGGGGGTTCAAATGAATCCCCTGACTTCCAAAAAAAAAAAAAATTATATATATAAAATATTTTTGGTTAGTTTAATACTTTAATTTATTGTTAAAAATATTTTTGCACACCTTAACTTAAATCTTACACTCTTATAAGAAGTATTTCTGACTCTACGAGTAAGAGTAAGTGTTTGTGAATTGTAAGTGTCACTCTTTATTATAAATTTATATTATGTGTGTGAGTGTGTCTAATATTGATTGTGTGCATTACTTTTTCTTATAATATTATTTGTGTGAATAATAACGTGTGTGGATGTTTGTATGTACAATATAAATATAATATAACTTTATATAATTTAATAATTAGGAAATAGAGAGGGTTTGTTGTATGTATGTATATTGTTATCATGTTATAATACCTTTTTGTTATAAAGTTAGTAAAATTCAAGAAAAAAAATTGTAAGTTAGTGATTGTTCAAGAATTTGATCGGTTAAGTAAACACGTAGTATATTATTTTATGTATAAATGAGTGTAGTTTTGTGCGGCAATAATTAATACACAGCCAATGAGTTGAGTTTAATTATTTAATTTAAAAATATTTTTTTATAAAAACAATGACAAATAATTAATAACAACTGCATTAAAATAAAAGGTCATGCTAACGAGTGCCCTTAGGATAATGGTTAACAATCCATTTTAAGAAAGTTTTGACAGAAATTTTATGGGAAATGGAAAAAACTGTCAAAATATTAATTGCTATTTTTTTCTTTTCCCATAAAAACTTTCTTTAAATAGATTGTTAATCATTGCTCTAAGGTCATCCATTAGCATTTCCCAAAAATAAAAACATTAGACAAACATAAGAAAATAAAATGTTCATTACTACTCACATTGGTAATAAATAATCATAATGAACTATCATATATGTAACAATTCAAAATTTGAAAACTTATTAAAAAAATTATAAAATTTCATTTTTTTTTGGGTCGACAACTCGATTTTTTTTTTCGGAGAGATTTTCAACTTATGGTGTCCGCTCCTGATGATAGCTCTTTATCATCAAACCAAGACACCAATCAGTTTTTGGTGTAGGCGGAGATTGAACCCCAGATCTCTTATACAACCATCAAAGACTTTACCAGTTGAACTCCAGATCTCTTATACAACCATCAGAGATTTTTTTTTTTAGGGGAAAATCTATAAATTCATTGAAATAAACCGGCTAAATAAGCCTGAAGTACATGAAAAACTTGTGGTGGGGTTTCCTCCATCCACACTAAAAAGTCTTGAATGTTAAGTACATGTTTGGCCAAACTATGAGCAACACTTTTACAATCTTTCGTTACATGAGAGTACAGTAATTTTTCAAACGAATAGGAGTAGTACTTAGCATCATTGATCAAAGGTCCTATGTGAGACATGGAGCTCTCGGAATCTGTTAAAGCGTTCACCACCAGCAATGAGTCACCTTCCAAAACTGCATTTTTCTCGCCAATTTCTACAACAAAAGACAGCGCCAGGCCTGCTGCCATCGCTTCGACTTCATTGCTATTGTGCGCTTTATTGACCACCTTGGAACAGGATGCCAAAACTTGACCCATGCTATCTCTGATGACCACGCTGAGACCTGACTTGTTGGTGCCTTAGCAAGTCATGCCGTCAAAGTTTATTTTCACCAAATCCGTTGGTGGAGGCTTTCATCTCTTCTTGACACGGGCTGCTCTCATTGTTGTAGGTACCTGACAGTCTAGGAATTCACTATACTTGTCCTTTGAAAGCTGGATGATCTGTTGGAGTGATGTGGAAGGTTGTCTGAGCTGAACTTGGTTCCTTTGTGACCAGATAGACCACATAATCATCGCTGCTAGTCCCACTTCTGTTTGCTGCTGCAGTAGCAAAGCCACAAGGTCTTTGAAGTCTGAGAAGCTTGATTGTCTTCTTATATGCTCTAGCCCAGAAGATGCCCACACCATGTTCAGCTCTTTACACTCCCATAGTGCGTGCAAAGGTGTTTCATGCTCAGCTCGGCACCGATCGCATAATGGATCTTCAATAATGGTTCTTCGCACCAAGTTGGCTTTTGTTGGCATCGCATTTTGGCAAGCACGCTACAACAAGTTTTTAACTTTGTTTGGCAGACTAAGACTCCAAATTTTTTTCCAAAGCATTGAATCCTGGTTGTGGGGTTCTTGGGCAGTTTGCAATTGAGCTTCCTCCTTAAGAAATCTATATCCTGACTTGCAGTTGTACCTTCCATCAGGAGAGTATGGCCAGAAAAGGATGTCCTCTGAGGCAATTCATCCAAGTGGGATTTTCTTGATGAGGGCAGATTCATCTTGTGCAAAATGTCCATCAATAACTTCATCGTTCCACTGCCTGGTGTTGGTATCTATTAAGTCAGCTACCATGGCTGTCTCCATGGATGCAATAGGAAAAGAAGTCACCTGTGGGGGGTGCTTTCTTGGAAGCCGGTTGTGCTGCCAAATTTTTATTGACTCCCCGTTCCCCACTCTCCATCTTACTCCCCTACTAAGCACATCCCTAACATGTAAAATGCTCCTCCAAGCATATGAACCCGACCTTGATTCTTTGGCTTCCATAATAGAGCAATTTGGAAAAAACCTTGGCTTGAATACTTTATAGAAAAGTGAGGTTTTGTTGTGGAAAAGGCGCCAAGCTTGTTTTGCCAAGAGTGAGTCATTATGAAGTGCTAAATCACAAAATCCCATGCCTCCAACCATCTTAGACTTGGTCAATTCTTCCCATTTTAGCCAATGGATCTTCCTTCAGTCACCCCTTTGCCCCCAAAAAAACTTTTTAATTAGACTTTCAATCTCATGACACAACCCCAATGGGAGTTTAAAGCAACCCATAGTGTAGGTAGGTAGGGCTTGGACTACGGACTTAATCAACACTTCTCTTCCCACTTGAGATAATAACTTGCCTTCCCACCCTTGAAGCTTTAGCCATATCCTCTCTTTAATGTAGTTGAAACTAGCCTTTTTCCTTTTCCCCACAAGAGAAGGCAACCCTAGGTACTTGTCATACTGCAAAATCTCTTGGACTCCCAAAGCTTGTTTGATGCTATTTTTTATATCTTCCGGAGTGCTCTTGCTAAAGAAGATGGTTGTTTTGCTTCTATTGACTTTCTGCCTCGATGCCTTTTCATACACCTCCAATATATTTAGCACCTTTTCACATTCCTCCACTGTTGCCCTACAAAATAGAAGACTATCATCTGTAAAAAGCAGATGCGTTAGTTTTGGGCCTCTTCTACAGAGAGAGAAGTCATGAATCTCTCCACTAGTCTCTGCATGCTTAATTAGGCCATTCAGTCCCTCAGTACATAGTAGGAATAAGAAAGGGGAGAGGGGATCTCCTTGCCTAATGCCTCTTGTTGGGTGCATTAGGCCTCTTGGTTCACCATTAATCAAAATGGAATATGTAACTGATTTCACACAAAATGAAAACAAAAAAAGAAACACTAGCCTCATTAACATGAAACTAAAGTGAAGTGGCTGAGTTGATTTGAACCAAAATCGAAAACTCATTTCCACTCCATATGGTTCAAATTTTACAGTAAAAAAGTCAAGTTAGTAAAAGAACAGAAAAAAAAAAATTATATTATGTTTCATTATTTTTTTATAAAAAGAATTTGAGAGAAACTAAAGACAATGAAATACATTTCTAAATTCCCATTTGGTTTGCATTCTACAAGAGAAAATAAAATGAGGAAATGAATGGAATTATATTATAGTTTAGTTCTTTCAAAAAGAGAAAGTGATGACAAAATAAGTTTATAATTGTTAGGTTCTAAAGACTTAGGTATTTATGTATTTGGAACTCTAATGTGTATTGTTGGCAAACCATGATCAAAACAATGTGTTTAGAAGTGTTTTAGTCTTGCTCAAAGTTGTGTATTTTATGTAAAGTTGGAATCGAGCTAATGCAAAAAGAATTATGCATTTCGGCCTGGCTCGATCAATCGAAGCTTAGGCTTGATCGATCGAATCTCAAGCAGAATGTTTTTTTCTGCAGATTTCTAACTCAGCCCTAGTTGTTTAAAACGTTTCAGGGTTTTCTAATTTGTCCTAAGTATAAAAAGCAAACCCTAGCCACATTTCAGTGTTGCTCATATTGCGGTTTGTATAAATCTCTTGTGAGAACTAAAGGAGCTTTCTTTTACACAAATTTAGGGTTTTCAAGGAGAAGATTTTATCTACACCTTGATGATCAACTCGGTTGCTGTCATTGAAGCTTAAAGAAAACACAAGCGGGTGTGCTTGTATCTGGTGGTGAATCCAAGAAATAAGGAGTCCGTGGATTCGAAGTTTGCACGTGGTCGTGTCAGTAATTCTACTGGTTGGTAGCAATAAGAAGTCGAGCGTGGGGGCTTGTAAGTCTTTTTGTATGAACTTCGATTCTTTCAAGATAGTGGATTCAAGTTTACCTTGAAGTTAGCTAGGTCAAATCCTCCCCAGGTTTTTACCGGTTTGGTTTCCTGGGTGATCATATCTTGTGTTATTTATCTTTCCGCTGCTTTGCATGATATGATATTTGTAATTGTGATAACCTAGATTTGTTAAATTGTACTAAGTAACAACTTGGCTAATTAACTAGGTTAAATCAATTGTGTTTTAAGGGGTCTAAAAACTATCAATAATATATTTGTTTTTTTAGACATAACCTTCTTTCCAAAACTCACCCATCTTAGAGAATATTTTAGTTGGCTTCAATTGAAAATTTAACCTCTTTTCCTCACACTTTTAGTAGTGTGGTATGATGATATAAAATCCAAAAGAATACTAAACTAACTGAATAGACCCGCAAAAGAAAACTCCCACAATCAGCTTTAATTCTTTTATTTTTGTTGCCTCTAACCACATTAGAGCTTCCTAACTAGTGCAATTGTACAATTTCCAATTATTGATAATAGAGGATCAATCATCTCAATCAAAAAAATAGCAATAGACATATCTAAAATCAAATAATCACCAACCAAACAATGAACAACAGTGGACCCCAATACAAAGAAAATACAATTGGTGAAGTTATCACAATTTTATTATAGTCATTCAAAAGAGAAAAGAAAATTTAAGAAACCCAATTCAGTTAATGAACTAAAAATCTGAAGATGCAGATCTTCAAGAGGCCTATAATAAACTTTGCAAAGTTGCTGCAAAGGATGCTATGAATGTTGAACTTGGCCTGAAGAAAATTGAATCTCTTGAGCTTGAAAAGAAGAATTTGCTTGTTAAACTATTTGATGCTAATGAACTTTTGAACAATGTGAAAACTGAAAACATGTTTTTTCTTGATAAAGTTAAATCTTTGGAACTTGATTTATTTGTTGCTAGATCTGCTAGTTCTAAACTTGATCAAATGCTGAGTGTTCAAAAGTCTTTTTCTGACAAAACTGGATTAGGTTATGTTGAAAGAATCTCTGTGTCTGCTCCCCATTCCACAAAGTTTGTTCCTTCATCTTCTTCTTCTGAACCTTCCACGCGTGAGATAGTGAGTGAAACTATCAAACCCCCTGTGAGTGAGGTTGTTAAACCCTTAGAAGGTTCATCATCTAGGAAGATTAGGGTTGATCTGAAAGAGTCTAAGTCTAAGAAGCCTACCCTATCTAAGGACAAGACACATGATAAGCCTGCATGGGTTTGTTACTTTTGTGGAAAGTTTGGACATATTCGTCCAAACTGTTACAAGCTGCAAGCTACTAAAAGAGCAAAAAAACCAAAAGTACCTGTGCCTTAAGCACAAGATCCTATGGTACTTATTGGTGAATTGGTAAAGGCTTTAAACCTTTATTCCAATCCTGGAATTGGTAATCATTCTCATGTGAATAAGAACTCCAATGCTCATGGTGCATCTAAAAGGTTTTGGATGCGAAAGACTCGAACTAACTGAGTCTTTCTGACTTGGTCCTTGTGCTTCATTGCTCTACCCTTTGTGACCATTGTTCTTTGGTTTTGTTTTTGTTTTTTTTGTTTTTCTAGGATTTGCATTGCATAACATTCATGCATTTCATTCTAGGTGTTTTTTTTTTTTTTTTTATAATAATAATAAATAAATAAAAAGCAGAAAAATGAAGCAAATTTTGTTTTATACTATTCTTCTTGGTTTTGAGAACAAGGTTGGTCAATTTATTTTCACATAACATGTCTTTTGTACCTTGTTTAACTTAGATGAGCTTACTTATTACACTTTACTAGTTGAAGCTTTGTAGTGCATGTTGTGTGGGAAAGATGTTTACGGTTTTTGATTATTCTGTCTTAATCTTGAAGTCATATGTTTTTGAATGTTTGACTTGAACTTTTAGAGAAAGGCATAAATAATCATCTCACCACTGTTCACTAGCCAATCATGAACACCTTAGTGCATATCATAAGATTTTATGCTCGAGAAAGTGTAGCACATGCACAAAAAAAAATAAGGTGAAGCCTCGGTTTAAATTGCTTAATTCTTAAAATTAAAATTGGTGTGTACTATTAGGCTTGATGCCAAACTCGCATGACGTAAAATTGGTATGTATATTATGAGGCATAAATACAAGAAACTTACATGATTGCAAGCTTATGATCTAGGAGATGTGAGAGTTATATGATGTAACTCTTTAGGTGATAGTCTCTTTTAAATTCTTTATGATGAATTTTGTAGACTTTGTGATTGATTGCTATTCACATATCACCTCATATGTATCTCAAGCTTTTGCTAGTTGCACACACTACACAAGTTACTCTTTGCTAAACTTTATACATGTTATTGTGTGTGTTTATGGTCTGACCAACCAAGTTTTGCAAATACTTTGAATTTTGTGCAAAATTAAGTTGTTGCTTGAAAATTTGTGGAGAATGCAAGAAATTTTGTTTTGGGGAATTTGGGCTTAAAATTCTTGTTTTTTTTGAAAATCATATCATCTCATACTCATGCATTATTGTTCTTAAATTTAAATGCTTTGAGTTGATTCTAAATGTCTTTTTCAAAATTGTGTTTTTTCCTCAAACTTGGTGAGCCTCTGCCCATTTCGATCGATCCATTCTGTTTTTCGATCGATCGAAAATTTTTAAATATGTTTGAGAGAGTCTCTGTCTGTTTCGATCGATCGAAACTGATCTTCGATCGATCGAACTTGTTTCAAACTGTTTAAATAGAGTCTCTGTCTATTTCGATCGATCGAAACTCGTGAAACATGTTTTTTTTAAAAAGTCAAATTGGACTTTTCAAAGACACTTTTTCCAAAAGTTTTTAAACTTTCCTCTCTCTCCAACTTGGCTAAGGCTCCACCATCGATTTTTTGTCATTTTCCTCCAAGTTTTTTGCAAGGTTTTTGTCCTTGAAGGCTGGTAAGTCTCTTTTGCCCTTCCTTTTGCATTTTATTTCATGTTTTCATGCATTTTTCATGCATTGTTGTGGGTATTTTCGGCACTTTCAATATATTGGGGTTTTTGATGTTTCGAACCTGTTTTGGTGAAATTGATCAATGGGTTTTTGTTCTAGGATGCTATAATGATGATTCTTATAGTTTAATTTGATCAATTTTGTGGTTTTGAAAAATTGGAAATTCTAAGGTTTGAAATTGATCCGAATTGGGGATTTTGTCTAATTGGGTTAAATTGATGAAATTGGCTTGTCAAATTGATGTATTTGGTCATTATTTTTTGAATTCTATCATGTGTGATGATCAATTCGTCAATATTTTTCAAATTGATCAAGTGGTTTTCCAAAATTTTGGGGTTTTTGTGTTAATACCTCAATGTTCAAGCCAATTTTGTGAATTTGAACTTTTTGGACTTAATTCACTGCATTAGAACATGCATCATACCATTTAAATTTGTCATGCATCATATAAATTTTAATTCTATATTTTTTTGTGCTAACTTGCAGTCTGCCCTTGGTTTTGTGTTTTGTTCTTTTGCTCTGTGTTTTGGTCCTTATCTTAGCACCATGCCTAGGAAAACTAAAGCCAATAGGACCCCTTCCACTTCCTCTGTGTCTCCCTCTAGGGTTGAGGAGTTTAGGAATGATAAGTGCAGAGAGGCCTTTGAGACTTTAAACCATAAGCGTAAGATTTGGGCTGAGCGAGTTGTAGTCTTAGATGAGCTTGATCCAGCCATTAGGGCCAATTTTGAGTCTCGAGGTTAGTTGCCTCTCTTAGAGATAGATCATCCACCCCCGACCGCCCTGATTAGAGAGTTCTTCTCGAACCTCTCTTGCCACGTCTATGATTCCAACACCCTTGTTAGGAGTTGGATATGAGTTATTGAGTTCACCAATACCCCTCGGGTAGTGACTGAAGCTCTTGGGGTTCCAATTGTTCAGGAGCCTGACTATCCCTATGATGAGTCACCTTCATTAGATGTAGTCATGTCATAAATCACTGGGTCATCTATCCAGTGGGGTTCTGATCCTCGGATCACGTCCACTGAGCTTACTGAGACTGCCTATCTTTTCTTTAGGAAAGCGTGTCATTCGTTGTGGCCTATTTCTCACTTCCACACCATCCCTTTAGAGCAATGTGTGTTTCTGTATGCCTTTGTTTCTGGAGCGTCTATCAATTTTCCTCACTTGTTCCTTCGTTCTTTGAACAAGGTTCATAGGAGTTCTGCTATAGGGCATACGCTGATTCATCCTATTTTCATTCATAGGATTTTGCTCTTTTTAGGTCTAGATGGTTTTCCGTCTAGTGAGCCAGTTCATGTTGTTGCTCCCATAGGTGCCACCTTTCTTCGTCAGAGGGCTGCTCACTTGTGAGTTGCTCCTTCTCGTCCTAGAGGTCCATCATCTAGTGGTGTTCCCCCTCCTCCCTCTTCTACAGGTGTTGATGCTGCTGAGACATCAAGTGCTGCTGCTAATGATGATGTTCCTCCACCGACTACTTCCGATGATTCAAACATTCGTCACATGTTGGATCATGTCTTGACCGTTCAGGCGGCTCATGGACAGATTTTGGTGGACATGCTCGATGAGATCCGTGCCTTGCGTGCGAAGTTGGTGCAGTTTAGACCACCTCCCTTTTGATGATGGATTCTGTTTGCCCTTTGGCATTCCGTCACAAAAAGGGAAGTACTTTGTTTACTTGTATTGTTTCCACACATGTGGTTATGTATTTTGTTTAGTATTTCAGGAAATATACAGGTTGATTCAATTGAGCTGCTGTCTACACTTGCAACTGATGGATAGTAGTTAGGATTGAATTTGTTTTATGAGCATTATTTTTTAAAGGGCTTTTTATTTTGTAAACTTTGAGCTTCTAGTTGTGTTTTGTCACGGATTGCCAAAGGGGGAGTTTGTTAGGTTCTAAAGTCTTAGGATTTTATGTATTTAGAACTCTAATTTGTATTGTTAGCAAACCATGATCAAAACAATGTGCTTAGAAGTGTTTTAGTTTAGCTCAAAGTTGTGATTTTATGTAAAGTTGGAATCGAGTTAAAACATGAAAGCATTGTGCCTTTCGGCCTGGCTCGATCGATCGAAGCTCGGGCAGAATGATTTTCTGCAGATTTTTCCAACTCAGCCCTAAGTGTTTTAAAACGTTTTTAGGGTTTCTTATTTGTCCTAAGTATAAAAGGCAAACCCTAGCCACGTTTTAGTGTTGCTCATAATTGCGGTTTGTGTAAATCTCTTGTGAGATCTAAAGGAGCTTTCCTTTACACAAACTTAGGGTTTTTAAGGAAAAAATTTATCTACACCTTGATGATCAATTCAGTTGTTGCCATTGAAACTTAAAGAAAACACAAGCGGGTGTGCTTATATCTGGTGGTGAATCCAAGAAAGAAGGAGTCTGTGGATTCGGAGCTTGCACGTGGTCGTGTCAGTAAGTTCTACTGGTTGGTAGCAATAAGAAGTCGAGCGTGGGGGCTTGTAAGTCTTATTGTATGAACTTCGATTCTTTCAAGATAGTGGATTCAAGTTTACCTTCAGGATAGCTAGGTCAAATCCTCCCTAGGTTTTTACCGGTTTGATTTCCTAGGTGATCATATCTTATGTTATTTATTTTCCGCTGCTTTGCATGATTTGATCTTTGTTATTGTGATAACCTAGACTTGTTTAATTGGACTAAGTAACAACTTGGCTAATTACCTAGGTTAGATCAATTGTTTTAAGGGGTCTAAAAACTATCAGGGTGTAAGCCAGCCAAGGCCAATGGACCAAAATCTTAAACTCAACAAGTATGAGGGGACAGAATTGAAAGACCCTAGTTCTTACAGAAGATTAATAGGAAGGCTTCTCTACCTAACTATAACTAGGCTTGACATAACCATTGTTGTGCACAGATTAAGCCAATTTATGGCACATCCTAGAGAACCACACTTGAATGCAGCCAATAAAATCTTGCAATACCTCAAAGCAACTCCAGGACAAGGGTTGTTCTTATCAAGAAAATCAAAGTTGCATTTGAAAGCTTTTGCAGATGCAAATTGGGCTTCCTAACTTGACATTAGAAGATTAATGACTGGTTTTTGTGTCTTTCTTGGAGATTCTCTAATCTCATGGAAATCTAAGAAACAGTAGACAGTGTCTCAATCCTCAGCAGAATCAGAGTATAGATTTATGGCAGTAGCTCTTTGTGAAGTTATTTGGCTTATGTTCTTACTCAGTGATATTCAAGTAAAACACTCTCAAGCAGCTCTCCTATTCTGTGATAGTCAAGTAGCACCATATAGCTACCAATCCTATCTTTCATGAAAGAACCAAGCACATTGAAATTGACTGTCATCTTGTACAGGATAAATTCTTGGAAGGTTTTATTAGATTACTACATGTTAGAACAAATTCCCAAATTGCAGACTTGTTAACAAAGGCTCTAAATGCATAACCATTTTCTTTGCTTGTGTCCAAGTTGAATATGGTCAATATTCATGCCCCTCTTCCATGGAATGACAAAGAGAAGAAGCAATCTGGTAGTTCAACGATAGAGTCATCTAAGAGCAATAGATGGCATAAACGACAAGTAGTTTTTCTTTGTATATAAAAGTTAAGCATGTAATTCACATGTGTAATTAGTTAGTTAGTTTGTTAGTATTGGAGGGAAAGTTAGTTAGTTAGTTTTGTCCCCCTGTTCCTATATATGTTAGCATAGCAGTTTGTACATTCAATTCACTCAATACAATTTTTCTTCTAGATTTTTCTCTGTTTCTCAATACATATATATATAGAGAAAACATTAGGTCCGGAGCTGGCGTAAAACCAGTGTTTTACACCAACCAATGAGACCACTCCACGTCAGTTTACTTAAGTCAACAGTATAACCTCAAAAAAAAAAAAAAAAAAACATTTCAAACTCACACGGTCACAGCTTCCTCTGCTTCCTTCACGCCATTCCTCTCTTCTCATCTCTTTCTTCACGCAAACCTCCACCACCGCCACACAAATCGCCCACCGGAGCTCACCGCCACAAATTTCGCCAGAGCTGTGCGTGGAGCTTGGAAACAAACCGGAGCCGCCGTAAGCCACGATCCAAAGGTTTGTTTTTCATGATTTTCCCTTTTCCCCAATTTGGATTTCGAACACAACCTGACTGAATGTATTCTCGAGAGAGAAATAGCAAAAACAGTTTTCAGAGAGAGAGAGAGATAGACAAACAGAAAGATAGCATCTTTCTTTGTTGGTATAATCGATCTGAGAAAACAAAAGCTAAAAGCTTTTTAGGCGAGCAGAGAGGCAGCTGGTTTTTCTTTTGATCCAACAGCCTCTTCTCTCTCTCTCTCTCTCTCTCTCTCTCTCTCTCTCTCTCTCTCTCTCTCTCCTGGATTTTTCAAGTTCCAATTCACTTTCACACGCGTTGTGTACCCAAATGATGGGAATTTTTTTGGTTTTGTGTGAAGATTTTTGTGGGTTTCGATGTGATATATGTATTGGATAGTGAGGAGTAGAAAGTGGGGTTGTGATAAGAGAGGGTTCTGTTGTGGTTTTGATTAGAAATTCTAATTGGATGTGATAGCCACATCTCTTCAAAACGAAATGGTCTTTTCTTCGATGGTAGGTCTAGAGGTGCAAGTACAAGTAGGATAGGTCGGTGATCCGACGAATCACTATGTAAATGATAGACCCTTAAACCTGGGAATTTCATAAACCAATCATTTGTATCTAGTCCCCTTTCAAGCCTTTCCCATATTGAACTACCATTCACAAAATGCCTACTCCAAGTGAATTTTGGCCCCAAGTATCCAAGGTCCATGAAATTGCATTTGTCAATGACTTCTCGAAATAATTGCATCTGATTGTGAGGCTAAGCTACTCAACCCAATTTTTCATCTTGTTTTGTGATCTCGTTGAAATCACCCATACATATCCACGGAACTCTGGAATTGGAATTAAGATGCCTAAGTTGATCCCAAGCTTCCCATCTTCTGCTTGTCTATGGTTCACCATAAAAACCAGTGAATCGCCATTCATTCTTCGTACCTTGATTGATAACAACATCAATGTAATACCTGTGCGACCCTACAACCTTCAAATTAATTGTTGACTTCCAGAATAGAACCAAACCCCTTCCTCGGCCTTCCCTTTGAACTACCCATCTGTGATCAAAATCTATGTTACGTTGAACTTGTTCTAGCCTTGCTTCATCTATTAGAGTTTCGGCTAAAAAAACGACAGAGGGATCTTTTACCCGTATGATTTCTACAAGCTCTTTCCCTATACGTAGGTTCCCAAGTCCACGACAGTTCCATGCTAAGCAACTCATTGTTCCTAGCGGGGCTGGGAACTAGCCTCCACCAATTCGAAATAGGCACCATCTTCAACTGAGAAACCTGTACTCGCTTCTTTGGTAACTCTGGTAGAAACTCACATATGCTAGCACTTCTTTTTTGGCCTAAACAATACCCAAAATTTTCATTGTTTGTGGGAACCCCTTGTCTTGCACGGCGGGTCCAGGTTGGCAGCACTCGAAGGTGCTCATGTTTCAATGAAACCCTAACAGCCTCATGGGCATCACGTGGCTCATTAAGATGGTTGGCTATTGTAACATTAACCCGGTCACGTGACTCTTTAAAGTGGGATGCATGTGTCTCATTAACCCGGTTTGAGTTTGAGGGAGTATATGGATCACGTGGTTCAGTTACAATAGGAGTTGAATGCTTTGAATTTTCAGATTTAAGTGCTGCCAGCTCAACATTAATTTCCGAAACGTACTCATTATTTTGGTTCTTAATGCTGTCCGAAACTGAAGGAGTAATTGGGGTCTCATGATTCTCCTTAATTGCATCTAGTTGCTCCTCATGTAACGTATTTCGTTGGCTAACGTTACTTGCTGAATTTGGACTGTTCGGCTTCCCAATGTTGTTTCTGTCTCCGTCAACCTGTGGTGTTTCTTCAACCATAACAACTTGGTCCATCGGAGGTTGAACTGAACCATCACAGTCCATGGCCGAAACAGCTTGCTTCCTTGCCATGTAAAAACCTGGGACTTTAAACACATTCTTTTTTGAAGGGACAAAAGCTAAGGCTCGAATACTAGGACCAAACTGACGTTGATCTGGTTGAAGTGTCCCCTCGCTTTCGATCCACATTTCACAATCCTTATCATCATGAGTCAAGCATCCACACCAGTTGCACAAGTTTGGATGCCTCTCGTACTTGAAGCTAACCCATGTTTGCTTTCCATTCCCCAAAGAGACAAGGCATCCTCGGCACAAAGGGAGTGATAAATCTATTGAAGCCTGAACTCGTAAAAACTACCCCCGTCAGAGTCCTTAGGTTCAATAGGAGGAGAAACATCCCCAATGACTGAACTAATCTTTAACGCCGCCTCCATAGTCATATAGCGTATAGGAATACCATGAAGCTGAACCCAAAAACTTGCTTTGTTGAATTTGAGCTCATGGATGGCTTCCTCTTTCTCATATCATTCCATCACTACTAGGTGTCTGTCGAAACTCCATGGCTCGCTCTGTAAAATCCACTTGACATCCGCTTTATTGTCAAAGGTGAAGAGTATTATGTGGTCTCCCATATTCTGAATCTTGAAGCCATTACGTGCCCTCCACAATGGGGTGAAGGTTCTTGCGATGACATCAATATTCAGAGCTCGCTTTGTGAAAAACTTTGCTGCAATGCAAAAATCCTTAGTTGAATCCTCTTGGTTGAGGCAACATCCCGGCCCCTCCCTCTCAGATAAAGTTAGACGGCTCCAATTTTGTGTAAGGTTGTCCATTGATTGGTTGAAGGCGCAAATCTCACTCTTGTGTTTCCCTAAACCCCAGAAAAAGAACCCACTACCCGAGGAATAATCTTGTTATTCCATGGAGACTAAAGACGCCTTCGTAGTGAAGGGACAACCTATTCAACTGCAGCAAAGAAGTTAAGCTTCTTTGAGAGAGACTTTTTTTCCTGAACTCTTCTCTTGACTAACCATCAGAGACTTAACCACTCTCCTAATCAAAATATCGCGCGACCAAGGTCATGAAAAACATTATACCCGCATAAACTAGATAGAAAATTGAGTCAAGATGCAGGCGTTTAATTCTGGTGCCACAGAATTGTCTGCCAAAGAAAGCAAAGGGGACCAAAACAAAACAAAGCCCGGTACTAATAAGACAGTAAAGTAAAACCGACCCAGATTCGCATATGACTCCCAATGAATAATAGTAGGACACCCATAATTGGACTAGAGCCATCTTGAACAGCACACTGATGTACCCGCTTGGAAGGAGTAGAAAAGTCATTATGGCTGAGAGCGTAAATATTGTGATATAATTTATCGCTGCGACGATATCAAAATTGGCATAAGACTTTCGGGCAATGGCTGTCCCTGCGTAGTGTAGAGGTCCACTACTACTGTCATCATTGATTTCAGGATATTTGTCATCTTGCCAAAGTCCCCCAGGAGGGGTGATTACCACTTGATAGGTGATTGTTATAAGCAGTGCAGCAACCACCAAAAGCGCATTGAGGTAGTCGTTCGATATTCTCGACCCTTCCCGAGCAGTATTTATGAGTAGTAATCTCTCAAAAAATAAGACAGTTTTTCTGAGTATTCGTGATCTCTCATAAAATAAGACTTTGGGTTTCCTTATGCACTATTCATAACAATTAACTTCAGGAAGAAATGAACACGAACAAGATAAAGCTCCAGCATGGCTTAGCATATCTCTGATCTCGCTGTTGTTTACTTGTCTTTGTTCTTGCAACATGTCCTTCGCTGTATGACCCTCTAAATTCCTAGCGTTTAAATTAACCCCACAATTTAGTAACTCCCTCACGGCCTGCAGATTGTAGTGATACAAACGCATTAGGATTTTTTTTTTTTCTTCGTTAAAGAAAAAAAAAATGATCATGATGTATTACTTGCACGATAGACATTCACAACACAAATGTGTTTCTTTAGTATGTAAATAATCGAGGAAAGGAGAGAGCTTGCCTCGGTTTGGTTTTTGGATACTGCCACGTGCAACACAGTGTTGCCTTCCTCATCCTGCCGGTTCAGTATCTCCCTGGCATTTTCAGACTTATTTTTTCGGAGCCATCTTACCAAGCGTTTAAAAGCAACCAAGTTGTTGTTTTCCAGGGCAATATGCAGAGCGGTTTGGTTTTGAATCGTCACATCTTCAATAGAATTGGGACAGTCTGATAGAAATTTAAACAATAGATCAAGTTGCTGCTCTGTTGCTGCTGCTGCAGCAACATAATGCAAAGGAGTTCTACCCTCCTTTCCTTTTACCTGGACAAGGTCTCCATCAACCTGTAGAAGCCGATGCACCATTTGGGTATGCCCTTTTTGTAGAGCAAGGTGAATGGGGCTATACCCATTTGGATTTGGCTTCTTGGCAAATGAAAGCTTTAATCTCATCATCTCCAGCCAATATGGGCAAATGCCCTTTTCACGCAAAATATTCAGCATTCTACCCTCTTTCTTAAACTAATTAGGGAAATGTCCCTCTTTTATAACTCAATTTTCTAAAAATCAAGTTTCAATTTAAAACTCGATTTTTGGACAATCAAGTTATAGCAAACTGAAAATTAAAATAAAAAATAAAATTAAAATTAAAAAAACATTTCTGAAACTCGAGCTCCATGAACTCGAGTTCCATGCAATTTTTTAAAGCTCTATAGTGGCGTTTTAAATCCCTATAGTAGTGTTTTAAAATATGAAAGTTTTTTAAGTTTGATCACTCCATAAGGAGCCCTAGAGTGACGTTTTAAATCCCTATAGTGGCGTTTTAAAACATGCAAGTTTTTTTTTTAAGTTTGATCGCTTCATAGGGAATCCTATAGTGGCGTTTTAAATGGAACTCGAGCTCCATGAACTCGAGTTCCATGCAATATATATATATATTTTAAGTTTGATCGCCCCATACTCGATTTTCTACAATTTGATTTTCAAAATATGGGCATTTCCCTAATTAGTTTGGGAAATGAGAAAAAATGCTGGTTTTTTTGCATGAAAAGGGCATTTGCCCATTTTGGCCCATCATCTCCATAGCAAATTTGATGCGTACGGGGTCGTCAGGTTCAGCAAATGCAATTATGTGTAAAGGAGTATCAACAAATGATAGCGCATCGATGTCCTCTAAAATTTTTACATCCTCCCGAATTAAACTATAAAAGGCTTCAATATCTCCATCTTGAGCAACCCGGTTCAAACTCTCAATTCTCTCACCCACTATAGAGAGGGCTGACATAGTATTCCATGCTATATATGATATAAAATAGTGGAAATTAATGGTTAAAGGCTAATAGCAGCTAGTTGGAGGGAAGAAAATGGTGTATTTTTGTAACCTGCAGGAGCAAACAGTGTCTCTATTTATAGCAGCTAGAGACCAGATTGGGCAAGTGGGGAGAAAATATCTAAGCTGTTGCAGCTCCAAGAATTTTCTTTTCAGGAGTTATTTAAAATCTTAAATTAAATAAAAACATTTTTAAAGGTAAATTAAACAAGTAAGTCAAGGTCGTCAAGTCATGATCTAAGAGAGAAGCACTAGCATTGGTTTCTTATTGGGCGACAAAAATTTGGTTTTAGAGAGATGCAAGTCAAGGTCGTCTAGTTATAGCAAAGCTTTTATTTCCACAATGAGGGTCCCACATAGATATGTGATTCCAACATATCTTGAAATATCAAAATAGCAATTAGGGATATATATGAAGTACGAAGTATGAAAATCTTTTTATGGATAGGATCAAAACCTATGCATATTCACTAATTTTATATAACAGTGTTAATTTTTTTTATAGGTGAGAAAATTTTATTGATAAGAGACTACTTCATGCCGTCTTGCATGAAAGACCCTAAAGAATTTCATACAAATAAAAAAAAATTATATAAAGTTATAAACTAAAAAATTTAACAATGATAATATGGACATAAACAAAAACAATAAGGATATGAAAATAAAATACAATGATTGAATCAATATAATCACCACATATGAAATATTTCCATGGCCATAATTTCAAGTCTTTCAGGTTTCAAACCTAAGACTTTCACCATTCTTATCTCTTAAAAAAAGGAAAAGAAAAGCAAAATCATGTTTATTTTTCTCTATTAATTTAACTAAAATACTCAACAAAATGCCGAAAACCAATTTAACCAAAATTTTTAGAATTCATACGGATATGCTTATAGTTTCCAAGAACATTGGAATAATCTTAAGCAATATCTTTAAGTAAAGTTTGGGCTGAAATAGAATTCTGCAGATACGTGTTTCAATCGATCGAGCCTGTCTTTCAATCTATCAAACCAGATAGATTTCGAATTCTTCTTTCTGCAGCTTGTATATTCTTGAATCGTGACTTGTATCACCTTGAGCATTGTCTAATAATACCTATAGACTCTAAGATTTATATCTAGACAAATTTGTGTTCACGTTTTGCCAGCTGTTCTAAAGTTTTAGAACCTAACAGTTACAAAATATGATCATGCCTCAACAGTTTTACAAGAACTAAATAATAACCATGTAAGAGTGATAATAACTAATGAAACAAATAAGATTACCTTTCTCTCCATACAACCAATCTCTAGTGCAAACCAATTATAAGAAGGTTTAGAGATTTAGGGTTTGTAGAGTTTAGAGATCTAGGGTATATAAAGTTTCAATTTCCAATCATATCCCTTATAAGTTTTTGTAATTACTCACTTTTCTTTTTAAATTTAAAATATAGGTTGGATATAAAAGGTATTTGACAAATTTAAAATAAAATGAGTATTTATTTGTTATACGAGTTAAACAGGTTGCGTTAAATGGGTTATTTTGGATTGACACAAATAAATTAGCAGGTCAAATGTGCCTATTGCGGGTTACGCGGGTTGACCCGCTTATGACACATTTCTTATCGTGTCGCTTTCGGGTTAACCCATTTATGACCCAAACCCGCTAAGGCCCAACTCTAACCTGCAAAAGACCAAGTCAGGTTTGTGTCGTGTTCACAGGTTGGGTCGAACATTGACACCCCTAAAAACACACACACAAAAAACAAAAAACAAAAAATAAAATAAAAGAATATGCACTATGCTTATCTACACAAAACATCAATAAAAGCCCACACAAATATATTATCTAGCAAAATTGAGCCATTTGCATGGTGAAATATTGGTTAGTGAAGGATTTAATTCTTAATAGATGAAAAAAGAAATCAAACCATATATATGCCACTAACATAAGCAAAACTCAAACGAATATGTTAGTAATGGTATAGATAAGCATTGATTCTTTAAAGGCCACGAGAAACTATTTCACGGTTTATTTGATATTTGTGTTTAGGTCAAAACTTCAAATAGAAATCACAACTTACATGATCAAATCAACCAACAAAATTTCAACAATTTTTGCACTAGAGATTCATATATGAGAGAGAGAGAGAGAGAGAGAGAGAGAGAGAGAGAGAGACCAAATCTAGGGCAGTGGACTGATGGTGCTGCTTCCAAATATGCTACTGTTGTTCTTACTATCATCTGCCTCTCCTTGCTTCGAGTCTCAGAGTCTCACTTGTCACTCTCTCTTCTCTTCTCTTGGTTAGCCGCTTAGATTTTCTTTTCTTTTCTTTTTGGGCTGGGGGGTGGTCTTGCATGTTGTGGTTTTCTCAGTTCTCACAAGATTTTTTTTTTTTTTTTTGGATGAACAAAAATTGAATAGTAGCACAACCTAAGTTGGCATCTTCTACGTAGGCGTGACTATAGTAACACCTTACCCACTAGGCCTAGACCTGTAGGAGCAGGAATGGTTTCCTCTCTTTTTTTTTTTTTCTTTTTTTTTTTTTTGGTTCCTTGCGTGTCTCTATTTTGGTTAGTTAGTTGGGCTTAAGTTTGCTTTTGGTAATTTTTGCTATTGATGGCCGAATTTTTTTGGGCTTGTTAATTTTATTTTAAATTTTATATCTATAATTTATACTACTATTTTAGAGTCTTTCAAGCTGTCTAAGCCATGGACTCTAAATAAAACTCCTAAATTTTAGGTAAATTAAAAAGAAAAAAAATTTCCACCATCTTTCTACATATATCATAAAATTAGGCTCCACCTCTTCTTACACTTTTTAACTTAAAAAAAAAAAAAAAAAAAAAAAAAAAAAAAAAAAAAAAAAAAAATTATAACAACTTGGATTTTTGATAGAGTTGAACACGTGCAAAAAAAAAAATTGTGAGAGAAAAACAAAAAAGGAGAGAGATTTTATGATGAATGAAAACTATAAACCTTTCCCCCAAAAAAAAAAAGCCTCTGAGCATGCATGTGGGGCTAGTTTTTTATTTATTTATTTATTTATTTTTATGGCTAGATTATTAAGAGGGCTAAGCTTAATTTTATTGAACCAAATTACTAAAACTAATACATATCTATAAATATATATATATATATATATATATATAATAGTATTTTATTTTTAAAAAAAAAAAAAATGGGTGAGGAGGGGCACTACCTTACGTCCAACTATAGCTCCGTTCCTGGATGGAGAGTTGTACTACCCAATTTAGCCTGCTAGCAACAAGTTTATTTTGAAAAATGCATCGGGCGAGGTCTACTACACTATTTCCAAACCGTAGCACAGCAATCTGGAGTATGGACTTGACTTAGTATTGGGACTTTCATGCATGCAAGTGGGCCAAAATGATGAGGTGTGGTATTACATGTATCACCCTCTCTCACAAGGGTGGACCCTACTAGGAATGAAGCCAAGACTTAGAGTTAGGGGCAGAAGTATAAACAAATATATATATATATATATATATATATATATATATATATATATGAAACTCCAAATTAGCATTCATTTATTATTAGTAAACTATTAACAAAGACAAATACACAAAATTATTGTTTTTTAATATATTACAATGTAATTATTTATAAAATTGGAACTCGCCGTTTTTTTAAATCTTTGAAATCATCTATGATTAAATCTGTGCTAATTGTTACAACGATATCCCTTTCAATGAATAACATCATTACACACAACAGACAAACACTCAACATCTAACCAATAAATTTCAAAGTTGCAAATAATCTCTTCAACTATTTACCCAAAAAAAATCTATTTAATTTTTTAAAAGACACTAACAGCCAAAAACACTATCAAATGCACAAAAGTGACAAAACAACACATGGCCATCGGTGATGTGTTACAATGTTAGTCATAAGACTCACCACCATTTTTTTCTTTAAATTCCTTTTAGCTTTAGTAAAGAGAGAAAGAGAAAGATGGATTCTGCCTCTCTCTCTCTTTCTTTTATTTTTGGATGTGGAGTGTGGACTGTGTGGAGCTCTCTCATCTTTGCCTCTCTTTCAATTTTCTTCACTACTCATTATCAAATCTAAATTAATCAACCAAGCACTAGTGATTCAGATATGAAAGGGATAAAATATTCTCAACCAAAAAAAAAAAAAAGGAGATTAGATATAATTACCAATAACTGGGCAGTGCTGCAGTGGACTGGTGGTAGCGTTTGGCGTGGTGGCGGTCTGCTTCTGCTACACTACTACTACTGTCTGCTGTGCTGCTGCAATGCCGCTACCTAACCCCTCCTAGGTCTAAGGTCTCACTTAGTCTTAGTAAGTTAGGTTTTCTTTTTTCTTTTTTCTTTTTTCTTTTTTCTTTTTTCTTTTTTCTTTTTTCTTTTTTTGGTGTCTTGCATGTGTTTTTTTTTTGGGGTGTTGTTTGGGCTTAGGATTTGTTGTTGGGTTAATATTTTTTTTTTTTTTTAGTTTTAAAAATATCAATATTATTGTCAAGGAGAGCAAAGTGCAATTTTATTGAAAAAAATTGCTAAAAGTAATATATTATATATATACTTTTTTTTTTAAGATCTGGGGGGGCCACTGCCCCCCCCCCCCCCCCCCCCCGTCTAACAATAGCTCTATCCTTGGACCCCACACTTGTGGGACCCACCCCATATGAGAGGGTGGAGACTCACCAAAATAGGCCAATATCAAAATGTTTTGTTTCAATGGACAAATGAGGACAAGATTCAAAATAGCATTCAAAACATTGATTAAAAGTGCTCACTGTATAAACTTCTGTGACTAATGATCTATTTTGTCCTAAGATAGAATTAGGCGCAATGACCACTTTGCTCATTATAAAGCATAGAAGCAATAACGTTAGGGAGCTATCATTTTGTTCAAATAAATTATACTTTGCTCCCCTCAACAATATTATTGATATTTTTAAAAGGTATAAAACAATATTAGCCCAACAACAAAACTTAAGCCCAAACAACACCCCAAAACAAACACACACAAGACACCCAAAAAAAGAAAAAAAGAAAACCTAACTTACTAAGAATAAGTGAGACCTTAGACCTGGGAGGGGTTTGGCAACGGCACTTCAGCAAATAACGATAGCAGTGTAGCAAAAGCAGACTAGCACCACACTAGACGCCACCACCAATCTACCACAGCACTACCCAAATTTGGTCATTATATCTAATCTCTCTTCTTCTTCTTCTTTTTGGTGAGAATATTTTATCCCTCTCATATTTGAATCACTAGTGCTTGGTCGATTCACTTAGATTTGATAATGAGTTGTGAAGAAAATTGAAAGAAAGATAGAGATGATAGAGCTCCACACAATCCACACTCCACATCCGAAAGTAAAAGAGTGAAAGAGAGAGGTAGACTCCATCTTTCTCTTTCTCTCTTTAATAAAGCTAAAATGATTTTTTTTTTTTTTTAAATAATAGTGGTTAGTCTTGATGATGCTCAAATCGTCAGTCAAAACAATCGTCCAAAGTGGAATCGTCTACAGCCAACTTGATCCTGCAGAAAGTGGACAGTGAAAGGGAAAAATGTGGGTCACCGGTGTGGTGCCTGCCACAAGGCCTCCGATGCTAAAGTTAGAATGGCTAGGATAAGAAAAGAAGTATTAGGATATCAGTATGTATGAACTACAGTTTCTGTACCTTTTGTCAGGTCTTATGGGTAGGTATATATAGGTGCTTACTTCTTCCTTGTAGCCATTGGTGCTACCTTAATGGTGGTTTTATTTTCGTATTAGTAATGCCTCTGCAGGGTGTTAATGGTGAGATCTCTCTCTAACGGTATGAGGGCTCATTATTGTTTTGTAAGGCTTCATCAATGACTGAGGAAGGGTGGATTCGTCCTTGCCTGGTGGTCATCACTAGTTGGACGAATCTTGGAGTTACTCTCATCCACTACTTTCTCTGTGGATGAGGATATGATCAGGGATATGATCGGGACTATCAAGTCTTGTGACTATCATTGTAAGACATCACCCATGACCATGTGCTATTCTGTCACTTTTGTGCATTTGATAGTGTTTTTGGCTGTTACTGTCTTTTAAAAAATTAAAGAGATTTTTTTTTTTGGGTAAATAATTAAATAGATTATTTGCAACTTTGAAATTTATTGATTAGTTGTTGAGTTCTTGTGTGCATAGTGCTTGTTTCTTGTGTGTAATGATATTATTATTGAAAAGGACATCGCTATGATAATTAGTACATATTCAATCATAGATGATTTTGGAGATTTAAAAAAACAACGAGTTCCATTTATATATATAATTACATTGAAATATATTGAAAAACAATAATTTTGTGTATTTTTCTTTGTTGGTGGTTTATTAATAAGATAAAATTTAGTTATAAAATTTGTTGTAACCTAACAACATTACTACATATTTCGAAAATCTAGTCGTTGGACATATTCTTTATGCTCTTAATACACATGTCAAATTTTGTATCAATCAGATATTATTTACTATACAATCTATAAGATTATATTTTATGCATAATTTTAAACTACAAAAACTTGATTCTCCAAAAAAAAAAAAAAAACTACAAAAAATTGCAATTTAAACAACTTATCGATGACATAGCTGTTAATCTTTAAATTTCTAGAAATTTTGCAAGCATGGAGGATATAAGAAGAAAATGTAATCCAGTGGATTTGTCAAAATTCACCTCCAATAAACTCTAGCTCCAATGGGCTTTTGACCTCATGTCAACTCTTGATAAGTCCAAAATTACCATTAATTATATTTAGCACTGTTAAGACATATGTGATTTGATGTTAAGAACATATGTCAAACGCACTTTACTTATAATTGGGTAGATCTAGGATGTATTTAATGCTTGAAGGAACATGCAAATCCGTCCAAGAAACAAGTAAAAAAGTGCTGGATTTTAAAGCTCAACAGCTAGCATCTATCGAGGTTTAAAAAGCTGCTGAAACTTGAAACTTGATAGCTAGCTCGATAGATACCCTATCTGTTAAGGTTTATGGAATTCAGCTTTTCAAAACTGTTTTTCATCCAATCCGTGTGTATATGTTTGGACTTTCTTTTCTTACAACCCGAAAACATATATAAAGATTATTTTAAGGGCCATAAAAGGTTGTGCGAGTGTGAAGCAAAGTTGTGTTCATGCAAACTGTGACCAGAGATAGAATTTGCCCTAGTTCATCTTTCTCTTGAAGAAGCTGCTATGTTTGTACACCTTAGAGTTTTGTGACCAAGGAGTTTCGTGATCTTCATCGTATGATGAATTGAAGAACTTTACAGCCAACATCTTTCTCAAGTTGGTGATTAAGTCGCGTACTGGGATCCGCACATCTATTGGTTAGTCCCGTACTAGGAACCGTGCATTGAAAATGAGAGATTGTCACTACAGAACAAGTCTAATTGTGTATTGGGGTAAGGGTTCAACTGTAGGTTGGTATAAGGTACTAGGATTCCTTTACTTATAACCGCTTGTTTTGATAATAGTGGATTCTCGGGAGTGGTGACCTTAAAATCATCTGGTGGGGTTTTTTGCCATGTAGGTTTTCCCCATTCATAAACAAATCACCGTGTCAATTTAATTTCCGCTGCACATTAGTTAATTGGTAATTTGTTTGTGCTACCACGCGTTTTACATGTTAATTGAATTAATTAATTAACTTGGCTAAATCAATTAGTTAATTTATCACAAGGGGTCAATACATTCTTGGCCTATCAAGTGGTATCAAAGCAGGCACACTCTAATTAGGTGTTAATCTTTTCTGTGTGATCCATTGACCCCTGTTGTCATGGCTGCAACCAGCTTGAAGAGATCTTTGTTTTCAAATACATCTTGTTTTTCTAATCTCTACTTGTTTGAGTGTATCAGAAAATGCAAGTCTAAAAGTTATTTGAATTCTATTATGATGACTATTGGAAAGATCTCAGTTTGACAAAGAAGAAACTAGACTGTCTCAGAATGAAAATGTGCAAAGGAGTTCGTTTGAGAAGAGTGAAAGTTAAAGGTCTTGTTCATAAAAAGCAGATGAGAGAAAACACCATTCCCACTGATCTATCATCTAAGCATGAAGTGTGTTTTATGATGAAATCCGCATTTAAGGTTATGGACACATATTTGTGGTACCTTGACAGTGGCTGCTCAAGACACATGACTGGAGACCGATCTCTCTTCAAGGTTTTCAAGTCTAAGAAAGGTGGTAATGTCACTTTTGGTGATGGGAGCAAATCACAGATCAAAGAAAAGGGAATCATCTCTCTACCTGGACTGCCAGACATTGCAAATGTTCTTTATGTAGAAGGTCTGAAAGTGAACCTGTTGAGCATAAGTCAGATATATGATCAAGGCTTTATGGTACTATTCTCAAAGGGAAAATGCCTTGTCATTGATGAGTTTGGAAAGAAACTCATAAGTGGTGTCCGCACTCTAGACAACTGTTATGGCTTAGTTCTAGATGCTGATATTGTGTGCAATAGTATTCATTTACCAAATGAAGATCTATGGCACCAAAGGATAGGACATACTAGTTACAAACATCTCTCAATTATATCTAAGCATGAGTTAGTTTTGGGGATACCAAAGCTCAGTAGAGTGAGCAATGTGATGTGTGGACCATGTTAGTTTAGAAAACAGATGAAAGCCAAATATCCGGGCACTCAGACATCAGCTACTTCCAGACCATTGGAGCTACTACATCTGGATCTTATGGGTCCAACCAGAACCGAGTCTCTTGGTGGAAAGAGATACATCATGATTGTGGTAGATGATTTTACTAGGTACACTTGGGTTATACTCCTACGATTCAAGTCTGATGTTCCTGAGCATATTGAAGCCTTGTGCACAAGATTGCAGAATGAGAAGAGCTTGAAGATTGATCAGATTCGAAGTGATCATGGTAAGGAATTTGAGAACTCATATATGGAGTCCTTTTGCACAAGATCAAGTATATCTCAAGAATTATCTGCTCCTATTACTCCTCAACAAAATGGTGTAGTAGAAAGAAAGAATAGAGTTATTCAAAAGATGGCAAGAGCCATGTTGCACAACAAGGATGTGGCTAGAAACTTGTGGGGAGAAGCCGTTAACACTGCATGTCATATGGTTAATAAGGTGTACTTTAGACCAAGTACCAAAAAGACTCCATATGAGTTATGGAAGGGAAGGAAACCAAATGTGAAGTATTTCAAAATTTTTGGAAGTACTTATTTCATTCTCAAGGACAGAGAGAATGTGGAAAAATTTGACTCCCACAGCGATGAAGGAATATTTTTGGGATACTCCTTTACAAGCAAGGCTTATTAGGTATACAACAAAAGAACCATGAAGGTGATGGAAACATTGAATGTTGTTATTGATGAATCTTCAGACTCCGGCTCTAAGAAGTTTAGCGAGGAAAATCCCAAAGAAAATTTTCCTCCCAAGCCCAGGGAAATTCAAGAAATTGTTGAATAATAGCCCGCATCTCCAAGTACTCCCGGTACTCCAAGTGTTGTAGAAAATTCAGCAAATATATCTACTTCACCTGATTCTGAATCCCATGAAGAGAAAGGACCTTCCTCCAGGATCAAATTGAATCATCCTCCTAAAGTTATTATGAGAAACATGAATGAACTTACACTAAGGAAGCGTAAAGTTGATAAATGTGTTGCTAACTTTGTGTCTTATTCTTGTTACTTGTTGCAGGTTAAACTCACTAGAGTTGAGGAAGCACTTCAAAATGAAAGTTAGGCTGAAACCATGCATGATGAACTGCTTCAGTTTCAAAAGAATGATGTCTGGACTCTAGTACCTAGACCAAAGGGTGAGCACATAATCGGCACAAAGTGGATATTCCACAATAAGACTGATAAGGAGGGTAATGTGATCCACAACAAGGCTCGTCTTATAGCTCAAGGATAATCTCAAATGGAAGGGGTAGACATTTGCTCCAGTAGCCCGTATGGAGTCCATCAGAATTCTCTTAGGCCTAGCATGTCACTTGAAGTTCAAGCTTTACCAAATGGACGTAAAGACTGCTTTCTTGAATGGGTTCCCTAAAGAAGATGTCTATGTGGCTCAACCAAAAGGATTCATTGATCCACACTTTCCGGATCATCTGTTGTACGGTTTGAAGCAAGCCCCTAGAGCTTGGTATGATTAGCTCACACAATACTTGGTGTCACATGGGTTCACGAGAGGAAAAGCTTATCAAACTCTCTTGATCAAAAGGGAAGACGACAAGTTAATAGTTGCTTAAGTCTATGTTGATGATATCATCTTTGGGTCGACTAAGGATGAACTTACTCATAGCTTCTCAAAACTTATACAGGACGAGTTCGAGATGAGCATGATTGGAGAGCTAACTCACTTCCTTGGCTTGCAAGTTCATCAATAAGATTTAGGTATAGTCATACCTCAATCTAAATATGCTAGAAATCTTGTGAAAAAGTTTGGTTTGGAATTTGCTAGTTCTGTTAGAATCCCTATGAGCCCAAATGTTAAACTCACTATTGACTTGTTAGGAAAAAGTGTTGATTCATCTCTTTATAGAAGTATGATAGGTAGTCTTCTTTACCTTACTACTAGTAGACCTGATATTAGTTACAGTGTGGGAATGTGTGCTACATATCAGGCTAATCCCAAAGAGTCTCATATGATTGCTTTGAAAAGAATCATAAAGTATGTCAAAACCACTGCTGGCTTTGGTGTGTGGTATAGCAATGATACAAATGATGTCTTAGCTGGGTATTCTGACGCTAATTGGGCTGGGAATGCTGATGATAGAAAGAGTACCTTAGGAGGTTATTTCTATGTGGGTAATAATCTTGTCTCCTTGATAAGCAAAAAGCATAATTTCATCTCTTTATCCATTGCAGAAGCTGAGTACATCGCTGTCGGTAGCTATTGCACCCAACTTCTATGGATGCAAAAACTCCTCTATGATTATGGTATTTGTCAAGAGCATCTTACCATCTACTGTGATAATACCAATGCCATAAACATCTCTAAGAATCCAGTTCAACATTCTCGAACTAAACACATAGAGATTCGACATCACTTCATTTGGGAGCTTGTCGAAGATGGTACTCTTACTCTTGAGTTCATTCATACTGATGATCAGAAGGCAGATTTGTTTACCAAACCTCTTAACAGCAAACGGTTTGAATTCCTTCACCAAAACATTGGTGTTTTCTCCATGGATTGATCTCTTCTTCTCTTCCTCTTTCCTCATGCATTTGCATCTAGTTTTGTGCATTGCTTTGTTTAACATTTGACAATTTTTAGACCCTTTAAACAATTGATTAAACCTAGGTAATTAGCCAAGTTGTTACTTAGTCCAAATTCCAAGTCTAGGTTATCACAATAATAAAGATCAAATCATGCAAAGCAACGGAAAATAAATAACACAAGATATGATCACCCAGGAAACCAAACCGGTAAAAACCTGGGGAGGATTTGACCTAGCTATCCTCAAGGTAAACCTGAATCCACTATCTTGAAAGAATCGAAGTTCATACAAAAGGACTTACAAGCACCCCCGCTTGACTTCCTAATGCTACCAACCAGTAGAACTTACTGATATAACCACGTGCAAGCTCCGAATCCACGGACTCCTTCTTTCTTGGATTCCCACCAGCTACAAGCACACCTACTTGTGTAGTCTTTAAACTTTAATGGCAGCAACTGAATTGATCATCAAGGTGTAGAAAAAATCTCCTCCTTGAAAACCCTAAGTTTGTGTAAAGGAAAACTCCTCTAGATCTCACAAGAGATTTACACAAACTGCAATATGAGCAACACTAAAACGTGGCTAGGGTTTGCCTTTTATACTTAGGACAAATAAGAAACCCTAAAAACGTTTTAAAACAAATAGGGCTGAGTTGGACAAATCTGTAGAAAAGCGATCTGCCCGAGCTTCGATCGGTCAAGCCTAAGCTTCGATCGATCGAGCCAGGCCGAAAGCCACAGTGCTTCCTGCTTTAAACTCGATTCCAACTTTACATTGACATACAACTTTGAGCTAGTTTTAAACACTTCAAAAACACATTGTTTTGATCATGGTTTGCCAACAATACACATTAGAGTTCTAAATACATAAAATCCTAAACTTTAGAACCTAACAAACTCCCCCTTTGGCAATCCGTGACAAAACACAACTTAGAAGCCCAAAGTTTACAAAATGAAAAGCCCTTTACAAAATAATGCTCATAAACCAAATTCAATCCTAACTACTATCCATCAGTTGCAAGTGTAGACAGCAGCTCAATTGAATTAACCTGTATATTTCCCGAAACACTAAACAAAATGCATAACCGCATGTGTGGAAATAATACAAGTAAACAAAATAACTTTTTGATTTCAAACAACACACAAATAAAGACATATAACAATGAATAACTCATAAATATAAATCAATAAGCAGTTTGAAATAAGAAACAAATAAAGTACCAACAAAAACATAAAACTCCCCCTAACATGAATATCCCATCAAAAACAAGGTAAGAGCTAAAAATGTTAAGTACACAGTGAAGCACCTAGATACAATCTAAAACTCCACAAGCTCCAACCAAAAACAAATAATCTCCCCCTAAAAACAAAAAACCTACAAGTACTCCCCCTTTTTGTGACAGAATGCCAAAGGGCAAACAAGATATCCATCATCAAAAGGGAGGTGGTCTAAACTGCGCTAACTCCGCACACAAGGCATGGATCTCATCAAGTACGTCCACCAAAATCTGTCCTTGAGCCACCTGAACGGTCAAGACATGATCCAACATGCGACGAATGTCTGAATCATCCGAAGCAGTCGGTGGAGGAACAGCAGCATCAGCATCAGCAGCAGCACCTGAAGTCTCAGCAGCAACTGTACCTGTAGAAGAGGGAGGAGGGGGAACACTACTAGATGACGCACCTCTAGGACGAGGAGGAGCAACTCTCAACTGAGTAGCCCTCTGACGAAGAAAGGTGGCACCTATGGGAGCTATCACATGAACAGGCTCACCCAACGGAAAACCATCTAGACCTAAGTAGAGCAGAATCTTATGAATGAAAATAGGATGAATCAGCGCATGCCCTACGGCAGGACTCCTATGAACCTCGTTCAAAAAACGAAGGAACAAGTGAGGAAAACTGATGGACGCTCCAGAAGCAAAGGCATACAAAAACACACATCGCTCTAAAGGGATGGTGTGGAAGTGAGAGATAGGCCACAAGGAATGACACGCAATCCTAAAGAAGAGATAGACCGTCTCGGTAAGTTCAGCGGACATGATCCGAGGATCAGTACCCCACTGGATAGATGACCCAGTGATGTAAGACATGACAACGTCTAAAGAAGGTGACTCATCACAGGGATAGTCAGCATCCCGAACAACCGGCACCCTAAGAGCCTCAGCCACTACCCAAGGGGTAATGGTGAACTCTACACCTCGTATCCAACTCCTAACTAGGGTGTTGGAATCATAGACGTGACAAGAGAGGTTCGAGTAGAACTCTCTAATCAGGGCGGTCGGGGGTGGATGATCTATCTCTAAGAGAGGCAACCAACCTCTAGACTCAAAATTGGCCCTAATGGCCGGATCAAGCTGATCTAAAACAACTGCTCGCTCAGACCAGATCTTACGCTTACAGTTCAAAGAGTCAAAGGCTTCTCTACACTTATCATTCTTAAACAGCTTAACCCTAGGTGGAGACTCAGAGGAAGTGGAAGTGGTCCTATGAGCTCTAGTTTTCCTAGGCATAGTGCTAAGATAAGGATCAAAACACAGAGCGAAAGAACAAAAAACCATAAACCAACACCAAGGGCAAACTGCAAGTTAGCACAAAAACAAAATATAGAAACAAAACCTATATGATGCATGAACAAGTTTAAATGACATGATGCATGTTCTAATGCAGTGAATTAAGTCAAAAAGGTTCAAATTACAAAATTGGCTTGCACATTAAGGTTTTTAACACAAAAACCCCAAAATTATAGAAACCACTTGATCAATTTGAAAAATATTGACGAATTGATCATTACACATGATATAATAACAAAAATAATGACCAAATACATCAATTGGATAAGCCAATTTCATCAATTTAAGCCAATTTGACAAAATCCCCAATTCGGATCAAATTTAAAACCCTAGAATTTTCAATTTTTTCAAAAACCACAAAATTGATCAAATTAAACTATAGGGAACATCAATATAACATCATGGCACAAAAACCCATTGATCAATGACACAAGAATTGGCTTGAATCATCAAAAACCCCCCAAAAAGTTTGAAGATGCCGAAAATACCCATGATAATGCATGAAAAATGCATGAAAACAAGAAATAAACTTGAAAAAGAAGGGCAAAAGGGACTTACCGGCTTCTAAGGACAAAAACCTTGCAAAAATCTTGAAGGAAAACGACAAAAATTGGATGGTGGAGCCAAGAGCCAACGCGGAGAGAGAGAAAAGAAAAGAACTATTTGAAAAGTAAGTTTGAAAAAGTCCAATTCTGCCTTTTTGAAAAACCTAATTCACGAGTTTTGATCAGTCGAAAATCAGCCTCGACCGGTCGAAACAGATAGAGACTCCCTCTCTCAAATTTTTAAAAATTTTAAAAATTTCGATCGGTCGAAAAACAGAATGGACCGATCGAATCAGGCAGAGGCTCACCATATTTTTGAGGAAAAACACAATTTTTTGAAAAACAAGTTGATTTAACTCAAATCATTAAAATTTAAGAACAAAAATGCATGAGTATGAGATGATATGATTTTCAAATCAAGAATTTTAAGCCCAAAATTCCCAAAAACAAAATTTTGCATTCTCCACAAATTTTCAAGCAACAAATTTAGTTTGCACATAATTCAAGGTAATTGCAATAACTTGGTTGGTCAGACCATAAACACACACAATAACATGTACAATGTTTAGCAAAGAGTAACTCGTGTAGTGTGTGCGACTAGCAAAAACTTGAGATACATGTGAGGTGATATGTGAATAGCAATCAATCACAAAGTCTACAAAATTCATCACAAAGAATTTAAAAGAGACTATCACCTAAAGAGTTACATCATATAACTCCCACATCTCCTAGATCATAAGCTTGCAATCATGTAAGTTTCTTGTATTTATGCCTCATAATATACATTCCAATTTTAAATTATGTGAGTTTGGCATCAAGCCTAATGGTACACACCAATTTTGATTTTAAGAATTAAGCACTATAACCGAGGCTTCACCTTATGTTCTTTTTGTGCATGTGCTACACTTTCTCGAGCACAAAATCTTATGATATGCACTAAGGTGTTCATGATTGGCTAGTAAACAGTGGTGAGATGGTTATTTATGCCTTTCTCTAAAAGTTCAAGTCCAACATTTAAAAACATGTGACTTCAAGATTAAGACATAGTAATCAAAAACCATACACATCTTTCCCACACAACATGCACTACAAATCTTCAACTAGTAAAGTGCAATAAATAAGCTCATCAAAGCTAAACAAGGTACAAAAAACATGTTATGTGAAAATAAATTGACCAACCTTGTTCTCAAAAACCAAGAAGAATAGTGCAAAACAAAATGCGCTTCCTTTCCTTTTTTTTTTTTTTTTTTTTTTGTTTAATAAAAATAAAAAACACCTAGAATGAAATGCATGAATGTTATGCTATGCAAATCCTAGAGACACAAAAAAAACAAAACCAAAGAACAATGGTCACAAAGGGTAGAGCAATGAAGTACAAGGACCATGTCAGAAAGACTCATGCAGGGTAGCAATTTGGACGTATGTGTCCAGTCTTTCCACAAAAGTGACAAACCCATGCAGGTTTATCATGTGTCTTATCCTTAGATAGGGTAGGCTTCTTAGGCTTAGATTCTTTCAGATCAACCCTATTCTTCCTAGATGATGAACCTTCTAAGGGTTTAGCAACCTCACTCACAGAGGGTTTGACAGTCTCACTCACTATCTCACTCACTGAAGGTTCAGAAGAAGAAGATGAAGGAACAAACTTAGTGGAATGGGGAGCGGACACACAGATGCTATCAACATAACCTAAACCAGTTTTGTCAGATGACGACTTTTGAACACTCAGCATTTGATCAAGTTTAGAACTAGCAGATCTAGCAACAGATAAATCAAGTTCCAAAGATTTAACTTTATCAAGCTAAAGCATGTTTTCAGTTTTCACATTGTTCAAAAGATCATTAGCATCAAACAATTTAACAAGCAAATTTTTCTTTTCAAGCTCAAGAGATTCAATTTTCTTTAAGCCAAGTTCAACATTCATAGCATCCTTTGCAGCAACTTTGCAAAGTTTGTTATAGGCCTCTTGAAGATCTGCATATTCAAAGAGTTCCCCATCAGAAGGGTTCTCTTCAACAGATATGCTCTCATCAACTACAGCAGTAGCAGTGAAAGCAATGAAGTTTCCATCCTCATCACAATCGGACTCATGATCAGAAACTTCACCATCACTAAGGGTTACAGCCATAGCCTTACCCTTAGACTTCAAATAGGTTGGACATTCAGATTTCATGTGTCCATACCCTTGACACCCAAAACACTGAGAGCCCAAGGAATTATTAGAAGCTTGACCTACTCTTTCTCTAGGCTTATCACTGTTGTTAACCTTAGTGGGATCATGCTTCCTAAAATTTCTAGGTTCAGCAGTGTTTGTGCCTCTTGCCTTTCTATTGTTATTCCTGAGAAAGTTTCTAAAGTTCTTGGCAAGATAGGCAATCTTTGTAGCAGAGAGCTCATCATCAAATCCACCACTATCAACATCATCAACTGACTTAAGAGCCATTGATTTGAATTTGGTAGTTTTGGGTAGATCCAACTCATAGGATTGAAGAGATCCTACAAGCTCATCAACAGGGATGGAGTCCACATCCTTGCTTTCAGTAATGACAGTCACCTTGGGTCTAAAGTTTTCAATCAAAGATCTAAGAATCTTCCTAACAATTTTAGGTTGATCATAGATTTCACCCAAGTTAAAAGCAGAATTAACAATATCATTCAGTTTAGCATAGAATTCATCAAAAGATTCATCATCAGACATCCTAATGCTTTCAAATTTAGAAGTCAATTGCTGCAATTTATTTATTTTGACAGCCTTTGTGCCTTCATGCACAGTCTGGAGGATATTCCAAGCAGTATGAGCGATCTCAACATTCGAGATTCTCTTAAATTCCTCCATAGAAACAGCGTTAAAAATCGCATTCATAGCCTTGCTATTAAACGAAGCTGCTTCTTTCTGAGAAGTTTCCCACACACTAACAGGAGTAGTGGACTTCTCCCATCCGTATTCAACGGAGTTCCACACCCTCTCATCAATGGATTTCAGGAAAGTTTTCATCCTTACTTTCCAGTAAGCATAATTATTCCCATCAAAGTGAGGAGGAATAATTAGAGAGTGTCCATGTTCCATGACAACAGGGGTCAAGGATCAGCTCAATGATCAAAGGATCAACAACAAAAGAGCTACTTGCTCTGATACCACTTGACAGTTTTTAGACCCCTTAAACAATTGATTAAACCTAGGTAATTAGCCAAGTTGTTACTTAGTCCAAATTCCAAGTCTAGGTTATCACAATAATAAAGATCAAATCATACAAAGCAGCGGAAAATAAATAACACAAGATATGATCACCCAGGAAACCAAACCGGTAAAAACCTGGGGAGGATTTGACCTAGTTATCCTCAAGGTAAACCTGAATCCACTATCTTGAAAGAATCGAAGTTCATACAAAAGGACTTACAAGCACCCCCGCTTGACTTCCTAATGCTACCAACCAGTAGAACTTACTGACACGACCACGTGCAAGCTCCGACGGACTCCTTCTTTCTTGGATTCCCACCAGCTACAAGCACACCTGCTTGTGTAGTCTTTAAGCTTTAATGGCAGCAACTGAATTGATCATCAAGGTGTAGAAAAAATCTCCTCCTTGAAAACCTTAAGTTTGTGTAAAGGAAACCTCCTCTAGATCTCACAAGAGATTTACACAAACCGCAATATGAGCAACACTAAAACATGGCTAGGGTTTGCCTTTTATACTTAGGACAAATAAGAAACCCTAAAAACGTTTTAAAACAAATAGGGCTGAATTGGACGAATTTGCAGAAAAGCGATCTGCCCGAGCTTCGATCGGTCGAGCCTAAGCTTCGATCGATCGAGCCAAGCCGAAAGCCACAGTGCTTCCTGCTTTAAACTCGATTCCAACTTTACATTGACATACAACTTTGAGCTAGTTTTAAACACTTCTAAACACATTGTTTTGATCATGGTTTGCCAATAATACACATTAGAGTTCTAAATACATAAAATCCTAAACTTTAGAACCTAACAACATTTTTTTTTTTTTTTTACTTTTCAGTTTTGCTTTATTTTGTGTTTGATATAAAAATAAATAAATAAATTTTGAATTGAAAAATCAGAAAAATACAAAAGTAGTGTATGTTTGTGTACATTGGTACTTGTGTACCTTGGATGGCCAATGAAACAAAATTTTTTAAACTTTATATCTTTTATAGCTTAGATGAGCATCTCTATGCACAACTAAGCAAGTAAGCTTTATGGCTTGTGTTCATGATGAGTAAGGTTAAGTAATCTCTTGTGCTTAACATTCGTATAACTCTTTTTGACAAGAAGGACTAGAAAATCCTAAGAGAAAAGCATAAATAACCATCTCATCACCGTTGCCTGCCAATCATGAAATGACATTTGTATGCTTCGGCATAACAAAGTAGAATGTCAAATGCTTAACATCATTGGGTATTTCTTTTCTGTCTCTTATATGCCCATGCATGATTTGCTTAAAAGACTAATATGTAAAGAAAAATGAAAAGCAAAAAGAATCAAAATACTTTATACATGATTGTAAGCGTGTATTCTAGGAGATGTGGAAGTTATAGGATGTACCTCGAAGGTGCTAGTCCCCATCAAATAGTTATGACTGTGTGTGAGTTAAAGTGATTTTCTCATATCTCAAATCATCATAACATGTAGACACTTATACAATCTTGCGATGTTTTTTCACACACAACACGTAATATTCTTTGCTACTTTTGATACATGTGCAGGTACAATGTGATTTGGTCATCACAAGGAATACTTGTGTAAATATATGCTCACTAAATTGTCTTAACTTGTTTTTGAAATATAAAATTGGTTAGACGTGTTTAGTGTGTGTGTGTGTGTATGTTTTGGATCTATGTGCTTAACATTTTCTTGTTAAGAGATGATTTTGAGAGTTTAAAATGTTGTTTGGATCATTGGTTGTATAGCATGCTTGATTGCATTCATATCTGTGTTTTTCTCTTCTTGAAAAACTATTTTTAAGCAATCTCGACAGCTGCTGGACACCTCTCGATAGCTAGGCTATCTATCGAGACCCTTCAGTTGCTTTTTATCGCATTCTCGGTAGCCTCTCAATAGCTGCTTGATCCATCAAGATACTTTCTAGTTGCTCAATAGCTTCTCAACAGCTTCCTCAATCCATTGAGATTCCTTTGTTGTGGACACCTCTTGATAGATCCTGGACAGCTCTTCGACAGCTATTACACTCGTTTTTAGTCTTGACACCTCGACACATCTCGATCTGTTGAGATTTATGAAGTTTCTATATAAAGGATCTGCGCGATTTCTCCCTTACTTTTCTCGATCTCTCTCAATCCTTTCTGACCTCTCACCTTCCCAAACACCTCTCACTCATTCCATCTTTGGTCTTGATCTTGCATTTTTCACAGGTATGATCTTCTTTTCATCATCTTATCATACATTTCATGCATTTTTTACCTAACTTTTGGGGTTTTTGAAAATTTTTGGGATTTTTCAAAATTATTGAGGTTTTTGTGAAATTCTTGAGACGGGTTTTGTTTAAATGTTTTTAAAACATCATGCATTACATCACATTTGCATTATAACAATGTTTCATGCATTTAGATGTGTGTTTACTTTGTTGCACTGTTGTGTGCTAGTAGGTTTGGATTGGGTTGAGCCCATGATGTATTTAAGTTTGCACATCACATGTTTATGCATTTTCATGCATGCGTACCTTCATTTCTTTATAATTTTATATACTGCTGTTGTTGGTACTTTTCTAATTCTCTCTCTCTCTCTCTCTCTCTCTCTCTCTCTCTCTCTCTCTCTCTCTCTCTCTCTCTTGCGTTAGTCTACTCTATGGCACCTAAATGCAAATCTACTCCGTCCCAGAACCCTCTGCATTCTGGGGCATCTTCTTTTTCTAACCCTACACCTTGTTCTGTACGGTTCCGTGATGATAAAGCCCGAAATGACTTTTTGGAGAACTTTTGTAGACAAGGCATTCATTCGGAATGCCACGTCTTTCTGTCGGACTTTTCCAATACTGACCTACCCACTGTCATTCATATTAGGGGTTGGGAGTCACTTTGTGACATCCCGGTCACTTGTCCCTCCGTGATCATACAGAAGTTTTACTCCAATATGCACGGAATCGATACTTTAATACCTCATTTCTTCTCTCGTGTTTGAGGTACGCGCATCGTAGTTTATCCTGAGATTGTCTTCAAGGTACACCACGTTCCTAGGGTAGTGCATCTTGACTACCCTGGTTGCGATCGTCTGCAGACTGTGTCCAAAGATGAACTCTCTTCTCGCTTCTGTGAGACACCTTCTTCTTGGGGTGACCTTCAAAACACCCCTTGCTCGGGCTTTGCAAAAGGTCTGAGGTTCCTTAACATGGTGATGACATTCGTTCTTCATCCTTTGTCTTACTATAACTCCATTACAAAGCCTCGTGCTCGATTTTTGTTGTCCCTCTTAGAGGATATCTCTATCAACTTCCCTTCTCACTTTATTCTATCCCTTATAGATGTCTATAGGGATACGACGAACCGTGATAAGCTCATTTTTCCTTCGGCTATCACACAGATACTTCGCCATTTTTCCGTCTCCTATCCTAAGTTTCCTCATTTTTCCGTGATGGGTGCCATAGACACTACTACCGCTAGACGAAGCGTAGCACAACTTAAACTGAGGCAGCCCTAGATAGAGACGGTAGCTCCTCTAGCTTTTACAGCTCCATCCACCTCCTCTCCTTCGTCTTCTGTGGGTGGAGTGACACTTGAGGCCATCATGGCACAGCTTATGCGCATGGATGCTCACCTTGACACTCTCAATGATGAGTTGTGTCAAGTGAACACCCGTGTCTGTCGTATCACATAACGACAAGCTGTCATGGGTGGTTTCACTGTTGCTTCCTCTCCATCTCTACCAGCGTCTGAGGATGAGATTAACAATGATTCCAGCAGTGAGGATGCTAATGAGGATGATGGTGCTAGCTCGCCTAGTGATAATGAGATGTTTACTTGATGTACTTACCCTTTGTCACTCGTGACAAAAAGGGGGGGTAGTTTTGAGATAAGAGTAGTCATACTCATAGGGGGAGGGTTAGTATAGGAGATTTTGTGATAAGGGGAGTGTGTATATGAGGGATGTAGTGAGGATTTTTGTATCCTTTCTTTTCCTTTTATTTTATATACATTATCTCTTGTACATTGGTCTTGTGACCACTTAGTGATAGCACACCTTGAACTTATGTTGATATATATATTGAGGTTGTTTTTACTTTCTTTCACCTATCTTTACATGTGTTGTTTTTTTCTCTCTTTATGCACATGCTTCTTATATAATGTATACAATCTTATATTTCTGTTTCACACTAAGATGTCTTGATGAGTTTTGTTTAAAAATGTTTTAGAAATACAAGTTGTCAAAGTCTACTTGCCATAAACTCTCTTCTTACAAAGTTTTTCAAGAGTTTGTGTTAGGATAGATTTTATTGCATTCAACAAGTTTAATACTTTAATTTATTTTTTGAAAATATATATATATATATATTTGGCACACCTTGATTTAAATCTTACACTCTTATTGGAAGTATTTCTGACTTTACGAGTAAAAGTAAGTGTTTGTGAATTGTAAATGTCACTCTTTATTATAAATTTATGTTATGTGTGTGAATGTGTCTAATATTGATTGTGTGCATTATTTTTTATTATAATTTAATTTGTGTGAATAACAACGTGTGTGAATGTTTGTATGTACAGTATAAATATAATATAACTTTATATAATTTAATAATTAGGAAATAGAGAGTGTTTGTTACATGTATGTATTTTGTTATCATGTTATAATAACTTTTTGTTATAAAGTTATCAAAATTCAAGAAAAAAATTGTAAGTTGGTGATTGTTCAAGAATTTGATTGGTTAAGTAAACACGTAGTGTATTATTTTATATATGAATGAGTGTGATTTTGTGCGTCAATAATTAATACAGAGCCAATAAGTTGAGTTTAGTCATTTATTTCAAAAGTATTTTTTATTAAAACAATAAAAAATAGATAATAACAACTACATTAAAATAAAAACATTAAACAAACTTAACAAAATAAAATGTTCATTACTACTCACATTGGCAATAAATAATCATAATAAACTATCATGTAACAATTTCAAATTTGAAAACTTGTAGAAGAAAATTGCAAATTTTTTTTTTTTTTTTTTTTTTTGGTGTGGCTAACTCGATATTTTCAAATTTAAGTTTCTTAACCACTCTCCTAATCAAACCATCGCATGACAAAGGTCATGAAAAACATTATACCCGCATAAACTATATAGAAAATCGAATCAAGATGCAGGCGTTTAATTCTGGCGCCACAGAATTGTCTGCCAAAGAAAGCAAAGAGGACCAAAACAAAACAAAGCCCGGTACTAATAAGACAGTAAAGTAAAACCGACCCAGATTCGCATATGACTGCCAATGAATAATAGTAGGACACCCACAATTGGACTAGAGCCATCTTGAACAGCGCACTGATGTACCCCCTTGGAAGGAGTAGAAAAGTCATTATGGCTGAGAGCGTAAATGTGATGTAATTTATCGTTGCGACGATATTAAAATTGTTAAAAGACCCGGCAATGGCTGTCCCTGCGTCGTGAAGTCCCCCAGGAGGGCTGAGTACTACTTGATAGGTGATTGTTATAAGCAGTGCAGCGACCACCAAAAGACCATTGCGGTCGTCGTTCGATATTCTCGACCCTTCACGCGCAGTTTTTATGAGTAGTCGTAATCTCTGAAAATTAACCCCACAATTTCGTAACTCCCTCACGGCCTGCATATTGTAGTGATACAAACGCATTAGGATTTTATTTTCTTCGTTAAAAGAAAAAAAAAATGATCATGATGTATTACTTGCACGATAGACATTCACAACACAAATGTGTTTCTTTAGTATGTAAATAATCGAGGAAAGGAGAGAGCTTGCCTGGGTTTGGTTTTTGAATACTGCCAATTGCATCACAGTGTTGCCTTCCCCATCCTGCCGGTTCAGTATCTCCCTGGCATTTTCAGACTGATTTTTTCGGAGCCACCTTACCAAGCGTTTAAAAGCAACCAAGTTGTTGTTTTCCAGGGCAATATGCAGAGCGGTTTGGTTTTGAATCGTCACATCTTCAATAGAATTGGGACAGTCTGATAGAAATTTAAACAATAGATCAAGTTGCTGCTCTGTTGATGCTGTTGCAGCAACATCATGCAAAGGAGTTCTACCCTCCTTTCCTTTTACCCGGACAAGGTCTCCATCTACCTGTAGAAGCCGACGCACCATCAGGGTATGCCCGTTTTGTAGAGCAAGGTGAATGGGGCTATACCCATTTGGATTTGGCTTCCTGGCAAATGAAGGCTTTAATCTCATCATCTCCATAGCAAATTTGATGCTTACGGGGCCGTCAGGTTCAGCAGATGCAATTATGTGTAAAGGAGTATCAACAAATGGTAGCACATCGATGTCCTCTAAAATTTTTACATCCTCCCGAATTAAACTGTAAAAGGCTTCAATATCTCCATCACGAGCAACCCGGTTCAAACTCTGAATTCTCTCACCCATTATAGAGAGGGCTGACATAGTATTCCGTGCTATATATGATATAAAATAGTGGAAATTAATGGTTAAAGGCTGATAGCAGCTAGTTGGAGTGAAGAAAATGTTGTATTTCCATAACCTGCAGGAGCAAACACTGTCTCTATTTATAGCAGCTAGAAACCGGATTGAGCAAGTGGGGAGAAAATATCTAAGCCATTGCGGTTCCAAGAATTTTCTTTTCAGGAGTTAATTAAAATCTTAAATTAAATAAAAACATTTTTAAAGTTAAATTAAAGGCGAAACTACACTATTGGTCCCTGAAGTTTACACAGTGTGCATAATTGGTCCCTCAAGTTTGAAGTGAGCACAATTAGTCCCTTAAGTTTTAAAACTGAGTTGTGTTGGTTCTTTTACTAACGGCGACTAACGGTGTTATTTATGTGGCTAACGAAGCAATGACTTGACATTTTTTTTAATGATATGGCATGTTTTTAATTAAAAATTAAAAAAAATAGTTTCCATACGTTAGATGAAATTGAAAAATCATATTGATTGGATTAAAAACAAATCTGATATTTGTTTAACAAAGTCTAAAATTTATTCTTCAAATTGAGTGTTGAGTCTGACTTCTCCAGAAAGAAAAGCTAAATAGCATGTGGGTCCAAACGGAAGAAAATCCCTTCGGCCATTACATCAATAGTTGATACTTGGGCTTCCCCTAGGCAATAAATATACCCAGAGCCTTCCATTCCTCGATACACTTGACTTTCTATTTCCAAACCATCAAAAGGGAACTCCATGGAAAACCCAACCAATCGGACACAACACCACCGTGAGCTTAACAATGGCCGCCGCAATGGTTCAACTTTACAAGAGACTGAAAACACCGTGAGGTCTGTGGCTAAGCAGACAAGGGGTAACACTCTTGCTAGATGGGGCAATGACAGAGCTAATGATCTGAATGTGCGTCCAGTACTGTACAAATGTTCCATTTGCCAGAAACGGTTTCAATAGAATATAAAAGAAGCAGTGCCAAAGAAGCAGTGCTAGAGAAGCAGTGTTGTCGCGCAGCTAGGGATTTGGTCTCCACTGACGGCGGCTAGGCTTGGGTTTTCCTTCATTCCCTCCCAGGCGGCTCTCTTGTGGCTGTCAATCTCTCGCTTCCCCTTCTCTCTCTCCGTTGTACCTCTGTTAAACAAATCAGATTTGTTTTTAATCCAATCAATATGATTTTTCAATTTTATCTAACGTGGAAACTTTTTTTTTTTTTTTTAATTTTTAATTAAAAACATGCCACATCATTAAAAAAATACAAAGTTATTGTTCTGTTAGCCACGTAAGTAACACCGTTAATAACAGTTAGTAAAAGGACCAATACAACTCAATTTTAAAACTTAAGGGACTAATTATGCTTGCTTCAAACTTGAGGGACCAATTACGCACATAGAGTAAACTTCAGGGACTAATAATGTAGTTTCGCCTAAATTAAACTAGTAAGTCAAGGTCGTCAAGTCATGATCTAAGAGGGAAGCACTAGCATTGGTTTCTTATTGGGCGATGAAAATTTGGTTTTAGAGAGATGCAAGTCAAGTTCGTCTAGTTATGGCAATGCTCTTATTTCCACAACGAGGGTCCCACATAGATATGAGATTCTGACATATCTTGAAATATCAAAATAGGAAAATAGCAATCAAGGATATATATGAAGTATGAAGTATGAAAATCTTTTTATGGATAGGATCAAAACCAGTGCATATACACTAATTTTAACAGTGTTAATTTTTTTTATAGGTGAAAATTTTATTGATAGGAGACTACTTCATGCCGTCTTGCATGAAATATCTTCAAGAATTACATAATAATAAAAAAAAAAATTATATAAAGTTATAAACTGAAAATTTTAACAATGATAATAATGGACTTAAACAAAAACAATAAGGACGTAAAAATAAAATACATTGATTGAATCAATATAATCACCACATATGAAATATTTCCATGGCCATAATTTTGAGCCTTTCAAGTTTCAAACCAAAGACTTTCACCATTCTTATCTCTTAGAAAAAAGGAAAAGAAAAGCAAATTCATGTTTATTTTTCTCTGTTTTCAAAAGCAATTGATAGGTGCCCGAAACCAATGTAACTAAAATACTCAACAAAATGCCAAAAACCAATTTAACCAAAATTTTCAGAACTCATACGGATATGCTTATAGTCTCCAAGAACATTGGAATAATCTTAGGCAATATCTTATAAATCTATCTTCAACCCTTGCTATTTGTACCACTTCTTTTTCTCTTTTCATTTCTATTAAACACACTCACAAAAACAAAACAAAAGAACATGCACTATGTTTATCTACCCAAAACATCAATAAAAGCCCACACAAATATATTATCTAGCAAAACTGAGCCATTTTCTTAGTGAAATATTGGCTAGCGAAGGATTTAATTCTTAATAGATGAAAAAAAATCAAACCATATATTTGCCTAACATAAGCAAAACTCAAACGGATATGTTAGTAATAGTATAGATAAGCATTGATTCTTTAGAGGCCACGAGAAACTATTTCACAATTTATGCTTCTAAAACTAATTGCAAGTATTAAGAACATTACCTAAAACTCTTAAATTAAGTAGTTGGCTGTAAGTTATAAATCTGTAAAGCATTTAGAAATCTCATTAAATAAATAGATCGAATGCATTTCTAAAAGTAATGGTCATGCCAGTTTAACACATCAAAAATTAAAATATTATATCAAGATTTCAAGGTTCCATCTAAGCTGTCCATTCAAGGTCTCTGGCTATCCTCAAGATAGGGAGAGTAAGTGGGGAGAAAATATCTAAGCCGTTGCGGCTCCAAGAATTTTCATTTCAGGAGTTATTTAAAATCTTAAATTAAATAAAAACATTTTTAAAGGTAAATTAAACTAGTAAGTCAAGGTCGTCGAGTCATGATCTAAGAGGGAAGCACTAGCATTGGTTTCTTATTGGGCGACGAAATTTTGGTTTTAGAGAGATGCAAGTCAAGGTCGTCTAGTTATGGCAAAGCTCTTATTTCCACAACGAGGTTCCCACATAGATATGAGATTCTAACATATCTTGAAATATCAAAATAGGAAAATAGCAATCAAGGATATATATGAAGTATGTAGTATGAATATCTTTTTATGGATCGGATCAAAACCTATGCATATACACTAATTTTAACAGTGTTAATTTTTTTTATAGGTGAAAATTTTATTGATAGGAGACTACTTCATGCCGTGTTGCATGAAATATCTTAAAGAATTACATACTAATAAAAAAATTATATAAAGTTATAAACTGAAAATTTTAACAATGATAATATGGACTTAAACAAAAATAATAAGGATGTGAAAATAAAATACATTGATTGAATCAATATAATCACCACATATGAAATATTTCCATGGCCATAATTTCGAGCCTTTCAAGTTTCAAACCTAAGACTTTTACCATTCTTATCTCTTAGAAAAAAGGAAAAGAAAAGCAAATTCATGTTTATTTTTCTCTGTTTTCAAAAGCCATTGATAGGTGCCCAAAACCAACGTAACTAAAATACTCAACAAAATGCCAAAAACCAATTTAACCAAAATTTTCAGAACTCATACGGATATGCTTATAGTTTCCAAGAACATTGGAATAATCTTAGGAAATATCTTATAAATCTATCTTCAACCCTCGCTATTTGTACCACTTCTTTCTCTTTTCATTTCTATTACACACACACAAAACAAAACAAAAGAACATGCACTATGTTTATCTACCCAAAACATCAATAAAAGCCCACACAAATATATTATCTAGCAAAATTGAGCCATTTTCTTAGTGAAATATTGGCTAGTGAAGGATTTAATTCTTAATAGATGAAAAAAAATCAAACCATATATTTGCCTAACATATGCAAAACTCAAACGGATATGTTAGTCATAGTATAGATAAGCATTGATTCTTTAAAGGCCACGAGAAACTATTTCACAATTTATGCTTCTACAACTAATTGCAAGTATTAAGAACATTACCTAAAACTCTTAAATTATGTAGTTGGCTGTAAGTTATAAATCTGTAAAGCATTTAGAAATCCCATTAAATAAACTGATCGAATGCATTTCTAAAAGTAATGGTCATGCCAGTTTAAAACATCAAAAATGATTAGATTATATCATGATTTCAAGGTTCCATCTAAGCTGTCCATTGAAGTCCAAAAATACTAAGGCCCAAAGTTAGCAGCAAAATCAATTACACATTTGCTAGCTAGGAAAATCCACAATGAGATGATGATGCCTAATAATAAGATTGACGTTCTAATCTTAAATAGATTAAACTTAACAGCACAAGAGGATTTTTAATCATGTGCCAGAAGGGGTAAATTTAGGTTCACTTGCGATGTTTTTTCAAATGCTAGAACTTTTTAAGAACACTGGCTAACATAATAAGTGTCATTTTTTTTTAATCAAAAGAACAAATGGCAGTTTCAGAGGGAACCACCAATCTTCTAAGAAGGAACCCCAAAAGTCCAGGTGATGCACTCATCAAAAAGATTAATGAAACCATATAGCAAACAGAATTTTCTTTAATTTACTCCTCTATCGAGTCTATCTTACACTCAACACTAAGAATATCTGTACGTTTTTAGACCCCTTAAAACATAACTAGATTAACCTAGTTAATAAGCCAAGAGATTACTTAATCAAATTATCAAATCTAGGTTAACAAAAATATATCATATCAAGAAAAGCAGCGGAAAATATAAATGACACAACGATATGATAACCTAGGAAAACCAAACTGGTAAAAAACCTGGGGAGGATTTAACCTAGCTATTCTCAAGATAAAAAGCAAATCCACTAGAAAGAATTGAAGTTTACACAATAGCAACTTAGACCACTAACATCCTATTGCTACCTCGAGTATGAAACTTACTACCACGACCCCATGATAACTCCGAGTCCACGGACTACTTCTTTCTTCAGCCTTTGCAGAGACGACTTTTGATCAGTCAAGCTTGTCTTTCGATCGATCAAACCAGGCAGATTATGAAATCTTCTTCCTACAGCTTGTATGTTCTTGAATCTTGTCTTGAATCACCTTAAACATTGTCTAATAATACATATAGACTTTAAGATCTATATCTAGACAAGTTTGTATTCACGATTTGCCAATTGTTCTAAACATTTAGAACCTAACAATATCTATCTACATTTTTGCTCTCTTTCAATATCCTCCACACGTACCACTCCATACCTATAGATTATTATTTCTAATCGTTTGATGTATTAATTTGTGGTCCGGTGACGTGAAAATGACTGATATCTAACAAATTAAATGTTGTGTCATGTTCCTCTCAAAAAAGAATATGTGTCATGTGTGGACAATTCATATTTGTGGACACAATTTTGTATTACAATACAATGAACAAATACTAATTTTATTGGTAGTGACTTTTCAAAGTTTTGTTTGAGGGCTTTTAGATATTAGGACATTAACGTTAGAGGCTATGAACATGTTAGCTTATTATCCTTATTTTTTTTTCTTTCGAAGAAATCAAATATTATAAACTTGTAGTTGAATTCTCCGTGATCTACCAATCAAATCAAAGTCATTTTATTGATAGGGATTTATTTTACAACTTACAACAACATAACAATTCAAATAATTTCTTGACTTAATTATCCTATAAAAAAGTTAATATTAATTTTTTTTTTTTTTACGGGAATGTTTTAATTTTTAATTCCATTATTTTTCTATTGAGTTTTCATTTCTTTATTATTATTATTATTATTATTATTATTATTATTATTATTATTATTATTATTATTATTATTATTATTTTAAGCTAACAAAATTTAGCACACTCTCTGTCTCTTCTATTTTCGATGAGTGTAGAGAGTTCCTACCTCACTTTCTTTTTTATTTGATATTTGTGGTTAGGTCAAAACTTCATATAGAAATCATAACTTTAAGCATTAGTATCCGGTTTCTAAAAAATATTTAATTTTATCATCTCAAAAGCTATTTTATCTATTATACCATAGCATTTTACAGCATAGCCAACATCTCAAATTTTATTTTTTCATACAACACATTAAAATAAAATAAATTACACAATAAAATAATATATATAAAAAAATCTATCTCTCTTCACTCTTTAATTTCTATCTCTCCATTTCTCTCTCTCAACCAACCCACCACCAACTCAAACTCAGAACTATAGCCACCAAACCCAATCAGCACCGCCACCAAATCCAATCAACACCCGTGGCAAAAACACATACAACACAGCAAAAATCTGAACACACAACAAACCCACATACAACATCAATCCCAAAACAAAAACTTGGAGAAAAACCCCCCAACAAACCACCCCCATTAATCCACGCCGATCTTTGCCATGATCGAAGTTGCCACTGCCGCTAAACCCCAGCAAACCACCAATATCAATCCACGCTAATCTTTGTCGTGATTAAAGTTGCCACTGCCACCGATTTCTTTTTTGTTTTATTGGTTGGAGTGATCTCACAATTACCTATATACCCCTCAACTTCACTTTCAAGTATTTCCCGCTTTTCCACTCTAATCTGATTTATGTTTCATTCTCTAGAAAAAGAAAAAAAAAAAAAAAAAAAAAAAAAAAAAATCCTCATGAAGTGGTGTCTTCAGTTTTATTGAGTTCCATCTCATACGCGGCCCCATGCTAATCTGAGAGTGAGGAAGTATAGAGAGGTTGAGACAAAGAGAGAGGGAGGGATGCTGTGAAGAGATGAGAAAGACTTGGAAGAGAGAGAGAGAGAGAATTGAGTTAGGGAGAGAAAGAAAGAGGAAGATGCTTTTGAGGAGAATGAATAAAAAAAGTATTTTATTTTTGCAAGTGAGCTATAGTACCATCATAAATTTAGGATGGTATTGTAGCTCAATTGTAAATTTTTTTTACAATTACAATACTAGGTAATGCATCTTTTAAGTAGTTTGATGATAAAATTTAGCATATCCAAAGTTTTATAACTTCAATAGTGATGCTCTTAGATGATCAAATCAACCAACAAAAGTTCAATAATTTTTGCACTAGAGATTCGAATATAAGATATATATATACACACATACACCAAATTTGGGGCGGTGAATTGATGGTTCTACTTCCAGTTATACTACTATTGTTCTTGCTGTTGTCTGGCTCTCCTTGCTTCAGGTCTCAGAGTCTCACTCTGTCACTCTCTCTTCTCTTCTCTCAATTAGCCGCTTAGGTTTTTTCTTTTTTCTTTTTTTGTGGTCTTGCCTATTGTGGTGTTCTCAATTCTCACAAGTTTTTTTTTTTTTTTTTTTTTTTTTTTTGATGAACAAAAAAGGGATAGGGGGTGTTGAGGGCCATTTGTGGAAGCCCAGGCAGATAGAAAAGCCCAATAATGAGGGCTACAAAGAATTGACAAGATAAATAGCAAAAAGACCCATTAGGCCCAAGCGGCAGGAATAATGGATCATAGGCCCCACAAATAAATAAATGGGTCTTGAAGAGGCAAGCGGGCTCAAAGAAGCCAGGAAAGAAAGAAATAGCATCCCATGGGCAGTATATGAGATAGAAAAGTAAGAAAGGGCCACCGCAGGCTCAAGGTAATGCAAACTAAGAGAGTAAGGGGTTTATGGCAGGCCCATGAGCCCTAAAGATAAGAATAAGGTTATTAGGCCAAGGAAGCCCAATGAAGTTAGTAAAAAAGCCCATGAGTGTGTGGAATTAGCAAACGGGCCGAGGAAACCCAAAGGAAAGCCCAAAGGGACATAGGAGCCCATGAATAAAAGCAAAACAGTGCCCATGACAGGCCACTGAGAAAAGGGATAAACGGCTGGCCCAAAAAGAAATCCAGCAGGATTAAGTTATTACGGTAAGAATAACAGTTCAACGTGGCAGACAATAAAGAAAATCAAAAGTGGGCCAAAGAAATGTAAGGCCCATCATCATACGAAGCCCAGCTCCTGAATGGAGCGAGAAACCAAAGAAAAGCCCACATGAAGGGCAGGAAATGCAAACGGAGAGTCTCCAGGTCACGGCAGACACATGAGCAGCAGGCAGACTCTTCGACAAATCTGAAAGGGAAGCACGCGCAAGGCCCAGGCACCACCAACCTGTACCCAGCCAATATAGGACATGGTGGGGCTATGGGCCAGAGGTAAGAGGTAAAGGGGGTATGGTTTTGTGGTGGGGAGAGAGGAAAAGGTCTATTTCGTGGTTCCTGCCCAAGCCCTTTTGGGAGGTACGTCCTGCTAGGATGATAGACCACCCAAAAAAGGCGAGTTTGAGGGGGAACCATTGGGTGCATGCTCTAAGAGTAGAGAGAGAAAGCATTAATACCGTGGCAGGAAGAAATGTTACGATATACAGAGAAACAAAACAAACTTGCCTCTGTCTGGCAAGGGTGGATGTCGCACAAACCTAGTGGTCGGCAAGTACGTCCAAACCAGACAAAGGCGGTTAAGGGGCAAAATGGTAAAACATTGGTCACGGCAGGCACTATAAAAGGGCCCTTGCCGTGTCCTGAAAAGGGGATCGAAAAATAGAGTATTTTTACGGAGTGAAAAGAAAAACAAAGGAAGAAGAAAAGAAAAAAGATAAGAAAGAAAACATAGAAGAAAAGAAAGGAAACTAAGGAAAAAGGAGAGTTAGTTCAATGGGCACGCACCACTAGATCGGTTTCCCTCTCTCCCCCTTCAAATCTTGCTTTCTTCCAAAACGTAAACAAGGACTCTTTCTCTTTAGGCAATAACCATTCAGGTCTGACTCCCTCAAAATCATTAATCCCCACGGCAGGATCTTTTTCTTGGGAGATTATTTGCATTGAGAAGAGGCGTTCTCTCCTCCTTGGTTTTTGCTTCGGCAGACTAAACTAAAAAAACTTGATTTATGCCCATTTGATTAGTTCGTATTGTTTTCTTTACTCTTTTTTTATGATTGGCATCATTATGATTGTAATCATGCTTTATTAGTAGGGAGTACGTAGCCATTTATTTAAATAGTCAGAATACTCTGTTTTGGTTATTATTATATCTGCCTGCCGTAACTCGTCTGCAACAGTTATGCTTGCCGTAAGTTTACTCCTGACAGACAAGGCATAAGTTTGTGCACAAACCGGTCCAAGTTGAGTTACAATTGGACCGGCCCCAGCTCCCTTACTCAGAAATACTAAGGCCCATCACCGCAGGAGACAGCCCAGCCCATTACCGCAGGAGGCAGCCTAATACACCATATACAAAAAAGGCCCCTACATTAAATTGGTGACTTCACTAGGGAGTTGGGAAGCAGACAGGGGCAAAGAAAAAGAAAATAGAGCCCCTCACAAACAATGTCACCCAAGTCCAGGACGACACGGAATATGAGTGTCGTACCCTCACAAGCAGAATCCAGACCAACGACTCCTCACCAAGAGCAACTTAACCAAACAGAAGGTGCCAACAGAACGGGGGCTGATCCTCAGCCTTAGACAAGAGTCCCCGCGGACAATGTCAACACCTTTATCGAAGTATTGCAATCATTGCAACACTCGCAACAACAAATGATGGAAGAGATCCGTCAACTGAAGGCAGACAAAACAAAAGAGAAAGGCAGCCAACATGACCCGGATCATGTGGCAAACAGAGAAGAGACACTGGCAGGAGGTGTCCCTTGGAATGCAGGACAGCGTTTCATTACCATGGCTGAGGTAGCGGCTCTCTTGGAGCAAGAGAGAGCCAGAACACCAAAGGAGAGGTTTTACGCACGAAGATCTCCCTATCCTCTAAAAGTACTCAGCAAGCTGTACCCCGAGAGGTATGAACCAAGGGCCTTTGCCCAATATGATGGTAGGAAGGGAAATGCAATAGAGCACGTGAGCAAATTTATTGACACCCTTGGCCCTTACGCAGCAAACGAAGACTTATGTCTGCGGGAGTTTTCAAAGTCACTGTGCGACCGGGCATACACCTGGTACATTGGATTAAAACTAGGATCAATCCCAACTAGGGATGACATGGTGGACGTATTTTGCACTAAATACTTTCACGGGGAAGAAACGGTGACGCTTGCAACTCTGCAAGCATCCAAGCAAAGGAATGGAGAGGATCTGATGGAGTACATCAAACGGTTCAGGGACATAGCACTTGATTGCTATAACCACTGTGAGGAAAGGACGTTGGTAGAAATATGCATGACCAATATGATTCGGGAGTTTAGAGCTGTCCTGGAGAATCTGAAGATTTCCCAATTTGCACAGCTATTGCAAAAGGCTAGAAAGACGGCTAAGTTTGTGAAACCCAGTTCAGATAAGAGAAATGCGCCGTAGGCTATGGCAGTGTCCACTGGAAACCAAAGAAGAAAAACAGAGAGGAGGGAGTATGATACGCCCCCACCCTTACCATGTACTCCCAAGGAGCTAGATGTGCTACTTGACAAATGGATAGCGGATGGGATCTTCAAACCCAACCAGGTTTCTAGAGAGCCTACGAAGGAAGAAAGGAGGGATCCTTGCTTTTGCTGCTTGCACAACTATGTACAACATCCCACCGCAGAATGCTGGGTGCTTCGCAGGCTGATGCACCGCAGGATCAAAGAAGGCACATTAAAGCTGACCTAGCAGGAAGTCCAAAGAAACCCACTCCCAAACCACAAGGGAAAAGGTGTAGCAGCAGTGGTGATATGTGCAGACCCGGGAGAAGACAAGGAAGAATCTATTTGACCAGTTGGGACTTATAGCAAAAGAAAGAAAAATAGCCATGGAGGCTTTGGTAAGCATCGCCTCAGGGGCAGGGGTGGAGTGCCTGTCAGCAGAGATGCCAGAAGACAGGGCCCTCCTGCAGGAATCAACAAAAATCACGTTTAGCAGCGAGGATATGGAAGTGGGGCACCCAGATCATAGAAGGCCTCTCTATTTAGTAGCATCTATAAATCAAATCAACATCAAGAGGGCCCTGGTGGATACGGGTGCTTCCGTAAACCTCATTCTGTTGAGCACCTTGCAAGCCGTAGGAATTTCAGAGAAAAAGATCCAAGGATGCCCGATGGAAGTAACGGGGTTCGGTGGAAGAGGTGAGTACACCGCAGGCCACATTCAGTTATGGTTGAAAGTAGGCCCTATAGCCTCTTTAGCTCGCTTCCACGTGGTCAAAACGGAAGTATCTTACCATGTGCTTTTAGGAAGACCCTGGTGTCACAAGCACCGACTAGTCGCGTCCACCTACCACCAATGTGTGAAAGGAAGATTGAATGGCAGGATGATACGCATAGCTGCAAACCCCTCGCCATTCGAGCAGGCAGAAGCCCACTTGGTGGAAACCATGTTTTATGACCAATGGGCTCCATCTGGAGAAAATTCGGTTTCAAAGCCACGAGGTACCTTTATGCCTAGGTGGGAAGATGTTCAAGATGACCCAGAACCTGATTTAAGAGAGCTACTAGCGCGAAAGAAGAAAAGGAAAGAAGCGCCTACTGCAGAGCCAGATGAAATACCTCAGTGCATCAGGGTCCGAGGCCTTGATGGCAGGATTGTGTATAAATTATGAAGGTGCGTGGGGCCTACGGGTGAGATGCAAGTAGGTCCCACCCAAAAAAGGCAACACAAGAGTTGGGCGTGTTGCGTTGCTGAAGGAAGTTTGGGAAAAGAAGAAGAGAAGGATGAGGCAATTGCAGCAGAAAAGGACATCCAGGTTATGGCAGAGGAAGAGTTGGAAGAGGTTGACTTAAGGTTTGACCCGCAAGAACCAAGGCCCATCTCAATTAGTGCAAGCCTGACAGAAAAGGAGAAGTCAAAACTCATACTGTTGTTAAAAGAATTCAAAGACGTTTTTACTTGGGATTACAATGAAATGCCAGGGCTTGATCCTGGGCTTGTTGCACATACGTTGAATGTGGACCCAGAGGCCAAGCCGGTGGCCCAGCCTGCCAGGATATTTCACAAAGAAATAGAAGGGCAAATAGTCAAAGAAGTGCAGAAGTTGCTAGTCGCAGGATTCATCAAGCCTATCCAGCATCCTCGCTGGCTATCTAACATTGTACCAGTAAAGAAGAAGAACAGCCAGATAAGATGCTGTGTAGATTTCAAAAATCTTAACAAAGCTTGTCCAAAGGACGAATTCCCATTGCCGAACATGGATTTACTAATAGACTCCGTGGCAGGAAGCGCCATGTTCTCATTCATGGACGGTTTCAGCGGGTACAATCAGATCAAGATGGCGCTAAAGGATGCAGAGAAAACTGCCTTCAGAACACCCATGGGCAACTTCTACTATACTGTGATGCCCTTCCGGTTGAAAAATGCAGGTGTAACTTATCAACGAGCAATAACGGCCATATTTCACGACATGATGCACCAGGAGCTAGAAGACTATGTGGATGACATAGTGGTTAAGTCAAGAAGAAGAGAAGAACACTTTCGGGTGTTAAAAAGAGTATTTGAAAGATGCAGGGCTTTTAAGTTAAGAATGAATCCCCTCAAGTGTGCATTCGGAGTATCCTCTAGGAAATTTTTGGGTTTCCCGGTTCACAGCAAAGGCATAGACGTGGATCCGACCAAAGCCATGGCCATAGCAACTATGAGACCTCCTACCATAGTAAAAGAATTGAAGAGCTTCTTAGGAAAAGTCTCATATATCCAGAGATTCATCCCTGGGTTGGCATCAATCACCTCTGCCTTCACCAAGTTGCTTAAGAAGGGGCAAAGTTTTGAATGGCGAGAAGCACAGCAGACGGCCTTCAAAAGGCTACAGCAGATAATGATGAACCTCCCCACGGTGCAGGCCCCTATTCATAAAAGATCACTGCTACTCTATCTGACCACCAACTCGTACGCCATCAGCGCACCAATTGCTCAGGAAGATGGAGGTGGTATCGAGCAGCCAATATACTATATCAGTCGCGCCTTAAAAAATGCAAAAACTCGTTACCCAAGGGCAGAAAGAGCATGCCTAGCCATTGTATACGCTTCACAGAGATTCCGTCACTATTTCTTGGCCTACGAAGTATGGCTGATGACTAAGTCACATGCCATTAAAGCTCTATTACAACAGTCGATTCTCTCCGGCAGGATATCTCAGTGGTTGCTACAATTATCATAATACGACTTGAGAATGGGGACACCTAGAGCAGTGAAAAGTCAGGCTATAGCAGATTTATTGGCGCAGTTTCCGGGAGAGGAAGAATTCTCATTGGATGATGAAGTTCCAGGGGAAGTAGCTATGGCAGAAGAAGTCAAGGAACAGTGGGTGATGAAATTTGATGGTTCTTCTACTACCCATTCCGGAGGGGTGGGAGTAGTCTTGTATCATGAAGAAGACAAGGCAGTAGCACTGTCCTTTAAGTTGGAATTCCCCTGTTCAAACAACACAGCGGAGTACGAGGCTTATCTAACTAGGCTTGCCACGGCACTCGAAATGGGAGTTAAACATTTGAAAGTACTGGAAGATTCGAACTTGGTTGTCTGCCAGGCCAAATGAAGTTTTTCCTTAAAGGAGCCTAGCCTAGCCCCGTACAAAGCAATGGCCCAGAGAATGGAAGAGAAATTCTCAACCTTTGAGATAGAACATGCTCCGAGAAACGAAAATCGGTTTGTGGACGCGTTAGCTGCACTGGGTTCGCAAATAATCTTCAAAGGGAATAGCACTAATATAGAAGTCAGCAAGAGGGAAGAATCCATCATTGAAGTGTTAAAGGAAAAGTTCCGGGAGGAACAGGGCGAGGGGGATTGGCGAATCCCCATAAAGGAAACCTTGGTGAAGGGAGACGACGCAGCAGAATTGAAGATATTAAAAGACTATGCCTTGGTAAAAGAAGAGTTGTACCGCAGGATGCTAGGTGGGGTTTTATCCAGATGTATGGGCCAGGAGGAAGCCCAGAAAAAATTGAAAGAAATACACAATAAGACTTGCGGGTCTTGCGGGGGAGTTAGTCTTTACCGCAGACTCTAGAGGGCAGGCTTCTATTGGCCAAGCATGGGTAAAGATGCAGATCAAGCCCAAACCCAGTGGGACCTGCCAGCTTGCGGCAGACAGGGAGGAAAGTTACGCTGTGTTCATCAACGAGGATTGGAGGAGGCCTTTCATGCAGTACCTAACAGAAGGCGTCCTGCCACAAAGGCACAGTGAAAGGTACAAGCTTAAGAGGTTGGCAACACGTTACTTCTTGCATAACACGGTCCTTTTCAAAAAAGGATATGATGGAGACCCTTTGAGGTGTTTGGGCCCTGAAGAGGCTAAAGAAATGATAAAAGAAGTACATTCAGGGGATGTGGTGAACATCAGGGGAACAAAAAGCTCTACAGATGCCTGCTGCAGATGGGCTACTACTAGCCAACCATGAAGAAAGATGCAGCAGAATTTTTAAAAAAGTGTCACAGTTGTCAAGTACAAGCCAACTTGATTCATACCCATCCGCAGGGCTTGCACAGCATGGTCACCCCATGGCCCTTTCACACTTGGGGGCTAGATTTGGTAGGGCTAGTCAACCTGCCATCATGTGGGTACATATGGATATTGGTAGTTACAGAATATTTTACTAAGTGGGCGAAAGCAGTGCCACTCCGCAAGGCCACTGGGGGAGCATTGGCAAACTTCATCAAAGAAAATATAATTGTAAGGTTTGGGGTGCCCCACAAGATCATCAATGACAACGGCACACCATTTGTCAACAGTGATGTAAGGAGAATGCTAGAGTTCTACCAAGTCAAGCACTACAGGTCATCACCCTATTACCCTCAAGGGAATGGGCAAACAGAAGTAAAAAACAAAATTCTCATAAAGATCATCAACAAAATGAGCCAAGAGTATGCGGGAGGATGGGCAATGCACCTGCCAGATGCTCTCTAGGCTTACAGAAAATCACCAAAGTCAGCCACAGGCTTTTCACCTTTTTCCTTAATCTACGGAACTGAAGTAGTGAGTTCGACAGAAATAATGACACCGTCCCTGAGGGTCATGCAAATGCGAGAAAAAGAAAAAGAGGGAGAAGTCTTCGCGGCAAAAAGGTTTGAGGACCTGGAAAAACTTGATGAAAAGAGGGAAGAAGCCCAGGAACGCAGCCGAAGATATAGGCAGAAGATGACTGAAGCCTATGGCAGGATGACCAAGGAAAGAGTGTTTGCGGAAGGACAACTAGTATTAAAAGTGGCAGACTACGTCAAGCGAGGTCTGGCAGGACCATCCAAGTTTGCACCAAAATGGGAGGGAACCCTTGTGATAAGGGAAGTGCATCAAAGTGGGTATTATTGCCTAACTCAAATGGATGGCAGGGACTTGATGGATCCCATCAATGGAAAATGGCTGAAGCATTATTTTGCTTAGAGAAGAAAGTCATGTGGTTGTACCTTTCCTTAGTTATTTTGTTTATGTTCCCTTTACTTTTTCTTTTATTCCTCCAAGTGACTATGTCACAGAAGAAATTGTAACGTGCTTTCATGAGTATGCAATGAAAAAGTACGAAGTATTAGCATCATGTCATAGTAATAGTAAAGAAAAAGTAGCAAAGTGTAGCGTTATTACAAACCCAAACTATGGCAAACACAAGCCAAGTAGCTACGGCAGGAAATATATAAGTATTCTGTCTGACATAACAAAAAATAGAGAAACAAAAAAAAAAAAAAACAAAGAAAAGGAAAGGAAACAGCGCCATCATCAATGAAGTCCAGAAATGAGACTCTGATCTCCAAAGCGACTGGGCCCACCAACACCATAAATAAGACGCTCACGGTGACCCTCCAAATCAGCCACCTCTTTCTTCAAAAGCTCAATACGGGTGTCTATGGCCTCAACGGCTGGCTGGACTCTCCTCATGAAAAAGGCCCAGGCAATCTCACGTAGATGTTCAAGAATAAACTCCACAGCGAAACCCATACTGATGAGCTCCTATATCACGGCCCTCCATTGCAAGATCCTCCTGGCAGAAACGGAGTCAATAAAGTTATGCTCAATGTCATTCAACACACACCCCAGCATTTTCAGGAAATGCTCCCTAGCAGAATGACCAAGGCGAAACTCCTGCATAAAATTGCCGTGACAGCTGTAAATCATCACTAAGTGTAAGACGCAGTCCTCAGGGACTTGGAAGCCATAAAAGTCTACATAAGGAGGACCGGAAGCCTAGAAGTCTGCCGGACCAAGGTCGTTATCCTCCGGCTAGTCAAAACGAACAAAAAAGGATGCATCATCATCCGGGACGACGGTAGAACTACTACCCGCCTCAAATTGAGAAGGGATAGTAGGGAGTGGACCTATAAAAAAAATAAAAAAAAAAAAAAGGGAAACGCAAGGCAAAAAAAAAAAAAAAATGGTACGAGAAGAGAAGACTTGCAGAAAAAGAAGATGAAATAAGAAGGGAAGGAAAATTGCCAAAGTTACCAGGAATGGGGGCTACGGGTGTAGCAGAAACAAGTACTATAGGCACAGCAGAAGCAGGAGTAGTAGATACGGCTGAAACAAGTACTGAAGGTGCGGCAGGAACAGGTGCTACAAGTGCGGCAGGAGCAGTCATTCCCACGCCTGCTGCAATTTCTCGCCCCTCAGAAGTCTCTGTAAACAGGGAGATAAGCATACAAATGAAATGCAAATACAACCAAAAAAAAAAAAAAAAAAAAGGGGAAGGAAGATGCATACCCAAAAAGTCAAGATCCGGCAAAGCGCTCCCCTCTTCATCAGAGTCGAAAATTCTCTTTTTCAGCACGGGTGCATCATCAGGATCCTCAAGGATATCATCGGATCCCTCTGAAGATAAGTCCAGATCAGGACCACGGGTAGCGGAGCCGGGAATGGAGGAAGGAGTAACAACAAGCGAAGCACCACCCTTTGCAGCCTGGGAGATAGCTGCAAAAGGGTCACTAGTCGAAATCACAAGCGGCAGAATGGGAGAAGTGGTTTTGGTTTGAACAGCGGCAGGAGGAATGGCTCCCTCTGAAGGAGTGGGTCTCTCGGCAAGCAAAGGTGTAGTCTCACCAACCCCTTCGACATGAGTACCCTCTCTAGGTACCGGCTCGGCAGAAGGGGTGGGAGTTTTGGCAGGAGTCTTATGCGCAGTAGTAGAAGGAGTAGGCATTGCTAATACTGCCTTAGCCCCATCAAAAAAGCCTTCCATAGGTACACCCATGGAGGCGAAAATCTCCTCGGCAGTGGGGCGATATATGGATAGAGGCTCAGGCTCCTTCTAAAAAGAAAAAAAAATTTGTTAAAAAAAAAAAACAAAAGACTCGTGGCAGAAGCGTACGAAAAAGAAAGAAGAGGGAAGTGGAGAAAAGGGACTCACCTTAGACTCAGGTTCATCAAGCAAAATGGGGCGGGTAACTGATGAGTCTTCCTTATGCTTGGACTAAAAGGAAAGAGGCAGAAGAAATTGGCGAGTTAGCCGCAAGAAAATTAAGAAATTTTGTCAAAAAAAGAAAAAAGGGAGAAATAACTTACCCTCCGTTCAGTGGCAGATACGGGGTGAGGAGTAGTTTTCCTTTTGCTACCACAAGTCCTGCTAGCCAACGGAGCACCTGCACGAGGCAGTGGTGTGGCAGGCTTGGTTTTGCCGGCAAACTTGGGTTTGGCAGGCGCTTTCTTGCTCGGTACAGAGAGATTGATTACCTTAACTTTTTTCTCCCAACCAGGGGGATAGTCGCCAGCGTGCCAGAACCACCCTTTCTTCTCTATGTCCCATTCAAAAATGGCTAACCGGCTCTGTTTTCTAGCATACGCCAAAACAGATTTAGAGGCAAGCAGCAGGCGAGGGTTAACTGAGACAACCATACCTAGCCCTTCAAGAGGAATAAGGGAGAAGCCACGACTCCCCACTAACTCAGCCACAAATGAATCCATCACTGCATGCCAGTAACCGTGCATGGGAAAAGTACAGACACCCTACCTTAATGAACTGGGAATTGTAATGGCATTGAAACGCTTCTTCCAAAAGTCAAAGGCAGTGCGCCGCAGGAAAGGATGGACTAAAGTAGGAGCTTCCATGAGGGAAGAAATGTCATCGGGGATGTCTTGATCTAACCCAAACTGCCTTCTCACCCGGTTGGCAGGATAATGAACAAACCTAATGCCTTCATCGGCTAGGTAAGGCAGCCATCCAGCATTGGTAGCAGCAAGATAGGTAATCCCAGTTTCATCAAAGCTAACCAATGGGGTAGTGGTCCTAATGGTGTCAATAAACGAACCCATGACAAAATCTGCACAAGTATAATCAGCACCCAAATTTCTATAGGCTCTCCAAGAGAAACCCACGCCCTCATCAAAAGATTCAACCACAAAATAGCCAATCAGCTTCAAACCAGACCAACGAAAAGCAAGCGGGAAATCGGATTCAAACCTGCCACAAAAATCGGTAATCACTCTCGGACAACTCTGGTACTTCTCTCTGGCAAACTGAGCGGGTCTACATTTTGTCAAGTACTGAGCACAACGCTCAAACAACAACTGCTAAAGTATAGTGCAATGAACGGAAGAAGTGATAATATGGCAAGACCCAGCCTGACTCTCATCACGGAGGATATCTAATTGAACATACAAGTGCCCCAGGAACATAGGAGCCAGTGGCAAGCTCACCCCAGCAGATATTTTGATAGCCAAACAAAAATACAAAGGCTTTATGGCGTAGTAGGGGTGGGACCCAAAAACAAACTTGCAAAGCCAAAATGCAATAAAAGCCGCACGGCGAGCAACAACAGAAAACTTAGAGGAAGAACTCACCCAGTAGGACAACTTGGCATTTCCGGCCATCCTTCTCCTCAGTTCAGCCTCAATGGCCTCTTCCTCCAGAGAAAACTCTTAGGTGGCAGGATCGGCATCGCCGAGAATGGGCAAGAGCAACTGGTTAGCCACATCTTCAAGTGTCATAGTGAGTTCACCGCACGAGAAAAAGAAAGTGTGAGTGGTGGTGCACCATCGACAGACCAAATGACGAAGGTTATAGAGATCCCGAAAATTCGACAAACAGCGAGACGAGACTATAGCCTTCAAGACGCCGACTCGTTGCAACAAACCTATAAAACCCGGGTCGGAAAGCTCGCTGTCAACCCATTCCTTCCAACCCGAGGCTGTGCCAGACCTAAATTCAAAATGAAGGGGTACAGGAAGCGAAACACCTTGGCGAATGGACAGATCGGGGATTGAAGATGCTAAAGGAGCCCAAGAAACGTCGGGGTTTCGCCGGACAAGGGCAATCAATACAAGACCCGGTGGCGGCGATACATAGTCACCAGGGATTTTTGGGAAGTGAGGATTGATTTCATACCACGGGTCGATTAAAGGAGCGCATTCCCTGTCGGGGTCGCGCTCCGTCTCTTCCTCAGCGGACCGCTCCGAATTGGAACATTCCATCTCCTTAGAAACGGCAGGAGAATCGGAAGCAACCGCCTTCCCTTTACGGCGGGAAGAGCCTTGACTTTTCACCGGCGACATGGTGAGAAGGCTTAGTCGGAGAAAATGGGTATGGGTGTTTGAAAGGAAGAAGGAGAGTAAGAGACGGAGAGTGTATGTTCTGGGAAAAGAAAGAGTTTGTGATTAAAGTGCAAAAGGATTCTTCCTTAAATACCCAGGTCATTAATATCAGCACGAAAGGAGGTGACGGGTTAGCCATCAGAAGGGAATGAAATTAATGAAGCAACGGCTCTATTTTGAAAATAACTACCAAACTGGGAAATTCGAAAAGACAACCCTGTTCGCGACAGGAAGGAGAATATATATATGTGTAAGAAGGGGTCCACAGCTTAAAAAAGACCCACGAAAAAGAGAAGAAGAAAAAAGATGAGAGAAGGGCAGAAACGCCTTTTCATTCACATATGAATCGCAGGAACGTTTCATATGTTCAGGGGGCTAAACGTTGAGGGCCATTTGTGGAAGCCCAGGCAGACAAAAAAGCCCAATAATGAGGGCTACAAAGAATTGACAAGATAAATAGCAAAAAAATCCATTAGGCCCAAGCGGCAGGAATAATGGATTATAGGCCCAACAAATAAATAAATGGGTCTTGAAGAGGCAAGCGGGCTCAAAGAAGCCAGGAAAGAAAGAAATAGCATCCCATGGGCAGTGTATGAGGTAGAAAAGTAAGAAAGGGTCCCCGCAGGACCAAGGTAATGCAAACTAAGAGAGTAAAGGGTTTATGGCAGGCCCATGAGCCCCAAAGATAAGAATAAGGTTATTGGGCCGAGGAAGCCCAATGAAGTTAGTAAAAAAGCTCATGCGAGAGTGGAATTAGCAAATGGGCCGAGGAATCCCAAAGATAGTAATCAGGTCATGGATGCCCAAAGGGACATAGGAGCCCATGAATAAAAGCAAAACAGTGCCCATGACAGGCCATTGAGAAAAGGGATAAACGGCTGGCCCAAAAGGAGGTCCAGTAGGATTAAGTTATTACGGCAGGAATAACAGTTCAACGTGGCAGGCAATAAAGAAAATCAAAAATGGGCCAAAGAAATGTAAGACCCATCATCATACAAAGCCCAGCTCCTGAATGGAGTAAGAAACCAAAGAAAAGCCCACATGAAGGGTCAGGAAACGCAGACGAAGAGTCTCCAGGTCACGGCAGACGCATGAGCAGCAAGCAGACTCTTAGACAAATCTGAAAGGGAAGCATGCGCAAGGCCCAGGCACCACCAGCCTGTACCCAGCCAATATAGGACATGGTGGGGCCATGGGCCAGAGGTAAGAGGTAAAGGAGGTATGGTTTGGTGGTGGGGAGAGGGGAAAAGGTCTATTTCGCAGTTCTTGCCCAAGCCCTTTTCGGAGGTACGTCCTACTGGGATGATAGACCACCTAAAAGAGGCATGTTTGAGGGGAAACCGTTGGGTGCATGCTCTGAGAGTAGAGAGAGAAAGCATTAATACCGTGGCAGGAAGAAATGTTACGGTATACAGAGAAACAAAACAAACTTGCCTCTGTCTGGCAAGGGTGGATGTCGCACAAACCTGGTGGTCAGCAAGTACGCCCAGACCAGATAAAGGCGATTAAGGGGCAAAATGGTAAAACATTGATCATGGCAGGCACTATAAAAGGGCCTTTGCCGTGCCCTGAAAAGGGGATCGAAAAACAGAGTATTTTTACGGAGTGAAAAGGAAAAAGATAAAAAAGAAAATAGAGAAGAAAAGAAAGGAAACTAAGGAAAAAGGAGAGTTAGTTCAATGGGCATGCACCAATAGATCGGTTTCCCTCTCTCCCCTTTCAAATCTTGCTTTCTTCCAAAACATAAACAAGGACTCTTTCTCTTTGGGCAATAACCATTCAGGTCCGACTCCCTCAAAACCATTAATCCCCAAGGCAGGATCTTTTTCCTGGGAAATTATTTGCATTGAGAAGAGGCGTTCTCTCATCTTTGGTTTTGCTTCGGCAAACTAAACTAAAAAAAACTTGATTTATGCCCATTTGATTAGTTCGTATTGTTTTCTTTACTCTTTTTTTGTGATTGGCATCGTTATGATTGTAATCATGCTTTATTAGTAGGGAGTACGTAGCCATTTATTTAAATAGTCAAAATACTCTGTTTTGGTTATTATTATATCTGTCTGCCGTAACTCGTCTACAACAGTTCTGCTTGCCGTAAGTTTACTCCTGGCAGACAAGGCATAAGTTTGTGCACAAACCGGTCCAAGTTAAGTTACAATTGGACCGGCCCCAGCTCCCTTACTCAGAAATACTAGGAGCCCATCACCGCAGGAGGCAGCCCAGCCCATTACTGCAGGAGGCAGCCCAATACACCATATACATAAAAGGCCCCTACAAGGGGCGACCTGATGAATTGGCCTCTTCCACCTAAGCGTGTTCGTAGTGACACCCTACCCACTAGGCCTAGGTCTGCTAGAGCGGGGGATCTAGACGATTTCCTTTTTCTTTTCTTTTTTTTTGGTGCCTTGCGTGTCTTTCTTTTGTGTAGCTAGTTGGGCTTAATTTTGCTATTGGCAATTTTTTTTGTTGGACTAATTTTTTTGAACTTTTTTATCTTAAATTTTAAATCAATAATCTATACTACTATTTAAGGGGGTTCCAATCCGTTTAAGTCATAGGTTCTAAGCCATGTACTCTAAATAAAACTCCTAAATTTTAGGTAATTTTTTTATTAAAAAAAAAAACAGTTTTTTTCCACCTCGTTTCTTCATATACCATAAAATTAGGCTCCACCTCTCCTTACATTTTCTATTTTTTTTAAAAAAAAAATTATAACAACTTGGATTTATTTTTGATAGAGTTGAACACGTGCAAAAAAGAAAAATGTGAGGGAGAAACAAAAAATGAGAGAGATTTTATGATGAATGAAATCTATTAACCTTTATTAAAAGACTGCCTTCTGTTTAAAATTGCTGAGTCAGCTTATGATAAAAAAATAGTTAAACTGACTTAGTGGAATGGTGGACAAGTGACGTGGTTCACTATGTGAGGCTTGTTTTTTTATGGCTTTTAAAAAGATCAATGATATTGTTAAAAGGGCAAAATTTAATTTTATTGAACCAAATTGCTAAAACTAATACATATATAAATAATAGTATTTTTTTAAAAAAATATTAGGGGGGGACATTGCCCCCACGTCCAACCATAGCACTGTCCCTGGATAGAGAGCTGTACACTTGTGGGCAATAGCAATTTGGACTGCTAGCAACAATTTTATTTCAAAAAATGCAAGGCGCGCGCAAGGACTACTATGCTATTTCCAGAACGCAGCACAGCAAACTGGAGTATGGACTTGACTTTTTTTTTTTTTTTTTTTTTTTTTTTTTTTTAACCTTCAATCTTTATTGAGAAAACTAATAGGAACAGCAATCTTCCCTACACACAGACTCTAAGTCTACAGGTAACCTACGATTATTTAAACTAAAAGACTAAAGGGAAAGCAAACACATTCTAGCTACTTTATGGGCAGCTTGATTACAAACTCTACTAACCCAGCAAAAAGAATCACTAGAAAAAGACTCTTTTAGACTTGTTAAATATATTAGCAACGCGATGTGTTATACCATATTATATATGCTAGAGTGAATACAGAAGAAGAAGCATAAAATAAAAACACTGAGAACATTAGGGCTACGTGGTTAGGACCTACGTTTACGAAGGAATCCCTTAAGAGTTACATGCCTACATCTTTATTATGTAAGAGTATAGTACAATAACATGTGTTATAATGAACTATAACATGAGTATATATAGGCAACTAAACCCTAGACTACTAGTACAAGTAAGAGAGGGCTTGGGCCTATTACATTGGGCTAATAGGTCTAATATATCTCTAACAAGACTTAACACATTACTGATCAAGTTACTAATAGTCCAGTCAAGGGAAAAATCTGGTGATGAAATTGGGTCGAAGCAATCCTTTGCATCACCCTCAAAAATGATATGGTCCCAGTTGAGAGATTGTGCTAACTGAACAGCTCATAGAATAGCAGAATAGCTTCGGCTTGTAAGGGGAAGCAGGAAATGTGCAGCTTTGTCCACACTTGTAAGACTTCTCCTTTGGTATTGCAAGCTATAGTGGCAAGGGCAGAAACATTGTTAGAGATGGCTGCATCTGTATTGAATTTTATCCAGACCAAGGTAGGGGGGATCCATGAATGTTGGACAGGTTCATGCTCAAGTAGGGTGGATTCATTGGTATTCCACAAGGAGGAGGGTTTGGACATTTTGAAATGGATGTGAGAAATAGCAGCTTGGATGTCGATGTGAATTCCTTGATAAAAGGCCTGGTTTCTGAGGAGCCAAATTTCTTCAATGATTAAGGCCATGTTGAGAGACATTAGCCATTGTTCATCTTTGGGACATGAGCAGTGGGCAATGCAAGTGGGCCAAGATTGGACCTTCATGCATGCAAGTGGGCCAAAATGACGAGGTATGGTATTACATATATCCACCCTCTCTCACAAGGGTGAACCCCACACTCGTGGGATCAACCCCATTTGAGAGGGTGGATACATGCCAAAAGATTAACCCAATGAACAAGTTTCTCTCCAAACTAGTTTGGAGAGAAACTTTTCAAACTTCTCATATATCACTTTTTCGTGTGAGAATTTTGAAAATCTAACTATTGAATTTCATATTCTTTATGTTCTTAACATGTATATCAAATTTCGTTCAAATCAGATGTTATTTTGTGTGTCTAGTATCCATTGTTTATAACTTCAATCTACAACTACAAATGTTAAGCCCTTTTGTATACTCTGATTATGTAATATATTATAAACCCAGTTTAAAACATTAATGTTACTATTTTTGTGTGTATTCTATAAGTATTACTATTTATTCAAAAAAAAAAAAAAAAAACTTATTTTCTATACACAATTTTAAATCACATAAACTTGAAATTTAACATTTGTTTGATGACATAGCAATTGATCTTTGATCTTCTTGAAATTTTATAAGTATAAATGATATAATAAAAACATGCAATCCATCGGTTAAATTTTCAAAATTTACATTTAATATAAAAATATATGAAGAGTTTGTAGGGTTCCTTTGCAAACTAGTTTGGAGAAAAACTTTGTTCTTAGGCCAATATCAAAATGTTTCGTTTCAATGGACAAATCGGAACAAGGTTTAAAACGGTATTCAAAACAATGATTAAAAGTGCTCACTACTTTGTGACTAATGACCTATTTTGTCCTAATATATAATTAGGCGCAAAGACCACTTTGCTCATTATAACGCACAGAAGCAATAACGTTTGGATTACAAATTTTGAATAGATGACATTGGGTACTTGCCTTAGAAACATAAGCTAATTAAATTTTATACTTAAAAATTCTTAGTGGGTGAAGAAAATAAAATAAAAATTGACAAACATGCACATTTAAGATGCATATAGCTCCAAAGCTTGGCTAATGTGTGTGTATATATATATATTTCCCATCAATTCTTCCTCCATGAATCAGCAAACGGCTTAGCATTGAAATTTGCAGTCTTTTAGAGAGAAGCCTTATAAGACCATGCTGCACAAGTAGCAGAAGTATTTAGTAGGAAGATACAAAGAAGCAGGCAAATAGAAACATACCAAAAAGTTTCCCAAAATCGAGTCGGGATTATGACAGTCAATGAAACCATATAGCAAACAGATAGTGAAATAAGGGATAGCCGTACTATTCGATAAAGAATTGTTGAGTATGAGAGCATAAATGTCAAAGAATTTAATGACAAGAACACCCAAAAAGGAAATTTTCTAAGACCAATGGGTGTTCCTGCTTCGTTGGAATAGGAGAACTTGAATTGAATTTTCTGATGGCCGGTAATGTGGTATTGGGTTCAGGATGGTACTCATCTTGCCAAAGTCCCCCAAGAGGTCTGAGTACTCCTTGATAGGTGACAGTCATAAGAAGTGTAGCAACCACCAAAAGCATATTGCGCCTGTCGTCTGATATTTCGGTCCATTCACCAATACAATGCATTCTTATTTTCTCAATATATGAGAATAAGGACCATAGGTAACGTGCATAATAAATTACTTTAGGAAGAGATGAAGCTGGTAAAGCTCCAGCACGCCGTAGCATAACCTTGATCTTGCGATTTTCTATTAGATTTTGTTGTCCCAACATATCCCCTTCTGTATTACCCTTTAAATTCTTAGTGTTTATATCAACACCAGAACATAATAACTTCCTCAGATACAGCAAAAAATAATCATGATGTATTAATTATTAGCAATCTGCAAAGCTAGTGAATCATTAAAAGATAATGGATTACTTACCATATATATATATATATATATATATAATGGATTTTTGGCATGTTTTAGACATTAAGCTCTTAATTAATTATGATCATACAGTTAGACACTATTGATTTTCACAACACAAACTTTACAATGTTTCTTTAGTTCGTAAATAATTGAGGAATGGAGATGGCTTGCCATGGGTTGATTTTTGGATACTGCAATGTGCAATGCTGCGTTGCCTTCCTCGTCCTTCCAGTTCAGGACTTTACTCTCCCACATTATAGTATTTTGAGACCAATTCTTTCGGAGCCTTCGCACCAAGTGTAGAAAAGCCTCCAACTAGTCGTATTTCAAGGCAACATGCAGAGCATAGTCGTTTTGAATTGTCACATCTTTACTAGATTGGGGACAGACTTTGAGAAATTCGTCCAATAGTTCAAGGTGAATGTCTGTTGTTGCTGCATAATGCAAAGGAGTCATACCCTCACTTCCTTGGACACGGACAAGGTCCCCATCGACCTTTAGAAGCCGAAGCACCATCTGGGTATGCCCATTTAGTAAAGCAAGGTGAATGGGACTGAACCCATCTGGATTTGGCTTCCAGGCAAATGAGGGCATTAATCTCATCAGCTCCATGGCCATTGGGATGTGCCCAGCAGATGCAGCAATGTGTAAAGGAGTATCAACAAAAGGCAGCTGATTGATGTGCTCCAAAAGTTTGACATCCTCCCTAATTAGGATGAAAAAGGCATCAATATTTCCATGTTGAGCAACTTGCTTCATTTTCTCAATTCTCTCATCCATATTTGAGAAAGTTGCCATATTAAGGTGTGATTTTCCTTGGTATGAACTTCTTGATAAGTGGCTTGAATAAGTAGTGTCGCATACAACAAAGCCTATAGTACAGCTTAATCCTATTTGGTTTGGGAGGTCTCCTCAAAAAGTCACCTAATTAAAATCTTTCACTTTGGGTTAAATTCTTATTCTTTCACGTGTTTGAATGGCTAATTATTTCTTTTTGATTTTGGATTGTGCTCCAAGTCAAGCAAGCCATGGAGTAGTATAATTTAGCTCCCTCTTGATTCTTTCCTTACGTCATAGCCTTCCTTATTTTCAAGAGATCTGAGGGTTTTTGATTTATTTTGCATTTGGATTTTGAGAGAATATTTTGTATTACTATTGTGATCTACTTGTTTATTTTTTACTAGTTTTTGTTAGATCCTTTCTAGTCATGCTTGGTATAAAGTTTTAAGGACTACTATGCAGCGCTTATAAGCGTGACTATGATACCAACTGATGTAATGTGGGTGTGGCTCTGATAACAATTGATACTCCAATTTGCGTCTTGCTGCTTGCTCTGTATAGGTCTGGCATTATGAAGGAGTTTTCTTTTTCTATGTCATTTTTCTCATCCTTAAGACCATACTCTTCCTCCTCTACAAATTGTAGATTTTGTTGGCACTTTTTAGGCTGGTTGACAATGATTAAGGTGGCAAGCTGCTCTGATAGACTGATACACATCAAAATGCTCCTCCATTCACTAAAAGTGTGCCTCATTATCTGACAATGTGTGAATTTTGTTGTGGCCAATGGTTTGGATATGCATGCTAGAGAAGATTCAATAGCTTCGTCATTTTATTTTTTTGTTGTTCTTTTTTGGTTTTTTTTTTTTTTTTTAATTTCTTTGTAAGGAACAAACAATCCGCATTTCAAAAGTTATTAGATGTTCATCATATCTATATGATGTTGTTGAGTTACTTTAGTTTTTGAAATTAGGTGTTTTGGTGTTGGCGAGTTTTTGAAGTTAAGCTCAATGTGAACCCTCTTACAAACCCTAAAAGCTTAATTTATTTTACGTTTTTTTTTTTTGGATAATTTGATAGTTGGAGGAGGGATATTGGAATTTGGACGTCTCCATTGAATATCAGAAAGTGTTAGTTTAAGTATAAGGCTTTTGATAATTTATTTTATTATAACAATAAGTTATCAATGTCTGTAAACGTATAGTTATAGAAACTCGAGTTATAAGTAGCCTGAACTTCCCAACGGCCACTTAGGCGGATTGGTGCCTCCCTGGGTACGAGGAGGGAGGGGTTCAGGTAGTAGCTGTAGGATTTCTAGCCAAAATAGATAATGCATAGATGATATTGGAGAGAAGAAAACCAAAAAACAAAAATTGACATACATTCCAGATGCGATGCATACAGCTCTATGTTTTCCATCTATTCTCATTGAGTTGAGCTACGTAGTTCTTCTAGCCCAACATTGAGGTATCCCCACTAATAACTTTTCTTCTTCCAGGAACGAATTGGGAGACCCCTTAGCATTGAACCTTACAGTCTTTTATTGACTAGCCTTGTGCCACCATCTTCTCCAATTGGTTAAATCCATTCGTACCACGATGTTATAAAGCAGGGCAGAACCAGAAATTAACGAACCAGAAATTAACAAACCACTTGCCCCAGTTGAAGCCTTGATGACTGTCAATGAAGCCAAATAGCAAAAATATAGGAAGCAAAGGGCTGCTTGGAACATCACATAACAATACCCAGATGGAATGAGCTGAAATATAATCGTGAATGAAAGCATAAATGTCACAGAATTTAACAGCATGAAAAACCAAAAAGAGGTTTTTCTAGAACCTATGACAGCCCCTGCTTCGTGTGAATGAAGAGTAGTATTAATTATGCCGTTCGGTGCTATGGTGTTGGACTCATTGGTTCCAGGATTGTAGTCATCTTGCCAAATTCCCCCGGGAAGGCTGAGTATTCCTTGATAAGTCACTGTCATAAGCAGTGTAGCAACCACCAAAAGCACATTGCGCCGCTCGTCTGATATTGTCTGCTGTTCACGAGTACGGCGTATTCGAAACTTCTCACCACGACCGACTTTGGGCCTTAAGTAATCTGCATAAGAAGTAACTTTAGGAAGAGATGAAGCTTTTAAGGCTTTAGCACGGTGTAGCATAACCTTGATCTTTCTGCCCACTTGTGTTTGTTCTGATCATTGCAAGATGTCCCTTGCTGTTTTACCCTCTAAATTCTTAACGTTTACGTCAACATCATATGTTGAAGCTAATAAGTGACTCACAGCCTGCATGTGTAAATGTCGTGAAGCCAGTGAATCATTAAAAGGTAATTTTTGGCATGTTTTTAGACATTCGGTTTATTGATCAATTTGTAAAACCACAATTAATTCTCATAATCCACCAATAAGAAAATGAGAAAACTCATCTGAAAATATTATTGGTCAAATTCAAAATTAATTTTTTTTTTTTTTTTTTTTTTTTACAAATTTGGAGGCCAATTTAAAGACTTTGTAAAAATTTAATTGAAAATACGAAAAAATATTCTATAAATTATCTTAATTGATACCTTACCAAAAACGAATCCTAATTTGATTATAAAATCATGGGTTTGGTTTACTTATAATACTTTCTTAAATATACATGTCATTTTGTTTTAAATATACAAAAGCAAATGGTAGTATATTTTAATTTCCACATTTTATTTAATTAGTGGATGATGTAGTAGTTTCTCATTAAAACAAAAAAAGATTCCTTTTTAAAAAGTAGGTAAGCCAAATCCTAAAATCATTAACAATACCTAAAATTAAGGAAGTACAAAAAAGTACAATAAAAGCTCTTAATCGATTATTATGATCATGCAGGCTGGTTTTAAACATTTACAACACAAGCTTTATAGTTTCTTTAGTATGTAAATTGAGTAATGAAGAGAGCTTGCCTCGGGTTGATTTTTGGATACTGCAACATGCAATACAGTGTTGCCTTCATCATCCTTCCAGTTTAAAACTTTCCTCTCCCAAAACATGGCATTTTTAGACCTATTTTGTCGGAGCCATCCCACCAAGAGTTTAAAAGCTTCCAAATTGTTGAATTTTAGAGCAATATGTAGAGCAGTCTCGTTTCGAATTGTCACATCTTCAATAGAATGGGGACAAACTGATAGAAATTCAACTAATAGATCAAGGTGATCATCTATTGCTGCTGCAAAATGCAAAAGGGTGATACCTTCCTTTCCTTTCACACGGACAAGGTCCCCATCGACCTGTAGAAGCCTACGCACCATCTCAATTTTCCCATTTAGAAGAGCAAGGTGAAGAGGGCTAAATCCATCTAGATTTGGCTTGCTGACAAGTGATGGTTTTAATCCCATCATCGATCTCCATGGAAAACGGGATGTTCCCAACTGATGCGGCTATGTGTAAAGGAGTATCAACAAACGGTAGCTCATCAATAGCCTCCAAAAGCTTTACATCCTCCCGAATTAACATGTAAAAGGCATCAATATTTCCATGTTGAGCAACCTGCTTCAACTTCTCAATTCTCTCATCCATTCTAGACAAGGCTATGATATATCAAGGTAGGGTTTCCCTTAGTATGAAGCAAAAGTGGTGGAGGTTGAAAGTTAGTGCAGCTAGCTGGAGTGAAGAAAATGATGGAAGCTGAAAGTTAGAAAGTTAGAGCGTCTATTTTTATAGCTAGAGTGAAGAAGTTAATGGAGTAATCATCTAAGTCTAAGAAGGAACCACCAAACTTCTAAGAAGGAACCCAAAAGTCCAGGTCATCCACTCGTCATAGAGATTAGTGATTAAGTAAAAAAAAGATTCACCTTCCTTCTTTTCTTCTCTTTCCTCCTCTATCTTATGTCGTCATTTAGGATCATTTAGGAGTTCATATAGGAATAGAATGATCGTAAAGAAATAGAAAAGAATGAAATGGAATTAAATGCATTTAAATAAAGGAAAATAATGGAAAAGAAATGAGTTAAATGTAATTAAGTAATACTAGTAAGTTGACCGTGCGATGCACGGATAATTTTGTAATATTTTATGTAAGATTGTTTTGGATAATATTGTGTATATATATTATAAAGAAAAAGTAAACTAAATTAGAGTAAAGAAACGTATACATTTTAAGGTATTAAAAATTAGTTTAGTAGCTTCATTGCATATTTGTACCCTTCTTAAGGTAAGATTTTTTTTTTTAATCATGAAACCAAAAATAAATGCAAAAGAGTAACGGGACCATGAAAATCAACTAATTTGTTTTGTGTTCACATATTTCATACCATGAAATGAAAGTTTGTCCAACTCTTTGACCATCTTCCACTTATCGATAGTGCGACATTATGACATGGTTTGAACAAATTTGTATGCACGTGTCTTATAGATGATTTAAAATTGAACCATGGTAGAATATAGTTTTACATTATGCACTAAATATTCTCTCTACCTATATACCCAAAACAAAAACTATCCAACCAAATTACCCACCCCTAATTTTTTTTTTTTTTTTTAAAAAAAAAAAAAGCTTGTAGGGGTTTCGGTGTCTTGATGGTAGTGGGTGGCTTGTATAACAAAGGCGGTGACCCCTTAGATTCCTCTTTTTCTCTCTTTCAAATGTTTTGTCAGTCTCAAGTTTTTTATTTTGGTAATATATAGTGAAACATTGCGTTTTATACAAAAATCCACAACATTTTTGTGTCTCTCTATCTTTCTTCAGGGCCTTCTCTGGTTAGTTATTACTATTAGTCCTTAATTATTATTATTAATATTATTTTGCTTTTTTTAAAATACTAAAATGGTGGGTGTGCTAAAAGACATGAAGAATAGAGAAAGGTGTGGTGTAAGTTTTGTAAATTAATGAGACATTAATAAGCTAACAGTAAATAAGTTAATATGAACTTTTGGATAACAGTAAAAAAACTTAATGAAAGAGGTAAAAAAAAAATGCTAAATGCAAAATTAAAGCGTTACTTGGCATATATATATATATATATATATATATATATATATTGGTGATTATTCTTTTATAACTCCTAATCACTAATCAACATGAGTCTAAAAAAACTTTGTGATAGGACTTTATCGTACGTATAAAATAAGCATAGATTTTTTTTTATCTTTTTTTTTAAAAAAAAAAAAAGGATATTGCTATTGTGTTCATCCTTATAAGAATTTAAGAATAGATTTTTTTTTTATCTTTATTTAAATAAATAAATAAAAAGGATATTGTTATTGTATTCATCCTTATAAGAATTTAAGCACAGATTAAATTTTCATTATTTTTGACAATTTTTCTTTGATTCCTTTATAATTTATATATTGTGTTGGTTTAAATGAATTTTTTCTCAAGCTTTCAAATGATGAACTTTAGATAAGATGTTCAACTTTTATACGCCAAGCATTGACTGTAAATCTTGTACATGGAATAAATCAAGATAAGAAATTAAGAATATAGTCCATTTTGGTTGGCTTGATTTGTTTAGACATCAATTTTCTCTCTTGCCAAAAGTCCGACTTTTAGGCAGAAGTTTCTTTGATTATTACTTGTATACAAAATTCCAAGATCATTAAATTGGAATAGGTCCCTTATTGACCTAACCAATTGGAATAGGATGAAATTTCTTCCCATCCACACTAAACGTTCTGTACACTCCAAATTTTTTCTGCATCTCATAATAATACGTTGTGGAAAGGTTTCATCCAAGTCCAACATGATTGAGAGTTGTAGTTAAGACTGTGGCCCAGAAGCTTTACTATTCAATACTTTGCGAGAAAAATTAAACACTCATTTGATGTAATAGGAGACTATGGAATTTGACACTGTATACACTGGGGTTTGTTCTTGATGTTGTGAAATTGCTGTAGGTACTAAAAACTATAGGTTGATTAATTGGCAAGTCATGTTCTTTAAGCGTGAAAAGTCTACGATGGAAAATTTTTATGTTCTTACAATAAATGTTTTGAGAGAAAATTGTTAGCCTCCTTATCCCATTGGGACCCCCTTATTTATACAAAGGAAAAAGGGTCCAATATTCCTGAGTGTGACATAGTTACATGGAAATTTTGTGCAATTGTGCCTACATTTCTTTTAAAAATTTAATTATAATTTTAAACTCTAATTTGGTGATTTTTATATGATTTTTGTGGTTTGATTTTGATTTAGTAAAGACATATTAGCCAAAAGAAACGAAGGTAAAGCTATTAAAGAAATCTATACTTTCAGATTAGTAATTACCGATGGCCAATGTTGCATTGTCAATTGTGGTTGTGGAATGAATAAGCGGTATGTTGTCTGGGCGACTAATTGAGGCAAAGCAATTAACCATGTTAAAAGGGATTAACAACTTTTTCTTTCTCCTTTGCCATTTGTGGTATGTATATGCCTTTTTCACATATGCTCAAGTGAAGTACCCATTAGGATTTCCCTTAATTATGATAAACATATTAATTTTTTTTTAAAGGAAGTTCTATATTTATTGAATGAGATATATATGTCGAAGGCCATGTAACTGAATTGGCACCTCCCCATACATAAAGTGTCTAAAGTTTAAGGGAGAAAATGTTCAAATTGTGGGAGTCAAGGAAAAAAGGTTCAAGTTGCAGGGTTAGCATAGATACTGTAATTATTTCTAAATTAAAAAAAAAAAAAAAAAAAAAAAAGATATATATATATATATATTGTTTTCCTTGAGCTAAAGTAGTTGCAATGGATGTGTGGAGTGGATGGTTTTTTTTTTTTTTTTTTTTTTTTTTTTTTTTTTTTTTGTCCTTGAGTATTTTGGGTTGTTTCAAATGAGTAATGGCTCCTCTTAGGTTCCTAAAATTTTTGGTTTGTTGATTTTGCTATCTATAACTTGATTCTTCTTTACCTAATAAAGTTTGGAATTTTTTGTAAGTATATTTTTTCTTCAAGAAAATGAATAGAAATTTACCTTCATGTTCATGCTCATGTTAATGTTCATATTTGTAAACCTAAATCATATTTAAGCCCCTAATTTTAAAAAGAAAAAGGAAAAAAAAAAAAAAAAAACTCGTAGGGGTTTCGGTGTCTTGATGGTAGTGGGTGGCCTGTATAACAAAGGCGGTGACCACTTAGATTCCTCTTTCTCTCTCTTTCAAATGTTTTATCAGTCTTAGGTTTTTTATTTTGGTAATATATAGTGAAACATTGCGTTTTATATAACAATCCACAACATTTTTGTGTCTCTCTATCTTTCTTCAAGACCTTATCTAGTTAGTTATTATTATTAGTCCTTAATTATTATTTTTTTGCTTTTTTAAAAATACTAAAATGGTGGGTGTGCTAAAAGACATGAAGAATAGAGAAAGGTATGGTGTAAGTTTAGTAAATTAATGAGACATTAATAAGCTAACAGTAAAATAAGTTAATATGAACTTTTGGATAACAGTAAAAACACTTAATGAAAGAGGTGAAAAAAAAAATGCACAATGCAAAATTAGAGTGACACTTGGCAAGACCTCATGCACTCCCGCATATGGTCTCTGCTTTTATATATATATTGATTTCAATGATGTGACAATTTTTTATAAATGTTTTTATTTTTTATTTTTGTTAATTTTGGAATAGTGCAGCAAAAAGAATTAATATAGCATTTTGAATTGTGTATTTTTTTTTTCTTCCATACCTTTTTATCATTTGAAGGTGCATCAAAAATCTTAGCAACTATGTAATTTTCAAAACCATCATTTAGATTGAATTCATTCAAATGAAGTAGAGAAATCCATTTTTTTCCTAATTTTTTTTTTCAAATCACGTGGGATTCCTTCTCTAATATCAATATTTTTACAATAATTTAAATAAGTTGTACCTCGGTTTATTTTTCAGCAAGATCTCTTGTAGATTTGTTTAGGATTTTCTCAGCATCTTGATCAAATATCACAAAATTTGTTTTGTTAGTTGCATAAAAAACTTCAATTTGAAAACTGTATCTGAAGTAGTTTGCAATTGTATATATATAGTAGTTATAGTGAGATAAATATATTATAAATATTTGAAGAGTATGTAGTTAATGTGAGTGCCTCTAACTTTGGGATAGAAAGATTTATTTTTGTTTCACATTTTGCACACCAAAATGATCTTGCTTGTGGTTTGACATTCCTTTCACAAAGTATGCACAAAATGTAATACCAACCCATTGTTGTATCAATATTACTTATTATTGCAATACCCTAGCAGTTCACATCTTGCAATGAACTTTGAAATTAATATGTATTATTTTTTTAATGTAAATAATATGATGTATTATTATTTTTTTACGTAAATGATAAGTATAATTTGAAATGAAATGATTAACAAACCTATTTCGTAGGATCTCATTTAATGGATTTTATCTGTACTATTTTCTTCATATTCTTTAAAGATAAATCCTCCTATGAAAATTGTTTTGCATGTATTTTTGGTATTTCTTGTATGGGATCATGTTTTTTACCATTCCTATCATTGAATTTTTTAAAAGAAAATATTAAGTTAATGGCATTTTGTGAGATAGTATATGCTATTTATTAGACTTTTTTGTTATTATAAATTTTAGAAATATGCACTTGTCAATTATTTCAACAACCTCAAGGATCTCAAGATTTATAAATATTTTTGTTGCACTGGTCGTTGATAGAGAATTTGTCTGCAGAAATTGCATAGAACATTATTAATAGACAAAAGCATATTGAATTGAAATTGGGGGAAAATGAAGACATGATTTCATGAGAATAAGATTTTGTAGAATTATCATCTATACGTGGGGAGGAAGAAGAGAGTTTGTAAGAGAGTAAGAGTTTTTGCTTTGATTTACACATTGGAAGGGTCAAACTTGGGTCATAATATGTAGGGTAAGAACTGGGTTTGAGTTTTTCATAAGGTTTGGTCTACTTTTAAAAGGTAGTCTATTTTATAGTGAATAACTTTTGGTCTAATTTTCAAGAACAACCCATATTTTATATAATAGTAAAAAGAAGTTACTATGATCTATTGAATAACAGTAAAAAAATAATAATAATAATAATAATAAAAAGAGGTAAAAAATGCTAAATTTATATAATAGTAAAAATAAGTTACTATGATCTATTGGATAACAGTAAAAAGAATTATCATCTATACGTGGGGAGGAAGAAGAGAGTTTGTAAGAGGGTAAGAGTTTTTGCTTTGATTTACACATTGGAAGGGTCAAACTTGGGTCATAATATGTAGGGTAAGAACTGGACTTGAGTTTTTCATAAAGTTTGGTCTACTTTTAAAAGGTAGTCTATTTTATAGTAAATAACTTTTGGTCTAATTGGTCTAATTTTCAAGAACAACCCATATTTTATGTAATAGTAAAAAGAAGTTACTATGATCTATTGGATAACAGTAAAAAAATAATAATAATAAAAAGAGGTAAAAAAATGCTAAATTTATATAATAGTAAAAATAAGTTACTATGATCTATTGGGTAACAGTAAAAAAAACTTAATGAAGAAAGGTAAAAAAGCTAAATGTAATATTAGAGTACCACGTGACAAGATCTCATGCACTCTCACATGAGATCTCTGCTTTTATATATATATTGATTGTTTGGATGTTTTAAAATAAAAGAATGGAAAAGAATAGAAATGATTGGAAGGTAAGTAACCTTGTTTGGGAGTAATATAGAGAGAAATGAATGAAATTATTTTATGAAAATATTATTGTTAACCCATATTTTAAAATAAATGATTGAATATATATGGGTATTTGGGGAGTTTTAGTAAAAAAATTGTTAAATCTAATTTCATTCCCTCCAATTTCTCTTAATTTTTGAGAGAATGAAAATTAGAGGTTTTAAGGAAATAGAAAGGAATGAGTGTTTTCTTCTACTCATTTCATTCACTCCTATTTAAACTTTCAAACAAATGAATGAACTTTTCATTCTTTTTATTAAAACTCCCAAACAAGATAATAGAAAAATATTCTAAAATTATTTTTTCCTCTAATGAGCTTCCCACCTTAGAAATTTCTTTCCTTTCACCTGAATATTCCTTTTTAAAAATTTATATAGTTTTTTTTTTTTCCCTCTCGTCAATCTCCTCCGTACCTTATCTTTGATATATTATTACTCTGTAGTCTAGTGACGCGGAAATGGCTGATATCTAACAACTTGAATGTTGTGCCATGTGAGGATAATTCATGTGAAAATATATCGTGCCCAATGTAAAGGAGTCTTTTGGGTTAATATTGCAAAATCTGAATTTAATTTGCGTTATAGGTACTGTTTGAACTTAATTGGGGAATTGAGGAAAGAGAAAGAATTTCGGCAACAGTGTTGCCGAAATTCAACAAAAGTAGGAGAGAGAAAGAGAAAAAGTTGGAGAGAGAAAGAAGAGGAATTTCGGCAACGCTGTTACCGAAATTCCTCTGCCCAAATTCCTGTCCAGTCCTGTGTAAAAAAGCAATTGCGGCAATGCCATTGCCGAAATAGGGAAAAAAAGAAAATTTTCTTTTGGTAATAATGGCAATGGTATTGCCGAAAATGGGGGAAAAAATTGAATGGAATTATGGCAATGTCATTGCCGAAAATGAGAGGAAAAAAAAAATGTTGTTGCCAAAATCTGGGAAGAAATTTTAAAAAAAGTGTTACGTTCACAATATTTTTATAATACTTTAACAACAAATCACAGGTGATTAGTTATTATTAGTTCAAATTTGATTTTAACACTGAAATTACTTTTTTAATCTAATAATAACAACCTGCCACTTAAAATTTGTTGTAAAAATATTGTAAAAATTGTGTGTACCTATCATTTCTTAAAAAACAATAAATAAATAATAGAATTGTGGCAATGGGATTGCCGAAATAGGTGTAGAAAATTTTCACCTATTTCGGCAATGCCATTGCCGAAAATGTGAAAAAAAAAAAAAAAAAAAAAAAAAAAAAAAAGGGAAGAATTGTGGCAATGGGATTGCCGAAATTCCCATTGCCACAATTCTTCTCTCTTTCTTCTTCTTTTTTTTTTTTTTTTTTTTTAAAGAATTGTGGCAATGGGAATTTCGGCAATCCCATTGCCACAATTCTTCCCCTTCTTTTTTTTTTTTTTTTTTCCTCACATTTTCGGCAATGGCATTGCCGAAATAGGTGAAAATTTTCTACACCTATTTCGGCAATCCCATTGTCACAATTCTATTATTTATTATTATTATTTTTTAAGAAATGATAGGTACACACAATTTTTACAATATTTTTACAACAAATTTTAAGTGGCAGGTTATTATTATTAGATTAAAAAAGTAATGTCAGTGTTAAAATCAAATTTGAACTAATAATAACTAATCACCTGTGATTTGTTGTGAAAGTATTATAAAAATATTGTGAACGTAACACTTTTTTTAAAATTTCTTCCCAGATTTCGGCAACAACAATTTTTTTTTTCCTCTCATTTTCGGTAATGACATTGCCATAATTCCATTCAATTTTTTTCCCCATTTTCGGCAATGCCATTGCCACAGTTACCAAAAAAAAAATTTCTTTTTTTTCCCTATTTCGGCAATGGCATTGTCGCAATTGTTTTTTTACACAGGACCGGGCGGGAATTTGGGCAGAGGAATTTCGGTAATAGCGTTGCTGAAATTCCTCTTCTTTCTCTCTCCAACTTTTTCTGTCTCTCTCCTACTTTTGTTGAATTTCGGCAACACTGTTGCCGAAATTCTTTCTCTTTCCTCAATTCCCTAATTAAGTTCAAACAGTACCTATAACGCAAATTAAGTTCAGATTTTTGCAATATTAACCCAAAAGACTCCAATGTAAAGTAGTTTGAATATTCAGCAAAAAAAAAAAAAAAAAAAAAAGGTTTGAAAGCTACCAATTAGTCAAGATGAAGAGATCAGAGAGTTGTACGCGTAATTTTGGCCCATGCTGGTTTGGGCAATAGCAATTTGGACTGCTAGCAACAAGTTTATTATGAAAAATGCAGGGCGCGAGGACTACTACTATTTCCAGCACGCAGCACAGAAAACTGGAGTATGAACTCGCCTTAGTTTTGAGACTTTCATGCAAGCAAGTGCGCCAGATCGACAAGATGTGGTATACTGGTATTACATGTATCTACCCTCTCACAGTGGTAGACCTCACACTGGTGGGACCATCCCATGTGAGAGAGGGTGAATATGCCTAAATAGGCCGATGTCAATACGTCTCATTCCAATAGACAAAGTTGTGATAAGGTCCAGAAGGGTATTCAAAATATTATTTTAAAAATGAAAACGCCATATAAACTTTACTTTAGGGACTGATGACTTATTTTGGCCTAATATATAATTAGGCGCAAAGGCCACTTTGCTCATTATAATGCATAGAAGCAATAACGTTTGGATTGCAAATTTTGAGTAGATGACATTGGGTGCTTGCCTTAGAAACATAAGCTAATTAAATTTTATACTTGAAAATTCTTAGTGGGAGAAGAAACAAAAATAAAAATTGACAAACATGCACATTTAAGATGCATATAGCTCCAAGCTTGGCTTATTTAATTTTATATATTTTTTCCCCTACAATTCTTCCTCCATCAGCAAACGCTTAGCATTGAGCCTTGCAGCTGCCTTTTTAGAGACAAGCCTTATAAGACCATGCTACACAAGTTGCGGAAGCATTTAGTAGGAAGATACAAAGAAGCAGGCAAATAGATACATAACAAAAAGTTTCCCATAATCGAGTCGGGATTATGACAGTCAATGAAACCATATAGCAAACAGATAGTGAAATAAGGGATAACCGTACTATTCGATAAATGTCCTGGGATGGAATGAGGAGAAGAATTGTTGAGTATGAGAGCATAAATGTCAAAGAATTTAATGACAAGAACACCCAAAAAGGAAATTTTCTAAGATCAATGGGTGTCCCTGCTTCGTTTGGAATAGGAGCACTTGAATTGAATTTTCTGATGGCCGGTAATGTGGTATTGGATTCAGAATGGTAGTCATCTTGCTGAAGTCCCCCAGGAGGGCTGAGTACTCCTTGATAGGTGACAGTCATAAGAAGTGTAGCAACCACCAAAAGCATACTGCGCCTGTCGTCTGATATTTCGGTCCATTCACCAATACAATGCATTCTTATTTTCTCAATATATAAGAATAAGGACCATAGGTAACGTGCATAATAAATTACTTTAGGAAGAGATGAAGCTGGTAAAGCTCCAGCACGCCGTAGCATAACCTTGATCTCGCGATTTTCTATTTGATTTTGTTGTCCCAACATATCCCCTGCTGTATTACCCTTTAAATTCTTAGCGTTTATATCAACACCAGAATATGATAACTTCCTCACAGCCAGCAAAATTTAGTGATACAACAAAAAATAATCATGATGTATTAATTAGTAGCAATTTGCAAAGCTAGTGAATCATTTTTAGACATTAAGCTCTTAATTTTGATCATACAGTGGGACAATATTGATGTTCACAACACAAACTTTACAATGTTTCTTTAGTTTGTAAATAATTGAGGAATGGAGAGGGCTTGCCTTGGGTTGATTTTTGGATACTGCAATGTGCAATGCTGTGTTGCCTTCCTCATCCTTCCAGTTCAGGACTTCACTCTCCCACAATATTGTATTTTGAGACCAATTCTTTCTGAGCCATCGCACCAAGTGTAGAAAAGCCTCCAACTTGTCGTATTTCAAGGCAATATGCAGAGCATTCTCATTTCGAATTGTCACATCTTTAATAGATTTGGGATAGACTTTGAGAAATTCGTCCAATAGATCAAGGTGATCTTCTGTTATTGCTGCATAATGCAAAGGAGTCATACCCTCCCTTCCTTGGACACGGACAAGGTTCCCATCGACCTTTAGAAGCCGAAGCACCATCTGGGTTTGCCCATTTAGTAAAGCAAGGTGAATGGGATTGAACCCATCTGGATTTGGCTTCCAGGCAAATGAGGGCTTTAATCTCATCAGCTCCATGGCCAATGGGATGTACCCAGCAGATGCAGCTATGTGTAAAGGAGTATCAACAAATGGTAGTTGTTACTAGCTGATCGATGTCCTCCAAAAGTTTGACATCCTCCATAATTAGGATGTAAAAGGCATTAATATTTCCATGTTGGGCAACTTGCTTCATTTTCTCAATTCTCTTATCCATATTTGAGAAAGTTGCCATATTAAGGTATGATTTTCCTTGGTATGTACTTCTTGATGTGTGGCTTGAATAAGTAGTGTCGCATACAACAAAGCCAATAGTACAGCTTAATCCTATTTGGTAGGAAATCTTTTCAAAAGGTCACCTAATTAACTTTCACTTTGGGTTAAATTCTTATTCTTTCAAGTGTTTGAATGGCTTTGGATTATTAATTATTTCTTTTTGATTTTAGATTGTGCTCCACTTCAGGCAAGCCAACTTTAGAGTAGTATAATTTAGCTCCCTCTTGATTCTTTCCTTATGTCATAGCCTTCCTTATTTTCGAGTGATCTGAGGCTTTTTGGTTTATTTTGCATTTGGGTTTTGCAAGAATATCTTGTATTACTATTGTGATCTACTTACTTATTTTTTACTAGTTTTTGTTAGATCCTTTCTAGTCAGGCTTGGTATAAAGTTTTAAGGACTACTATGCAGCTTAGCGTGACTATGACACCAACTGATGTAATATGGGCGTGGCTTTGATAACAATTGATGCTCCAACTTGCCTCGTGCTGCGTGTTCTGTATAGGTCTGGCATTTTGAAGGAGTTCACTTTTTCTATGTCATTTTTCTCATCCCTAAGACCATACTCTTCCTCCTCTACAAATTGTAGATTTTGTTGACAATGACTAAGGCGGCAAGCTGCTCTGATTCTGATAGACTGATACACATCAAACCGCTCCTCTGTTCGCTAAAAGTGTGCCTCATTATCTGACAATGTGTGAATTTTGTTGTGGCCAATGGTTTTGGATTTGCATGCTAGAGAAGATTAGATAGCTTCATAATTTTTTTGTTGTTGTTCTTTTTTGTTTTTTTAATGTGAAAGGTTTCTTTGTAAGGAACAAACAATCCGCATTTCAAAAGTAATTAGATGTTCATCATATCTATATGACAAGGGATTAGACAGGTGGCTTCCATTTAATCCCCCAAAAATACAGAGAGTATCAAATGGTTCTCACGTTAGGTCTAGGCACAAAAGTTGAAAAAAATTAAAGAGAAATTTTGGGCCCCCCAGCCCAAAGAAAAAAAGAGAATTTTTTTTTTTTTATTGGTTATATATATATATATATATATATATATATATATATATATATATTTTTTTTTTTTTTTTTTTTTTTCTAGAGCTGCACTTCCCTCTTTCAAAGATTTAGAACTCTCTATTTTAATTAGCCTAGCCCAATTAGCAACTATCAAACTCAAAATTTTAACAAAAAAAAAATCTTAGTTAGCCCAATATTACAGTATTAGCATTAGATGTTCTAAATGATAAATATTTAGTATTTAGAACACCAAATACCAAAAATACTACTGTACGAAACATTTCAAATGCTATATTAAAGTAGCAAAAATAAGTTTTGGTTTGTAAAAATAAATTTTTTTTTAACAGCTGATGCTCTTAAGAAACAATATTATTTTGTATTATTTTGTCTTTGTTGATAGATAATTACATATTAATGTATTAAGAAACAATGATTTTGTGTATTTATCTTGGTTGATATTTTGTTACTACTATATGGATACCTATTAGAATTTTTTTTTTCCTTACGCTTCGGCCCCCTAAATTGAAATCTTAAGTCCACCCCTAGGTATATGCTCAAAAGTTGGAATGGAGGTCTAAAAGTTTTGGAACAAAACCAACTTAAGGGATGATTACTTCAAGTGCGACATGTATTTAAGAAGTTTCAAGAAGTTCACTCAAGTTCATCATCCCCCATTTATCCTAGTAGCAGTTCAAAAATTGCATATTTGAGGCTAAGAGAAGAGGAAGATCTCCCCTCATAAACCTAAATTTAGGCTTTGTCACTGTATCCAAAGATAACATTCGGTATTAACGCCATTCCAAACATAAGCTAAATTTTATACACAAAATTTCTTAGTGAGAGAACAAATCTATATAATATCTAAAAGTTAAAGTATAATATTTATTATTATTACACTTTTGTTCAACCACATCAGCGGCTATGTCATCATTTTCTTTCATCGTTTCTTCAAAAAATATGTATATAAATATTAATATATTAAATAATGAATTATGTCTTTACTCATTTTCAAAACTAATAATAACTTATCTATCATGATATGGATGATAGTTCATAAATAAAAATAAAAATAGAAGAAGAAGAAAACAAAAGTACCATAAAAAATAGAAGAATAGGTCAATGAGCAATATAGCAAAATAATAGTAGTAATGTAAATCGGGAATATGACCATCACGTGACCAATGGCACGAGTTGGTAAATCTTCATTGTCACATTATTTTTCTATCCATAAGAGGTAACAAAAGTTAATCTCAAAATCAGGATTAATTTGATAGGTATAAAAACAACGAGTTGTAAGGAAGATCCAGGAGTGTTTTTGCATTTAACCAAAAACCAAGTGATTTGCATTTTGGCCTTAAGCTGCTTTGCACATGTTAAATCCATAGAACTATAGAAGCAACATCGTTTGGATTTCAAATTTGATTCACAAATTCAAAATTTAAATAATGCAATGGCAACTAGATTGCTTTATTGCAAAATACATTATATCTACTGTTGGCATTGGGTACTTGCCTTAGAAACATAAGCTAAATTTTACACTCAAAATTTCTTAGTGGGAGAGGAAACAAAAGTAAAAATTGACACACCAATTAAGATGCATACAGCTCCAAGCTTAGCTTATTTATATAATTTTTGTCCCATAAATTCTTCCTCCATGAACAAATCAGCAAACGACTTAGCATTGAACCTTGCAGTCTTTTAGAGTAATGCCTTATAAGACCATGCTACACAAGTAGCAGAAGAATTTAGTAGGAAGATACAAACAAACAGGCCAGTAGAAACATACCAAAAAATGTCCCAAAATCGAGTTGGGATTATGACGGTCAATGAAACTATGTAGCAAATAGATAGGGAAAAAAGAGATAGGCGGACTATTCGATAAATGTGCTGGGTTGGAATGAGGAGAAGAATTGTTGAGTATGAGAGCATAAATGTCAAAGAATTTAATGACAAGAACACCCAAAAAGGAAAATTTCTAAGACCAATGGGTGTCCCTGCTTCGTTTTCAAGAGGAGCACTTGAATTGAATTTTCTTATGACCGGTAATGTGATATTGGTTTGATTGGCTCCAGGACTCTGGTCATCTTGCCAAAGTCCCCCGGGAGGGCTGAGTACTCCTTGATAGGTGACAGTCAAAAGCAGTGTGGCAACCACCAAAAGCACGTTGCGCCTGTCGTCTGATATTTCGATCCATTCACTAATAAAATGTAATCTTGATTTCTCAAGCCTTGAGAATATAGTCCATAGGTATTGTGCATAGTAATAAACTTGAGGAATAGATGAAGATGGTAAAGCTCCAGCACGCCGTAGCATAACCTTGATCTTACTATTTTCTACTTGAGTTTGTTGTGCCAAGATGTCCCCTGCTTTTTTACCCTCTAAATTCTTAATGTTTACATCAACACCAGAATATAATAACTGCTTCACTGCCTGCAAAATGTCAATCTAAATACATGAGCTTTTATTCTTTTGTTTTTCTTTTTTAAATTATGATTGAAGAAGAAGAAAAAAATCATGATTACTAGCAATTTGCTTAGTTAGTGAATCATTAATTTAAAGATAATGAATTTTTGGCATGTTTAGACAATAACACTATATATAGATGTTCACAACACAAACTTTATGATATTTCTTTTGTACGTAAATCATTGAGGAACGGAGAGGGCTTGCCTTGGGTTGATTTTTGGATACCGCAATGTGCAATGCCGTGTTACCCTGCTCGTCCTTCCTGTTGAGTACTTTACTCTCCCACAATATGGGATTTTGAGACCAATTCCTTCTCATCCATTATCAAGATCAAGAACAGAGCAAGCAATTGGAGCAGAAGAAACACGGATCAACCTGTATAGCAGAAGTTCAAGAAGTCATATCTGAAGCACTTGTCGTTTAGTAGCTGTATTAGTTTCCATTAGCAATATACGACTTGTAGCTTAGTATTTATTTCCATTCATTTGTAATCACACGTGAGTAGGTTAGTTACTTACACGTGAGAGAGGTTGTTAGGGTCTGTTAGCTCAGTATTAGCTCAGAGCTCTGTTTTTCGTTCTTAGCTGGATTTGGGATGTATATAAACTCACAAAGTGAATTAATCAAAGTAATTAGTTTTTCCCAATTCATTCTTTTCTCATATGGTATCAGAGCTCCTAGAAAGCCTGAAATTCTAGGGTTTCACAGATTTGGGAATTTCTCTTTCATCGTCCACCATTGTTGCTCTTCTCAAGCTTTCTCAAAGCTTTCTTAAAATCTTCTCAAGCTTTTTTTTCTTCTCAAGCTTTTCCTTTGCCTTAATGGCTGCCACAACAGCTAACACTTCTACCGTTGAGTCTTCATCTTCTTCACAAGACTCATATAATCCCAATGATCCTCTGTTCGTACATCCAGGAGAAAATCCAGGGGCTGTTCTCACTTCTCAGCCTCTGATTGGAGAAGAAAATTATTCTGCTTGGGCAAGATCAGTGAGAAAGTCTTTGATTGGTAAAAACAAGCTTGGTTTTATAGATGGTTCTATAACCATTTCTTCTCCACTCGTGAATTCACCAACTGCTGTTCAAGCATGGATTCGTGCTGATAATATAGTTGGTACTTGGATCATCAATTCAGTATCACCAAAACTTCAGGGTAGTATCATTTACAGAGATACTGCTCTTGAGATTTGGACTGAGCTTCGAGACACATTCAGTCAAGGAAATGGAACTAAGGTTTTCAACATCCAGAAGCAAATTGCTGAGTTCCATCAGGGAGAACAATCACTCACTGATTACTTCACTCAGCTTAAGGTCTTGTGGGATCAGCTTCAGAATCTTAGTCCATTCCCTCAGTGCACCTGTGGTAAATGCGTGTGCAATATTAATCAGAGATTGAAGGATCTTCAAATCAAAGAAGCAACAATGAAGTTTCTCATGGGAGTCAATGATGTGTTTTCTCAAGTCAGAACACAAATTTTACTCATGGATCCATTGCCTTCTGCTAACAAGGCTCATTCCTTGTTTATCCAAGAGGAAATGCAAAGATCTGTTACTAATTCTGTTAGAGTTGAATCTACGGTTTTGGCTGCCAAAAGCTCAAGCACAAATCAAAGAGGAAAAGAAAGGCCATTGTGCACTCACTGTGGAAAGTTGGGACACACTGTGGAAAAATGTTATAAACTCCATGGTTTTCCACCAGGCTACAAATTCAAGAACAGAAATATGATGGCTCATCAAGTTTCAGCTGTTGCAAATCAGTTCCAGGGCCATCACTTAGCCTCTAATACTGATCATAATCCTATTACAAATCAGTTTCAAGGGCATGGCTTGGCTCCAACAACTGAGTATAATCATTTTGTCACTGCTCAAGCACCTGCATTCACCCCTGACCAGTATCACCAGCTTCTGTCATTAATTGGAGCTCACCAAACTTCAACAGTTCAGGAGCCTCACAAAGTTAATGCTGTGTCATTGCCATCCAATACAGTTGCAGGTACTGTTCCTTGTTCACCACATTCAGTATTTTCTGCTAAGGTTGTGAATAGAAAGGCCTTTGGTGTTGAAACTTGGGTTATAGATACTGGTGCTACAGATCACATAGTTTGTTCAATGCATTTATTAACTTCTTACACTGCAATTTCACATTCTGTGGTTGAATTACCCAATGGGGAGGCTGCACTTGTGACTCATGTTGGTACAATTAAGCTTTCCTCTCACATTACCCTAACAAATGTCCTTTGTGTGCCTTCATTTTCTTTCAACTTGATATCTGTTAGTGCTTTAACTCAATCTCAACCCTTTTGTCTTGTATTTCTGTCCAACTACTGTTTTATACAGGCCCTTACCTGTTGGAACACGATTGGAATAGGCAGAATGCATGATGGACTCTATCTGTTACAAGCTTCTAGCCTTTCTCAAGCTTCCAAGTCTCTTGATGATTTTCTTCTCAAGAATAAGTCTAGTTCTTTCACTGCTTTTTCTTCTTCTGTTTCTCATGCCAGCTTGTATTCTCTATGGCATTCTAGACTAGGACATCCATCTGACATGAAAGTTCATGCTTTGAGTCATCTTTTCCCTTTCTTGCAAAATTGTTGTACTAAAGACTGCATTGTATGCCCTTTGGCAAAGCAAAAGAGACTACCTTTTCCTTTTGAAAATAAAAGAGCTACTCATTCATTTGATCTTGTTCACATGGATGTTTGGGGACCCTTTTCCATTCCTACTACTGCTGGACATAAATATTTTCTTACAATTGTAGATGATGCATCAAGAGCCACTTGGGTTTTCCTCATGAAAAACAAATCTGAAGTTAGGCCTTTGATTGCTTCATTCTACAAAATGATCCATACTCAATTTCAAACCCCTATTAAGTCCATTAGAACTGATAATGCTTTAGAGTTTAACATGTTTGATTTTTACAACTCTAATGGCATTATTCATCAACAAAGCTGTGTCTACACTCCACAACAGAATTCAGTTGTGGAGAGGAAACATCAGCACATTCTTGCAACTGCTAGGGCCTTGCAAATTCAGTCCAACATTCCTCTTGTTTTCTGGGGAGATTGCATCCTCACAGCTGTCTATTTGATCAATAGACTTCCTACTCCTTTCCTGCAAAATAAGTCACCTTATGAGGTCCTTTTCAATCAAATCCCTTCTTACTCTCACCTCAGGACCTTTGGCTGCCTTTGTTTTGCTACTAATGTCAATCCACATAAACACAAGTTCACCCCTAGAGCTAGGAAGTCTGTTTTCTTAGGATACCCGTTCAATATCAAGGGTTACAAGCTGCTTGATCTTCAAACTCACTCTATTTTCATCTCTAGGGATGTCATCTTTCATGAAAAGGTGTTTCCTTTTACTTCACACACTCCTCTTCCTCCATCTGCCTTAATTCCTTTGCCTAGCATTCCTTCCATTCATCATGCCTTCCTTGATCCTATCTCACCTGTTAATGTTGATTCTTTTGTTCAGATTCATCATGATCTTGACTCAGATGATCAAGCATTTCCTGATGCTTTTGATCATGTTGCTACTGATGTTCTTGATCATGATGTTTCTGTTACTCCAGCTGTGCTTCCTGTTGCTCCTAGAAGGTCTACTAGGGTGCCTAAACCTCCATCCTACCTTAAAGCTTATCATTGCAACCAAATTTCATCACCCATCTCAGATCAATCCAAGTCAGGCACTTCCCATCCTCTTGCTTCCTATCTTTCTTATGCATCTTTATCTCCCACCTACAAATCCTTTTGTTGCTCAATTTGTACCAACACAGAACCTAAGTTCTTTTCACAAGCTGCAACTGATCCTAAGTGGCAAGATGCCATGGATGCTGAGATTGCTGCCTTGGAAGCCAATAATACTTGGACAATCACTCCTTTGCCTCATGGTAAACATCCTATAGGATGCAAATGGGTTTATAGGATTAAGTACAAGGCTGATGGGGCTATTGAAAGGTACAAAGCAAGGTTGGTTGCAAAGGGGTTTACTCAAAAGGAGGGCTTAGATTACCTTGAGACCTTCAGCCCTGTTGCCAAGATGGTTTCTGTGAAGTGTATTCTTGCAGTGGCTGCTGTGAAGGGCTGGTTCCTTAGCCAACTTGATGTAAATAATGCCTTTCTTCATGGTGACTTGCATGAAGAAGTCTACATGGCTCTTCCACCTGGTTTTCACAGCAAGGGGGAGCATGGAGACCAGCTTGTATGCAGATTAAATAAGTCACTTTATGGACTTAAACAGGCCTCCAGACAATGGTTTTCCAAGTTTTCCAACACATTGATTCAACTTGGTTTTACTCAATCTAAAGCTGACTACTCACTCTTTACTAGGCAACAAGGAGATTCATTCATTGCTTTGTTAGTATATGTTGATGACATTCTCATAGCAAGCAATGACAAGGAGCAAGTTGATCAATTTAAGGTGATGTTGAATCAAAAATTCCAGCTGAAGGATTTGGGTGCTTTGAGATTTTTTCTTGGTTTGGAAGTAGCTAGGACAGACAAAGGCATTTCCCTATGTCAAAGGAAATATGCTCTTGAGATTCTGGAGGATGCAGGGCTTCTTGGGTGCAAACCTGTAAAAGTTCCTATGGATCAAAGTTTGAGACTCAGCAAAAATGATGGTTTATTACTTGATGATCCAGGGCAATACAGAAGACTGGTGGGAAGGTTGTTGTACCTAAGCATTACTAGACCTGACCTCACCTTTGCAGTTCACAAATTAAGCCAATTTATGGCTAAACCAAGAAAACCACACCTTGAGGCAGCACTTAAGGTTTTGCAGTACTTGAAGAATGAACCGGGTAAAGGCATTTTCTTCTCAGCAAATTCAGAGTTGCATGTAAAAGGTTTTACAGATTCTGACTGGGCTTCATGTCCAGATACCAGAAAATCTGTTACTGGATATTGTATATTCATTGGAGATTCATTAGTTTCCTGGAAATCAAAGAAACAATCCACTGTTTCCAGATCATCAGCAGAGGCAGAATATCGGGCTATGGCTGTTTCAACTTGTGAGATAGTCTGGATTCTTTATTTGCTAAAGGATCTTCAGGTTCATCACAGCAGAGAAGCCTTATTGTTCTGTGACAGTCAGGCAGCACTCCACATAGGTTCCAATCCTGTTTTCCATGAACGAACGAAGCACATAGAAATTGACTGCCATGTTGTAAGGAATAAGGTGTTGGAGAGAGTTATCAAACTTATCCATGTTAGAACTCAATTCCAATTAGCAGATTTGCTCACTAAGGCTTTGAGCCATAAACAGTTTTCAGAGCTTTTATCCAAGATGGGACTCATCAACATTTATCAACCTACAGTCCATCTTGAGGGGGAGTATCAAGATCAAGAACAGAGCAAGCAATTGGAGCAGAAGAAACACGGATCAACCTGTATAGCAGAAGTTCAAGAAGTCATATCTGAAGCACTTGTCGTTTAGTAGCTGTATTAGTTTCCATTAGCAATATACGACTTGTAGCTTAGTATTTATTTCCATTCATTTGTAATCACACGTGAGTAGGTTAGTTACTTACACGTGAGAGAGGTTGTTAGGGTCTGTTAGCTCAGTATTAGCTCAGAGCTCTGTTTTTCGTTCTTAGCTGGATTTGGGATGTATATAAACTCACAAAGTGAATTAATCAAAGTAATTAGTTTTTCCCAATTCATTCTTTTCTCATATCCATCGCACCAAGTGTAGAAAAGCCTCCAACTTGTCGTATTTCAAGGCAATATGCAGAGCACTCTCATTTCGAACTGTCACATCTTCAATAGAATTGGGACAGGCTTTGAGAAAATCTAACAATAGATTAAGGTGATCATCTGTTTCTGTTGTTGCCGCTACATAATGCAAAGAAGTGATACCCGCCCTTCCTTTGACACGGACAAGGTCCCCCTCGACCTCTACAAGCCGACGCACCAGCTCGATATGCTCATTTTGTAGAGCAAGGTGAATAGGGCTATACCCATCAGGATTAAGCTTGCTAGAAAATGAGGGCTTTAACCTCATCAGCTCCATAGCAAATGGGATGTGCCCAGCCTGTGCAGCTATGTGTAAGGGAGTATCAACAAATGGTAGCTTATCCATGTGCTCCAAAAGTTTTACATCCTCCTGAATTATGAGGTAAAAGGCATCAATATTTCCTTGTTGAGCAACCTGCCTCATCCTCTCAATTCTCTCATCCATATTTGAGAAAATTGTCATATTATGGTATGGTTTTCCTTGGTATGAACTACTTGATGTGTGGCTTGAATAAGTAGTGCCGCGTACAACAAAGCCAATGGTACGGCTTAGTCCTATTTGGTTTGGGAGGTCTCCTCAACAAGTCACCTAATTAACTTTCACTGTGTTAAATTATTATTTTCCTTCACTGGTTTGGCTGGCTTTAATTTGGAATATTAATTATTTCTATTTGATTTAGATTGTGTTCCACGTCAGGCCAGCCAACTTTATAGTAGTATAGTTTAGCTCTTTCTCAAAAAAAGTCATAGCCTCTCCCTTATATGAGAGAGAGAGAGACAGAGACAGAGAGGTTTTTTGGTTTATTTTGTTGGGAATATACACAAATTCCCAGATCGGTGAGAAATGAAATACAGATAGAAAAATAACACACACAAGGCAATCACACAATAAATAAATAAAAATTATGTGGTTTAGTAATTTACCCACGTCCACGAAATTGCAATAATTTCACTATTTTTAAGGAAAATATATAAGATGTTGCAATACAGTTTTTCTTTCTAAAACAACAACTCTAATCTAAAACAATAGTATTTATCTCTCACACAACATATTCACAATGGGCCCAAGCTTCTGCTCCATTGACAAAGTCTCAAAAAATCTCTAGTTAAAACATAACATTTTAATATCGAGTTGAATCATATATATAATTTGAATCAAACACAAACTAAGCACCACAAACAAAAATATTTTTTGTTTGGATTTTGAGAGGGTATTGTGCATTACTATTGTGATCTAACTATTTTTTTATTAGACCTATTTTTTTATTTTTAATATTTTTAAGATCCTTTCTAGTAATGCTTGGTATGAGGTTTAAGAACTATTGACGGAGTGTAGCGTGACTATGATACGGATACCAATTGATGTAACGTGGGTATGGCTCGATGATGATATAATAATTGATGTCCAATTTGCCTCGTTCTGCATGTTCTATATGTGTTATGAAAGGAGTTTTCTTCTTCTAAATCATTTTTCTCATCCTTAAGACCATACTCTTCCTCCTTGTGGATTTTGTTGGCATTTTTTAGGCTGGTTGACGATGACTAAGGTGGTGAGCTGCTCTGATACGCATCAAACCGCTCCTCTATTCATTGAAAGTACACCTCATTATCTAATAATGTGTGAATTTTGTTGTGGCCAATGATTTTGGATCTGCATGGTTTAGAAAATTCAGAAGCTTCATCATCTTTTTGCTGTTGTACTTTTTTTCTTTTCTTTTCTTTCATGTGATAGTTTTTGTAAGGAACAAACAATCCGCATTTCAAAAGTTATAAGATGTTCATCATATTTATATGACAAGGGATTAGACAGGAGGCTTCCATTTAATCCAAAAAAAAAAAAATTTAAGAGTATCAAATGGTTCTTACGTTAGGTATAGGCACAAAAGTTGGGAATGGAAGTTCTCGCGTTAGGTATAGGCACAAAAGTTGAAAAAGAATTAAAGAGGTTTAGGTGGTTCTTCTCACGTTAAGTATAGGGACAAAAATTGGAATGGAATTCTAAAAGTTTTGGAACAAAACCAACTTAAGGATTACTTCAACTTTAACATGTATTTAAGAAGTTTTCACTCAATTACATCATCCCCCATCTAAGTAGTAGCAATTATGCTTTAGTGGCAGCTTCAAAATTACATATTTGAGGCTAAGGGTGTGTTTGTTTTGGGTGAAAATAACTTCCGGAAGTGCTTTTCCGGAAATGCGGGTGTTTGGTTGGTCCGGAAAATAGAATTTTCCGGAAATTGATTTCCGTTGACCGAAAAAAAAAGGCTTTGACTATGGAAATGAATTTTCGTTCCTATTTTCACTTCAAATGAATTCCGGAGAGAGAGAGAGAGAGAGAGAGAGAGCGAGCGCGCGAGAGGAAGGCGAGCTCCAGTCCAGTCCGACGATCGCCGGCGAACCCCGAGCTCCAGTCCGTGCCAATCGCACGCACCAGTTGATCTCCAGTCCATGCCATCGATCGCGATCCGAGATCGCGATCTCGCAAAGCACCCCGCCGATCACGATCTCGCGAAGCGTCAATCGGCGCGGTGCTTCGCGAGATCGCGATCGACGCTTCGTGAGATCGTGCTGTCGCTCGCGATCTCGCGAAGCACCGCGCCGTCAAACCCAGTCGAGCGTCTATCGCGATCTTGCCCCTAGTCAAACTAGCCAGTCGAGCGTCGATCGTTGATGATTTTTTTTCTGAGTTTTGTCCGTGTTTTTTTGGGTTTGTCTTTTCCTTCTTTTTTTCCAAACACCAGAAAATATTTTTTGGAAAATTATGCCTGTGGATACCCGAACCTGGCCTAAAAATTATGCCTGTGGATACCCGAACCTCAAAACCCAATTTGGCCTAAAAATTATGCCCGTAACTGATACCTACCCATATTTCATGCCCATGGATATCCAGACTTAACCCGAATCTGAGAGAGAGAGAGAGAGAGAGAACTATAATTTTAAGTTAGAAACTTTTCCATTCAAACCTTAATTTCTTGTTGCAAGAGCAACAACCGACAGGACTGCAAGTAAGACTGCTTAGCCTCCCCAAGAAAATTATTTACATAAAATGAAATATTTATACTGCATAATCACTGAGACCTGCCCAATTTTATTGGATGGTGGAAATTTCAACATAATGCATGCGATTATCATGTAAAAACTCAAAACTTTAACATGTCACTACTACACTTAAATCTAATTAATCCTCTCATACGATTCTGAAATCATTCCAGCCCACTCCAAATTATCAATGGGACACAGCCCAATGAAAACGGAAAATCTGTATTTATTTGTTCTCTTAAAGAATATATAAAGCCACTATATGATCAATTATATTTGTTCTCTTAAAGAATATTTAAAGCACTATATGATCAATTATATTTTTTAATTTAGGCATGTAAAAAAATATATGCCATACTAGATTGACCTGACCCTCAAAGAACTAGATAAGGGTCATAGGGTTGCAACCTGTTTAGGACTCAAACTTGATCAAGCCATCGATTAGTTTGAGTGTAAATGGGTTCTAATTTTAGATCTCTTATTCAACAATAAGAAATTTTATCAATTGAGCTAAAACCCACTAGAATACTAGTATTTTGAACAAAGAACTTGTCAATCAAGATATTGTAGATAGTTTGTAAAATAAAAAACAAAGAAAAAGAAGAAGAAGAAGAAGAGGTCAACCAAAAATAGTATGACCGTCGATGAAGCAATATAGCAAAATAAGGGTAGTAGTAATGTAAATCGGGAATATGAACATCATTGATGTCGCAGAAGCCTGAAGAAAGCACACATGATACTCTCTTGATGGAACAAAAACTAAACTATTAGCTTCTGATAGTAAACCTCGAACCCACAAGGGATTTCCCTGAATCCACAAGGAGATAAACTAGAATCCACCAAAGAAAGAATTTTACAAAAGTCTCTGTTTATTGATAATATTCTTATTTGCCTCTGACGGCTACAAAACATATAAATACTGAAGAAAACGTCCAAAAACCCTAATTCGCACTAATTATGCGATTGGGTGACAAAAACTGAAATTTACCAAAAATGGCAAAATTGAGTTAAATGCAAAATCATAAATTACTAACCTTAAGGGTCGTCTCAAAATAAGCAGGACTTTATGATAGGCCAAAAACGAATTGATCTCTTGTGATTAATTAATTGATTAATTAGCCAAGTTTATTAATTAATCAAATTAACATGCAGCAAAAAATAAATTGACACGGTGATTTGTTTACGAATGGGGAAAACTAACATGACAAAAACCCCACCAGGTGATTTTAAGGTCACCACTCCCAAAAATTCTCTATTATCACAACAAGCGGTTATAAGTAAAGGAATCACAGTACTTTATACCAACCTACAGTTGAACCCTTACCCCAATACCCAATTGGACTTATTCTGTAGTGACAATCTCTCCTTTTGAATGCATGGCTCCCAGTACATGATTAACCAATTACGCGGATCCCAGTACGCGACTTCAATCACCAACTAAAGAAGGTTGTTGGCTACAAAGTTCTTCAATTCATCCAAACGATAAAGATCGAGAAACTCCTTGGTTACAAAACCCTACGGTGCACAAACACAGCAACTTCTTCACAAGAAAGATGAACTAGGGCAAATTTTGTCTCCGGTCACAATTTGTTTGAACAAACTTTGCTCAACACTTGTGCAACTTGTTCCACCTTTGACGGCCCTTAAAATAATCCTTTTATATGTCTAGGGTTGTGAGAAAAGAAAGCTCAAACATACAATCACGGATTGGAGTCAAAACAGTCCTGAAAAATTGTTTTTCATAAACATCGACAGATACCTATCTATCGAGCTGCTGTCGAGCCATGGGCTTGAACAACTCAACAGGTCTCGATAGATGCTAGCTGTCGAGCTTTAATGACAGACACTTTTCAGCCTGAATCTTGGACAAACTTGCATGGCTTAAACACTTGATCTTGAAACAAGGTTTATTGAAGTATTAAACACATCCTAGATCTACCCAAATACAAGTAAAGTGCGTTTTGTCAAAGGATTAACCAATTATATAAAATAGTGACATATGTTCCTAACAAATGAATCACATATGTCCTAACACTTTATTCTGACTTTTGAGCCAAAAATTATTAAGGAAACAAAAAATTACTATAAATGGAAAAATTGCAATTTTCAGGGCCTAAATAAAGGAATTCGCCATTTTCAGGGGTAGCTCATGGCAAAGCAACGACTATTGCTCAGAATGCCGTTTCGCTTCAGCTTGCCAAATTTCATGCGATTCTAACTCCGAGGCCCATGATTTCTACTAGTGTTTTTTTAGCTTGCACAATAATTTCAAGCGCACATGAGAGTCCAAAAAAGCCATGGCGGTCTGTTCTACATCAATCATGGTGGCATGAGTTAGTTGGTGAATCTTCGTTGTCGAGTGATGTTTTTGTCCATAAGAGGTGACAGAAATTAGTCTCGGGGTCAGGGGTTAATTTGATGGATATGAAAACATCAAGAAGTTGAAAGGAAGAATTGAAACACCGGGATTGTTTTCACAACTGACCCAAACCCAAGTAGAAGTTTTTGTATTTTGGCCTTAAATTTAATTAAAATTTTCATCGTGCCAAGACTGCTTTGTACATATTAAAGCCATAGAAGCAACATCTTTTGGATTACAAATTTGATTTACAAATTCAAAACTTAAATAATGCAATGGCAATTATTTTGCTTTATTGCAAAATACATTATATTCACTGATGACATTTGATACTTGCCTTAGAAACATTAGCTAAATTTTACACTCAAAATTTCTTAATGGGAGAGGAAACAATAGAATTGACACGCATTCAAGATGCATACAGCTCCAAGCTTGGCTTATTTATATAAATAAATAAAAAATAAAAAATTATATAATAAAAATTTCCCCATCAATTCTTCCCCCATGAATGAATCAACAAACAACTTAGCATTGAACCTTGCAGTTTTTTATGGTCTGTTTGAATTGAGGGGGAGTAAAAGAGAGTAAAGTTGGCCGAAAATTAGAGACAAACCTTATAAGACCATGCTACGCAAGTAGCAGAAGTATTTAGTAGGAAGATACAAAGAAACAGACCAATAGAAACATACCAAAAAATGTCCCAAAATCGAGTTGGGATTATGACGGTCAAGGAAACTATATAGCAAACAGATAGGGAAATAAGAGATAGGCGGACTATTCGATAAATGCGTTGTTTTGGAATGAGAAGAAGAATCGTTGAGTATGAAAGCATAAATGTCAAAGAATTTAATGACAAGAACACCCAAAAAGGAAAATTTCGAAGATCAATAGGTGTCCCTGCTTCGTTTGGAATAGGAGCACTTGAATTGAATTTTCTGATGGCCGGTAATGTGGTATTGGGTTCAGGAAGGTAGTCATCTTGCCAAAGTCCCCCAGGAGGGCTGAGTACTCCTTGATAGGTGACAGTCATAAGCAGTGTAGCAACCACCAAAAGCATATTGCGTCTGTCGTCTGATATTTGAGTCCATTCTCCAATACAATGCATTCTTGTTTTCTCAAGAGATGAGAACATGGACCATAGATTACGTGCATAAAAAGTTACTTTAGGAAGAGATGGAGCTCGTAAAGCTCCAACACGCCGTAGCATTACCTTGATCTCACGGTTTTCTATTTGATTTTGTTGTGCCAAGATATCCCCTGCTGTCTTACCCTCTGAATTCTTAGCGAATGTATTAACACCAGAGTATAATAATAACCTCCTCACAGCCTGCAAAATGTAGTGATACACCAAAAATAATCATGATGTATTAATTAGTAGCAATTTGCAAACTTTACAACGTTTCTTTAGTTCTTAAATAATTGAGGAATGGAGAGGGCTTGCCTTGGGTTGATTTTTGTACACAGCAATGTGCAATGGCGTGTTGCCATTCTCATCCTGCCAGTTCAGGACTTTACTCTCCCACAATATGGAATTTTGAGACCAATTCTTTTGGAGCCATCGCACCAAGAGTTTAAAAGCCTCCAACTTGTCATATTTCAGGGCAATATGCAGAGCATTCTCATTTCGAATTGTCACAGCTTCAATAGAATGGGGACAGAATTCGAGAAATTTTTCCAATCGATCAAGGTGACATTCTGTTGCTGCTACATAATGCAAAGGGGTGATACCCTCCCTTCCTTTGACACGGAAAAGTTCCCCATCAATTTCTAGAAGCCGACACACCAGCTCGCCATGCCCATTTTGTAGAGCAAGGTGAATGGGGCTGAACCCATCTGGATTAAGCTTCCTAGAGAATGAGGGCTTTAATCTCATCAGCTCCATGGCAAATGGGATGTGCCCAGCATATGCAGCTATGTGTAAAGGAGTATTAACAAATGGTAGCTTATCAATGTGCTTCAAAAGTTTTACATCCTTCTGAATTATGATGTAAAAGGCATCAATATTTCCATGTTGAGCAGCCTGATTCATCCTCTCAATTCTCTCATCCATATTTGAGGAAGTTGACATATTATGGTATGGCTTTCCTTGGTGTGAACTTGATGTGTGGCTTGAATAAGTAGTGCTGCATACAAAAAAGCCAGTAGTACGGCATAGTCCTATTTGGTTTGGGAGGTCTCCTCAACAAGTCACCTAATTAACTTTCACTGTGTAAAATTCTTATCCTTCACTGGTTTGGCTGGCTTTAATTTGGAATTTTGATTTAGATTAAAGTAGTATAATTTAGATTCCTTTTACTCTTTCTTTAAGTCATAGCCTTCCTTATATTCGAGAGAGGTTTTTTGGTTTATTTTGCGGTTGGGTTTTGAGAGGGTATTTTGTATTACTATTGAGATCTACCTATATTTTGGTAAGAGTTAACTTTTTTTATTTTAAATATTTTTCATATCCTTTCAAGTAATGCTTGTTATGAGTTTTTAAGAACTATCAATGGAGCGTAGCGTGACTATGATACCAATTGATGTAATGTGGGCACAGCTCTGATGATTCATTTTAGCAATTGTTACCCCAATTTGCCTCGTGCTGCATGCATGTTCTAAACATATTATGAAACAAGTTTTCTTCTTCTAAATCATTTTTCTCATCCCTAAGACTATACTCTTCTTCCTTGTAGATTTGGTCGGCACTTTTTAGACTGATCGACAGTGACTAAGGCGATGAGCTGCTCTGATACACATCAAACCGCTCCTCCATTTGCTGAAAGCGCGCCTGATTATCTGACAATGTGTGAATTTTGTTGTGGCCACTGGTTTTGGATATGCATGGTTGAGAAAAATTCAAAAGCTTCATCATTTTTTTTGTTGAACTTTTTTTCTTTTCTTTTCTTTTCATGTGATAGCTTTTGTAATAAACAAACAATCCGCATTTCAAAGGTTATAAGATGTTCATCATATTTATATGACAACTTGACAAGGGATTAGACAGGAGGCTTCCATTTAATGCCAAAAAAAAATATATATATATATATATATATATGTATATATTAAAGAGTATCAAATGGTTCTCACGTTTAGTATTAAAGAGTTTTAGGTGGTTCTTCTCACGTTAAGTATAGGCACAAAAGTTGATAAAGAACTAAAGAGTTTTAGGTGGCTCTTCTCACGTTAAGTATAGGCACAAAAATTGGAATGGAAGTCTAAAAGTTTTGGAACAAAACCAACTTAAGGGAATTACTACTTCTCTACCTTTTCAGTCAAAAAGGGAATTACTTCAAGTTCGACATGTATATAAGAAGTTTCAAGAAGTTTTCACTCAAGTTCATCATCCCCCATTTAAGTAGTAGCATTTATGCTTTAGTGGCAGCTTCAAAATTACTTATTTAAGGCTAAGAGACAAGACTTAGATGACCATGGGCCAAGTTTGGAAAAAGTATTTTGTATCAAATGATACCACGTCATCCGTATCAAAACCCAATGCAAAAATAACTAATCACTAACACATGTTTTTCAATTATTAATAGGTTAATTATTTTTTGTTGATATGTCTTACACTTATTGAATTTTGATATTGCTGACATCAGTGACGGAGTCAAAGCGGGGGTAAGGGGCACCTACCCCCTGACTCCACCTAAAATTTCCTTGTATATGTAATTGTAATCTTAAGGGACTTTGACACAGGAAAAAAAAAAAAGGAAAAAATGACTCCCAATTGGTTGAAACTTGAAGGTGATTCTGACACAAGAAAAGGAAAGTAGAAAAAAGTTTTCTCAAACATCAAATCATATCTCATTTTCACCTAATTTACTGATCTTGTAAGCTCTTGTCTTGTCCCACGTTTGACACTTATTTCACAATTTTTTTTCTTTTTTTAATTTCTATCATTATTTTCACTATTAATGATACTTTTTGCAATATTTTATTGTTAAGTGATGCTAGAGACATTGCAAATTTTACTATTTATATCTTACAAATTGGCATGTCACCAATCACAAAAAATAATCACAAACATCTATTCATTATATTGTATAAATAACACTAATCACATTTTTACCACATTAGTTTGTAAACTTTTTGTTGTAGATTTTGTAGTAACTATGAATTGGTTATTTTTGTTTATTTATTTTAATGATATGAAATATATTTATTTTCTTATAATTGTTTATTTATTTTGTTATTATTATCGATTAATTTTTTTTAGATTAACTTCACTTTAAATGTTGTCTTTTAATTTTGCCCCCTTTAAACCAAAATTTTGGCTCCGCCACTGGCTGACATGCTATCATTTAATACCGAATATCTTCTCCCAAGTTTAGGTTACCTGAACTGGGCCTAAAAATTATGCATATGGATACCCGAACCTCAAAATCCAATATGGCCTAAAAATTGCCGTACCTACCCCAAATTTCTTGCCTATGGATACCCAAACCTGACCCTCTCTCTCTCTCTCTCTCTCTCTCTCTCTCTCTCTCTCTCTCTCTCTCTCTCTCTCTCTCTCTCTCTCTCTCTCTCTCTCTCTGTGCAAGAGGAACAACTAACAGGACTACAATTAAGGCTGCTTAGCCTCCCCAAGAAAATTATTTACATAAAATGACATATTTATACTGCATAATCACTAAGACTTGCTCAATTTTATTGGATGCACCCGCTTATCATGTAAAAACTCAAAACTTTAACATGTTGTCACTGCAACACTTAAATCTAATTGATCCTCTTATACAATTCTGAAATCATTCCAACCCACTCCAAATTATTAATGGGACACAGCCCAATGAAAATGGAAATTCTATATTTATATGTTCTCTTATTTGTATTGAAAAGAATATAAAGCCAATATGGTCAATTTTATTTTTTAATTTTGGCATGTAAAAAAATATATGCCATACTAGATTGACCTGACCCTGAAAAGACTAGATAAGGGTCATAGGGTTGCAATCTATTTAGGACTCAAACTTGATCTAACTCGAACCCCATCAACTTGACCATTTTGCTAGGTCTAGGTCCACGTTGCATCATGATATGATACTCATGGAGGTAGAAGTATATGTTGATGATACATAGTGAAATCAAAGGAACGCCATATAGGCATGCCCTAGTACTTTGAAAATTATATATTAGCTAAAAGAGGATAAATTTAATTTTTGAGTCAATGCAAGTTAATTTAGGATTACATGAGGATACTAGCGTTTTTTTTTTTTTTTTGTCTTTTTTTATTATTAAATATGATATTATTGTAACCAATGACGTTTGAGCTTCATTATTATTATTATTATTTATTATTAGACCAAGCCACTGATTAGTTTGAGTGTAAGTGGGTTCGAATCTTAGATCTCTTATTCGACAATAAGAAATTTTACCAGTTGAACTAAAACCCACTAGAATACTAGTGTTTTGAACTACCATGATGGCATTGCCAATTTTGTTTGGTAACATGATGCCAATCTTTTGGGTGTATGGTAACGAGAATAAGTATTTGACTTAGATAACTTAATTATGAAAAGTCAATTTAGTATTATTTCGCAAGTATTGCACCATGAAATATCCAGATGATAATATATATTATTATCATTTTAAAAAGAAGAAATGACATATTGCTTGTTTGAAAAATAGAAAAAAAAAATAGATACAAAAAGAGAAAGAGGAAGATCTCTCCCCATAACCTAAATTTTATACACAAAATTTCTTAGTGAGAGAACAAATCTATATAATACCTAAATTTTAAAGATAACATTTATTGTTACTATGTTTCTATTGAGTTACATCAACAACCATGTCCTCATTTTCTTTCCATTATTTTAAAAAAAAAAATATGTATATAAATATTTATGTGTGCAATAATTAAAATTTTCATCATGCAAAGACTGCTTTGCGCATATTAAAGCCATAGAAGCAACATCATTTGGATTACAAATTTGATTTACAAATTCAAAACTTAAATAATGCAATGGCAACTAGATTGCTTTATTGCAAAATTCATTATATTCACTAATGACATTCGGTACTTGCCTTAGAAAAATTAGCTAAATTTTACACTCAAAATTTCTTAGTGGGATAGGAAACAGTAAAAATTGACACGCACATTTAAGATGCATAAAGCTCCAAGCATGGCTTACTTACATTAAAAAATTTCCCTGTCAATTCTTCCTCCATGAACGAATCAGCAAACGACTTAGCATTGAACCTTGCAGTCTTTTATAGTCTGTTTGAATTAAAGGAGAGTAGATGAGAGTAGAATTGGCCAAAAATTAAAGACAAGCCTTATAAGACCATGCTACACAAGTAGCAGAAGTATTTAGTAGGAAGATACAAAGAAACAGGCCAATAGAAACATACCAAAAAATGTCCCAAAATCGAGTTGGGATTATGACGGTCAAGGAAACTATATAGCAAACAGATAGGGAAATAAGAGATAGTCGGACTATTCGATAAATGCGTTGTTTTGGAATGAGAAGAAGAATCGTTGAGTATGAGAGCATAAATGTCAAAGAATTTAATGACAAGAACACCCAAAAAGGAAAATTTCGAAGATCAATGGGTGTCCCTGCTTCGTTTGGAATAGGAGCACTTGAATTGAATTTTCTACTGGCCGGTAATGTGGTATTGGGTTCAGGATGGTAGTCATCTTGCCAAAGTCCCCCAGGAGGGCTGAGTACTCCTTGATAGGTGACAGTCATAAGCAGTGTAGCAACCACCAAAAGCATATTGCGTCTGTCGTCTGATATTTGAGTCCATTCTCCAATACAATGCATTCTTGTTTTCTCAAGAGATGAGAACATGGACCATAGATGACGTGCATAAAAAGTTACTTTAGGAAGAGATGGAGCTCGTACAGCTCCAACACGCCGTAGCATTACCTTGATCTCACGGTTTTCTATTTGATTTTGTTGTGCCAAGATATCCCCTGCTGTCTTACCCTCTGAATTCTTAGCGAATATATTAACACCAGAATATAATAATAACCTCCTCACAGCCTGCAAAATGTAGTGATACACCAAAAATAATCGTGATGTATTAATTAGTAGCAATTTGCAAACTTTACGATGTTTCTTTAGTTCTTAAATAATTGAGGAATGGAGATGGCTTGCCTTGGGTTGATTTTTGTACACAGCAATGTGCAATGGCGTGTTGCCATTCTCATCCTGCCAGTTCAGGACTTTACTCTCCCACAATATGGAATTTTGAGACCAATTCTTTTGGAGCCATCGCACCAAGAGTCTAAAAGCCTCCAACTTGTCGTATTTTAGGGCAATATGCAGAGCATTCTCGTTTCGAATTGTCACAGCTTCAATAGAATGTGGACAGAAGTCGAGAAATTTTTCCAATTGATCAAGGTGATCATCTGTTGCTGCTACATAATGCAAGGGGGTGATACCCTCCCTTCCTTTTACACGGAAAAGTTCCCCATCTATCTCTAGAAGCCGACGCACCAGCTCGCCATGCCCATTTTGTAGAGCAAGATGAATAGGGCTGAACCCATTTGGATTAAGCTTCCTAGAAAATGAGGGCTTTAATCTCATCAGCTCCATGGCGAATGGGATGTGCCCAGCATATGCTGCTATGTGTAAAGGAGTATCAACAAATGGTAGCTTATCTATGTACTCCAAAAGTTGTACATCCTCCTCAATTATGATGTAAAAGGCATCAATACTTCCATTTTGAGCAGCCTGCTTCATCCTCTCAATTCTCTCATCCATATTTGAGGAAGTTGACATATTATGGTATGGTTTTCCTTGGTATGAACTTCTTGATGTGTGGCTTGAATAAATAGTGCCGCATACAACAAAGCCAATAGTACGGCTATTTGGTTTGGGAGGTCCCCTCAAGAAGTCACCTGATTAACTTTCACTTTATATTAAATTCTTATTCCTTCATGGGTCTGGCTGGCTTTAATTTGGAATATTAATTATTTCTATTTTATTTAGATTGTGCTATCTTTTTACTCTTTCCTTAAATCATAGCCTTCCTTATATTTGAGACAGAGGTTTTTCAGTTTATTTTGCGTGTTTATAATATTCTCACAACACTTTCGCAACAAATCTTAGGTGGCAGAATGCTACTAGTTTTAATTTGAATTCACAATTAAAATTATTTTTTTCTCACCAATAACAACTTGTCATATAGTATTTTTTGTGAAAATGTTATGAACATAACATTTCTCTTATTTTTTAGAGAGTATTTTGTATTACTATTGTGATCTACCTATTTTTAGTAAGACTTATCTATTTATGTTTTATATTTTTCAGATCCTTTCTAGTGAAGCTTGGTATGATGTTTTAAGAACTATAGATGGAGCGTAGCTTGACTATGATACCAATTGATGTAACGTGGGCGTGGCTCTGATAATAACAAACGACTCTCCAATTTGCCTCGTGCTGCATGTTTTACTCTTCCTGCTTGTTGATTTTGTCGGCGTTTTTTAGGCTGGTCGACGATGACTAAGGTGGTAAGCTGCTCTGATACACATCAAATCAATCCTCTATTAGCTGAAAGTGCGCCTCATTATCTGATAATGTGTGAATTTTGTTGTGGTCAATGTTTTTGGATATGCATGGTTAAATAAATTCTGTAGCTTCATCATCTTTTTGTTTTTGTACCTTCTTTTCTTTTCTTTTCATGTGATAGCTTTTGTAAGGAACACACAATCCGCGTTCAACAGTTATAAGATGTTCATCATATATTTATATGACAAGGGATTAGACAGGAGGCTTCCATTTAATCCCAAAAAAAAAATTAAAGAGTATCAAATGGTTCTCACGTTAGGTAAAGGCTATTAGGCACAAAAGTTGGAATGGAAGTTCTCACGTTAGGTATAGGCACAAAAGCTGAAAAGAATTAATGAGTTTTGGCCTTTAGGTGGTTCTGCTCACGATAAGTATATAAGCACAAAAATTGAATGGAAGTCTAAAAGTTTTGGAATAAGACCAACTTAAGGGTTACTTCAAGTTCAATATGTATTTAAGAAGTTTTCACTCAAGTTCATCATCCCCCATTTAAGTGGTAGCCATTATGGTTTAGTGGCAGTTTCAAAAATTACATATTTAAGTATAAGAGGCAAGTTAGGGATGGCCATGGGACAAGTTTGGGTCAGGTATACCCGAGCCTAACCTAAAAATTATACCAGTTGATATCCGAACTCCAAAACCCAATTACCACTCATACCTAATACCTACCCAAATTTCTTGACAATGGATACCCAGTCCCGACACTAATCTCTCTCCCTCTCTCTCCTTCCTATTTTAAAAAACTATAATTTATATTCTATAAATATATATATCTAAAAGCTAAAGCATAGCATTTATTATTCTACGCTCTTGTTGAGTCACATCAACAGCCACATCATTCACTCATTTTTAACATTCTCTATCATTTTTAATTCTTTTTTTTTTTTCCTTATCAATTTTCCAATTTACCGTTATATTTTCTCTAAATTTTCCCTCCGTTTTACTTTTTCATCTACTATTTACCTTAATATCACTTTTCCTCTATCCCTTTATCTTTCTTTATTTTTGGCTTTTCTTATTCTCCTACTCTTACTATAAATTTACAATTCTCTTTCCCATTTTATATATAGTTTTCCCACACACAAAATGTTATTTCTCTCCTTCTCTCTCTCAAATTTTTTTCTTCTTCCTTTTATTGAATTTTTTTTCTTGCATCTCTACTATAGGTTGATAAATTTTTGTATTATTTGGAACTCTACATTGGATTAATGTGATTAAATTTTGTATTTTTTAAGTTGTTATCTTTTTTATTCTCTTTAATTTCATAGATGTAATATTGTCATAGGTCATTAATTATTTTGTTCTAACTTTATCAATCCTTCGTTTTCTTTCCTCTATCTTTACGGTTAGCACCACCTATCTACACAACTCTATAAGTTTATCATTCAACTAAAACCATGGAACCATGGTTTTTGAGTGGAGTTGTGGTGTGCCTTTGTGTTAGAACCTCTTTCCCTCTCCCCCTTTGTGTGTGTGTTTGTTTCTCAAAAAAAAAAAAAAAAAAAAAAAAAAAAAAAAAGAAAAACTAAAACCATGGAAGTTAATATTGTACCAGTACTAGTATCACCCATACCGGGAAATTATACCATAGTAGCTATTAAGTCAGTACTGGTACTCCTTTTACATGTACCAGAAAAAATATCGGGTTACACTAGTCTGTACCTAGCATACTCAAATATTTTGGCCGGTATAATTAAAATGAATAAAAAAATTGTTAAAATTTTGAAATTAAAAAAAAAAAAAAAAAACATGTTATTTAAGCTAATGTATTGGTTAATTAGTGTACTTTGGCTAATATTTAGACTTATAGAATATTTGGACTTTAAATTTTTTGTTAATAAACGTAAAAATTAATAAATTCATACTTTCATACTTTCATAAATAAATACAAAATATATATATATATATAACATGTTTTATGAAATGGTACTCTAATATAAATCAATATCGAAATATTTCTTTCTTATGAACAAAACAAAACAGCCTCTAGTACAAAATTGACTCATTTGACTAAAAAAAAATTAGTTTTCTTATATATTGGATTCAAATTCAAATCCATTATTCAATGACAAAAAACTTTATAAGTGAAATAAATTAAAATCTAATTGATATTATTAATTACACATTAATTATGCCTAGGAAGAGTTTCTTTTTTTTTGAGATAGTTTCAACCTATGGTGTATGCTTTTGATGATAACTCTTTATTATCAGACCAATACACCAATCGGTTTTTGGTGTCGGTGGGAATTGAATTCCAAATCTCTTATTCAACCATTAAAGACTTTATCAATTGGTTGTTCTCTTTAAGGTCAATCTTCTTCAACTCACATGGAATGCTCCTTGTAAAACTTTGTAGAATTCTTGCAAACAGCACCACAATAATATTATTTACCCTCTTTTTTTTTTCAAATACAATAAAATTTAAAATTATGATGTTCTTTCTATCTCCATGATAATTATTCTTATTATTTAACCAAAACATTAAGGGCATGTTTGGTATATTAAATAGTAATCTTTATTACAGAGAATAAAAATTATAAAATATATTGTAACTGATTAACTAAAGTTATTCATAAGTTTAGTTGTGAGTTGTGAGATTAGAATAAAATTTAAGATTTATTTTAGGAAATATTTTACTCAAATAATTATATTTTAAAATAATAATATTTTTTTTAAATTTGATAGAGAGATGAGTTATTTTTCATGATTTTTTATTTCCGTAATTGTTATTTGCATATAGAAAGTTTATTTATTTAAGAATATATTAATTTTAGAAATTATTACACCTAATAGTTATTTTTCATTTTAAGGAATAATTATTCATAAGGAATGATTATTCCTTGTAATAAAAATATTGTCAAACCACTGAATAGTTAAATCATAGAACCTTTCAAAAAAAAAAATCATAGAAATAATTATTACACTACAAAACATGTCCTAATTGATTTTTCTGTTTATGAAAAATTTGAATAAAAGTCTCTTATTCAATGACAAAATATATTAGCAAATAAAACTAGAATCCCACTTGATATACAGCATTAACTACACATTAGCTTAATTATCAATTAAGCTGGGTACAAATGAGCAGGCAAGCGTGGTTCTGCGTACACTTGCAAGGGTTTGGCGAGGAAGAGTCGGTCGTTCTCTTTAAGGTCAATCTTCTCCAACTCAGGTGGAATACTCCATGTAAAACCTTGTAGAAGTCTTGCAAATAGCATCACAGTAATGAGTGTCCCTAGTGTACCACCCATGCACCCTCTCCTTCCTCTAGTGAAGGAAATGAACCTCAGGCCAGGTTCTGCAAGCCCCAACTCATGTGAATTATCCTTGAAATGTCGCTCGGGGTTGAACCTTAAGGGGTCCTCCCAAACTCTTGGGTTTCGACCGAGGCCTAATCGGCTTAGCAAGACTTGGCTACCTTTAGGGATGAAGTAGCCAGCCACAGTAAGATCTTCTTTAGCGACATGGGGGAGATTGAATGGTGCAATTGGGTGAAGCCTAAGAGACTCCCTTGCACAAGCCACCACATAGCTTAGGTTAGGAATGTCTGATTCTTCAACAAGTCTCTCCTTTCCAACCACCCTATCTAATTCCTCTACTGCTTTTTGTAGCTGCTCAGGTTGGTTTAGCATTTCTGCCAAAGCCCACTCCGCTATATTGGAAGGATTGTCCAGAGTTGCAAGGAGTAGTTCCTGCATGAATAACAACTAGGCTATTAATAGGTATACAAAACTAAACATTTTTGTAAATATATGACATGTACATTTCTGTAGGGAGAAAACTAACAAGGATCCTCTAGAATTATTTTATTTTATATTTTATTTTAAGTGTATATATATATATAACTTTCTCTTGAAGACTTGAACTCCGACCCTTATCTCCCACCCCACAAGAACTTGTGGCATGCTAAGGATGTGTGATGGTAGAATCCCCTAGAATTCTTAGAGTAAATAGAAACCAAATCTTATTTATGGAGTTCTTTAAATCTTATCCATAAATTTATTACAAAAGATATGAGTGAATATTCAAAACAATAGTAATTAATATTTCTTTAAATGACACTAACTAACTGGCAAAATTGAATTCACTCATTTCAAAATTGATAAATTTGAATCAATGATAAAAAGAAGAAGAATTCCAATCAATGGTTTAAACAAGAAGTTATTTGTAATTTCGTATACTATGCAAATAAGATCCATCAATTAAAAATGATTAAGTGGATACTTCTTTTCTTATCAAACCTAGGTTTGTTTTCAATAGTTAAAAAAAATAAGTAATTATTTGGTATCTAATTAAAATGATAATGGAGTATAAAAGTCGTGAAAATGGGAATAATTTCTTAAAAACCGATTAATGTTAAAGTATATCACCGTGATTTGTGCTTTGATCTCTGCCACTGATAGCAATGGCATCCCATTGTCATCCTTAACTGAAATGAAAACATCAAGAAGGTCTTCAGGCTCGGTCCTCTTCCCCTCTTTCCACATTTCTACTCTCTCATTGATAATCGGATCCTCATACTTTTTGATAACATTCAAAGCATTCCTCACAGTCTTTTCATGTCCATCTAAATCGAGTGGCTTCAAGATTGGCAAGTAATCAGAAACACACAATGCATACACATACAAAAGCATAGTAAATAGTGCTTTAATATGCTCTTGTTCTTCAACACAAGGCCCTCCATCCTCTCTTCCTTGCCTATAGTACCTTCTGTTGAACATCATTCTCCTCATAATATTTCCAGTGAAGTGTTGGGAAACTAACCTTACATCAACAACCGAGCCTGATTTGCATATATTGTTAATCACTCGGAAAAGATTATCGGCTTCTTCCTTTCGCTTACTACGTAGCCATTCGAGTCTTGTCGGGTTCAATATCTCGTGAGTGAGCACCTTCCTCATCTTCTTCCATTGCTTTCCCCAAGGTGCAACGCCTGCTGTCAAGAACCCATCACTGAACATACTAGTGGTGACTGTGATAGGCCTTGATGCCATCACTGCATCATGTTGCTTCAAAAACTCCATGGCAATCTCTGGGGAAGTTACTGGCACAACATACACTCTTCCTAGACGTACACAAGCGATTTCTGTGTTCAACTCTTTCATGAGGCTATGCAGCCACCTATATCTAGGTTTTTTCCTCCACATCTCTGGGAGATTTCCCACAATAGGCCATGGTTTTGGGCCAGGAGGGAGGGGGGGTCGCTTGCTTTTGGTGAAGATTTTTGAAAGAAAGAAGAAGATGAATGCAAAGAGAAGCGCCAATAAGAAGGTTACATAAATGAAAGCATATTCAGACCCATGACTGAAGAAGAAAGATAAGGACATGGTCGATATAATGTCAACCATATATGGCTACGTCTTTTCTACAAGCTACAAAGATGTTAGTAGTATATGTAGAATGCTTTTGAAAATATAATACCATGGCTATATATACAACGATTTCCCCATGATTTTAGCTGATTAGGATAACAAGCTTTAAAAGCTATTTATTAATTAATATTAATTACTGTTAATCAATATTGATTGAGTTGGGGCCATGCATGCTTGGTTTTATCATGTTTATAGAGTAATGCTATAGTTACAAACTATTTTACAAAATTTTTTTGTGCTGTGACCAATTATTATTATCGATTTTTATCTAGGTCTGCCATCACTTTTTCACTTAACAATAACCATTCACCACATCAACAGTACTTTGTAAAATAATTTGTAACTCTAACATTTTCTTTATAAAATACAATACGACGAGATTTCAATTATGGCAAGAATATATAATCCAATAATTAATTGAGATTAAATAATCCAATAAATGAGATTAAATTCATTAAAGATCTGGTATAAAAGTTTTTTGGGTAAATTGCAAATTACACCCTAAAGTTTAAAGGTATTTTGATTTTACCCCTTGAAGTTTGGGGATGTTTGAATTTTACACCATGACACTTCAGAATTTGGAATTTACCCCTCTAAAGTTTGGGAGTGTTTGGATTTTACACTCTCTGTAAAATTCAAACACTCCCAAACTTTAGGAAGGTAAAATTTAAACAACCCTAAAATTTAGGAGATAAAATCTAAACTCTAAAACGTAGAGTACAAAATCCAACACTCCCAAATCTTAGGAGATAAAATTTAAATTCTGAAATTTTAAGTTGTAAAATCCAAATACTCCTAAATTTTAAGGGTGCAATTTGTAATTTACCTAAAGTTTTTATTTACACTCTCCACTGGTACAAATTTAGATCTTTTTTGGCAAAAATGTAAAACTGACCCTTTAACTTTCACATTTTTTCATTTCAGTCCTCTAATTTTTAGTTTTGTCAATTTAGTCCTTTAACTTTCAATTTTGGTCAATGTAGGGTTCTGTTACATTTTTGTTAGTGGCTGCCGTTAAACCAACTAAAATGACACCGTTTTGCATTTTATTTTTTTATTTTTTAATTCGGAATTAAAAGAAAATAAAAAAAATAAAAATAAAAAAAAAACTTAGTTGTTGAGGATGACGGAGTTCTCGAAAAGGATTCTGGCGATGGTGGACTGAATGCCGAGGGTGTTCGGTGGAGAGAGTTGAGGTCGAGGTCAGGACGCTCGAGGGACTTGCCGGAGGGGTCGCCGACGCGAGCGATGGCGCCGCAGATGAGTTTCACGGGTTGGTGGCCGAAGCGGTGAACCCAGGAGAGGAAGATGAAGCCGAGGAGGTTGCCGAGGTGGAGAGATTGAGCGGTGGGGTTGAAACCGCAGTAAACTTTGAGAGCTGAGGAGGAGGAGGAGGAGGAAACGGCGGCGGCAGTGTCGTGGAGGTCAAGGCTGGTTAGGGATTCGATGAGACCGCGTTGCTGGAGGATTTCGATGACATTGTTGTTGTTGTTGAGGCAAGGAGGAGAAGATTGGGATTGTGTGGAGGAGTGGTAGCAGCAATAGGTGTAGGATTCCGAATCTGTGATGAGTAAGGAATTTGGGTCTTCTTTGTTTTGTTTTGATTCAGGGGAAGGGGGATGAAATGCTTTTTTTTTTCTTTTTTTTTTGAATTAAAAAAAATAAAAAAATAAAATGCAAAACGGCGTCGTTTCAGTGGGTCTAACGGTAGCCACTAACAGAAATGTAACGGAACCCTACATTGACAAAAATTGAAAGTTAGAGGACTGAATTGATAAAATTGAAAGTTAAAGGACTGAAATGAAAAAATGTAAAAGTTAAAGGGTCAGTTTTGCATTTTTGCCATCTTTTTTTTATTAAGAAGATATAAAGATTTAGATCTGGTGTACCGTGTAATTTCCATATGTATATTTAATCTCTTAAACAATTTTTTTTTTAAGAAACAATTTTAAAGTATAAATGGTAAATAATTTTTTGGATGGGTCAACGACAACCCCCTTGGCTTCACCCATGTTTATATACAATATAATTAGATTTCAATTGCAAGAATATATAATTTAAGTGAGATCAAATTCATTAAAGACCTGGTGTAAAAGTTTTACACCCTCCACAAGTATGAATTTACATCTGGTGTACCATGCAATTTCAATGTGTACATTAATATAATCTTTTACAAATTTAGATATGGCGTACCATGCAATTTCCATATATATGGAAATTGCATGGTACACCAAAAAATTATTTCCATATATATGCACATTTAATCTTTTAAACAATCTTTTCTTTTTTGAGAAACAATCTTATAAGTATAAATGGTAAATAATTTTTTGGATGGGTCAGCGTTGACCCCCTTGGCTTCACCCATATTTATATACAATATAATGAGATTTCAATTGCAAGAATATATAATTATTGCGAGATTGAATTCATTAAAGACCTAGTGTAAAAGTTTTACACCGTCCACTAGAATGAATTTACATCCCCTGTACCATACAATTCCAATGTGTATATCTAATCTTTTACAAAAAAAAAAAATTAGAAGAATCTTTTACAAATTTAGATATGGTGTACCATGCAATTTCCATATGTACATTTAGTCTTTTAAAAAAAAATTTCTTTTTTGAGATCAATCTTTTAAAAAATTCATTCTCAAAAAAAAAAATCTTTTAAAAAAACCTTTTTGTTTTTGGAAAGAAATCCTTTAAACAATCTTATAAGTATAAATGGTAAATAATTTTTTGGATGGGTCAGCGTTGACCCCCTTGGCATCACCCATGTTTATATACAATATAATGAGATTTCAATTGCAACAATATATAATTCATGTGAGATTCTTTTTTTTTTTTTTTTTTTTTTTTTGAGAATCTATAATTCAGGTGAGATTAAATTCAATAAAGATTTGGTGTAAAAGTTTTACACCCTCCAGTCCACTAGTATATATAAATTTACATCCAGTGTACCATGTAATTTCAGTGTGTATATTTAATCTTTTACAATCTTTTGGATGGGTCAATGTCAACCCCCTTGACTTCGCCCATGCTTATATTGATCAATACAATACATTCAGATTTCAATTATGGCAAGAATATATAATCCACTTGAGATTAAACTCATTAATAAGTGTAAGTTAAAAAGGTTTAAAATATATGCTGTGTATCCAAGAGTTAGGCCTTTTTTGATATACGTCACTGTCAATTTCTTTAAGACCTTCTCCTTTCTCCCTGTGTGTGCGTTAAAATACTTTCAATTCTCAAAATAAAAAATAAAAAAAAACATACTCATTAAAACTCTATTATCTTTATTTAAAAAATAAATAAACTCAATTATCTAATATAATATAAGAAAATAAATAAACTCATATAATTACTCTTTTCATTAAAATCTATATATCTATATCTATATAATAACTAATAGTCAAAACGTTTGAATTTTTGTTGATCACTCTTCATTGCGCCATGTGACTACACAAATTACTGTCATGTAAACATCTAAAAACACCGAATAGTTGTGTGGTTTGATTCTTAGACCTTTTCACTCTTTAACAAAAGAAAAAACCGACTAAAAAAAACTGCCCAAACTAAACAGATGAATGAAATGAAAAACAAGGAGCGGAAGGAAACAAACCCACACAGAAAACAAGGACACGCACTCCACTGACCCATATTAGAAAAGTAAAAGAAAATTTAACGTTGGCTTCAACTACGGAACAAAGAAAAATGTTGAAGTGGCGGACAAAAGGGAAGTGGCAGTAAAAAAGTTAGAACTAAAAAAAAAAAAAAAAAACGAGTCCACTCAGCAATAGAATTTTGACCGGTTAAAGCAGCATTTCATTTTGCGGGATGACTGTTGAAGAGTCTTGAGCAAGAACATCAATGTGACAACGGGAAGGTTTCAACAATTTCCTCCATATACTCTGACTCCGGACTACAATTACAAGGGTACCCATAATTATTTATTTTATTTTATTTCAAAATTGAAGTTATTGATCAACTGATCATACAATTAAGAGGAAACGAGTTATGAAAAATTGAATGAAATGCCAAAAATCTGATTGGATAATTAATTTCTATGGCAATGAACGAACTACTTCAAAGTAACAAGCACATATACAATCAAGTTTATTGGGTTCTACAAATAGCTATTTTGGAGAAAATCCACAAATTTTTTGTATTTTTAAGAAAGATGAAAGAAAAGAAATTGAGAAAAAGTTACCAAATGAATATGAACCACTATTTATAGCCAAAAGATTATGACCACCTTCAATAGGCACATTTTCATTAAATATGCACTTTTTTGTTAGTAGACACATTTTCATTCAATAGACACATTTTCAGTCAATAGGCATGTTATTTTGATTCAATAAACATTTCATTCAATAGACACATTTTCAGTCAATAGACACATTTTTGTTCAATAAGCACCTTTCATATATATCCAATATGAAGGGTTATGACCTTATCCAATAGGTTATAACATTTCAATAGGCACTTTTTGGTATATCTAATTTGAAATATTATGACTTTTCAATAGACACCTATTGCTATATATACTACAACTTACCTTGTATATATCTATATATACGACACAAACTAAACTAGAGATTCTATCTCTTATTCCTTCTCACAAAACACTAATAAATAAAATAACATTACTTTCTTCTACCTAACTAATAAAACAATGTGCTATTTCTTTCAATATCATTTTTTAAATGCATTTTTGCTTACTACTCCAACTCAAAAATAATGGTTTTTTCTTTTCCTAAAACTCATCCAGTAGCTATTCTCGTGCATCGCATGGGTTAGTGACTAGTTTTATTAATAGCCAACAGTCTTGCATAGCTCAACTAACACTTCCAATGTTGTAAATGGAGACATCCAAGGTTCAAATGCCTTCTCCTCATTGTTGCAACTAATTATCAAAAATATAAATAAATACAAAAATATCCTATTACCTAAATATAATTCGAAATATAAAACCCATATCATGGTGCAACACTAATGGAGTGTGTAAATAGGGGCTTCTACAACGTGTCCTTATCAAAAAGAGAACCTACTCATACTTATCTTATTGTTAAAATTTCTATTCTACATATTCGATCTTGTAGTCAAAATGAAGGTGATCTTATCCCCAAGGGGTTGGTTTTGTGATCCATAGGGCCTCATTGGATCCATGATTACCTAGGTTCATAACTCTTACCTAAAATTTCTATTCTACACTTGCGCATTAGTCGCTCTCTTTTTTCTTTTTTCTTTGCAAAAAATGCGACCAGGTTTAACACTAATGGAGTGTGTACGCAAATGAGGGCTATTATACCATGTCCTAATTAAGAAGAGAATCTACTCCTTCCTATCTTGGAAAAAATGGGCATTTGACCCTTTTGCCAAAACTTTTCAGCAAAATGCCCTATATCTGAAACTATTTAGAGAAATGCCCATGTTTTGAAACTCGGTTTTCTAAAAATGAGTTATAATTTAAAACTTGATTTTTGGACAATCGAGTTATAGTGAACTGAAAATTAAAATAAAAAATAAAACAATAAAAAAAAAATCTGGAATTCAAGTTCCATGTGAAGTACTCGAGTTCATAGAACTAGAGTTCCTTGAAAAAATTCAAGTAGAACTCGAGTTCCATGAGCTCAAGTACTTTACATGGAACTCGAGTTCCAAAAAAAAAAAAAAATTTCTAAGTCCACGTTCGCTATAACTCGATGTTCCAAAAATCAAGTTTTACATATCCCTAATTAGTTTCAGACATGGGGCATTTTGCTAAAAAGTTTGTGAGAAAAGGATAAAAGCGCATTTTGGCTTCCTATCTTATTGCTAAATTTTCTATTCTACTTTTTTGTGCAATCAACATGAAGGTGATTTGATCCCAAATGATTGGTTTAGCAATTTCCAATGTCTCATGAAATCCATGAGGTCTTGTGTTCACAACTCTCAACTTACATCTTGGCACCCCTAATTAAGGTAGTCAATACCGTACCAATACAGGCCGTACCGGCCAATATGTACCATACCGATATGTATACCGGTATCGAAACATCAACGTTTCGTACCAATTTAAATACCGGCCATACCGCCCAATTTCGGGCAATACCGGCTGGTACAGAAAAAAAAAAAAAAAAAAAAAAAAAAATTTAAGTTTTGTAATTTTTGAATTTTGTTAGGTCAGAATGGTAACTTAATTGCATTAACTTATTAGTATTATTTGTTTTCTTAATATACAATGGTAACTTTTAAGCTTTCTATTTTTTGTATTGTGTTTTTTTTTTTTCTTTTAATTGATACTAAAGTCTAAAACCATGAATAATTAGTTCTGAATTGAGGAAATGTTTTATGGTAAACTTTTATATTTATTATAATATATACACACACACACATACATACATACATATATATATATATTATTTATTTATTTATTTATTTATTTATTTATTTATACATATAAAAAATAGCGATAAACCAAAAACGATATACCGGTATCCGAAATATATTGTACCGCTGGCCAAACCAGTACAACCTCCGGTACGATATTGACTCCCTTGCCCCCAAGAGATTCCTCCATATGATTATCTAATGTATGTTGAGATGAGAGAATTACTCAAACCCGAAAAGTAGCCATGTATTGAAAGATCTCTGGATATCCATGTTAACAACAAAAAATGAAGGTGATCTCCTTGCATAGACCTTTGAATGCATGGGCATGATGCTATCAGATATTGGGAGATTACTTAAACATGGAAATTAAATACTCAACATCAATCTCCTAATTCTCCTTAGCTATCGAACAATAATACTATTGACACACTCATATTCGCATTCAATTTCATAATTTACTGACTTGTGTAACTATGAGTGATCAACAAAAAATGAAGGATGTTTAATAGTGAGTAGAAATTATCCATCACTCAAAGTCATGCAAATCAATAAGTTATAAAATCAGGTGTGTCCATTTATATTATTTTTTTTCAAAAGTTTAATTTAATGATAATTTATATTAATTTTTAGGCAAAAATCCATTCACATATTTTTTGCAAAAAAATATGGGTTTTATACAATCGTCATTTTGTGAGAAAGAGCTAGAGCGCCTACTTTAATTACTTTTTCTGGTTGTGACATATTTTGACATTAATAAATAATAAATGGATTTTCTCTTTTTATTCTACTAGTTAGGGCAGCATATGCAAGGCACGTGCTTCCCGTGGAAAAAAAGTACTGTAATAATTAAGGTCAATTGTAGATTTTATTTGTATTACAAAACAAATATATGAATCATTTGATTTTTAAAGTGTAGGGATAAGGACTCAACTCATATATTGGGCTTTGGGCTTGGCCGAGAGCATGGATAGTCCGAGGACGAACGAATGGCAATGAGTAGTTCAGTCTTAGGATCTAATGAGCAAAATACAAAATGGGAGGGTGGTCCGAGGAGGAATGACTCCTCAGACATAATGATTACAGCTCAGACGTGTACTCCAGCTATCATGGTGACCTTCCAGGAAGCTCCAGTGACAAGGACGTGTATCATAAACGTATAAGGATGATAGGAACATAGAAATATCTAATGGAAAGTTGCTACCATCGCATTTATGTTGAGGAGACCCCTGAACAGTGCTGCCTTAGCTACCACAACTCACAGAAAGCTAGAGATGGTGTCTGATGGGACAGGTACTTAAGTAAGGGCTCAAATGATCAACAAGTGTAGGGTCAAGATAACCCAGAAGAAACTATATAATGCAAGAGACCCTCCATGAGGAAAGGGATCGGAAAAATAGAGAAAGAACACTATAGCAATCAAAATTGCACTTACAACATGTTTAATTGATTTATATGATAACTGACCTCCTCGAACAAGGATTTCCTTCATTTCTATATTCTTTGCACTTGCTTGATCATATTCTAAGTCCATTTTAGCAATTGTCAATTTTCCTAGGGCCTAGTTCTTTGACCTACTCTCTACAAATTTATTGTATTTGGCTCACTAGGCCGACATCCCTCTACACTTTGGGCTTGGGTGCCAAGAACGTGTCCTTACATAAAATATATAGAGATTTACATTAATCAAAAGAGACATTAATTTTAAGAATTTTGATAATTATGTCGTAAAAAGTTAATCTCATTCATTTAAGAATTTTGATCAATCACAAAGTTAGGGTAGCTATTTAACATATAAATATTTATTTAACTATAATAGTTTTTTAGTACCTACTTGCTAAAGACAATATATCTATTCTCTAAAAACTTCTAAGAATGATAACGAATATCATCATCTTCCAACAATAAACAATTGAGATTTGCTAAGAAATTTAAAAATTAAAAAAAAATTAAAAAAAAAAAAAGAGAGATAACAAAAGGCATGTGTCATCGAATATCATCATTCTAACTTTCTAAGAAATTTTATCATTTAAAACTCAAAATACGTAAAGAAAATTTTTAAGATGTTAAAATTTAGCATAAGTAATTTAGACATTACACAATAAAATATTTTAAGAATCATAAGCTTTCATTAGAGTTTAACTGAGAAAATAACAATATGACATATTTGCTCTTTTCCAAAATATTAAGGGAAAAATTGCTTGATTTTAAAGTTTAAGGAAGAATTGTAAACTACCCCAAACATAAAGGATGAAAAATGTTTTTTTCCTAAGTTTTTGTTTTTGTGTGCAAAACTATGTGTTTTTACTTAAAATAGTGTGTAAAGAAAAAAATATACAAAAAGTCAACCCAAGAAAATTGTATGTGGAATAGTGAATTTTGGCTCAACAAAGTTGATTAAACCAACAAAAAATTTCTAAAAACACAACAAAATGACACAATATTTTCATAATACCTTTATAATTTTGTTATATTTTATTTTAACTTGTAAAGAATTGACAGCTCAGCAGTTTTGAAAATATTTTGACAACATCAAGATGTCTTAACATTTTTCACACACAAAAAATGTTATGTCCATGACATTTTTATAACAAATCATAAGTAGTAGGTTACTACAAGTTGTTATTAGTGGGCAAAAAAATAGTTTCATTGGTAAGTTTAAATTAGAACCAATAACAATTTATCATATTTGATTTGTTATGAAAGTGTTGTGAAAATTATTGTGGACAAACCAAAAATAATATAGCAAATATACTACATCTTTATGCATTCACAAAAAAAAAAAAAAAAAAAAAAAAAAAAAAAAAAGGCCAGCAAAACAGTGAAAGTTAAATAAACCAAAATTACTGTAACGAAATTACTGTAATTTTTCCTATTCACTCTTTTTATATAATATATATATAGAGAGAGAGAGAGAGAGAGAGAGAAATATACATTGCACTTACAATGTAAATTTATATTGTAAACACATAAAAATTGGTAAATGTTGTACACATTTGCAAAATTTGTACAATTTTTTTTTTTTTTTTTGCAAATGTATATAATATTTGCTACTTTTTGTGTGTATACAATGTAAGCTTACATTACAAGTAGAAAGTAAACATATAAAAATCCTTTTTAAAAAAAAAAAAAAACAAACTCAAACCAAGTTGGTGAACTTGAAGGAAAAAAAGGGGGGAAAAGGCAAGTCACTAAACCAAAAATATTGTTCATAACACTATTCATGAGCCTATTCGCTCTTTTTATATATAAAAAAAAAAAAAAGCACAAATCGAGGACTGGGAAAAAAAAAAGAAAAAAAAAAAGCAATGAACAGTATATATTAAACAAACCAAAATTACTGTAGTTTTTACACATTCACCCAATAAGTGTCACAACATTTTCACAAAACATTTATTTTCAGTTGTGGTTAATCACAGTTTCATATTTTATTATTTTATTTTGACTTATAAGAAATTGATACCTCAATAATTGTGAAAATATTGTGAAATTTATTGTGCCAGTATAACAATATATATATATATATATATATATATATATATATAATGAAAATAAATAAGTACAAAGGAAAAGGAAAAAAAAAAAGGGTTAAGTTACTAACTAAACCAAAAGTCACTGTAGCGATATTGCCGCTTTTTATATAGTTAATAGAAATAGAAATAGATTTTCTATAAGTGTATAAAATCAGAGAGAGAAAAAAGTAACAATTTTTCATTTCTATCCTTATCACCAATGAATTGACTTTTCCCTTATTTTTAGGCAATTAATGCATGATATTAATGCATTATACACATTAAATTCAATCAAATTGTCCATTCTCAAAATCAGTTCCCCATTCAATGTCTTTAGAAATTTTTTTTTTTTTTTTTCTCCCTCTCTCTGTTTTTTAATGCATTCCCAGTCAAGTTTCAATACCCATCAAAATGGGGTTTGTGAGCTTGTGATTTTCAAAAGTAAAAAGTTAACAAATACCCTTAGAGTATTGATTAATAATTCATTTAAATAAAATTTTTATGGGAAAAGAAAAAAAAAATAATGTTTTGACAGTTTTTTTTTTTATTTCCCATAAAAGTTGTGTCAAAACTTTCCTAAAATAGATTGTTAATTAATACCCTAAGAGTACTCATTAACATGACCTTTTTTAAAAATAATTCTTTTTTTTTTATTCAATCTTTGAAAAGTGTATAAAATAGGAGAGAGAAAAAGTAACAACTTTTTCCCTTCCATCCTCATCACCATTGAATGGATGGTTTTTCTTTTTAGAGGCAATTAATGCAATGTATTAATACACATTAAGCACGCGTTTGGATATGCGTTTTATGGCTGCGTTTGCGTTTTCATTCCTCTTCCTTTTTTCTTTTTTTTTTGACCAGCGCCTCTTGCACTGTTCATAGGACATAAGCAGTGAATTAAGGCAAATGAATAATGTTTTGTGAGTGTGAACAGTAACTGAAAATTTTTTTTTTATTGTTTTCAATTTTCAGCAAAATAAGCGATATCCAAACGCACCCTAAATTCAATCAATTTGTCCATTCTCATGACTCTTTGTAATTGTTGTTTCATCTTGCAATAAAATTGACCCTCGGGTCTGGTTTTTTAATAATAAAAAATTAAAAAAAATTTAAAAAAAAAAATTCCATTCTCAAACTCAATTCACCATTCAATGTCTTTAGAATTTTTTTTTTTTTTTTTATCATTCTCAAAAAAAAAAATTCCCCTCCCTCTCTCTGCTTTTGAATGCGTTCCCCAGTCTAGTTTCATTACCCATCAAAATGGGATTGTGATTTTCAAAAATGGAATTATATTTTTTTATTCTATGATTCTTTGATTTTAGGGAAATGTTAACTAATGCCCTTAGGTCATTAGTTAACAATCCATTTTAAGAAAGTTTTGACATCACTTTTATGGGAAATAAAAAAAATTATCAAAATATTAATTGTTTTTTTTTTCTTTTCCCATAAAAACTTTCTTTAAATGAATTGTTAACCAATGCCCTAAAGGCACTCGTTAGCATGACCCTTGATTCTATCTCTAAAAAGTGTATAAAATAAGAGAGAGAAGAAGTAACAATTTTTCCTTTGCTATCCTCATTACCAATGAATGCAAGAGTTTTTTTAATAAACCTTTTAAGAAAATTTTGACACCACTTTAATGAGAAATATAAAAAATAGTCAAAAATGTTAATAGCTTTTTCTATAAATAAATTCTAAAAAAAATTTCTAAACCAATACTCTTAATCAGGACATCAGTTAACTTTTCTCATTCTTTTTAGAGGCAATTAATGCATGTTATTAATGTATTATATACATTAAATTCAATCAATTTGTAAAATTCAATTCACCATTCAATGTCTCTAGAAAGATCTTTTTTCTTCTTCTTTTTTTCCATTTTTTTTCACCCTCTCTCTACTTTTGAACCATACCCCAGTCAAGTTTTAATACCCCTCAAAATGGTGTTGTGATTTTCAAAGTAATTGTTTTACAATGAAGAGTTCGGCTTGTGTCTAGTGACCAATTCCACTGGACACATTAAGATGCGGACACATGTCCAGTTTTGGACATGTGTCCATATCTTAGCGTGTCCAATGGACATGTGTCCATATCCTAGCATGTCCAATGGACACGCGTCTGTATCCTAACATGTCCAGTGGACACGTGTCCATATCTTAACATGTCCATATCCTACATGTCTAAAAAAAATTTCTAAACCAATACTCTTAATCAAGACATCCGTTAACTTTTCTCATTCTTTTTAGAGGCAATTAATGCATATTATTAATGTATTATACACATTAAATGCAATCAATTTGTGAAATTCAGTTCACCATTTAATGTCTTTAGAAAAATCATTTTTCTTATTCTTTTTTTCCATTTTTTTTCACCCTCTCTCTACTTTTGAATGCATACCCCAGTCAAGTTTTAATACCCCTCAAAATGGAGTTGTGATTTTCAAAATAATTGTTTTACAATGAAGAGTTAGGCTTGTGTCCAATGGTCAGTTCCACTAGACACATTGAGATGCGGATAGTGTCTAGTTTTGGACGTGTCCAGTGGACACGTGCCCATATCCTAGCATATCCAGTGGAATTCACCACTGGACACAAACCTCTCCCTACAATGAAAACTTTAAAAGGCAACATTCACATTCTAAAAATTAAATAATAATAACAATAATAAATGAAAAATAAATAAAAGGACTGAAATTACATGAGCATGTATGAGCATTGTATTGAATAACTTCATATTAATTGAATGTCCACAGGGAAACAAAAAGGAGCAGCAATGTGCAATTTAAGTCATCTTCTTCCCCTACTCATAAACTCATATATAAGTACCAAAACAGTATGAATTTATTCATAGAAAAAATGTATAAACCTCTCCATATTTCACAAATTGTGTCATCTCTCCCATTGCCTCACCGCACTTTTTTAGAATCTAAAAAATAAAAATAAAAATCCTGTAGGTCTCAAATACCTCAAGTTTAAATACCATAGGTAGGTACGAGCAAATTGTCTAAAATCGATGAATTGAAAGATTGATGTCCGTAGGAACCAGAGATATGCATGGTGCACAATTTGACATTCCATCTCTCCTTCAGAATAAAGCCAACACAAGATTATGCCTTAGCCCTGAAAAAAAGAGGGGGGGGGGGGGGGGGGGGCACAGTTTTCATTAGCAAAGCCAGGCAACAGAATCATGAACAAACAATATTTTTTAAACACATCTGATACCATCCACCTCCATGAAAATAAAAAGAATAACCACTAGGTGATAAAAGTTGCAGCTGACAGTAATAAAATATTTTGTAAAAAATAAAATCACGAAAAGTCAATTTATCAACATGATATCTTAAAAATAGCAAACAGGCCAGAGTTAATTTAGTTTCCTATCAACCACTGGTCGATAAACTCAATACAGACAAGCATGTACTATGATAGTTTCATATTCTTGAGACTAACATACTGAACTGTAGCTTTTAAACAATATTATATCACAAAACGGTAATGGTTAGGACTTAGGATTTCAACATCAAGTAGGTCAACAACAACAACCACGCCTTAGTCCCAAAATTTTAGGGTCGGCTATAAATTCTCAACAAACTAGTCAGGATTAGTCACATGCAATCTTTTCATTGCTCTCAAAATAGAGTAGGTCACCATTCTTTTTCTTTTCTTTTTTGGAAGAAACCAATCTGGGTCTGTAGTTTATCCTAGTTATTATTCATAGGACAGAAAATCACATTCAATTGCAAGCATGATAGCCACAAAATACCCAAGACAATCCTCAACTTTATCTTAGAGATACAACATACAAACTTTACCTTTCTACATAAGAGTCAGTCTCAGTATTAATAACTACAGCATCACCAGCTACGACGAACATTGGCACCTGGAAAATTAGAAAATTTGATAAGACATACACCACTTAGATTTCATAGTACATGTACCAGAACCTCACCCCTCCCCACTACACACGCGCGCATATCATATTTTCTCCATGTTGCTTATCATCGCTGTTGGTTTCATCACTTTAATCGAGTACGATCTGTGGTCAGGACTGTATTTCTTTTTATAGGTATCTAAAGTAAAAGCCTAATTTGGAGGATGGATATAATGGTTTGGCAAGCATGAAGCTTCACAGTACACCTTCTTCTATGTAGGACCCACACCATGCCTTGTCCCTGGCACCCTCCATGCATGACATAATAGAAAAAATATCCCATGAAAAATTCGGATATTCCATTTACACAACTACCTTCTGCCACTTTTTTTTTTTTCTGAGTTCATCTTTTGCTTTATATAGTAATTATACAAGAGACTAATTTAGCAGCTAAACATTAGAGGGAAAAATAACATTTAACTTACCTCAACAGTCAGGCCATTTTCCAATACAACCTTTTTATCCCTGAATGGAAAGAAATTATTATGATAAGATTCCATTGATACAAGCAAAAGCAGAACAATGATCAAGAAGGTGAAATACTTTGATTTTGCATTGTCAAAGGGGACAATAGGACAGAAAATCACATTCAATTGCAAGCATGACAGCCTTCATTAGACAATACAGTACACGCCAGTCTCATCATACTGGCCAAGGTGTACACATGGTCCACAGTTAGAAAATTAGTGAACACCTCTGATTAACAAACTTTAGCAATTACAAGGTCAGCTAGCTGGTTGAATAAGAAGATTTGTGTTTCTTCAGCTGAAAAATTATGCAATGGAAAACCCACATTTCAAGGATGAATATAAAAAATAAAGTATCTAGCACATATTGCAAAAGTACAGCAAAAAGAAAATTTAGGCATTAACAACATTAAGTTTCATCAGAAAATCTTGTTCTCTTATAACATTAGCTAGATCAAAAATTTCCAAAATCAGGCCATAAAGGATAACCTACTTATAAACACAGAACTTCTTAAGAATGTCTTTCTTGGGTGTGTGCACACATGCTTGCTTTCGTTCGTGTGCATGCAGCCCATAAGTCAAATTCATAACGTATGCACATAATAAGAAAAAAATTACTTGTGTGTGTCCCACATGCACCAACCATAAGCGAAGTTCATCACATATATGCATGTCACAAACGCATACAGCAGGAATCTTTTAGCACAATGAAAAACACTATGCATAATACCAAATTAAGTTTGGAATAAGAATCATGACCACACCACAGAACCAAACATGGTCACACTATACTGTAAAATGGCAGATGTTTCTGACCCATAGTAGAGACATACACAATGGACGAAGAAAGCAAGCTGGAAAATAATGGCCATCAATGATTAGCTTGTAAAAATTGAAATATCATCCAACTTTATGGTAATGTATTACGCATTGTACCAAACAAAAAAATGTCCCAGAAATTTGGGGAACTTAAAAAAAATTAAAAAATAAAATGACAAGTAACATTATAAAAAATTTGCACCAAGTCATAACCAAAAATTGCTTAGTCAATAAAATTAACCACCCTGGGCATGAACCTTCTGACAATTATTTTGCATTTCTGTAACAATAACACCTAAATTAATATTGCCCACGCACAACACACATAATAGTGGAGCTAGATCTTTGGCAATAATGTAGACCCTTACAGCTATTATCATAATCAGAACAAGTTAATAATCACATATTTGATCAAGTAACTCATATATTTCAAGTTACATTCCAAGAAGCATGCAAGAAAAAATGAGAAAGAAAAGGTAACAGGATAAGGTGAACATTTCTTAACACACAAAAAGCATTTGCAGAATGCTAATGGCCTTTCGGTCTCATAGCACCTCCACCCTTGTGGTGGTTCAATGAGAGAGTTCACTCCACAATAGCTTTGCCTGGCAAAGGGGAAAGAGGGGGGAGGGGGGGGGGGGGGGGGGGGGGTGTTACATTTGCAAAATCATAAAACTTACTTAGGTGGGGCTGGGACCCCCTTCATAGGATCTTGTGCTTCCTTGACAATACATGTCACACGTTTTGGAACTGATGCAGATAAAGGTATATCATCATAAAGCCTTACAATAACTCTCATCTCACCTGTTGATGAATGCCGTATGTTAGATGGAAGAGAATGTAGTGACCACAGCAATATTTGATTATGTAAGCAACACAAGCCTCAAAGAAGTGGGAGGGGGAAGAAAATGAAAATAAACTTGAAAATAATGCTCCATTTGTTTTGTTGTGAAATGTTTCCAGTGAAGACACTTTCAAGTGTATGGTGTGACCTAAAGGTTAAAATGAAAAAAAAAAAAAATCTCATATCAAAACCTACCAGCCACCACAAGATTAGCACAATCCAATCCAACCCAACCACCCAGCAGATCGGCACAATCCAAGCCAGCCACCCACCAAATCGGTGCCCGTCTAGCTTGCCACCACCAGATCAGCTCAAAACCCGGCCCCAACCACTAGATCGGCGCAACCTCGAGGGATCCATGGCCCCAGCCACCAAATCAACATCTTCAACTACTAGATCGGTGCTTCCCAACCACCATCGACTTCCCATGCCACATTTGGAGCCTCCTAGCCACAAATCGAAGCTTTGCTACCACTATTCACCAAAACCCAACCACAAACCACCGTGAACTAGGCTCTAGTGACCACCATGATTCAAGGCTCCAATGACCACCGTGACTTAGGGCTCCGACGACCACCTTTCTGAGCAAGAGAGGAGATGGGTGGGGGGTGGGGGTGTCACAACACGTTCAAAAGGGGGCGGGGGGTGTGCGAGTTAGTCAGTTTGTAAAATGTTTTACCAAGTTTTTTTAGGTAAAATGTTTTACAAAATTTTACAGATGGCTATACAGTCAACTGTAAATGTTTTCAGCTTTAACCAACATTTTACAACAAAAAAAATATTGTAAAATGCTAACAATGTTTTCCGTAAAACATTTTACATCAAAACAAACGGAGCATAATATGCATTTCCAAGAATTTTTATAGGAACAATAGTTAACTTGATAGAAAATCATCAACTACTATAACTTCACAAAATGTTTACTCATTACTAAATTGTAAACAATTACTTTAAAATGATTGCTATTCCTAATAAGAGAAGACAAAATCTTGAGGAATATCATTGGGTTATATTTGGCTGGAAGCACGAAACTCAAGAAATGATGAAATGATATAGAAAAACACATGTTCTTGAAGCATCAAAACATATGGAAACTAACTACTACAGCATGCTTTTTGGTGGCCAAATTCACGGACAAAAAATAATTAAATTAAAAGGAAGAGTCAATTTAATACTATCATTAACCAGTAAATAAGTAGCAATAAGCATGTGCAAAATAAATCTGAAATATATATAGTGAGTGTGTTGAAGTGAGTTAAGCAGGTTGACAATGCCAAATAATGGGACTAGTGATTATGAAATAGTCAAGTACCAGTAATGCAGGAGTCGTGATGTGACTTATTGGTCATGCAGTGACATACAATGGTGGAGCTACACGGGAACATAAGTTAGTTTGGCCATGTGTTGACATGAAGAGCCTAGTGCAGATAAGAACTATAAACCAATTTTCATGAATTCATGTAAACTGAATTTTTACACCCACTTCCTGCTTTCATAGAGGTTATTTTTGGTATAGAATACTAGAGTAATTATCAAATCAATTAAATTCTGACCAACTCTAGAATTTTTCAATTCATATCATGGTGTATATCATGAACTATATAATGCTCAGGCCTAGATATTTATTCACCTTGTAAATACTTCGCATCTTTGCCAAACAACTCCTGGGACACTTCCAGCTGATCAAACGTTTTAACACTGTTAAGAATTAAAAGAGAATATATATTTAGTAAAATAGTTCCACAAAATCTTTGACCTTAATTGCATATTTATTAGAAAACAGGTATAAAAATTGGGGGGGGGGGGGGGGGGATAACAAACTCACTCCATCAGGACTATAGTGCCATTGCGATCAGTGCACATATACATGTAAGTTTTCTCTTGAACAAATACTCCTGCAAGCAGCCATATAAAATTTCACAATGGAGTTCTTATCAAAGAATAAAATTCAAATTAAATGACTTCCAGGGATGGAGAATGACCATACTGAAAAGGATAGTAAAATTTTGGGTTAATTTTTTTTTTTTTTATATATATATATAAGTAATAAACTTGATAGCAGGCTAAAGTTAAAAGCCTCTCCACGGTCCAGCCATTTTAGTCATTGAGTAAATTATACCTTTCATCAGATTTCACTAAATGACACTACCCCTTTGAGATTTGTATAAATGACACATAAATCCATGCCTAACTTTCCTAACAGAATACTTAGTTTTTCAAAAAAAAAATTCCTACCAAAACTACGGAAAAAATGTCACTGCTCCCTTGAGGTTTGTATAAATGACATTCCCCTTTGAGATTTGTACAAATTAGTAGAAATCTTTTTTTAAAATAGAATATTCTCATAGGAAATTAAAAGTGTTAGAGAGCATGGAGTTATTTGTTGAGTGATTGTCATTTCAATAACCCTCAAGAGAGGTTGATACAATTTACCCTTAATTATTTAAAACACCTAATTCATAAAAGTGTAAGTAAAATAATTATGGAAATTATAATTATAAACTAATCAATGGGTCTACAAGATGTTGAACCTTGGTGCTATGGTGCTATGGCAAGTACCACTTGCCATCTACCCAAGCAATGTGTCATGAGTTCAATTCAAGTAATTAGTTTCTAAAAAGTTGAGTTAAGGCTACAGGTGATCACGGGTCAATCAGTTCAAGTTGAGGTAAGCCCATCACTTAACACAATCATGTCAGGTGGATGGTTCTTATACCCACTGCTGAACGATGGATCAGCTGGAATCAACCGCACCCAACTTTCAGGTGCTCAGCCAAAACCCGGTCAGGTGATAATCCCAGCATTAGAATTAATACTAAAAAAATAAAAATCAAACTCATCCCATTTCATCCACCAAATTTTTTAGGTAACCTAAAATAGCAAAAAGGCAAGACTTCCAAGTTCTAAACTCTAAAATGTTCATGCTACAGCTCACCCTTCACCCAATCTTACGGAAGAAATAAGTGTTATTAGAGCTATAGCAGGGACGAAACTATTCTAAGACTAAGGAGGGGGGGGGGGGGTCCATGGCCCCCTAAAATTTTAAAAATAAAAAATTATTATTATCTATAAATATCTATGAGTTGCAATTTTTGATCCAAAAAATGTATACCTAGCCCCTCCCAAACTGAAAGATGGCCTGAAGAACTAAAAAAATAAATATGACTTTCAACCTTTCATGGTTAAAAGAATATTTGACATATAATAAGATAATAAATATGACTTTCAATCTTTGATGGCTCATGCTATATCCGTCATGGCTTGAATATTTGCCTAATAATGATATGGCTTTCTATGTACAATACTTTCTCTTTAATAAGCCATCTGAGATTCCTAGGCATAATGCATTCGTTGTTGATGGATTTAAGAATTATAAAAAGAAAGTTAGGGGTGGAAAAGATTGTGCTTTTATAAATCATATGGGAAATTATCGTAAATCTTTTAGTAAAGTTGATGCCAAACAGCCTATTTCATCAATCACAGGAATGCTAATCCAAAAAGTTAAAGGTAATGGATTGTATGCTTTACTTAACATTATGAAATCGTTTTGTAAGGCATGCAACATTGGTGTCCCAAATATGAATACTCTTTATATTGAAAGACAAGGGCAAGATGACTTTACAATTGAAAATTATTATTGTGCATATATCTTCTATTGTGTCTTTTATTTTATTTATATTTTTTTAACACTAAATAAATACTAGTCTAATTTATCTTTTCAAATATCAATTCAGAGTTGTCAAAAAAAAAAAAAAAAATTAGTTCATGCTTTGGTCCCTTTCAAAAATAAAATCCTAGTTCCAATCCTGAATTCTTTTAAAAGTACATACAGCTTTTTTTCTTTTAAAAGTACGTACAGCTTTTTAAAACCTCATTTTTTCCAAGTACGACTATACTTTTACCCAGTTTGAACAAAGCCACAAAACACTACTCAAAAGCTAATTTTAACACACACTAGATTTTTCAAGGAGCTACAAAGTTAAAATATGCATACTTTCAACACTCTCATCGGTACCCAATCGTTGAGACACTTTGTTTCCACTTTCAATGTCACGAAGCTCCACCTACATTTCGAAAAATCAACTTAATTTTCACACCAGTGGAAAACGAAAGCTCGATCACGAAAAATAATAATGACACAATTAATTACAATCAAAATCAATACTAAAATTAACCTTTATAGTGGCCTTGCCTCTTCCTTCATGTGAATGATCTGTCTTAACCACCTAAATCAAGTAATATTAACCACATAACAAGTTAATAATCATAATAATCGAAATTATATATATTAAATAACGAAAAATAAATCACCTGGTAAATACGTCCTGAAAATCACAACACGAAAATTACGTTTTTATTAGCATATATACACACAATTTAAAGAGGAAAAAAAAAAGGAATTAGTTTAATTTAAATTAGAATTAATTAGTGTTATTCGCAATTAGCAAAGCGAACCTTTTTTCTCGATCACGTTTCCGACTTTGACCTGTGACAATTAATTAGGAATAATCACATTTTCGAAACAAACACATATTCAATTTCTAAACAAAAAAGAAAAGCGTAGCTTACATCGGAACCGGAGACTCTGATCCCGCGGTGTTGAGTGAGGGACCAAGGAGAGCGGAGGAGGTTGGCGGATGATGAGGCGGAGAGCCACGTGTCGGAGCGGCGGTGGATGTGGTTGTGACAGGCGGGTGAGGATAGTAGAGCGGCAGTGGTTATAGTTCGGTACGGTGATGAGGAAGTGGAAGTGGCGAGGAAGAGAGTACGAGAGAGAGTTTTCTTGCTCAGTTGCAGAGCTCGCATTCTTATGGTTGTACTACAGACACTGCTTTCCGCTTTCCGGTTAAGTAAAATTGAGCACGCCTTTTCTTTTCGTTGGTGTCTGGCTTAAATTTCGGTGGGTTTTATAGTGGTGCCTGAAGACTGACGGGGGAGAGGGTTTTTTTTTAAAAAAAAATAACACTGATTTTTAAACAAATTCATTAATTAGCACATTTTTTTAACTATTTAGAAAACTAACAACTCAGGTGTAACACACTCGATTTTGGAATGCCAAACTCAAGTCCATCAAACTCATTTTCCATCAAATTGAAATCAAGCCGTTCAGACTCAATTTCAGTACTCACAACAAAAACGAAAACAACGAAAGAGAAACACTACCAAAGAGAAAAGAGAAACAATCAAACAATCTTCTTCTTAAACAATCAAACACAACCCATTTCCAAAAACTCTTCTTCTCCAACAATCAAACACAACCAAAGAGAAACAACGACATCAACAAACCCAAGACCCACCTGGGGTTTTGCTCAGATCGGATCAGACCTGGGTTTTGCTGGAGTTGAGTTTTGCTTTAGTTTGTTGAAGGGAAGAACTGAACAACGAAATCAAGTCCAATAGGCTCGAGTTCTATGTTGAAATCGACTCTGTCATGCTCAATTTAGAACACCGAAATCGAGTCCTTTGGTCTCGAGTTGTTAGATGCCAAATTTTTTTCAAAATTGTGCTAACTAACAAAATAGTTTGGCTTTTAGTGTTATTTTCAAAAAAAAACCAGGGGAGAGAGGCAAAGTATAAACGGTGTCGTTTTGTTCCGCAAAAAGTAGAAGAAATAAAATGGAAGAATATATGTTTGGTTCTTGTAATAGTCGTTCTACATGTATAAATTCTTGTGGAGGTAAGCTCTAGATTTTCAACCAATTAGTTAAAATTACCCACATGTCATTTTTTCCACTAACGTGATACATATTTTAGAGATGCAAACTAGTCACAACTATAGTTTGAACATAGAATAATTTTTCTAAGCATGATCGTTGTATATGTGAATTGCATATGGTGCGAGACTTTATTTCAAGATTGAAAGTGATGGTTAGATGGATTATTTGACTTTATGGATTAGGGATGAGATTAAAAAATATCTCACTTAAGAGGATTTTTATAATTAAAAAAAATGCAAGTAATAATGAAAAATGAAAATAAGTAAATAAGATTATAAGTTATCTAGTATCAATATTGAATGCTACATTATTTTATGACGACATTGGATTGCAAATAGATTAATTTGAGGTCTAATTCATCTAAAATGTTGATGTTTGAATGGTTCACAATAAACATATCAAAGCTTAGATTATTATATTAACATGAAATTGATTGGAAGCAAATATATTCAAATAAAATGAGACTAACAATTAATTATTTAAATCAAACTTAAGTACAACTAATTTTAGTGGGTCCTCTAACTTTCAGCGTTTTTCATTTCAGTCATCTAACTTTTAGTTTTGTCATTTCAGTCCTCTAACTTTCAATTATTGTCAATTCGGTATTTTGTTAACCATTTGTTAGTTGTTTCTGTTAAATGAGCTTTTTTTTTTTTCCTTATAATTAAAAGAAATTAAAAAAAAAAAAAACATTTAGGCCGAATCTTAGAGAGAGACTGAGTCCTGAAATCTTCTTCTTGGTTTAGAAATCTCAGCATCTACGTCAGTCAATGGCCTATGAAATCTCTATCAATATCTTGCTTATAAGCTTTGATGTACAACATCTTCACAATTCCTACCTAATCATCCACAACTGTTTCTCCTCTAACAAACTGATATCCAACCATTACCTCTATACATGCATATATACACCTCAAATCATTACACCTCAATGTCTCATCCATACAAACACTACTTTTTTTTTACTGGGAAATTGGCTAGAGTCTTATCTCTGTTCACTTTTCTTGGTTGGGTTATTCTCAAAGATCTCATTAATAGCAAGCATTTGCCCATTACTCTTCTTGACCTTCTTCAGCTGCCTTGGAAAAATACCAGAACTTGGACTTGGCGCGAACCTCATTCGTGGCCCAAAGCTTCATGCGGTAAATCTTAAGGTGCTTATCGAATTCAGTGGGCAAAGCACGCCCAACAATTTGGTACTAGTGGAACCTGAAAGTAACCATTTCCGATAACAAGCTGAGATCTTTGAAGCCTCTCTCTCTCTCTCTCTCTCTCTCTCTCTCTCTCTCTGTGTATGAAGAAGTCTCTATTCACTTTTCTTTTCCTTGGATTTCTTGGCTTAATTTCTTTTCCAGCTGAAGCTGCCTTAAAGAAGTACCAATTTGATGCGAGAAACTTTAGAGCTGTGAGAAACTTTTCACAATTTGTGTTTTGATTTCAGGTAAGGGGAATGACGTCGTTCCCCTAAATTTTTTTTTTTTTTTTAATAACAGGTTTTTTAATTGATTTTAATTACGAAAATTTAAAAAAAAAAAAGAAAAAAGAAAAAAAAGGAGCCAAAACGACGTTGTTTTGCTCATTTAATGAAGATAGTTAATAGATGGTTAACTAAATACCGAATTGACAAAAATTGAAAGTCAGAGAACTGAAATGACAAAACTGAAATTTAGAGGACTGAAATGAAAAAAGACTGAAAGTTGGAGGGTTAATTTTGGATTTTTGATATTTGGGAAGGAAAATTAAGATCGGATCCGGGTAATTTGGAATAAAAGTGAAACGGACTCAAGTGGTCCATGTGTCGGATCGGGACGAGATCCGTTGACACGAACAAGCAGAGGCTCCCCCGACATTACTGGGAAATGGGGAAAATGAGATAAAAAGGAATCAAATCTATGAACCCGACCTCTTTCATTCTTTGATTACTACTATTTATTGATTCTTTCAATCTCGACCCTTGGATTCAATAAAAACTGTTGAACTGTTTTTACTCTCTCCAACTACACTCAAAACCAATTCTACTTTCTCAACCCAATCTCTCTCTCTCTCTCCCTCTACCTGTTTGTTTCCCGAGAAAAAAAAAATAAAAACAAAAACCTTCGGAATCGACTAACAAGGAGAGCGAATTCTCGAACTCGTTTCCGACTTCTTCGATTTTGTCCGTACAACTGCTCCGCGGGGCAAACGGTTAGTTTTAGGGTTTCAACTTTCAAATTCAGAATTAGCTTATACTTGTTTTTTTTTTGAAATTTTCGTTTACTGAAAGAGAAACAACTGAGAATCTTCGTGGTTTGTATGAGCGTTGTGTTTGCAGGCTGGGAAAAAAATACCATGCGTGCCCTAGCGTAGTTGTTGCAGTGCTGAGAAGCTTTTTTTTGAGTGAGGGAGCTTCACTGCAAATTGAAGTCATGTGGACCAATGTTTTCAAAATTGTATGTGTTTTTGAATTTGAAATTGGATTATAACATATTTACTTTTTTTTTTCCTTAAATATTTGCTCTGCATACTTTATTTTGGTTCATGAATTGGACTTAGTTACCACACACACATATTGGTGCCTAATTTTAGGTTATGTTAGTGGCATGGTTGTTTTCTGCAATATTTGCTTATTGAAAGACTTTTAAGCTTTGGTTGGTGCAATGAAATTGTGAGTGTGGATGGCTTGTTGATTGTGAAATTCTGATTTTTTTTTTCTTGGTAATTTCACACGCGTTGAGTGGGTCTGGTGGTGCCATTTGAGCTAGAGAGCTCATTGGCAATGTGGACTGGATACTCTGAAGTCTGAACCCTATGATTGCACCCTCCACCTGGTTGTGCCATTTGAGCTAAAGAGCTCACTGGCAATTGGGGATAGTTTGAACCCCATAATCTCACCCTCCACCTGGTGGTGCCATATGAGGGAGCTCATTGGCAATGGGGATGCTCTGAACCCCCCACAATCATACCCTCCACCTGGTTGTGCCATTTGAGCTAGAGAGGTCATTGGCAATTGGGATAGTTTGAACCCCACGATCTCACCCTCTACCTAGTGGTGCCATTTGAGCTGGAGCTTATTGGCGATTGGGATATTCAGAACCCCATGATCTCACCCTCCAACTGGAGGTGTCATTTGGGCTAGAGAGTGCATTGGCAATTAAGATATTTTCTGAATCATAATAAAATTCAATTCATGCTTAATCTGAATAACCTATAAGTGGTTCTTTTGTAATTTTATTCATACTTCCGTACTATATGGGTTGTGCTCCCTTTGGCGCTTAATATATTTGTTACTTGTCCAAAAAGGAGAAAAGTTAGAAATTATAGGGTATTCTGAAAATAGGAGGATAAACAATGGAGATGCATACTGGACCGTACACCTAAAACATTTTGTTGGAACCCAACACAGTCACTAGAATTTTTGGTCTGCATTTTCAGTTCTTACTACATTGCATCTATGATGCCTTCCCTGCAACAACAACAAGCCACAAGTTGCTGCTGCCCCTGGCAAGGGAAGTCGCAGGGTAGTAGGCTATGCTAGTTTACTTCTCCCTTGCTCTGCCTTCAACTCCTGCTGGTATTTCCTGTACTCAGCTGATATGCCAGAACTATTGTTGCCAACTTGCCATGGCCATCATTTCACCTGTGGGACCTCCAACAACGCAGTCAATTTCAAATCCACCACCTACTACTATGCCTTTACTATACATCACATGCTGGCTGACATAACCACCAAACTGCCATCATGAAAGATGTAAATTGTAAAGTGGAATCTGACTCCTGTTCTTTTGTGTACTTGTGATTATTTCATCAATTCGATGACTAGTTGTGAGGAATCTATTGTCAAAGCACCACGTGAATCACTAAAGCTAAAAGACAGTATGAAATTATATAGATAATGTGAGTTAAAAAATGAAGAAGAAGCTCTTTTTGGACTGTATTTAAAAGGTCACTTCGATCAAATCATTTTGTTCTATCAGATTTCTGTTATGTTTGATTACACAAATCTGATAATATAATTGTTTAAAGTTAAAGTCCTGTTTAAGGTTGGTGCTGAGTTTGTAATTCGGCTCTCTTATCAATGAGTTTATTGTGTTAATAAAAAATTTGGTAACTTAAAATTTTTGTTATGGCTTGGTTCTCACTGTCCATCTGGCCTTTGTATATCCTATACGTGTTGTCTTCTTCCATATTGATTATTGTTACTTCTTCTGAACTAGCTATTCCTCATCATTTATAAGAGATATATATGGTTTAATCATTTTCACTTTATTGACCATATCTGTAGGGAAATCTTAATCAAATATCATGGTTCCAGTTTCTTCCTCATGAAGCAGATTTGAACCCTCTACCTGATAAAGGGTTGGGAATTATTTTTTATTTTTATTTTTATTTTAAAGTTTTATTTTACTCCAAGTTGATCTAGATAATCGGAAAGTTATTTACGTATTATAAGCAGTGTGATATCAAGATTATTATTATTATTTTTTTTGAAAATGAACAGTGTGAAAGTAGAGCAAAAAGATACTGCTACATTGTTGGTGCTTTCATCGCATCTGCAGTTACAAAAGGAAGGATTTCTCAGCACCTGGACCAATTCCTTTGTGGGGCCCTGGGATCCATCTCAGGGTTTGCACAATCCTGGTAGGATATGCCACAATAGTTATTTTTCACTATCCTGTTGTCATGTAGTATTTATACTGTAGCTTACCAACTTTGGTCATCTAACTGCTGCATGCTTATACATGATACGACATGCACAGATGAGAAAATCAAGCTCTGGCTTTTTCTTCCCGGGCATCATTCATCTGTTGTTGAAAACACTCAAAGTGCAGTCTCCAGATTAAGAGGTATCATGTGCTCTTGAGTTTTTCCTTTTGCTTGACTCTTTTTAAAAACATTTTTATTTCAATTAATGTTATTTGTTGTTAATTTTTTATTACAAGACTAGCTATGCTCCATGGTATTAAATGTTGGGTTGTTAAGAAGCAACATATGCATGAAATTAAGTGTAGCTGAAATGAGAATGTTTTGAATGATAAGTAGAAATACAATGAAAGATGGAATTCGAATTAAGGAAATTCATTTAACGATAGGGGTGGCCCTATTGATGAAAAGTTAAGGGAGAGTCTTTTGATAATGTTTAGATGAGAGCGATGAATGCATTGTTGAGAAATAATAAGTTGATTTAAGTAGAGGAAGAGCAAATATAACATTTGTTTTTTGATTAGTAAGTTACGGATGCACCCAATGGGTAATGAGCCCATGACCTCACCCTCCACCTAGCACTTATTAGGAGGGGAAGATAAAAAATTCAATCAAGGAAGTAACAGAGAGTATGACTTCAAATACAATAAAATGATAGAAAAAAATACATGTGTCTGACCCTAATTAGTTTGTTGAGGATCCCTAACTAACCACAAAATTTGGACAAAGGCTTGGTGTCTGTGTGTTTTAAAGTCTAAATTATGAATGTTTATTTTGGTTTTATTATATTGTTATTTATATTTCTAACTTTCTTTGCACTATTTTCATATAGCATTACCTTTTTGTGCCATATGATTATACTAATAATATTTGATTTGAAGTTGTTGCATCTGGAATTTGGTTGGCTCCTGGGGATTCCGAAGAGGTTGCTGCTGCCCTTTCACAGGCTTTAAGGAATCGTATAGAAAGGTCACTAATCATCCATTTTCCAAACTACAAGCAATGAAGCTTGTCATGTTCATAACTTGACATTTATCTTACTGGAATTGGCAGATCACTGATTGGACTTTCCTACATGAGATTTGGAGATGTATTTTCAAAGTATTGTCCATCTCAAAGCGAGGAAATTTTGAGGTATGTCACAATCATAAGTCAATTAATAGTGGTAGTGGCAGTGCTAGTAATAGTAGTAGAGAGGATTTAGTTATAAAAAAAGGAGAAATAATACTAGTTATAATATTGCTGGCAATGATGTTGATCGCTATAAAGTATATAATAGAAACAATATCACTATTTTATATGATTTTAAGTGTTGATGTTGCTACTCAAATGAACTCATTCCAACTACTTTTGGTCTGCTACATGAGTTGGTTTCTCCCTACATTTGCTACAATGCAGTTGGGTTTTTTTTTTTTGTTTCAATTTTCAAATATGGTGATAATATATTCCTTGGACTTTTCTTTGAGAAATAACAAAATTTGTCACATTCCTTCAATAGCTTATATTAGTCTTACTTTAATGAATAAGGGCAAAAGCCTGGTTATTCAGTGACATCTTGGAGATTTACTAATTTCCATGATTCTATCTAGATGCAACTGTAACCCCAGTAAGTAATGGTGATGAGTGAAAGGAGATTGTGAACCTACCTAGTGATTTATGAATGTAGGTAAGAAGGGTTCATGCCAACATCTACCACATTTTTGTGTCTTTTTCAGATAAAATTATCAAATGGGTATTTATAAGTGGACCTCAAAGCCCCATTTTCAGAAGTGAGTAAAAAAAAAAAAATTAATACAAATGTGTTAGTATAGTCTCAAGTAGACTGATGACCTATAATTCTTTTTCTTTTTTTTTTTAATTTCTTTTCTTTTAGAAAAAAAAAAAAATGCCATATGGTGCTTTAGACCTCTTAATACTTTAAGCTTTTAATCACAAGACAAATAGGGGTTATCCTTGGAAGCTGGCCATAGCAAATTTCTGCTTGAAAATGTCTAAATATTAAAATTTTGTTGTCATGAAATCCGGAAATTTCATAATATTTGTCTTAATCTATTGCAAATGCATTTTTTGGTCTGATTTGTTTTTCATTTGTTGCTGGTAGCATTCCTTCTCACATTGGAGCATTAATTTGGCTAAGCTATATAAGTTGGTTTTATTCGTGCAAAATATTAAATCATAGTATCTGTGGTTTTTGAATCTATGAAAATTTATTTGGTTACTTTGAGCACTGATGAGGCATTGAACTTGCTAGCCTGGTTTTAGGAGGAAATTGCACAAGCGTGACCAGTTTGTGCTAGGGATCTTAAAGTGTTAAAAACCATTGATTGCCTGAGTTGCTGTTCAATTAGGCTTTGCCTCGAACCTAGATGCATGCATACACACATATAGAAATGTTTTTATATGCTACTCTTTGTTTATGAAAATAATACCTAAGCAGAACTGAGTTGTAGTGTCGGAAATTCATTCTTTCTTTCTTTTTCCTTCTTGTGTTCACGTGCATGTGTGAGGATTAGCTTTGCTTGTGCTCTGTATTTGTTGCTGTATTATGTCATTTTGGTAGTATCAGGTTGGACTTCTTTTTTTTTGGCTGATGTGTGATTAGTCTGTTGAGGATCCATAGCCAACTGCAAAATTTTAGGATTAAGGCTTGGTTGTTGTTGTTGTTGATATGTGATTAGTGTATCTGCAGGAAAGGGCAACCTACGGTTGAGTTCATCTTTGCTGCCACAGAAGAGGCAGTCTTTGTACATGTTCTAGTATCAGCAAAGTATGTTAAGTTCACACCTCATTTTGTTTATTGCTCCTAGTATCGTAGTGCTTCTTCTGTTGGGCTGACAGTTTTTATTTCCATTCATGTTGAATTGGTATTCTTTTTCCTATCTGTTTCTAGGCATATCAGGGCACTGTCAAGTGGTGAAGTTGAAAGAGTATTAAACCGATCGTCCAATAATTCCGGTTACAGACTTCCAGGTTGATGTAATTTCTATGCTGGGCCTATGTTTACTTATTTGAATTTAGAGGCAGTGTCTGCTAGAAATTATTCTTGGCCACCTGTTGGTCTGCTTATCATGTCTTTTCTGGATGGCCAGACAAACATGCATGCTTGTGTTTTAACTTTTAATGTCATCATAGTGAATGATTCTTGCTGCTCACCAAACAATATAATGATACTAAAGTAGCTGGAACTTTCCATGTTCTAGCCTTCTCGGGTTGTGCCACTTTCTTCCACCATTTGGTAGATTTTACTTGGTATAAAAGAAAAAAGATACTAAAGTGGCAAGGTGTTTAAATAAAATTATGGTCAGCGGATATCTGAAAGTGTTCATCTTTGTTTGATAATCCATTTTGAGACATTGTCCGTAGAAGTTTTGTCATCTTTGATGGATCATCAACATGTCAGTGAAAACTCTTCTCCGTTGAATTAGGGTGTACAATGGAAGTTGAGAAGTGCTTTGATGGTATTGCTTGATTGCTTTATATTAATTATTTGAAGGAAGTTTATGATATAGCTATGTGCCTTGGTGTGATGGCAAGTGCCTTCCACCAAAAGCATAAGGTTGCGGGTTCAAGTCTAGGAATTAGCCTCTCCAAGCAAAGTTTGGGTAAGGCTGCTTAACATGACCTCTCCTAGGCCCCGCAAAAGTGGGAGCTTTGTGCATTGGGTACGACCATTTTTTATGAGACCTATCATGAGTTGTGGTAGAGTATGTAGATATTCATGGAATGTTAACAATAAAGGATAGAATCAGAAATTATTTGTAACTGTATAAAGTATCACCAATTGAGGATGAGAACATTTCAAGCAGAAGTTTGTTGGGGACGCTTGGCCACATGTAACTCATGCTTGCTGGTAATGAGCAAATGGCATGGACTGAAGTTGCTATATGGGCAAGGGGAAAGCAAAAGATAAAATGTTGGTTCCTGATTTAAATCAGCAAGTGATGGTTTGTTATTTTCTAGTAGGTATGGCTGTAAGGATGGTGAAGAGGAATTTTGTAGTCAACCCAAGTAGTTGGGATCATGATGTTGCTGATATTATTTGAAGTTTAGTGTTGGACTTGCACAAATTAAGCTGTGCTTTAGCAGGTCATTCTGATTTTGGTATCTTGTCGTTCCTGACTCGTGTGCTTATTTTATCCAAAAAATACATCAACTGGGAAAGAAGAAATTAGTGTTGAGGGTTTTGATATCTCTGTGTCCCTTCTATACATAGTCTTCATCTGGTGTGATTCAATCATTCAAATGCATTTGTAGGAGGAATTTTTACCGTAGCATCCCATTACTACAGGAGATAATGAAGTTGACTTCTGACCTCCCCTTTTTTCTCTCTATTTTTTTCCCAATTTTCTTTGTAATTACTGGCTGTACACATTGTGTTGCCTTGATTTTAAACTGTTGTTATGTAATCTTTGCTTCCTTGCCATCTCGACTGATTTTGTATTGTATTTATGATATGGCAGTGATTGTTTCTCCTCATGGAATTCGTGGTAGGCTTACTGGATGTTGTCCAAGTGATCTTGTCAAACAAGTGTTTTTCAGGTTTTTTTAAATTTATTTATTCATTTTTATAAACATAATGTGTCTTCTGATGTTAAATAAATTTCTCTTGATTGATATTTTCTTCTTTTCAAAACAGTTCTGGCAGGTTTAAGACTTCAAATGGATTTATAGGTCTACCACATCATGTTTCTCAAGGTTCTGGTTGCCAGATGAGGGGCCAAAATTGTTATGTTGAAGTTACTCTTGGCTGCCCTAGATCTGGAAGTGACAATGCGTTGCAATCAAACACCGTTTCCATGAGAAATTTGCCCAAGAATCATGTTGCTGAATCTCCTTCTGTTGGAAGAGGTGATCAGAAGGGATCACCGGATCAATTACCAGTATATGAGAAGACATTCATATATCCAGCTGAGGCAGTGCTTGTCCCAGTCTTGCATACATCATTTGCCCGATCTTCTCTGAAAAGGTTCTTTAAATGTTCTACAGATTTTGTTTATGTTTCAACATTTTTTTTAGGGGGGAAGAGGAGAGGGGCGTGGGGGGTGAATGAATCTGGCCAGTAGGGTGGTTCCACTTTGTCTAGTTTTGTGATGGAGCCACACATATTTGTTGAGAATTCTGTCTTAAGATATAACACTGACATTGTTTCTGCTATCTACTTAAGTGATACCCTCAATGGAAAATTCCCTTCCCCTCTCCACGTTTGTTTTTCTTTGGGGTGTGCATGCACGTGTGCGTACACAGGTTTAATTTTCCTCTATGTGTTTAGATCCTTAAATGTTGTTATATGTTACTTAAAACTGATTATGTTTATTTGCAGATTTTGGCTACAAAATTGGATAGGGCCTTCATTACCTGGATCATCTTTCTTTATGCACTGGTTAGTACTGTTTTTATGAGTTGTTTATGTTCTAATAGACTAATAATGAAACGTTTATACACCTGACTAAGTTTTTTTTTCAGCTACTTTTAGTCCTAAAAAAGATAAAGACACATAAATTCATGATACTCTGTATCTCAAATAAGCATTTGAACTTGTGCAATTAATGTATTTACGTACTAGTTCAAATTTTTTTTTTTTGGGTAAGTAATGCACCCAGTGGATCCCATGCCCTTACACCCATCCTTTCTTTTGGATAATTCATTTGTTACAACAAGTGGGGGAGGAGGATTTGAACCTTAGTTCTCCTCATAAAGACGACCAAGCAATGCCACTGATCTACAAGGCTCTTGGCTACCCTCCACCCATTCTTATAGAAGGAGGAAGTGCCATTTGAGCTAGAGCTCATTGGATTTTACTAATTCCTATACTTATTAATTAGTTTTCTCTTATATGTTGAATCTGTTTTTCATTGTAATCTTCTTTAATGCATGTGCAATTTGATGCTTAAATTTTTAATCCTTCATGTTTTTTAATTTTGGTTACAAACTTAATTTTACTTTTATTTTTACTTGTATATAATGATATTTTGATTATTTTTAATAAACAATAATTTTATTGAAAAATGGGAGAAATTTTTGTACACATTTTTTTTTTTTTGATAGGTAATAGATATCTTCATTAAAAAAAGTACGTCATGTTCACGATGATGAACAAAATGTACTAGAAACAAATACAAATAAATCAAACAGAGATATAATGCACGAAATCAAAAATGGAAATACATTGTGTAAAATCCCATATACGAGACCACCCAAACAATGTCCCAACTAGCAAAGACTTCAAAAAATCCGCAGATTTCTCAATGTCCTCAAAAGTGCGGGTATTCCGTTCCCTCCAAATTAGTCACATCAAATAGGCTGGAACCATATTCCAGACCGAAGAAGAGTGTAACCCCAAATAATTCTCCCATGCAAAAAGAAGAGAAACAGCTGTCCTTGACATCACTCACTGCAAACCAAACATCAAAAACACTTCACTCCATAAGGCGTGGGCGAACTTGCAATGAAGCAAAAGATGATCTACTGTTTCTCCATTACAACTGCACAAGCAACACCAATTAACCAAAGACAAGTTTCTTTTTACAAGGTTGTCAATAGTAAGAATACTATCTCGAGTTGCAGTCCTCAAAAAGAAAGACACTCTTTTAGGTACCTTACTACTCCAAATACATTTCCACGGGAAAGGAAAGGTAGGAGTAGATGATAATGAATTATAGAAAGAGCGCACATCAAAAACACCATTTGGGGTTAACTTCCAAAACAACCTATTAGTCTCCTCACCCCTAGGCATTTTGGAATAAATAAGCTCGTAAAAAGCAAACACTCTCTCCTCCTCCCAATCATCAGGAGCCCTGTGGAATTGAATATTCCAACTCCTACTACCACCATCTGGTGAAATACTAATCAACTCATAAATCCAAGCTTCTTTACCTATAGCATGAGAGAAAAGATCAGGGTAAAGATCCTTTAAGAAAATGTGCCCACACCAAAGATCATACCAGAATCAAATACAAAGACCCTCTTCTGCTACGTAAAACACATGACCAAAGAAATGCTCAGCACCTTTCCTAATATTCTTCCACATTCCACAACTTATCAAAAAAAAAAAAATATTCTTCCACATTCCACATCCCTGAGCACCTCTACTAACTCTAGTGCACCAACCTCCACTAGACTCTCCATACTTGGTAGCTCTAACTTGACGCCATAAATGATTGGTTTTACTTCCAAAACGCCACAACCATTTTCCAAGCAGGGCTTGATTAAATAACCCAAACCTCCTTATCCCTAAACCTCCTGTTTCAACTGGCCAACACACTTTATTCCAAGCAACAAGTGGATATTTGAAAGCTTCCTCATAACTCCCCCATAGGAAACTTCTCTGGATCCTTTCTAATCTATCTGCCATAGCTGAAGGAATAGTAAACAAGGATAAGAAATAGGTGGGAAGGCTTGAAAGGGTACTTTTCAATAAAGTTAATGTACCCCTTTCGACAAATATAAACGTTTCCAACCAGAAAGCTTCTTTTCCATATTTTCTATAATAGGATTTCAAATTGATGGATCCTTAAAATGAGCTCCAAGAGGCATACCCAAGTAAATCATGGGCAGCCTACCAACATTGCAACCTAAGACACCAACCAAAGTATCTATGTCACTCCCACCCCCATTGGAACAATCTCACTCTTACCAATATTAACTTTCAAGCCTGTGATAGCCTCAAAGAAAATCATCACTATTCGAATATATAAAAGTTATTCCCTAGTTGCATCACAAAAAAGGATAGTGTCATCAGCAAAAAGAAGATGAGAAATATGCGAACCTCTTTGTGAACGGGAATTCGCTTGAAAACCTCTAATAAAGCCTCCCTCTTCTGTTCTTTTCAATAGCCTACTCAAAACTTCCATCACCAACAGGAAAAGAAGTGGAGACAAAGAGTCCCCTTGGCGAATGCCCCGAGTACTACCAAAAAAACCCACTAGAGAGCCATTAACAAGAACTGAAAATCGGATGGTAGAAACACAAAACTTCATCCACCTCCCCCCTTCTCTCCAAAACCCATCCTCTCCATGAGAAAAAACAAGGCATCCCAATTCACATGATCATAGGCCTTCTCAATATCCAACTTGACAATCACACCTGGAATACCACTCATTCTACTATCCAAACATTCATTAGCAATGAGAATGGAATCAAGAATCTGTCTCCCCCCAACAAAAGAATTCTGAGAGTTAGATATAAGTTTATCCAAATCATGGAGTATACACAAAAACCTCCTAACGAATTGTATAGATAAAGAATCATAATCTAAATGAAAGAGACGATAAAGTCTACAAATGACTGTGTCTCACTACCTCCCATGATACGAGACCGCTCAAACAAAGTTCTCGTGAATGAAGTTCAATAATTGACGCTTCCACCCCTTTGAAAGTGTGATTATTCCTGTCTCTCCAAATTATCTGCATTAGACATAAGGGAACCACATTCAAAAATCCAAACCAATTCCTCCATCCAAAAAGCAACTCCAAAATGGTCTTTGGCATCACTCAATGATTTGAACATAGGAAAACAAGGGACCACTCCTTTGCAACATCGCAATGCACAAACAAGTGTTAACCCTTTTACCACTACTTCTATGCTTGTCACACCAATCCACCAAAAAGATACCTCTTCTAATAAGATTCACATAACTTTTTCCCCCATGCAGCTGTCCTCACAAAGTGTCCATCCCAATACTGTAAATTGGTACCTGAATTTGCACTCTTTTTCCTCTGAATATTGTTCTGGTTTTTGCAGTGCTAGCAATATGGACTTCATGGAAGGATCAACGGCTGAAATCCATGGAATACACACCAGGCATGGTTATAATAGTAGTAGCAATAGTAACACCAGCAGTATTGGCAGCATAAGCAGCAGCTCCAGTGAGAGTGATCACAAGATGACCGCAGGAGCCAGAGAACTTGAGGCAGATGCTGATTCTTTAACATGTAGACAGTCTGGTTTATCTTCTAATGATCAGTCGGAGAATGATTGCACAAAAATGGTACTTCATTACCTAAAAATAAATAGTTTTTAATATCTTTGAATTCACCAATGTTCCATGGACACGGACTTGTGCGTCAAAAAAAAAAAAAAAAACAATCGCAGATGGACATAGGTTCTCAGACATGGCAATTTCGCAGTCTATAGAATAAGGGCATGGCTACGTGTATGCATCTTTGTGAATACATTTTGTGGTCCTTATGGTTAGATGTATATGAGATTTATTGAATGTGTATATAAAACCAATATATAGTAGAATGAAGAAGTGTATAGTTGTTATAATCTCTCTTGCGGAAAGGTTCAATGTAGTTCTTTACATTGTTGAAGTAAAGGTTTAGGTCTTCTGTAATTTCCCAAACTAGTGTTAATTGGTGTCTGACAAGCCAATTTTCTACATATCATAGGTACATTCATATCTAGTCAGTGATGGTGGATGTATTGTCTATCATGTAATTTTTCACAGTTTTTTATAATTATTTAGTTCCATTTAAGAACAAAATTTGATCCTTGACCATTAAGCTCTTGCTCAAAAAAAAAAAAAAAAAAATAGCACCTTTTACCTGTAGCAGAATAGGATATGGAGAGTTGAGCCATGGTTTCAAGACTCAGCTGGTGCGCCCAACTTACAATGATTAAAAATGATCCTTGAGTGTTGGAACCTGTAATAACAATATTTCTCTTTTAGAGTTTCATTAATTCGGAGGGGTGGTCATCCTGCTGTAGTTGGGTGTTGGGACAAAACTCAATTTTGGTTAAGTTAAGATCTATTCCAATGATTAGGAATGGTGGTTAAAAATGTCTCCTATCTGGGTTAGTTTTAGTATTGATGGATGGCTGGTAGTGGCAGATGCAATTTAAAAAGGAGTTTTCTTTGTCATACTCGATGCAGTTAAACTCTTCTTCCTTAAGACTCTTCTAGATTGGGTTACAGTGTTAGGCTTTCGTTCTTTTTCTTCAGTCCATGGTTTCTTGGACTTTTGTACTTTATGCACTTGGTTTGTTTTTGTCCTTGATGTATATTTCCTGTATACTCAGGTGACACCCCTCTTCTTTTTAATATATTTTTACTACTTATCAAAAAAAAAAAGAGTTAATGTTTAGGTTATATCTTCAGTTTTATAATAAGTTTTGTCTCCATGTCTCTGTCTCCTTGTAGCTAGTACTGGGCTTTCTTTTGGAAGGTGCAACCTTAAAACTTCCATGCTGTAAATAAGGGAAGGGTGGAATTTTAAATTAATCGGTGACATTAGTGACTTTGTTTAGGAATGCTCAGACCTTTAAAGGGAATGAGAGATCGAATAAGGAATTGAAGGTTTCTCTCCTCCAGATTTTGTGTTGAGTGGACAACTGCTTTGGAAGTTTTTACTTTGTCTGATTTATTTGATGGTTGTACTTTCTATGCATCATAGTTTTTATCTTTTTGATGGGTCCTTAGCACACTGCCTTTGTGCACTGCTTTTTTTGTATTCCTTAATGTTTTTTTGAATAAAGCATTATTACTTATTAAAAAAATGTAGGGTGGTTTCTTTAAGACAATATCAGTGTTACATTTGATTGAAATTATAGTATTATTTATGATGTATCATGTCTTTTTCAAATTGGCCGTCTTCCCCCTAGTGTGTTAGGAATGTCTTCAAAGGACTAAGGTGTGGAACTTCTTGTGGATGCTCAGTTTTGTTATTTATTCAAATTGTGAGCTCCTAATGCATAATTGGCTTTTGTGTGTTGGCTAACTGAAATTAAGCAATTCTATATGTTTGTTCTTCTATTTAGTACTTTGTTCTTATTGTTTGTGGCACTTGCCCTTAATGTTCTGAAGTCCATTTTAAATAATAATATAGTTTTGGGGGGAGTGTTGAACTTTCTTTCTAAGTTGGACATATGTGGTATGGATGTACCCTTGAGTATAAATGACCCTGTTTATTCATCCATCTGCATTCCTGTTTAAATAGAAAGTCAATTAATCTTTCTCAATATTCATGATCATAGTACATAGTGGGGGGTGATCAAGTGCTAGTTAAGTGAGGATATATCAGGAATTCTTTCGGTGGATGTTGAATGTGATTTCACTTGATATCTTCATGCTACAATTAAGTAATGGGTTCCTAATTTCATTCTTGTTCTCTGAATTGAATTTGTGATCTCCATGAACCAAGTGAACTTTAATGTCAATGCAGGGTTCGAAGCGTCCTCGAACTGGGATGGGTGCAGCTACAAATGCTCTTGTGCAAGATGCAAGCAAGTCTGATTTTAGTTCCATGGATGTCAGCAATTCTGCCATAACAGGAGTTGCAAATGAGCAGATTGTATCTCAATGGGATTGGGATGATGATGACAGAGGTATGCCCATGGATATCCAAGCTCTGCTCTCTGAGTTTGGAGATTTTGGCGACTTCTTTGAAAATGACACTTTGCCTTTCGGGGAGGTATTTTCTTATACTTTACAAGAATTGCAGTTTCTTTTTGCATAACTTCTTTGATCTATGTTGATAAGACTACTGTTACAAGAATAGTGGAGCACCTGATCTGATATATTTTCTTTTGAAAAAACATTTTTGTGTGTTGAACTTTGAGATAAAAGATTTGTCTATCAGTTCAATAGAACAATGGTTTTATTTGCATAAAGTTTTGGGATAATTGTCCTCAGGTACTCTCTTTCTTAAGTGTTCATGATAGAACAGTTGGGAAAAAAAAAATTTGAATCAGATTTTGGCATGACGGTGTGGTGATCACACACTGAAAGAGCTGTATCTAGATTTGTACTCAATTGCAGTAGGCAAAGATGCAACAATATTTTCTTAATTGGAACAATTGGTAGGAGGAGGGACTTCATTATAGAATAGCAGATCTGTCCATGTTTTAAATGATTGAGCATCAAAGTTAGACAAATTTTTCTTTGGCATCCTTTATTTGAATTTTTCGCATGGAGCCGTACCCAAGATCGATTGAGATGGAGACCAAAAGTTGAGGGTAAGTTTGATGTGAAGTCTTGCTAAGAAGTTCTTCATGGTTCTAACGGCGCAAGATTTTGTGGAAGGGTATATGTTGCACTAATGGACCACTTGCTACTTCATTTCAAAGTTGCTACTGAATTGTTGAATTTCATGTTTGCCATGTTCGTAATGCAGTGGTAATGCCTAAAAGAGGGATAGATGTTTTATTTGGTTAGTGCAGTGGGTATATTAAACTTAAGCTGTTTTGAGTGGAATGCAGCTTTCTTTGTTTAAAGTGGATTTTATGGAGGGAGAGGAACAATTGCTCTATCAATGAAAAAAGAACTATTCTAGAGCCGAAATCTGGTTTCTTAAGAGCATTATTCAAGTGGCCCCGAGTCATAGGCACAAATGATTCGAATTCTCTTATAGATTTTTATTGATACACTCTCTTTCATGTAATGATTGATGATTGTGTACATAACATATGTGCATAAAATATTTCCTATTCCTCAATAAAATCTTTTTACTTATCAAAAAATGAAAACGGAAAAGGTTCAAGGACATGAACCTTTCTGAAAGAGAATTTTTTGACCCAATATTAGTCACCTCAAAAAGCTTCAAAATTTTCCTTTTTGGTATAATGTATCATTCATTTATCGGAATTCTTTGATATTTTCAATTGTATTTAAGTTTCTCTCTCTCTCTCTCTATTAATTTTAAGGATAAAAAAAAAAAAAAAAAATTATATATTTTGTTTGAACTTTTTTCCCTCAGGCTACTAGTCTGGTTTCTCAAAAAAAAAAAAAAAAAAAACTTTTTTCCCTCAAGAAGCCAGTGGCTGCATGGTTGAGGCATGCCTTTTACTTTGGTAATAAAATTTTTTGGTTATTACTTTTTCTAAGTATATATCCTTAGTTAAGTTGTAGGATGAGTTGTTTGTGTATATATCAGTAATGCTAAATGATGTTAAACTATCTGTTGAAATAGTTTTGCCCCCTCAAGTGAAATTTTGATTGCAACCTGCTTACTCAGATTCCCCCCTTCCCCCACTAAAATGCTTTCTGGTAACATGATTAACCTTCCATTAAATCTCATGATGATCCTTTGTTTTGCGAAGCCCCCAGGAACTGCAGAATCACAGGCGCTTATCTTTTCTGCACCAGATTGCGGAGATGTAGGTAGTAGTCCAGTTGGGATGATGGATGTTTCTGATCAGATGCTATTGCCTGGGAATTTTCAATCCTTTGAGAATTTTGATCCACCTCCTCCAGTAGCCCAAGAGGAGAGTCTCAGCAAAAATCATGAAGTCGCAAATAACAGTCTGTCGTCAGGTCTGGTGAACCACACTGCAGCATCTTCTACAGGTGAGTTTGATCATATAATAAAAGCTGAAGCACTGTTGACATTTGCTTCTGAATATGGAGCTGTGGAGACCCCTACAAGTGAGTTGTCCTCATCGATTTTCAGAAGTCCATATTTTCCAAAATCTCGAAAAGTTGAGAGTTCAAATTCAAGTCCTAACAATTACATTTATGGTGCAACACCACCCTCTTCTCCTTGCTATGATGGATCTGACGAGAAGACTAGCATGGCCATGAACTCAAAACCATGTCCTAGCGACTCAAAAAAATATTACACTCATGTTGATGCAGGGAAAGAGCAACATGATAAAAGATCATTTTCAGGTAATAATAGCATTCTTACGTCTGAGGGGGCGGCACCTTCTACATTTTCTAATCTCAATTCTACAAATGCTGTTAAATCTTCCCTGAGGAAAGTGACTGAAGGCACCCTTGAAGTGGCACATTTCCTTTTGTCTATGAAGACAGTGCTTGCAACAGAAGTTGAATGCATTATGTTCCAGGCCTCCATGTGCAGGATTAGGCACACACTATTAGCTTCCAGTAGCCTTTCACCTATTGGTTTTAGTAGATTAACTGGAAGTACCGTTTTGAATCACCTGCCTGGTGACCAGAGTACCATGACGGATGATATATCTGGCAAATATGAGGTGAAAAAGAAAGAATCTATACCAGTTAGAATAGCTGGTGATTTTGATGGGGGAGTGCTGGATGGGCACCTGAATGCACCTGTTGGTGTCTGGCGCTCTGTTGGAGTTCCTAAAGTTTCAAAGCCCTCAAATTCTCCAAGTATGGAAGTTAGCGCTTCCTTGCCTCATAATTCATTCCATGAGGAAGGTATACTTTCTTTTGGGAAAAGGCAACCGCTTCTGGAGCTTCTTGATGGAATGGCATTACTTGTCCAACAAGCTACTTCCTCTGTTGATCTGGCCCTAGATGGAGACTCTGGTGATGGTCCTTATGGTTGGCTTGCATTACAAGAGCAGTGGAGGCGGGGGTTTTCTTGTGGGCCTTTTATGGTTCATGCAGGTTGTGGGGGGACACTGGCTTCATGTCATTCCCTAGACATTGCTGGTGTGGAGTTAGTGGATCCACTTTCTACTAATGTAAGCCTTCATTTTTTATGTCCACTGAAATGGTTTTTACATTACTAGATATGCCTTGTGTTTCTCTAGGAGTTGGTTTTTACTATAATATTTATTGCTTTTGCTGAGATAATGTTGCTGTTGATCTCAGCCAATGAGCTCTAGCTCAAATGGCACCTCCATCCCCTGTAATAAGAGCAAGGTGGAGGGTGAGATCGTGGGTTCAAGAATCAATACCCATCAAATGCTTATGAAAGTTTCCAATAAAGAAAAAGGTTGCTGCTGATCTTAGATATATGTCACTGTCAGCCCACATATTCTAGCTTCTAATGGAAAATAGTTTTTTTATGTGAGAATAAATTGGTTGGAGCTGATCTTGATTATATTTTGATGTCATGCTACATAATTTGTTGCTTACAATACAACTAGAAAATGGATAACTATACCCTATATCATTAAAGATTTTCGATTACTAGTTTGGGACTTAACCATCTGATCTGTTATTTGCTGTTAAAATATTTGCACTAATTCCATGCTTATGTCCCTAAATAAATATACATGGTATTTGGCTGTGCTGTGTTAGAATTTATTTTTGCGTGATGAATACTTATACATTGAATAGCACAGGGTCAAAATATTCACAGCAGGATACTTTTCTGATATTTTAGGTATATAATATATATTGTTTCCTTGCTTATAATTTTTCCTCTAGAAAGCAACCTTCTGCTTGGACTTTGGGAACTTTAGAATTGAGATTAAGATGCTATTGCTGTTTGTACAATTTTATGGTTTTCTTTTGATCAGTCGAAATGAATTATATATTAGTAGTTTTCCTTGTGGTTGTGGACAAAAAAAAATGAACTTAATTAGATGTTTCAGTGTGATACACGTGGAAGTTGGTCAAGTAATGATCCATCCGATATCTTTTTTTTCCAGGTTCATGCTTCGTCTGCAATTAGTTTGTTGCAGTCAGACATAAAGACTGCCTTAAAATCCGCCTTTAACACTTTGGATGGGCCATTATCTGTCACTGATTGGTGCAAAGGCCGCAATCAATCAGGTGATGCTGGAAGTGCAGGTGATGGATTTTCTGCTGATTCTTCTATGAGTGAATGTAGAGATTCTTTGAGTACTGTAACACATTCTGTTGCAGAGCCAATAAGCCCATCCCAGTCTTCTGCTGGTGGATTATCTGGCCTTAAAGGTATAATTATGCTTGTATAGAAATGATGAGATTAATGACTTTTTAGTAACAAACAGTTGGACCATTGACGCAGTGTCTAGTGCCATGGATGGAGCTAAGGTGGATGAGACATCCCAAAGGAGATCCAACCAAGAAATCTGTAATTCAGATTCAGAGCAGCAACTATGCACCCGGCTAAGACCAACACTTTTCGTGCTTCCTTTGCCTGCTATACTTGTTGGGTATGGTACCTATTTAAATAAATTTTACATATGTGATGGATCAAATTACTTGTCAATAGCAATTTTTTTTAAATGGGAAAGCTTATTTCCATTGAGCATGCATAATACATCTATTCTCAAGTTAATATTAATGTCTGAAGATGTGTGATCAGGACTCATTCATAACAAATTAGAGGCTTATTACATCTTTTTTTCTTAGAATAATGCACTGACTGCTTTTCCGTATTAGAACTGTCCTTCATAAAATGTTTTTAGCTTATTATTTTTTAGTATGAATATATTTAATTTTCAATAAAAAAATTCTGAGGTGGGGCATCCATCTAGTCCTAATGCCTTTTGATATTCATACTTGAAACTATGAATTCAGGACATCTTGTTTTAGACATGATTGCCTTATTTCATAGGAAATATGACATATTTTATGAGTTGGTGTTCTTTACAGCAACTGCAAGATTGTGCAATGAAGCAATTTTGAATGTTTTTAGTGATCCATAAAATCCATTTCATCCTTGAAGTTTTCCCTTAAATTCCTACATAGTTAGTAGAAATATCATTAGAAAACTATATTACTCGATGGCTGTAGTCATCTTTTTGCTTTATATAGATATATATATATATATATATATGTGCTGAGCTTTTTGTTATTGTTTCATGTTCAAAGTGTTCATCATCGTGAACATGATGTTCATTTCATTCAATAAAAGTTTTATTACCTATAAAAAAAAATTTATTTTTGCTCAAGATATTAGTGGGGGATTTGGGTTTCTTGGGATGCTTCAAATAATGACCTTTTTCTTTGTGCATTATGTGTTTTATGGTGATGGTAGACTATCATAGGCTGCTTCTCAGAGTGTAAATTTGACTGTTATCATATACGGAGATGGTGCAAATCATGATTTTTGTTATAGGTACCAGGATGATTGGCTTAAGACGTCTGCAAGCTCCCTACAAGTGTGGGAGAAGGCTCCTTTTGAACCATATGCTTTGCAGAAACCTGTAAGCTAAAAATCAAATCTATTTACATACCGTACATTTCTGCTATATTCCTTGGGCCTTGAGAAGTTGCTTTCCATTTTCAATAATTCTGCAACCTTGATGTTCATTAATTGTTGCAGATTACTTACAGTGTTATATGTCCTGACATTGATCCACTTACTACTGCTGCTGCTGATTTTTTCCAACAACTAGGAACTGGTGAGTGCGTGGTATTTTATGCTTTAAATCCGAATGAATTGGCTTTTGTTTAGCTCGTGTATGTGTATGCGTATGCGTATGCGTATGCATTGAGAGTTTAACCTTGCTGATTATATGATTCTATCCTTTATTTTTGGGTTTTACTGCTGAAAGAGTGTTTCGTGTTTTATCCTAGTTTTGACAAGCAAACCAGATTTGGATTATTAGTGATATCAAATATTTCTACCCACTGTTTCGAGTGCTAGGTCTATTGGAATCAAGCATTCTCCTTGATTAGTTATAAAGGATATAGGGTTAGCTCCTAGACATAAGGTTCCTCTTGTATATCCTGTATACTAGGTTGTACCCCCTTTTGCACCATTTTATTGAAATTGAATATATATACAGCTCCAAGACAAAAGGCCTCTGCTATCTACACTATCTAGAATCTGGGTTACGGTTACAATGGCTAAGCATTTGGGGATTTTGAGTTCCATCACATGAAATTTTACTTTTACCAAATGCCAATTTTATGCTTCAAATTTACATGTTTTCATTCAGAATACTTTTACCATTCCCTTGTTATCGATGAGGTTTTAATCTTTTTTTTTTTTTCTTTCTGCAAAAGAGAGGAGAATAATGAATTAGTCCTTCATTCTTACTGCATTTTTTTTTTTTTTTTGGGTTCTCCGTTCTCTACAATCTATGAGACGTGTAAACTAGGTATTCATTCACCCTAATGTTTGAATAATGAACTGTTCCTTCATTCTTACTTCGTTTTATTTTTTGTTCTCTACAGTCTACGAGACATGTAAACTGGGTAGTCATTCACCACAATGTTTGGGAAACCAAATGGAAATAGATTCTGGAAAAGGGTCATCTTCTGGTTTTGTTCTACTGGATTGTCCTCAATCAATGAAGATAGAAAGCAGTAATGCATCTCTTGTGGGCTCAATAAGCGATTATTTTCTTTCCCTTTCAAATGGTTGGGACTTGACGAGCTATCTCAAGTCACTTTCAAAGGTTCTAAAAGGCTTGAAACTTGGTCCATGCTTGTCCACAAATCCAAAAGAAGGAAGCAGCGGTCCTTGTATGGTAAGTGGCAAGTATTATTTGCCATCATGTTGTAAATTGAAATGTTTTTATTTTCCTTTTTCCTGATTATTGTGGATTGACATATTGATTTTGATGATGTATTATGCTAATTATTCAAACAAATCCCAATCATGGGCCATGCGGATCAGATCATCAATATAAAATACAAAAAGAAACTCCAAATATTTGATATCTCTCTTTGAATGAGATCTCAATTGCAGCAATGATTTCATTAGATATCTTACTAGTAGAATTCCTCCTTTTCCTGATGCAGTTCCTCCACCAAAGCAAATCCTAATTAGATTCATGCACGATACACCATTTTAATATTGGAACTTGGATACTCTCTTAGCCTTATTTCTCAAAAATTTAGGTGGAACCTATGAATTTATATTCATTTTCAGTATTCTGGAGCATCTATATGTTCTTTAATATTTCTTAAGAGTTTGAGTCTGGTAGCTGAAGTTCCACTATCTGATTTAGCTAAAGTTGTTCAGTTCATATTTTATGTTGTTGTGTTTGATCTAGATCTTATTTCTTGACTCAAGCGTCATGACTTTCGTTATAAAAAAAAAAAAAAAAAAAATTGTCATGACTTTCTGAAAGAAGCATCACCTTGTTGTCATTTTCTGTTCCCAAGAAAGGACCTTGGATGCATTTTGGGCTATTTTAACTGAGCCAACTGCATTTTTTCAATTGATTGAAACATGGAAAAGCATTTTCTTGGAATTGCTTCAGATCAATTCTGAAATTAATTGCATGTAGTGCTTCCCAGTCAATGATGAAGGGTTTTGTGATTGTTGGGGGAAGAAGGGGTGGGGGGAGTGGGAATGCTGTTTCTGACTTTAATAATTTTCAACAGGCAATAGCTCACCAGCTATATACAAGTAAAAAAATTTCTTTTTGCATTGTGCTTGCTGTTGCAGTATATTTTATCATGGACAAACAGATATGAGATTACCTGATTCACTGGTGCTTTGTATCCAGGTAATATATGTGGTGTGCCCTTTCCCTGAGCCTATTGCAGTTCTACAAACTGTTATTGAATCTTCTGTTGCTGTTGGATCAGTCATTCTCCAATCAGATAGAGAGAAAAGATTGATATCGCACAGTCAAGTTGGGAAGGCTTTAAGCTGCTCAGCAGCCGTGGATGAAGCAACAATATCAAATGTTCTAGTACTTTCGGGGTTTAGTATTCCTAAAATAGTACTGCAGATTGTGACAGTTGATGCCATTTTTAGAGTTACTAGTCCATCACTTCATGAGCTTGTCATTCTTAAAGAGACAGCCTTCACTGTTTACAACAAAGCTCGTAGAATTTCGCGAGGATCCTCTAATGATATGGTCCAGTCATCATCATTATCTAGTAGATCTTCCTCAGTCATGACACAAATGTCTTCTCCTATTTCAGGGATGTGGAAGGACTGTGTAGGTCCTCGAATTACTGGGCATTCCCTTCCAAGAGAGGGTGAAATCGATGCTAGCCTTAGGGCTGGTGCTTGGGAAAATTCTTGGCAAACAACAAGGACTGGGGGGTTAAGTTGTGAGCCAATTAGAACTGGAGATTACTCCCTGCAAGATGAAATTCGTTACATGTTTGAACCTCTTTTTATTCTAGCAGAACCTGGTTCTGTGGAGCATGGAGTTTCACCTGCAATTTTTGGTAACATAGTATCAGAATCTTCAAAGCCATTGTCTGATGATAGTGGTGCAGGCTTTATGCAGTGTTCAAGTTCAGCAGGAAGTGCAGATGCTGGATCAAGCTCTCAACTTGATGGATCTGAACCTGATGGCTTTGGATCTAGCCATCAAAAGACTCCTCCAAGCCTGCATTGTTGTTATGGATGGACAGAGGATTGGCGTTGGCTAGTATGCATCTGGACAGATTCAAGGGGAGAATTGCTTGACAGCCATGTATTCCCCTTTGGTGGAATCAGCAGCAGGCAGGACACAAAGGGTCTGCAATGCCTTTTCATTCAAGTTCTGCAGCAAGGCTGTCAGATACTTCAGGCCTGCTCTTCTCCTGATATTGGTGTAGCCAAGCCTAGAGATTTTGTGATTGCACGCATTGGAAGTTTCTTTGAACTTGAATACCTAGGTATGAGTTTGTTCCGTCATCTTATATTTCTAGTCCTCCACATTTTGTTTGTTTAGTGCTGTGAAAGTTACCACCAATTAATTGTTAATATGTTTTATATGCTCTGCCTTGTAGTCAAATAGTTAGTAGTAGCTGGCGTACAGCTGTGTATTGTAGAATGAATCTACAATATTGTATATGTCTATTTAGAATGATTAATTTTTTATCCTTAGGATTCTTCCCACCACCGGCATGTAGTCTGGTGTGGAGAAGTTGCCATATGTTGGTTTATAGGAGACAATTATGTCATGATATGAAGAACTCACGTATCATTTAGCTGTTTTCTTTTGCATATACTGTTCTTTCCTATTACTGATTTTACAGCCACTTTTAATTAAATTGATTTAGCCTATATGTTGAAAGTATTTTCAAACATGGTAGTAAATTTTAACATATCCTTTTATATCCATTTCTCATTTAGCATTGACATTGATTTTATTTAGTTTTTTCCATTTGATTTTAAAAAGAGTGGCAGAAAGCCATTAACTCAGTTGGGGGTTCTGAGGTGAAAAAATGGCCTCTTCAACTGCGACGATCCGTGCGTGATGGAATTCTTGCAAGCAGTAATGGTGCATCCTTACAGCAACAGGAGATGAGTTTGATTCAAGAGAGAAACCTACCTTCCTCACCTAGTCCTTTGTATAGCCCTCACACCAAAGCTTCTGGATTTATAAAAGGTGGTTTAGGACAACCTGCAGCTAGAAAGCAGCTTATGGGTGGCCATACTGTGGTTGACAGCTCTAGGGGTTTGCTTCAGTGGGTGCAGAGTATCAGTTTTGTTTCACTTTCAATTGACCATTCTTTACATTTAGTTTTTCAATCAGATTCGTCATCCCCTGGTAAGTGGCCACACTTTCTTTAGTTTTATTTGTCATTTCCCTTGAATTTGTCCATATCACTTTAAATCAAAAGTAATATGCATCAGTCATGCGAAACATTAAAAACTTGGAACTGGGGCATATGCATTACAATTTCCTCTGCTTACCTGTGATGCATACTGTTTTTGTCTACCCTGGCTAAGTATTGATGGGGCTGTAAATTCTTAAGTGTAAGCTGAATCTGTGTGCATGTGCACATGATTAATGTATGGATCAGGCATTGATTGTTGGGATATATGTTTATATTTTCTCTTTTTTTTTAAAGGTTTTTTTTTGGGGGTTGGGGGGTGTTACACAACCAAATTTTCTCCTCTCAAGAAAAATAATGTCTTTTTTTTGGGGGTTCAATCTTATGTTTGAAGACATGGATTTGGTTTGCTAACAACCTTTTTGTTATTGATGAAGAGGCTACTTTCAGAAGGTTTTGGTACAGAAAATTTAGGGATACACTGAGAAACAAATTATAGATGTTATATGACTTTTTAGAGTTTATTTGAACATAGCAAGCTTTTATATACATACTCATGGTCTAGTCCACATGCGAAACACTGGCTTTACTTTGCTTGTGTTAAAAGTGTGAATCCTGTCTGCCTCCGCTTAGAGAAAATAAGGAAGAACAGAAAAGAGAGAAGGCGGGGGGGGTTGAGTGTGGGAAGTTGTTACACTGAAGCCATGTGGTATGAAGTTTTGAACTTTTAATCCCGTTTTCTTCTCATTCTATTTTTCTTCTTCTTTTGTAAAATTATAATAATAATTGGGAATACTGTTGTAAAGTACAATTAAAGGTAACTAACTATGTGGAAACTTGCTCGGCTTTATGCTGAAGAAAATTGTGGTAATATTCATGTAGTTACATTTTGCAGGAGGTACTCAAGGTGGTAGTAGTATGGGGCCATCAGGCTATCATGAAGGGTTTTCCCCTGTAAAGTCTCTTGGTGCTACATCTGCTTCATACATTTTGATCCCATCACCCAGCATGCGCTTTCTCCCTCCATCCCCTCTTCAGCTCCCAACATGCCTCACTGCTGAGTCACCTCCCCTGGCCCATCTCCTTCACAGCAAGGGCTCTGCAATTCCACTTTCCACTGGTTTTGTGGTTTCAAAAGCTGTACCTTCCATGAGGAAAGACTATAGAAGCAACTTGAAAGAAGAATGGCCTTCCGTTCTTTCTGTCAGTCTTATTGATTATTATGGAGGCACTAATATTTTGCAAGACAAAATTTTTCGAGGTGTCCACAAAGGTAGGAATTTAAGCTCAGAGGCTAAAGATTTTGAAATTGAAACCCATTTAGTTCTTGAGTCTGTTGCAGCAGAGCTTCATGCGCTATCATGGATGACTGTTAGCCCTGCATACTTAGAGCGACGAACTGCATTACCTTTCCACTGTGACATGGTTTTAAGACTCAGAAGGCTACTTCATTTTGCTGATAAAGAGCTCTCTCGGCAGCCAGAGAAGTCACAAGTGTAGGTTACAATAGAAACTTGAAAATGACTTTGGCTGGTTTATTAGTGGAGATTCTATTGGAGGATGAATACCTGAATTAGTGTTTAGGTTACTAATAGTGGGCCTGGTGTTCTATTCCAATGTACAATATTTGTAACATGTGATCTGTATATGTAGTTTTAGTCCAATGATCCACAGTTTTGAATTCTCAGAAAGCAATTTAACAGTCTGGGTAGAAATAGTTAGGTCTTACTTACCCAAAAAGAAGATAGGTCTAACGGTTGTAGCTTTTGACTGAAGATTTTGAATGTATATGAACGTTCTAGGACAGCTGATATTTCGGCTAGTTAATGTGATTTGTACATTTCAATTAGTACTTTTGTTAATTTGTGGTACTTTTTGATACTCATTCGTCTAATTCTTTATGAATGGTTTGTAAGACTAATTGCAGACTGTAATTCTTCATGATAAATTTTTTTTTTTTTTTTTAAATTCTCTCATATTCAGTATGAGATTAAAGAGACTTATAACTGATTTTTTCTTACCTAGTAATGGACTGTTCATGAGTTGTTGCTGAAAAACTTAAATTCTTTACCAAGGGCTTATCAGAAGTCAGAAAGGAATTATTTTGTCAGGGTCTACATGCTATCTATTTAGCATATCTTCGAGCAATGGAAATGAATCAAATGACCCATATGCTTTAGTAGCAAAACATGTGCCAGTGTATCGTAGGAGTTGAATTTTTCAGTGTGCTCAAAATAATTGATCATCAACCTCTTTTAAAGAAAGTTTTGCATGGAAAAGTACACAACCCAAATGACTAGGTTATTTTCAAGGAAAATTCTTAGATACTCTTGGAGTTCAAAGAAATGATACTCCTTCTTACATTTATGGTAGATCCCATCATGAATTTAATGAGTGAACCTCACCAAGAATGTGAAAGGAGGGAGCACTATTCTCCGTGCTCCGGGAGTACCTAAGAATTACTCTTTTTTCAAGATGTTTCTTTAACAGTTTTATCTTTATGGCAAAAGAGGTGAGTAAATCTAAATCCAAGCTCACTTTTGAAATTGTAATATATTTATTTCGTTTTCAATCCTTTCTTTCATTTGACAATTTTATACAATTGTGAATGAATTGTAAGAGGAACTATGAAAATGATTTTCTTGAATTAGTAATACCATTAGAAGAAACTAAATGTTGAGTCTCCTCACTCCTGTAAGTTTATCTAATTTGGTGAGGCTTTCAACTTTTCTCACCAAATAAAGTATTTTATGATAAGAACAATTGAAAAAAATGATATTGATGTTTGCAATGATGACACTAGTAAGTTACAAGGAAAGATTGAACTTGTTTCGTGAAAGAAAAGAAATGGAGTAAAAGTAACATGGTGGGCACTAATTCTTGTGCCCCCCATTCATGTTGACGTATAAACAAAGCTAACCCCAATCAAATCAAACCACTCTTGTGGGTAGTTATATGTTTGTTCTTTCGTCGGCCTTAAAATCTTATATAATTAGACTCCATGTGCATAACATATGATATGATCTGCCTTGTATCATATTTAAAATCTTTCTCATATGCTGTCTTTCTGGTTCGATCAATTTTATGCTTCAACAAAGCAAATTATAATGGGAAAGTATCTACTTCATTTTGTACATGTGGTGGGTGGATTATTCACATTGTATTTATATATATATGAAAAGAAAATAATAAAAAGAAGAAGAAGAAGAAGATAAATCAAACTAGGCCAAGGTTTTGGAATTAAGGCAATAAGTGAGCTTTCTAGAGAGAGAGAGAATACTAGTTTTCCACATGGTCCCCAACTTTCCTGGACCCTAGAGGCATGTGATCTCTCTTTACAAGTTCACATCACAACTACTTTTGGCCTTCTATTTTTCTTGCAATTTTCTTTAAGGTTGGTTTTGACAAATGGATTTAAAGTGAATGATTTAGATTCCAATTTTTAGTATAAATGACTTCAATAAGGGTAAATAAAATAACATTTTTTTTTTTTTCCATTGATGAATTTTTTTGGGTAGATTTGAGCTTTATTAATATGCTAATTTAAAGTGCGTTCATGTTAGCTATAAGTTAGTAAGTGACAAGCTTGAATTCTACCTATACAAAAAATCAATTTGTGTCTTGACCTAATAATAAATAACAATTATAATGAAGTGGACGTTATAAGTTCAAATTCTATCATATCTATGAAAATAAACGTATACACAAATTTTAAATGATTAGCTATAAAATGTCATTTTTTTTCTTTAAAAAAATGCTATAATATGTCATTTCAAATCCATCACATCACAAATGTTTATGTGTGAGTGAACTTGCCAAATTTTGTATCATTATGTATTGTTCAATTATATATAACCCACATGACTTGATGCCACTACTAACATCTAATGAAATATGAAAGTGTGTGGTAATGGGTCTCTGTGTCAGTTTTTTTGAACTATGTGCAGGAGAGCAGTAGTAATGTAACACACGGTTCTGTACAATGTCAACTCTTGAATTTATTTTAAAAGTCTCTCACAAATACAAACTATGTCAACGGTGAGCAAAATCTCATGAGTTCAAATTTTTATTTAGAGTGTTCAATTTTTTTTTTTTAATTTTATTATTATTATTTTTTTAAAGATGGTCAACAACTTATATTAATTTAAATTTTTTATTTTTTAAGGGCATATAGTTTTTTTTCCCAACTCAGGATGTTCATGTGAACACTCGCCCCTGCCCTTATTAATATGCTAATAGAACAAATAATGAAAAAATAAATCTAACAATATCAAGAAATGTTAGTAATTGCTCTCAAATTCAAAGTCAAGAAGGTTTTTTTTTTTTTTTTTTTTCGTTACATATATTTACTTTTGAATGTTAGATTGATACTTAAGAAACTGGTAAATCATTGCAATGCAATACCCTATATTTTGTCCTAAGATCTCTTTAAATCAATTACTTAAATTGAGTCTATATATGACTGTGACTAGAAATTCTATAATAAAATTCCCTTCAATACAGCATATTTTAGCATAGTAGGAGGGAACCTAATATAATGTCTATATAAAGAAAAAAAAAATTATCTTTTTTTTTTTAATAATGTTTGATAAATTTTTAATAAATAATAAATAGGATACTGAAAAAAAAAAAAAAAAAAAAAAAAAAAAAAAAAAAAAAGAAGAAGAAGAAGAAGAAGAAGAAGAAGGAAAGTAACAATGGAGGTGTCCTATGCTTTATGCGCATTTGAGAAAATAAAAAAAAGAAGAGCTAAAATACATTGTTAGTGTAGGGACACGTTTTCTCAGGCCAGGTCCAAGATGCTCGGAACCTTAGACCAGAGAGCCCAATACGATGAATTTGTAGAGAGTGGGCCAAAGAGCTGGACTTAGGTGTGTGAATGACGACCATCAAGGTATTCCTCATGGGCCGAGTCTAACAGAGAAAATTTGGTCCTTGGCAAGATCCGAGGAGCTTTTTCTCGTGCCTCTTGTGTGTTGGGGGATCCCCCCTTTTTTGTTTCTCTTTACTCCCCTTTTATAGTCGTTTTCCCCCTCCTGACTGGGGTCCCCAGGGTAGGTACTTGTCCCATCCGCCCCTACCTCCAGTTGTTGGGAGTGGTTGTAAGGACAGAGAAATATGGCTGTGTCAGGCACGAGGCCCTGAACACAATAAAGGCTGCCTTCCCTTGTACGCTTTCGTTCTATCTGTCGTCTTTTTCCACTTTCGTGCTTTCCCTGCCCTGTGGAACGGTCTGGAGTTTCGCCATTGATGGTCTGTTACCTCTTTTGCCTTCGGCTATATCCATCCGAGGAGTATTTTTCCATGGCCGATGAGGGGTTTTTCCATGGATTGGGCCTTTGGCCCAGTATAGATATTCAAACGGGCCTATTAGTCTTTTTTCCCCCCACAATAGCCCCTCAAAATCCTGCTGTTCGGCTCCTTGGACGGACAGGAGGGTTTTGGTGACATTGATCCTCTGTCACGGTTTCCCAAGCCTTGCCTTCCATTAATGCCAGAGTCTCTTCGTTTGCTCGAGGCGCGTTCCTGGCTATGAAACATTCTTTTAATCTATCCCAGCCACATCCCTATCGTTTCGATACACGAGACGCGCTTTTAATTAAGGCTCTTTCACGAGGTGACATAAATTCAACGGCTGAAGATTACTTTGGAATTCGAGCGAGATTAATCTCGTTTTGTAATTCCTTCCTGGGGTTTCGGAGCGAATTGATTGCTTCCAGATTCGTCCCCTATATAAGACGCGCGGTGGGAGATAGTCCATCTTTGTTTGCAGAGCCTTGAGTTTCTAGATTTCTAACTCCTCAAACGTTCCCAAAGTCCCTACTGTGAGAGTGACTGAGATCTTGGGAGTGAAATGATCATGGTTAGGATAAGGATGAAGGAGCAACTCCCTCTTCAGAAGCCTTGGGTATCTCCGAGGTTCAGAATGGCCCGGTCAGGACAAGGGAGACAAAGGCTCAAGGCCCTCCTTCCCCTGGACAGTGTAAGGGAAGCCTCTTTTTCCTTCAGCCAAAATCCGAAGCAGGTGGATGTCGCATCAGATTTTTGGTGCGACGACACTGAGATTTCCCATTGTCGGTACCATCCGCTCTTGCGCGATTGTAGCTAATATGATACTTGCTCGACTGCCGTCTGAGCTGGTACGGGGATTTAGCATCCCCGCTTCTTCCTATCTTCCATCACTGGCGCCACCCGGGTGCCTTTGCTTCTTCTTCTCTTCCATCACTGGCGCCGCCTAGACTTGCCTAGTCATTGTTGGAGCAGAATTGAAGGGTCAATCATCCCCGTGTATTTTTATGTTATAATTTTTTTTATTTTCAATTAGCTTCTGATTTCAGGCTTGTCTAAGCTCCTTTATGTATATTGTACCATCTCTTTATCTAATAAAAGATGATCTTACCGCATTTTACGTATCCTTTTTTTTTTTGCAATAATTATCATGTGAACGGATGTACTGGTGTTCTTCTCTTGAATCGTATTTAGAATCGATGACTTCAATGATATAGTTATTGACCAAAATCGACGAGCACAAAAGTGCTGATTTTAAATAAGTTAACCATACAAGACTAACCGGGATAACAGCCGCACGTTTCATATTGCGAACAGAGTAACCGCCTAGGGATGTGTAATCTGAAATAAACTGTTTGAGAAGGTCGCCCGGCAATAGGGTCCTTCCTCTAGTTTCCGATGATATTCGTAGCTTTAACTTGTTGTATATAGTCCGAGGACCATGCAATGCTTTGGTTCTGTCTAGCCTCTAGGCTTTTGTTTTCAGAGTGTCTAGTTTCCCCATAGGCTTGAGTCCGAGGATCATGCAAGGCCTTGGTTCTTTCTAGCACTTAGCCTTTTGTTTTCAGAGTGTCTAGTTTCCCCATAGGCTTGAGTCCGAGGACCATGCAAGGCCTTGGTTCTGTCTAGCCTCTAGACTTTTGTTTTCAGAGTGTCTAGTTTCCCCATAGGCTTGAGTCCGAGAACCATGCAAGGCCTTGGTTCTGTCTAGCACTTAGCCTTTGTTTTCAGAGTGTCTAGTTTCTCCATAGGCTTGAGTCCGAGGACCATGCAAGGCCTTGGTTCTGTCTAGCCTCTAGACTTTTGTTTTCAGAGTGTCTAGTTTCCCCATAGGCTTGAGTCTGAGAACCATGCAAGGCCTTGGTTCTGTCTAGCACTTAGCCTTTGTTTTCAGAGTGTCTAGTTTCCCCATAGGCTTGAGTCCGAGGACCATGCAAGGCCTTGGTTCTGTCTAACCTCTAGACTTTTGTTTTCAGAGTGTCTAGTTTCCCCATAGGCTTGAGTCTGAGGACCATGCAATGCCTTGGTTCTGTCTAGCACTTAGCCTTTGTTTTCAAAGTGTCTAGTTTCCCCATAGGCTTGAGTCCGAGGACCATGCAAGGCCTTGGTTCTGTCTAGCCTCTAGACTTTTGTTTTCAGAGTGTCTAGTTTCCCCATAGGCTTGAGTCCGAGGACCATGCAATGCCTTGGTTCTGTCTAGCCTCTAGGCTTTTGTTTTCAGCTTCTCTCTCCGTGGGGGATCCAACGGACTGGACTACTAGGCCCACGAGAGTTAGCCCCTTGTCAGGTGTCCCGAGTAAATATCTGACGTCAGAAGCCCCTAGGGTCACGTTTCACTTAATAACCCTTCCCTCGCAATCAACGCTTCGAAGTATGGGACTGAGTGGAGGCTGAGTGACGACAACGACGACGTGTTTTAGGAAATAAGAGGGAGGCTTTTCGTGCAGCTGGTACCACTGCCACAACGGTCTTCGTGATGGACTCCTGGTGTGACGGACTCCTAGTGGCAGGAGCTTGACCCCACCGTAATTGGTCGTTGCACTTGCTAACGCCTAAGCTCTCCCTACAGACGGCGCCAATTGTAGGGACACGTTTTCTCAGGCCAAGTCCAAAATGCTCGGAACCTTAGACCAGAGAGCCCAATACGATGAATTTGTAGAGAGTGGGCCAAAGAGCTGGACTTAGGTGTGTGAATGACGACCATCAAGGTATTCCTCATGGGCCGAGTCTAACAGAGAAAATTTGGTCCTTGGCAAGATCCGAGGAGCTTTTTCTCGTGCCTCTCGTGTGTTGGGGGATCCCCCCTTTTTTGTTTCTCTTTACTCCCCTTTTATAGTCGTTTTCCCCCTCCTGACTGGGGTCCCCAGGGTAGGTACTTGTCCCATCCGCCCCTATCTCCAGTTGTTGGGAGTGGTTGTAAGGACAGAGAAGTATAGTTGTGTCAGGCACGAGGCCCTGAACACAATAAAGGCTGCCTTCCCTTGTACGCTTTCGTTCTATCTGTCGTCTTTTTCCACTTTCGTGCTTTCCCTGCCCTGTGGAACGGTCTGGAGTTTCGCCATTGATGGTCTGTTACCTCTTTTGCCCTCGGCTATATCCATCCGAGGAGTATTTTTCCATGGCCAATGAGGGGTTTTTCCATGGATTAGGCCCCTGGCCCAGTATAGATATTCAAACGGGCCTATTAGTCTTTTTTCCCCCCACAGTTAGTATCTGAAATTTACAAAGTGAGCGTTTTTTATTTTTAAAGTTTCAAATAAGCATTATCGGTCCTTAAGTTTAAAAAATCAGTAGGCTCATTTGAAATTTTATAGATGAAAAGTATTCATTCAATAAACTTTGGGGACCAACTGTCTATTTTAGCAACCAAAAAAAACATCATTTACACACAAGTGAGAGCTTTATTATAACTTCTAATATAAAAAAATAAATGTTTTTTCCCTCCTTTTCTATGTTAATCACTTTTTGTAGACTTGAAATTTAAACAAGTCATGCTTTATACATCTAAGATTTAATTGTCTTTATATTTATATGCATGAGTTTAATATATTTATATTTTAATAAATTGTTATAGTGCTTTTTGAAACTTCATTTTTTTTTTCAGCGTATCTAAAGGTAATAAGGATTAATGAGTAAAGAGTTTTTTTTTTTTTTTAAAAGAGCGTGATATCAATTATCAAATAGATAAAATACAAAATTTTAATTTGTATATTGGCATGTTATTATTATTATTATTATTTTGGTTAAAATATATTGACATGTTAAATAATCTCGACCCAGATCACACCTAAGAAAAAAAAAGTGTAATTAACTAGAAGACAAGGCAAAAAAAATGTACGAGTTGACGGTTGAGGCAACCTATTCTTTTTGCATTGGAAAAAAGAAGAAGAAAGCTTTCACTGACAACAATGGGTTTCATCTGGGCCATCCAGAAGTCTCCATCACCTGAATTCAATCAATTCTCCCCCATGTCCATATTTCAGTGATTTCACAAAGAAATATCTTCCCATGTGACTATGAATTATGATTCTGGTTCATCACAATTCACAACCACAATTTTTAAGTCATCTAAGTCATTAGCTAATTCCTCAAATGTGCTAGAAATATGACACAGTGTAGACTAGAGACCTGGCTCATTTCTGGGTTTCATATGGGCCATCTAAGTAACATACTCTAGAACACAAAAATTATATAACTTATTTGGGTTTTAAGTAACAAGAAAAAATTTCCTCATCTAAGTAGGCTTTTTAGGGAGAATTTTAATCTATAACGTCCGTTCTTAATGATCGTCATTTATCATCAAACCAAAACATTAATTGAATATCGGTGTAAGCGGGAATAAAGAATCAGAGATTAAGTAGGTTGCTCTAAGAATGGACACCTATGTTAACAAAAACAACAACAAAAAATACTGTTATTAGTTGATATATCATATATGTAAGAGTAAGACAGAAGACTACACATCCAAGAGATTCGTTAGGTATTCTAAAGAATGTTGGAAAGCTACATTTTAGCAAAATAAAATATAAAAAAAAAGGCCATAGAATGGCTTCCAATTTCCAATTTCTTCCACAAATTTCACATGTATCTTGGCAAAATGAGACCTCTTTTTACTTAAATAATATAATAGTAAATGCTTCAGTGATACTTCATGTTATTTGTATTTTGTTATTCAAAAAGTTAGGCTCCACTTGGAAGTTGGAACACCCTCTTTTCTGAATTCACATGCCTCTCTGGGCTCTGGTTATGACATTAATAATAGCAAAACAATTTCAGACCCCACAATTACTGTCGATCATCAACACAGCCACACAAAATCCATTCAGAATCTGCCAAGCCATGGCTCATCACTAAGATTACAATAAATCCACATAATTTTTTGTTCCTAAATTTTTTCCCAACTGCTTTTAAGTGATTGAATTGTCAATAAATTGATGTCAGAGGATTGTTGGGTTTTGAAAAATATTATCTAACAGACTTAACATTAATGCTATCATTTTTTTTTGGGGTAGGGGAATAGTAACTTGTGAGTCTCAAATCCTTGTCCAATGCAAAACTAATGCTATAAAATAACAAACTGAAATTTTCAGAAGTGTAATATAATACAAGAATAGAATTTATTACATCAAATGGGATCACAGATACAAATGAGAGGAAGATGAAGAAATCACACAATTAAATAAAATCTATATTACAATACCACCAAAAAAACACGTCAATCACAAGTCACAACCAAAGAAATCCCATCATAACATAATCAACAATAATTAACTTAACCAGAACCTCCCAAAAATAATGAAATAAAAATCCCAACCCATTTGCCTCCTCTCTCACTCTCTCATATAGTCATAAAAAAACTCTAAACACAAAGTGAATTTAGAGAGAATGAAAAATGGGTTGGGATTGAAATGAAATCATCATGCTGTCTCTCTATGTGGGTCATTGGAATTGACCCATTATAGCTAGCTAGCTAGCTCAGAAGACCAAACCAAAAGCCAAAGCAACAAGAGAAGCAAAGAAAGTGGGCACAAAGATTGCAGCATCAGATGTTGGGCTTGGAGCTGGAGCCTCAGTAGCTGCAGCAGCCTTTTGCACAGAAGAGATGGCCATCAAAACCACCATCAATGCCACAAAGAACTTCAACTTCATTGCCTCCATTTCTCTAAAATGCTGTATTAGGAAAAAAAAAAGAAAAAGATTGCTTTTTTTTAGCTTCTAGAGAGAGATTGAACCACTACAATTCCTCCTTGGAAATGGGTTTTCTTTTGGCAAAAGAGGAATGGTAGAAAAGCAGTGGAAAACAAAGGGTTTAGTTGGTGTTATTTATAAACCAGTCACAAAGAGAGAGAGAGAGAGAGAGAGAGAGAGAGAGAGAATGAACGTTGGGGGTACAATGTACAGGGTGGCTGTGTCATTGTTGCCATACAGCTGTCAAGCTTTGTGGGGTCCTCATATTTTGCTGTCTTCTTTAACTACTGTTTTGGCCTTTTTGTGTGGATCATTATTCATTTCCCCACTTTTTATTTATTTTTTATAATTTTTTTTAATCTCTTAATCTTGTCAATAATCACTAATGGGTGGAAATGAAATGATTTTGATTTTTTTTTGTTTGTTTGGTAGGAACGAATGAGAAGTGATGAGTTGTTTAGGTTTCTTTCTAAGTTGGAATTTGGTTGGTTGTGAATGTTGAAGCTTTGTTTTAGGTTTGTTCAAATTGATTGTGCTACAATGAACATGGGGGCATGAGTATCTTCATAAATTATATCTTTAAAATAATTGGCAAATATTTATAATTATAAAAATAACAATCTTTTATCAGTATTATTATTGTTACGATAATTTCAAAGTTCAAATGAAAAGATTGGATTTGAATTTTGAAATTCAATCTCATTTGATTTAATTTGTGAATATTGGCAATTTTTAAATTTAGTTTAGGTTGAATGGTATAATTACCTTTCATTTTCAAATTAGTTTCTTGGGTTTGCAAATGAATTAATGATGATTGCTATATCACTATATTCATAATATTTTCAAAATAATTTTATAATAAATTTTAGGTAGTAATCTTGTTATTAGTTCTCATTTAGACTCACCACTAATATCACCATTTTATCTGTTACTAACAATTTGCTACATAAAAGTTTGTTGTAAAATTGTTATAAAAATATTATGTCCCTAACATATTTTATTACGAATTGCTGCCACAAAATGTACGCTTAAAAAGAAAAGTTAACATTTTTTTTTGCTAAATAAAACACAAGTTAACATAGACATATTGAAAAGCAGATCTAGAATCGTCCAAAAATCATCTTCTTTCTTTTTCATTGAATAATTGACTCAAAATTATGTAAATTGTAAAGTCTTCTTTATTATTATCTCCTAAAATGTATAGGGACATTACAAAGAGATTAAGAAAAGAGCTAATCACATGCCTTGCTCATTAGAAAAGAGTGGCCCATGCTTGAGAAAGTGACCAACCACCAAAGCTCTGATACTTCAGATGTACTGGATTGTATTTTTTTACTAACATTAGGTATTGTATCTACTAACCAGATGATTTACTAAAGACACAACAATCTTAGTGGCGTGTTTGGTGACATAGGAGCAAAAATGCTTTTTCCTTTCACATAATTTTTTCTTTTAATTTGCTTTCTTTCTTTTTTGGTAAATACAGTCAGCACAGCAATCCTGTTTATTTGCTTTCAACTATAATATAAGCCAGGGCAATTTTCACTGTCCATTTTGATTTTGAAGGCCATTGATTTGAATGTGTTCTATATGTTAAGCATGATAATAACAAGTTGTTCTTATTCGATCTCTGGCATATTTATGTTTCAGTGTAAAACTAAGAACATTATGCTGATTAAAAAAAAAGAACATTATGAATGAACTATATGAGATGAATTTGTCACTAAAAATTCCAAATGAAAAGGAAATGGTAACTGTTTGACACTTGCGTATTTGTGTGTAATTGTTGAATGCCTGAATGAATGGCTAGAGGTACCTAATTTGTGATAGAAACAAGTTGGTGCATTGTCTTCATCTAGTTGGAAATCACAAATCTTCAAAACCTTCCTTTGTTTAGGATGGTTTAAACTTTAAATTTAGTCCATCTTCAATTATTAATGATCTATCCAAGAGATTATAAGGTTTGAAATGATGCAAACTGAAGGTTTAAGTTAAATTTTCTACCTTTCAATCAATCGGTTTATGTTTCTTTGTTTTCAAAATCTAAATATTGCATTGACAGAGTTTAGATGGTATAAGATATTGAAATAAACTATTGTTATAATAAAACATATAATAGTCTCCCAAAAAGCTTTATGGCAATAAATTTGATATTTTTGTAAATGTCCCAATTAAAAATAAGCAATTCAGCTAAAAGGGCTGAGAGGTTATTATAAACTCCAGCAAAAAAAATATTCAAAGAGTGCCCTAAAATTTAATAGATTAACAGAAGCTAGTCTCATCTCATTCATGACTTCAGCAACTAGAATATGTTCACATTTTCCCATCAAAAAAAGAAATAAAGAAAAGAATATGTTCACATTTGGGTTAGTAGTAAAAAGTGTATTTATTCTTGTAGACAGAATATTGGTCTATTTTCTTTAATAATCTGGTGATATTTGCATTATATAAATTATATGTTTTAATTATTTGACTTAACAGAAATAAACGACAACACAACGCCAATATGAAAACGAAATTATTCATAAAGCCAAATGTTTACTTAAGTCTTATGAAAGTGCATCTCAGTTTCCAAAATACGCACACGTAAACCAAAATATAAAAAAAAATCATAGCCATTAGTCATGACTCCTTTTTTGAATCTACAAGTCAAGTAGGACATGCCTGCCTTAATCTGTACAAATGGCGTCTAGTTCTTTCTAGATCTATTTGACCGTTATGAAACTTGAATCTTACCAGAAATTACTTGGAACTTTGGAGGCTGCTAAAGTGATTCAAAAGTAAATTCTTCTTGAAAGTGGTAACATTTTGAAATAAAGCATGGCTCCTTCTTTGTTATTTTCCCCATCATTTCCATTAGTTACTTTTGCTTTTTGGGCAAAACTTTCTTTTACTTTTTGGTGATCACCGAATTTTGAATAAAATTATGAACATAATTTTCACAATTACTGATACGGTTTATTCCGATTAATACATAATAAAAATGATGTCAGCGATAATTCTATGCGAAAAAAATTATTATTCCAATTATAATTTATCACCTTAACGAGTTATGAAAAATATCGTATTCCTAATCTTAGAAAATTTTCTTGCCTGACCATACGTGGAGATTAGTTCATACAAGGGGGAAGTATATTGTGTTTAGCTGCAATCAACAATGTCTAATTTGGCAAATCAGTCCAAAACCAACACTCTTTGAGTTAGTATGGTTTTCTCCTAGAGTAATTTGCTTGCATAGTCATTAAAGAAAATACTAACACTTTGATTGTTTCATCTTCTAATCCTAAATGCCGCACTTAGATTGTTTCTTCTTCTAATCCTAAATGCCAAACTAAGCTATTAGTCCCTTTTTTTTTAGAGAAACAAGTTATTAGCCAATTTTTTAGAAATAATTATAGTATTCTGTTAACTCCGTAGCTTAAATCATTTCTCCTGCAACTATTAGCCAGTTAGTTTCATTAATTGAACCACTTTGAATATACATGTTATGGATCAAGATTATGCATGGAAGGAGTAGTCTTATGCATGCTCTATATTAAATATGCTGTATCTCTTCTTTTGTAAAAGGTTGTTGGATCTGTTATGGCTGTAGTAACCAGTTAGAGATTTAAAAGTTTAAGATTCTAATTAAATGTTTGGGTAAGTAAAAGTATTCAGTGATGAAACCAACAAGCTAAAAAGAATAACAAGAGCCAATTTCTGAAATTCAATTTAAGTTCTATGACTATCGAAATTAGTTCAAAGTCACTTAAAGTAGTACTATGTTACCATCAACGAAAGGTTGTACTTTATTGTTTGGTGTGGACATAAAATAAAATGGGAGGTGATGAGCAGGTTTTTTAGGGATTCAAGTGAATATGAGAAACTGTTTAACACATAGTAAGTGGTGGGATTAAGCAAATATGGATTTGCAAAACATAGTTTACTGAAGAATAAAAAAAATCATCAATTACTGTTGATGATGCCGAAAATATCACCAATAGGTCACACAGCACTTGCAACTCAAAGTGGACTTGCACAACAAAATAACAGAAGACCTTAGAGAGCTCCGGTGTGGTGCCGGCCAAATACCCTCCGAAGGTCAAGTTAGAATTATTCTCACAACTCTAGAATGCTAGAGAGAGTAAATTATGCGTACCTTAGTTGGTGAGGGTATTGGGGTTTTTATAGTGGTAGAGGGTTGACCTTTCCTTATTGGATTAGAAGTCTTTTCCTCATAGGAGTCTCTTTAGACGTATTTTGCGAGATCATATCCTTGTAGGAGTCTTTTTTATTAACACCAAGCGTGGGGCGCAAGATATTTCCTTATATATGCAAACGTGGAGACCAAGCAAGGCCACGTCAGGGTCGTCAGCTTTGCCTACTCCCTCGTCAGGGTCGTCAGCCTCATTAGCGTCGTCAGCTTCGCCTACTCCCTCGTCGGGGTCGTCAACCTTGTTAGGGTCGTCAACTTTGCCTACTCCCTCGTCGGGGTCGTCAGCCTCGTTAGGGTCGTCAGTTTCGCCTACTCCCTCATCGGGGTCGTCAGCCTTGTTAGGGTCGTCAGCTTCATTAGGGTCGTCAGCTTCGCAAACTCCCTCGTCGGGGTTGTCAGCTTTGTTAGGGTCGTCAGCTTCGCCTACTCCCTCGTCGGGGTCGTCAGCTTCGCCTACTCCCTCATTGGGGTCGTCAGCCTCATCAGGGTCGTCAGCTTCGCCTACTCCCTCATTGGGGTCGTCAGCCTCATCAGGGTCGTCAGCTTCGCCTACTCCCTTCAGCTTAGTAGTGTCAGCTTCCCATTTATGACAAGTTAACCCCGTCTTCCTAAAGCTGTAGACGTCCTAAAGCTATTTGACTGCCATTTATGACAAGTGAGTCCGACGGGTCTATTTTGAACGTTGCTTCATGATACTATATTCATGAATATTCACATTCACAATTTTAGCCTTATCAATTGTATCTCTTACCTCTACATTATTGGTGATAAAAAAAATGCTCTGCCATATGAATAGAATTAAGGAAAGAGAGCCATAATGCTTTTGCCACCTTTTCTGTTTAGCTTACTACAGTCTGATGTAAGACAATAATGATTTAGCTATATATTGAATGGAAATTTGTTTGGGTTTCTTAAAAAAATAAAAAATAAAAAGGGGGAAAGAGAGTCTTATAAGTAAATCGGACACGGATTAGGTCAAGTGCATTAGTGCACTTGACTCGACACGATTCGGATACGCGTTTTTAGTTTTGGACATATGTCAAATAGTGTCATGCACTAGACCTAAACTTAACCTAATTCAATCAACGGTTTAAATATATGCAAATGACTATATAGTATGTAACAGTGTTCAATGGAACAAAATCCACCCTTATTTTGCTAGATCAAATAAAGAAATTCCCCTATATCAATTGGTTTGATGATTGAACACGCTTGAGTCAAGTAAAGGATAAGGTAAAATTAGTCTATACAGTGTACACATCTCATCTCATTTAGAGGTTGGCATATAAGGATCAAGACTAGAAAACATAAATATGCAATTCGGAGGGAGAAAAAAAAAATGAAGATCTTTTATTAACTTGGTTTCTGAAGCCATTCAGAAAAGACTTTTCAAAATTGGAAATTTGGAATCCAAGCTAAACCGTTAGGTCAACATGCCTTTCAGTTCATAATGAGCCTTTTAACGAAGCATTGGCCCCTGGCCCTCCCTCAATAGATGATAATAATTATATATAGGACCAAGGCAATTTGCCTAACGTGACATGGGAGTTAAGGAACAGTTTTATATTGACATCTTCTAGTCATATATTTCAAAATGAAATCTTTATCTTTATCTTAAAATCAAAATGAAAAGGAAATCATAATTGTTTGATTTGGATGGCAGAAAATTTAAAAACCCTAATTTTTATAACTGTTTGAGATATTTCTCTGGGTCATTGTAGTAGTATTACTATGCTGCAATTAATGTTTTTACCACACCCAAGTCTATGGATAGTCTTGGTTTTGTATTTCTCTCTATATTTTCTACTTAGCTCAATAGTAAAAAGGTAACTTTTCAAGGACTCTGTGTTGTAGATGTAGATTGTTTCTCTCTCACTCTTACACAATCTCAGTAACAATTCTAATAGCAGCAAGTATGTTGGACTATCTTATTTTCCCGCTTATTACAATGCAAATCATACTGGTTTGCATAGCATGTTTTAACAAATCATTCATTATTGCCATGAAGGTCTAGCTGATCAAAATTGGAGTCCAACAATAACTCACAACCCAAATCAAGATTAAAGCTTTAACCTTCAGAATTTTTAGTTTTGGTTATATTTTTCGAAAGGATGAGAGTTGAGATGTTGCATCTAGCCAACTCCAAGTTCTTAAACTCTTTTTAACATTTGGTTGAACTCAAAATTTGTAGTTTGTTCTGAACAAGTGTGACCAAAAGATGTTGCACATTTAGTGAATTTTGGAAACCAAAGCACACCATTAGCATATATTGTCTTGATATAGATATATCTTTGTTGTTCTCAAACCTTAAATTCGACAATGGACAAGTTCACATGGTACCAGAAGATGATATGTGATTAATGATTCTCCTCTATATATGAAAGTCATGATCATCATGACTCGTGACCACCCTTTTATCTTTAACACCAACTCAGGAGGGCATATGGGCCTTAATTTGAACCAATGGTGTCTATGGCTTTTCTAGAGACCCCACCGACCGTTTGTGAAACAGTGAATTTGAATGAGTCAGGAAACCACAAATATGTATTGTACCACAACCATAAAGTTGGATTCTTCTGGGCTTTCAATTTTGAAAAAAAAAAAATATAGCTAAATGATCCAAAGGATCTATAAAAAAGAGCAACATCAGCAACAAAAACAAAAGGCATTCTCTCAGCTCCTGAAATTTTTACTTTTGTTTATACATATATGTTTACTTTGGTGATGACATGACAAAAGAGATGTCTTTAAATCAGGTCACTGATTAGCTCACCTGCAATCACAAAAGTCTAACAATAGTTAAAAAAAACTCCAAAAGCGAAAGACTTCACCATGAAGAAAGCAGAGGAGTATTATATATGTTTTGGTGGTTGCTATTTTAAGTGACAAAACCAAGTTATTAGTCGGTTGGTTTTCTGTAATTATTGAAACATTTTGTTAGGAGTGAATAGTGATATTGACTGCAAATTACAAAATATATAGTCTTATGAACTGATGAATCAACTTTTAAAATATAAACGTAACTCAGAATTTATTTATTATATTGTTAATTACATTCATTCTTACGAGACTTATGTAGTAAAATTGGTAATATAGTCTTAATAATTTCGTTTTTATTACTAGAAATCATGAAGATGCACTTAAATGCTCCCCATGGCATTCTTAGAATTGTGTTTGATAACCCCACAAGAAATACTTTTTTGGGTTTTCGAGAGGCATGAGAATGCATCAACATCAATATGCTGTGCTTGTGATAGGTGTTGGTAATGTTTGATTTAGCCATATCACAAATATATATTCATGGAAGTAACAAAAGTTACAGAAGAAATGTGCTGCATTTAATTTAAGAGAGAGAGGGGAAAAACCCAGTAATTTAACTTTAAAAGATATAATATGATAAACTGACAGAAGATTAATTATATCGAGTTTAAAAAAAAAATCCCTAAAAAAAACATAGCAAAAAAGTATAAATGAACAGAAAGAATGAAAATGATATGAAATGGACCCCAGAAATAACTTGTAAATATTCCGATTGCCTGTGAGGCTTGGAATTGAATAATTTGTTGTGGCCTGATTAAAAAATTTAGCCACTGTACAGTTTGCGTTCTTGACCACATTTTATATATCCACTGTACAGTTTGCATTTGGTGGTCAAGAACCAGACTTCAATCCACAAGATTCATTTCATAAAAAATTGATGATGATGATGACAACGACAATTCAATAAATTATGAACTCAAAACTAAAACTTCTAGTTTAAGACAAGCCTTACATGCATGTTTACTGGGTGGTATAATTGTTGCAAAAACTCACATGATAAAGTCTATTTAGTTACAACAATACTTCTGGATCCCGAATCTAAAGAAACAAATTGCCTTTAATACTCTTTTTATTTTTTATTTTTAATTCTAATTTCTGAAATAATTGGATTTTTGAAAACCTTTTGAGGATGGTTTTTTTTTTTATAGACAAATATCTATTCAAACGACATTTTTGCCTTAACATTCCAAAATATTTCCTCTGTGGGTACTTTTTAGAAAAACCATATCTTCTTAATGCTTTTTTAAAAATTATATTTTAATTCTAAAACTAGAAAGTAGTTTTTTTTGTTTTTTTCTTATAATACTTGAAATAAATTTTTAGTGCCTCAATTCCTATGCCATATATGGACGCAAGAAAGTGAGATATGATGATTCTTGGACATGCAGATCTTCAATACAGAAATTTTTTCTAGAACTTCATAATGATGAAGTATAACTTTTGGGGGAGAAAAAATATTGCCCAACCACAGCCCATTACAGCTTCTTTCAATTCCAAATTCCTAACCAAAATGGAACCAAGGTGTTCACAATTGACTCTTGCTTTTTCTTTCTGTTGGATAACAAGATCATTCTCAATGGAAAATATATGACACTTGAATGAAAAGATCATCATGATGACATGGGACAAAAAAAAATCTTTCCTTTTCTAGGCTTGATGATCTAGTTTCTTTCTAATGCCTACTATAGCTGTGTGCTTACCAAAGAAGACTTCTGCTATGGTCCAACACATTCAGTCGTACATTGGGTGGCATTAGGAGTTTAGGACAGAACAGAAGTCATAGTTGACCCCACTATGTTAGAAAGATGTTGTTGGCATTTGAAGACTTCTTGATAACCTTATTTGAAAGATGTTGTTGGCATTTGAAGACTTCTTGATAACCTTATTGTATGTATGAATTTAAATTATGGTATTGGTTCCATGATGATGAGCTAATTATAACCTATGAGTATCAAGTCATAATAAAAAGAGAAATGAGTCAGGATTTAGAAATTTTGCTTTGACTATGGTAACTTGGAAGTAACAACTCATAACTTTGTGGATGGTAGCAAAAGAAGGTAAAAATAATCAGATATACCTTTTGCTCGAACATTTTAACTAGTTAAATGGACATTTAAGCACCATATGAAAGAAAATATGCCAGTTTTAGACAAATCAAAACAGAAGAAGAATGATAAATCAGACTGCACTAGCTTCTTTGCCCACTCTGCCCAAGATAAATCTCAGACTGAGCTTGAACTTAACCCACTTGACCATAAACCATCACAGGCAACTATTTTCTGTGCAAATCATACTTTTTAGAAAACTTAGTTTAGGATGGCCCAAATGAGGTTCAAAGTTCAAACCTCAAATGGGCTAGATCTCCAAAGGGAGTGTTAGGAAGGAGCATGGGTTGGGCCCATATTTGCTCTCATTTTTCATCTTTGAGAAAAATTTGGGCTGCTCTTAGGTGTAATTCAACTGCCCAATTGACAGCCCAGTGCGATGAGTCTGTCCATTGGAATTTGGAAGTGTGAAATGGATTTATAATTCAGAACTAATGTCCTCCGAATTTTTTATCTTAAATTCTAGGTATACCATTTGACTGTAGAAAGACTCTACTATTTGCCCTACCTCCCTTTTTATTGCCTGCTAAAGAAATTAGGGCAAAAATTCTTTTTTCTAAAAACTTATTTATTTTTCAAGAAGCATTTTCTACAAAATTATCTCATTTTCTTATATTTGATAGAAACTTAAAGGAGTTAAAAAATAATCTCATAACTTCCCTTATTTAACTTGTTGTGAGATAAAATTGTTTTCCAAATGAAATTAGTAGAAAACAATCTTTAAAAATAAACTATACTTTTTATGTTGATTAAAGATAGTTTTCTTTTGACTCATTTTTTCTTATCCTACCAAACATTGAAAAATACGAAAAACTATTTTTATACAATATTTTCCATTGAAACAAACAGAATGTTATTGTGTGTCACATAATTAAATTTAATTATCGTTAAAGAGAGATAACATTGTACTATATTGGTAAATATAATTGAAAGATGTAAGGTGCTAATGCTAAGAAATTGCATCTAATTTTTATCTAATAAACATACAAACCAACTAACATTGAAGGTAATGGATCTTCCAAGGTCCAAAGATGTTTACCTTGAGTTTCTTTTTATTTTTGATAATGTACTTTTGTATGATGTCATTACTCAAACGATCCTTTGCTATATTAGGGACATATTACTCTTCTTCTTCTTTTTAAAAAAAGGACATATTACATAAATAAATAAATAAAGATTCCTTTTAATTTTTTTTCAAAAAATCTTTACAAATAAAAGTGTAAAACTAAGTCCGTATCATGTTCTGTTTATATATATATATATATATATATAAAGTTGATACCATATATAGCTTCTAGGGTAAACTACATATTTGGTACCTAACCTTTACAGTGAATGTCAATTTAGTCCCTAACGTTTCAGATGTATCAGTTTAATCCCTAACCTTTTGGTATTGTGTCAAAATAGTCTTTGCTGTTAAGTGGTGGATGGACAATGCTGACAAGACTAACAAACATATTAAAATATTATTATTTTTGCCAAGTAAGTTGCCACGTGTCCTTTAATTAATAAAAAAAAAAAAAAAAAAAAAAAACCCTCGGCCTAATAATTTGGGAACTGAATCCATTGTGAGAAAGGAACAAAGGGGAAGGGGGAAGAGAGATTGGAGACTTTATGAGTGCTCAGGCAACCCACCCGTCTACAGCAAAATTGATACGGCCATTAGGAATCAAAATTTTTTTTCTCAGAAAAATCCCGAAAAACTAAAACAAAGGTCCCAAATCCATTTTATATTTTCATAATTTATTTTAACAATAAAAACAACGATTACAGAATTAGCAAACAATCCAAATGAAAACTATTGTATATTAGAATTAAACGAATAAAATAATCCTCAAGATACATTTCAAACGAGAATACAACTAGATATACCACTTTATATAAAATAAAAAATCAAAATAAATCAAAATCAAAACACGATCTAATAAAATAGAAATTTTGTGAAAGGCATAATAGTTGTTGGCTTATATGGAGGACACAGTCACATAGACATGATCTAGTAATATATTACTGAATGATTTTTCAGGCGCTTGATGAGTTGATTGAGTTTGTCGATGCAGATGATGAGATGAGTGATGAAACAAAGGAGTGTTGTGCTGAAGCGGTTAATGAACATAGAAGACAAGGATGGCGGCGATGAGGAGAGCATTGCACTAGCTTTGTGATGGGTGGGTCGTCGATCTCCACTCAGCCGGGCCTCTCCATTAGCTATATTAGCTTCGCCGTGGATGGGTGGGTCGCCATCACCGTTGCCGTAGATTAAGCACTCTCAGACTCTCCTATCTCTCTTCCCCCTTCCCCTTTGTTCTCTTTTCACAGTGGATTATGTTCCCAAATCAATTGGCTTTCTTTTTTCTTTTTTTAGTTGAAGGACATGTGACAACTTACTTGGCAAAAATAATAATATTAATATGTCTGTTAGTCTTGTCAGCATTTTTCATCCGTCACTTAACTGCAAGGATTATTTTGACACAATACCAAAAGGTTAAGGACTAAACTGACACCTCTAAAACATTAGGGACCAAATCGACATTCACTGCAAAGGTTAAAGACCAAATATGTAGTTTACCCTAGCTTTTAATAGATACAATAGAATTTAAACGGAATGATGTCCGCGTTCAATGATAATTGCTTTTTATAAGTATTTTTTGTGCAAAATAATTGCTTTTTATAGTTGATATTACCATAGTAATATAATTACATCTTACATAAATAAAAAAATAAAAAAAATGGTGACTTCATTATCTAATCACTTTAAACAAAACAGAACAACACCGCCATGATATCATTAAATTCTGAATTCTTGACTTGGAATCATAGTGGCATTACAAGGTCCTCTTTGGGTGAACCCCACCACATAAGCTTTTTTATCTTTTGCAACTTTGAATTCAGAGATTAGGGTTTGTATCATTTAGCAGTTAGCACTTCTTTTTTTTTTTTTTTTTTTTTTTTTCTGGATTAGTATATAGCAGTTATATTAATCAACTTGTACAAATATATTTTTACCAAAAAAAAAAAAAATATATATATATATATATTGTCAAAGCCACGTGCTCTAAGTCATTGTCACGTGCGCTTATACAGACACAACACAACAAAGTGAAAGATAGAAAAGAAAATACCCCAATCCAAAAAAGCCTCCCAACTCCAACTCCAACTCCTTCCAAGCACCAATGGCCAATAGGCAATGCCAAACAGTTGGAGGGAAACTCATCTGACCGTCCATTTTGCATCCTACGGTCATGATCAATTCCAACCTATTTCCCATACAAAATGGAGAGTTAAAAAAACACATTGGAAGGAAGTAAGAAAGAAAAACCAAAGTAGGGTGAAAGGAAGAGAAACAGAACAGAGAAAAACAGAGAGAGAGAGAAAGAGAGGGAGAGGTTTGTGTGTAGAATTGATTACACAATAAGCGCTGGTTTTTTAATTTCTTTACCTCTCAAAGCTCAAACTAGCACATACCCAGAAATGTTACAACTTTGATCTTTGAGTAAATTTCCTCTGAGAAAATACAAAAAGTCCTTCTTTCCAACTCTCTCTCTTTCTGCCATATGTGAATGAAGAAGTCTCATCCTTGTAATCCTTCTCTCTCTTTCTCTTTCAATCTTTGTGCAGTTATGGATTGTTTGGTTGCCTAGAGAAAAAAGATGAGAAGCAAAAAAATTGGCAGTTCTGATTGGATTTCAACATTCTATATTCTTATTTTCTCACAGCAACCAAATGGAGTTGTTTACTCTGTTGCTTTGTTCTGGTTTTTTCTTCTGTAAATGCTTTAGGATTTCATTGATGGGGTTATTGCTTTTTATCTTTGAAAATGCAGGCTGATTTTGATGATTTGAGACAGGTTTCAGAGACCCCATTTGTGTTATCCTTTAGATCTTGAGGTCAGTGACACTTTTTCTTTCACAGATTGCTACAATTTGTTCTCACAAAAATTTTCAATTTCTCAGTATTCCTATGAGTTTCAGAGAGAAAACCCAAATGGGTATTGGCTAATTTGTAGAAAGTTTTGGTCTTGTTGTACAGAAATGGAAAAGGAAGCAAAAACTCATAGAGCGAATAACAACAACAACAACATCAACAACGGCAACAATAACAACAACAATAGAGCTACTGAGACAGACTTTGGGTTGCAGTGGGGTAATAGAAAGAGGCTTAGATGTGTGAAAGTCAAAGACCAAAGCTTAGCCAACAAATCGGATTGTTTGGGGAAGAAGAAAATTACTTCTCGCGTTGATCGCCGAGTGGTTAGCGCTGCCGAGAAAGAATCAGTTTCTCCACAGCCCCATCGAATCAATAAGTAAGATAAACAAAAACCCAGATGAAATTTGAAAGGAAAATTCTTAATTTCTCTAAGGAAATGTGAGAACTTGAATGCAAAGTTTATATCTTTTACTTTGATTTCTTGGGAACTAAATGGGTGGTAGAGAAAGTTTCAAGCTTTAGGAGGCTTAGAGAAAGGGAAATAGAGGAAGAATGTTGGAGTGGCTGTGCTATTGGGTTAGATCCATGAAGATCATTTGATTTATTCCCTTTCTTACATTGGCTATTATCATCATTATAAGGTTTGATTGATTTCATTATGTTAGCTTAACTGATTGCTTAAGAAAGTAAATGAAAGAAAAAGGAAGTGTAATTTGATTTATACTCTGATTGATTGCTTAGAAAAGGTAAGAAAAGAAACATACAACAATAGGAATCATATTGCAGTTGTTGTTGGAGTTCTTGTTATTGTACTGTCATATGAAAGTACTCTTTACTGTAACGTTATGTGATTTTTTTTCACAAAACCAGATTTAATCATTTGGAGAAGTAAAGTGCTGAACTTCTTGTTCCTTTTTGGTTCTTAGGAACTCTGACTTGCCAATGAATAACCGGAAAGTGTTGGTGACATCGCCAGAGAAGGAAGATCGATATTACACAACAAGGGGTTCATTGGGATTGGATGATAATGGGAAGGTGTTGTTGGATCCTGTAAAGGAGGATAGAGGGGTTGTTTGGCCGAAGCTGTTTATTACACTGTCTAGCAAAGAAAAGGAGGAGGATTTTATGGCTATGAAAGGGTGTAAGCCTCCTCAAAGACCCAAGAAGAGGGCTAAGTTGATACAAAGAAGCTTACTTGTAAGTGTCTTAGTCATACTCATACCTGTGCGAAATCTTCATTTTTTTTGTTATGAAAATTAGGCAGGGAACAAACTTTGTGACTTGGTTGTGTTTATGTCTTTATCTTTTCCTGTATTTTCTTGCAGTTGGTCAGTCCAGGTGCATGGCTATCGGATCTGTGCCAAGAGAGGTATGAAGTGAGGGAAAAAAAGGCTGCAAAGAAGGTACAACTTACTCTCTATCTCTCTTGTTGTGGTTGTTTAATGCTTTTCTTAATGCAGTCTTGGTTGCTAAGAAGATTCAGGAGAAGTGAAGAAAATTAAATTAAAAATTCAATATTGGATACTCAGGATTTGTAAAAGCTCTAACCACTCAACCTGAACTTTGACTCATGAATTTTTTTTTACTTTTACCTGTGTTCTCTGAGCAACCAAATGTAGGGTATATAGATAACACTCATACAGTTGTTAAGAGGGTATGTGATTTGGCTAAAATGTAATGCAGAGACCCAGAGGATTGAAGGCAATGGGAAGTATGGATAGTGATTCAGAATAAGAAATTCAGATGAATACAGAAGCAGGCAGGGGAAATTGATTTTTTTTTTTTTTTTTTAAATTTTTGTAGTTAGATGAGAAGTAGAGGGAGAGAAGAAAAAGGAAAGGAAGAAAAGAATATTGTTGATGAAAAGGATCTCTCTCTCTCTCTCTCTCTCTCTTATCTTTTTTGTTTCTGTAGAAATTGCTCTGCCAATTTTAACTTTTTGGAAATAATTTTCTTCATTTTTTTTTGGCATGGACTTTTTCCTTTTCCTTCAATGATCCTTTTGTCTACTTGTGGCGTATGCTTTGCATTCTATTATGCTTTATTTCATGTCACGGGTACCCAAGAAGGTGCATTGCATTTGCATATGCATGGATATATTAACAAATGGCTTAGATTTTAGATTGAGTTATCCAACCTTTGATTCCTTGCCACTCAAAAAAGAAAAGGGTTATCACAGAGTCTGATATTTCTATGCCTTATGGATTGGCATTCAAATTATACAATGAGGCAGAATTTAGTTTTTATTTTCAGTTCTTCGTTTTGGGCAGCAGAGGCAGAGAGGATCACCTATTTTAGATGTTCATGGGTAATGCATAATCCATTGAGCACACACTAGGAGGTACGTTTTCAGATTCATTTGATCGGTTCTCATTGATAATCTAACATACAAAAAATGTTGGAGGAAGCTCCTAAAAACCTTATAGGACAATTCTTGCAAATATTTATGAGTCTGGGTTCAGATTTGGGAGCTTCAGGAACAAATTAACAAGAATTTTTCATAAAATCACTGCTTTAAAACTAATTTGATAATGCAACCTTTGGAAATAATGGGAATTACTGACAGTGCACTCCACGTTTGTTGGGGCAGACATTCCTAAAAAATTTGTTATATCTAATAGCATCTGTGACTGTGAGACAAGCCGAAGCCACAAATACACAAATGGCTCTAAGAAGGACACAGATATACTGAGAAGAGATCATCAGACCATTAACAAACTAAATTGACAACACCCCATATTCAAACTCCATCATCCTGAATAAGTGTCCACTAATTTCATATCTGCTGTCAAGTAACACTGTACGAAGCTAAGGGAAAAGATGACAATAACAAGAATAAAACAAGGCAATATATACAGTTTTGCGCCCACTAGTTCAGTGACGATTGTACGAAGCTAAGGGAAAAGATGACAACAAGAAGAATAAAACAGGGCAATGTATACAGTTTTGCACCCCACTAGTTCAGTGACAATATAAGGACTCCTTTCTAATTAACCAAATATTATTCTTTATTACTCATTTCAGTAGAGCACCTAATTCCATCCCAGGAAAGTCGCCAAAGTATTAGTTCTCTAACTTTTTTTCTTTGCAGCCAAAAAAAAAAAAAAAAAAAAAAAAGGAATGCTTGGAATATACTCTCAAAGAAGTACACTACCAACCACCAGTAGCTTGGTCATGTATAATCTCCCCAACAAAGAAGAGATTTGAGATTTGGGAAAATATAATGAAGAGTACACTAATTAATCTACCAACCAGCTGAGAAGTAGACTGTTTGATCTAGCCAAACCTTGGCATTTAATTAGTTTGTAGTGTACCCTTATCTACTGAAGGTTGACTTTATCTTACAATGCCATATGTGGCAAGGCTTTTTTAGATATCTTCCTCTACTTGTCAACTAAGTTTATAGTGCTAACCACAATTTCAGAGTGCGCATTTGGTCACCTTGTCAACTAAGTTCATACTGCTAACCACAATTTCAGAGTGCACTTTTTGTCAGCTTGTCTGATTTTGTGTGTACCTATTTCAGCCCACTGCAAATAAGAATTCAAAGTGATTTTCTTTAAGTAATGAAAAAAAGAGGTTAATTTGGTAGTTAAATGGGCAAACTTCAATTTACTCTCTCAATTATTAATTTTGTCAATTTAGTCCCTTAACTTTTAAAATCAAGTCAATTTCATCATTAGGTCCTCTCTATTTGAATTTTAACAAAATTAATAATTGAAAGTGACTTGATTTCCAATTTTAACATTTTTTATAATAATATTTTAATGTCTATTTTATTTGCCTCATCAATAAATTCCGTTAAATTTTAAATAGATTCGAGATCAAAGAATAAACCTTGATTTTGAAACTTCAAGGATGGACCAAATTGAACTTTACCCAATGGTTGAAGAACGAAATTAGATATTTAAAGTAATAAATTAAATTTCTATGGCCAAAACTGCAAAATCAGTGGACTTTTTTGGAGTGCCAAACCAGACCAAATTTTATGCCAACAATCCACTGTCAGGGCACCAAATTCAGAACCCATAGGAGCAAACTGAGGTTTGTATGTTTCTATCCAGTTACTGCTTATACAAACGTTACTGCTAAGGGGGGAAAATGAAATGAAAGATGAAACTTCATATATAACAGATGTATAGTTATCACACTACAAAATTTGCAAATTTTTTTAGAATGATCTGAATCAGATTTACTGATTGAGTAATCTTTATTCTTCTTCGGCCTTGCCCTCTTTTGGCTTCTCTTCATTCCTGCACAATTGATCTATTTGTTATGAATATAAATCCATGAGAAGCATGACAAACAAAGACACATCAACTCATGCACATAATTGCACGAGTCTGTGAGCATACACACAGAATGTACCAGTTGTTCTCTTTTAGTGACTGATCTGTCACCTTTCTTGGCCGACCTCTTTGTCGCTTTTGCTTCTCCACATACCTTCATTGTTAAAATTGTAATTTATTGACTAACTACGTGTACATGAGAAGGATAAACACAAATATACATGTGAGAAAATGCACAAGCACACTTTGCATACAAGAGAGAGAGAGAGAGAGAGAGAATACCAATCAGTCCAATAGAAATAATCGTCTTGCCACCTCTTCGATCTTCCTCTCTTCGGCTTCTGATTTTGTTTGTACCTTCATGGTTGAGATTTTATTCTTTATTACTAGTCCATGTGCACATACATATGGAAAGAATCACAAATGGTGGGAATTATCCAACATATATATATATATATATAATCATTATAGCATCTCATGGAAATAGTTTATTCCATGTATTCTCTCTCTCTCTCTCTCTCCCTCTCAAAATGTTGTCATTTATGTGTTAACATTCAAATGAAGATCAAGATGGAATCCTCAAATACAAAGCCCTAAAGTAAATTATAACATGCTCTCACTTTCTATCAATGAACTTGTAACATCAAAAGTTACTCGTAGTAGTAAAAATCATTATGGGCACTAGCAGGCATAAAAAAGCTTGTGCATGTTTGGGTGAGAGTACTTACTGAACAGGCCTGTTGTCATCAGCTGACTGATAATTTCCCTGCTTCCTTTTCCTTCCCATTCTTGGCTTCTCCAGTGGCTCAACAAATTTCTCATCAAAGGGTGATCTGTTCTTGTTTTTCTTGCCTCTGCAGGCTATAAAATGGAGGTGAAGGAGGAACTGATTCATAGTTTACAACGCAATTAATGATATTGTTTCCCTGCCAATCAACATCAAGCATTTCTGTTGCTGCCATCTTTACTTCTACTATTCCATCTTTATCATTTACATCTATTGCATTTTCCTCTGCAACCTCTGGTGTTTCGTTTTCCATTGCCACTTGCACAGTTATATTTTTCTCTTCCACTGCTATATTTTTATCTTCTGCTTTGGCCTCCCACTGATGGTACAGTTTCCTCTTCTTTAATGGTAGCTTCTCTCCTGATTCAGAACACCTCTCAAGGAGTAAAATATAGACAGAGGACACTTTGCTGTATTGTTGCCAAGAAACAATAAAAAACTTGGAGCTAATAAGAAACGATATCAAAATGTATTTGTATGAATTTAACTTCAAACTAGGCAGCCTTTTGGTGGTGGTGGCCTTGTATAATCATTCTTCTTTCAATCTTGAATTAAACTGTCTAAATATTTCTTAATGATATTTCTATCATCCATGTATATCTATGAAAAACTTATAGATATCGATCAATATCACAAGTTGACTGACATTAAATTCCTTAATTTTATCTAGTTAACAACATTGGCAAGATGGCTCTCGCTGTAAGTCTTTCTTTCCTTTTTTAGGTCAGGAACTGTAAGTTCGAGTTTGAAGACCACAAAGCTCTTGACCCTTCTCAATCTAAATGCTCACTAGTGTCATTGAGCCCGGAAATTCTTTTGGGCCTCAACAGATTTAAATTAGTAAAGATGATTTTCTTGTGCAAAGAACACACCCCACCCCAAATCAGTGTTTTGGATGAAACTCTTAGTTGTTCAGCCACACAGTAGGATTTTTATCAACTAGAGAAAAAGCAAGAAGAATCCCGTGATATAATGATTGCTCATTTATACTTTATCCACTGTGCCATACAATACGTAATGAATCCTACATTTTTGGATGAAGTATATTCTTTTCAACCGAAATGTGCAAACTGGTGAAAATGAGCTATGCAGAAATTACATTTCTTATACAATAGATACTCCTAATATCAGATAGATTTAGAGAAGTGCAGAACAACTTTCAGGTTTGAGATGAATTGAGAAAATCGCATTCCACATGATTCAAGATGATCTTGTGGCACCACCACTTAAAAATGAACATACATTTTACCTATTTCAGAGGAAGCTGAAGGCAGGGCAATGTCAACTGTAACAGCAACACAAGAGCTCTCCCCACAACTGTGACAGGGAAAAGTCTCTTTAAGTTAACAGATTTCATGTGGTAGATTGAATTCTGTAATCCAAAAGCAAAGAACTGGTACACCACCAAATATATTGTGAAAAAAGAACCGGAATATATTGAGAACCACAACATTGTCAATAAGAAACAAAGATTGCTTATATATTTATGAATCAAAGATATTGAGAAACTTAATTTATCACAAGTGAAGCACTGGAATAAATGTATCATATCATTTAATTTATGGATTTTAATAGCATCACAATGGCAAATGGGGAAATTTGTTTATATTTCCCAAACTAGATTGAATAATCTGCATTCAAATTTAGGTAAATAATGATAAGATACATAATTACCCCGGTGTGGCACATAAAGGCATTTCTTTTGTTTCATCTGTCTTCCCTTGTTGTCCTTGTGAGACCTATATTGGATATAGGTTCAAAATTATAACTTGTAGAAGATCAAATGAATTTTTATCAGAATTGAACAGAGCTAGGTGGTGGTTGAACAAGCTGTAGTGAGGAATTCAAGATGTTTTTTCTTTTTCTTTTTTGAGTAAAGAGGAATTCAAGATGTTGACAAAAAAAGACAATGAATAAATAATTTGGGACATTTAGAACTTGATATACTAAAATTTCTTAAAAGAAAAGGAAGGAAGAAAATGACATCAATTACTGGACTTGAATTGTTCTGCACGCAGCTGTCCATATCTTTCTCCTCCCTGACACAATTCAAAGAATTCAATCCCCTAGTGATTGTTGGTTCCATATTACCATGTTGGTTCTTTCTTGATTCTTGAGCTATAGGTTTTTCCAATGGAGAACATGACCATTTAATGCGCCTCCTCTCTTTTTCTATCAAGAAATGCCTGCCGCGTGAACCTTGTGAAAGGAGATGTGCCGGCCCAGTTATTGGTGCATATTGAGGAGGAGGAGGAGGAGGAGGAAAGGAAGGCCGTCTATTTCTAATTCTCATATTTTGGAAATGATAGTATTTAGAAAGAAAAAAAGGTGAAAATTTAGGGATAAGATTCTGAAGTTTGTAGAGGGATGCTGGTGAGTGATACAAGGAAGAGCAATTTAAAGTAATTGAGTCATCTGAGGATGAGAGACTGCTGTAACGTGGAGCTTTGTTATTAATTACGTGGCGAATCAATTGCATTGAGCGCACACGTGGTACCAAACTATTTTCATTTTGTACCATGTTGCATAAAGTAAACACGGACAGATAATTGCCACGACTGGCACTGTGCATGAGACTATCTGCAGTGCAAAAGCATAGGAGAGATTGATCTTATTGTTACCCTAACAGCAATCTCTTTTTAGTGATAAATTAAATAATCAACAGTTTGAAACTTGAAGTTCATACCTCACTCAGAACGATATTTTCAATTGAAGTTTATTCTATTACTCACTTGGCATTATAAAACTAAAAAATTTAGGTTAAATTACCGTAGATGCATAAGTAGGACATTGATTGTGTAGGGACAAAGCACAAGCAGCATACTAGCAATGGACAAGCAATTATAATAAATAGGTAACATGAACTTAAAATGAAATAAGCACATTGTAGTCATATTGTCCTGCCTCGTATATATCATTTTTTAAACAGAATAAGTAAAACATTTAAGAGATGAAATTTAATAAGATATTTGACATATATGCATAAATATTCTACCAAGGACATATACAATTACAGAAAGTTCAGATGATTATTAAAGCAATGAAAGAATCCCAAAAAAGTTCTAATGTTATAGAAAACATACCTTAACTCTATAGCAACAATAGACTGTCCCATGGGCGTGCAAAACACATTACTGACTGGTAAATTTGGTCCAAGAAGACCACCATGCAATTTGGAGAAGTTGCAAAGCATCAAATTTTAGTTATATTCTCTGCTTTACCAATTTAATCATCTGAGGCAATTCTTTCACCTCCAAGAAAGATATATATGAAATATCAGCATGCTAATGCTATTAATACATATTGTAAATGGTGTATAACAAAAGTTTTTGGCAGCCAATTCGGGCCGGCAATGTGCTCAATCTTGTACTGAATATAATCAGTATTTTACGAAAGCATAGAGTTTCTTCAAGATTGTCCTGCATAATTTTTTTATACATATTTTCCATTTTATGATAAATCAATCCCAATTTCAAGTAATCTCTGCATAATTTGGTTTTCAGTACTTAAATTTTGAACTGCACTTTACGAGGATTATTAGTACCAAGTACCAACTACCAACCAACCATACAAAGTTCAGGATTCTTCTCTTATGAATTATGATTCTACATTACACTGTAATTGAACTTGTTTGCATCAATATGTCATTCGCTTATGGAAATTTCTGTTTTTTGTTTGTTTTCTTAGAAATTGTATAAAGTGGATTAAAAAATCTTATCTGTTATCCCAAATTAAAACACTATTCAGAACACTCAAAATGTCATAGCCAACATTGTACTTCCATAAAGGTGCAACTTGTAGATCTCATATACTATCTGGCAACTGGGAAGTTTTAGTCCAATATTTGGCTAGAGCCCCTTGTAGTAGTAAATTTTCTCATGAGATGAGGATATACGATATTTAGAGAACTAAATGTGTTGCCTATTGATGAATTACATGAGTGTACAAAGCATTCATCGAAGTCCATTGTTTTCCAACTGTTAATGTTAAAAGTTTCTGATCAATGATTATAGATGTGATCTGATGCATAAAGTAAGGTTTTATGAGCATGCAACCTCCTAACCATCTATTGTATTAGTCAATTAAGATCTGAATGGAGAAAACTGGTAACATTGGAAAAAACTTCTTTTATAGAAGTTTTGTCTCACATTAGAAAACTTAATCATTCTTCAATGAGATAGAGTGGCCTTCAAAAATACTGTAGTTCATCAGAAAAGGGCCTTTAACATGAGACTCATAAATTAAATCCAGAATAAAGACAGTACTTTTAAATGACAGAATAAATTCAGTCATTAGAAGTATCAAATTGGGCACATATTACATAAAATATTTTTACTGTGTAAGTTCTTTTTTCTTTTGGCCAAAGCATAAGAACATATCTTAAATCCATCCTGCACTATCATGCTGTATAACGTTAGATTTGTTACAATGTCCATTCATTGAGGTGCATAATCCTTATTCAAAAATTGGTGTGTAGAGAAAGGGATGAAAATTCACCAATCCTGCCTAGAATATGAAACTTGCAAGCATTAACCATATATTTCCCATTTTGCCATCTCCAGTAGTCTTGCAATGCTTCTGCATTGAAAGTATAAGAAGGTGGACTCGGGCCAAAAATGTGGCCAGGATGACATGGGCTCCTCGTGTTGAGTAGGGGAGAAAACTCAGAAATTCATGCGTGATATATTTGAAACATGAAATTTTTAGGAGCACAAGGGAAGAAGATGATGCCTCAAAAAAATTATGAGAGTGAGGGAACCATTATACCTTTTGTGGGAGAAAAGGTTCTCTTCTACCTAAAAGAAGGTCAAAAGTCAGGAATTATTCTTCTTGTTTGGAGAATCAACTTGTGGAACTTCCTTTCATCTCCTCATGGCACAGGCTACCCTAAACTAGCCAAAAGAAATTAACAATCATTCCTACACTGCTCATTACATGTGGCTACATGTAGAAATACTAGGAAACATAATGACAAAATGAGACACAGTAGCATTTCAACATCTTTACATTTTTCTGTATATACTGAAAATTAAAAAAAAAAAAAAAAGGAAAATAATAATATATTGACATAAGGTTATAAGGAGAACCTAAAAATCAATATATCACTATAAACACTAGCATAATGATTAATCTAAAACAAAACAATATTCAGCATCAATAGCCAACAAGAAGCTGGCAATCTCCTGAAACAAAATAATACATTCTATGACATTTTCTTTTAAAATTCTGTAAATACACTTCTCCCTCATCTCCTCCTAAATATAGTACTAATTCAAAGAATTGCATATTTGTAAAAGCAGAGATCTAAAACCAGAGCAAGTGTCCCAAAAAAAAAAAAAGTGATAGAGATCCATTTCTCCTACCTATTGAACAGTACAAGTAAAGAAACTGCAAAAATGTGGAAAGAGAATGTAAATTAATTTCTCTTTCTAGTTGAGATCTCCACACAAATTCTATCAAGGTTACTTGTTCTGGATAGGATTGGATTTGCTTGGCGGTGCCTTTCGTAGGCTTGTCTCAACAGATTTCTTGGCATCTTCCATGGCTTCATCCAACTTGTTTGATTTTGCAGAAAAGGAGCTGACTAAAACTAGCAGTCTCCTTGGCTGATTTCTGTCTCTTGGACAAATTTTCAAATCATACTGGAGTGACAGTAAAGAACACATGAAAATAAGCAAGCAAAATAAGGCAAAGAGAGTAAACAAAGCTCTCTTGCTGCTTCTCATGTTGATATTTGGTTGGAAAGAAAATGAAATAGACATGGTAGACAGATGAAATTTGGTGCTAAGAATTTGCAGATCTCTTTTCAAGATAGATGGCGGTTCATGCTTCTTTCATACAGGTTGTGCTTAAGCCTAAGAGTCAGAAAGTATACATGTTACTTAACAGTAACTATATTTTCTTTTGAGAGCCTGCATGGTACTTAAATACTCTCACACATTAAAGGGTATCAGGTGTTTGGGTTCATGTCAAGTTTTGCAGATAACTAACCAAGGTAATTGGCAGAGAATTTAGTATCATTATTTGACTTATTCTGTCTGGGGTTAAAGTATAAACCCTTTTTCAGTCAGCTCACAAGTAAGCGGAGTAAGAAAACTGCCAGATATTTATCTAGAAGACTGGCTAAGACAGAACAATTAAGTGGGAGGTAACAAGATTAAACTAGGCCAATCAGGTGTGTAAAAAAGACAAATGCATGTGAGGTCTACCACATATACTTGATTGAACATTCAAAGTTGTTTGGACCCTAATTTGACCTGCTTAGGCCTTGGTAACATCTTTCACTTGAGTTTACTGATTCCTGAAGAATTTCCTCCTTTGTTTTCTAGTAGGATAGAGCTTGGAAGCAGCTTATCATGTGATTCTGAATTTGAGTATATATTTTTCTGACTTCTCTGCAAACATTCAATATTTTACAAGATGTCTCATGTGACTTATCACATGAAACCAAATCAGTTACATCATTTATTGTCCTTCCACGTTTTATTAAATAACTAACTAATTTTGTATATCTAATAAGTCACAAACACAGCTAAAGTTAGCTGGGTAAGCCTGCTTTTTATAACACAAACACTTATCATCTTCAAGGAAACTGACTGCTCCTCTTTCACCTTGTACTGTTCAGTGTTCACAATCTCCTCCTATTCAAGTTGAGTTATTCTAATTTAGATCTAGGACTTTTCTTTTTCTTTTTCTTTTTTTTTTGGGGGGGGGGGGGGGGGGGGGGGGGGTGTTAGAACCTAGCTTATGTGAACAGCATACTGTGGGATGTCTGCATTTCTTTCAGCTGAAACAAGGTTCAAAGATTTTGTTCCATGTTTAAAATGGCAAAGTATTTAACTCCACTAAGCACATCAGGCTCATCTAATTGAAAGAAAGGCCTTCCAGTTGAAACTTCCATTATAGCAAGGTTTTCTTCCCATGGAGCCGCTTGTTTTTGAAGATTCAAAGATGTATTCAATGTAGAACATGGATTTCAGCAAATATATAAATAAATAAAGCAATTAAAAGATTTATCCACTTGCCCAAGCCCCATCAGCAATCTTTCAAGAATATATAAATGATACATTCTCATAATAATAGGATTTTCTCCATTCAACAATGTGCAAATCAATAATATAGTCAGCTCTTTTTTTATTCACTAGGGATTGGAATTTCTTTTTTATGTATATAAAAAGAACCCATCTCCTTTAATGGAAGGAAATCAGTCATGAAGGTTGAAGGATGCAAGATCTGGTCAAGGGAACTCCTGAAGTTGTAAATTGAATGAAGATTTTTAATGAGTTTTATTTCAAACGTGCATGTGGACTGAAAGATTCTGTCCATAGTGAAAAAACATGTGATCTATGTCAGCATGACTATCATAGAAGACATTGTGCTGACTTTCTAACCCTTTAAATGAATGATCAAACAGCACTACACGAGTGAAAATGACTTCGTTTTTCCAGTCAAACATGCCAATTAGATGAGATGTTATAAAAATCATCCAGCAAGGACACTTTTTTCTCTGATAGAAATATTAATATAGTTCTATTGGAGTCACTTCAAAAAGCTCTAAGATTGAAAAGTAGCTTCAAGACACCAGCTTTCAATAGTTATTGCTCTCAAATCTTGCAAAAGAATATATATATATATATATATAAAATAAAATAAAAAACCTTCAGATTATGATTAAATATAGGAAGGCAGAACAACAGAATTTTAGTCACTAAGTCCTTGAAAACTCCATGCTAAACTGACTTTTTTCTTTAATGGTCAGCCAAACGATTTCCAATGGAGACATTTAAGGTTCAAATCCCTCTCCCCTATTGTAACCATTGAATTTAAAAAAAAATTAAAAAAATAAAAACTCTCTTTTAAAGTTTATAACACTATATTGACAGTTTTAACAGCTATTTATTTTTGAATAAGTAGCAATAACATCACTAAGTCCATATTTAAAAAGCAACAAAATTTCCCCAGATATTATAGAATCTAGGAATAGCCAGTTTTCCAATATATATAGACCCCTAAACTGGAAACAACTTTCGCAACTGCCTTAAAAAAAAACAACAACAACAACAATAGCAACAACAATTTTGAACATTATGTATCAAAACAAAATACAAAATACAAAAATTGTTATCATTTGTAATTCAATGAATAAATTGATGATAAGGTACAAAGCTTACAGAGACAAATTGTTTGGCATATAATAGCCATCTCATCAGTTTTCCCCATTATCTGACAAAATCGAACCCTTCTCTTTCCAAATAAGATTGCTATAACCAAACAGTCTTGCAAAACAAGAAATTAACTGTTCTTGAATTACTTCTTCAGTTGGAAGCACGGAATCTGTCTCCTTTCTCAAAGAAGTAACTTCTTTATCGGCAATCCCACAAGGCACAATATGCTTAAAATAGCTCAGATCAGGATCAATGTTGAATGCTAACCCATGAGAAGTGATTCCATATGATATACGAACCCCAATAGCACCAATCTTTCTCTCTCCAACCCAAACCCCCGTCTCACCCTTTTGTCCAGCACCAGCTCTCACACCATACAGAGAGGCCAATTCAATCATAGTTAACTCAAGTTTCTCCACATAATTACGAGCACCAATTCCAATATCCCGGAGAGAAATAATGGGGTACAAAATTGCTTGATGTGGACCATGAAATGTAATGTCCCCTCCTCTTTGTGTGTAGCAAAGTTCAGCACCTATCTTTTTAAGTTCAGACTCGGGGATCAACAAATTGTGATCAGTCCGTCGTTTGCCAAGGGTATATGTAGGCGGGTGTTGCAGGGACAAGACAGTATCTGCAATTTTACTAGTTTTTCTATCGGCCACAAGCTTTTCCTGGAGCTTAAGTGCATCCAAATAGTTAACAGTGCCCATTTTCCAGACCTCAAGGCTTCGCGGAACTCTCATTCCCTGCAGATCATAAAACACTAAACTTATGTATCCTTGTGCTACCATCAAATGGTGAAATTTCAACTATTGTGTAATGAACACTAGTAGCATATATCAATCTGATTGACCCCAAAACTAGAAGAAAGCAGAAGTGAACCCCACATGTATCGATTAGCTTTACATATGGGTCTAAATCTCAAATGTCAAAGCTTTAGAATCAATGCCAAATAAAATGAATTTTCACCATAGGAAAGTGTAAATAAATTTGACCATTAAGCATTTTTTTACAAACCCATGATTAAGAATACCACTGTTTTTGAAAACATGGATTAAAATCTCAGAGTAAGAAGTCGTGCAATAAGTATTTGCAAACAGGTCACGGAGGCATTTCATCAAACAATTAATGGGCACTCAAAAACAAACTATCGTCATCAACAATACCGATTTAAGAATTGATATTAATCTTAAAGAACGACAGCATACCTAAAACCACGAAAATCTCAGGCCTTAGTCACGAAGAGAGAGAGAGAGAGAGAAGGCTGAAGAAGCAGTGAAACCACTACCAGAGCTCATGGATTTCTAGGTTGTTATTAAACGGCGCCGTATCTGTACTTCTTACAGATTACAGTTATTACTTATTACTACAACGAATTCTCACTAAACGCGCTGTTTTGGGGGCACCAATTCGTAAAAGTTTAGAGTGTTCAACAAATTGTTTATACGTGGTTGTGTCTCTAGTGTCTAACCCCAGTCTACAACTATAAAGATTATGTCTTTTTATAATTGTACTCTGATTATATAATATATATATATATATATATAACCGAAACCTTTGAAACTCTCACAATTTTTCACGTCACCATTATTTTCTTTTTATTTTTATTTTAGGTTTTATCTGCATATATTAAGAAGATTCAGAAAGTTAGTTATTGTTTTTTTTCCTATCAAAAATAGTCCTAAATTAATTAACCAACAACTTAAAAATTGGGATAAAATAGTAAATTGGCAAAATAAAGTTAGTTATTGCTTTTTTTACTGTCAAAAATACCCCTACCTAAAACTTAAAAATGGGGTTAAAATAGTAAATTGACAAAAATAGTAAATTCCTACTTCTACGTTGAAATGCCTTCCTGCTTCTAATAAACTCCTACTTTTATGTTAATTTAAATTCCTACTTCTACTCTCTAACTCCCTACAAAATAGGATCACTCTTTTGTTAGTTTTAAAACTCCTCCAATCTACAAAACTCACCGCACGTTTGTTTGTTTGTTTGTTTGTTTGTTTTTTTTTTTTTTTTTTTTTTTTGTGATTGGAAAAAGTAGAAATCCCAAATTATAATAAATGTATATTATTAATTTTTACCTAAAAAATAGAAGAGTCTCCGAGCATGCATGTGAGCGCGTGCTCAGAGGCTAGTATCTTATATTTGTATATATTAAGAAGATTCAGAAAGTTAGTTATTGTTTTTTTTTCCTGTAAAAAATACCCTTAAATTAATTAACCAACAACTTAAAATCTGTATATATTAAAAGGATTCAGAAAGTTAGTTTTTTTTTTGTCAAAAATACCCCTAAATTAATTAACCAACAACTTAAAAATTGGGTTAAAATAGTAAATTGAAAAAAAAAAGTTAATTATTGCTTTTTTTACTGTCAAAAATACCCCTACCTAAAACTTAAAAATGAGGTTAAAATAGTAAATTGACAAAAATAATAAATTTATACTGCTACGTTGAAATGTCTTCGTGTTTCTAATAAACTCTTACTTTTACATTGATTTAAATTTCTGCTTTTAATAAACTCCTACTTTTACGTTGATTTAAAACTCCTCACTAACTCCCTACAAAATAAGATTACTCTTTTGTTAGTTTTAAAACTCCTCCAATCTACAAAACTCACCCCACGTATTCTTTTTTTTTTTTTTACTTCATCATGATGTATTTGTTTCTTCTGTTCTCCTTTTTTTTCAATTTTTTTTTAAAAAAAAAAAAAAATTCATTACACCCTTAGGTTTTTTTTTTTTTTTTTTTTTTTTTTTTTTTTTTGTGATTGAAAAAAAGTAGAAATCCCAAATTATAACAAATGTAAATTATTAATCTTTACCCAAAAAATAGAAGAGCACGTGCTCAGAGGCTAGTATTTATTATTTCTCTTCAACATGTAATTATCTTATCAACTGTTACAATAATTTAGTTTAAGTAAAACTCTGTTAGATATATGTTTCAAGAACTTGAAAAGTCTACTTCAACTAAAATTCTATAAACAAAAATTTCAACAAATATAAACCCCTACTCTTTTTATTTAAGTATTTTTTTTTTCACGTATTATATATATTTTTAAGAAACTTTAACGTATTATATTAGTAAATAATATTCGGACCACAATATTTAAATTAAACTATCATTTTATTTAAATAAAATTATTTTTGTTTATCACTTGCTCCGTGACATTAACTGTTGCATGCAGTTTTGGTGTTGGCGTGTGAGTGTATTCCCTTATATCATCCCTTTCCCCTATATATGTGTGTGTGTGTGTGTTTCTCAAATAAAAAAAGATACTCAGTGTTGTCGAGTTATCTCACATCAGTAAGGTGTGATATTGAGAAGGGGTTTATCACTTGCTCCGTGACACTAACTGTTGCATGCAGTTTTGGTGTTGGCGTGTGAGTGTATTCCCTTATCTCATCCCCCTTCCTCTATATATGTGTGTGTGTGTGTGTGTGTGTGTGTTTCTCAAATAAAAATATAAAAAAAAAATTTATTTTTGTTTAGTCCAAACTTAACAAGGAGTGAAGCTCTATCTCTCTAACAAGTCCAACTTAAATTCAAATTCATTATTATCATTTTTTTAAAACAAAACTACTTTGATTGAAAAAGCTTTTTCAAGGTTTTCCCAGAAGAAATTTATTACCAAACAACACGTCCCATTCAGGTTTAATCATGTACAAGAATTTTGTTTTTTCTTCTTTTTATCTGTATATATTAAGAGGATTCAGAAAGTTAGTTATTGCTTTTTTTTTTCTGTCAAAAATACCCTTAAATTAATTAACCAACAACTTAAAAATGGGGTTAAAATAGTAAATTGGCAAAAAAAGTTAGTTATTGCTTTTTTTTACTGTCAAAAATACCCCTACCTAAAACTTAAAAATGGGGTTAAAATAGTAAATTGACAAAAATATTAAATTCCTACTTCTACGTTGAAATGTCTTCTTACTTCTAATAAACTCTTACTTTTACGTTAATTTAAATTCCTACTTTTACTCACTAACTCTCTACAAAATAAGATCACTCTTTTGTTGGTTTTAAAACTCCTCCAATCTACAAAACTCACCTCACGTATTCACTTTTTTTTTTTACCCAAAAAATAGAAGAAAAAAAAAGGCCCACGTATTCTTTTTTTTTGGTAATTGGAAAAAATAGAAATCCCAAATTATAATAAATACAAATTATTAATCTTTACCCAAAAAATAGAAGAGCCTCTGAGCACACGCGTGAGCGCGTGCTCAAAGGCTAGTAATACATAATTGTTAATAAATAAACCAAGATTAAATCATATATTGTAGGAATACTTAATACCTTTCCTGTGCATTGTACGGGTTAGCGACTAGTGTATTATAAATCCGGTTTAAAACACTATTATTATTTTCGTGTGTGTTTTGATAAGTATTACTGTTTCCTAAAAAAAACAAATTTTTTTAAGAATTATTATATTTCTTAAGAATATCTTAATTTTTTATGACATACTAACTTTTTTTTTTAATTACAACAATGGGAAGTGGATTCATTATACATATATGTGTGTCTCTAGTTTTCATGATAGAATAAAATAAAAGGTTGTACATTAAGTGATATGGATATCTTCTAAAAAAAAAAAAAGTTGTAGCTAAATAGTTATGTAATAAGTACATTTTCTTTGTTGACAAAGGTCTACCATGTTTTTCTTTTATTAAATAGAAAGTTATGGGTGTTTTCACAAATTGTGTAATTATAGTCAACTTATTTAAGAACCATTATATATTTTATTTCATAAAATAATTGGGAGACTTTGTTATTACCTAGGTTTTTTTTTTTTAGAATCTTGTTATTACCTAGGTTGTTCACTCAAAATAACTGAGAAACTTTGTTATTACCTAGGTTATTTATACCAACAAGTGTGAAATTTTCTACTTCATCAACCAAGCTATTTTAAACTTCCTTTGTCATTGGTTTGAGATCTTTTTTGATAAATAAGTAATACTTCTTTAATTAAAAAAGAAAGTAACACAAAAACCAAAGCACGCCAGCAGTGTTCTAAGGACACTAAAATGAAAACTAAATAATAACAACCAATCAAATCAACTAAAGAATCAAAGGTAAAAATACTCAAATTTGTCCACTCAAAAAGAGTTTGGAGAAATAGTTGCTTCAAGTTATAAATTGATCTCTCATCTCCTTCAAAATACGAGCATTCATTTCTCTCCAAATACTCCAACGATAAATTCTTAGTAGTCCCCAACCAATGAGAGGGTGCCATGGGTTATGCATTACAACAGCTTTCCTACCATGTCATCTCAATAACTATGATTGTTTATTTGTTTTTAACATTTGTTAACCCGTGAAATGAAATTCAAAATTTGGGAATAGGCAGCTCAAATTTGAGATGTAAATGGCGTTTAATGTGCTACAAATTCCAAAACCTCTCTCTCTTCACTTCTCCATTTCTCTTCTCTTTAGCTTCACATTCCCCAATTTACAAAATCTCTCTTTCACCATACCTTTCTGTGGGATATCCATGGTCGAATCTCCATGGCTACAGCAAGCAGCCACCAAGTCTCGCACAACCACCACCATCGGCAATGCTTGCCGGTGTGACCATCTTCTATCTCAAGGGTCTCTCTGTTTTCTTGTTCTCTCAAGCCCTCTTGTGGCAGAGCTTATGCTTGCACTAACACCACCATTGGTGAAAAACCCAATTAGCACCCATAATCAATTGTTACCTGGATTTTTTACCCATAGATACCTAGACCTAAATTGAACCCGATTTTTGGTTTTTTATTTTTTTTTATTTTAAATAATAACTTTAATTTTAAAATTTAAGATTTAAAATTTTGGAATTCTAATCAGGTTTCTACCATTGCTCCTAAATTTGAATGTTAATTTTAATGGGTACAAAATTGTTGCTGCTGCATATAAGTATACGACATTATCTCAAAAATGATTTAAAGAAAAATGTACTCAAACATGTACTCAGCTGATGAAAAATCACCAACAAAAAGAAAAGTGTACCAAATCCAAGACAAAAAGATTGGGGTGATAAGTAAAAACAATTTGATAAGATAAGGAGCCCATAAAAGTATATACAATTTGATAAGATAAAAGCTAGAACTGGGCCACAAAAGTAACAAGTACGTAGATACAATTTGATAAGATTAAAGCAATAGTTAGGAGGATAGAAAAAAATCTGGTCTCTATCATAGACTCATAGCCAAGTACACGTGTGGCACATCTCAAGGCTTGTAAAGCTACAGAAGCCAGAATTGTAAATGAATAGTACTAGAGAAAAATTTGAAAAGCTGACTTGTTTGCAAATAAATACATCGAGATAAGCCAAATATGGACTGCTTATTGCTTAAGCACCTCAGTTTCCATCACACCACATACGGATTTCATGTTGTCCGGTTTGAGGCAACCGCACCTAGTGCGCTAGCTCTTTCCTTCACTGCCGGTTGTGGTTCTAAAAAAAGAGGGGGAAAGAAGAGACCTTTAATGTTATTAGATATATACCACCATCCAGGGATAGCCATAAGCCTATAAGACAACCTACAAGCATCTAACTTGCAGTTCAAGAATGAGAAAAGAAAATTTAAGGAAGAAAAAGACATGAATTGGATCAAATCTGTGATGTAAATCACTAGACTAGATCTCATCTAAGCAAGGTAGAAGATCTTACACATACTGAGCTGGATTCAAATAAACCCAATATCTCACCCAAGTCATAAGCTTGCTCAATTATTAATTTAATATTGGCTAACATAACCACTTCCTGTCTTTCTCAACATAGGACACATACTGAACTGGATATATACTAATAAGAAGTGCCAAAAATCCAAGGTACCAAACGAATATAACAGGGGAAATTTTGGAATCAGGACAAGCCAAATTCATTACATACAAGGAAAAAAAAAAACCAGGACATCGTATAAGTCATTGTAGGAATAACAACAGACAGTCAATGAGAATCATAAAGATCAAGACACTCTCCTCTAACACTAGGAAGTCACTTATTTAACAATGTAAGCATCAAGCACCACTCTACTACCAAAGCAATTATTCTTCCATAACCAGTACGGAGTTTCCAGCCACCCAAGCATGTACATTGACTAAATTAATTCAACAATTCCTAGAACAATATAATATGGAAAGCTACTAGATTTGGAAGATTGGAAAACATTTTCTATTTCAACACTTAATTACAGGTACTCCACAAAGTTTTCATGTTTTGTTCTGTTTTATACGACCATCTTGTTTCATACGACACACTCATCCCTAATAAGAATAAGAGACCAAATACATATGTACATACTAAATCAACACATTCCAAACCAATCAATCACACTCTCCAACAGTCTCACTAGTATGTGGCTGTCAGGAGAGCAATAACTCCAAGAAATTGCAATTTAATTGGCTTAACATTTTGAATAGGGAACAAGACAAAATGCTAGATAGAAAAGAAATATCATATAATTGTATTCTTGACATTAAAAGCACCAGGTACAAATTTTATAAAATAAAAGATCTTGAACCAAACACATAGATATTTAAACATGCTTCTATTCAAAAACAGAATAACTAGTTAAAATTCCCCCATAACAGATTTAGGGTCCCAAAGGGACAATTACTATTCTATCTTAAGTAATGCATTTACTATGAAAATAAGCCGTAGATGTTGACTTTCATTCTTCCATCTTTGCCTTTCAAAATTAATCTACACTAGCTCAGCACACCAAATCTATATATTACTAAAAACTGAAGCGTAGCGTTTAATACTGTTGCTCTCACATTGCGCCACATCAGCTGCCACATCATTCTTTTTTTTCTTTTCTTTTTTAAAATATAATTTTTCCTACAATTTTAAAATGGTTTTTACAATTTTTAGCCCTATAAATGTAGCCCACTACTTATTTATTTACTTTCACTATCACCCTATAATAAATCTGTATAATTAATCCAGCCCATCTTTTATTTATTTAGTTCCACAATCAAGCCCAATCCCAAGCTTTTTCAGTTCAGATTTAGGGTTTTGTGTGAGCCTTTTTAGTTTTAAAACAAAAAAAAAAAAAAAAACAAAACAAAACAAAACGTTGAAGCCTTTCAAGCTTTAACGTTTTTTTTTTTTTTCCAATTTTCTTATAATTGTTTTTAACATTTATTTTTTTAATATTTACACTTCTCCAACCTTCTCTCTCCCTTACCATTTCATCTCCCCACTACTTCAATCTTTCTCCCTCCCTTACATTTTCATCTTCTCACTACCCTCTACATTAATATCATTCTTCCTCTTTCTCTTCATCTTCTTTTATTTTTGTCTCTTCTTATTCACACCCTCTTACTATAAATTTGTCACTATCTCTTCTATTCTATGCATAGTTTTCCCTCACAAAAAAAAGGTCCTCTCTCTCTCTCTCTCTCTCTCTCTCTCTCTAAATTTTTTGGTGGATTTTTTTTATTTTTCTTGCATCTCTACTTTAGGTTGATAATTTTTTATATTCTTTAAAACTCTATTTTGGGTTAATGCGATTTAGTTTTGTTTTTGAAATTGTGATTTAGTTTTGTTTTTTAAATTGTTGTTGTTGTTTTTTTTTTTTTATTATTCTCTTTGACTGTTAAATGTTATCCTATTGCGTTCTAAAGAATTAAATATAGTATATAAAAATATAATATTATTCTATTACATAGCATGATTTGGATAATTTGGTATTTATTCTGTTACATAGCATGATTTTTTATAGTGTTCAATTTAGATGTTAAACTATGAGACTTTACTAATTTTTGTTTATTTTCTAATCCTTTGTGGTGGACAAAGTATTCTTAATAGTTGTATTAGAAGTACTCTATAATGCCATTTATTTAAAGAAAAGCAAAGGTTAGCCAAACGAAAATAATTGGATAGGTGACAAATTTTAACTTTTGCAATTTTATTTTTATTATTATTATTTTATAACAATGCATGTATAGAAATTTAATTCTTAGATTTTGCTAATAATTGTTTATTTGATAATATGTTTTGGGCGGCCGAAATTATAATTTCTACAAAAAAAATAACCTTAATAGATGATCGAAAACAAAATTTTATCATAATATTGGTTCAATTAATCATTATTAAGTATTATTAATTTTTTTTTAGTTTACATTTTTTTGGTGTTTTGGATTGTTCCTATATTACATTTATGATTGTTCCTATAATAAATAAAAATATAATTACGAAATACATTACTTATTATTGGATTAGTTTAAATTGTAATTTTTTTTTTTAATAAAACTACCATAAAAATAATTATCACGCGCAACGAGCGGGTTCGTGGCTAGTTTTTTATAAAACATGGAATTATAGCATCAAGTACTAGTTAAACGAACAGTCTAGGCAGGGTTCATTATAATTTTAGGACCATATAAACGTGCATAATTTATCAATAAGCAAAATTTATCAATACAATATATAGAACATCATAGTTACCGGTCAATAATCAAATAATATATAGCATGTCATAGGTACTAGTCAATAATGACTTTTCTCTCCCAAGTAGGAGCCTCTCTCTCTTTCCTAAGTAGAAGCTTTTTCTCTCGTCTTTCCCAGCTGAGTCTTTCCTCCCTTTCAATCGTAACAAGGGCTTTCTCTAGAGAGTTTTTTTCTCTTTTTTCTTCCCAACACTGCCATGGAACACACGGTGGTGGAGGGGCTGTCCAACCTTCGTCTCACAAAGGAGGAGGAAGAAGAAATTTCCATAAAATTGAGATGCAAATCTGATCTACTGGAAGAGTGTTCACTCTCTTTGTTTGGCCGGTTACTGGCGGACAGGAACCAAAATCTAAGAGCACCGAAGAAAACGTTGAGGATGGCATGGAAGATGGGCTCAGACTTACTGATCGTTGAAGTGGGTAATAACATCATGCAGTTCAGATTTAGATCGGAGTATCAATTGAAATGGGTTGAGCAAAATGGGCCGTGGAATTTTGAGAATAATCTATTATTGTTGTGCAGATGGCGTAGGGGACTCTCAGCTACAAACATTAATTTTACTCACTCCCCTTTTTGGGTTCAAATATGGGGACTCCCCTTTGAACTTATGTCTGATGAAGTTGGTAGAGAGCTTGGAAATAATATAGGGAAGTTTATTGAAGTTGATTGGCGAACAAGACAGTCGGATCAAGCAAAATTTATGAGAATTAGAGTGGATCTTCAACTAGATAAGCCTCTCAGAAGGGGGGGTAAGATTGCTAGTATGGAAGGAGAAAAGTTCTGGGTAAGTTTTAGGTATGAAAGGCTCCCAACCTTTTGTTTTCAATGTGGGAAATTGGGTCATGATGAGAAGCATTGCAAAGAACCCCTTGACCAGCAAAACCCCAAGCAATACAGCGAATGGCTCCGTGCACAAGGAAACTCAAAGGTGGGATCGGAGAAGTCACGGTCTACTAGCAGTGGAGACCGAAAGGAAGGTAGTGTGGATCAATTTGGAGGAAATAATTTAACTACGATGAAACTATCCTCTGCCTCTATGTCTGATGATGGTCACGGTTCAGGTAGCAAAGAAAACCGGAACAATTCAACTTCAAATTCAAAAAATTTCAAACTACACGGCATCAGTGGTGGAGACAGAGAGCAAGTAATCACATGCGCCCGCTCCACTCATATGGAACAGCCCACTGTTGGTGTGTTAGAAGCACGTGTTGTGCAAAATTACTTTTCCAATGTTCTCACGTGTGGCTTTGGGGAACATAAGGGCACAGCTGAGGCTTTTTCACAAGTGGGCCAACAAGCCCATTTTGAATATGAGGAAATGGAGGTTAATAGCCCAAGCAAACCCGTAGCTAGCAAAATGGGAGAAAAGGAAGGCATAGCTGAGGTTACGAGCCAAGGTGTAGAAGAAAAAGCAAAGACTACAGTCCAATGGAAAAGATTGGCAAGGGAAAAAGGTAAAAATAAAAGCCCATGCAAAAATGCCCAGTTGTTAAGTAGTGGATCAAAGAGAGTTGGAAAGTTAATTTTTGAAAGAGAACCAGAATTCCCACAGAAGAAGCAACGGTCAGTAGCACTAGCAGACCAAAACCAACTTAATGAGAGATCGGTGGTGGCTGCAAGGCAGCACCGTCGGAAGCCATGAATCCCATAAGTTGGAACTGTCGGGGACTTGGGAACCCCCGGTCAATTCGAGCGTTGCATGATGTGGTGCGACGATGGAATCCCAAGGTAGTATTTTTTATGGAAACAAAAACAAAGAATCGGAGAATGGAAAGAATAAAAAACAGAATCGGACTAGCAAATGGGCTTATAGTCCCCTGTGTAGGCCAAAAAGGGGGTCTAGCTATGTTGTGGGCCAAAGAGATTGACCTGGAGATCAAAAGTTACTCCCCAAATCACATAGATGCTGTGATCAATGATGCTGAAAAAAATTTCAAATGGAGGTTGACGGGATTTTACGGCCAGCCGGAGACCCATCGAAGGTATGAATCCTGTCACTTATTAGCCTTCCTAAATAATCAGTTGCATCTTCCTTGGTTATGCTTAGGAGATTTCAATGAAATTTTATCTAACTCTGAAAAGCAGGGGGGGGGGGCATCCGGTCTCAACAACAAATGGATGGTTTTAGGAAGGTGGTTGATTACTGTGCTTTTCAGGACTTAGGTTATTGTGGGTCTGATTTTACCTGGTGTAATATGCAAGGAGGGGAAAATAGAATATACTTAAGGCTGGATAGAGCCTTTGCAAACTCAGAATGGACAAAAAAATTTGGGGGAATGAAAGCGCATCATTTGGTCGATTCTACATCTGATCACAGTGCTTTACTTATCTCTGATTCAACAACTCAGCACTAAAGCCGAGCTAAGCGCTTCCATTTTGAAGCAATGTGGACAAAGAATGCAGAATGTAAAACCATAATTGAAAGCTCATGGGGAGCACATATTGATCTCAACACACCGGAAGGAATTATGTCCAATCTTAGTGGCTGCGTTGCTGAGTTAATGAAGTGGAGTTCCAATGTGTTTGGTCAGATCCCAAAGAAGATAAAGGAAAAAAGAAATACTCTGAGCTCTCTGACCTCACAAGACAAGGATGGATCGCTAAGCACCAAGATAAATTGCCTAAGACGGGAAATCAATGACCTCCTTGATGATGAGGAAATCTATTGGGGCCAAAGAGCAAAAGCCCACTGGCTTAAAGAAGGTGACAAAAATACCAGCTTCTTCCATGCCCAAGCCTCAGAGCGGCGCAAGCAGAACACAATTCTAGGGATTTGGGATAGCCAAGGTCGATGGTGTGATGGAAAGGATAGCATAGCCCAAGCTGCGATAGGTTATTTTGAAAATATTTACGCATCGACCTCCCCATCTGGGATTGATGAGGTTACTGATGCTATTCCTACAAGGGTGACTGCAGAAATGAATAAAAGTCTTAATAGAAACTTCACAAGAGAGGAGGTCGCTATTGCTCTCAAACAGATCCACCCCACCAAAGCGCCCGGCCCCGATGGTATGTCCGCTATCTTCTATCAGAAATATTGGAGCATTGTAGGCTGTAGCATCACAAATATGATATTAAATGTTCTTAATAATGATTTGTCTATGGCATGCCTTAATAAAACCAACATTGCCCTCATTCCCAAAATAAATAATCCCAAAAGAATGACTGATTTCCGACCCATAAGCCTATGCAATGTAGTTTATAAACTCATATCTAAAACTATAGCCAATAGATTCAAGGTTATTCTCCCTCACATCATTTCTGAGAATCAAAGTGCTTTTATTCCTGACAGACTAATTACTGACAACGTTCTTGTTGCGTTTGAGTTAATGCACTTTGTAAATCACAAAAATGCAGGGATGGATGGCTATATGGCTACCAAACTTGATATGAGTAAGGCTTTTGACAAGGTTGAGTGGGGCTTCATAAAAGGGGTCATGGAAAAATTGGGATTCAGTTCAAAATGGATAAATCTTGTAATGAGGTGCATCTCTTCGGTTTCATACTCTGTCATTGTAAACGGGGCTGCCTGTGGTAACATTATTCCTACTCGGGGACTTCGGCAAGGGGACCCCCTCTCCCCCACTCTCTTTCTCATTTGTACCGAGGGGCTCTCTGCTCTCATTCATAGGGCAGCCAGAAACCAGTATTTGACAGGCATATCTATTTGTAGGGGCTGCCCAAGGGTCACCCATCTTCTCTTTGCGGATTACAGCATTCTTTTTGCAAAGCTAGTGTGGGGGAAAGCCGAGAGTTGAGGTGCATCCTTCAAAAGTATGAGGAAACCTTAGGTCAGAAAATTAATACTGACAAATCCTCAATTTTCTTCAGCCCCAATACAACACAAGAAACCAAAGATGAGATCTTGGCTACTCTAGGCCCAATGCAAGATACTAGACACACAAAATATCTGGGCCTCCCATCCTTCATTGGAAGATCAAAAAAGCAGGTGTTTGCTATTCTAAAAGAAAGAATTGGGAAGAAGCTTGCTGGCTGGAAGGGCAAGCTATTATCTATGGGTGGGAAAGAAATCCTCATCAAAGCGGTAGCACAACCAATTCCTACATACACCATGGGCTGCTTCCTCCTTCCCCAAAGCTTATGTGATGAGATTGAGAGCATGATGAGGAACTTCTAGTGGGGCCAAAGGCAGCATGAAACTAAAATGTGCTGGGTTAGTTGGAAAACAATGTGTAAACAGAAAGCTTGTGGTGGCATGGGTTTCAGAAATTTGCAAGCTTTCAACAAAGCAATGCTAGCAAAGCAACTTTGGCGAATCCTCCAAAATCCTCACTCTCTTGTAGCAAGAGTTCTCAAATCTAGATACTTCCCTACTGGAGATATTCTAAATGCAAAACTTGGTAATTCCCCATCATACTCTTGGAGAAGCATCCACAGTAGTCTTGAAGTTATAAGAAGGGGAACTCGGTGGAGAGTGGGAAACAGGAAGCTAATCCATATTTGGGATGACAAATGGCTGCCAACCCCATCTACCTATAAGGTTATCTCCCCTCCAAATAATACCCCCCAATTCCCAATGGTCTCCTCTCTCATCGATCCAATGACAAAGTGGTGGAGAGTGGACTTAATAAGGGCTACCTTCCTTCCCTTTGAAGCAGACACAATCCTTAAAATACCCTTACGCCACGACCTCCCTGAAGATAAAATAATTTGGTTGGGAAATAGTCGTGGAGTCTTCACTGTTAAAAGTGCCTACAATATAGCCCATAATCTGATGGGATCTAAGATGGGTGAGGGATGCTCTAATGGTGATCCTTGTAAGCCGATTTGGAGGAAGCTTTGGCATCTTAATCTCCAAGCCAAAATCAAAATCTTCGCTTGGAGCATGTGTCAATGGCCTCCCTACAATGGAGGCAATCTATAGCAGGGGGATATCACAAACTAAAATCTGCCCGGTGTGTGGAAATGAAGCTGAAAGTTTGGACCATGCTCTTCTTAACTGTATTTTCTCATCTACAGTTTGGAGTCATTGGTCTGAGAACCCTTTGAGTATCCATGGTATTAAAAAGTCCTTCCTTGACTCTATAATTTATATACTCTCTCATGCAACACTCCAAGACTTAGAACTTTTCTTTGCTACTGCTTGGGCTATCTGGTTCAACAGAAATAGGTTGGTTCATGAAGGCTATGGGCTGCCTCCTATGCAGGTGTGGCATTTGGCTAAAAACAGTGTTGATGATTTTGTTTGTTCAGCCACATGGGATTTTAACCAAGCTAGAGTTTCCCCATCCAGCTGGAGTCCTCCTCCCCCTGGAGTTCATAAAATCAATGTTGATGGGGCATCTTCAAAATTGGATGGCTCCTCAAGTGTTGGTGTTGTCATTAGAGATAGTTTGGGTCAAGTTGTGGCTGCCATTTGCAAGCCTCTTCAAGCTTGCTTCCCTGCTGAGCTTACGGAGATCATGGCTTTAGAGCAAGGTGTGCTTTTGGCTCAAGAGCTTCAGCTCCCTCGGGTTATTGTTGAATCAGATTCTTCAAATGCGATTCAAGCAATTCAAGAAAAAGCCACAGGTAGCAGCTTTGGGCACATAATCTAGAGAATCCTTCAGACTAGTGAGTCCTTTGAATTTTGCTTTTTTAAGCATTTAAGCAGAAACTTTAACTCAGTGGCTCATGAATTAGCCCAGCATGCTAGGAGGTCCGGTTCTCAGCACCTTTGGAAAGGAGTTACGCCTCCTGTTGTAGCTGCTTTTCTTCAATCTGATATGATGTAATTTTTAGCTTCTGCATTGCTATGCAGGCTGCTTTGTATGACTTTTTATTTGGTTTAATTCCAAATCTTTCCCCTTTCAAAAAAAAAAAAAAAAGGTACTAGTCAATAATCAAATAACACCCAAGCACAAGCAACTTCAATTTAGTGCTGAGGCATACCCATCACATGCATGATATAGCATGTAACATTATCAAAACAAAAATTAATAAAGTGATCCAACAAGGCTTAAATAGAATAAAACCAACAAAAGAACAAACCCAACTTACAAACACTAAACGTGGAGCAAATTAGAGTAGGTGAACGAATCTTTCAGCCCTTTACCCAAACAATCCTTTATAACACCAAAAGGCATAACCCATGAAAAAAAATCAACATTATGGTGAAAAAAAGAGAGCAAATGTCTACAATTAAATTAAAGCAAATAAATAACATGTAAATTCTCCACATTGTTCACAGATTTAACATAACTGAGAAAAAACCCATATCATAGATTGCTCCAAACAATATAGAAACCCATTAATTTGTGCTTGAAACTGAAAAGCATTATCACACAGAATCCCAGAATAATAAAAAACATAGGATTAAAGTAACTTGCCAATCAATACCAAATTCTTTTATGAAATAACAGCCGAGAGAGAGATTTTCAGATAAAGGAAGTGAAAGCTTAGTGGTTGGAGTATTTTTAGGATTAGTTATTGGTGTCTAGTGATGTAAGTGATTGATGCTCATTTTGCTTTGAAATGAAATGGGAAAAGTGAGAGCCATATCTTATCTTGACTGTCACCTTCTCCTTCCATTTCAAAGTTAATGATTATCATTGTCTTCGTTATTTTAATACTTCCCTTGCTTAATCAGTTTTGCATGATCTTCGAGGGAAAACCAACTTTTAAGATTTAACATATATATTTTTTAATTAAATACCAAACTGCTTTTGCTTTTGAACTCTTAGAATAAGTCACTTTTCAATGAAGTTTCTCTACTATAACCAATTCCCCTTTATTTTTGTCCTAACAGTTGGTGATTCGAATCATATTATATCTGCAACCATGTCTAGAGTTACAAGCTGCCTTAGGTTCTCAAGCTAGCTCAACTCCGATCTGCGGAAACTTGCTATGAATCTCATCTCACTATGAAAAAATGAAGACAAGGAAATGGAATGAGATTCATAGCAAGCATTCCGTTTCCTTGTCTTCACTTTTTCATGGTGAGATGAGATTCATAGCAAGTTTCTGCAGATCGGAGTTAAGAAAAAAATAATTACAAATCATAGCTCAAATAACAAGTAACTGAGTAAGCCAATCAAAACATAGAGTTCAAATCAAGACCAGAAAAATATTACAATAAGAAAATCTTAAATGGAGAGGCGGATCCTTCTGGTTCAAAGGTGAGAGTAAAAGAAATGCTGCTAAAGGAAGAGTTAAAAGTCACCCCAAACTTCCAAAAACATAGGCTTTATATCCCTCTTCTCTCTCACCATCATGATTCAAAAAAAGAGTTTACTTGTAGCTAAAATTTAATGATTTCACATAAACAAACACAAAAATTTAATGAAACCAATCAATAATAAAAAGCTAATATAGTTTTAACAACTATAATCATTAGTCTAAATATTACAAAATTATAAAATATTACAGATAATTAAATGACAGAACATTCTTAATTTACAAAGTTCACATCTAAAAATCAAAAAACTCATACCTTGTACCTGTACGCATTCACAGTAGGCCTCTTTTCGGACAGTGTATGAAAACATTGTTGGGTATGAATATGATTGTTTGAATGTATGATTACTGATTACTGTGTAATGGCCTTTAGTGATTACTGATTTTTTTTTTTTTTTTTTTTGAGAAAAGTGATTACTGATTTGATTACCAAAGAAAAGAAAAAAGTAGTGGCCTTTAGCCCATGTTGTGGGATATGGTGGCCTACTAATTCAACTTTAATTTGGCTTCTGTAGGAGAACTGGAGATTCCTTACTTCCTTTTGAAGTCATGGGATGTGGCGAAATATCTATCTAGCTAATTTCAACTTCAACAACCCTTGTTCATCTTCATTTCCATTCACAAATTACTCATCATGCTCATACTTACTGATATAAAAATACATAAATTACTGCCCATTGATCTGCAAAATTCCTACTATCACCTGAGGTGGTAGTGTGGTACAATTTGTGGACCACCCCTTAGGTCCTTATTCAAATCTCAATCACAATCAGCCCCTTCTATACCTGCATGACATGTTCTATAGGGCTACAAACAAACTATTTGTCATGTCATCAAATTCTATTTAAATATAAAAGTTAACTTTTGTTATAATGGGACAACATTGAGATATTAATATTAACTATGGGATATAATTCAAGACATGTTATTAGTACTAAAATAAAATATAAGAGATTTAAGGCTTGATTCCCGCCTACACCAAAAATTAATTAGTGTCTTAATTTAATGATAAGAAATAATTATCAAGAGATAACGTCATAAATTAAAAATATCTTTCCAAAAAAAATAATGAATTAGTTTTTATTTTGTTTATTTATTTATTAACTCTTGTTCGTTATGGACGGTATTTTAGCTACGCAAATGTACAAGTTAACTTCTGTTCAATTTAAAGTCCATAATTATAAAAAGATTATTTTGGGGGCCACCCAATATATTTTGGAGGGGCCAACTAAAGAATTTTAAGAGCCCAACTAATGTTTTAGCCCATAGTTATTCTTCTATTGACAAAAGTTCATTACACTTTTCTTTTCTTTTCTTTTTTAATATAAAGTTGTGGATCTTTGATTCTTTATGTTTTCATAAACCGTGTAATTAACTAATTATATTCTTTTTTCTTTTTTTTTGACAGTAAAACGATAATTAACTAATTATATTCAACTTGTTTAAGAACCATTATATTTTTCGTTTCATAAAATAATCGGGGAACTATGTTATCACCTAGGCTATTCACCCAAAATAACCGAGTGAATTTGTTATCACCTAGGCTATTCATATCAACAAATGTGATATTTCTATTTCACCAACCAAACTATTTAAAACTTCCCTAGTCGTTGGTTTGAGATCTTTTTTTTTATAAATAAATAATACTTCATTAATTGAAAAAGAAAGTTACACAAAAAGCAATGCATGCAATCAGTGTTCTAAAAGTAGGTTTTGACCATGATCTAAGGCCCGTTTGGTACATGTGCTTAAACAAATGTTTTCAGTTTTTAAACAACATTACACGTATTTTCACACACTTTTTTCATCCACACGTATTTTCAAAAAAATTAAAAACTGTTGTTTAAACACACGTACCAAACGGGCCCCTAACCTGCCATTTTTTCTTTTTCCTTTTTGTTTAATACTTCTTTGCACCTTCTCTCCCTTCTTTTTCTTAAACCTTAAAATCTCAAAACAGTTTCATTTGACCCTGATATTGGGAGAGTAAATGAGTTTAAGCCCGGTTAAATTCCAAAGGTTATTAATGAAAGCAAATCATGTACTACTAAAACTTATTCCCTCTGTCCCATTTTGTTTGTCCTATTTGAAAAGTCAAATATTTTAAGAGAACATCATTTATTGTCTTGTCTACCTTATAAAAATGTATAAGTTTACAAAACTACCCTTAAATAAATTTATCAACTTTTTTTAAAAAGAGTTATTTTTAATGAGGCTTAGGGGTATAATAGGAACATTAGTAAACTAATAACTTTTATTTTTAGAAATAGAACAATATTTTGGGACATTCCAAAATAGAATAGAGGACAAACAAAGTGGGACGGAGGGAGTATTATTAAAGTTTTTTTTTTAATGTTTGGTCAACAAAGGATCAGATTCTGCCGAAGAGACTGAATCTGAACAAGAGAGGGATAAACACTGAAGCGAAATGCCCATTACGTGAGAAAGCATTAGAAAGCACTAGTCATGCCCTTCTATACTGTGATAGACTTTGGGATGTTTGGTGGAATTGGCATGCTTGCCCGATAAGCCTATTGGCAGAGAAAAAAAAAACTTTGTGGATGTTGCATTGCAGATTTTGGATGCAGGCACCCATCATGATCTTGAAACACTCTTTGCCACGGCTTGGTCCATCTGGTATAACAGAAATCAAGTGATCCAAAATGGCTACAAAGGAGCTATGATAGTAAACCAGCTTAGACAGCAGCCTCCTGAAGTTGGGTGGATAGCACCACCTCCAAGTTTTTAAAAGATAAATGTTGATGGAGCAACCGATGGGAGTAGAAGTCTGTCCAGTGTAGGTGCGGTAATCCGTGACTGCAGAGGCATGGTAGTGGCAGCGAGGAGCAAGGTGATGAATGGAATGTATGAGGCAGAAACTACTGAAGCTATTGCAGTCGAAGAAGGTGTCCTCCTAGCCCGTGAAAGAGAACTTAATCAAGTTATCATCGAGTCGGACTCTCTCTCTCAGTAGTTCACGCTGTCAATACAAGCTCAAACATTGGAGAACTGGGATCAATTATTCAAGGAATCACAGGCTTGCTAAGGGCTTTTGGAAGCTGGAAAATGAAGCATCTGAAAAGGGAATACAACAGGGTTGCACATGAATTAGCACAGATAGCAAAAGCTGCTGGGGCTACTCAGACCTGGGAAGGAATAGACCCACCAATGCTGCAACGTCTCCTCCTTATTGATAGGGCGAAATGTTAATCTGTTATGTCTTTTATGTTCTTTCTATCCTCTGTTGTATTTCAATTTCAGTTTCAGTTAATGAAATTTGAGTTTTCCTCTCAAAAAAAAAAAAAAAAAAAAACAACAACAACAACAAAGGATCAAATTCATTCAAACAGCAGAACAACCCACAGAAACATAGCGTTCATACAAACATTATCAGAAATAATTATGCGTGCGTACAGCAGAACATAATATATAATTATTTGTCCTTCGTCAAAGACACTGCTAATATATGATATAGCAGGTTCCTCAATAACCCATTTGATCAGGCGTTAAAACTTCATTACTACTCTTCCTTCTCATCTTCATTTTTTCCCTCCTTACCAGCAAACTTAGGATGCGCGAACACTTCATTCAAAGTGTCATACCCGTTCTGCCAAAAATGAGAGAAATCATTCAACATCCAAGGAGGTCAACATGGGAACCAAATCGGTGCCAAATTCTGGGAACTGGTTTCCACCGAGCATACTCTCCACTTCAAGCGGAGAGTGTGGACGTGTGCTAGGTGTAGCAAATTGTGGAAGACTTGTGTCTCGTGCCAATTTTGATGGACTTGGAGCCAGGGACCATGGATAGTGTCAAGTTTGGTCCATATGGCACTATCTTCAGGCCAGACAGACAACTTGATCTTAGGCCAGTTTTCAAAAACTGCTGATGTTGCTATGTCGTACCCGTGTCTGTGCCCGTGTTTTCTAGCAATAGACAGAAGTTGCATCTTCATACTGCTGATACTCTGCAACCAGATCATTCATGTTGCTCTCTGCCTCAGTAAAACTCCACCTCATCCATCCCTTCCTCAGTATACCACTGCAAAAAAAAACCTTCCTCTTAAACATGGCCGTATAGATAGAATTTACTGATCATATCCATATTTCATATTTCAAATTAAATAACGTATACCTTGTGTACTTGTAGGCATACACAATATTCCAAAGATCAAGTTGTCTGTCTGGCCGAAGATCGTGCCCTATGGACCAGACTTGACGCTATCCATAATCCCGGGCTCCAATTCCATCAAAATTGGCAGTGGCACAAGTCTTCCACAGTTTGCTTCATCCAGTACACGTCCACACTCTCAGCTTGAAGTGGAGAGTATGCTCGGTGGAAACCATTTTTCAGAACTTGGCACCGATTTGGTTCCCAAGTTGACCTCCTTGGATGTGAATGATTTCTCTCATATCGTTCTGCCAAAAATGAGAGAAGTCATTCAACATCCAAGGAGGCCAACTTTCAAGTCTCTACTTTCTGAGATAAAAAGAAAATGAGGGATTGAAGGGTATTTAAAGTGGATGAGATCAATTCACATATTCACAGTTTCATAAAAGACAAAACATTACATTATCTCTTTCTGAATGGTAGATGAACGCTAACGCTATTGAGAGAGACGGGTTGTTATTGGGTGAAGTATATATGCTATGAAATGAAAGCTTAAAGCTTAAACTTAAAGAATGGTATGAAATGAAAGCTTCAAATTGAAGTAATGCTACGAAAGCTTAGTTAATTAACAGCTCGATCAACTTGAAATTCATACTGTCCCAACTTTTCTTATATTGTTAAAGAATCTATCTTTAGTTTCACACGACTGTTACAGAAGTTGTATTCATTCATCCACCGAATTAAGCTGGAATGCAAGAGCGTCTTCGTCACTTGGGATGGGAGCAAGTGCTTTAGGACAGTAGGGTGGCATTTATGGTCTGTCTAAATAAGGCATTGTATAAGCAAGTAAGCAACCATGATTGATACTATATGTTCTTCCAAATAAAAATGGAGATTGGAGAACCATTGGACATTTCGCATCTTTTCATTGGGTTCACACACCCTGTTATATTCTACTTTCTGAATTTTCATAAACTAGCATCATCACTGATTCACGTGGGATGTTGGCGAAAGATCTAGGTAATTTCAATTTCAGAGATCATTAAAATTCATGCCATGCCCACTACTGATCATGCTCATACTTACTGATATAAAAATTCATAATTGGTCATACTTAATGATATAAAAATACATAAATTACTGCCCACTGATCTGCAAAATTCCTACTATCACCTGTGGTGGTACAATTTGTGGACCACCCCTTAGGTCCATATACAAATCTCAATCAGCCCCTCCCCCTCCTATACCTGCATGCCACACTATGTTCTGTAGGCTACAAACAAACTATTTGTCATGTCATCAAATTCTATTTAAATATAAAAATCAACTTTTGTTACAATGGGGGGACATTGAGATATTAATATTGAAAACATGTCAGATATATTTTTTTTTTTGAGAAACAAAAACATGTCAGATATTAGTACCAAAATAATGAATAAGAAATTTGCGGTTTGGTTCCTTTAGTCTATTTCGATCTATTCAGTCCAATTTGTTCCATACAGTCCACTTAGGTTTATTTGGTTTAATTTGGTCCATTCAGTCCACTTAGGTCTATTCAGTTCAATTTGGTCTATTCGGTTCATTTGGTCCATTTCAAATCACTTCGGTCCAATTCAGTGTACCTACCTAAGAATGGCAAAATACAAGTTTAGATTGAGATTTTTATTAATTATTTGAGTAATATCAATTGTAATTATATGATAAGTTTTGGTTATCATAATAATCTCCTTAAGAGAATGAGAATTTGAATAATAACTTTGAAACTTAAAAATTTTAATCGTACCAAAGGAAATTAGGATAGTATAATGCATAATAAAAATAGTTAGAAGAATATTGACCATTTCCTAAAAGAATAATATCAATCAAAAACATCAAAAATTATAAAATTATATATTTGTAAAAATAGAGCGATGGAAGTTACTTTTTGAAATTGTTTAATTTTTAGGGAAAACAAATTATCTGCAATAAAATTTAAATAATAAATTATACATATTCAGTATAAGTTTCTTATGAGTTTTGATTATCATAATTGTGGGGACAATTTTTGCCTAGACCAAGTGTTGCACTTGTAGTCATTTTTGGCTTTTGGAGAGTCCCACATTGGAAGGGAAGCCTTCCTCTTTCTACCTTATAAGGCATGAGCCAAAGGAGTTAGAGTACCACTAGTTTGGTTAACCATACTAGTGGTACTCTAACTCCTTTGGCTCATGCCTTATAAGGTAGAAAGAGGAAGGCTTCCCTTCCAATGTGGGACTCTCCAAAAGCCAAAAATGACTACAAGTGCAACACTTGGTCTAGGCAAAAAATTGTCCCCACAATAAAAGCCTTCCTCTTTCTACCTTATAAGGCATGAGCCAAAGGAGTTAGAGTACCACTAGTTTGGTTAGAAAGAGGAAGGCTTCCCTTCCAATATGGGACTCTCCAAAAGCCAAAAATGACTACAAGTGCAACACTTGGTCTAGGCAAAAAATTGTCCCCACAATAATAATTTCTTGTAAGGGAATGAATAAATAAAAATCATACATGCATACATACATACATACATATATATATATATATATATATATATATATATATATATATATATATTTATTTATTTATTTATTTTGCTTGAAGGTATAATCAACCTCAGGCAATTCATTTAAAAGTAATAACATTAAAACAAATGAGTAACTGCCCTATAAATTAGATTTGTATATTCATAGCCTTAAAGTTTAGAAAGATTTTTACTTAAATTTAATCGGATTGAAGTGAACTGAAATGTTACATTAATGTGGCTCAACAAAAGTATAGCAACAATAAATATTATACTTAAGATTTTAGATATTACAAGTTTGAGATTTATATATATATTTTAATAAATTTGGATTTAGGATAGGTACTCTCAACCCAAATATGTTTTTTTCCCTATATATAAGTACACAAAATGGACCAAAGTAGACTAAAATAGACCGAAGTGGACACAAATGGACTGAATAGACAGAATATGACCGAATGGGAATAAGGTGGACCGAAGTGGACTGAATGGAACAAAGTGGACCGAATAAGACCTAAGGGGACTAAATTGGACGGAAGTGGACCAAATAAGAAGGAATGGACAAATTAGGACCAAAGTGGACATAATGGACCTAATAGAACAAATTGGACCAAATAGAAACATATGGACCGAATAGGTCCAGTGTCGACTGAATAGGACCGAAGTGGATTGAATAGAACAGAGTGGACTAAATAAGACCAAAGGAGACCGAGAAGGACCGAAGTGGACTGAATAAGAATGAATGGACAGATTAGGACCAAAGTGAACATAATGGACCAAATAGGATCAATGTTGACTGAATAGAATCGAAGTGGACAGAATAGACCGAATAGGATTGAGGTGGATAGAATAGGACCAATGTGACCAAAGTGGACCAAATATAACCAAAGTAGACCAAATAATATAACCAAAGTAGACCAAATATAACCAAAGTGGGCCGAAAAGGACAGAATGGACTGAATATGAACAAAGTGAATTGAATAGGACTTTTGAATATTTATTATTTTTATTGCATTTTTAGGGCTCATATTTCTAATTTATAATGTCTATTTTTTTTAAACTCAAAACTAAATAGTTTAGCTCAAATATAATAAATTTTCATACTTTTCAACCCAAAAATTAAGGAAAAAAAATGATTTTTCGAGCTAAACTTGAAAAGACAACTTACAAAAAGAATCAATTTAAGGCTCAATTAGTCCAAAATGGACTGAAGGGGACCGAAATTGACCAAGTGGACCAAATTGGATTGAATGGGACCGAAATGGATTGAAGTAGACCTAATTGGACCGAACAGCAATTATTTAATTTTTAGGGAGAAAAAATTATCATCAACAAATTTTAGAGAACAAATTATACATTATATTACAATTATAAAATAATTATTTATTCACATGCATTGCATGGGTCTGCAACTAATTCTATATAAATATAAAAGTTAACTTTTGTTACAATGGGGTGACATTGAGATATTAATATTAACTAGGGGATGTAATTCAAAACATGTCAAATATTAGTACCAAAATAACCAATAAGAAATTTGAGATTTGATCTACGCCTATACCAAAAACCAATTAATGTCTTGGTCTAATGATAAAGAGTAATTATCATAAGCAGATACCATAGGTTAAAATTACCTTTCTTTTTTTTTTCTTTTTTTGAGGATTTTTTTTTTTTTGGGTACTCTTGTTTGTTAAATGGACTATTTTTCTAAAAAAAAGGTAAATGACAGATATACCCCCCCTTTTTTTTTTGTCGGTACTCTTGTTTATTAAATAGACTGTCTTTTAGCTATGCAAATGTACAACTGTGAATTCCAGTAATTAGCTCAACTAGTAAAACATTTTATCTTCGAATAAAAAATCTGAAGCTCAAACCTTGATTATACCTTAAAACCAATTGCTATCTTACCCTTATGATAAAGAATGATCATTATAGAATAAACGCCATAAATTAAAATTTTCAAAAATGGCCGTTTGGAAGAAGAATAAAAAAAAAGGCTAAATAGTCATTTTCCCAACATATTTTAATCTAGATACTAATTGTTATTTTAACCTTATAATAATAAAGAATAATCATTATGAAATGAACCGCATAAATTAAAATTTTCAAAAATGGCCATTTGGAAGAAAAAAAAAAGGGCTAAATAGTTATTTTCCCAACATATTTTAATCAAAATTAGATATCATCACAGGTTGCCAAATCTTTTAATCCCAAAGTTTTGGGAATTGAAAAATTAGAGGATAAATTTTTTGCACTCTTCCATGCCAATCAGGGGCTGATCAAAACGTTAATACAAAAAAACAAATAATGTCTCCCGTCATATAAAATTAATAAAACTGCATTAAAAAAAAAAAAGAACAAAAACAAGGGTATCAGGTATGCCACTTCCTCGCTTTATTGTGGAAAACAAAAACTGAATTTGACTATATAAATATATTTACATACAACAAGTTATTGTTAGCCCAAAAGACAAGGAAAGTAGAAAAAATACTGGTTGCACTCCTCTCTTTGGTATCTGTATAATATTATGATCAAACAGCCTGACTCATGACGAACAAGAAAGCATGCGAACACCAGGCCTATAGGCCCAAGCAGGGGGCAAGCGAGCATATTTTTCCATTCCCGGTTGCTCGTCATATGGTCGTTCCATCAATTTAAGCAGCCTTCGAACTTCTCCAAAATCACCAGATTCAGCTACGTCGATGGCACTCTGACATAGGTAGTTCCTGAGTACATATTTAGGGTTCACTGCATCCATTGAGACCTTCCGTTCCTCATCTGAGATGCCACTAGCAGCCAGCTGCGAAAATAGAATAGTTCAGTGAAATAAATAACTAGTATATATAGCTGTATATATTACACTTCCCTGTCCATGCTGTTTTGACAGGACTACTATATAGGAATATGAGATAAAGATTTAAATTGCTAGAATTGATTATAAAATTATTAACGTGACTGAGGTAATGGGAAGTGCATGGCAAGCTAGTTTCCTAAAAACTACACCCTTTTTATGTAAATTATAATTCTAATTGTGGTTTCCAAGAATATGGAGGTAATGATTGAAATTGGAATGGTTATGATAGTAGCATGTTCTTCCACCTTCATGGCTACCCTACAGTTACAAAGATCATGCTTTTGTTCATCTTGGTAAATCATTGATACTGGAGTTAACCAAACATTTCAAACCAAATACTTCAAGCACTGCTAATTATCATCTTAGTGTGTTTTCAATGGGGCACATACTTATAAGTGATGAATGACATCACGAGCAGGTCGTGATAATGCCCACAAGTAATGTCAAAAGAAATGAGAAATCATAAAAATAAAATAAAATAAAAAATAGGGAAAAGACAAGGCATGCATGCACACAAGGGAGAGAGAGAGAGATTCAAGACTCGAAGAGGGCTTCTCATTAAATCTCTCTTTAATCTCCCCTTCTTTTATTAGTACTCTTTGATCATCATCTTTAATGCAGTTAACACCATTCAGGTCTCTTCTTTTCATTTCCATTGTCTTAGCAAATTTGTAAATATTCTTTTCTGCATCATTTGTCCCCAACTTGCTATATATTTCACCATAAGCCCTACATTGCTTATTCGACAAACTTCTTTACTTGCCTCTTCACCACTTTATAATTTTCATATGCAGCGTTGTCTCTACATCTAGTTAGGCTTCTATAGCTCTCTCTTTAATCTAATTGCTGCTTGAACTTCCTTTATTCCACTGCCAAGTCCCTTTAGTTGGCTGCCCGCATCTCTTAGATTATCCAAGCACGTCTTTAGCCAATCTTTTAATACTGCCATTTCATTCCACATCCAATCAACATCTTCATCAAGATGCCACTTGCCTTCTTTATTCATTTAATCTTTAAACTAGTTTTGTTTCTCTCCCTTCAAACCCCATCACCTAATTCTTGGGTTTGTCTATCTAATATCTCTAATTTTTCATCTTCTAATACTACTATCTAGTAGTACCAGCCTCTGTTGAGTGGTTATACTCACTCATAGTATCACCTTACAATCTTTACATCGACTATCGACTTTTCAAGTAAAATATATTTGACTAATGTTTGTCCTCCATCTTCTTAAACCAAGTGTTTGATAATATCAAATTATACATTGTTACAAAGTCTAAAATAGCATCTCCTGATTCAATCCTTACTCCCCCTGGCCTCCATGAACTTTTTAAAACCCCCACTATCTTTTTCAACATGACCATTTAGGTCTCATTTGCTAAAAATCTTTTCCCATTCGGTATCCCTTGAATCAATTCATCCAAGACTTTTTAATGATAAATTACTCATACACATGGTGAGTTTTAAACTCATGACCTTATCCTCCATCTATTCATATGAGAGAGTGAAGTTCCATTTGAGTCAAACTTCATCAGAAGAACAACCTAATTGTGTGAAAGTTCTCAATGTAGAGGAACTTAACCACTATCTCTTAGAAATTATTTCTACTTTAGGAAGTCAAACACCTATTTTGGTGGTTCAGACCGGGCAGTCCAGGAAACTACCTTAATAGGGGGTATTGTATGGTGCAGCTTGTCAGGCATAAGTGTGCATGTTTGATAATGAGAATACCAGCTGCTTCATACAAGCTCTCTTGGCAGGACAAGGACTAGATAATGGCCCTTAAGCTTCTAGGTCGAAAAAACTTTATAAGGAGAACCTAAGCTCCACAATGGTCTCCCCTCCTCAACAACAACCTGTTAAGCTAATCTAGTGCTGAAATTCTAATTGCAATTAGAATTCTAGAGGTAACATTGGGAAGCATACATATTTTGAGATCTCCAACTGACTGCTGTATCATCATGCTAAATCACAAAAGAAAATGACATATACAGTCGCAGAAATGAAAAAAAGAGCCCAAGAGCAGGGCACATGTGTATGCGTGTACCACGCAGAACTAAGGAAATGAATGCAATTTTATGGAAAAAGGACATATTCAGACCACCCAAAAAAAATCATCTTTTTTGAGAAGGTGGGGTTTGATGAGTGTCAAAAAAATCATCGTACCTCCTCTATGTAGACTGTAACCCAGGTGATCCATGCCTCCTTGCGCTCCTTGCCAATATCTAATAAAACAGCCTTCAGTGGGACCAACAACTCCTCTTCGGGAATGCTGGGATCTGCTTTGATATTTGAAAGCAACCGAAAGAAATTTGTGTAATCTACTTTGTCAACAGCCAAATTACTTAAAAGTTTACTGATCAACTGTTTATTATACTTTGGAAGCCCGAGTTTCTTGGTCATTATAGCTTGATACTCATCCATAAATTTGGTTCCATATCTGTAACAAGTCAATACACAAAATCTTCCATAAAACACCATATAAATTTAAATTTCTTTTAGAAGAAGTTTAAGGGATAAAAACTACCTTTCCATGGCATAGTTTGCCTCTTTCTCATTTATCAACTCAGCAGAAGATAGAGTTGACGCGAACTGAGCAATATTCCATAAGCCAATATCAGGCTGATTTGCAAAACAGTATCTTCTCCCAGGAAGATCAGTTGTATTGGGTGTGTAACTTGGATCAAAAGCATCCAGAAATCCAAAAGGACCATAATCAATGGTGAGACCCAAAATGCTCATATTGTCAGTATTCAGCACACCGTGAGTAAACCCAACACCCTGCCAGCATGCAACCAAGGAAGCAGTACGCTCAGCAATTTCCACCATCCAAGCTGATTAAAACCACCATTGGATACAAAAAGGGAAACAAATAGTTAGAATCATCGTCCATGATAATTTAATTTTTCTTCAACTATGAATGTACATACCATCGACTACACAAGGAAAAGAAAAGTCAGAATAGATCAAAGGCCCCTCTGAGAGTTGCCTTCTTTGTATGGACTGCAGCTTTGGGTAAAATTTTGACAATTGACAACTTAAGGAAGAGAAAGATATGGATTACAGATTGGTGCTATACGTGCAAATGCAATGGTGAATCTGTTGATCACCTTTTGCTACATTGCCCTATTGCTTCAGATTTATGGTCCATGATTTTGGGTTTGTTTGGAGTTTGTTGGGAGATGCCAAAATCTGTTGTTAAGCTAATAGCTTGCTGGCAAGGTAATTTTGCTCATCATCGGAATGGTCATATTTGGAAGGTTATCCCCCATTACTTGATGTGGTGCATCTAGAGGGAAAGGAATAGCAGGAGTTTTGAAGACACCGAAAGTTCTATGTCTGACCTTAAGTTGTTCTTTTTCAGAACCTTATTGGACTGGCTGTCAGCCAAGAGGAAACTTTCTTTATATTCTATTGTTGATTTATTAGATTTATGCTATTTTTGTAACTGATTGTTTACCCCAGTACATTTCTTATATACTTGGGTGACTCATTTTTTTCTGATCTATATAATTTTATTACTTATAAAAAAAAAAACCAAAACAAAACCATTTGTCTGCATAAAGTAAACAAGTCATGTTATTTCATATCATAAGCCACATATGCACTAATGCTGTGCATCTAGCACTAGAAAATGTACACAACCCACAGCTACAGTAATGCCATGAAACATGTACACAGGATATAGTACTGTCGATGAATTCAATCACACTAACCACATATTGCAACATGGCCTATATTATCTTACATAGACCTCTTATTTGACTCACATTCAGGAAGAAATAAAATGGATGTGGACTTCCCAACCAGATGGTATGTCTCTCAAAATAATAATTACATAAAAGCTGAAAACGTCAAACTTGGATTGTAATTAGGGCTTGCATCATAATTAGGACTAATCAACCCAACCAAAACCGCCCAACCTAGTTCAAACTGAATAGAAATGGGCAGTTCCGAGAAGTGGTGCAGTTGGCAGCAAGTTACAAGTGATAAAACCCGATCAAATCAAGTCAGGTCTTTAGTTTCCATCAAGGACACCCAATAAACTCAACCTGTTCAAAATCTTTACATAATCTATTTATTTGAGGTGTCTGTTTGATTGAGCCTTCAGATTTCTTCAGGTGCCTCTCTCTCTCTCTCTCTCTCTCTCTCTCTCTCCCTAGATCCAAAATCGTGCTTCAGAGTCAGACCCTCCTCCGATCTGACAACGTTAGCAATTAGCACAAATACCTGGCCGCCATGCACACCCAGCACTCCACAGTCGTCAGATCCAAGCCCAATGGCTCCATCGACAGTGGCAGCACAGTTCTGCCAACAACAGTCTGCATCACCTCGGTGCTGAATGTCAGCCAGTTCCAGCCACCGATGATCTGCCGCTCACCACCATCTTGAGTAAGCCCAACCTGCTATCGAAACAAACCTGATCGTGAAACCAGATGAGAGTTTTGGGCAATCTAGATCGATCAATAAGTCAACAACAGGTGGAGATGTTCTTAACCTGAACGGGTCAGGTCAAGTGGCGAGTTAATATCAAACTCGAACTGACTCAACCCATGATCATCCCAAATCGTAATCGAGAACAAAACTTAATTTGGACATTGTATAGGATTGTGTAAGCCCATCCTAAACACTTTCCAAGCACAATTTATAAAGCTACAATACCACAATGCTATTCATAGGGTCAAGTAAGCTGGTCCCAGCTGAGTACCCTGTAGCATTCTCCAACATCATCAACCAAGTGTCCCAAACAAGTATCCAAATAAAAAAAAAAAAAACAACATCAATGTCGTAGCACATAGTCAAGTGAACTCATGCTATTATAGCAGTCAGATAAGGCCACAGGAGTTCAATAAATCAGAAAATTATGATTTGCAAACCCTGCAGTTCTCATGCGTGCTAAATTTATCATCTATGCCACTTGCAACAATAACATTATTCTCAAAATGAAAATTCAGTACCTGCATATTTGTTTGAAGTTAGATCCACAACCGAATGATCTTCATTGCCTGTGTCGAAAGATAAACTCTCACTTCTACTCATGTTCTCTATATGAGGAAAGTGGTGCCTAATGGCATAGTCTGCCAAAGCACGAACAATTCCAAAGTCCTCTTTCCCTCTAAAGCCATGTATTTGGTATGATCCAAACCGCAGGAAGGATTGGGAAACTCTACAAACAATTGCACCAGGCTCATCCTTTGGATTGCCACTTCAAATGAAAACGTAAATTAGTATCCACATGATTAACCAAGTCTATGTAGTATAACCAAGAGTAACTGATACAAGACTAAGTGCTACCACTTTAAATCGTAATCCAGGTAAATTTTATAATAAACCCTAGAATTTGCCTATCCCAGAGGATTAACTAGAAATAGTTAAATGTAGTGCAGATCCAAACTAAAAGTACTGAAATTCTGAAAATCCAAAGAAAATATAAGGAACAAAGGGAAAAAAAAGAGAGCAGAATTTTTATTCTACTCAAAAACTTGAACTTACTCACTTGTTTCAGTGAGTAAGTTACTCGTTTAAATTCTGAATCCTTAAGATCTCACATGGCAAAAGAATTCTATGTCCCAGTCTATCCCTAAAGAGAATTATGCATTAAAATACAAGAAACAGGAATATGGGAACAAGTCGTGAAACAGATGAAGGTATACATGAGCCAGATATTCATCATAAATAAAATTCTATGAACTTACTCATAAAACATGTCTCGAGACACATTTTTTCCTGTTGTGACAAGACAAAGTGCACGAGTTGTTGGAATTCCCAGACTATGCATTGCTTCACTGCAAAGGAACTCTCGGATGCTACTACGGAGCACAGCAAGGCCATCTGCAAACCGGCTGTAAGGAGTCTTCCCAGCACCTTTAAGCTGCAGTTCCCACCTTTCAGACTTAGAATTAATTATCTCTCCAAGTGTTATTGCCCGACCATCACCCAACTGTCCAGCCCACATGCCAAACTGATGCCCTCCATAGCACTGAGCATAGGGCAAGCTGTACAGATGAAGATCAATCAGGGTTGGATGAAAAGTTATCAAGGGCTAGATTATGATTCTTGTAACAAAAACTTAAGTGAAAACACTTACGCTCCTGCCAAAGGTTCTGCCCCAGAAAATAAAAGAGGGAAATCTGGCCTTTCAAATCTGAAATTCCAGAACAAGATTCCAATGTTAGTCCAAATGGATTATGATATACCTACTGCAGACAGCAAAGACGTAGACCTCGGCATAATCCATGAAATTGATAAATGATCAAGGATTTTTTTTTTCTTTAGTTGGTAAGTTACACACGCACCCCATAAGACTTGAACCCACGACCCCACCCTCCATCCCATTACTATGGAATGAAGGAATTCCATTTGAGCTAGAACTCATTGACTTGATAAAGGATGGATTGTAGCAAACTAAAGGTCATAGCAAGAATCAAATAAGATAAACAAAGAATTCAGCAGTTCTTGATATGGCAAGCTGCTAAAGCCCACATGGATGCATCAGACATTCTAATAGCTAACCACAAAGGCATCCACAGGCAATAATCAAAATGTAGGATAATCTGTATCGCATCACAAAGTAGAACTAACAACGCCGTGTTTACCATATGACTTTAAGTACACTTAATGGTGATAACTGATAACTTTACCCAAGTACCATTCTCTATATGCATGAAATGGTCATTTTAAAAATAAACATAACTCATTAACTTTGAAATGGACATCAAAGCCAGTCTTCCTAAAAAAATTCTTCCAAATACATTCTTAGATTCAATTATAAATAGTCTCAAGAACACATCAGCACACGCTCCGACATGCCAGGGCACAAAAGAAACAAGAAAACTCACTCTTGAGGATCCAACTCAAGCAACTCTGCAACCGATTCCGACCATGCAACAAGCTGAGGGTTCTCCACTTCGGCCGATGGCAACACTTTTGTATAACAAGCGTGCAAAACCTAAAAAACAAAAGCACACAACCATTGAATCAACAAGTTCATTGAATCACAGCCGTCAGATCAATATGCACAAAACATAGCACCAATCTCTGGCCCAAGATTACAAACTCCTATTACCTGCTCTTCCCTCATTCATTCCTAAATTTAAAAATAAAATAAAACACTAGCAATTAGGTCATTTCTTAGTTCAAAATCTTAACATATTGTTCTTTATTCGATAGCACTATAATACAAAAATCCTAAATCACTAAAGCAAAAATTCAGATTCTAAATACTCAAATATTTTCTTAATCCAAAAATCACTATCAATCACCTAATTTCACTTCAATTTAGAAATTTGCAAACCCTAAATCACTGCTCTTCATTCAGTGTTTGTATAAAAGGAAAAAAAAAAGACAAAATCCAGTCTTTCTTTAATTTTTGATAACTAGATAGCTAGGGTTGGGTGGATTTGAACCCTAAATATCTCCATTGGTAAAGGTGCCAACCAGTTGAGCTACACTCTTGGCAACAACAAAAAAATACATATAAAGGAAAATATAAATAAAAATTCTGTCTTACAGCATAATATAAAAATTCCATGATTTTCAATTACTCAATCATTCCTTCTTTCTTTCTTTCTTTTTTTATTACTATAATTTACTAGCAATCATTTCATTTTAAATTACATATATCCTAAATTGTTATTCTATATGAGCTAGCTGCATAAAGCACAAGAAAAATCCAGTTTTAAAAAAAAGCATAATACAAAAGCTTTCATGATTTTCTTCTCTTTTTCTTTTCTTTTCTCAGCAACCGAACAAAGCCTAACGCAAGATACTTGTAAAAAATAAATAGAGCTAGAGTTGACCTCTCGGGGAATAGTATCGGTTCTGCGATCACCAGGCAATGCAGTGACGAAGGAATGGTCCCAACACAGATCTTCCAGACTCTTCTTCTTCTTCTTCTTATCGTTGTTGTTCAACAAAGCAGGTCCCTCTTCTTCTACCTTATCATCATCAAGGCTCTGATTCTTCAAATCACGAGCCACGGAGTCGACGGCGGACTCGGCGAGGTCCGGTGACGGCGGCGAGTCCATCGGAACACCCCTACTGCTGACGTGGCATGCAAAGGAAAAGGCGGAAGAGGATGGCGGTGGAGGAAGAGGAAGAGGAAGATGGCAAGGTCGAGATTTTAGGGAGTGAAAAGGGTAAAAACGGAAAAGGGGTTTTGAAGAAGAAGAAGGGACGCGAAAGGCGGTGAAGGATAGAGATGAAGAAGAGAAGAAGGGTATAGATGAAAATGGAAAAGGAGGAGAGAGTGAAGACAGTGAAAATGGCTTAAACTGCGAGATATGTGAAAGCAGCATTTTTTTTTTCTTTTTTCTCTCTTTATTTTGAAATGTTGACTAAAAACTATATCATAGTTTTTTTTTTTTTTTGATAAGAACTATATCATAGTTGTTGTTGTTATGTTGAGTGTGTGTACTTGGTCTGAACGGGTGGAAAAATCATACGTGACTATTGTAAGTTTGTAACGGCCTGTACAGTGTACACACGAATGTACATTACAAATTTACAAGACTAAATCACAACCACAAACGTAGAAATTAGACAACGACCCAACTATGTGGATTCTATAATTAGCACAAGTTATATGATGTACATCGAGTCCTGTTCAGACTGAAATTTATACAATTTTGATTCTTATATTTTTAACTTGTAATTAATTTAATCTATGTTATTTTCAAATTTACCGTTAATTTAGTTCCTATTATTAACTAAATACAAACTAAGCTCAAACCTTCGGGAAAATATAACTTCAACAAAACTAAGACGACCAAAAGCCACAAACCAGAGAAACCATATATAGAATTCCTTAAAGACCACCCTTCTAATTCATGGGCAAGCCATAATCAAAAGGACAAACAGATTGAAGAGGTTTAAAAACAAAATTAACCAATCTCCAAGGGATCCTTTCCTTTGGAGCCTTCAAAGCATCAATACATAACCAAGAGTCACTTGTAATAGTCACAATCCTTACACCAGCTCTGCTTGCCAAATTTAGTGCTAACAATATAACTTCAGCTTCTAATTGGACAGACCAAAAAGAAACTTATCAATGGCTTGTCTCATCATGAAATAGATTTTTAGATTGAAGTCCTATTTGATTTCAATAATTTCAACTACTAAAGTCTTTTTTAAATAGTTAAAAAAATATATATATATTCTCTCTGTCTAATCTCCTAAAATTTTGCATGATTATCTCTAACACCTAATATATCTCCTAGATTCATATTCTCAACATATGCATATTATATTGCTTAAAAGGTTGAAGGGATTCAAAGGGACTGCAATATATTCGCCTAATACCCTGACTCAACTTTCCAGCAAGAACCATTTTAGTGATTAATTTCCTACCGTTTAAAATGGACTTTAAAACCCAAGAGCCATTAGCTTTAGATGGAATGTTCTTAAAATCTTGTAACATGGCTCTAAGTTGTTTGATCCATGCCTTATCATCTTTGATTAGGATGCTTCACCTTGACTTGGCCAAATGGTGCATGATTGATGTTGATGATGCACAAGATCTTCATGAGCCACTTGTCCAAGCAAAGCAATGGAAGGCCTGCAATACACAGTGAATAGGGAATACTCAATTGAAGTAGCACTAGTAATGATGAAGCTGAAAATTCGACAGTCATGCTTTCGTCAATACGGAAAGCAACCTGAAAAAAAGAACTTAAAACAAAGTGGGACACTGGTGTAGTGTTGGCCAAAAACCTTCCGATGACTAAATTACATCAAACTAGAGAGTTATTCAATTACTCAAATCGGAGAGTATTCACTTGGTAGTTGTAAAGCTAAAAATTGTGTGTACCTTTTTCTCTCTCTGTCTTCCTTTTATAGGCTTCATCCTCCATTTTTAGGGATTAATGCGTCTTTAATGTTTTTAGTTCTGTTTGCCGTAAATGACAATCTTAATGATATTTGTCCGTTGGTCCGTTCGTTACGCCTATGTATGGTTGGCTCGTCTTACATTACGACCTGTGAAAGTCTAACCTTTTGATATGTCATTAAATGCTTCTTCATTCATCAATGCAATGGACGATCATAATTATTTATGTCCTCATCAAGGGTGGTGCCGAATAAAATTACTCCACGACTTAAGTCAGACTCACAAATCCAGAATATCAAATGTTTAACAAAGTGTTTTGGAGTTTTCCTCTCATACCTGTGGCCTAGTGTTTATATAGCTGTCTGATATGGTCATCAACTCTACAATTTGCTCCATTTTACATAAGGAGGGCGTGGAGGATGTAATGGCTTCATTCATGGGCAAGAATTTCGGGATTCATGCACATGTTTGGCCATTATGGATGAACAGGGTGAGGATCTTGCTCTCATGCCTGCAAATCATGTTCTTTCCAACTTATGAGTTCTTTGTCTATTGTCCTCATCCACTTTTAGGGTGGACGACAATTTTTGGACGTGTGAGGAGATTTAGAAGAGTGTAGGAAGACCACCATTAGTTGACTTGCTTGCATATGGTAAGTTTTTAGTTGATTGTATGTTCACTTTGATGAGTGAGGAAAATTTTAGAATGATCAATTACATGGTTATTTTATATGATATGATCTAATAACCTAATGGAAGTTTGTTACTCTTGATTTTGATTAAAAAGTGAAGGCTTGATAAACATTAAAATGAAAAAGGGAAGAAAATGGTAAAGATCTAGGTGCAGCATCCTATATTTTTCTCTTTTTCTTTTTTTTCTTTTTTTTTTCTTTAATATCTTGTGTAATAATCTAGGCAAAAATACATTTTTGGTCCCTATATTTAAGATATGTTTTCAATTTGGTCCTCAAATTTTTATAACTTCATTTTGGTCCTCATAATTTTAAACTTCCTGTCATCTCACTTACAGAGAAAATTGGACCCTAGAAAAACAGTATTGTCATTCTTGCAGCTCATGAAGCTTAAAATTGGTTATAAACTAAAACATTCAGAGCAAGATATTACGGTCCCGTTTGGTATGGAAACTCAAACACATGTTTTCAATTTTTAAACAACATTACACTTATTTTCACACACTTTTTCACTCACACGTATTTCCACACATGTTTTCAAACAACAAAACACATGTTTTTAAGTGCATGTACCAAACACCCTCTACATTTCAGAAATTGAATCAACCATCACTATGATACCAGCTCAGATTTCTAAATGAGGGGACAAAAAACAATTGCACTAAGAACGGGAATCAGAGAGTTTCAGACATTCACTCTGGCATCTCCTTAAGCAAACGTCATTCCAATTAGGCACTTGATGTTGGTTAACACAAACAGTGCGAGCACAGGCATCAGCACATGCATCGAGCTCAGATACACCACAGACAGTAACACAGGTATCACGAATTGGGTCCTTCGAGAAAGAACCAACCTTTTTCAACATTCTCTTTGATGTACATACCCTTTCGCAAACAAAAATGTCATCAGAGCTCTTCTCCCTCCCCCTGGCACTCTTCAGCCTCTGCTCTTCAGCATTCTTTTTCTTCATTCTAAAAGCTTGCCCTGCTATAACTGCTGGGATAGCAGCCCCCAATAGGGACCACCACACTTCCACCATCACCGAAGCAGAGGTCAAGCTCCTCTCTTCTTCTAATCTTCTGCACTTATTTAACAAATGAGCACAAAAGTTACAAACTTTGATGTGCATTTAGTCTCTATTTTCAATGTCAGTGCATAGATTAATATAAGAAACTTCACAAAATGGAAATCATGAAATTCATGTCATGGCTTGAACTCTAATGAAAGCAGCAATATTGTCAAATTAACAGACTCATACTGTTTGCAGCAAATAGAAATTCTACAAGAAATGAAATCAGGAAACGATATCAACATGAAGTTCAATGTCCACACCTATTGCAGAAATGGAAAATCTTTATATAAACTATACTTTCATATATTAATAAATAATTTTTTTTTTTTATAATCTGGATAATCATATTATGATATAATATGAAAATGACTATGTTGTTCAGCTTGGTTTTGGAATCTCATCTGAGATACTAACAAGAAATCCACTAGTCAAGTTCTTAAGCTGCAAGAACAACAATACTGTTTTTCTAGGGTCCATTTCTCTTATGATAAATAATGGTAATTTATTAATAGAATAGGTTACTTAATGTTCATGATGATAAGCACACCATAACCTAAAGGAATTATGCACAAAGCTAAGTGATTATGTGAAATCTAGAAGGGGGGTTGCTATTTGTAAGCACCCCAGGCACGAGACCAATCAAACAAAGTTCTAATCAACAATAATTCCAACCGAGTCTAGAATCAGTTTGTATCTTCAAAAATACAGCTATTTTGCTCCTTCCACAGTAGCCATTTGTTCAGGCAATATGAAACATAACTTTTTCAAACAACCCATTTTCAAATAGTAAAAAATTGAACTATACCAATCAAGCACTTATTGTCATCTTTTCTTCCCTAGGTAAAATCTGAACCTGAGTCATACCTCAATCCCACCCCATCCTTAACCACCTAAGTAACACTAACATTATCAGTAACCATTCCAATGTACTACCACATAATCACTAAGAACAATACTAAAGCCAATTATGATTACTCAAAATTTTGCTATGCACGTCTATGATTCATAAAAGAGCAACTAAAGACAAACCCCAACAAGAAAGAACCATTAAAACTGTCACAAATCAAACCAAACACCAAATAGTGTAAACCAGTTTCAAAATTAGTACCAGACATTAAACCGAATTAAAATTCGGGAATTGGGTTTTAACCGTTTCAATTTTCTACAAAATAATCACAGAGAAGACCCTATTTAGATCAGTAGCAACAAAAATCAAACTCAAAAAAAAAATCATAGCATTTACAAGAACCCCAAAAGAATTCCACACATAATATTGAAGCAGAGAGAGATAGAGAGAGAGACAGAGGGTCTAACCTGGAAGAAAGAAACTGTGTAAAGAGTTGTTTTTTTTATCAGATTAAGGAGGTGAGTTTTGCTTTAGCAGCTAGAGTGAGTTCATTGAGACAAAGAGTTTGAGACTGAGAAAGAGAACGAGAATGTTTTTTTCTTTTTTCCTTTTTGTTTTTTTTTTTTTTATCGGGCGGGTCGGGTTTCTGCTCAGCCCGTGGGTCAGACCCGCTTTTTATTTCTCTGAGTCTCAAATTTCAAACCCAAAAATTATTTTATATTACATTTTGGCCCCAAAATTCTAAGAAAATTACGAAATCAAGCCACAAACCCAGTTAAACAATTCGATCGCGGTTCTATCACTCTCTGAACCACAAATTCAACTTCTTTGGAGCTTTTCTCACCGAATTACGCTTCGAAATCGGACCGAATTTCGGCCAATCGATATCGTTTCGGTCCGTACGATCTGTATCGGCCAGTATTACCTCGTGTTCTCCAATGATTTGATCGAATTCTCAAAGGATTTCGAATTTTCGACGCAGTCTTCGTTTTGGGCGAAAATTTTGATTCGGTGGAGTCATGGATTTCGTGTTTGCAGATAGCAGTGGTGAGCTTTAGTTCAAAGATTGTGTTTTTTTTTTGTTCAATTTGTTTTCTTGGGTTTTAATTAGCTTGAATTTCGTGAAAATTGAAGTTTGTTGTTTGTGGATTTTGGTCGAAGTTTGACACTGTTCATGTTGGCTTTGCAGTTAGTGTTTTTGATAGGTTTGGAAATTGTAGTTTTAAAGCATAGAGAAGGAATTACTGAATTAGGGTTTTTGAACTTATGTACTTGATTTCTGGTTGAAATTTGATGCAATATGCTTGAATTATTGAAAATTTTGATCGGATTCTGGTGCTGTGGCTCGTGTTCTTGAAAACTTTTTCGGTTTTTCACACTTCTTAGTTACAAATGAGGTTAATTTTTTCATGGGGTTTCTCTGTTTGGACTTAAAAATTTAGTTGGAGTAGTGTTTTTGATGAATTGAAGTTGCTTGTTTAGTAATTTATTGGGAATATCCGTTTTCGATGTCTAAATTTAGTTTGTGGATCTTTTGGAACTATGTTTATGTTAAATTTTGAATGGCAGCTTATGAACCAGTTCCTTTTTTTCAGTTTTTTGAGGTGACTGTAAATTGTGTATATGAAGAAATCAATGATAATCTGCTGTTTCTGAGTCTTTTGAAAGTGGATTTTGGGGTTTATGATATATTTAAATAAATGTGATGGATAAAAAACTTTCTAATTTGTACTTTGGGACTGCCTAAGTATAAGTTTTTGGTGGTTTTCAAGGGTTTTTACAAGTTCACTCTCAAGGTTTCAGTTAGGCTTTTTATGAGTTTGATTTAGCTTATGGTTTTCACTTTGGAGAGGTTGGTGACTAGAGATAGGAATTTTTTTTTTTTTTTTTTTTTTTTTACAAATTTTTGTATTCAATTTCACATGTGGCAATTCCACCAAGATCTCTTCTTTAGTTGGGGGAAGCATCTGGACAAATCAAAAATAAAAAGTACTAATTCCCATTCCCTAATGTTTTTGTAAGCAGATTTATATGAAACTAACTTTGTTTTGTTACCATATTGGGGTTGTAGAATAAGAATCCTTTCATGTACTGAATATTACAATATCTACTATTTTTTTTTTATCATAATACTTTATTTTGCTAGGTCAATTGGGGGAGGGTTGGTAGGGTTGGAACCCTAGTACCCAGGCACCACAAGAGGTGCTAGAACCACTCGGTATCTTGAACCCTTATTATATCATAATACTCATCTTCTTCAAGATTGATGAAGTAGAGAAATACTTAAGATGCAAACCTAGTTTGCTTATCATATACTTTACTATGTACTTGTCTTTTTCATGATGTGCACATGCAACAAACATTTCCTTTGGATGGTATGATAGTTGTGGGAGAAAGTAAAATTTTCTAGTGAAGTGGGAAAGTTTTAATTTTGGAACAATGATATCTATGTGTGTTTACCTATCAAAAAAAATGATAATTCTATCTTTGTGTGTGACATTAATACTGGTAAAGAATGGTAGACCCAAGTTTTATGCTATGTTTTGCGTGCATATTTTTGCCTCTTATTTCTATTGGATTATCTAGCCAACAATGTTATTCTCTGTTTCAATGAGATGATGCATCAGCAATTTTTGTCTGACCCAATTGAAAAATGAATAAGAAGTTATTTTATGTTGATATATATGTTCCACACTGCTATGCCTGTTTCATGATGTACAGAAACAGTAAGTGGCCTGCTGTTAAAACGTGCATTAATTGATTATTTTGTTCTCAAGTGAATGTGATGACATCGTTGTTATTGCATCAGAAGCCAAATCATGTGCGAGTTTTTTTATTATTGGTGATATATTATAAACCCAGTGCAAGGGTTTTAATTTTATTTCTTTTGAAATTTCTGAGAATATTTGGCACCTAAATCCCAGAAACTTGCTCTTTTAATAACTCCTTTTAATCTGAAACAACTGCAGGAACAGATGATGACCTTCCTCCTTCACATCAAAATAGATTTCAAAGATCAGGCCGTGCTTCTGGAAATGGAAGATCTGCAGTTGTAGGTTCTGCTCCATTACCTAGGATGCATGGCGATATGGAAACCCAGATCCACCTCATTGAGCAAGAAGCATATAGTTCAGTTCTTCGGGCCTTCAAAGCTCAATCTGACGCAATCACCTGGGTATCTATTCATTTCTTCTGTACTCATTTGTTTAATGAACATTGTATTTATTGGGTAAGAACACCTTTGTGCTATGTGTAATTTAGGACAAGGAAAGTTTAATTACAGAACTTAGAAAGGAGTTAAGAGTTTCAGATGAGGAACATAGAGAGCTTCTATCCAGGGTTAATGCCGATGACATCATCCGGAGGATAAGGTCTGATTACGTTGGACATATTCTTCTGAGTTACGTTCATATAGTATCTACTGACTTTTAGTCAGGTTTGTATTCTAATGGGAAGTGTAATCAATTATGCTGTTAGGGAATGGAGGAAGGCAAGGGGGCTCCAACCTGGCATGCACAGTGCTTCTCAGGCTGTTCATGATCCCATACCTAGTCCTACAGTTTCAGCGTCACGCAAGAAACAGAAAACATCACAATCTGTAGCTTCCTTGTCCCTAGGAGCACCATCTCCTGCATTGCATCCATCTGTGCAACCATCTTCATCAGCCTTGAGACAAGGTCCTTCTCCAGGATCAAGAAGCAAGAAGCCAAAATCGGTAAGTAATATAGTTTTGGAGAATTGAACAATGAAATCACTACTTCCATTTTGGATGTCATTGTTCTCTATTTTCTTTTAAAGGAGTACATCCCCTGCTGCATCTTTTGCAGTACCCTTCTGCAGGTCTTACAGGAAGGGCCCCAGTGTCTAATTGGGGTTCTTCAGGTCTCTTTGCGACAAAGGAACCTGCCGAGACTGCAACCCAGGATCCACTAATTGGTAGAAAAGTATGGACAAGGTGGCCTGACGATAACCACTTCTATGCAGCAGTTATAACTGACTACAACCGTGTGGAGGTCCGTTTTAATGTTGACTACCCAATATTAAAGTAATCCATGGGCCTCCATTTATCTTACTATAATCTCTACATTTTATAGGGCCTACATGCTCTGGTGTATGATATTAATACAACAGATGAAACTTGGGAGTGGGTCAATCTCAAAGAGGTAAACATTTTCCATGTTCATAGTCTCAAGGAATGATTCATTCACTTCCTAGTTCCTAAAGGCTTTTATAACCTTTCTAGGCTGATTCTTAGGTTACTATCTGTGAATAAATTTTGTTTGTGTTATTTTCAAACCAGAGACAATTACTTGATTGCCAATAGTACAGTTTCTTATGCCTTTGCTTAGTCTTTCCTTTATCCTGTTCTCCTCTTGAGTTAATAAACATATCATTTAAACATCACTTCAGGATTAGAGGAATCTCATTTACTTATAACTATTTAATCTTTGAATGCTAGATATCTCCTGAAGATATCAGGTGGGATGGTGAGGATTCTGGAGTATCTCGTAAGAGTGGCCGCCCTGGACCAGGCCCAGGCCGAGGGGGTAAGAAAACCATGGCACGTGGTGGTGCAGTTATTGGTGCTGGAAGAGGTAGAGGAACACCAAAGGGTCAGTCGAAGAAAGATTTCCCGTTATCACAAAATGGAATTAAGAAGAAGGCAGTAGGTGATATTGAAATAGTTCACACAGATACTCTAATCAAGGAGGTAGGAAGGCAATTGATTATCAATTTTGTTCTTTGAGCTTCGCAATTGATTATTATAATTAAATGCCAATGTAGTGACTTGCTTTTCGCTAATTGCCTTGCAATTTAACCAGGTGGAAAAAGTTTTTGATGCTAGTCATCCTGATCCAATTGAAATAGAGAAAGCTAAAAAAGCGCTGAAAGTAAGAGCCAAGCATCTTCTTCTGCTATTTATCTTGCATGGTCTTTCATTGCAACACTTGTAATGTGTCCTTTGAAATGCAGGACCATGAACAAGCACTGGTTGATGCAATTGCAAGGCTGGAAGATGCATCTGACGGTGAAAGTGGTAATAAATAACTAAATAACAAATAACCATGTTATATAATATATGAAGTTAAATAAAGTAGTGCTGCCTTCTGTTGTATCTAGTTATTTTAGTTTTTTTTTTTTTTTTTTTTTTTTTTGTATATTTGAATTTGACCGGAACCAGTTGTGTATGATCTTTAAATTAATTGTCAATCTTTTTTTATCCCCCACTAATTGAGTTTGAGTCTAAAAAATTGGGACCAAACTGAGTGCCTGGTGTTGTACATAAAGAGTTCATATTTAGTTGGTTATCATCTCCTGACTTATTGGGGCCCAATATGGCACAAAATCGTACCTCATCTATTATGACCTTATAAATCTCTAAACCGGTATGCCCTACAATTGTCAATGCCAATTATAGTGCATTTATGTTTCTGGGAAAGCAACAAAAGGTTTTAATAGTTGTGTTAATGATGAATACAATACTTTCTTTTTTCCTTTCTCCTTTGTTTTCCAAGCAGATCGAGAACATCCATTTTCACAGGGGCAATTAATGGACCAGGAACAAGGATGGAGGAAACAGCAATATGATGAAATGGGTGAAGGTAGAGTAGTTGAAGGTTTAACTGGGGATAAAATGGTCAGAGAGGCTGGAGTTGCATCCGATGATCCACCAGATGTAGGCAATGGCATATGATTTAAGTTGTGGCTTGTGCGTGTATGCCTGTATTATTTTGTGTTCTAATTTACGACCAACTAAGTGTAAGTTAACTTGGCCTATGGTCTCTTACTTAAAAAATTAGGCTTGGTTTTATTGTAAGTCTGACTAAGCTGGGAAAATGTTGATGTAAAAAATATACTTGCCCATGTAAAAATTATTTAGATAGTGCATGCTATTCTCATGGTTCCCTCTCTCTCTCTCTTGTTTATATTATTTGGTTATGGTTAATTAACAGGCCAAGTTCTTTGGACAGTAGGGGAATTTTTCACTGTGATGGCACAGAGAATCCAAAAGAATAATCTATAACCCTGCAATAAACAAAGGTGAAAAATCAGCATATACATACAATGAAGAGATAAATCCCAACCATAACTCAGCGAACTGGATAATATTACTGCAATGAAGCAATAAACTCAATGATAAGATTCACCATCTGAGCATCATAATCAGGCCCTTCCATTTGGAAATGGCCTGCCCCCTCTATCAAATGCGTCTCAACACGTCCTGCCGCAGAGCTCAACTTGTTGTTCAGCTGCTTCACACTAGTAAATCCATCCCTAGTTCCCATAACAAAGAGTTTAGGCTTAGGGAACTGTAGGATGTTTTTGTGGTGCCTCCCAAAAAGGATTGAGGCAATCATGCCAAAAGGGTACCCTAGACTCACATAGCCCACAACTTGTTCTATCTGATCAACAGCAGATCCTGCAATTGGCGCACCTGTGACAGAAAACTCATAAATTCAATGAGGATTTCATGCACTATTACATCCTTTGATGAAGAATGATATCATAATAACAATAGAGGAATGCCTTTGGACTCCATCTATTTTTCTAATGAAACTGTGCATGCCGATATATAGGTTACGTTTTACATTAGACAAAATTTAGTGATAATTGAACTCTATCCACATGTTGCATGGGTTTAATTTGATTTGTCAACCTGTGATTTAAAAAATTGCAATTTTCAGTCAATCCTTAAGAAGTATCAACCCGAGATACATTTTAAGTAATAATCAGTCCAAAATCACTAAAAAGTCGCATGTTTAAATCATGTTTTTGAAATGTAAGTGAAGAAAATAACTATTGAAAGAAAGAAAACCATTACAATCTAAATAAATTAAATTCATGAAACAAAGGCAAATACAATTAAACCGTAGGTTGATAAAATACAACTTTTTAAAACCACAAGTTGACAAATTGAGTTCAACTCAAAGTAGGAAAAGTGTAATTAACCTTACAGAATCTAAATTCTATACCATGCTCTAAAACCAAGGATGATAGTGGCATGTATCTGACTGCAGCATCAAGCATTAACCCACAAATAAAAAGGTTGAAAAGAAATTCCATAATTCACAAAGGGTCAAAGAAACATGAGAATATAGTAAACAGTGATTAATTTTGCTTATAAGAACAAGGCTGTTTTTATTATATTCAAGTTAACAGGTTACGAGTTATCCAATATGTGTAATGAGTAAAACTCTTATTTAAACAGATAAAAGCATGTCTATTAACATCCTAATGCAATTAATGCTTTCTAAACTCTAAGGCACGTAGCATATAATTTTACACTTGCACAATTTGTTCCTCATTTCAATACATCTGTCTCCCACTATACTAATATCCACAAGATTTTCTCTCAGAATAATCACAGATATGTAAATAAATATGTGCAAAGGAATCATCCAAGCCACGTAATCACTCAAAGCACAATAATTTGTTCCCCCCAATCAATAAATTTCTGCATGTAAGCCTCAAAACCAACCTTAATTCCGCAACTTAATCCACAAAACCTATTCACCTTTCCCTTGTGATAGATTTTACTTCACGTAGTCACCTATGTGGCTCACATTTACATTGGATTTGGATAGACTTCAAGGATTGCTGGAAAATAAAGAGCAAAACTATTGTAGAAAACACACAAACACAGAGTGGTTCTTCTAAAACGAAAATCTTTAAGGTTCAAAAAGAATCCCGTGCTCCCATGCTTACTGACACAGATTTGTGATGAATAAAGCTATATGCCAGCCTCTAATCCAAAAGGTGTATTACCATAATACACAAAACCAGCCAGTAACAAATATATAACAGTTGAAAGCATTATACACCTTTAGATTTGTAATACTAACATATAGACAATTTAATATTTTTGCAAAATTCAATACCTATGACTATCAATCAACACGGAGGACAGAATCTATAAACAGGTTGCAAGAAACCTCAGATATGATAGCTCACTTGTTTCACTTTTTAATACCATCAATTAGTATAGATCATCAATACCCCCAACAGGTCTGATTTTCTGCTTTCTAAAACAAAGCAAATCACAGATCAAAAAAGGAAATTTATATCAATAACAAACAGAAGTTAGAGATATCCACTCCATCAAACTTGAAAATTCACTATATGACACAGCAAATTAAGCAAAATTGATCTAGCCAGTTATATCAGACCCACTTAAACCAATCAATCTTCAATCAAATGCTGTATCTTTCTCCAGATAAAAGAAAAATATAGCTAATACAACCTAATAACCCATATTATAGATCTAAAATCCAAACAAGCAATCTAGACCAAATCAACCAGAAAAGCAATCTAGACACTACCAAAGATTTTTAAAAAAAAAATAAAAACGAAACCTTTTAAAGATTTTTCTACCCCAAAATAGATAATTCATAACTTGATCCATGAAAATTTGTGGCACAACAAACCAAGCGAAAAGGAAAAGAATCATACCTGCAGAAGAGCCCGCCAGCAAAATCCTGTCAGACGAGAGATTTTGACAGACCCAGTTGCAGATAGCAATAACATCCTTGATTTCTGCAAAGCCAGTGAGAGAAGCCCTCCCACTTGACTTCCCAGCGCCTCTCATGTCAAAGGTGACAGCTCTGTAACCTTTGTCAGCCAACCCAGCTGCTATTCCTTTCAAAAGGCCTTGACAACCACCCAAAATTGAGTATGGGTGGACAAGAACAACCACCAGGTTGTCCTTGAGTTCTTCTTTGGGTTTGAACAGCCTTGTGTGGAGCTTCACTCCATCGCTGGTATCCACCTTGCTGGACTCTACAGTACAGTTTGACATCTTGCAGATGCAGAGACAAAAGACAGGTTAGTGGAATTAGAGGAAATGGCTTTTTTGATGTGTGTGTGTGTGTGTGAGAGAGTGAGAGAGAGAGAGAAAATAATTAAAATGTTGGTAATGGTTGGACAGCAATAGGAGAAGTGATAAAGACCTGGGTCATGGAAGTTGTATTGGGCTGGTTTTTCTGAATGAGAGGAATAAATGTAAAATGGTCCTTGGTTTGCCCACAGCCATGGCATTGATAATATTTTAATATTTTCCATTTGCTGAAGTGTTGGTTTGGCTAAGTTTTAATTATTATTTTTTTTTTGTAATTTTTTTTTCAAATAAATTAATTTACTTGTAATTAAATTATTTTGATACATATCATATGGAGGGAAGCCCAATCCCTATCTCTTAGCACACATTCTCTCTCTTATCTCAATCTCATATTGTTGTGCATTTCCCTTATCTCTCATCTCTCTTGCTCTCATCAACCATCATTTCATTGGATAATTGGAGATAGTAAAAATGTTTTCACCTCGCTTTATTCTGCCCTGCCATGTCTCACCCCAAATCGTTGTCATCCCTATCTTACGAAAATGTATCTCATGAAGCAATCTCATGAGATATCTCTCTCACAACATGTGAAACTCACATCTATGGAACTCACACATGTTGTGCTTGTGGGATGGATTTCTTATAAAATAGTCTCATAAGATAATTTTTCCTACCTTATCCTTATAACTAGCATCCCTCCATATTTTTAGTATGTATAAATTCAACTTTTAGGGTTTCTTTAGCTGTCGCTTACAAGAATTAAGATAATTTTACATATTTGAATAATATAGAAAATGAAGAAATCATGGTTGGACACTGCTCTATAACAGGCCAATTGCTTTTTTTATACACAATAATAATTATTTATAGTTTTAAACTGTTAAAACAAATCTATAAAAATATGACAATAGCCAATTTTTAAAATTATCTTGAATAAATGACAACAAATTATATATATATATATATATATATATATATATATATTGTAAGGACACGATTTGGAGCGACCCAAGAACGGTACTGGGTTCGCACGTAAATAGGCCCTCACAATATCATTTATAGAGCGTGGGTTTGAAAGGCTAGGCCTTGATCACGAGTTGGTGGTTTTCCGGAGTGTTCATACATAAATAAAACGTGTACATACATAAATAGATCGTGCACGCTCTGGGAGTCTTTCTCCTAGAGGTGGGCTGGGAGGCTCTGGTTTTGGCCATTTTTCCCAACGCCTCCTATGGATTACTTACCCTTCCTTTTATACTAGTCTGTGTTCCTTATCCTTCGTCCACGTGTAGGGTCGACCTTTCAGGACTGATACTTGTCCCATCAGCCCATACTCAAAGTCGTTGGAGGTGGTTGTAAAAGTTGGGGAGTATGGCTCTGTCAGGTGCAGAATATTGAATGGCAGTAAGGGCAGCTTTCCCTGGTTGTTGCTCTTTCCAACGTTCCCTTTTCTATTGACTTAGATATTTTAGATTTTGTTCCAGCTGTTCTTGTACCATTTTTACCCTTTCTTTTGGTGAGACCTTGGACATGCCGAGGACTGAATCGTCCTCGGCTGTGTCCCAAGGTTACTTCGTACTTATACTACCGAGCCTGGGCTATAACCTTCCTCGGCTCGGGCCTTGGGCCCTAACGAATGAATAGGCCAGGACCACAACTTACTGGGCCCCACATATATATATATATATATATATATATATATATATATATATATATATTTAATTATTATGTCTGTGTAGTGAATTGTTTTGCACATATGAGCCAAAAGATAACGTTTATTTTGTAGTATAAATATACGTTTGTTGAGAGGACTCTATTTTTGGTTACACTATGAATGGACCCCAATCCCAACAAGTTTAATGGACAAGACTGCACTACACGGTCCTCCAAGGTCACAAATGCCCAACTGTATATATTGGGCCCTCTTTTGATCCTTACAGCAAACAACAGGCCCATTCATGTAGCTCAAGCCCACTACACTTAAAACTCAAGTAAGAGGGGTAGTGGTTTGGTAATTGGCAGGTAGGGATTTAAAATTAAATGCGGTGTTTATTACACACACTTTATTTCATACAGCTGTACACGCACATTTTGTATTGAAATAGTGACTTAAGTGCAAAATGTGTGTCAATGTGTGTGTGTATAGGGTTGTGTAAAATAAAATGTGTGTAATATGTTTTAGCCTTTAAAAAATAGCTAACATGACACTCGTTCACCTTAACACATGTATGCTTAGCTGCATGCTTCAAGGGAATGAGACCCACAATTTAACTAAATGTGCATGCCTCTCTTAAATCACAATACAATTTTAGCTCTCTAAAATAATTTTCAATGGTTTATTGCAGTTCAATTCATAGTCATTCCCTCACTTTCTTCAGCACAAATCTTGGCTAAATTAACTACTATGTTTCCAACAGTGAAACTAGACATTAATAAACAAAATCTCCTGGAGCGTCTTAGACCTACTAGACATCAAAATGCCCAGTAGCCTAAGCCACCCTATCCAGTATGAGCAGTTTTCCTTGAGGATAAGACCATATTTCTACGACTTTCATTGGAACATCTTCACTCTCATTATTAACAAAATTACTTAACCACAAAAATTTATTGTACTTTTAACAAAGAGATGAAAAGGGTATCAGTTATAAACCAATTTCCAGTTGTTACTTCTCTCTTAGATATATCATTCTCATCACGATTTTCATTAACTTCATCTTTGTTAACTAGCCCCTATAAAAGAACATTGCTTATTCTTCTAGCAAGACCAGTTTCAATTCCATGGTTACCACAAACATATCTAGTAGAATTCAACATACGTCCAACAAGAGAAAGGAGAGAAGTACAACTTAACTATTTTGGCCAGCACTACATGAATCAATGTTCTCCCTCTCCAAATTCACTTTCTCTCTAACTTACTACTTGATTTTAACACATTATTTTTGTTTTAATATTGGTTATGACTATATAATCTGACGGAAGATGTTTGTATCACTTTGTTGAACTCTCAAATTTAGAATTGCTAGACGGAGTTGTAGCTTAAACAAAGTATAGAATCCTGGACTGCCAGCTGCAATCTACTGCCTAATGTCAAATTACAATGTTACGAGTAAGAGCATCCACAGCAGTGGAGCTAAATTTTTAGTAATTTATCTCCACCAAAAGTTACTTTATCTTTTTTACCTATACACATGCTGCAGTAGTGGATCTATTTTAGCTTTCAACATAATAAAATAATATAAATATCACAACAAAATATTATAACCACTATAATAAAATAATATATTCCACTACCAAAAAAATATTACACCACCAACCTCAACCACCTCTACTGTCAACCACAACCACCACCACCACCACCGACAGTCCACAGCAAAAAAAAAAAAAAAAAAAAAACCCACAACGAGCACAAGCCCACTGCCACAAACACAAACACAAGCCCACTTGCCCACAACAGATCGGAAAACACCAACACCACCACCACCACCACCACCACTACCTGCAGTCCACAGCAAAAAAAAAAAAAAAATCCACAACGAGCACAAAAGGAATGGCCTTCGGTCGGCGCAAAAGGAATGAGCACAACGAGCACAAAAATCCATCGAAGCCTAGCCCAGCCCAGTGTGAGGAGTGGTCGGCGCTGGGCTGGGCTTCGGTCGGCGCTGGGCAATCGAGCTAGAGAGATGAGGGATGAGGGAGATGAGGAAGGCCGGCGAGCTGAGGGATGAGGGAGGCCGGCGAGCTAGAGATACCGGCGAGCTAGAGAGACCGGCGAGCTGAGGGATGAGGGAGATGAGAGACCGGTGAGCTAGAGAGAAAAAAAAAATTGAGGAAGAAAGAAGAAAGAAGAGAAGCCCGAGAGAGAGAGAGAGAGAGAGAGAGAGAGAGAGAGAGAGAGAGAGAGAGAGAGAGAGAGAGAGAGAGAGAGAGAGAGAGAGAGAGAGAGAGAGAGAGAGAGAGAAGGAATGGAATATTTTAATGAGAGAGGAGAGAGAGTGTAATAAAATTTTTTTTTTTTTTTTTTAGCTTTGAGCTACAGTGCACATCTAAAGATAGATGTGCACTGTAGCTGAGGAGCTAAATTTTTTAGATTTAGCTCCTCTGCTGCGTGAAGGTTTTTGGATATTTTGAGCTAAAAAATAGCATTATATCTATATAGACCCCATCTGACATCTCTCTTCAGATCTGACATTTGTAGCTCAAGCTCTAAATAAGCATAAACTTTTCTAACCATAAAAATGTATAGACTGTCAAGAGGCATGTGATCAATAGATTAATTGGCTATATAGATGTGGATAAAAGATCTCGCCATTTATCAAGAAATATGAGAAACATAAGGAAAGATACCGAACAAAATCTTTCAGTGAAGCTCGGTTTCTCCTACTGAAAAGAAAATGAAGAGGAAAACTGTGTTTCACTACAAGCAAACCCGTCTTATTATTTGGTAAAGGAAGAATCAACTTTATGAAGGAAATTCATGGAATCAGATCACTAACAAGATTAATCAAATTACAAGGAAAATCTGTGAACTTTTTTTTTCTTTTTCTTGTATTATGCTCAACGGTAAAACAAAATGTTGGTCAGTTATTTGAGACAATCTAGTATTCACCAGTATTTATCACAATTTCCTCGGAGGATCACCATTGGTGATTCACCAATGTTCACTTTTGGATCATGCAGTATATTCCTTGACTAAGATGCAGTATATACACTTCTCCTTTGAGGCATCACTTCATCACCTTCCTGAACACTGTCAATCATCAACTGCAGATGCCAATAGTCGCATGAAGATTTAAAAACTAGCCAGATAAGCTTTTAGAATTAATATGTCATGAAATCTTCAAAGCAAAGTAATGGTTATAAATGCAGAGGTTTTACATCAACTCAAAGAAGAGTTTACATTACTTACCTGCCAGTCCTTATAGTCGAACCTGAGAACAAAGTGATAATAAGAGACCTCCCCGTTTTCTATGGCCAAAGCTTTAGGACCATTCCTTGGGGCTGATTTTAAGCACAAGGAAGCACCAGGCAATTTTGTTTTATAATTGCAACACTGAGAATGGTTAGAAAAGATTTCCAATAACAGATATTGCAAATGAATAGGGGAAAAAATAGCTTTTCCTTCTTTAAATGAGCTCACCAATGAGATGGTTCCCTTCATCGTCTACTGTAATTTCAGATCTTCCATCTTTGACAAGAAATGAAAGAGCAAAGATGTTTTCCACAGTCTGAGAGAATGATGATCTGTTTAGCACCAACTTCTCCAATGGGATGCACTTCCGCTTTTTCAAAGTTTCAAACATTGTGATAACATTCTTCTCAGTGTCAGTTTTGCTATCAACAGCTGCCTCTTCCACCTACAACACAAGTCACAATGTGGAAGCAATTCCATGTCATAAAAGTGGCATGAGATGTTATGTTGTCCAGGATATAACAATTTGCCAAGCACAAAGAAGAGTGACATAGAATGCAACCTCATCAGGACAAACAACCTTCACCGCTCTCTGACGTTTCCTTTGAATCATAGACATTCTCTTGGTTGGTTTAGTGTCCATTGGTCCAAGCCTATATTAGACTAGGATCATGAATAGGAGGAACCGTATATAATAACCTGTCAAAAACCAGAAAGTACAACAACAACAAAAATGTTTACGTAGTTGCCAATCCTGGTGCCTTTCCAAATATATGAGATGTATCCAGGCCCAATTTCCTCCAGGAAATAGAATTGCAAGTTCTCCCTGGCAAACTTTTCTGTGCATATTGCTGCATCAAACCTCCAATGAACTTTGAGATACTATTGGGGTTCTGAGAGGATTTGAGAGATGAAAATAAGGTCCTTGTAAGGTCCAGAAGAATTTCTGCATCAGAAACTTGTTCTCGAGGTTTCTGAACTGTGAATAATGGAAAATGAGTGTATTTGAGCACTATTAGTAAAAGCATTACAAATATGATTTATAGCAGGGGAGTGAGGGAAATTAAATTACCTTGCTGATGCAATTTCTCTACATTGCTAATAATAGATGAAAAATCATCAAATTCTTCCCTTTCTGCTTTATTTTTTCCTGCACCATACACCAACATTTTTAAATTGCCCAAGAGTAAAATCAGAACAAACAATTTATCTACTGTAGAAGATAGCAAAGAATGAATATTCATACCTATTACTGAATCCTTGAAAGCAAGATAGTGCAACCTCAGAGTACGGAAATCCATCTCTCTTTGGTTACATACAGCAGATCTGACACCAACTTCTAGTTCAGGTGAACCACATGCAATACCTTGTGCTGTTGCTGTCCTCATATTCAGAACTTCTCAGCTGATTATCTTATTCTTAACAACTCATATAGCTGTAACATACAGCAAATTGTTAAAAGTAAATACAGCAATCCACAAGAAGAGGAATCTGTGAACATCAAAAGTACCTGAGTTTGGTAATTTAAAAATCTAATAGATACACAAAATTTGCCTCTGCATTGAGTGTAAGATGTTTGCAAATATCTAAGAGCATTGGCTACCGATGGTCATCATTTCCTTAGACTTGATTACAATATCAAATTATGCTTTGTGACAATTGCTTGTTAAATTACACCATCATCAGTATATATCTCAGATCAGATGCATGATTAATTGCAGATGCCATTTTACTAAGGTCAATGACTTAAACTTGATTACTTTATGCTTGCTTGTTCTGCAATATGGCTACCTTCACTTCGTGCATAGTTTGTTGCATGTGCCCAAAAAATCACATTTAACCATCTTTTACTTTAGTCTTCCTAGAGGTACTCCTGTCTCATCACTTTAACATCCCCATTTCAGCTATCCAGAACCTATGACCATGCTAGATGTTGGCTACTCAAAGTTTCACCTCATAATGCATTTTTTAGTCATATAAAGATGTTCAATCATGATCATGCATAAAGTATATCATATTTGATTACACAACATTAAAAAATATCAATTTACAAACACTGACATAAGTCATCTTTCCCACAACATGCGATTGTACTAATGATCTGGTCCTCCCTACTGATATCAGAGTTACCCATGATGAATAATTGCAACTTATCAGGTAATCAATAAGAGCGACGCCACATTTACCACTCTACCTATCTAATCTTCACTTGTTAGATGAAAATTTGCTATCCGAAAATATTTTAGAGTGCTATTAGGGATATTACAAATTGATGTGTCGACTTCTAATTTCTAAACATCAAAAAAAAAAAAAAAAAAAAATTAATTAAGTAATTTAGTTTATCATGTTGTTTATGTGACACTAATCACATTCATTGTCATGTCAATTTATAAACCATTTATGTGGTACAATTGATAGTATTTTTAATATTTTTAGTTTAAAAAAAAAACATTTTCCAAAATTTTAAAGTGGCATCAATGTGGATGAATTTATTCAAATTCTTCCGAGTACTAAAGATTTACCATGCTAAAACCTTTCATGATCAATAGCTTGTTCTATTTTCCCCTTACTGCCTTCCATTTGTATTGCATGAAAGCCGGAAACAGTTTCAAATTACTTGAAATTTACAAGCTCGTGATCCGATATTCACATAAACATAAATAAATAATTCAGAATTATATAAAGCAATATCCAGTGATAAGTTAAGAGAAAGAGGTACTACAATTATGCACAATTTTTTTTTTTTTTTTTTTTTTAATTTTGAGATACATATCAGATTTGTCTAAAAAAGCAAGTTTCATTATCTTCAGGTATCTAAAAATCAATTTCCATAAATTCAACAAATTGATATTTAAAATTTTTTAAAAAAAAAAAAAATCAAAGGAAATGAAATGCAGAAAGATATTGAAGTAATGAATGAGGTACTAAAAATTGTAGTATCAAATTCCATACGCATCAATCAGTAGAGTAAAGTAGAAAGAGAATTTTGAGGCTCAATTTCACGTGATCCTAAATTTTCCAGATTTGTATTTACACAGTGTAGCGTCTAAAGTCGAAGGCCAAAGCTATTCAAATATTCGATGCAATACAGTTACAGACTTACAGTCTCTCTCATCCCCAAACTGCCATAGAAGACTTCAATCAAAACCTACACACATATATACACAAAAACAGAGAGAGAGAGAGAGAGAGACGGTACATGTTGAAGAAGCACAACCAAGTTGAAGCTACGATCGCAGAGAAAGATAGGATCCAAAGAGAGAGAGTCTGAGTGAAACAGAAATTTGAAAAAAATGAAAAAGAAAAAGTGGCGCGACCGACCGAGCTTTGTTTAATTAAGCCCATATATTTATATATAACAAGCGAGCCCATATAGCCCATTTATAAGCCCAGTTCTCCAACAATTATTAGAGCATATCAACTACAATTAGCCCATGTATAAGCCCAGCCCATTTATTATAGAGAACAATACACATACATATATTTGATATAGGAGATAAGTGATACATATATTTGTACCAGTGCACTATAATTTTATTTTGAAATCTTTTGTAATAATTTTTCTTTATAATATATATGTATAATACGCATTACACGTGTTGTATGCATGCTAAAAATCTCTCTCTCTCTCTCTCTTCCATAAAAAAAAAATGATACAAAAGAAAGGAAAAAAAAAATGAAGTGATGTTTGTAATATATAGAAAACCATTGAAGATGATAATCACCAAGATAAGAAGAAGAGAAAATTAAACTATCGATGAAAAACCATTTGTAATCTCCGATACACATTTAATGGAGGTAATGTTCAAATTTTAAGGAAATTTAATTTTTCTCCTTTAAAAAAAAATGGTAAAAAGAAAGCTTTACCTTACTAATAAAAGAGTAACAATATATAATGCGAATTACAAGCTAATCAATGTTACGGACTTATGGTCAACTAAAAAAATGTTATGTTCAACTAAAACAGATAAGAGAAACTGTATCCCAAAGCCCAAAATTGAAATCCTTAATGATGAAGCTAAAAATAGTCGTCAGTCGATAACCTTATCAGAACTTATGACGAGATAAAGTTTCCTGCAAAGATAAAAGAGAAAGACACCAGAGTGGCATTAGCCAACAGTTCTCCGATGATGAAGTCAGTAGAGTTCTCAATATCTCTCAGAGAATAAGAATGTAATTCTGTAGGTTTGAATTTGTGTACCTTTCTCCTGGTGCTTGGTGGCTTATTTATAGCCTTAGTATAACTGTTGGGAGGCTCATTATAAGTGTAACTGATGGCAGCCTCTTAATGGCTTTCTTGGCTATCTTTTGTAACGTATGTTTGAGCTTAAATAAGGCTTAACTGACTCATGGTTGGCCTTTTGACCATTGGAGTTTGTCGGTGACGAAATCATTAATGACTGCGCCATAAATCTTGTATGGACGTCATCTCATTGACGACCCTGTGGATTATATGCTCGTCATCTGTATGGACGAGCCTATAGAGTGAATTCTCGTCAGCTTGTATGACGAGCATGAAAGGACGACCCTATGGATTGTATGCTCGTCATTTGTATGGACGAGTTTATTATTTGAATACTCGTCAGCTGTATGACAAGCCTGTGATTTTAGTACTCGTCACTTGAAATTTTGGACCATTAAATATTCATTTTTGTTTGCATTTGCTAGGAGAAAATAGGATTAATCCATGATATCATCCTTCCTCATAAGTTTAATTATTTTTAGAATACCAACTTGAGTGTGATTTATCTTTTCTTGTAAAACAATTGCTTTGGTGTATACTATTTTCCATTCTTTTAAGATTTTCCTTTTAACCCTCTTTTATCTTTCCAATGGTAAAAAAGTGTTGTTATCTGAACTATTTTGAAGGAAAGGCCTAAACTATCATTATTAGTTTTATTTTTTCTTTTTTTTTTAGTGCAATTAGTAGTTATATATTAAAACAATGGTTTTGAAATCTCCTGGAGTCCTGGTACTATTTCCCAACCATTTGAGAGAAGGTTTGAATTGGACTATGTGAATGTGAAGGGTAGCTTTGTTCTTTTCAATGTAAACAACATTCATATAAATTGATTTAAAATGTTAAAGTAAACAAGGTTATTCATGGGCCCAAGAGGCTTGAATACACTGAAGAAACAAAGCTATAATCAATGAAACGTGTGTGCTTCTAATCTGTACCTAACAAAACTACATGTGCAAGTTCCTTTGCATTAGAGCCATAATCAATGAAATCATTGAAATGTTGACAAAAAGTTAAGGTTAGAATTATCAAGACAAATTAATTAGTGAAAATAAATAAGGAGTTGAAAAACCCCGATCCCCGACATCACAGTTCGTCGTATTATTTATCTTCCAGTATTTTTCTTCGATTCACAGTCACTTTCAAAAGGAGGACTTTAACCTTTTTTTTTTCTTTTTTTTTAATAAACTAGAGGACTTTAACCTCATCAAATGGCTCAAGCCTCAAAGCAAAATTGGTAAAGACTAAAGACCAAAGAGGTCTTCTCACGTGCCTAATGATGACCATTTAAAAAGCTTGATTCTTCTCAAGATCTAAAGTTATCATCAAAGGGCAAAGCAGTAGCCAATTTAGATTCTGTTCATGCAAATGGTGGATATTCCTTGGTTCTCTCTCATTTACAAACTTCCCAAGATTTCATCAATTTTCTCCAAAGATCCTTAGCAAACTTTTCCTAATGCATTAACATCTGATTTTGGTTTTAGCCTTTAGGTCTCATTTTGAACTTATGTCTTGGCTTTAAATAAGTATGCAAAACATAACAACCTAGAAAAGCTTATCTTTGATTTACCTAGATTGATTCAAATTCAAGAAGCAAACAAACAAAACAATAAATCTAGTGGCAATTTTTTTTATAATTATTTTGCGTGATCTGTTATGATTGGTGCATAATAAAAACTGTATAAATGATAAATCTATGTAAAAATTATGTTGCTCAAATAACAACTTACCACCTCAACAAGTTGTGAAAAATTGTGTATACACACTCTAAGTTATATGTTTAGTAATGTTTCTTTTAATTATATGTGTTTACTATTTAGTTCTAGAAGTTAATAACTGTACGGACCGAGTATGTCAACCTGGCTTCGAGCGTAGGCCCATTCGTCGAATGTTCTCAGCCCAAGTGGCCGACCTGATATGGGCTTGACCGAACATTCAAGTTGGGCACTCCTAGAGATGCCATGAATAAAAGATAATGCCTTGGAGGAGACGCAAGTTACAAGAAAGTCATGTCAGCAATAGGAGGTAGATCCCTTCTGGTCAGCGATGTGATACGGAGGGATCCACTGACATGGGGAAAATCCCCTCATCATGACAACTCCACTAAGGGAAGAATATAAATAAGGGAGAAGAAGGAGGATAAAAGGGCTGGAAAATTTTGGGAAGTGAAATAGGAGAGTAGTAAGGAAAGAAATAACTCAGGGATTAAGGTATCCTGTTTGGATTTTAGGGTAGGGCCTGACTATATAATTATCCTCTCGGTTGATCCAAGATCAAGGGAATTTAGGACCAAGAACAACAATTTAACTCCCTCAGTAACCTTTAAAGCCATTTCTTGGACCTTACATTATAAGATAAGCCCAACTCAGGGTACAAGTAAATTAGGGATTTGGGCTCAAGACCTTAAGGTTGTTGGGAAAGGACCTCTACAATAAGAGCAGCTGTGCCAAATATTTGGCCAAATATTTGGCACATTTGGCACACCAAACACAAAAAACCCCCTTTATCAGATGTTCCAAATCTTATTATTTTTGCCACATGTGAACAGTACCCTCACAAATTTGCCACTGTACGGACAACTGTGGCATAAATTTTTATTATTCTTTTATTCCACTTTCTCTCTCATCTCTCCGTCAGTCTCACCCTCAAACCCCAATCCTCTCCTCTCAAACCCCACTCTGTCTCTCTGTCTCCCACTCCCTGTTTCTCTCGGCACCGTCGCCCTGCTCGACCTCGGCGCCTCCGTGCTCACTAAAACGCTGACGTTCGCCACCGCGTTCTCCGCCTTCGGAGATCCGATCCAGTGGCTCATCGCGCTCGCTTTCTTCTTTGCCCGCGGGTTCATCAAGACCGGGCTCGGGAACCGAATCACTTACCAGCTCATCGGGTGGACCGATTAGGCCAAGGCGGCGATCGTGCCTCGGTTGGTGTCGTTGATTGTTGGAGTGATTTGTAATGGGGTCTGGTGGTATGGGTGTGGGGTTTTGATTTGTGGGAGCAGGTTTTAGGTCGTGGTGGTGCAGTGGCGGCGTGGGGCCGTGGTTGTGGCTGGGTATTGATCAATCAAAGATCTCTCTCTTCCTCCAAACCAAAATAAAGCAAGAAACACATCCAAAACCTTAAAATTTTTCAACAATGGCAGAGATTAACGGCTCTCTGCGACAAACCCATCCAGAAAATCCCACACTCCAAACTTTCTTTCATGCCCTCAACCCCATATCTCTCGTCCTCTCTCAGAATTCAAACTCCAACCAACCCGTCCCTCTCAGACTCACCACAGAGAGCTTTATCATGGAGAGAGGACCCAGGTACGATTTAATTATGGTTCTATGGGTTATGGGGCCTGGGGCTTCCGATTTGGTGTTGGTGGGCTATGGGTTTGTTTTGAATTGTGTTTTGGGTTGTGGAGGATGTGGTGGTTATGTGGTGGTGGCTGTTGGTTGTTGGCAGCAGTGTGGTGGCTGTTGATCGTGATTGATGAGTTGTAAATATTATTTTAATGTGTAGGAAATATTATTTTAATGTATAGAATTGAATGATAAAACATCTGATAAATGGGATGTTGTAAAATGATGTGGTAAAATAATAAAGTAGGTCTTTGATGTGGCAAAATGGCATAATTTTTGCCACATCTGTTGTGGATGCTCTAACAAGCTAAAAACTAAGCCTTTCTAATTCATTTGAGAGGGGGATGGTGGAGGAAGTATGCAGAGATCATTTGCTCTTAATTTTCACTCCACCATGATTCCTTGAAGAGAATATGCAGCTCAATTTCTGAATACCATTCATCAAAACAATAATTAATCTGCAAGATTCCAGGCAAAGGTATTGTACTGGAACTCATCCCCAAAAGTCAACCTTGTGAAAATTCATCACCTGCCTTAAACTTTGTATTACTATTTTCTAATTAGCCTATCATAATTCATGCCACACATGGTCTTATGTTTCATCTGTAGTTTTTTTTTTTTTTTTAACTTGTCTTTATTTATTTGTTTTAAAATGCTTATTAGTGAATATAGAACGTGAAAAAATAATTAGGATTCTTCTGAAGAAATATTTAAACCCTCAATTATGAGATAAAGAAATAAGTAAATGAACCCCACAACGTTGTGAATCCGCTTATTTTGCTGAAATTAAAATTTTTTTACTGAAAGTACCGTAGATAAAGGTAAAAGTTAGCTGAAATAGTACAGTATGACCCATGAATAGTACCAAAAAGTATAGTGGAACCTATGACTAGTAACAAAAATAAGCTGAATAATAAAATAAGTTGGCAAAAAATAATTTTTGCCAAATAGACATTTAATATATATATATATATATATATATTGTTAATTCCACAAAGAGAGAGAGAGAGAGAGAGAGAGAGAGAGAGAGAGAGAGAGAGAAGCATAATAATATGCTAGTTAGGCATAATAGCATGATTATATATATTTGTAGTCAACTTCTCGAAAGTGAGAGTAAATAGTTGCAATTTAGGTATGCTCAAAGAGAAATTTGAATGATGAATTTCATTTTTCTCTTGCATCTTCTAGGATTTTGCATTTTATTTCTTTGATCCAAAAGAAGGTATAGTACATAACCCTGCTTCTTGGTTCTTTCTGTCTCACCTAATCAGACATGTACCAATTATGATCCCTCATGACTTACCTTCACCTTGTTTCTTCTTGCCTTTTTCTTTGCTGCAAATCATGCATGCAACCAAATAAACCAAAACTCTCTCGTGTCCTTACCCATATTTTCCTGCTTTAAATTGGTCTTCCATTGATTGTTGCAACTATCTTGGTGGAAATATATCGTTGCTATTATCATCTAATTAATGGCTAGCCTACCTCCATTCAAATAGTTGTCATATCTAGCAATCAAGGTTTTCAGACCCGGACCGTTCATTGAACCGTAAAAGGGAGAGGTTCAAGGTTTTTGAGGTCGAACCATGATGACGTCATAATTAATTTAATAATTAATTAAAGCCTAAATATAGATGTAGGGACTGGGTTCGAACACTTCTTTTGGGAGTGAAGCGGATTCGAGCCCAACTAGCCCAATACAATAAATTTGTAGAGAGTAGGTTCAAGAACTAGGTTTTAGCGAGGATTACAACGACTGGACGTGGTCATGAACGGGTTGAATAACAGATACACAGGCTAAAACGGGAAACTCCGTCCTCGGGCCTCTTGTCCGAGGAGCTTAATGTTCTTATTATTTCTTTTACGCTAGGTTACAATGGCTCTAGAGATGATACGTAATACTACTCGCCTCTCTCTCTTCCTCTTTTTTCCTCCCCTTTCATGGAGGAATTCTTACATTATATAGTCCTTCTCAGTGGATCCTGACCTTCCACCTGTTGATCAGGCAGGTTACTACTTGAGTGCTTGTCCCATCAGTCGCCTTCCCCCATTTTCTGTTAGTTGCAGCGACCGAAGCCACACTGTTCAGGGGTCCTTTCCCCATTAATGCGGCCAGAACATTAGTTGGCGCATTCAATGTGGAGGTGACAGCTTCTCCTTGAACCGCTCCTACACTGTACTTCCGCACGTGTCCTACTGTACTCGCCCTTTCCTCTAGGAGCGCTCTAGGGGCTGCCTTTGATGGCGTGCCATTCTTTCCTCCTAGGTTCTGGGATGTCGAGGACAGGATTGTCCTCGGCTACATCCCTAGGCCATTTGGACTTTCGTTGCACGTCCTCGGCAACACCTATCCTCGGCGTGGGCCTTGGGCCTTAGTGTGAAGTGGGCCGGTATCACAAAGTCTATGGCCCCACAATAGCCCCTCAAAATCCTGCTGTCCGGCTCCTCGGACGAAGAGGAGGGTTTTGATGACATTAGGCCTCTGTCATGGCTTGTCAAGCCTTGTCATCTGTCAATATCAGAGCCTCTTCGTCTGCCTGAGGCACGTTCTTGGCGCCTTGATATGTGAAGCGCGTCTTCATTAAATGCGGGCGGCTTTGTGCTCCCCACGTTCAACGGTGTGATGGTGATCTAGCAGTGGAGATTTCCTCACCTTTATGGGCGGGAAAATCCGCACAGTTATTTTTAGTGGGAGGTATAAATAATCTTTGGAACTGACTTGCCTCTTCACTTTCGCACTTAAGAGTTCTGGCGCACATATCCTGGGTTCAGTCAAACTTCCAGCCAAACTCGAGTCTCTTTTCAGCATAAAAAGCCCGTCCGAGGAACTTTTCCTCATTTCTGTAAGTTTTCTGATCTCACTAACTCGTATTTCCTCTCTTTTGGGTTTATCTTTCTCTCGTTCCTCTCCTTCTCCCGTCATCCCCTGAGTCTTTTTAGCGGTTTCTAGAGATGGGTAAATTAAAAAAGTTGGTTGAGACCGAAGAGGCGATGGAAAAGTTCATCGCCGACTATAGGATACCCTCCAATGTGGGTTTGAGGTACTGCAAGGAGGGGGAGTGGCATTTTAAGAGAAGAACAGGCGAGGTGGTGATTCCCATTCTCGCCTTTATAGAAGGGGGTGTGAGAATCCCCATGGGGCCGGTAATGAGAGATTACCTTAGGCACTTCCGATTAGCTCCCACCCAGTGCGCTGCTAATGTGTTTAGGATCCTGGGTTGTGTGAATGCCTTAAATGAGAAAATGGGGTTAAGGCTAACCCATCATGACGTAAACTGGTGCTACAACCTCCAACATTTGAGGGGCAAATCCTACTACATGAAGACGAGAGACGATAGGGTTCGGCTAATCCAGTGCCTCCCCGAGTCCAGCAAGGGACTAAACAAGGACTTTCTTAACGTATCTGGGTAGTGGCACGATGGCCTCCCTTGGCCAACTGTGGAGGGAGAACCAGGTGGGGTGTAGAGAGTAGGAGGGGGCTAGTCTTTTGTGCCATCTTAATTTGTATGGTTCGGTTACTAACTATGAACATGCCTTCTTTTTGCAAATCCGCACGCCTTTCACCGACACTTTCATCTGACCAACCGGGAGGATTTGGACACCATTCTTAAGGCGGCAGTTTTTGTAAACGAAGAGGACAACCAAGTTAGAGCCGCTCACAAAATCCTAGGGTACGACCCTATCCAGAAGTCATTTGCCGCCCTGAAGTACGACCCTATCCAGAGCTAACGATCCTCGGCTTCAGAAAATCACCATAGCCAAGCAAGGGTTTTTGATCTCTGAAGGATCTCCTGTCCCGGAGGGCATCCCGTTGGCGGGCTCTTCTTCGTCTCACCAAGCAGCGGAGGCCGAAGGTGACTTGGGTTTATCCAAAGAAGGATTCGGAGTGTTAGACCAAGCCAGTGCATCCGAGGATCCTTCCGGTGACTTGGGTGACCCAGACTTGTCCGAGGCGGATCTTTTGTCAGCGGGGACATCTTCCACAGCGGAGATGGGTTTCAAGAAGAAGGCCCAAACAAGCTTATTCGACCTGATTGAGGGCCAGCCGGGGAAGGATGCACCAGGGCAGTCGCCATCCAACCCTCCTCCTCTTCCCCCACAGCCTCAGCCTGCTCGGATCAGGTCTTCCCCTTCTCGATCACAGTCACAATCTCCCCGACCCAAGTTTCCTGCCCCTCTCCAACCTACTCTGTCTCCTCGGCCTGAGCCCACTGACCCAAAGAGGAAGAGGGGTTCCAAAGGTAAGGAGCCAATGGACGGGGGGAGATCTCGCTCCTCTCAAGAGAAGGATGAAGCCCGCGAGCTCAAAAACAATTAAAGATTGGGCATCACGATCAGGGGAAAGGGGTCGATGCCCAGTCCGCGCCCAATGCCTGGCTTCTTGCCCCAATGCTCCACGGGGAGCCACTGATGGAAGATGCATCCATGAGGAGCTTCTGAGATGGCGAAGGCGTTTATGTGGCTGACGCGCTGGAGAGGACCCTGCTACTCCCCACTGACATGAACGAGCTGAAGAATATGAGGATGCAGGAGGTCTTCCTCAGCATGAAGAGGTACCTGGGTATGGTAAGGCTCCTAATACCTACGACTCTGTCGACTTTTGCTCCTAGATTTTCATTCATGATGTGTTTGTTTTAATTGGCAGGCCGTCCAGGCCACCTATAGGCTAGAGGATAAGGCTAAGGGGCAGAGTAAGTCCGTAGAACTTGAGCGTAATAAGCGTATAGAGGCTGCGCGAACCCTTAAAAATTCCAAGGCTAACCTCGCGAAAGCCAGGGAGGATTTAAAGGAGATGACCAAGGCCAGGGATAGTGCTGAGGCAGGCCTGGCCGGTGCCCAAAAACAGGCCGAGGACCCGATGAGGCGCTTGCTCGCTGCCGAAGAGCAATTGGAGATCACCAAGGAGCAGATCGAGGATTTAAAGAAGAAACTGGCCGAGGCAGAGGGGACTAGGGGCGTCGCAGAATGGGCCAGGGATGAAGCCGTGAAGGCCAAGACAGAGGCTGAGTTTGCCAGGACGGAGGTCGAGACTTCTAAGGACAAAGCCGAGGATAAGGCTTACAATGAGGGGGTGGCTGATACCCAGGCCATCCTTAAAGCTCAAATTCCTGGTGTATGCAGGCTATACTGCTCCCAGGTTTGGAACGAAGCCCTCAAACAAGCTGGGGTGGAGGCTTCGTCCGACCTGTGGAAGGCGGGGGAGGTGTACTATCCTCCGGCCATCTGTGAGACCGCCTCTGCCAGCTTCGAGGCTGTGAGCGCTCCACAGGAGGCTGAGGCTACTCAGGCAGAAGCTGCTCAATTCGTTCCCACTCTTGGCGGGCCGACTCAAGGAGGAGAGCTTCATAGGGTGACAGAAACACCTGGAGGTCTGAATCTTGAGGTGCCCCAGGAGGCTGCCCAGTCCACAGTCAGTGCTCAAGTCTTTGATGCTGAAGAGCCGACCCTCTTGGTTCAGCCCCTTCAGACCATTCCCCTTGCTGATGTCTCTAAGGGCCTTGAAGCTAGTCCTGCTCAACCTCCCTAGGAAGGGGATGTCTCCCAAGGTCCCGAGGCTAATCCTGCTCAGCCTCACCAGGAAATGGCCAAAACAAAGTTGAAGAAGTAGGAGCCCTGTCCAACTTTTGTATTTGTTTTTAGCTTAGCTGTTAATTAGTTTCCCTTTTGTTTTGAGGACCTTGGGATTTGCTTGTAATCAAACTTTTTGACCATGTGTATGAAATTCCTTTTTTCCTTTTTCCTTTAAATTATACGTTTGTTGCCTTTGCTGATATTACTATTGCTGCGAATCTCATGGTTTTTGAATTAGTTATCTTAATGTGTATGAATGGTTGTGCATATGATGTATTTGGTTCTGTCTAGCACTTTAGATTTTCTTGGAGTGTCTAGTTTCCCCATAGGTTTGAGTCCGAGGACCATGCAAGACCTTGGTTCTGTCTAGCACTTAGATGGTTGCTAGGATGCGAGACATACAATCATAATAGGCTTAAAATCTGAATTGGAGAAACGGTGTTATTAATAATAATACCTTCTCAGGTTATTTACATTCCACGGACAAGGTACAGCCCTTTCATCTAAGTCTTCTAGGTAGAAAGCTCATATTCCCGCGACTGAAGTAATTTGATATGGCCCTTCCCAATTGGGTCCCAGCTTTCCCCAGGACGGGTTCTTCGCAGCACCCACAACTTTCCTCAGCACAAATCTCCTAGTGCTAGCGGCCTGAGCTTCACGTTGGCATCATAACCCTGTTTGAGCTTCTGGTGGTAATAGGCTATATGGATCGTTGCCTTTTCTCTTCGTTCATCGATCAGGTCCAGGTTCTTCCCCAGTAGTTCATCGTTACTATCCAAGGTGAAGGATTTCGTCCTCAGTGTTGGGAAGTTTGCCTCTAGGGGGATAACAGCCTCGGCTCCATAGGTCAGGGCGAAAGGTGTCTCCCCTGTGGACCGTCGTGGAGTAGTCCGATAAGTCCATAAGACGTGCGGTAGCTCTTCTACCCATCTTCCCTTAGCGTCGTCCAGTCTCCTCTTAAGCCCATTAACTATGACCTTGTTGACGGCCTCGGCTTGACCGTTCCCTTGAGGATAAGCCGAAGTGGAGTACCTGTTAGTGATCCCCAGCTCGCAGCAATATTTTTTGAAGGCCTTACTATCAAACTGGAGTCCATTATCTGAAATGAGGGTGCGAGGGACCCCGAATCGTGTGACGATGTTTCTCCAGATGAATTTCTTAGCATCCACGTCCCTGATGTTGGCCAGGGGCTCGGTTTCGACCCACTTGGTGAAGTAATCCGTGCCGACCAGTAGGTACCTCTTATTTCCCGCTGCCTTCGGGAAAGGCCCCACTAGGCGAACAGCCATAGGCTGGATAGAGGGTTAAGGATCCTTCCCGGCTGATGAATATTTGCAGTGAACCTTTGGCACTGGTCACACTTCTTAACGTACTCTAGGGCTTCCCTCTGTATCCCCGGCCACCAATATCCTTGAGTAATGGCCCGGTGGGATAGGGATCTTCCTCCTGTGTGGCTCCCGCAGATCCCTTCGTGCAACTCCTCGAGCAGTAGCTCTGATGCCTCAGGGTGGACACACAGTAAATATGGCCCAGAGTATGAACGTTTGTACAGTTTGTAGTCCTCGGACAGCCAGAACCGGGGAGCTTTTCTTCGTATTTTTTCCGCCTCCAACGTTTCTTCGGGCAAGATGTCATCTTTGAGGTACCTCACCATAGGGTCCATCCAGCTGGGGCCCGCCCCGACCTTATGAACAAGGACCATGCCTTTCACTCCTTCATTCGTTCTATCCAAATGCTCGACGAGAATAATTCGAGGTAGATCCCCTGTCGAGGATGTGGCAAGCGTGGCCAGTGAGTCCGCATGAGTGTTTCCACTTCTGGAGACGTGCAATAGGCTGAAGAGATCGAAGCTCGACTGCAGGCGTTTGACCCGACTCAGGTACTCTTGCATCCTCAAATCTCTGGCCCCTAATTCCCCCTTACCTGGCCCACTACCAGTCTTGAGTCCGAGATCATCTCCAAGGCCTTTCCCCCCATTTTCTGTACTATGGCGATTCCTTGTAGCAGGGCCTCGTACTCGGCTTCGTTGTTCGTGGCCGGGAACCTAAGTCTGAGGGACTTTTCTATGACGGTTTGCTCGGGAGATATTAGGACTAGCCCTACTCCGAATCCCCTTTGATTTGTTGCGCCATCAACGTACACCTTCCAACGTGGGGGTCCTGGTGAAGAGATTACTCCAACCGATTTTCCATCCATGTTCTGCTCCTTTGCTACTATTTCCACTGGTGATTCAGCAAATTTGGCCATTAAGTCAGCCAAGACTTGGCCCTTTATAGAGGTCCGGGGCATGTATTTAATGTCGAAAGCCCCCAGAATCGTGTTCCATATGGCGATCCTTCCAGTGTAATCTGCGGTCCGCAGTACAGACTTCAAGGGTAATTGGGTTAGGACAACCACCGTGTGGGATTGGAAGTAATGGGGAAGCTTCTGCGTGGCATGGACTACAGCCAATATGGCCTTCTCCAGGGGTAGGTATCTGACCTCAGCTTCATGCAGTGACTTGCTCACGTAATAGACCGGCTTTTGGATACCATTGTCATCCCGTATTAGCACCAAGCTCACAGCGTGGGGGGCCACAGCAATATATGCGTACAGGACTTCATCGGTCTCGGGGCTGGACATGATAGGTGGCCGAGATAGGTACTCCTTAAGTTGCTGGAAGGCGACAACACAGTCCTCGGACCACTCAAACCCTTTCCACTTGTTGATCAAGAGATAGAACGGTCTGCATCTGTCCGCCGACCTGGAAATGAACCGGTTGAGGGCTGCGATCATCCCTGTGAGCTTTTGGACCTCCTTTGCGTTTCGTGGTGGTTTCAGGTCGTTTATAGCCTCGATCTGGTCGGGGTTAACCTCAATTCCCCTATGAGTAACCATGTAGCCCAAAAATTTGCCTGACCCCATGCCAAATGAGCATTTGGAAGCATTTAGGCGTAGCTTGTGCTTCCTAAAGACGCCGAAGGTGCTGCCAAGGTCCCCTAAATGTTCGGACACCGCTTTACTCTTCACCACCATATCATCGACATAGATTTCAATGTTCTTGCCGAATTGTGGCTCGAACATTCTCGTCATCATTCGTTGATAAGTGAATCCTGCGTTCTTCAGACCAAACAGCATTATCTTGTAGTGGTAGTTCCCGGTAGGTGTCACGAAAGTCGTTTTCTCCTGATCCTTCGATGCCAGTGGTATTTGATGATAGCCTTGAAAGGCATCTAAGAAACTTATCCGAGGATGGCCTGCCGTTGCATCGACTAGCTGGTCTATTCGAGGCATTGGGAAGGGGTCCTTAGGGCACGCCTTATTTAGGTCTGTGAAGTCCACACAAATTCACCACTTCCCACTTTTCTTCTTGACCACCACAGTGTTGGCCAACCATTCGGGGTAAAAAACTTCTTTGATAGCCCCTGCACGCTTAAGCTTCACAACCTCGTCTCTAATCGCATCAGCGTGCTCTCTCGATAGGCGACGAGGCGACTGCTTCTTGGGAATGATGGACGGGTTGACATTGAGATGGTGACAGATGAAGGCCGGGTCGATCCTGGGAGCATCATAGGCGTCCCAGGCAAACACATCGATGTTTCTTTTGAGGAACTCAATCAATTCCCCCTTCTCCTGGAGGGGCAGCTGAGTCCCTACCCGAAAGAATTTCTCCAAATCGCCGCCAATAGCCACTTCTTCCAAGTCTTCGTACTTCGCCTCGTCGACAGCTGTGTCTGGGGGCGCGGTCGGGACCTTTGATTGCTATAAGCTCCTTTCAGCAAAGGCCAAGGACTCCGCATCAAGCCGATGGGAGACAGCAGCCACCACACAATGCCTTGCCATGGATTGGCTCTCACGGATTTCGCGAAACTGGTCCCTCGACGGGAATTTCAATTTCTGATGCAAGGAGGAGGCAACAGCTCCCAGTGTATAGAGCCAAGGTCTGCCGACGATGGCCGTATAGGGAGAGTAGGTGTCCACCACGATAAAGTTTACTTCCACCGTCTTTGGGCCGGTCTGGATGAGTAGCCAAATCATGTCCTTTGGGACAACGAGCTTCCCATCGAAGGTCCTCAAAGGGGAGCTATAGGGCATCAGGTCCTCCGATTTTAATCCCAGCCCCTTGTAGAGGTCGGGGTACATGACCTCAGCAGCGCTGCCACCATCCACCATCACCCTTTTCACATCGTAGCCCCCGATTCTGAGAGTGATCACCAACGCGTCGTCATGGGGCTGGATGGTACCGTCCATATCTTCTTCTGAAAAGCTTAAGGCCAGGTGAAAATTCTTTCTAGCTCTCTTCGGCTCTGATTGGGACTCCCTGGCAGGTAGCTAGGCCACAGATAATACTCGAGAAGGGCGCGCGCCTGTCCTTCCTGGCGCGGCCAAGATTACATTGATCGTCCCTACGGGCGGCCTTAAGGCAGCATCTCTCTGGGGTTCCTGATGGGTCTAACCTTGATGACCACTGGAAAGATGCAGGAGGTGTTTCAGCTTTCCTTCTCGGACGAGCTGGTCCAGGTGGTTCCAAAGGTTCTTGCGATCCTCCGTGGCATGCCCGTGATCCTGGTGGTATTGGCAATAGAATTTCTGATTGCACTTCGTGGACTCTCTGGCCATCTTATTTGGCCATCTAAAGTATGGCTCGCCTTTGATCTTCTCCAACACTCAGTGTACTGGTTCTCGGAATACAGCGTTAACAGTTTGCGTGTTGGATGCTCCGGATTGCCCTATGAAATCTCTCCTCGGGCGATTGCTGTTGTGTCGGTCCGACCTGAAATCCCTCCTCTCCTGGAGGATAACCTTCTCTTTTCCTCTACCCTGCAGCTGGTCTTCCTCTACTCGTTTATATTTGTCAATCCGGTCCATCAACTGATGCACACTGGTGGCAGGTTTACCTGTCAACGACTTCCTCAAGCCATGCTCAGCCGGGAGGCTACTTTTGAAGGTGCTGATGGCGACTTCGTCAAAATTGCCTTCCAGTTCGTTAAACATCTCCCAATAACGGTCCGAGTAGGCTTTTAGAGTTTCTTCATCATGCATGGACAACGATAATAACGCACTCAGAGGCCGAGGGGCTCTGTTGTTCGTAACGAAACGGGAGCCAAAGGCTTGGGTTAGCTGCCTATACGAATCTATGGAATTCGTCTTTAGGCCATTGAACCATCTCATCGCCACAGGTCCCAAACTGGATGGGAAAACCTTGCACATTAGTGCCTCGTCCCTAGAATGGACAGACATCCTTTGGTTAAACTGGCTCACGTGCTCCACGAGGTCGGTTCTGCCGTTATAAAGAGTAAAGGTTGGCTACTGGAATCGTCGAGGAAGCGTAGCCCCTTCTATGCGGCGCGTGAAGGGTGATTTGGAGAGCTGGTCTAGCGCTTTGCTCATGGCATCGTTTCCCGAGCCCCTAGGAGGTGGGCTCTTACATTCGCGCCTCCGGAAATGCTCTTCTTCGTGGGAGAAGGTCTCGCTCGAAGGAGTCCTCGATCTTTGCCTATAATCGTCATCACTTTCGTCATCGAAGGGTATGTCATGCCTGGAATGGGATGGCCTTCGTTGTACATGGTACAACTTCATCTTCAAGTCTTCTATCTCTTGCTGCATGGCCCGCTTATCGTTCTGTCTCTGGGTTGCATGGCTTTTAACTTCTTCTGGTCACGTGACCCGATTGTTGTTTTGTCTCTAGAGCACATGGTTGCCCACACGAGAATGGCTTTTGCTGATTTGAGTGGTGTTCACACTTCCCTTCCGGAACCTTCCATTTTCTTCATTTCGAGTACGCTCAGGGTTGGAGAAATTACCCTGTTGTTGGGGTTGGGCTGGTTCGAGCTGATGGGAGCCCGCTTGATGAGGGCTTGATCCTACCATGCCTGATCGTTGTCCTTACTAACACACAAACTCTCCCCACATATGGCGCCAATTGTAGGGACTAGGTTCGAACACTTCTTTTGGGAGTGAAGCAGATTCGAGCCCAACTAGCCCAATACAATAAATTTGTAGAGAGTAGGTTCAAGAACTAGGTTTTAGCGAGGATTACAACGACTGGACGTGGTCATGAACGGGTTGAATAACAGATACACAGGCTAAAACGGGAAACTCCGTCCTCGGGCCTCTTGTCCGAGGAGTTTAATGTTCTTATTATTTCTTTTACGCTAGGTTACAATGGCTCTAGAGATGATACGTAATACTACTAGCCTTTCTCTCTTCCTCTTTTTTCCTCCCCTTTCATGGAGGAATTCTTACATTATATAGTCCTTCTCAGTGGATCCTGACCTTCCACCTGTTGATCAGGCAGGTTACTACTTGAGTGCTTCTCCCATCGGCGCCTTCCCCCATTTTCTGTTAGTTGCAGCGACCGAAGCCACACTGTTCAAGGGTCATTTCCCCATTAATGCGGCCAGAACGTTAGTTGGCGCATTCAATGTGGAGGTGACAGCTTCTCCTTGAACCGCTCCTACACTGTACCTCCGTGCGCGTCCTACTGTACTCGCCCTTTCCTCTGGGAGCGCTCTAGGGGCTACCTTTAATGGCGTGCCGTTCTTTCCTCCTAGGTTCTGGGATGCCGAGGACAGGATCGTCCTCGGCTACATCCCTAGGCCATTTGGACTTTCGTTGCACGTCCTCGGCAACACCTATCCTCGGCATGGGCCTTGGGCCCTAGTGTGAAGTGGGCCGGTATCACAAAGTCTACGGCCCCACAATAAATATTAAATTTATAAAACTAGCAAAATTGACTAATATATCTATATATGTGAGGGAAATTTAATGATTTTCAAGCATATATTTAATAATTAAATAAGAAAGTTAATAAAATAAAATAATAACCATGAAAACATTAAAATTTATGATTAATTTTTGAAGTAAAGTTGAATATCTTTGAAGGATTTTAATTATAATTTTTGTTATTCCTTGTAAGAGATGGATAATTTAATTAAGTAGAATAAAATTGTGTTAAGTTTTTTTTATAAAAAAAAAAAAAAAATGCTAAGGGGTTGGACCGCACGGTTCTTGCCACCAATTCGTGCGGTCCAACCTCGGTTTTAGGGGTTCACGGAATTGCCACATATGTCCGGTTCTTTATGCTTAAAAAACCAGTTTTCATCCCGGTTTCCAGTTTTTACGGTCTGACCTCCCGGTCCGGTCCAGTTCTAAAAACTATGCTAGCAATGACTTCAATGGGATGGCACTTCATTCTTTCAACTAGCACGGGGTTTGACAAAGCTCAATATGTCAGCAACAATAGTTTCACAGGCCCTGTTCCTTCTTTTCTTTCTTTGCATCAATTCTCCCTTTGTCAGACTCCTTGACTTTTCTTCTAATAATCATAGTAGTCAAATTCCTAGTGGACTAAGAGGATGTTCCAAACTAGAGGTTTTCCAGGAAGGTTCTAACTCGGTAACTCTAGCTTTATCAGGATTGCTTCCATTTGATATGTATAGTGCAGCAGGATTAAGAGAAGTCTCATGTCCTTCCAATCATCTTTCAGGTCCTATTGGCAATGACATTGTGAACCTTACAAAACTCACCAACCTTGAGTTGCATTACAATGAAAAAACGATGTTAGTTTACCATCTATACTTGAGATCCAAGGTGCTTGAGAGTTTGAAACCTCGAAGACTGTTTTTCCAATGCCTTGGAGTGTGCTAGAGATTCCAAAGGCAGTAATTGTTAACCATCATGTGTTCTATCCACTCAATATGGTTGCAATCTTATTGTGTGCCATTCAAAATTGTTCATTTTTTTTAAGTTCTAAGCTTGGAATATAAGTTTTTTTTTTTTTTTGGTAAGAGAATATAAGTTATTTAATATAAAAATATGATAGATTCAAAATGTAATATAAAAAATTTTGAATTTTTATTAGGTGACTTGCATTTATTAGTGTAGAATATCAAGCCAACTATATTTAAGTATAAGGAGTATCTAATAATTATTCTATCTTTCTTAATGAGTAATACGTCAAATATCACATAAAACCTAAACATAACAAATATAAAAACCTCACTTTTGTCGCAATCCTTAATGTGTAAGGTATTTTTTAGAGAACTTCACAACTTACAATTTTTATCCTTCCTATTTTATCTAAAGAATTACCAAATATCAAAATAGAAACAAATTTTGTGACTGTTTGGATAGCAAGTTTACTGTGTCTGCGTTTTCAGTTTTGCGTTTTCCTCTTCTTCTTTTTTCTTTTTTTCACACGTTTCAGCCTCAGGGAGACAAATTTCACTGTTCACAACACTGTTCACGGGACCCACAGCCACTTTATTCAAAAAAATATATTAAAAATGGATCCCACGGTACTATTCACATATTTAAAAATTATTTTGCTACAGTGTTTTCAGTTTTCAGTAAAAATAAGTTGTATCCAAACGAACTCTTTATCTAAACAATTACCAAATATTAAAATAGGAACAAAGTGTCATGTTTGTGAGCTGGTTAATTAACATTGTAAATTTATTTTAAATATAATACGATATGGGTTGATTTATTTGTTTTATTTTTCTATTTATTTATTTTAAGCTTGCTTATATTAATTAGTCAAATTGGCAAAAATGTTACTATTTCTTCTCATCTTTGTTTTCCTTTTTTTAATGCCTGTGTAAACATTACCAAGTCCTAACTTATTTTAGACTGAAACACTGAGCCAAATTAGAAAAGGCACATGATTGCCACCACCTCTACAATAGTCTACATGCTTGTGTATATGCAATGGCTGCCACAAACATTCTACAAGTTCACAAACTCTCTCTCTCCCTATCTCTCTGTGTATTGCACAGGATTTTGCTTTTTATTTCTTTGATCCAAAAGAAGGTGGTACATAACCCGAATAAGTCTAGTGCCACAAATTTTTTCACAACTTTGTCACAACTTTGCTACGTGGCGACTCGTGAGTGGTGAAATCATGGACTCACATGGACCCACTATTTTATTTCCACTGCTTACAACTCGCCATGTAACAAAGTTGTGAAAAAATTTGTGACACTCGACTTACTCTACATAACCCTACTTCTTGGTTCTTGTGGTCTCACCTAATCAAACAAGTACCAATTAGGAACGTGTATAGATATGACCCCTCATTATGACTTACTCTTCCCCTTGTTTCTTCTTGGCTTTTTCTTTGCTGCAAATCATGCATGCAACCAAATAGACCTAAACTCTCTTCTGTTCTTAATTACCCTTCAATGCATATTTTCCTGCTTTAAATTGATCTTCCATAGTTCCATTGATTGTTGCAACTGGGAAGGTGTTTCTTGTGATGATAAAGGTCAAGTCACACAAATTTGGTTACCCTCTAAAGGCCTCAGAGGGAATGTATCTCCCTTTCTTGGAAACCTCGCACATCTCTCTCACCTCAATCTCTCCCCACAATTCACTTTCAGGGCCTCTACCCTATCGGATCTTTTTTCATCCTTTAATCATCTTGGTAGAAATATATCGTTGCTATTTTCATCGAATGGATGGCCTAACTCCAGTCAAATAGTTGACATATCTAGCAAAGACTTCAATGGGATGATGCAAGCTTCATTCTTTCAACTACCACGGAATTTGACAAAGCTCAATGACAGCAACAATAGTTTCAAAGGCCCTATTCCTTCTCTTCCTTGCATCAATTCTCCTTTTGTCATGCTTCTTGACTTTTCTTCTAATAATCATAGTGGTCAAATTCATAGTGGACTAGGAGGATGTTCCAAACTGGAGGGCAGGTTCTAACTCGGTAACTCTCTATCAGGATTGCTTCCACTTGATATGTATGGGGCAGCAGGATTATGAGAACTCTCTTGTCCTTTCAATCATCTTTCAGGTCCTATTAGCAATGACATTGTGAACCTTACCAAACTCACCAACCTTGAGTTTTGCATTACAATGAAAAAACTATGTTAGTTTACTATCTATACTTGTGATCCCAAGTGCTTGAGAGTTTGAAACCTCGAAGACTATTTTTCCAATGAGTTAACTTTAGCCCCACCCACCCCACCCAAAAAAAAAAAAAAAACGCTAGAGAAATCTTGAGGTGCCTTGGAGTGTGCTAGAGATTCCATAGGCAGAAATTGTTAACCATCATGTGTTATATCCTCTCAATATGGTGGCAATCTCATTGTGTACTACTCAAAATTGTTCATTTTTTTAAAGTTCAAAGCTAGGAATAGATTGATGTGGTAATCTAAACCAATAACATAAGTTATTTAACATAGAAATATGACATAGATTCAAAAAATAATATCAAAAGGTTAATTCTTTATTAGGTTACTTGTATTTATTTGTGTAGAGTATTGCGTCAACTATATTCAAGGAGTATCTAATAATTATTATAGATATATCTTTCTTAATGAGCAATATAGCAATACGTCAACGTAAGAAATATAGCAAATATAGTAACACGTCATAATAGGAAATATCACAAAAAACCTAAAAAAACCAAATATAAAAGCCTCACTTTTGTCGTGGTCCTTAATGTGTAATTTTTTTGAGAGAACTTCACAACTCACCATTTTCATCCTTCCTATTTTATCTAAACAATTACCAAATATCTCCCAAAAAAAAAAAAATTACCAAATATCAAAATAGGAACACATTTTATCTAAACAATTACCAAATATTAAAATAGGAACAAAGTGTCGAAGTGTCATGTTTGTGAGTTTGTAAATTAACATTGTGAATTTATTTTAAATGTAATACGATATTGGTTGATTTTTTTTTTCTTTTTTTTTGAGAGAGGGCTGGCTTATATTTGAAAGGATAGTAAGCGTGCTTATATTAGTCAGATTGGCTAATGTTACTATTTCTTCTTATCTTTTCTAAACAATTACCAGGTCCCAACTTATTTTAGACTGAAACACTGGACCAAATTAGAAAAGACGCATGATTGCTACCACCTCTACGTGCCTGTGTATATGCAATGGCTGCCACAAACATTCTACAAGTTCACAAACTCTCTCTCTCTCCCTATCTCTCTGTTGACTCTTTCCCTTTCTTTCGGGTATGCTATAAAAACACAACTTTGGCAACAAAACAAAAGGCCAATTAACACACATGCACTATGTAATGTACATTATACAACAACCACCATCATCTTCTTGGACGTTTCCTTGACCTGCTGCTTGCACTTCCCACCACCTCCGACTCACTATTATCTCTCCCCCTCTTCCCCGAAGCAGCCGCCACGGTCACTGTCTCCGGCCTCTTTGGCGGCCTCCCAACCCCTCTTTTCCCCTTTGCATTCTCCTCTTTCGTCCCTCTCCCACCTGTAGAACTCCGCGTAACCCTCTCCCCCCTCCCTTCATTCTTCCTACCCCTCCTCTTCTTCTCCTCCTCCTCCTCCTCCTTCTCACCTTTACTCTCAATGCTATCATCTTCGGAAACATCATCAGTATCCTCCGTCACTTGATCACTTGGCGAATTCTGCTTCATTCTTTTCAAGAAGCTCGCCGCGCCTTGCTTCTTCTTCTTCACCGTGCTTTCCTTCTTCTTCTCTATCTTAATCAACTCCAAAGCGTCATGAGAGCTGAGCACATTCCCACCGTATTCGTGTTTTATTTCACCACCACCTTTATTATTGTTTGTTCTCCTGCTTCTCCGACCCTGTCTTTCTCTAGTCCTTTTCCTCCTTATACCCTGCTTCTCCTCCCCACTAACCTTAATAAAAGTACCTTCATTCTTCTTCTGATTAATAACAACTTTTGGTTTCTCCCCAACTGCCACTTTCTCTCTTTTATCTTCTTTTCTATTAGCACCTTCGGTTAGTACTTTCATAGAACTGCGTTTCCCGCATGCCACCAAGGTAGCAGTAGAGAGCTTATTATTGGGTTTCGAAAGTGAGTCCGGTTCATGTTTGGGTTCGAGTTTCACTGTCTTCCGGGGTTGGGGTTGGGGTTTTCGGAGCTTATTTCTCAGCTCCTTGCGTACAAGAGCTCGGAGATCTTGGGCTGCAACGTGCTCGGGCGAACTTTTACGGAAAAACATGACACCATTGTTGAATATGAGCAGGAGATCACGAAAGAACTTGTGTATGTTATCCGCATACACACCTCTGTCAAGCCTGGATTGAACCGTTCGGAGATCCATGTGTTGCCGAATCAAGTTTTTGTACCTTTCGGATTCCTGAAACAACAGTATATTAGTTCCTGTTAAACAAAGAATATTGGAATAGAATAAGGATGCTAATGCTATTCCACATCTTTGCCTTGAGATCAGAAAGTACAACAATTCCCATTAGACTTTTCTTCATTTTAATTTTCTGCGATTCCTTTCTGTACGTGCATGATCATCACTTTTGTTAATTCCTTTTTAATCTTTTTTTACAATATTTTTTTTTGGTGGGGGCAGAATGGTCATTCCAAATAAAGTCATACGTTAGTTGCATCGGTCCTTAACTTAGCTGACGCAACAATAATATAATATAGTGCCGTAGGAACACGGCAAGTATTTTACCACTAGGACCCTATAATTCTAAATTTAATGGGGATTAATTGTAAAGTTGTGATTTTTAAAACTACAACAAATCTTAAGAACAACAGATTTTCATAATTTTTGTGACTCCTAAGAGGGCATGTTATGAATATTATGATTGATCTTAATAAATTGGAATCATCGATCAATAATACAGCTGTTGAAAATAATATTATTTTAAATCATAACTTTTGACATTTGAAAAAAAAAATTAAATGGAAAAGAAAAGATCAAAATTAAAACTATAGAAAAATACAGCCCAATTAATAAATTTACACACTTGATCAAAATGTTAGCGTATGAAAGAGGGAATGCGTAAGTGCGGGTCAATAAAGAAGCCCTTTCAGTATAAAAAGGAAAGTTTTAGCTGTAAAAGGAAAAAAAAAAATGCACGCAAACAATGATGTCATAAAGAGTGAAAAAAAAAGTTTGAACATTGTGCCGCATTTGTAGTAGATTTTAGGGTAAACTAGGTATTGCTCCTTATCATTTACATTATATTTTAATTTGGTCCACAATCTTTCTATTATGTCAAATTGGTCCTTAATTTTTTAAGGTCATGTCAATTTAGTCATGCTTTTATATCTTAGATAAAAATTGTTGACATTGCAAACAACCAAAATAAAAAATTAGTTTATTGTCACATTAACAAAAACTAATTTTTTATTTTTGGTCGTTTGCCACGTCGGCAATTTCCATCCAAAATATAACAACATGGATGAAATTGACACAACTCTGAAAGGTTAAGGACTACATTGACACAATTAAAAAATTAGAGACCTAATTGAAATATGGTGTAAAGGATAGAGACCAAATATGTAGTTTATCTAGATTTTAACACTTACATATGGAAACCACCACTAGTACATGTGAAAAGTAATCAAATCAACGTTTAACATGTGTATTAGTTATGGCTAAGTGTGTGTCTCTATACTTTTTGTTATTTATTGGTGGGTTATGCAAGCAAGCAACTCCCCATCTTTAAAATTTTAAGTTTAAATTTTTTTAAAAAAAAAATTATAAAAATTATATATAAAAAAAAAAAAAAGCAAAAAGTTATGGTCCCAAACTGGCCCAAAGAGAGTCAGCTAAGTGGGCTAGATTGCAGCACGACCTGGATCAAGGGATAAAAAAACAAACGGGTGATCTACAATCAACACGTGGCTTGTATAACGAGTATACGTTACATGCACATAGAAACCAATCGCTCCCAAGGATTCAAACGACGTAGCATAAAGAATTAGATCCACATGTTTTAGCTAAATAGTTAGAACTCAGAGCTTCTAAGACTTTCTCCCGGCTTTCTGTGAGTGTTAAAAATACTTAGTATCTTTAAAATTAAAAATTAAAAAATTAAAAAAAAAAAAAAAAAAGCCTTCTCAGGCTAAAATACGGGAAAAACTTTGTCGGACTTAAAGAATAACAAAACGAATTGTAGCTTTCACTCGGTCTCTTGAACCCCTAGACGAAGAAGAAATACTTTTCACTTGAATCAGAATGGGAGGCCAGTAAGAATTGTGAGGAGGGGTTTGAATTGACACGTTGCAGCAACATGAGAAGGACAACGTTTTTTTTCCTGAGACAGCCCAAACAAGTGGACCGTCCTTTACTCCATTTATCTTCTATTACGAATCGACCAGTGCCACATAAGGGCATGACTCGAGGACTACTACATATATCCGTATAGGCTCGCCACCTTAACAACTCCAAGAGACACATGCCAGAAATAAGGCATAAATAGGTACCCCGCCTATTATGGGTAGGGTAGCCCAATTTTTATTGGCCACATTTGTGACCGTCTTACCATGCAACCACCATAGGAGATTTTTCCCTGTTACTTTATCTCATGAGGGAGAAATTATTAGGTCCACTAGGAGGGCTGCTGATGTAGTCCTTCTATCGAATGAGATAAAGCCATCTATACAAATGTGTAAGTGAACTTCTTAATAAGCACAAAGAATAGAAAATAAAAATTACCAGGTGATGTCACATTTGTTTAAATAACAACATTTTATTGGACTTAATAATTTCTCCCCATGAGGGTGTAGAACGTGATATATTGCAGTGTACCTATCTAAATAAATTCTCGTTTGGTATGTGTGTTTAAATAACAGTTTTCAATTTTTTTGAAAATATGTGTAGGTGAAAAAATGTAAAAATACGTGTAATATTATTTAAAAATTGAAACCATATGTTTGAACTAGCATACCAAACAAGGCCTGCATCCTCTATTTAAGGTGTTTGTGTGGGACCCACCTACTGTGATGGTGTATAAACCCAATACAAAATATAATTTTTCCTACCTACTAAAGGACCAAACTCCAGCCAAAATTTGAACTAGTAAAAAAAAAAAAAAAAAATTTAAAAAGTTAAAAACTAGTATCTATCTATGATAACGATGATAGATACAGACAAAATAAAAACAGTAACCTCATAATAGCGCGTTTTATGTTTTAATTGGATTAAAATTAAAAGGCCTTTTGGTTCTAAATTTTCGTCCCAAAAATAAAAACCTTTTTAGTTTTACCGGACCCATATTGTCCATTTAGGAAATGGGTAACAATCCTATCAAATTCAAATGCCATGACAAAGGTGACAGTCCCTTTTACTAGGATGCATGTGTAAACAGTATATGTTGTAAATCTTAGTTGTCTGGCTAAACATGGTATCATGATATCCTGATAGATAAAAGATAAAATTAAATTAAATCCATTTTAACTGATCAATAGAAGACAAAAGACCGAACATATAAATTCTATTTGGGAAAAAAATAAAAAAGAAAAAAAAAACATTTTGTTTCTTTTAAGAAAAAAGAAGAAGTGTTTAATAAGAACTAAAAATGTACGATTGTCCATTGATATCTTATTTTAAAATTACTAAAAGAAGTAACAAGTAATAAAACCCACTCAAACGGCAAAGACTATTCGTACGCTGTAATCTTTTTAATGTTTTGAACTTTTTTGCCTTCGTGTCCTTCGCATTTTACGCTGATTATTTATTATCTAAAATATTAAAATCTGAGCACGCTACGAGCCAAGTCGGCAGCAAGGCCCAGGTCAGGTGTGTGTAACTTAAAAGAGTCTTAAGTTTCATAATGCACTATACGACGTAGTTTCAAATGTATATAACTGGACCCCACCTAAAAAAATATAACATGCACCCACATCCTTCATAAGCATCATTGTAGTTCCCGTTTATTTTTAATTTTTTTTTTGTCTTTTAACCCAATGCTCACGTGTCCCATCACAGTTTTGTGTACAGTATAATTACCCAAAACGCCCCTAACAATGCCTATACGCTATGTATGGCACTATCCGATTGGTCCACAACAGATCAACCTGACATTTGAGAAAGCATCACGTCCGTTCATTTTATGACTTACGATGTAATATTGATCCTCTCTCTTTTTCTTTTTTTTAATTTTTTGAAAAAAAATAAAAAGAAGAATATATGTTTTGTTAGAGTATAAAGGATACCTGGCTCCGAAGCCGGCGCTCGAAAACCGAGCCGAGCCGATGCGACCGGATGATTCCAAGGAGCTTGATCAAGGGCTCAGATTTGACGGCTGAGACACGTTTTGTGGCGGGAGACACCTCATCAACCTCGGGCTCCTCGCCGCTGCTACTTCCTCCACCACTTGAACTGACCTTACGACGCCGTTTCTTTCTTGACAAGCTCGCTGAGCTCTGTACGTCACTGCTTTGTTTAGAAGCCGTTTCCTTTTCCCGCTTCGACTCACCGACCGATTCCAGGCCCTCGTTCGACTCGCTGAGTCGACCCGCCCGACTCGGCTTAACCATAATCCCTCCTACAAGTTTTCTCTTCTCACCTGCGTCGTCTTGTATTTCATTTTCATTTGCGTCCACCTTACCGTTAAAGACCGGGTTCGACTCGGTTCGACCCGGATCCGGTTCGTTTCTCTCCGGTTCGGGTCTAATTTGGACTTTTACGGCGTCGTTTCGGGCTTGACCCTCGCCTTTTTGAGTCGTCGAATTTGACTCGTTGAACGAGCGATTCTCTTTATCGTCGGAGATATCGCCGGACACGGCGAGATTCTCTGGCAACGGAGTCGTTTCTCCGGCGTCACCCTCGAGATCTTTCTTCAGATCGACGTTCTCCGCCTCCTCTTTCAAACTCCGGTCTCTCTCCTCCTTCAACCTCTTAAGCTTCAACTCCAACGACCTGTAGACATAACAACAACAACAAACTCAGATCTTAAACCAACAGATCTCCAACGAGAAATGAACACAGATAATCCGATCAGCCGAATTACACGATCGAGTCGTCGCGTCGTCGGACCTCGCGCTTAAGCTCCTCGACCCGAATCCGACGCAGCTCCTCCGCGATGCGACCCGATTCGTCGTCGTTTCGAGCCATGAACCGTCGTTTAAGGTCGTCGAACTTGTCCCTACAGTACAGAGGAGTGATACCGAGCATGGCGGTGGCGGTGGCGGCTGTAGCGGCGGAGGAGGAGCTCCGGTTCTGAAGTTCCATGGCGATGGAGTCCCAGCTGGCTGTGCCGTGACGGATAACGGCGCACGCTAACAGGAGGTCCTCTAACGTGCCCCAAGGTTGAACGCTCGTTCCGTGCTCCCTACCCATGCTCCTCTCATTTCCTCATATTCAAATTGTTTTAGGGTTTTTGCGTTTCGATGTGGAGGGAGGGAGAAGAGGAAGGGTTGGGTTTGTACGTTTTTTTTTTGTTTTGTTATGTGATATATGGAAATGGAGTGTATTATCTATCTCTCTGTCTATTACTACAACTATTAGTATTGTGTTTTTTTTTTTTTTTTGTGTGTTCGTTTTCGTCTGCGGCCTTTTAGATTTGTATTTATATGTGTGAGTGTGTGTTGTGTTGTGTTGTGGTTCTGCTTTTCGATTTTTTGCTTTCTTCGCGGTTCGGAAGAAATGGGTATAAACAAAAGAGTGTTTTGGGCTTTGATTTCCAGCTCGCACCACCTTGGCAAAAGTTATGAAGTTTCTTTCTCTTCTCTTCTATTTGTGACTTGTAATTTTACGAAAATGTCCCCTTTCGAAATTATACCTCCCCGTCACAGACTGAGTGTTCTTCTCCACATATCGTGGCTCGACGTGGGTCCCACCGCACCTGTTATCAAGGGTTAGCAGCTATCACGGCCGTCACAGCCACTCTAGGGAGTGTTTCTTATTAGCAAAGTTTGATAAATCATGTTTTAGTTTTTTCTCTTCTTTTTTTTTTTTCTTTTTTTTTTTTTTTTAAATGTTTGAAATGTTGTAGAAATAGTAGTAGGATTTGAATTCTAACTTAACTGACACCTCCCCTGTTTTAACTCATCGGACTTATTGTTACTCTGTTTTTACAGTTAAATCAATGGTGATGAACTATCACAATCGTCTCAGTGATATCGTTATTATTTTTATTGAATGAGTTGTAAAACAATAGTAGGTATAAAGCTTTAACTCAAATTTTAAGTTATCTTTATGCAAATGTAAAATATATAGTAGGATTATAAGAACCACCACTGTCCATGTTTTTTTATTAAATAAGAGTGATGAGCTATCGAGGCCAGCACAAACACTTCAAGTACCTATTTTTTGTTTTGATTATCAAATTTATCATCGTTAAACTCTTTTTATGGGGAAAATGGTGCAAAAATAGTAGTAGGTTTAGAAATTTAATTCAAACTTTACCTTCTCTTTTTATGAATATGCAGTCACTCCGGCTGATACAACCACTTTATAGTATTTTTATTTATTTTTCTTTTTACTTACCAAAATTATCATTGTTTTACTTTTTTGGCAACAAATCAATCTTTGTGTTCCAACTTTCAAAGGTAATCCTAAGTTAAAAATCAAAGATTTTCCCTTATTATTGATGGATTCCCTCTCTATCTATTCATACTCTTTCAGAGTGAGGCTTCAACAAGCAATTAGCACCTGATGATCCCACATAATATGCTCACTTGGAGAATTCTTACTTCAAGTGTTCCAATGTTGTATAGTTAGTAGTAGGTTTGAAACCCCAACTCAATTGCAATAAAGCCAAAGACACAACAAAGATTCACACCAATTAAACAACATTCCAAAATTAGCTTATCACCTCACACATGGACCTATCGCTATTTACAATTTAAATTTTTTTAATGACCTACATATGAGGTGATAGGCTATTTGTGAATTATATATATGTGTGTGTATTTATTTATTTAGGAGGGACTCAATAATTATTAGTGCATGATTTATGTGAGATATCTAAACAAGTACCTTTTTAAGTTTGTAATTAAATTTATTCACTTCTTCCAACTCACTCTCATATAGATATGAGTTTGGATTCAAATTATACATGATGTAAATTTACAAATAAAAAATTAGTTCACATAAGAAACCTTTTATTTGAAGGTTATTTATTTATTTATTTACAAAATTGTGTTATATTCAAGACTTACATGCAAACTATGAAAAAATATATATTTTGATGGATTATGCCATCGTCAATGTCGTCATAAATCTCCACCCCATACTCATCCACTCACATGGACAAGACAATTAAGCCAGTAAAAGAACGCATGAGCATCAGGAATGCATTAAATATGCTAGTATGTTTACAACCATTACCCAACAGTCAAATACTCTAACGACTATGCGACCGCTACAATCAACATATTAACCACATTCCTATTATGGAATGGGTAGTTATGAAGCCAACGGTCACTCACATTGCATAACTAAGGGTAGCATGACTCCATTCGCATAGGTACTGTAAGGACACGATTTGTAACCACCCAACACGATACTGGATTCGCACGGAAATAGGCCCAAACAATATGATTTGTAGAGCGTGGGTGTAAAGAACTAGGTTAACTTTTTTATAATAAAAAGACTCACCCTCACGTATATTGAAAGCCCAAAGCTGGCATAACGATCGTTTTGTTTGGCAATCGATCCAATTCTTTTTCTCTTTTCGTTCTTCTTCTTTGGTTTAGGTTTTCTTTTCTTTCTTTTTTGTTTTGTTCCGATCCTCCTTTTTTGCATGTTCTTCTTTCAGTTTATATACCACCCTTTGTATTCCATCCTCACCGCACACGTGTAGGTTGGGTTCGGAGGATCTCTTTCTGTCCCATCTAGCACCTCCTGGAACTTCCTATGGGCAGCTGTAAGGCTGCCTCCTTATTGTTCAGGTATCACCTCCACATTAATGCGGCCAGAGAGTTGGTTGAGAGGTAATTAATGCGGAGGCAGCTGTAATTATAGATATTTGTTTGCCTTTTCTCTTTTACCCTTGGTCTGTTATCCTATCTTCAGTGGTGACATAATTCTGGGGTCTGATTGCAACAAGACCGCGTCCTGATCGTCCTCGGACGCATACTGCCGAGGAATATAGCGTCCTCGGACGAATACAGAACTCTACCTTCGTGATATTGACCACCACCCCCCTTCGGTAATTGCCTTGTGACCTGACATGGCCTCCTCGGACGGATATGCATCCTCGGATGGGCCACAGGCCCAACGATCCTGACCTTAATGGGCCTGTTGATTGACAGGCCCCCACAGGTACAATAAGCATTTTGACTAGCTTACCCACATCAGTGTCTTCCAATAAGATTTCCTTCATATGAGTCTTTTAACCTTTCTATGCACTATGCAATGTGTTTGGACGAGTAAGGGTCTGTTTCGATACCGCTTATTTTACTGAAACTGAAAACTTATTGTTGAAAGTACTGTAGATAAAGGTAAAAGTTAGTTGAAATAGTACAGTGAGACCTATAAAATAGTACAAAAAGTGCAGTGGGGCTCATGAATAGTAGCAAAAATAAGTTGAATAAATAAATAATTTATAATTTTCATTGCTTCTCAAATACACACTAACTCACAGAAGATTTTTTGCATTACCGAGTTGAATAATAAATAATAGATTGTTGGCAAGAAATGTAGCATTATTATTGGTTTTAAGAACCAAAAACAATTGTGTAATCTAGTTGTGAAAATTTGAAAATTCTAATAAAATAAAGAAGCAGTGCAAGTGCAACATTATTATTATTTTAAAAAGATAGACCGGGATATAACTTTTTGGGAGTGAATACGAGATAATAGTTGAAGTGGTTTATGAACTGTTTGATTATTTGACCATCTCATACTATTTTTATAAATTGTACGGTTGATATTGAGGTGCTGCAGCATCAATAGTCTCTCATAATTCATAAACAATGAGAATATGATTCGACTGTTTAGATCTGGTAAAGTCGTCGAATGATCATATTTCGTTTTCTAGTGGCTTTTTTGGTTGTGGTTCTTTTTTTTTTTTTTATTGTTGGTTCCTAGTCGTGGTTCATTTCTTTTACGCCAAATATACAACAATTATTCAATTAGTAGCATATCCTTTTAGGCTTATCTCCAAAAATAGTTATAATGATTCTCTAGAAATGCTTCTGACTGATTTATCACATTCAAAATAGGTTGAAACTCTACCTCTCAAAAAAAAAATTATTGAAATTTTTTTATTATTTTTAAAAAGTATAGTAATAAAAATAATGATGATAATAATATGAGTGTGTTATAATATATTCAATTGATAAAGTCTATTATTATCAAATAAAAAATATATGATCAAATATAATCTATACTAAAAAGAAGTCTATTTTTGTCTTGACATTATAATAAAGAATAATAATCCGAGTGGACATCATGAATTTAAAACTTATCGTATATAAAATAATATTAATATAAGAAGATGCTCGGCTGTCAACTTGTTCCAAGTTTCAAAACTCACTAATAAGCATAAATTATAAGTTTGTAGTGAGCCTTTTATGTTCTAACTCATTTACTCCTTGTTTGTGTATGTACGTGTTTGTTTCTAAAAAAAAAAAACACTAAATTGTGGGCCTTGCGAAATGAGCTCTTTTTAGCTTTAGATTACGGTGCTATAAACCATGTTGAGCAAGATGTAAAGATTATGGTTAATCACTTTTAGTGGAGACTTTTGTTATAATATGCTGATGGAGCTTATTATTATTATTATTATTATTATTATTATTATTTTGTTAATAGCTTATTATTATTTAATTTAAATATTGTAGGAACCTGTTGTTTCATTAGCTAATATGGATGCACAACAAATTTATAATTTTCTTTTGTATTTTGAACCACCACTTGTGGTTAGAGCAGTAAATGAATCGAATCAAGTAGAGTACTCAATGTTTAGACTTGCTTATTTAATTTTATTTCAAACACAAGTTGAATTCGAGCTTATAACCAAACATGATTACATATTCAAACTTGGTTAATTCTTTTTGTCGAACAAGCTTGAGTTTATTTTTGAGTTACTTGATTAGCTTATTATTTTCCTATATATAGTAAAATCCTGACTAAATTTGTTTACCTTTTCACAAATTCATGAAATTTAACTATGATTATACTATTTACATTATCAATAAATTACAAATAATAATTTGGTATTATATGGACATATTTATAGAATCCATTCTCAAGTATATATAAATATATTTTTAGGTAAATATACAAATAATAATTGGGAATGACATCGAACCAATTGATGACTTGTGTACCTTTTTTTTCTCAAATTGGTTATATTTATTTTGGCCATTATGTTAAAAAATTTTATTTAAATATTTTGGTTTTGATTTGTGTTAGCATATATAAATGGAAATTTGTAATATCCCCTTAAGAATTACGAGTGAAATTGTGTAAGTTTTACAAGTACAAAGTCTACTTCAATTATACGTGGCTTTCTCTAGTAGTCATTCCACACCCACTTTTGGATATGTGCAACAACCCAAATTAAGAAAAAGATGGGCTGCAGGCTCCTACCACTTTTGGATTTCAGATCACAATCGACCAATTTGGATTTCTGGTTTTCAGCTACATGAACCTTTAGTATATATGACTGAACAGGCTTATAGATAATGCTCTCGAATAGACCCTGGACATGGCTCTCTCTCTCTCTTCACTTTTTTTGTTGGGTTCAGTTTTTTCTTTTCATAATTAACTTTTAGGTAAACAATGTTACACCAATTTTGACCACATCATTTTATTTATTACCTTTTGAAAGGTCAAGATTTATTTTGTTATTTTAAAAACTATAGGGTTTAATTTGGATTATTCATAAATTATAGAGTTTAATACTTTAAAGTGAAAATTCCCTTATTGTTATTTATTGACAGGCATGTGATGTGACATCTTTTAGGGGGGAAAATTAAGAATATATTATAAAGCATTCCCATCAATTTTTAATGCATAAAGCATTCGCATCTTTTAAATACATATTTTTTAAAACTCCATACGTTAGATTATCTATTTTATACAATAGGATAAAAAACCATAATTTCTTATTGATGTCTTCAAATCTGGACCCCACAGGCCTCATCCAACAGACACCATCACCGCCTCGTCGCCGTCAATAACCCCCCGAGCCGCCAGTGCCGCATCCAAGATCTAAAATTAACAAGCAAGCCATGCCTCTCTTCTCAGATCTGTGCCTCGCGGAAGTATTATCTTTTGACTTAGAGAGTTGCTATTACCTCACCATTCCTATATCTGATCACCATTGTATTCGCTTTATACAATGCTGCTAGCTTGAGGTGGATTCCAACAAGTAACCTATTGTGGTACTGTGGTCTTAGGTTTGGCTTTATGCAATATAGGAATTCATTCTACCACTCTCTCGAGCTTCTGTCATCAGTTGCGCGCTCACGCCCACCCAGGACTGGTTTTCTCTCAATTTGTTTCTTAGCTTTCATATTATATATCCATGTAACCATTGCAAACAGAGCCACTTCATGTGTTTTAGTTCTCAATAATACAAGATTTATCAAATAAGCCATATAACATATTTGCTCCTCTAACGCATCTGAACTCCAAGAAGACCAAAGTTTTGTCCCATACTAACTGTATATGATCACAATTCCACAACGCGTGAAGGCTATCTTTGACATTGTCACTGCACATTTCACACTGGATGATTGGATCCGTATTTACCTGCCTCTTCACTGTCTTCAGTAGGTTAAGATATTAGGTAGTGTCTCATTACAATTTATAAGCCCCCCCGTAAGAATTGTTTCACCTGATTGACAAATGCTAGTCTTGTAGCTCAACTATCACTTTTTTGTGTTTTCAACAGAAATGTTTACGGTTCAAATCTCTCTTCCCAACTATAACTGTAAAAAAAAAAAGTGTTTCAATTGATTCGATACGTAAATCTCTTAGTCCTAAATCCCTTTCCATAATTTTTGAATTCTATAATATTGATGTGGGATGCGGAAGCGTTAAGAAGCAGTACACAAAAAACAAAACATGTTTGCTTCTAAAAATAACCTCAAATCCACAAGAGTTCCTTGAATTCACAAGGGTCCTTGTAGTGGCAGAGCCATAAATTTATCTTTAAGAGGGGCGCATATATATATATATATATATATATATATATATATATATATATATATATATATATATATATATATATTTGTATGAAATGTAAAGTAGTAATGTACAATACTTCATAACTCATATTTAAATGAATTTCTTCAAGTTCCACTTCCACCATTGATGGTCTAGAAGGATTTTTTTGGGGATCAATCATCAGAGATTTGGAAGGACGTTCATTGGAAGTTGACATTTCAACATTAGAACCCAAAAGTGTACTATTTTCTAAATTACCATCTTTTTTTTTTTTTTTTTTTTTGAAGAATGAGTCAATAGTCCTAAACTTACCCATGAACCTAAATTTATCAAATTAAATTATCACTCACTAAATAAAATGATTGTGAGATTTAAAAACAAATATACTAAAAAAAATACTAATAGTCCAAAAATTGCTAAATAAAAGACAAACAATCATTCAAATGTCAACGCATAAAAAAAAATAATAATAAACAACTAAATACATGTTAATATAGTAGCATATATTGTATATTTTAATCAACTAATCAAGTACATTTATAATTTATAAATACTGTAAGGACACGAAAATCAAGCAGCCCAAACCCACTTAGAATAGTAAAATTGGTACTACCCGGTTAGGCCAAAACCAATAGACATTTGTAAAGAGAGTGGGATAAAACAAGTTGGCCATAACCCGAGGATTCAGACAAAGAAGGAATAAGCGAAAGTCAAAGATTAAGTATATAAAAGGTAATTTACAAGCTCGACCAAGGACGATGTTCTTACGCAAGGAGATACACTGTTCTCTCTCTTTTTCTCTATCACTGTTCTTGTTCTAATCTCTTCTTTCTTTTATTTTTTCTCCCCCTTTTCATCTGGAAGTCCTCTTTCTTTATATACTCCTAACTTATTGCATCCTAGCCCTCCAACTACAATCCTCCAGACTCTCCTTAGGACACTTGTCCCTTTAAACTTCTGTTGAAGGTGGTAGAAGGAGCTACTTAGCTGTGAATTCTACTGTTCAGGTCACTTCCTCATCAATGCAGTTGATAAAGCTGTTGCCAGTCATTTAATGTGGAGACAGTAGGTAAACTTTCATTAGAAACTTCCTTCACCTGCCTTGACTCTCTCTTTGAACACCATCCTCTTCATTCGGACTTCTAGGAAGTATTTTGTCCCTTCTCCTTCTATCCTCAGGCGAATCCCCTCCTTGGGCTTAGAATGCTTTTATAATGATAGTCACAGCTTGTTGTGTCCTTCCTCGGTCCTCGGGTCCCCACAAGTACATTTATAATTTATAATATCATTCGGCATATAATATATTGATTATTATAATAATAAATAATATATTATAAGGAATATAAAAATGAAATCCAATAAAAAGCAAAGTAAAAAAATAAAAAGAAAGCAAATGCAAAGTACCTAGGAAAGAGTTAAAAACAAGGGGTCAGCCGGTTAGCTAGGGGCACAAAGCACTGCACAGTCAGGAGATGAGGGGCCCACGAAAGCTTCAATCTTTCACTCTTTCTTGTCTAGTTTAGTCACATAGTACAAAACTTTTACTTTTTATATTGTAAACAAACTACAGTAGTAGTGGGAGGGAAAATGACATAATTGAAAAGAAAAAAAGAAAAAGAAGAAGGCAAACGCCAAGTTGCCAATGGAGACTTGTGTGAGGCAAAATGTTTTTGTAACTGTTTGGGGGACTTGGTGGTGCGGCACATCAACAAAACTTTTGACTTTTTCAATTTTTCTAGTGTTGTGGTACAAGTATGCCTTAGATGTGTTGGGATGAAAATTAGAATTTTTTTCCCTTTTATTTTGTTGAGGTAATTGTTAAAATACCTATGTATTCATTTGAAAGATGCTGAATGTTTAATTATTATAATATGTTGACATATGAATTTATGGATTGTATTTTATTTAAATTATAATTATGTTTATTTTTAGACTTTCTTAAATATATATATATATATATATATGTATATTATCAAGTATGGGGGGCCAAAATGATAAGGTTATTAAAAAAAATTTCAAATTATTTAGGATATTTCCCAAAAAAAAAAAAATTTAAAATTTTGAAAGTCCTCAAGTGGCTCCGCCACTAGGTCTTTGAATTCACAAAGAGAAAAGGGTATAGAATCCACCAAAGAAACAATAATTAAAAGTCTAAATTTTTATTAATATCAATAATACTGGAAAAATGTTTACAAATTTGGAGGCCTATTTATGGGCTCCATAAAACTTAACAAAGAAGAAAATATATTTTAAAATAATTCATGATTAATACTTAACTATATCAAGAACCAAATTTGACCTAAAACTCATTAAAAACAGCTAAAAACAAGGAAATAAATGTCCTAAACCTAAAATTATAAAAAATACCAAAAATAAAAAATTACTATAATAAAATAGTAAATTGTGTCCTACATCAAATATGTTGAACAAGTGAGAACATTTGTTGTGGATTGTAATTCATCCATTAGCACATGATATACACTTTGAATGAAATAGATGCCATTTAGGTTTTGAGGCCACATAAGAACATCATTAGCCACATTTGCACTAAGAGAAATTCAATTAACGTACTTAGCTTCATGAGGGAGGTTGATTCTTACCAAAAAAAAAAAAAAAAAAGCTTCACGAGGGAGGTTCATCCATCATGTCATCTCCCAGCGTCGTTTCTCTACATTTATAAATTCATTCATTGTGGATATTGTGATTAACTCATCATTATTAAAATTATCTAGTAACCACCTATATCCCATATATGTATTGATTTAAAATCCCCTACTCTTCAGACAACTCCTGTACAAAATGATGTCTCGTGCCTTTATTCATTGTCGAATCATTTGGTTTCAACTCTTTTATAGATTAGAAGCAGTAACAACTTACTTCTTATGTTTTATTGTGAAAATGTTGTAGAAGCATCATTAATTTTTCTTCAACTCTCTAAATAAATGGTTTTAAAAACCAAATTGGACCAAAAACCGATGGTTTAACTAGAAAAGAACAAATACTGGACCCAATTTCAATTCTTCGACTGTTCCAATTTTTAACACCATGTTCTAAATTTCATCCCACCTTGCAATCGAAACCCCCCAAAGAATGAGTTGGTATATATGTTGTTAGGCTGTTTCTCAAAAAAAAAAAAATATATATATATATATATATATGTTGTTAGGCCCAGCCGAGGCTTGTCCTAAACGTTCAAAATTGGTCCAGCCCATTCTACAAATATTTGATATTTCTTACCCAGGCGGTCAGGCCAAGCCACACCGCCACAGCCAAAACTTTCAAAACACGCTAAATTTTCACATCAGCGGGAAATACGACCTCCCTTTAAAAAAAACCGAATTTCAAATCCCAAATCTTAAAAAAAAAAACCACACGAACTGTGTCAGTCACAGAAGTAGTACGAAAAAAAAAAAAACACAACCTAATAAGGCCTTGCCATAAAAGCCCCACTGTTTTAAGCAAGGTTTTCCACTTCCTCTCCTCACTCGTTATTTTACTGTCTTTCAAATTCCAAACCCTAATTACCAATTGCAATTTAATTTTTCTCTCTCTCTCTTTAAAAGTTTGGGACTATGCGGAAGACAAGAAGCAGAGTTGTTGACAACGAAGAAGCGTTAAGGGCCGTGAAGCGCGAGAAGGCGAGTGGAGGTGGCGGCGGCGGCGGCGGAGACCGAGTTGACGCGGTGGGTGACGATGAGTCGACCCGGGAGAGTCGCTTGGATCGGCGGGTTCTCCGGTCTAAGTACCTCGCCGTCATGAATATGATTAAAGGTACGGAGTAAATGATTTTTTCCCTTCTGATTTTTTTTTTTATAATTTTATTAAATAAAAAAGAATTTTATTTTCTTTATGTAATTTGGTTGTTGCAGATGAAAGAGACGATTTAACGAAGGCAGAGTCGGAAAAGTTCAGCGTTATCATTGGTGAAGTGGAGAGATTGCATGAATTGGGTATTTTTTTTTCATCTTAAATTTTGTTTGGTTGCTGAGAAAATTGAAAAAGTAAGGAAAATGAGTTTTCATAATTAAAAAAAAAAAATTTGAGTAACCTTCTGATAAATGCAGTGGAAAGAATTATGTAATCAATATTTTTATAGCTCCGTATAAAATTAGATAAAAATTGTACTTGCTAATTCAAAAAAGTTGTAATGGGATTGCTTAGGTAGAATATTTTTTGTCTTTAGGTTTGTGATGAGTGTTAGAATAATGGTTAAATGATTAAATTTGTAATTTTTTTAAATTGCTCGATCTTTTGGGATACGTGGTAGTTTATTGTAAAGGAGTTTGTATAATTTGAAAATTCTAGGGTTTGCTACATGTCCTTATTTGAATTTTCCTGACTTGCTTTATGAAAGTGGGTATCTAAATTTTGTGTTTACCTAAATTGGGTTTCCAGTTCAGAAGCCAAGGGAGCAAGTTGCTGATGCGGAGGCCCTCTTGGACATCGCTAATACCTTGGCAAGCTCTGTGAAATCCCATTCCAATGAGGGTATCACGCCTGCAGAATTTGTTAGCTGTTTGCTCAAACAATATGGGGGACCCAGTAGGGGGGTTGCCACCCAAGGGGATGCTCGGATTATGATGTGTTGGAAAGATATTGGTCTTGCTGTTGCACCGATTTTCAGTAAGGCTCATGGATGTTGCACCATGTGAGTTTCTTTTTTACTTTTTGTCTTAATGTGCTCGCTGCTCAAAACCATATGCATTTCTTGTTGTCTTAATGCGTGCTGACTAATGGTTTTGTCACTCGTTTTACTTTTGTCAATTTCTTCAGGCTTGGACCTATGAATACTGAGTTGAAGCCTCGAAAGACTGTGGTTCAGAGAAGACGCACAAAGCCAACTGAAAGTGCTCATCCTGAAGAGGTGACACTGCTTTCTGTCCCAGCTTTGCTGTTTATGTAATTGGGACTAACTTTGCCATGTGCTTTGTGTGTAAGATTTGTCTCTAATGGAAGGATAGAGGATATGGGTAGTTAGGATTGTAGATAAGAGGTTTTATAAACAGCAGGTTGATCAAATGCTGCTTTGTTAACAAGTATAAAAGTTATATTGATTGTGGCTTTAAGGTTGTTATGCTTGAATTCATGTTGTTAAAAGGTGCTTTCCCTGCTAGATCTGGAAAAAATAAAGGTTTTAAATCCATATTTTTTTTTTCCTATTTTAGAAGAAAGGTTAAAACTAGAAGTATGTTGTTGAATGATTTGATTTTAGATTTTATGTTTCTTAGCTTTCTTGTTACTGCAAATTCTTTTTATGGGATTTTCTTAAAGCTTGTTCACACTTCACACAAGCCACTTTTTTTGTGACCTATTTTTAAAATGTTCTCTGTTGTGTATCTGTGGTCTGGTCTATCATGATAATGCCAAGGTTTATGATCCAAGAGCAACTTTGATGTAATTTTTTTTTTCTTTTCTTGAATTATTAAATTGATACTTCTACCTTGCTTTAGCAATGTGAGCATTAACCTGGACCTATTATGTGTGTCACAGCTAGATGGTGCTGGGGAAGAAGAAAAAACAGATACTGACAAGAATATGGCAACAATGTTTGGGATATTAAGGAGGATGAAGCGTGTTAGACTTGAGAGTTTGATATTGAATAGAAAGTCCTTTGCACAGACCGTGGAGAATTTATTTGCTCTGTCATTCCTAGTTAAAGACGGGCGAGCTGAAATAAATGTTGATGAAAATGGCTCTCATCATGTTTGTAAGTGCATTTGGTCAAAAAATATAAACAGAATTTCTGCTTCAACTGACATGTCTTAAGCCTTCTGGCTTCTGTTCTGTTGGCTTATTTGTTACTTGTTTTCCTTCTCAGCACCAAGGAATGCTCCTGCTGCCAACTCTGTTATGTCAGGCGAGGTTGCTTATGGTCACTTTGTGTTCAGATTCGATTTCAAGGATTGGAAGGTATATTTGTGTGCCTTGAGTGCTTAAGTTATCTCTTCTGCTTTCATGAATGACATTTTTGTGTGTGCCTTGTATTTGTGTCACTTGTGAAGCCTGAGTTCTCTTATCCTCTTCATGGGCACATGGTATCTGTCTAGTGGCAATAGGTTGCTAAGACTATGTAATGATCAGTTGCATTGAATCTGTTTTGTATAATTTTTGTTTGTTTGTTTAAACGAACTTTCAGAATTAGTGTGAAGTTAAGCTACAAGGAACAGTAAATTTACCTTTAACCTGCAATTTGGAACTTAAAAAAAAAGTAGTTCTTTTTGCCTGCAAAGCCAAAAGTAAGGTTTTTGTGAGGTTCTGTTAGTGCATGTCTCTCTTGATAGCATAAATGGTTTTATGTCAGGTATCTTTTTAATTTGTTTGATTTTTTACCTTGATAAATAACTTCTGATTGCATTTTTGCAGTTAATGATGGATGTTATGCCAAATGAAGAGGAGCTGATGCCACACAGGAACACCTCAAACTCATCAGCTGCTTCCCAGGCAGAGCCAGCAGTGAATAGTTCCCAAGCAACATTGCCCACAACGCCAATTAGGAAACTGTCCAGGAACCGTGGCCGGGTTGTGCAGGAACAATCCATTCAAAAAGAATCATCTGATAGTGATAATGATAGCGATCCCACAAGGGCCAATGCAAGTCGTAGGTGTAAACGTAAGCTTAATTGAAGGCAATAGTAGAAATTTGTGGATTTATCCCCAAAAACAATAGCAACATGCAGAGGTTTCCCTCTTTTTGTCGGTTTCCCTCTTTTTGTCCAGTTGCTTGCTGCATATTTATTGTGTCCTACAATGTATATTATAGGTATGTTCATTAGCTTTTCTTGTTGCGTAGCTAGATTCCAACTATTTCGCTAGGTACCTTCAACATGGTGGTACCTTTTTTGTCTCTTTTGGGTTGGTTCAACTATGCCACTGTTTTTGGGGGGATATATTCAGTGTAAGTTAGGCTAAAATTATGTAAATTTACATAGTTTCTATAGTAACTGTGTATATATACATGGTTATTATAGTTTTGTATTTAATATTTTATTAATTTTCTCGTCTCTCTTCTATGTCTCTCTTCTTGTCATCTCTCTCTTCTTTCTCTATCACTCTTCTTCTTTTCGTCCAAACAATAGAGAACTTTTCTACAACTACACCCACACCGCCCAACAACCATCACAACCCATTATATTACATGATAATTGTTGATACTCATTTTCGCGACATATTTTCTACGAGCCCAATTCAACCAAGCCTAACTATCTTGTGGGCTCAATTCATATATTATATTTTATTTTATTATTCTAAGCATGACCCAATTTCATGTGACTTATTTGGGGAAATTGAGGAAGTGTGGTTTGGAGGGTATGGGTCGGTTTTTTTTGGACCTTTTGCATGAGCTCAGTCCATGCGTGCTACCAAGTGGGCAAGGGACACTGGTAGCACCTCAGGCTCATGGAAGAGGTCTTGTATCCAAAATTTCCACCCCAAAACAGTTTTTATGTTCTGGGTGACTGTGGCTTAACTTTTCTGCTTTACTTTTTTTTTTGCCTAAAACACATAGTTGACCCTAAGTGGTTGGCCTTGTCTGCTGCAACAACCAAATACAGACTCCAAGGGCTTGCCATGTCCAGGAAACATCAACCCATGAATTTTGGTCATTCCATTTTCCAAATTATGTAAAAAGCAAGCCAACTCTCTTACCTAATTAAAGCAAATCTGACCATAACCTCTTTGCTTGAGACCTTGGGGTTCAAAACCTCTTCTATTGACCAAAAACTAGTCACTTAAAGCACCTCAAACTTAGTACAAAAGGCCAGAATCAGATTCAAAAGGAAAGCCACGTTCTACTTAGAGCCTTGAAACTTCAGAGCAAAAAACTCATTCGGTTATTCAATAATTTTACAATTCCGAAGCTTGGGGGTGGAAATATGGGTATAGGGGAACCTTTCCTCTCTTCCTCACGACCTCCCTCAATTTCCTCTTCTGTGTGACTGTGGGTCGAAGTTTCAGACCTGGAAAGCCACGTTCTACCTAGAGCCTTGAAACTTCAGAGCAAAAAACCCATTCAGCTATTCAATAATCTTACAATTCCGAAGCTTGGGGGTGGAAATATGGGTATAGGGGAACCTTCCCTCTCTTCCTCACGACCTCCCTCAATATCCTCTTCTGTGTGACTGTGGGTCGAAGTTTCAGACTTGTTAAACCACGTTTTCCCTATAGAGCTGAAACTTGAGAGCAAAAACCCACTGAGCCAAGAGACATTCTCACAATTCTGAACCTTAGGGGTGGAAATATGGGTACAGGGGAACCTTCCCTCTCTTCCTCACGACCTTCCTCATTTTCTTTTTCTGTGTGACTGTGGATCGAAGTTTCAGACCTGTTATGTATTTTATGCTTTTTTTGCACTTTCATTATTAGCATTTTGATTTTCTCTTGTCAAAGCAGCATTAGCCTTTTGTTCATTATATATTTGGAATTTTGGGCTTGATTCTCCACAAATAAACACTTCTAAAGAACCCAAGGGGAGATTTGGATCATTCTCGCATTTTCGGCCCTTGTCGCAAAAACGTCCCCGACAATAATCAAATCACAAAATCAATGGAAAATCAAATTAAAAATCAACACAAACCTATCAATGGAAAACCCAAAATCAAACCTTCAATGAAAAACTCATAACTCAAACCCAAGCTCAAACCCAAATCATCACCGTTGCCAAGTATGTTGTTGCCATTGTCATTGCCTTGAATGTTAGTTTCAAAGAGGAATTTGGCGATCTGGTGAGGAATAGAGATGTGGAGGTTGTGGTTCTATGTGATAGAGCTCAAAGGAGAGAGAATATGAGGGAAATTCTTAAGAGAAAGAGAGAAGGTGATTTTGTGTGTGTTGTTTACTGTGAAAGTGTTTTAGGGTTTTGATAAGTCAACCCTAACACAAAATATTATTTATATATAAAGTACATGATATTACTGTTTTGCCCTTATTACTCATAACACTCCCCTTCAAGCTGGAGAGTATATATCATACAATCCTAACTTGTTACATAATAAATCCAAACGAGTCTTACATAAAGCTTTAGTAAACATATAAGCAATCTGGACTCTTGTAGAAACATATGGAGTAGCAATTACACCATCTTTTACTTTCTCCCGAGTAATATGACAATTTACTTCAATATACTTGGTTCTCTCATGGAACACAGGATTGGAGGCAATGTAAATTGCTGCTTGATTATCACAATGCATAGTCATAGGCAGCTTTACAACGAATCTTAATTCCTAAAGTAAATGCTTAATCCACATAAGCTCACATGATGTGTGTGCCATGGCTTTATACTCAGCCTCTGCATTAGACCTGGCAACAACAGTTTGTTTCTTACTTCTCCAAGTAATCAGATTTCCTCCTAGAAAAGTGCAATACCCAATAATGGATTTTCTATCTGACGATGATCCAGCCCAATCAGCATCAGTGTAGGCTTCTACCCATAGGTGACCATTAGCTTTATACAAAAGACCACGGCCTGGATGTGCTTTAAAATACCTCACAATTCGAATAACTGCCTCCTAATGTGGAAGGCGAGGATCTTTCATAAACTAGCTCAAAACACTAACTGCAAATGATATATCTTGGCGAGTAATTGTGAGACAATTAAGTTTACCAACCAAACGACGATATCTCTCAGGATTAGATAACAGCTCCCCCTGATCTTCATACAATTTGACATTAGGATCCATAGGAGTCTCCACTGGTTTAGATCCTAACAAGCCAGTTTCTTCCAAAATATCCAACACTTACTTCTTATGTGATAAACTAATGCCTTCTATAGATCGTGCTACCTCAATACCCAAGAAATAACGAAGTTTACCCAGATCCTTAGTTCGAAAGGAGTTTTGAAGGTATCTTTTCAAATCTTCAATACCCTGCTTGTCATCTCCAATTATTATAATATCATCAACATATACTATAAACAAAATCTTTCCTCTATTAAAGGTATGAGAAAACACAGAGTGATCAGAGTGGCAACGTCGCAATCCAAACTTTAACACTACTTCACTGAATTTACCAAACCAAGCTTTGGGAGATTGTTTAAGACCATAGATGGCCTTATGCAACCTACACACTTTTCCAGACTCCCCCTGAGCAACAAACCCAGGTGGTTGCTCCATATACACCTCTTCCTTCAAATCGCCATTCAAGAAGGCATTTTTAACATCTAACTGAAATAATGGCCAACCCAAATTAGCATCCAAGGAGATCAAAATCCGGACATAAGAAATTTTAGCAACAGGTGAGAATGTCTCAGCATAGTTAACACCGTATGTTAGGGTATACCCTTTGGCAACCAAGCGAGCCTTCAAACGCTTAATAGAACCATCAGGCAAATACTTCATAGTATACACCCAACGACTACTAACAATAGTTTTCCCTGGAGGACGAGTAACTAAAGACCAAGTAGCATTTTCAGACAAGGCAAACATTTCTGCCTCCATAGAAAATTTCCAACCAGAGATGGATATAGCCTCCTGGACAAACTTAGGAACAACAGTAGAATTCAAGGATGTGGTAAAGGCATGAAGAGATGAAGACAAATGACCATAAGAGACAAACTGAGAGATAGGGTGAAAGGTACAAGAACGCTTACCTTTGCGTAATGCAATTGGAAAAGAGGCAGGATCAGGAGTCAGATCACTAGGCGGGGTAGAGGTCTCAGTTGGAGGTTTCTGCCGACGACAATATACCTGGAGTGGTTTCTGAGGAGATTCAATAGGAGACACAAGTGGTAAGAGAGGAGGACAAGGAGGAGAACTGTCACTAGCAATCGAATGAGAGAAATAGGACTGAGATTCATCAAATGTGACATCAGCACTAATGAAACGACGCCGAAGAGTAGGTGAGTAACATCGGTATCCTTTCTGAGTACGAGAATATCCAAGAAAAACACATTTAATGGATCTAGGATCAAGTTTTTCACTCCCTGGACCTAAGATATGAACATAGCATACACAATCAAAGATCTTAGGAGGTAGATAAAACAAAGGTGCATTAGGAGAGAGCACAGTATAAGGGATTTGACCACCTAGAACAGTGGAAGGCATACGATTAATTAGGTGACAGGTAGTGAGAACAACATCACTCCAATATGATTTGGGAACATGCATATGAAACTTTAAGGCATGAATGACCTCTAACAAATGACGCATTTTGCGTTCAGCAACACCTTTTTGTTGTGGAGTATGGGGGCATGAAGATTGGTGAATTATACCATGATCATCAAAAAATTGAGACAAAGATGTATGAAAATATTCACGAGCATTATCAGACCGAAAAATACGAAGTGAAGCATTAAACTGAGTCTTTATTTCCATATAAAATGATTTGAAAATTGAGTACAATTCAGGCCGTTCTTTCATAAGATAAAGATAGGTGACTCTAGAATAATCATCAACAAAAATGACAAAATATCTAAATCCCAACAATGAGGGAGTGTTTATTGGACCCCAAATATCAGAATGAACTAAATGAAAAGGACTACTAATACGACTCTCACGCCTAGAGGCAAAAGGCACCCTATCGTGTTTACCCAACTGACATGCTTCACATTGTAAAGACTCAATTTGACGACACGACGGAACTAATGACTTCAAATTCTTGAGAGATGGATGACCAAGGCGACAATGATGCTGAAGAGGCGAGATAGACAAATGAGAAGCCACTAAACGGGAAGAACCACATCGATCCAATTAATAAAGTCCACCGGCTTCATGCCCTCCACCAATAATCTTCCCCGTCTTGAGATCCTGAAAGATACAATGAGTGGATAAAAAAATGGCAGCACAATTCAAAATTTTAGTAAGCTTACTAATTGACAAAAGGTTTAAAGGAAAATCAGGAATATATAAGATAGAAGAGAGAGAAAGATTAGGACTAAGATTGGCAGTGCCCAAACCAGAAACTGTAGTGGCTGAGCCATCTGCCAATGTAACATTTGGAAGACTACTAGATTGCTCAAGGTCAGAGAGTAAACCTGAGGTACCTGTCATATGATCAGTAGCACCTGAATCAATGACCCAAGGGTCCTGAGTGGCAAGACAAGCAGCGGTACCTTGTTAAGCCAACGTAGAAGTAGAATTAAACCCAACAAAGTTGGAATGCAGAGACAAGAGGCGATTGTACTCTTCCTCAGGAATAGAGACTACTTTGGATGTTGGTGGAAGTGACTGTGAAGGTGGTTCTTGAACTTGAAAACTAGCTTGGTGAGCCGAGGGTTTACCATACAACTCCTAACAAAAGTCTACTGAATGATTCTCACCATAACAATAAGTGCACTTATGAAGACCACGTCCTTTACCACGACCTCCTTGTTCACTCCCACGGCCCCCTTGTTCACGACCTCCACGACCTTGACCCCCACGACCTCGACCTCCACGACCACCTCTATTACTCCCCATATAAGTGGTAAAGGCAAATTTATCACCTGAAGGTAATGCATTAGTATTGGATGCATTAGTATTGGAGGAAGAGAAATGGTCAGTACTCGAATCAGATAATGTGGCCTGTCGAAGTCTACCAAAAACTTCACTCAATGAAGGGAGGTCTAGACTAGCTAAAATTTGTGATTTTACTGGATTCAAACTTTTAGGCAATTCAAAGAGGAAGCGAGCAACATGCATATAATCTCGTTGTTTCTTCATAATTTTAACATCAGAGGAGATAGGCTGATAAATATTGAGTTCTTCATATACACCCTTAAACTTGTTATAATAGTCTTCTAAAGACATATCACTCAAACTCAAGGAGAAATAATTTTGATGAAGATCATAAATCCGCTTCAAATTGTTAACACCAGAGTAAAGTTCCTTGGCTTGTTCCCAAACAAGTTTAGCAGTTGGTAAGAAAACCAAACTACAACTGATCTTAGACTCCATGCTATTCCACAAACAACTCCTAATTTGTGCATCTTCGGCTCTCCAATCAGCATATTTAGGGTCTGTCGGTACAGGAGGTTCCTTAATCACGTAATCAAACTTCTTTCTACCAAGAAGAAAGACTTTAACTGCTTGTGCCCACTGAGCATAATTACTACCATTTAAACGAATGGAGGTAATTGATAACATATCAGGAGGTAAGAAATAATTAGAGGGCTGAGCACTGTCTTTGGACTCCATAATAGCAATCTGAAGAACAAACTAACACTAAAGAAATAACCTAAATTGAATTAAAACAAACCCCAACCAGCAACCAATGTACTTTAACCAATCAGCCACGCCAATAATAACTCATCTATCAACAAATCAACACCAAACTATTCCAAAAAACAAGGCAGCAACAAATCCATACCAACACCAAAAAAAAAATGCCCAATTCACCACTAAACATCAACCTAAGGCTGCCTGAACAGATAAGCAGAAAGCATATTGAAGAAGAGAAGAAAATCAGACCATGGTTGAAACCATCAATTGAAAAACTCCGGCGGTGGCGCTAGGGTGCAGGAGCGGCGGCGTGAGGACCAACGAGTAAGCTAGGATGGTCGCCGGAGGAGGGCGAGTAAAACCCTGCCTCTTTCGCGATCAGGTGACGGCGATCTAGTGTTGCGAGATCGGAGAGAGGGTCATCGGCGCTGGACAACTCCTTCAGCCACTAAATCGAGATCGTCGGAGCTAGCGAGTTAGGATATGGTTGCCGGCGACAACAATATCGGTGGGTGGTGGTCGGAGGGTTAACGGTAGCGGCGGGCTGGTGGCTTTGATACCATGTTGTTTACTGTGAAAGTGTTTTAGGGTTTTGATAAGTCAACCCTAACACATAAAATAATATTTATATATAAAGTACATGATATTACTGTTTTGCCCATATTACTCATAACAGTGTGAATGGATGAAATGAGAAAGAGAGATGAGAGGAAAACTATGTGAGTGATCTGGTAAGGAATAGAGATGTGGAGGTTGTGGTTCTATGTGAGAGAGCTCAAAGGAGAGAGAATATGAGGGAAATTCTTAAGAGAAAGAGAGAAGGTGTTTTGTGTGAATGGATGAAATGAGAAAGAGAGATGAGAGAAAAACTATGTGAGTGATTGTGTTAGTTGTTCATATTTGAGAGTTGAGAGGAGACCAGAGAGTAACAGGCAGAGGCATACTAGTGACAAATTTTACTTGTTGAGGTGATTTGATGTGATTAGTGTATAATAATTTTTGGATGGTCTTGTAGTTGATCCTATTTTTATTGTACATTTTAAAAGCATTCACATCCGAAAATTGCATCCCATTCTATTTTACCATCTCAAAAAACTGCTTTATCAATTATACCATATCATTTTATAATACACCATAATATATTACAATACACCCAACATCCCAAAACTCTATTTTTTTCCTATTTTATTTAAATATTCTTTTTTATTCCTTTTTTTTTACTATTTCTCCCTCAACCTCTAGCATTGGCCACAACAAATAAAACCAAAACAATTCAACACACAGTCACCCCTATAGCCACCACGTCACCACCATGCCACCACCAACACACAGTCACCCCCACATATCCCAGCACCACCCATCGGACCATCAAACCAAAACCAAAACCACATTAAAAAAAAAAAAAAAAAAACCCATCAAAGCATCAGTTCAAACCAAGCCAAAACCCCACCATTGGAGCCACCATTAAACCAAGCAAAAAAAAAAAAAAAAAAAAAATCACCACGATCTCCAATCTCCGCTGATCCATGCTAATCCCAAATCCAAAATCCAAAACCCAGCTCCGATCCAAACCCATCGGCCACAACCGATCCAAACCCATGCCACCACCTAACCCATGATACACCGATCCACCTTTCCAAACCCATCACCTGACCCACCTATCCAAACCTATCACCGACGGAGCTTCGTTTTGAGATTTTGCAAACAAAATCTTAACCCGTACCAAAAAACCCTTAAGAATCTCGGTTTGAAGAGAGAGTGATAGAGTGAAGAGTTAAATGGGTAGAGCTATCTAGAGTGTTGGATTTATGAGATGAGTAAATCGGCTTGGTGAAACTTAGTGATGGCGAGAGTGAGAGATGAGAAATCGTGTGAATTTGAGAGAGAATAGACAGTCTTGGTGAAGCTCAGTGATGGAGAGAGAGAGATGAGAGACCGTGTCGTGTGAATGAGAGAGAAAGCTGAAATTTAGAATAAAATATTATATTTTGTTTTACAATTGAGCTACAGTGTGATTCTACATTTAGAATTGCATTGTAGCACAATTGCAAATTTTTTTGCAATAGTAGCTTTTTACAAGTCCAGATGCAGAGGTTGTTTTGGGCTTTTATGCTAAATTGAACCAACATATGGCTTATATCATTTCCAATGTGAATGCTCTAATGATGTCATTTCAATAACTGTAAACAAAGTTATAAGATTTTGTATCATTAGACTTTTGGACTTAAGAATGGCTCTTTGACAGTATTGTGGATCTATAGACTCTATACTAAATTTGTAGTAATTATTACTGATAATTAAATTCCAAGCTGAAGTGCTTGCTCCTATATATTTATACATGATCCCCAGAACGTTGAACTAGTTAACCAATGAGTACGGATCATACCAATGTTTCCAATTGCTCCTATGGCTCTATCCAATTACACACAAATCAATCGTGGTTGGCTTTGAATTCTTCGTTACCAAATTGATTTAAGTGTAGCAGGACAAAATTGGATTTGATTGTTTTTAATAAGTAGCAAATTTTTAACAGTATTGGTATCATGAATTCATGTGCGAGCATGACTTAAAAATTAATATGCTAATCAATTACTCTCAAATACTTGAGGCCGTTAAATTAATTTCAAAAAAAAAAAAAAAAAACTTGATGCCTTGTGTGACTTCACAAAACATAACCATAAAAAGGCATTATTTCTTTTTGAAAAAGGAACAGTACAATTGACTTCAAGTTCAAGTGACACCTCTTCTCCTACAAGAATGGCATGGAGCTTATAGACGTAGGTTCAACACTTTACTTATTAATTAAAAAAGAAAAATTGAAGAGTCTAAGAAACATGAATCTTGTTAGTGTTTCAAAGGTCCAAGACTTCCACATGGGGCCTCTGCAACACCTGCCCCCAAGAAAATATTGTAGTCCCTAAGAAAGGCAAAGAAAAATTCTCACAGCAAAATGGGGCCACTAGCCAAACCATCCTAGGTTGAAGCCGATCGGGAAAAAAAGGAGCAGAAAACTAGCAGCATTAAAGCTAAACTTGAAGTTCGGAGTCTGGCTTACTATAAACCAATTTGTGGTTGTCCTAGTGCTTATCTGTTGGAATGTCAAGATCCTTGAATATTGGACTGTCAACTCCGACACCCATTGCGTTCAGGCCATTGTCAACATATATAACAGCACCGGTGATGGCAGAAGCCAAAGGCGATGCTAGAAAGGCAGCTGTGTTCCCCACTTCATCTGTTTAATCAGCTTATGAACTCAGTAAAATGTGATAAAATAGTGGAAATAGGAATAAAGCAGGTAAAATTAAAGGACAAAGAAAAATCTGGAAAGTCACCTGCGGATAGTTCTTTTTGCAAAGGTGCATTGACTATTGAATAGTCAATCATCATGTCAATAAATCCAATTGCTTTTGCAGCACGGCTCCTTAGTGGACCTGAGGATCAAAGATACTTCAATCAACCAGGAAAACTGAGGCAGTGGTAATACCAGCAACTACTTGACATCTTTATGAAGAGCATTCACATCAGATTGTGGATAGTTTTGCAAAATAGAAAAAGTGACTCTTTTTACACATTTTGGCCTAAAAAAACACCACATCAGCTTGTCTAAAATTGTGCATTTATGCACAATTGCTACAGTAACTGTGCATATATGCACAGTTACTGTAGCTTTTGCATTTATTATTTTATAGTTTTTTCTCTCTCCTTCACCTCACTCTCTCATTTCAGCTTCTCACTCTCACCTCTCTCTCTTTTATCTCCGGTCCCTCAGTCCAGCCTCACCGACACAATCAGTCCAGCCTTACCAACGCCAATCAGCCTCACCGATCAGCTTCTCAGTCTCACATCTCTGTTTTTTATCTCTGGTCCCTTAGTCCAGCCTCACCGACTCCAATCAGTCCAGCCTCACCGATCAGCCTCACCGATCAGCCTCACTGATCAGCCTCGCCAATCAATCCAGCCTCACCAATAAACACCAGACTTTGATCCTTTTTAAATTTTTTGTTTGATCAGTTTTGTTTGATGGGTATTGATCCGTGGGTTGATGGTGGCTGGGTTTTGATGATTTTGATGAGTATTGATCGGGTTGATGGGTATTGATTGGGTTGATGGAAGGTGGGGATTAATCATTGATGGTGGCTGGGTATTGATCGGGTTGATGGTGGCTGGGTTTAGAATATTTTATTTGAATAAATGTGTATAATAGACAAACTAATGTGGGTGTTTTGTAAAAATGAGAGTGTAAAATAGAAAAAGTAGGTTTTAGATGTGTAAAATGGAAAAATTTATGCACAAGCTGATGGGGATGCGTATCAAACTAGATCCAAAGAGGTCAAACAGACCCAGGACCCAAGGACCCAAGATTTAAAACAATAAAAATCCTGAAAGTGGGAACAAATATACAATGTATAGAACTATTAAGGCCTCAAAAATCAATTTAGTTGGATTATGTTAGCTGAGCTGAGAATTATTAAGTCATTGTTAGTTAAAGCCGGTCATTGTAAAAGCAAGCTTTCATGAAATTCAGGAGCTTAAGATCTGATTAAGATACTCTAGACTTTTTAGGTAACTCCACCATAGAGTTCCTAAAATTCTATCCATTCATTTTGAAATTAGTGGATTGAATTTGGACACATCGTCAATAATTTAAGTAGATTCCAAAATGATGATAGTATTTATTTATTTTTTTAAAATCATATCCACTCATTTTAAAATGGGCAGATAGGAATTTAGGAACTCTATAGTAGAATTACCCCTACAAACTAGGATCCTAATCCCTAAAGATCAGGATTTGAAGAAGAAAATGAACCGACTAAACTGCCTCTGGCTAGGGCAATGAGGCTCGTTTAAGATGGAGCAAGATGGGTAAATGGGTTGAAGCAAGGCTAGTGGTTTCAAGAATTACCAACCAATCCGCATATAGAAAACATATAGATTCTAATAAGTACATCCTAATACACACACGAGCGCGCGCGCACACACACACAAAAAAAAAAAAACTGTCACTAGGATTAAAGTATCAAAGATATTTTTGAAGACCCAACAAAACCTTATCTCTGAGAAAAGTAGCATTAAGACACATGTTGAGCATTGGCAACAATAGCTATGATTTAAAACAATTCTTGTGGACCATGACATAGATGCATAAAATCTGAGATAGGAAACACTTTAAATTGAATTTTAAAAAAAGAAAGGGCCAAGTTACCAGCAGATATTGTGTTGACTCTGACTTTGTGTTTTCTACCCGCTTCAAAAGCAAGCACCTGAATGAATCAACATATGAAAATATATGCCAAAAACATATCAAAATGAGGTTAAAAAAATGTGGTGCTAATAACTAGAAATGGATAGGTAGAAAGAAATGCAAACTTACTCGTGTGTCACTCTCCAGAGCAGCCTTTGCTGAACTCATACCTCCACCATACCTGAGTAAAATATATCAAGAGCTCCATCACCCAATGATAAATGACAACTCTTTAAACTGAACAGCGAAGCAAACAGTGCATGACATACATACCCAGGAATTATCCTTTCAGAAGCAATATATGTAAGAGAAATTGAAGAACCACCTGTAACAACAACAGCCATATATATGAGTTCCACATTTGCCTTGATGCAGTAAATCTAGTACAATGAAAAAAGCGAAGAACCAAGGACAAGAAGAAAATAAATTATTTTGGATAATTGAGCATAGGAGATTGCCTGGATTCATTATTGGAATGAAATGTTTGAGTAAAGAAACATAGGAGTAACTTGATGCAGATATAGCTGCAAGATATCCATTCCTGGATGTCTCCAACAGAGGTTTAGTGACCTATTAAAGAGGTGATTGTTTGTTAACTTTAAGATTAATGACACATAGATATTCCACAATTAAAAAAAAAAAAGTACCTCTGGCCCATTTGCAAGTGAGTGAACAAGAATGTCGATGCTGCCAAAATCATTCTTCACAGATTCAGCAACTTCCTGCAAGACAATTTAAAAACGAGTAGAACATTAGAGAGCATGTCATATTTGATAATGTTGGTGGGTCTGCATGTCTTCAGCATATAGGTCAATGTTTTAATGAAATCTCAAAACCAGTAAGAAGAAAAACGCCTCTAGCAACTGAAGGTTAATAAAGGCTTTAAATAAATCAAATTACATATTGGCTTAATCTTCCGGTCAAAGCATAGCTGTATGATAAGTGACAACAAATGAACTGATTGCAATATCAAATAGTGACACGACAGAAAGAGAACAGATTACAGCTAACAGTTTAGTCTTCAGATTAGATACAAGTCACATGTAATAGGTACGGAATGCACGCTAGTCAACTAAGATGAACAATATAGCAGGCTTTGCCACCTCTTATAAACCTTTACATTTGAGAAGACCATAGTACTACCAAATTATGAGGGCACGAAACCCACCCCTCATATATGTCAGCTTACATATGCAGTTTTACAAAATTTTAAAGCATTGACTATCCCTTCTCTGTCACTAAGTAACCCAGAAACTTGTGTAGCTTGTTCAAGACTCTAGAGCTTGAAACATGACGCCTTAAAGTCACAAAACAAAATTAAAATTAATGTCTAACTTTAGCAGACCAACCCAAAAATTCAATTACTCACGTGAATCATGTGTCTTAAGAAGCAAGGTAAAAAAATTAAGAAAGATAAAAGACAAGCCTAACGTGGTGCTGCTTGTATCTTGGATTTCAGTTTAAAAATGTCATTGGCCCTACATCTAGGTTTGTTTTGTTCAAGTGCAGACTGTATGAAAAGTGCCATGTCTTATGTGAATTTTGGCATTAATATCTCATTCAAACTCAAGTAGGCTGTCAATAAATGACTTCAAACCTTTTCTCAAACTCCAATTTAGGCTCTAAATGTTCCTCAATAGAAAATTCAAACAGAAATAGCAAAAGTGGAATAATATGATGTTATACCTGAACAGTCCAATTACTGGATCCTGCATAGCGTTTATTTGCTTTTATCTGCAAGAATTAACAACACCATATGTTAATCAAGAACAGATTTGACCCATTTTATACTTTGTAAGACTATAAATCTCTCCATTACATCTTCAGGTACATCCTCAAGGTTGTCAAAGACTGCATCCAAAGGATATACTTTAGTAATCTCCATTAAAGAGCCATCTGGCAACCTGAAACATCAAACTTTTTGTTAGTACCGGCAACTTACAAGTAATACCCAGTTTCCCTAATTAAAAACTTACACACGTGATTCATCAAATTTTCCACGTCGCAGGCTGGATTCAAAAATGTTCAAAGCCTACAAGAAGCAGCTTCCTGGTTAGTAGTTATCCATTTCATGAGTCTTGGGAATTCCATTATAGGAAATCTCAAATGCACAACCCTAAAGATTAGGATGATTTACTTACAGGCACCCATGTGCCTAAGAGAATCTCAGCCCCTGCAGCAGCGAGGGATTTAGCTATTGCCCAACCATATCCGTTGTCATCAGCAACACCAGCAATAAATGCCCTCTTACCTACACATAGTGCAACTCGTTTTAGTTTTTAGTGGTATTTTTTTATTTAAATTTTTTTAAATAGGGGTACTTGTTGTAAGTATCAACTTAGCAGATTCACTAAAGGTAACAATTCCAGGAGAATTATAGCAGAAGTTGAAAGACAATATCACCACAAAATTAGCAACCAAAAGAGGTTTGGTAAAGTGCTGTCTTTAGAGTAATATATTGGCTACAGATACAAGACCAGCTTTCACAAGGAAATACAGCCAAGAAAAAGTGGACATTGAGAAACAAAGATGTTACAGAGGTTGTTCCTTTAAATGTGACAGTTTCCACCAACAATTTTGAACAATCACAGGCCACAAATTGATAGGTCAATGAAAATTATAAGACAAATCATAACTGTTACAAGCTATCCCATAACAAGAAATAGAAGGACAGCAAAAGCACCATAAACACAAGAACTTTGAAAATCTTAGAAGGAATTGCATACGTACAAAAAGAAAAGCAAAAGAAAACTGACCTCTCAAATCAATTGGCAACCCTGAGATAGGCTTGTTTTCAGTAGCTTCAGACATTGCTTTTGTAACAACCTTATCAAATTTAATAGATGATGATGTAAAACTCCGCTGGAAAGGTTGTACGGATGATATATGGCATGCACTTGTAAGCTTATTCCATGATACCGCCTTGGAATTGCCACCAAGAATTGCAGCACCTCCCTTGAAAAGTCTGCAAGAAGAAGAAATGCAGGGTCTTGCTGTTGCAATTTGCAGGCTGGAAGCGGCTGTTGTTGCCATCTCCAGTAAATGATATCTCACACTAGAGAAAAGAGATCTATTGGAAGCAAGGGCACTCGTATTAATATATATTAAAAAAAAAAAATGTATAGTAGATCTCGTAAAGAAAATGTCAATGAGCTCTATCTAGAATGGGAGAGGCCATAGATTCAAGATCCACCATGCATGTGTGTGTGATTTATCAATCGAAAAAAAAAAGGACAATTCTTTATATTACTATGTATATATTTATAACTTAATACTTCTAATAAGATATATTAGTGTACGGTATTCCTCTTCCATTAAATTTCAAAGCATAAAAAAAAAAAATGTCAATTCTTGCATGCCCAACTTCTGCCAGGGCTTGCATCAAATAAAAATAAAAATCTAGAAACAGCTCATTTTACTCAACAATCCAAAATTACACAAGAAGATAACAATGGACAGAATTTTCTTTCCAACCAGTTTGGAGGAAAATTACTCCAATTTTCTATCCATGTGTGCTTTTAATCATATGAATTATTTAAATGTTACGCGCCTTATATCAATAACTTAATAGTTCATGTGGGTAAGATACACAAGAATGAACATATGAATCACCATGCAATGGTTTAGGGGTGAAAATAGGCACCCAAAAAAAGGATTTTTCCCAATAGTTTTAAGTATGAAAAAAGATCATTTTAAAGTTTAAGAACAAAAGTGTAATGTTCTCAATAGTTTAGGAACAAAAAGAAAGAGCTTATTAAAGTTTAGGAACAAAAATCAAAATTGCAAACTTTAGGTACTAAGTTTAGCTTTTTTATTCATATCAATTCTTATTACTTATGGTTAAAAATCAATGATTGCTAATCTAAATTTCATTCATTTTTTTTTTCTACAGTGAGTTGAGGGGATGTTGCCCCCAAATTTCCTTCAAATCAGAGAAACTATTGTTCACAAAATCCTGATTTATTACAACATGCTAATGAAAGTATTAACTCATAGTTTGGTACACAGAAGCGAAAAATCTAAAAGAAACCCAAAAATTAAAACCCATCAATCAGCCAAAAAAAAAACCCAAAACACACTTACACTGTAGTGGAAAATCTAAAAATAAATCCATAAGTAATAAAAAATAAAAAATTTAAGCAGAACCCAGAAACACACAAGCAGGGATCAAGTAAAATGTGGGGACTTTAACCTCAAACATCTAACAATTTCAATAACAACATAAATACATACATACATACAGAGACACACAGAGAGAGAGAGAGAGAGAGAGATTGACCTTTGTGTGAGAGAAGGCAGCAATGCGGAGAGCAAAATGGTGAAGAGAACGATGAGAGAGAAGTAGATGTTGGTTTGGTTGGGACTGGGAGCTAAAAGACTAAAGAGAGGCGCTTCGGAAATGTCGAAAGCAAAGCAGATCGAAAAATGTTTGCTACTTTACTATAAGGAAAATGCCATCACACGACTTTTGCCACAATTTTTGTACCAATTTGCGGCAAAATCGTGAGCGGTGCAGTGACTAAAAGTGAGGAGTCCATCGCTCTACCGTTTATAACTTGCTATATGAGTAATTTGTAACAAAAATTATAGTCCTAGTATCACTCTTGAAATAATGTCTTTACTAGCACTTTTTTTTTTTGAAACACATGTCTTTACTTGTACTTAGCTGTTGGACTTTGATTCATTACGTCATGCACTAGTATGTGTTCAAACTTACGAAGATAATTATATTATAAACCGTGACAATATTTGACGTGACTAACAAATGCTACATAAAATTGGGTTTTAATTAGCATAATGGATAAAGTCTCTGATAATTGAATAAGAGATTTAGGGTTTAATCACCGTATACACCAAAAACTTATTGATGTCTTGCTTTGATGATAAAAAATCCAATTATTAGAAGCAAACATCATAAGTTGAAACTCTATAAAATAAAAAAATAAATAAAAAAACGCAACATAAATACATACAAGTTTTGTGAATGGTATTTTGTGTAAAAGAGTAAATTGATCAATTCCATATTGATCTACTTAGCTTCCATTTTTTCAATCATAAATGACTCGTTTCATATAAATAAATCTTATTTTTATCTACCATAAATTTGTATTCTAAATATAATTGAGTAAATAAATTTTTTAATGATTATATTGATAAATTTTTCATTGAAGCTCCCCTAATCATTTACCCAAGACAAAGAAAAAAAAAAACTCTATTTTCGTTTTATTTTATTAGATTACATATTAAATAGGTTAAAATTTGGAAATTGTCCGTATTGTGTCAATTCACTAAATAAACAAGTTGTATTAGAGTTGAGGGGGTTTTTATATGATTATTAAATGGGTTGGGTTAAGATTGAGTTATGTATTCGAATATTCTTGCCACGACATGAACAAAACCACTCTAACATGAATTGCCATCTCTAATTAAACACTATTATAACAAATTAAACCCTAGAATTTCAAGAGTAACAAATTAAAGTTTGGAATTTTTAACAAAATAGCAAATTAAACTTCATCCCATTAAGCGGAATGATATCGTGTTGGGGGTTCAATATGAATTGATGGTTTAAAATTTGTTACCTTTTGAAATATCTTGGATTTTTTGGTTTATTTTAAAATTATATGGTTTAATTTGTTTTTTTTTTTGTTTTTTTTTTATAACTTGCTACACCCTTAAAATAGAGTTTAAAATATAATTATCACAATAGTTTATAGATGAGCTAAATTTAGGTCCAATTCCTTAATCGATACTGATGATGCCGAAAGAACCACCAGTGAGCTACACGATTCTACGTACTTGAAACAACACCTACACAACACAAGAAGAGAAGACCTTGCAGAGAGCACCGGTGTGGTGCCGGCCAAGTGCCGGCCAAGTACCCTCCGAAGGTTAAGTTAGAATTTCTTTCAACTCTAGGATACTAGAAAGGGTGAATTATGCGTACCTTGATTTGTGAGGATATTGGGGCTTTTATAGTAGTAGAAGGTTGGCCTCTCTTCCTTGATGTAGAAGTCTTTTCCTTATAGGAATCCTCTTGAGTAATCTCAAACGTGGTGGACAAGACATTTCATTGTAGAGAGGGTCTTTCATTAACGCGTGTATCTTCCGAGATTCTCCTTGTACTAAGATTCTAATTTCCATTGGGATTCTACCTTATTTCAAGCGTGTGTTACAAGTATTTTAAGTTAGGATTCCTGCAATGCCCTGGGCTTACCCATTATCGGCCCATGGGCTAAGATCCATCAAGCCCATCATGGTTAAGGTCTGTCATGCCAGTTTTTTCCCTTTCAGATACATCTTAAGTTTTCCAAATAAATTTAATCATACAATTGCAAGTTTCCTTTATAATCAATATTTTTCTATGTTCTTAACTTTGAATTCCATTAAAAAAATTAAAAAGCTATATGGACAAAGAGATTTTTTTTTTAAAAAAAAAGTATCAAATGGATATTTAGATACAAAATATGGCCTTTTACCATGTATATGAGGATCCTATTAGGCTATTACAAGCGGGTTAACACAAATGTTTGCAAATGAGCTAGATAAGTACAACCGTAGAAGCAAAAAATGTTGCAATTTGCATATTTTCCTGCTTTCAACCTCCCCATTTCCATACAAATTACCCAACAGAGGAGAATGAGTTTGTTTGAAAAAACTTTTGGGCTCAATCCTTAATGGGCCTAGCTGCTTTAGGCTTAAGCCGAACATAAACTAACTGTGAGTCGAACCACAGTCTATTTTTGCTGCTAAAAGGTGAGTGGCCCATATTATTGTGGTTTAGGTTTGTACAGTTTGAAGGGATAAAGCCCCATTAAATATGAATGAAACCCAGACAATCAGGGACAAAGCTAGGAGTCCAAACCCATGTTCAAGGCCTAAAACTCATGGTCTAGCAGGCTTTGTAAAAGATAGCAAGCTCCCATTGATGCCCAAAGCCCAAGAGCACTAAGAGATTATTTTTACTCAAATGGAAATCAAGTAGATTTTAGACATGTACCCACCCCAACCCACCCCCCCCCCCCCCCCCCCCCCCCCCCCCCGCCAAAAGTAAAAAGGCAGAAACTAGAAGATACACAATTGCAAATAGCATTATAGGAAACAAAATGTGTTGGTAGAATGGCAAAGGAATCAAATAATTAGGAAATTAAAATGAAAAAAAAAAAGGTATCCTATAGTTAGGTAAGTGTCACCATGAGCAAAAGTCTGTCTTGTTTTGGGAAGCAATGAAAGGTGGTGGGCTCTTTCACCTTTAAGAGTGTAGCCCAAGTCTGTGCAATTTGAATAGTTTAACCCGCTTTTGCCTTGGTCCATTCGCTTCAAATGGATTAGAATCACATGGGAAACTATTTGATAGTCCACGTTTTAGATTTTTTAAGGGCCTCTAATTCATATTTTCTATCATTACCAAAGCCTTTTTGCTGTTCCGCACATACAAAAAATGTTTTATTGATTTTAAATGCATCCACCACAACTTTCCATGTACATGTAACTATGATTTTTTTAAGAGATCAACTTCATTTCTAACTCTGCATCCATGAACTTTTCCATTCCTTTCCAACCAATTATGATAAATTATAAATAGCTTTTTGCCATGCAACTTTTCATATTAAAGAAAGACTTCATAACTGCCCTTTAAATTCTTAAAAGCCTAAGACACTTTCTTGTCATAAGAGCCAATTCACCGGTAAAGATACAATATATTTTACAATATATTTTTTTTTATCAAATGTTGGTGTGATGAGTATTTATTAGCAAGTGAAAAAGTGATATTAGTGGTGGGGTTAGATGGGAACTAGTAAGAATTGTTTACATCAACAGTTTGTAAAAATGTTGTAAAATAATTTGTGGTTGTAGAATTATTCTTAGAATATGCTGTAGACAAGAAAATGAGCTTTTGATTAAAAAATAAAGAAAGAAATGCTACCATTACAAACTATTTACAACATTTTTACAAATTATTGATGTGACAAATTCTTACTGGTTCTCATATGGGTTTTTCATTAATATCACATTTTTACTTATTAATAGCTACTTATTACATTATCAATTTATAAAATAGTACGTGACTTTAGCATTTTCCAAAACAAAAGAAAAGGGTGATCCTTTGACAACAGTTTTGCTTTATAGCCCCATTTGATAAGTCTTATCTCTAGTTGTAAGCATGCTTTATGAACATAGTTTCAAATCCAAATGAGTTTCCACCATTCATCCTTGGGCAGCCTTCCCTTATGGCCTTATCTGCTCCTAAGCTGAAGGACAACTGAAATTATGTTCAACAGATCACTTTGTCTTTCACCACCCACCAGCTCTTCATCCAAACTAGCCTTCCACTCTGAATAGATCATTAGATGTGTAGCAAGCCAAAACCAATCACCATTAATAGTAACATTGGTCGCTTTGCAGAGAAGTGAATTACATAGTTATATGCTATTCTATAACCAAACTTGGATCTTAGTGGCAATCATTTGGAATTTGAATTCTCCAAGCTTCTTCCTTTTCATAAGTAGCATGCGTTCAGGCCACCCAGAAGGAACCACTACAAAACTAAGAAGTCAAATAAACCTTATTCCAATCCCAAAGTTTACTCATGCCCGTACTACCTTCAAATTTTTGAATTTTTAAAGCCTCCCAAGCTATTTAATCACCGATAGCCTTCCCTTCAAATCTCTGCCACAAGTAAGCACTCAGCTTTTGCTCCACCATTTTAAACTTTTTTTAGGAAAAATATAGAGGCTAGACTAGTACACTGAACAACAGATCCTTAATGAGTTGAAGTTTACCAACAAATTAAACGATAAAATTTTTGCACTCCAAGAATTAATTCTGTCACTAATTTTGTTGGGTGGAGCTTATATTTAGTGCATTTTTTACACTGAATACAAACTGTGTCCAATTTTGTTAATGAAGCACTTACATTCATGCCAAGAAAGCTTCCCTGAGGTGAAAGGCACCCGAAAGTATCTCACAGGAAGATTACCTTAAATTTTAAAACTGAGAGGATTTGGTCGTTAAGCCTATGATTGGTAACAGCAAAAAACACCTCATTCTTGAGAGGATTAGATGACAACCCAAAAAGAGTTATATTCAATGAGAATCTGTTTGACAGCTATAATTGATTTTAAATTTGACCCAACAAAGATCATAAAGTCATCGGCAAAGGTAAGGTTGGTGATATTTTGCTTGAAGTTAGAACACTTAGGATCATACACTTCGGCCTTTATTGTTCATAGCAGTAGCATTAAGGAGAGAAGAACAAAGTAAAGGGATATAGGATATTCCTTCCCTCTAAATACCTAACTAAGCTTCCAATGGTGCCAAGCACAACAAGGATGATGTTCCATTCAACAGAGTCAGAGCTAGTTAAAAAAATAAAAAAATAAAAGAAGGCCCATGCATCACATGATTGAAGCCGCATATATTTAAACGGACAAAGTTTGCCTATAACTCCATTCATTATCTTTTTTATCAAATGTAAATTTTGATAAATTTACTATTGGATAACAATTGGCTTGCAAAATTTTTAAAAAATCAAAAATCAATAACTATGACATCAATTAAATGTTTATAAAAAATAAGTTTATGAATCAAATAGTAAATAATATTTGATTGTCATGAAATTTTATATGTCAATTAAGAATATAAAGAACATGTATTCCAACTATTAGGTTTTCAAAATCTATAACCATGTTAATTTTTTTAGTTAAAATTGCAGTCATTTACTACAGCAAAGTTTATAGTCAAATTTTGTCATTTTTAAACTTACATCATCATCTTCAATCTCCAACTAAGTATCCGTTTGGATTCAACTTATTGTGCGTCTATGTTTTCTATTTCACGTTTCCTTCTTCTTCTTTTTTTTTTTTTTAGCGCATGAACAGTAAAATCACATGGATTTATTGTGCAGGAGACAATTATCAATGTTCACGCACAGTAGCAGCACTGTTTATGCATTTAAAAATATTAAAAATGGGTCCCACGGTACTATTCACACATTTAAAAATTATTTTGCTACAGTGTTTTCAGTTTTCAGTTTTAGCAAAAATAAGTTGTATCCAAACGGACCCTAAATATATTCATAAATTGGTAAAATCTCTGATGGTTGAATAAGAGATTTGAGGTTCAATCCCGCTTACACCAAAAATTGATTGGTGTCTTAGTCTGATAATAAAGAGCTATTATCAGGAACGGATGTCATAAGTTGAAATTTTCTCAAAAAAAAAAAAAATCATAAACTTTGTAAATTTGGAACTTACATGCATCTTTTCGGTGGTGACAATCAACATCATCATCAATTCATGATCACTCATAGTGATTTTAATTCCATTGTGACCTTCTCATATCTATCTTTTTTTCATTTTTCTTGTTTCTGATGTGTCCTCATATCTAAACAGTGGATAACACCAAAAAAAGTAAAAAAGAACTAAGGCCATTACCTTTTTTTTTTGAAAGCAACTAAGCCCATTACCTTGATTCTTGATTTCCAATTATAGTTTTTACAACTTCTTGTTTGTACACTATTAAATTAATTATTATTAATTTTTTTTTTTAACATAGTCACATAGAATTCATCTTTGGTGCAAATTAATGTGACGTTTGGTATGGGGGAATCCATATTATTTCTGGCATCTAGATTCCTAGGAATGTGATTCCTTGCAATCTGGATGCCTAGGAATGTAGTTATTCCTACGTTTGGTTTCATTGGGAATCGCTTAGAATGTGAGACGATAATATTTGGTTTATTCTTAAGAATCTTAAATGAATTATTTATTTTTTTATTTTTTCCATTCTATCCTTAGATTTGAATGTGAACTACCAAGTCCTTAAAAAAAGATCTTCCTCTAAATAAATAAAGAAAAACAAAATATAAACTATTAATAATTTGTTGAGCAACACACACACAACAACAAAAGTGAATACCTGGCAATAATGGCGGGTCCCCTTCAAATGTTTTTTTTTTCCCCACATGTGAAACATAAATAAAACTTTGTTAAAGAATATATTAACAGAGTTGTCTATCTTGTTTATGTTATTTTGGAGGGAAAAGATGAAGATAAAGGAAAAAATATTGATGATTTGTTTTATATTTTATCTTAATGGCTTAAATGATAAGAAAAATGGTTAAAATTGTCAATTTATAAAATATACAATTTCCTTTAAGTTTGGGAATCTGGATACCCACATGTTTTAAAGGAAATCTACATTCCTACCGAGAGGGGTTTAAATGGGGAATCCAGATTTCCCTAGCATCTGATTCTCTAGCGTGATTTGCAACCAAATATGAAAATTTTTAAACATTCTTAAAAGTCTTAAAATATTACTCTGTACTAAACGCTACATAAGTTCTTCCCCGGATACATCTATGCTGGTTTCTATCCAAATAAATCATGACCTTAATACTTTTTGGGACATGACCCACCGTTTGATTGGCACCTAACAAGATCTTGGTGGTCAATGATGAACATGAGCACATGATTATGACCTCCTGTCGTCACGCAAGCAAAGCAATTGATATTTGATAGGCTACATATATTTTCAACAAATAAAAAAAAAATTTTAAAAAGAAAAAGAAAAAACAGATGGGGAGGAGAAAGAGGAATCCATGTCATGCACAAGTAAAAGATAAAAAGATATTATGCTTCAACATTTGTCCACACATAAGTTGTTAGCGTTGATTTTTTTTCTTTTGATAAAAAAAAGATGAAATTCATGAGTTTCAATAAAATTTGTTGTTGTCGAACAAAATATTTGGAGTTCAAATCTCATTTATACCAAAAATTTATTAGTGTTTTGGTCTGATAATAAAGAGTAATTATCTTAAAGTAACACCATAGGTTAAAATTCTATTATATTTATTAATTTATTATTATTAAAATCCTATATTTTAAGATGGTTTCAAATAGAAGCTAATGGTTTTAGAGTTTTAAATTAACTCTTGAAGTTTAAAGCTGTGAATATAAATTAAGCTTTATAGTTTTGAATTTTAAAATTTTGAAAATTTAAAGTTTGAAAGCCCCTGTGAAGCTTGATAATATATAAAACGGCTAAATTAAATCCAAAATATTTAGTGTTTAGATTGATATCAAAAGTTTCGGATTTGATTTGAAACTAACCTTATTATGAGGTTTAATCTGTTACAGTTTTAAAGTTGAAGGTTTAATTCAATTTCAAAACTTCTAAAATTACCATATGGTTTAAGTTGAAATCACCTCTAAAATATAGGTTTTAAAATGTATTTTACCAGATTTTAAGAACAGAGTATTTGTATGTGGTATATACCCTAACATTCTTGTGAGAAATTGAGGACAATATTATATATGATGGCATTCTCATGGTCTTTGTCATGGCCACCGTGTTAGCCTGACATTTGGACTATTGCACATACGTCATACTGATCAAGACTCTAATTTTTCTTCTAACCTTTTATTAAAAAAAAAGGAAAAAAAAGAAAAGAAAAAAAAAGACACTAATCTGTCATGCACAAACAGGTCAAATTTGCCATCGGCCACACTGGGATCGAGTCCTATCTTAATTATGACAAAAATTCACCTTGCATAAGTAGTATTTATTTTTAAGAGGCCATTAGCAAAAATATTACCGAAGTCTTAGGTTATGAGTTCAAATCTTTTCTCCACTAACAAAATGACAATCTCTCTTATAAATGATTACCGAACTCTTTGATCATGAGTTTGAATCTTTTCTCCACTAGCAAAATGGTAGCGTCCTTAAATTTTATAATGAAGTCTTGTCTGGGAGCAGTTAAGGGTGCTGCTATATATATATATATATATATATAGCGGTGGTATCGAGCAATGTTACAATCAGCATGGTGCACAATTCAAATTGGCATCAAAAGTTCAAAATCAGTAGTCTCAGTAGGTCCAAGAATTCAGAACCCCAGACGCACATATCAGATTAATGGACAAAGTCCACGGTATCTATGAATTTTCTTAGTATTAGTTTTGATATTTGATATTTCTATAATTTCTCTTACCTAATTACTTGTCCTTGTTTATTTCTTTTTGGGTTTTGCCACCCACAATCAGCATGTTTTCCACTGGTACGTAATGAATGAGTCAAATATTTTTTTCTTTTTTTTTGAAAATATGGTCATATGGTGGGACTAAATCATAATGTCTTAAACATTCTTTTCTCGTGTTTAATTGGAGCAATATAAGAACTTTAAAGCATTCACGACTCTTTTAAACTTTTTAATTAATTAGTTTGTTCTTAAATAAATTATCAAGGCACATAAAAAATAAAAATACTAATTATCAAGGTAAAATAGTTCATCAACAGTTACTGGATGGAAGAAAAATTCTTCCAAATAATTTTGGAGGTTTTTTCTTTTTAAAAACATTCACAAAATTATTATTTAAAATCTTTTGTCATGTTTGTTTGTTAGTAATTCATTGATACTCTTCAAATTCAACACAATACTTGCTAACTATTTACATCTCGATGAGTCCAATAATACACATAAACAGACTAATTATCAAGGTAAGATGGTTCATCGACAGTCAATAGACACCTATTGGATGGAAGAAAGATTCTTCCAAATAATTTTGAAGGTTTTTTCTTTTTAAAAACATTAAAAAAATTATTATTATTTAAAATCTCTTGCCGCGTTTGTTTGTTTGTTTGTTAGTGATTCATTGAACAAACATTTGACCTAATTTTTGTCAATTTCAAAAACAGCAGAGTTGTTCTAGAATTACAATTTTGTCACAATTCTAATGTGGAAGACTGTGATTCTATATTTATAAATTTTTGTATAAACTCACTACTTTTTTTCCACAAATCATACACTGGCACATTAAAATTGTGGCAAACAAAAGAAATTCTGATCCTAAATTTTCTCACAATAGCAACAAGATTAAACATAAAAATCATCAATGGTACAGACTTTGTTAAAAACAAAGTGCAGGCCCTATGTAATGTGACAAGGAAGCTGATTAGGATGACCGACCTACGCAATTGAGCACAGAAGCAAGAAGACTGGTGGAGTCAAGAAGAGACAGAGGGTGGTGGACGGTTTTATTTTACCATGAACAATGACTAAACAAATAGAGTAAAGTTTGAGTGGAAGACAGCTTATCTAACTGATAGGACATTTTGAATGGGACACTTTTGTGTAATGTGTTTGATTTGATAAGTCAGTGTTGCACAGTTTAATATGGACCTATCCTTATCACATTTCCTTTTCTTTTGGCTTGAAAATAGGTTCCACTTATATATGACTTGGAAATTTTCATTTTCTATGGGGAAAATCATATATATATGTAGTGGTTTACTTGTCTATAATGAAAATTTTGGAATAATCGACAAAAATGCATAAGTTGACCATGTTCCTGATCTTTTCGCTTTTACTGATAATTTTCCTTGCAAAAATAGAATTTTAAAAAAAAAAGTGAAAGTCATGTTAATGTGAAATGAAAATGTTTACGTTGTACTATTCAATTTGGCTCACAAAGGAAATCTTCAACAAAAAATTACTTTGTTTTGGTAAACAAAACCACAGTTTTTTATATCTTTAATTTTTAAAGATACGATGGGATTTGAAATCTATGGTGTTTGGTTTATAGTTTTTTTTTACCATTAATTTATCATTAAGCAAAGACATCAATAAGTTTTTGTGTGTGTGTGTGCGCACTCGTGTGTGTAGATGAGATTTGATTTTAGATCCTTTATTTAAGGACAAAAGACTTTATTAATTGAGTTAATTGAAACTTATGCATCTAAATCATCTTAGTTTGGGTCACAATTTTTTTTTTTTTTTGATAAACTGAAATTTTCATTAAGAAGAAAACTAAGGAACAAAAGAAGAGCAATCATCCTAAAAATATAAGCAATAACACAAGTGGGATGAACTTGTTACAAGAAAAAGGGCTTCTATATGTTGCATCAAAAGAGTGAAATCATATATCTCTAAAGGCTAGTTAGTAAAAGGACTTTATTTGGGGATGTAAGGATTAATGATTAAGGATTTGTATATTTACCTTCTTTATTTATGAAGTTAAGAGATATAGATAAATAGATAAATACTAACCTATCCTAGAAAGGTTGTTGATTCTCTTTTAAAAAATGGGTAATTACACTACTCTTCCTTGCGTTTTGGGGAAATGACACTTCACTCCAAACTTTAAAAAAAAAAAAACACTCATCTCCCTTGAAGTTAAATTAACATTTCCCCCATTCTGTTTATATTAAAAATGAAATATTTTAAATTTTTATAAGAATCTCTTTACAAAAGTTTAAACATGGTTTGTAAAGAAAAACTGATAAATTTATAATAAAAATGTAAAAATTTTCAACCACCAAAACACTTGTAATGGCAAATCTCTCCATGACCCATTGAAAAAAGAAAATAAAAATAATAAGCAAAATTCAAATTTAATATTTGAAATACACTTTAATTAAAAATTTAAAACAATGAATTTTAATTCTAAAATGGAGGATAATTTTTTATCCTTACCCTTAAGCAAAGAGCAAGTTAGTATACAACATTTTTAATATTAATTTAACAAAGTTTGGTCAATTAGATATCGAGGGAGGGGGGGGGGGGGGGGCGGAAGTGTTTTTCCCTTCAAGTTTGGAGTGATATGTTATTTCCCAAAATCTCAAGGGAAGAGAGTATGATTACCCCAAAAAAAAGTTGTTAACTTTAGGAGAATAAGATATAAGTTGGGAAGAAATAGTGGGTTCAAATGTAACCTTGTGGGTTATGAGAAAAAGAGGAAGGGAAGACTTCATGATAAAGGATCTAATGTGAGTTTGGTTTAGCTTTTTAAAACTATGCTTTTTGAAAAAGTGGTAGTTTTAAAAAAGTGTGGTATGAAATTGAGTTTTTTAAAAAGCAGAGTGTTTGGTTAAAACTGTGACAAAATGCTTTTAGAAAAAGCTAAGTATTTGGTTAGTACTTATAAAAGTGGTGTTTGAGTTGAAAATGACCAAAAATGACAAAATGTATATATAAGGGAGGTAATTTCATTTAGTATCAACTTCTTAATAATAATAATAATAATATATTACTGGTATTATTATAATAATATTTGTATTAGTTTTTTTAGTGTCTGTGGACGACTAAATTTCTAGTTCGAAATAAGTCAAACAAGTAAAATAGTTTCACAAATGTGAATTTGTATTGATGATTGTGTGGTACAATTCTCTGTGATTACAAAAGAGTTATCCTCTGATTCGATTTCCTTAAAAGACTTGTTGATTGGATTTGTGGTAATGTGATTTTGATATGAACACAAGATATCCTTCAGTTTGGCTGAAGAATGGATCGAAGATTGCTGAAACGGAATTACAATGAATCTCTGGCTATGAGCTTGTTGGAAATCCTTTGTTCTTCACGTTCTTCGTGTTCTTCGTGTGTTCTTCCTTTTCGAGGGTTTATGGTGGAAGTTCTTCGGGGCTTTAGAGGCTTGAATCCGTTGAGCTTCACTGATTTGTGATTTCTTGAGGTTTTTGGAGGCTTTTGAACTTGATTCCAGTGAACTTTGAGATCTAGGCAGGTAGTTTGGATGATTCTGTTTTGAATGTTCTTCGTATTTGAAGGTTGAAGTTCTTGAAGTTGCTGGAGGCTTCAGGGCTTGATTCCAGCAGAGCTTCAGTACTTCTGAGTGTTTCTGAACCTTCTCTGATGCTGCTTGTGCTCCAGATGGCTTGGTTCCCTTTCCCAAGATGTCTTGGTCTCTTCAAATGCCTTAGGAAGGCTTCTATTTATAGGAGTTTGGAGGTGGGTGAGCGACATGTGGCGGAGTCTGATTGGTGACACATGTCACAGCCTGATTGGTCTGCTTGTGTCATCGCTTACACGTGCACTGGACTACTTATGTCATCGCTTACACGTGCTGATGTGTGATTAGTTTTTTGCATGGCACTTGGCAAATTTCTGTTGGTTTCGGAATAGTGATAGCAAAACCTAGCAGCAATACGTGGTACTTTGTAATTGGCTGTATTTTGTGGACTTGATAATGTGACGTGTCAGCTTGTGATAGGTCGGGAATTTTCCCTCTCTACAGTGTCATAAACACGTGTTATTACTATTAATGACTTCTTATCAATATTAATTAAATATCAAAAATTTTGATCATCATGGAGTAGAAAATGATAATGCAAAAAGATTATAAAATACATACTAATAATCCAAGTTTAAATTGTACTACACAATATTATTAAAAAAAAAAAAAAGACAACTAGTAAGAAAATAGTTTAAAATTATGAGACATTAGACATATTACTAAAGGAAAAGTTGCTTTGACAGAAGCTAGTAAGAAAATCAGATTGATCATAATATTTCTGGAAGAGTTGCAATACATTTACCTAAATTATGTTGTGAGCTAGTTGATGAAAAACTGATAGTGACCAACTGTCATTTCCCAAATAATGAAGCAAGTTACTTAAAAATGATGTACCTAACAATATTAATATTTATGGTCCATTTGGTAATGTTGTTCTAGTAACGTTGTTTTAAGTACTGTGAAAATACGTGTGAGTGAAAAATTGTTGTGGAAATATGTGTTATGTTGTTTAAACAACACAACCAAACATGCCCTTATGTTTTGAGAAAACGCATTTATTTGGAGGCTAAGTTATGGACCTTACGTGATGGAATCTGATAGGCCAAAAACGTATTGACCCATTGTGATGAATTAATTAATTAATTAGCCAAGTTTATTAATTAATCAAATTAACATGCAATGTACGTGGCAGCACAAACAAATCACCAATTAAACTAAGTATGTAGTGGAAATTAAATTGACATGGTGATTTTTTTACGAATGGGGAAAACCTACACGGCAAAAACCCCATCGGGTGATTTTAAGGTCACCATTCCCGAGAATCCACTATTATCAAAACAAGCGGTTACAAGTAAAGGAATCCCAGTACCTTATACCAATCTACAGTTGAGCCCTTACCCCAATACCCAATTGGACTTGTTCTGTAGTGACAATCTCTCATTTTCAATGCACGGCTCCCAGTACGTGACTAATTAATTGGATCCCAATACGCGACTTAATCACCAACTTGAGAAGGATGTTGGCTGCAAAGTTCTTCAATTTATCACACGATGAAGATCATGAAGTTGCTTTGTCACAAAATCCTACGGTGTACAAACACAGTAGTTTCTTCAAGAGAAAGATGAACTAGGGCAAACTAGGTTTCCAGTTACACATTTCTTCACACTTGTGGAATTGTGCTCTTGTGCAATTTGTGTAATCTTTTACGGCCCTCAAAATAATCCTTATTTATGTTTAGGGTTATGAGAAAAGAAAGCTCAAACATATACCCACGGATTAGATTGAAATCATCTCTAAAAGTTTGAATTTCATAAACCTCGATAGATAGCCATCTATTGAGCTAGCTGTCGAGTCACGGGTGTCAGTAGCTTTTAAACCTCGATAGATGCTAGTTGTCGAGTTTTAAAATTCAGCACTTGGAGAGAGAGAAGGGAAAGAGGGAAACATTGATAGAATCACTTAGAGCCCTTTTCCTTCCACACCTTGGAAGAACCTTTCCGTCTAGCAAACCCTTGATCTGGCGGTGAGGGGGAAGAACTGAAATCGTTCAAGTTCTAAAGGAACACGAGGGCTTTGAGAAGATCTCCAAGAGGAGCAAAAGAGGATTGAAATTGATTTTGGTTTCTCGATGCTATCATGTTGTTGCTCTGTTGAGTGGCTAACCACTTATAACAATTAGGTCGAGTATGATTGGCTACTCCACAGTGATGACAGAGATGCTGCTTCTTCTGTTTAGGCTTTTGAGAGTTAGCCTTCTTAGCCCTAGAGTTTTTAACTTTTTTCTTATCCTGCTTAGGGGGTGCTCCTAAGATAGATTTACCCTTATCTATGTTCTCACTAGCTAATTCATTTTTAACATTATTATTCTCAGTTTCAATATTATTAACAGGAGGAACAAAAACAGTAGTACTAGTAGAAGCAATACTAAGTGAAGAGAAATCATACCCTAAACCGGTTCGATCGGAAGCAGATTTCTAAAGACTGAGCATCTCATTGAGATTAGCGCTTGAAGTCCTTTCCAGCTGAGCTCTGACTTGGAACAATTCTGCCTTAAGCTTCTTGGTCTTCTCAGCCAAGAAATTATTTTCAAACCTCAGTGCTCTAATAGTCTGATTGGCTTCATCAAACTTTGTAAAGATTTCTTCTCGCTCAAGTTCCACATCACTAAGCTTCTTGGTGGCCAACCTATACAACTTCTCATGCTTTTCTGAGACCTTGTATAACTTTGCATAGGCTGTGTGGATGTCATCTTGTTCATCCATCTTCTCAAACTTAGACTCCACCAATTCCTCTTCTTCATCCACATCTTCAATAATTCCCTCAGTAGGATTTATAGTGGTATGAAGGCATTTAGGATTCCATCATCCTCATTATCAGAGTCATCCTCAGGCTCAGTGTCACTCAAGGTAGCAGCAAGTGCCTTGTTTTTTCCGATGGTCTTGAGATAAGTAGGCAACTCTTGTTTCATATGACCAAAGTCCTGACACCCAAAACACTTTAATTCTGAGGGAACAGTGTACTGACCCCATCCCTAGCATCATTTTTCCCTTTATCTTGGCTCTTGAACTGTGAGGAATTGGATTGCCTATGGTCCTTGTCAAAGCCCTTCCCATTGGCATTCTTCATGAACTTCTTGAATTGCCTTGTAATGTAGGACTTCATTTTAGAATCTTCATCATCTGAAGACTCATCAGTATCACTGCTTTTGGCCTTCAATGTCATGCTCTTGCTCTTGCTTGATTTCCCGATCCTTGTCAAACCCAACTCATAGGTCTGCAGATTGCTAACCAACTCTGTCAAAGGAATTTTGTCGATATCCTTTGATTCCTTATTAGCGGTGATCTTGGCATGGAATCTTTTGGGTAGAAATCTGAGCACTTTTCTCACAATCTTAGGTTTAGGAATGGTTCCCCCAAGATTAAAGGCCGAGTTCACTATATCTTTGAGCTTGACATAGAACTCATCAAACGACTTATCATCCTCCATCTTGATCTCTTCAAAACTTGTAGTGAGCCTTTGAAACTTTGAATCCTTAACAGCCTTATTTCCGTCATAGGTTGTCTGGAGAATGGTCCATGCTTCCTTAACCATTTCAGTAGAGGATATCTTCTTGAACTCCTCATTTGTGACTGCATTGAATAAAGTATTCAATGCTCTGCTTTTGAAGTTTTCCACCTCGATCTTTGCATCATCTTAGTCGGTCGGTGCTTCTGTAGGCTTGGTCCAGCCTATCTCCACAGCTTGCCACACATTTTCATCTAATAACTGCAAGAAAGCTCTCATGCGTATTTTCCAGTATGTATAGTTAGTGCCATCAAATAAAGGAGGTATAATAAGAGACTATTCTCTATCCATGACAAACAGGGGTTAATGGATCACACATAAAGATTAAAACCTAATCAGAGTGCGCCTGCTCTGATACCACTTGATAGACCAAAAACGTATTGACCCATTGTGATGAATTAATTGATTAATGACGTAAATGCACTTTTAGTCCCTACATTTTGGGTCAATTTCTATTTTGGTCCTTACATTTTCATTTTACTACTTTTAGTCTCTAAAATGAAAAACGCGTTCCATTTTGGTCATTGTCGTTACTCATTTGACGAAAATTGCTGATGTGGCAAATGGAATGCATGGTTGGCAAAGTAAATACTGACGTGAACATTATAATAATATTAAAAAATCATTTAGTATTTAAAACATGCCACTTCAACATTTTAATATAAAATTTTAAAAATAAAGAATTTCTAATTTATCAATTTTAATTTAAATAGAAAAAAATAATATAAATAAAAAAGTCTTTCTACAAGCTCCAAGCTCTCTGTGTGTGAATAATATAGAAATTAGAATTTATAATTTATCAATTTCTAATCTCCAAGTTGTCTTTTCTCTCGGTGAAAATCTCAAGCGCTCTCTCAAGGTGAAAGTGGAGGTGGCTGATGGTGGTTTCAGGTGAAGGTGGATCGGAGGTGACTGAAGTTGTTTCCGTTGAATGTGAGCTCTCTCTCTCTAAATCCATGGCCGAAATCCCAACTCTCTCTCTCTAAATTCATGGCCGAAAACCCATAATTCTCTCTCTCTAAACCTTGGCCAAAACCCAACTCTCTCAGATTGAAAACCCTACCCTCTCTCTCTCAACCTTGGCTGAAAACCCAACTCTCTCTCTCTAAGCCCATGGCCAAAAACCCAACTCTCTCTCTAAAGCCGTGGCTATTTGTAGTTTCGGATCTTGGGTTTTTTTCGTCGATTTGGGATTTGAGTTTTGAGTTTTGTGTTTGGTTTCTTAGAAAGCATAAGAAAATCTGTGTTGAGTTTTGTGTTTGGGGCCAAAAAATCTGGGTTTGAGTTTTGTCTCTACGTAATTGGTGAAAAAAAACTGGGTTGAGTTTTGGGTTTGGGTTCTAAAATTTTGTCTATGTAATTGTGGGTTATGATTTTGTTGATCTGGGTTTTCACCTTGTTCAGATTTGGTTGTAATTGTTGTATTCATGGGTTTCTGTTAGCCTTTATGGTGTTTGATAAATTTTCTCAATGAACAAAGTTAATTGATTCCTTTCATCTATCTCCATTTGATTTTGAATGCAATTACAAAATGCAATTTTTTTGGACTTAGAGTTAGATTCAAAGCCCAACTTAAGATTTGTTTTGTTTCTTTTCTATGTTTGAGAGAGAGAAACCAACGAATTACCAGATCTAAATTCAATTTTTATTTTATAAAATTTGGTTTATGTATATATGTGGATTGATTTTGTTTTGTACAATATTCATTTATGATTTTTCTGAGTTTGATTGTGTTCTTGTGTTTGATCTTCTGGGTTTGTATGATTTCTTCTGGGTTGTGCTCTTCTGTGTTCTTGATGAAGAGGTGTTAGATCTAAATTCATGTGTTTTTTATTTTAATTTTTTTAATTGATCAATTAAAATTTAAAATTCTAAGTTGACATGGATCTGATGTGGCATTTATTAAATAACAAATAATTTTTTTTAATATTATTTTAATATCCACATCATCATTTATTGTGCTAATAGTACATTTCGTTTGTCACATTAGCAATTTCCGTTAAGTGAGTAACGACAAGGACTAAAATGGTACGCGTTTTTCATTTTAGGGACTAAAAACGGTAAAATGAAAATGTAGGGATCAAAATAGAAATTGACCTAAAATGTAGGGACTAAAAATGCATTTACGCCTTGATTAATTAGCTAAGTTTATTAATTAATCAAATTAACATGCAATGTACGTGGCAGCACAAAAAAATCACCAATTAAACTAAGTATGTAACGGAAATTAAATTGACACGGTGATTTGTTTACGAATGGGGAAAACCTACATGGCAAAAACCCCACTGGGTGATTTTAAGGTCAGCACTCCTGAGAATCTACTATTATCAAAACAAGTGGTTACAAGTAAAGGAATCTCAGTACCTTATATCAACCCATAGTTGAACCCTTACCCCAATACCCAATTGGACTTGTTCTGTAGTGACAATCTCTCCTTTTTAATACACGGCTCTCAGTACGTGATTAACCAATTGAGCGGATCCCAGTACGCAACTTAATCACCAACTTGAGAAGGATGTTGGCTGCAAAATTCTTCAATTCATCACACGATGAAGATCACGAAGTTGCTTGGTCACAAAACCCTACGGTGTACAAACACAACAGCTTCTTCAAGAGAAAGATGAACCAAGGCAAACTAGGTTTCCGGTCACACTTTTCTTCACACTTGTGGAATTGTGCCCTTGTGCAACTTGTGTAACTTTTTACGACCCTCAAAATAATCCTTATATATGTTTAGGGTTGTGAAAAAAGAAAGCCCAAACATATACCCATGGATTAGATTGAAATCAGTTCTGAAAAACTGAATTTCATAAGCCTCAATAGATAGCCATCTATTGAGCTAGCTGTCGAGCCACGAGCTTCAACAGCTTTTAAATCTCTATAGATGCTAACTGTCGAGCTTAAAATCCAGCACTTTCTCACTTGATTCTTGGACAGACTTGCATGGTTTTAACACTTAAACTTGAAACTTTGTTTCTTGAAGCATTAAACACATCCTAGATCTACTTAATTACAAGTAAAGTGCGTTTTGTCAAAAGATTAGCCAATTACATAAAATGTTGATATATGTTCCTAACATCAAATCACATATGTCCTAACAGAATCAACCTTGTTAAATCTGCTGGAATCACCAAACTTATTATTGAATGTGATGTCACTGAAGCTGTAAAGCTTCTCTCTTGCAACTCATATTCTAATAGGCTGTTTAACCCGATTTTGAATGATTATAGGAGTTCTCTTTGGGCTTTCCAGGAAATCAAGATTCAACACTGTTTTAGGGAGGCTAACAAAGCTGCAGATCTTCTTACTAAAGTTGGCTGCCACCAAGCTACTCCCTTTTTGACTTATTTTTATCCCCCTAATGATGTAATAGCTAGGCCCTGTTTGGTACGCGAGTTTAAACACATGTTTTTAGTTTTTAAACAATATTACACGTATTTTTACACATTTTTTCATCCACACGTATTTCCAATAAAACTGAAAACTGTTGTTTAAACACACGTACCAAACAGGCCTTATCTAACTTAGATTGCACTTCTATTTGTACCACCTGCTTGGTTCGGGTTTACTCTATTATCTAATGCATTATCTTATCATTTTAACCAAAAAGAAAAAGAAAAAACACATTTGTTGTGTTTTGCAATTGTAGCTCAGAGGTTGTCACACTAAAATGTAGGTTTCCATGTTTCTAGCCTAATAACGCGCTTTTAGAAATTTTAACTAAACCCATTTTTTTAGTTTTGGGTTGGCTAACACACTTTTTACGCTCAAAAAGCCGAATCAAATGGGCACTTAACATAGTTTGGATAAAACTTAGATAGAGTATTTTAGGTATAGTACACCGAAGATAGTGTACCTAAGTTTTGCCTAATTTGTTTCCAATAGATTAGGAGCCTATTTGACTTCTAGTTCCCTCCATTTTAGTTTCTTTTTTTTCTTTTTTTGAGAGAACTAAAAAAACTTTCCAATAAATTAGTAGCCTATTTGGCTTCTACCCTCTCTCTTTTGCTCTTATATAATTAACATTTAGATTTACCTAATTGCATCTAACACTTACCGGAATATTACAAAGTTCACTTACCAATTGAAGTACTTAGACCAAGAAAAAAGAAGAAGAAGAAGAAAAACAAAATTAAGAAACATCTTCCTGCATAGTATTAATGGTTTTTGGTTGATCTTTCCAAATAACAAGGATACAATTTCACAAAAAAGAAAAAAGAAAGAAAAAAAAAGAGGTTTATTTCCACAAACCTAATAAAGCTAAGGTAGTGTCCCTAAGTTTCGCCTAATTTGTTTCCAATTGATTAGGGGCCTATCTGACTTCTAGTTCCCTCCATTTTAGTATGTTTCCATTTTTATTTTTATTTTTTTTGGAGAGAACTATAAGAACTTTCCAATAAATTAGTAGCCTATTTGGCTTCTACCCTCTCTCTTTTGCTCTTATATAATTAACATTTAGATTTACCTAATTGCACCTATCACTTACCGGAGAATTACAAAGTTCACTTACCCATTGAAGTACTTAGACCAAGAAAAAAGAAGAAGAAGAAGAAGAAGAAAAACAAAATTAAGAAACATCTTCCTGCATAGTATTAATGGTTTTTGGCTGATTTTTCCAAACAAGGTTACAATTTCACACAAAAAAAGAAAAAAGAAAGAAAAAAAAAAGAGATTAATTTCCACAAACCTAATGAACCTAAGGTAGTGTACCTAAGTTTCGCCTAATTTGTTTTCAATTGATTAGGAGCCTATTTGACTTCTAGTTCCCTCCATTTTAGTATGTTTCATTTTTTTTTTTTTTTTTTTTTTTTTTGCGGAGAGAACTGTAAGAACTTTCCAATAAATTAGTAGCCTATTTGGCTTCTACCCTCTCTCTTTTGCTCTTACATAATTAACATTCAGATTTACCTATTGCACCTATCACTTACCAGAGAATTACAAAGTTCATTTACCAATTGAAGTACTTAGACCAAGAAGAAAGAAGAAAATAATTTCCACAAACCTAATGAACTTAAGGTAGTGTACCTAAGTTTCGCCTAATTTGTTTCCAATTGATTAGGAGCCTATTTGAATTATAGTTCCTTCCATTTTAGTATGTTTCCATTCTTTTTTTGGAGAGAACTGTAAGAACTTTCCAATAAATTAGTAGCCTATTTGGCTTCTACCCTCTCTCTTTTGCTCTTACATAATTAGCATTCAGGTTTACCTAATTGCACCAATCACTTACTGGAGAATTACAAAGTTCATTTACCAATTGAAGTACTTAGACCAAGAAAAAAGAAGAAGAAGAGGAAGAAAAACAAAATTAAGGAACATCTTCCTGCATAGTATTTACGGTTTTTGGTTGATTTTTTCAAACAAGATTACAATTTCACAAAAAAAAAAAAAAAAAGAGATTAATTTCCACAAACCTAATGAACCTAAGAAATCAAAGCTTCAACTATTGCAGTCTCATGTATGAGCACTGTGAGTATAAAACTCTAATTTAAAGAATTAACCCGTAAAATGAACCATCTCCATTAATTGTCAGTTGATATTTACACCAAAGAGCCTAAAACCTTTGTCATCCACTTTTTGAATTGGATCCAGTACACTCAAAATCTTCTTTTCCTTGAATTTTTTGTCATCCTCATCCATTTTATAGGTGAACATTTTCCCCAAATTTAAATCCAATTCCAGCTGAACTTCATTCACCCCCTCAACCAAACAATTCTTGCTCTCTCCACCATTATAGATTACATCAATTAAACAAAATGTTTCACCCTCTTTTGCCTTTTCACCACGTTCACAACTATAAAATGTGATAATATCATTTGCCTTCAATTTTTTCTCCTTCACAAATCTATTCCAACCTCTTGTGAACACAAAACTTTGGCTACTCCTCCAATAACAATATCGAAATTTCCATGACTTCATTAACTTGTCATAAAATACTAACTCAATGTCATCGACACCATTACCATCACCAGCAGCAGCAGCATTATCTTCCATACTTTCACAAATGTAAGGAAAGTATCTCACAGCATATTTTTTTGGAATAACAAGTCTATTAAGCTTACCTACATCGCTTGGTGTCAATTCCTTTTGAAAAAGTTGGCTACATGAAAATTGTCCATCACCATGCACCTTTGTTTGCTTGAGACTAAATCCCATATCTTTGCTTTGAGATTGAGTACGTAAAAAAGCAGCAAATTTGGATGGATAAGAACCATCCCTGATCATATTTAGCACTGCTTCTGTGCTATAATGTTTTTGGAATTCAGGCTCCTGAGCTGTTCTTTCAGTCCATGGAAAATTTCTATGTGAATCCCCACTACGAAGCTTGATTGCCGCGCTATCATAAGCCATAGCTGCCTCCTTTTCAGATTTAAATGTCCCAAGCCAAATCCTCTGGTGGTTGGCATATATCTGTGCACCCCAATGTCCATTTTGCTGAGGAACAACCCCTTTGAATTTCGCTAAGGAGGAGGCATTATTATTGTTTTCGTGTCTCATGCGCTTGCAACCAAGCAAAGTGTAGTAAGTGTTGTTTGAATCTGAAGTTTCTGCCGTTGCATTCATTTTATTGGCACTTGAAATCATGCTTGAAGCATCTTCTTCCATTGTAGAATGTAGAAGAAATTTGAATACTAAATAAAGGCAAACAGAAAAGAAATATGAGACAAGAAAATCTAATGGAACCGGAAGAGAAGCAAGGTGGGATTTTAAGGATGAGGGGGTTATGAGAAGGATTTGAGGACAAATCAGAATGTTTCTGGGAGAAATTAAAGGAGAAGAAAATCTGGTAATGAAAGGTGTTCTGTTGCATCAACATGGCAGGTTCTGTATTTGGAAGGTGGAAAATGTTAAAGATTAAAACTAAAATCAGGTATGACAACCGAGTTAAAAACCATATATCACATTCTAGAGTAAACGAAATATTCTTATACGTGTAAAATGTAATTCCAAAATAGTTGGAACAATATTCATGAAGTGGCCTTGTCTTAATATAGGCAAAAGTTGATTAAATTTTTAAAACGAAGTTAACCCCATTTTGTTACATGTATATTTCAATTCAGGTGTATGCAAGTTTCTTCGTATTTTTGGATATGTTTGCATCCTATCAACAACTACGGTTACTGGCTCCCCGCTTCAAATAAGTGCTTATGGGTGAACTCAAAAAACTGAACACAACTGAATTCCTTTTTTTGGTCGGGGATTGATGGACAGAGCCTAAAACATGTTGACTTTAACCAGGAATTCTATTACAATTTGGCCTATAGTGAATCATCCTAAGACACTTATCCAACAAGCACCAAACCAGTCAAAATAAACAAAAAATGTGTTGAGCTGTAACATGTTATTGGTTACTTCACGTGTTGGCTTTTCCAAATACGCAGTGTTGAATACAATAAAACTAAAATCTTAATTGTTGGGTAGTTCCGAAAAATTGTTTAGTAACAATTACATATGACAAAATTGTTATACTTTTTATCCATCTTTCGTTTAAAAAAATTATTTTAAAATTTTGGGCTCAAGTATCTTGTTGTTCAAATTATATAGTTTAACTAAAGAGAAATGCTATATATCCACAACTACCTAACCTTTTCGGCTATTTATCAAAAATAAAATAAAATAAAATAAAATAAACTGCCTAACCTAAATTTGGTAAACTTGAGTTAATATTGGCGCTAATTTCTCTACTACTTTTACTTCCTAACTGAGGAACGTTCAAAGGTCATTTCACCAACTGGCTGTACAGTCTGTGAGTCCGTGTGTCTTTATAACGCTACTCAATTGGGTCTTGTCCGCCATTATCGTTCACCATATTAATTGCCAGTTTGTCATAATGTTCTTTACAAAATCATATACACCATGTCACAAAAATAGAAGGTTCTTTACTACTTGTTTATTCTTATGAGATTGAATGTTATATGAATGTGGTGTAAAACCTAAAACCTAAGTTTTACACCTTCCAATCTCAACATGCCATGTTATCATATCACATATTAAAAAATAGGCAGAACTATACCCAATCAATTTTAATAATAATATGAAAATCCAACCCAATTAGGTGTGATAGGATGTACTAAGGAACATTTTAAGGTCATTTCACCAACTATTTGTATAGTCTGTGAGTCTATATAGTGTTACTCGATTGGGTTTTGTCCACCATTATTGTTCACCATATTAATTGCCAGTTTGTCATAATGTTCTTTACAAATTCATATACAAAACGTCACAGTAATTGAAGGTTCTTTACTACTGGGCTATACCTATTAGATTAAATTCTATAAGGATGTAATATAAAACCCAAGTTTCACACCCTCCAATCTCAATATGCCATATCATCAATCACATATTAAAGAATAAGCACAATCACACCCAATCAATTCTAATACCCATATGAAAATCCAACTCAATTGGGAGTTTATTGAGATATTATTAGGGGTGGTAGGATATATTGAGTTTTAAGTGAAAAACTGATGTGATAATCTTTTATTGAATTGTGTAAAACATGGGTACTGTACCTCATCCTTACCAAATTCAGACTCTATACTTATACATATATAATACAAATAAGGGTCCCAATTTTATACTAACGATAATGGATTTTTATTAGAAAAATGCTGGGAGAATAGAAATCCTTTTATCTCGTATATTATACGGACACCCTACCTAATTGTCAAGTTTACAGCTTTAATTTTTAATTTTTTATAATTCAATAATTGGGAGAAAGAAGCTTTGAACCTTATACATAATTGTTAGGATAGTTTATTATAGGTAGAACTCTATTAACTGAAATTTAAGAAATTTTAAATTCTATTTAAACTAAAATTCTATTAACCAAAATCTTAAAGTAATTTAAAATAAAATTCAGTCATAATTTTGTTTTTGACTATGATAAAACTTACACACTATATGCTTGCCCCAAGTGGTTCAATTTGTAAAATTAATTTGTTTTTGTAACATGATTCATTAATTATTAAGATAATTATTTTACTTTTAGGTGGAACTATTAAACTTTTAAGTAGCTCATTGATCATTAAGATAGTTAATTAATATATATTTTTTTATTTACATATAATTTTTTTTATTAATCTATGCATTGCACGGGTATTCAACTAGCATATATATATATATGTGTGTGTGTGTAAAATAGTCAAAGTTTAAAATGAAAAAAAAAAAAAAAAAAAAAAAAAAAATCTAACAAGTGACATATGCTATACTTGATGGAGCATAAAATAAAACACTAAGTGTGTGATAAAAGATAATGGACATTCATAAAATTGGTTTGATGTGAGGTGACTAACAAAAAATTGAAATTAAACCAATTATTTGAACAAAAATTTTTATCAAACAAACAGTTGAAATAGGTTGCACTGCTCCAAGACTCTAGTTACTTGATGTTATGATATGCAACACATCCCTTATGGCCTGTTTGGACATTTAGAGAGGGAGGAGAGTAAAGGAGAGTAGAGGGGAGGAGAGTAGTGTAGAGGAGAGTAGAGGAGAATGGTTATCCTCCACTTTGTTTGGATGTTTTTAAAATTAGTAAGGGGGAAGAGAGTAATTAGTCATTCCTCTTATTTGGATGTTTTAAAAATTAGAATGGAAATGAGAAGAAATGATTTAAATAGACAAATTTACTCCTATTTGAAAATGGACTTGCAACATTGGTCTATGATTAATTTGTTAGATTAAATAATTATTTAATCAACATTCTCATTCCATCAAATACCACTAATAAAAGTATAAAACTACTATTAACTATTATAAAATAATTTTTATTATCTCAAAAAAATTATAATAAAAATAAAAATAAATTTTCTTTATTTATGGAAAATTTTCAAGAAGCTTCACATAGAAAGCAACCACGACCCGAACCGATCATACGAAAACCCTAACGTCACGTCTGCCACAACATCGACGCCGCTGTCTTGTGCCCCCGATCAACAGCTGGTTTTTGTGTAGAGTTCTGGTGCTAACGACGAAAGTAACGGATGCCACGTACTTTCCAATCCCCATGCCTTTCGAGAGCGAGTACCCCAAGATCTTGAATTGGTGGGACCCATTCACCGTCTCGATCATCGAGGTCGGAGTTGAGCAAGACGAAGACAAATCGCCAACATGGACTTGCAACACGGAAATATTGGTCTCGAATTAAGGTTTTCCCTAAAAACCCGTCCCATTTTTTTTTCGCCGCGGCGCAAGGATCGTGATCTCGGAGCTCAATTTGAGGGGAAATAGAGTTGTTATGATTTTTTTTCTCTCGGGAAAGTAGGGTGTTTGGTTGGTGAGAAAATCTAGGGTTTGATCGATTTGTGTGGCTATGTATGTTTCTCGAAGCTTCAATTTTTAGAGAGAGAGACAGATGGGTTGAAGGGTGACTCTGAAATTTGGGAATGGATTTTCCTTTTAGTCAGTTGTGAATTTATTTTTATTTCTATTTTTATTTTTTTATTCACCTTAAATTTTCTCAAGAAACAAACAAAGATTATTTATATAATCAGTTTGTAATTTTGTTAATTTAGAAAGGGTAAATTGGGGAATTCATTTGGTCAATAATTTATTTACTTTACTCTCTCTCTAAATCTTTCTAATTTTGGGGAATTAAAAATGAGGGGTTAGAGGTAGTTGAAACCCCTCCCCCTCTTTCTTTAAAAAACTTCCAAACAAGGTAATTGAATTACTCTCCCTCTCTTTACTCTACTTTCCTTCATTTTTTAAACTTCCAAACAGGCCATTAAGGTGGGAAACCAGGAATACACAATATTTCTTTTATCACTCTTTCCATTTTCATCTTTTTTCTTGTCCATCTATTCAAATATTCTAGGTTTCAAAGCAACCAACATTGCAAATGAACCCTTTTTTTTTTCTTTTTCCTGTCAATAGTTTAGGAATCATCGACATATATATGATTATAATTTCCTTATATCTATAATATATATATATATATATTTATTTATTTATAAAATTTTTATACGGCTTGATTGTACAAAAGCAAACCTTAAAATACTTGTTCATAAATATGGTAATTTGCCTCTTTCTTTTTTGATAAGAATTTGCCTCTTTTTCGATCAGTCATCAAATGGATTACTTATCAAAGAGCATGTTTAATTAAAGTATAAGCATTATTTTTTGGAGAAACAATTAAAAGTATAAGTATGAAATGATATACTTAATACAATATAATCATTTAATCATCATCATCATTATTATTGCCCTTCACTTAATGCAAGAGTTCAATTTTCTTTCCAAAACTTTTAATGATCAAATCTTCCAATTAAAATACAGAAAGATGTATGGAATTAATGTTCAAACATATACATACACAACAAAGTGTAAAGAACATCCGAGTTTATAGCTTATTCCAGATTTTAACTATAATAATACTAGTATAATACTAACTCATCACTTAAGACTCCCTAATCATATAAAACTCTTACTTCTTATCATTTAATTAAATAAATAATAATTAAATTAATTCATCTAATTATTTTAATATTAACATGGACCAATAAAATCTTAGAGAAATTAATAAGATAATTTATATATATATATATATATATTTAGTGCAATAATAATTGATGATAGTTTTACCATATAGAAACTATCCGCGGACACGTGCCCCAATTTTTAAATCTCAGAGACCTATTCTCCGTTGAGAAATAGTAGGGGGAGAGAAAAATCTGATTACAAATCATATATACCCAATAAAATGGTACAAGCTCTAGATTGCGATGACTAATGAGTAATGACTCTCCAAAATTTTTTTTTTTTGATCAGACCCTCCACAAATATTTGATACGAATCAAAATTCTACTTCTTAATCGCACTTAGACCAGAGGGTAGTGTAGTACAAATAAACCACAGCTTTGTATTCCTCGCAGCTTAAGATTAGGAATTGTAAACTAGTTTGGTCCTAGAAAAATTGAAGGAGCTTATTTAGGAGTAAGTTATGGAACAGAACGCTGACTAATTAATATGTGAGTGATACTCACTTTGATTATATAAGTGTTCCATTGTTACAGTGTGACATACATGTTTTTTTCTCTCTCTTCCCTTCTCTCTCTCAAGTCCATAGATTATTATGAGTATACGTGTGAGCTACAAGTCAAGAAGTGAGAGAAGGGTTTGCAAAGGACATTGATTGTTTGTAGGGATTGTGAGTTTGAGAGAATTGCTTTGCTGATCATTTTAACAGGTTTACTTTTCCACCATAAATGACAAAAGGATTCAACGGGTTTTCTAGTTTTCAAGGAAAGCGAGTGATTTCACAGGCTGCATTGCCAATTGTAATTGGCGACACAAGTTCTTCACCATCACCGGAATTCGGTACAATTCCAGAACAAGTTACTTTGGCCTTGGTTAAATTCCGTAAAAGGTTGGTGATATCTAGAATTTGATTAATGCTAAGGATATAAAATTTTAATTTTTTTTCTCATTATTGCCGTGTGATAAGTTGTTATTGGAGCAACATTACTAATACTATTTTTAATTTTTTATTAATAGCAATTACTGCATACTATTTTTCTCCTAGACCCAGACTTTAGATTGCTTTCACCTATGATATTTCACATTATAGTTGTTGTTGATTAATAACTATTAATTTGACCTTTTGGTGGAATTAGAATTATGTTTCGGTATATCTGATGTCTACATATAATACAAACCATAACCATGCACTTCATATCTTAATTTGATTCTTTTTTCTTTTAAAAAATTTCTTTTCCTATTTAAAAAACAGATCAATAAAGTAATGTGTGGGTCTAGGATAAAACGTTCATTAATCTAGCTTTATTCATTTTATTTTATTTTGTTCTTTAGTATTTTGTTGCCCAGTGATGCAAAAAATTTTATTTGAACAGTGTTATAATCATAAGTGCTTCGGTGATGAGTGTCAGTACGTTAAAATCAGGATTATTGAGAGGAGGAAAACAAAATTTTGATGTTAAATTGGGACTCTAGATTAGTTGTCAATATCAAATTATTGGGAAGGACCACACTATTTCCTTGAGTATGGTAGAGTATGCTTTAGAACAAAGCGAGCCTTCACATTGTAGTAGTCATCTTCATTAATTAGAAAGAAAAAAAAAAAAAAAAAAAAAGGGCAGAAGCCTTTGCTTTCTTATGATCTTTTCTAGTAAGGTCTAGGTTTACAAGTTTGCCAAATTTATATCATGAGCCACTGAACCACATACTTATCTCTATTTGCTTTTGGCTTATTATATTCACATATTTGAGTTTTATTTTTTATTTTTTAGAATCATGCCGGAAAGGCTTTATTGATGATCAAAATTTAAAGATACATCGCAAAGAACAAAATATAGAACATCTTTTGTTTCAATTTGTTGCTTAATTTGTATATCTATACATTATTTGCTAATGAAAGTATCCAAATGTTTAACCTTTTGTGATTTAGGTATTGATTTGTATCATTCAATCAAGTTATATTTGGTGTAGTAATTCATGTTACACCACTCAATAAAATTTTATTGGATTAAATTAAAAAAAAAAATTTGTGATTGGATCATAAGTTCTCATTTTTCTTAACAATTTTCATGCTAAAAATGGTATTTATTATAGAATCCATAAACAAATTTAGGTATTGATTTGTATCATTCAATCAAGTTATATTTGGTGTAATAATTCTTTTTTGATGTTACACTACCCAATAAAATTATTTTAGATTAATTTTTTTTTTAATTCTGCCATCGGATCATAAGTTTTCATTCTTTTTATTAATAAAATTGCATCCTAAAAAAATGTTATTTTTTATAGAATCCATAAACAAACGTTTTATGTGTGTGTTTATACATATAGTTTTTTTTTTTTGGGTTGATTTGATGATAATGATGCTTAACAACATGCCTGAGATAGGAAAGTTGCATTAAGCTTCATATTTCAATCTCTAGATTTGTCCAGATGAATTGAATTGACTATAGATAATAGCTATTTGTAACAATGAACTTGACCACTATGTTGGTATTTTCCTAGCCCCGAATTGAAACATAAAACATTTATATATAACACGAAAATTTAAAACCAGGGAAAAATGAATTTTGTTTGGGAGCTCATAACTAATTACTTTATAAAAAGAGTAATTACAGCTGACTGCTGAAAGTAATTTCTTCTCACTGCAAACGTTGAATTGATGGGATAAAGACATTTTTCTTGGACATACCGAAAAAGAACTATTCATTAACTGCTCCTAATGCTTATTGATGAAAATTTTTTCTTTTTCACGGATAAGTTCAATTCCCATGTAAATCCAATAAGTGGGAAAGGAGCAATTATCAGTTTGAGTGAAAACCAAAAACTTGGGAAAAATAGAGAGATAGATCAGAGAGAGAGAGAGATGATGTCAGTGTCACGTGGAAATAAAATCCCACTATCAAAAAAATTCATGGAAGAAATGACCTAGTTTGTGGCTTAGGCTCTTCCGACTGACCTTTCTTTCATTTTGTTCCACAAATACTTTTTTCCATTTAATTTATATCTTTGAATAAAAACGAAATAAATAAAACTGTGCTGTTGAGTAAATAGCTAGGATATAGTTAGTTTGAAAATGACTTGCCCTTCCTGTACATACTTTCACACTTTCTCATTTCCTATAAATTGAACACATTCACCCTCCATTCTTAGCAACCATCTCCTTAACAAATACTGTGCTTTGCAATCTTCTTCTTCTTCTTCTTCTTCTTCTTCTTCTTCTTCTTCTTCTTCATCAACTTCTTCATCTTCAAATTCAAATTTATCTTCTATATACTCTTTGGTAAGTTCTTTTACGTGAGCATGCATTATATTTTGTTAAACTTCATTGAGTTGGAAATATAATTTGCAAGAGCCTCATCTTTTTCCACCCCAAATTGTAGTTAATAACTACTTTAAATGTTTAATAACTCATCTTGTTCATGTTGTTGTTTTTCTTCTTCTCTCTTTGTTCTTTTATAATAGTAATAAATTAGGCACGTATAACATTTTAAAAGTCTTTTGTTGTATTTCTTGCTTAGTAAGGTGTTGAAATCATGTTGAAATCTTGGGTACCTTTTAAGTTCGCTTTAAGAAATTCAGTAGTTATAGTCACAAAGTTGTTATAATTCTATCCATGTCTAATTAATATTTTGATGTGTTGCAGAAGAAACCCTGAAAGGCAGCCATGGGTTCACTTAACTTCACTAATGAAACTGCGCTAAAGGTTAGGAAACTACTATTCAAGTGAAAGTTTCACAAATAGAAAATAATTTTCTAGGTTCAATGGAAAATTTTTCAAAAGTCAAGTGGTTGGAGCTATGGTCTAAATGGTCTATATTTGAAATTGAATGGATATGCACACTTTCGTCTAGCTAGGGAGTGAGTTGAGGGCGTTGTATACATTGGCCTACGACCATGGCACTACCTATGATTTAACTATTAAATATGATATAATATTTAATTCATGAAAAAAATGTGATTTAACTATCCAATATGACGTAATATTTAATCCATTAAAAAAAAAATGGTAATCTTTAATATGCCAATCAATTACTTGGGCTCCTTTTCTTGTGGTCCGATTAGCTTTGGCCATGCAATTATTTTGACTCCATATTTTCTTATTTTAGTTGTCCCTACTCGATAAAGTAAATGACATTTTGTATTATTTAGATATTGATATTATGTGTCAAGCAATATCATATTTTTGTGATCCTCTGGAAATTTTCTTTTGTTCGGTCAAATATGATGGTTTCTTTTTAATTACAATCTTATCCTTTGAAATCCTAAATTTTCACTTCCCTTATTTATCAATTTGCCAAATTTGATATATTTTATCATTTTTATTCTAACAGGATAGAGAAGATAATTGTAACTTTGGAGATGCAGAAGTTGTGGCTAAAAACTTCAATCAGAAAGAAGAAAAGGTGACTAGCACAGGAGGGTGGAAATACACATGCATCTTGCTAGGTATCAATGAATCACCTATATAGTATTAATTATTAATTATTAATTATTAATATTTATTATATTCTCCACCCCTTTTTTTTTTTTTTAATGTTCATAACGTGGTATTGATTTTATTTTATTTTATTTTTTTCTTCTACTTGGTTAATATGGAATAGCAAATCAAGGTCTAGCAACACTAGCTTTCTTTGGTGTTGGAGTGAACTTGGTTTTGTTCTTAACTAGAGTTCTTGATCAAGAAAATGCCACTGCCGCCAACAATGTTAGCAAATGGACTGGAACTGTATATTTGTTCTCTCTTGTGGGAGCATTCCTCAGTGATTCATATTGGGGCCGTTACTTAACCTGTGCAATTTTTCAGATCATTCTTGTTTTGGTAATTAATATATCATCTTCAATTTTATTTTTTTAAAACTTTTATTAGTACATTTAAAAAAAAAAAATTGTGCTAACCAAAAATTTATTTTATCTATCATTAGGGTTTGGTGCTATTATCCCTCACTTCTTGGCTTTTCTTGATCAAACCGAATGGTTGTGGTGATGGAAAAATGGATTGCATGCCCACATCTCCAATGGGCATAGACATTTTTTACTTATCTATATATTTAGTAGCCTTAGGATATGGAGGTCATCAACCAACCCTAGCAACATTTGGAGCAGACCAATTTGATGAGGCAAACCCTAAACAAAAGAAATCGAAAGCAGCTTTCTTTGCCTGTTTTTACTTTGCACTCAATGTAGGGTCTCTTTTCTCAAACACCATTTTGGTCTACTATGAGGACAATGGGATGTGGACACTTGGCTTTTTGGTATCCTTAGGTTCAGCTATCGTTGGCTTATTGTCATTTTTTATCGGAACCCCTAAATACCGATATGTACAACCATCTGGCAACCCTTTGCCACGTGTTGCTCAGGTATTTGTGGCTGCTACTAAGAAATGGAACATTGTTCCAGCCAATCCAAATGATCTATATGAATTGGAAGGACCAGAGTCTGCAATTAAAGGGAGTAGAAAGATTCTTCATAGCAGTGAGTTTGAGTAAGTATATGTATTGAAAATGACTTTTTCCTTGTTTTTGTGTATCCATCGTGACCATGTATCTAGGCTAGTATTAATTTGTTTGTTTTGTTAATTAATACCATTTTGTTTAGTGAATGCCAACTTGATTATTGCATGGCCTATATGTCTATCCTGTGGTTAATTTAAATTACTAATTGATTTATTAATTTTGGTCTGTAACATACTTACCTATTTCTTGAAATTTTTCAGATTTTTGGACAAGGCAGCAACAGTAACACAGAATGATGTTAATGGTCCAAAAAATCCATGGAGGCTTTGCACTGTGACTCAAGTTGAAGAAGCAAAATGTGTTATGAAAATGCTACCCATTTGGCTATGCACAATAATCTACTCAGTCGTATTCACTCAAATGGCTTCCCTCTTTGTTGAGCAAGGCGATGTGATGAAAACAAAATTTGGAGAGTTTCACCTCCCAGCGGCTAGTATGTCTGCCTTTGATATCTGCAGTGTACTTATTTGCACAGGACTCTATAGCCAAATCCTTGTTCCCTTTGTTGGAAAACTAAGTGGTAATCCCAGGGGCTTAACGGGGCTTCAAAGAATGGGTGTTGGACTCATTATTGGAATGTTGGCAATGCTTGCAGCTGGTGCCACTGAGATCCAAAGACTTAAATATGTGATCCCTGGTGAGAAGAGCAGCTCCTTAAGCATATTTTGGCAAATTCCACAGTATGTTCTTGTTGGTGCTTCTGAGGTGTTTATGTATGTTGGTCAATTGGAATTCTTTAATGAACAAGCTCCAGATGGTATCAAAAGCTTTGGCAGCTCGCTTTGCATGGCTTCAATTTCTCTTGGAAACTATGTTAGTAGCATGTTGGTTAACATGGTCATGAAAATCACTGCAAAAGGCAACAACCCTGGTTGGATACCAAATAACTTGAACACAGGCCACATGGACAGGTTTTACTTTCTTATTGCAGTTCTCACGGCTTTTGACTTTGTGATTTACTTGTTTTTGGCTAAGTGGTACAAAGGCATCAACCTTGAGGACAGTGAGAAGGAAATTCAAAAGGAAGGACCAGGACATGAATTGCTCAACAAAGTTTAGACTTTTTCATACTTATCAGTCAAATGCTTTTTTTTTTTTTTAAAAAAAAAATGTAATTTTGAGGTCTATTGGTTCTATCTTGACTTTTAGAATGGACATTTTCACAAGAAGGAAGCATGATCTTTGTTGGTAACATTTGATGAAAAAAAAAGGGTTGTTACAAGGGATGATTGCTTTCTTATTTATTATGGTAGGATTTCAGTGAGATAAGGTTGACCACATTAGGTAATGTCATGTGTGATTTTGAATTTTATGGTTTTATCAATGGTGTCCCATATATTGTAAGTATAAAAAATAAATGAACATCTCCTTTTCAATTACTTTAAACTTTTCAATACACTCTATTTAATCAGTTACACTAAAGGCGCATTTGGTTTACCGTGATATTACATTATTATAATATTACATTAATGTAATCTTAATATAAGAATATAACATTATATTTTTTAGGAAGCTAATAAGATTAAGGTGATGTAATATATTTTGTAATTTTAAATTACGATAATGTTAAAAAAAAAAAAAAAAAAAACTTTAATGTTATATCATCATAATATGTATTACATTAAGGGTACATCACAGCAAATCAAACACTCCCTAAGTGGGATGAGATATTTATAATTAAATTCTCCCTATAAACAAAAGTGAGTAATACAATTAAATTCCTTTGGAAGAAGAAAAAGGTAATACTATTGGATTATTGACTAAGTTAGCTATCAAGTAACTAAAATGTTTCTCAAAAAAAAAAAAAAAAAAGTAACTAAAATGCCATGTGGCCCCAAGTCATTAAACCACCCAACTTAATTAGGGTGGTTTTTTATTATTAATTTTTGTGAGAATCTAGGGAATGTTGCAATGATAATACGACTTTCATATATATATATATATATATGAAAAAAAACACTATTGAAAATTTCCCTTTTCTTTTCGTTTTTGTTTAATTATTGAGCCAAGACCATTTGCTTTATTCGATTGTCATAATTAATCTTATGTTGAATTAAATATATTTCCGATAAGTTAAAATCATCTCAACCTAGCTACTTCACTCGCAAAAACCCCAGGTTAAGGAGTAAAATACTAAAATCCCACTATTTTTTTTTTTTTTTTATTTGTATAAATGATTGTTAAACAACAAAGCAACATTTGGCCAATGAACTTATGGTTCAATGATATTTGCCCCATTCTTGTAAGGATTAATGCTAGGGGTTGATGAATAGCCTACTTTACACTCAACCACAAAAGAAAAGGAGCAAATTCGGATTTTTTGTACAAAAATGATTGAGAAGTCCTTATGATAGTTTGAAAAATTACAAGCAAAATGGTTGTTTTAACTTAGGGTGCAAATTTTCAATAATTTTGTAGTTCAACTGTGTTTAATTTTAATAAAAATATCTATAATTCAAATTCTTTCCTTTCATTATAATTGTTGAATTTATAATAATAATAAAAAAAATAAAAAAAAAAACCTTAGTTGCAAGTTTATCCTTACTTCAATTAATGTAAAACTTTTTAAAACCTTATATAACTGACACGTGGAGGGACCTGTTTTCACTTCCCCGATATGAAAGGAAATGGCTGAGGCTGATATACCTAAAATTTTGTTGGCCTCAAATTGCTTTTCTTCCTAAAGTTAACAATTCGATCAAGGAGTCAACCAACCATGCGTACAACCAGCAAAAGGCACGTACAAGTTATTCACTCGATGTGTGTGTGTGTCATATCTTGGCAACCACTAGCTACTTTCATGGGTTTTCACATCATGTCGGTACCTCATCCATTTATTTCGTGGGAAATGGACAGTTAAGGGCCTATGTCATATTTTGATTGGGGTGTTTAAAATAATGTGAAAATTGGTTCAAGCAACTCTATTTGTTGTCCATATTATGTTTCGCAACAGTGTTTAAGTATTGGTATTTAAAATGGTATGAAAATTGGCTTACGCAACTTCATTTGCAGTCTATATTATGTTTGGTAGCCAGGGGCGGCGCCACCTTAAGGCTAGGACCTCCCTAACTTGAATTTTTTTTTTATATATAATAATTTAAAAGATTTTATTTGTCTACTCTTTAAAAAAAATTTGGGAACACTTCAGTTTTTTTTTTAATACCAATAAAATTAAATTTTGATCCATAATTTGTTTTACATGTAGTGGATAAATGATTGTTTGGTTGTGTATATTGAAAGAGATGTAGTTTGTAGCATTGATAATACAACTATTATACAACGATTTCAAAATATGAAAACTCGTAGAAGACAATTGTAAATTTTATGTATTTGTGTGTTTTTTTTATTGTTGTTGTTGTCAATATATGAATTTCTCTTTTTATTATGCTTCTTAAGAAACACCCTAAGAAAAATTCCTGGATACACCACTGTTGATAACAATGATTAAATATTGGTGTACAAAATGATGTGAAAACTGGTTTATGTAACTCCATTTGTGGTTCATATTAATCGATACACCAATAAAAACTCATTAATTACGTTATTTTTCATATACAATTTTTAACCAAATTGTAAGAATAATGCTATATATATAATTTTTTTTCACATTTTACTAGAACATTGAGTTGTTATTGATATTTATATAAATCCACATAATCTAACACTACTAACAATCTATTACATCACAGTCTACAATTACAAAGGTTAGACCCTTTTATAGTTGTACTTTGGTTATGTATATATTATAAACTCGGTTTAAAACACTATTATTATTTTCGTGTGTGTTCTAATAAGTATTACTGTTTACTCAAAAAAAAAAAAAACAATCTATCACATCAATAATTGTAAAAAACAACTATAAAAAAGTTATATTTGTAAACTTATTGAAATTGTAATGATAAATCAATGAGGATTAGTAGTGTTTAAGTATTGGTATTTAAAATGATGTGAAAATTGGTTTATGCAACCCCATTCGAGGTCCATATTAATTGATACACCAATAGAAACTCATTAATTACATTATTTTTCATATACAAATTTTAACCAAATTGTAAGAATAATGCTATATATATAATTTTTTTTAACAGCTTAGTAAAACATTGAGTTGTTATTGATTTTTATATAAATCCACATAATCTAACACTACTTAAAATCTATCACATCAATAATTGTAATAAACAACTATAAAAAAGTTATATTTGTAAACTTATTGAAATTGTAATGATAAATCAATGAGGATTGATTAGATAACTTCCCACTAAAAAAACAAATATCATTAGAGAATCTATGAGATAATTTAGATGATATTTTAAATTGTATGGTGCGTTTACATTGCTATATGCACCAGATAAATTTTTTTTTTTTTTGAAACACACTAGATAAAAATTTTGATCATGACATTTCACTTGAAATGTTGATGATCAAATTTATGAAGTTTAGAATTTTGTTTATTCTTCTTTTTTTTGTTGTGAAAATATTGTGAATGCAGCATTTATCTTGTTTTGTTGGTTTGGTTAGGTTGCTATATGAAATCTAGGAAAATTTTATTTTCTGTTGAACTTGCCACAATTAATGGCCATCCCAATCATTCGCTTTGGGAGTGCTTACTTAGCAATAATGAGACAACTTGTGACTTGTCTATAAAAGAGCCAAGATCATTGTGTTTAGGTTGCCGTGAAATCCAGGGAAATTTTATTTTCTACAAGTAATGGTCATCCCACTCACTACTCAGGGATTACTTAGTTAGCGATAATGAGACAACTTGTCAATAATAGAACCAAAGTCATTTTGAAAATATATGTATGGTCCTCTTCACGCTCAAAAAAAATGTTTCAAATTTTCTAGAAGATGCATTCTCTCCTTGACTAAACTTTAACTAGAAAAGATTGTGGAAAATCATTTGGTCTAAAAATCAGAATATAGTGGTTTGGTTTAGAAAATCACCATTGTAGTATTCATCTAGTTGAGATGATCATATTAATGGTAGCTAGAAACCGTAGTGGCCAAGTCATTACTCATCCTCAAAACTTTGTAAAAGAAGAAGGTATTCATCAAAATCTTTCACCAAAAAAAGAAAAAGAAAAAAAGAAAAAAAGAGGGAGAATCAAAATTATACATAGTTACTGTTTTGATCACACTAGTAAGAGTTTTATCTTATAATTGTGCAATCTTGTTACTTGGATTTATTATATTTTGGGCCCTTTCAGTATCACAAAGACGATAAGGACCCCACGAGTTGTTAGGTCCTTTTAGGCCTGTTAGAACCATGAAAATAGCTCAACTTGATCATTATTGCTCTCCATTTTTGCATCTTTCTTCACCTAATAATTAAGTGTCAAATTTGAGTTTTACATATCAAATTGGTGGAATGACATAAATATTGTACTCGAACCAGTTAATTATTTGTGGCCTATATTATCTCGACAAAGACCCCCACCATACATGGCTCTCCCTCTAAGGTTTTTAAGTGCTTAGGACAAGAATTGAAGTTAAAGAATCGAAATGCTGATTTGGTTTAATCAAAATGGATGAAACATCATCAAGGAAAGGGATTAAGGATGAAAAGGAATATGCATTATGTTTGACCAACCAAGAAAACAAATGAAGAACAATATCAATATGAAATTTAAGTGAAAAAATAGCGTATTTCTTTGCTTTGTAGTTTGTAGTTTGAAGTAAGAATAATGTTAGAGGTACAAATTTTTTTACACAATTTACAAATTGTTGATGTGGTGAGTGATTATTCATAAATGAAAAAGTTGATGTTGATAGTGGGCCAAAATGAAAACTAATAAGAAGCTAACCACATCAACCATTTGTAAAAATGTTGTAAAATAGTTTGTAATTGTAGTATTACTCTTGAAGTAAACATACATATATATATATATATATATATGGTAAAAGAGATACTCACAAACACCTAACAAAACATAATGAGATCCTTTTAATATCAAATAAATGAAGAGAGTATTTTACGTTTAAAATTTTATTTTTATATTTTTTATATTTAATATAATGTATATGGTGTCATATTATTTAAATTAAAAAAGACATGACATTAGATATACATTTAGGATTTTTTTAGGTTTACATTATACTAGCAATGTAAATTTATATTGTAGGCACACAAGTCAAGAGTCTTATAGTTGAATTGACACCTCTCTATATAGAAAATGCTTGGGGGTTTAAGGAAAATGTTCGAGTTATAAGGTTGACAGTATATTGTAATTATCTCTAAAAAAACATTGTAGACACACAAAAATGTACAATATAAATTTACATTGTTGGTACAATATAAACTAAGAATTTTTCATACCTTTATATCTACCTATAAAGTGTGCGCATGACAAGATTCATCATTAGAGATAGTACTAAATTTTTTTCATTGGTGGTGTGAACGTAGCCACGTTCTTAACAAGAGATTGGGTGAACATCCAAAGGAAAAAGCCAATCATGTTTAAAGTTTTGTAACTTATGTTGCTTCAACACTACGTGGCAGTTGAAAAAACCATTCAATGTAATTTTAGTCACACGAATTTCCTTTTATGAGTTATGTGATTTATTTAAATAATACACATGAATAATCTTATAATCTATCTTGTAATATATGGATTGAAAAAGATAGTTTTAAACATATTTGGAGCGAAATTTTGTTCCAATCTAAATGTTGCTAATAGACTTAATAATAGTGTTAGCTAATGGACCAGACCTGTATCAAACGTGCTTAGCAAAAGTTAACGCACGTACATATATTATATATAGTTGCATGCAAAACCGAGTGGGTAATATTAACATTGTAAGAATGCATGTATTCTTCCACTTGAGTTGCAGTGCAAACTGCAAACCTCCGGTGACCTTTTTGGCCACAATCGCTCTCTGTCATTGCTGTTGCCTCTCACCAAATCGATCGAGCCAAGTTTAAACATAAGTTTCTATCGTTTTCTCTTTGACTTGCTAGGCAAGCATTTATAAACCAACATAAAACACTACAAGGTCAGCATGTTTGTAGTTTGGGAGAAACTCCAATGTTTTTACTTAATGAAGCTAGCTAGCCAAAGAAATTAAAAGGAAATGTACGTTTTGGCTTTCTCAAAATTTACTAAAACAATTAGTATAAATTGATATGTGACTGTGTATTCTTTAAATTATATATATCATATTCACTAACCCGTAAATTGGGTGTGCAAGATAGAATTAATATATTAGATTTGGCATGGTTATAACAAATGATTGTTTAAAAACAGAATTATAATAAAAATTGTAATATCTTAGCAGTACTTTCAAGAAAAATGACATAAAAAATGTTTGAATTATAGGTTCAGTGTAGCCCTTGTAGAGAGCATGAGGTTATAAATTTATAGGCCGCCTACTTCTCACTTTGTCCTATTTATAAGCAAACATATATAATAAAGAAAAAAGAAAAAAAAGTAAACATGATCATATATATTATCATGAATATATATGCTTTATCACATGGTGTCTAGTCTAGTCTTCATGCTAATTACGACCATATATTGGTTCAACTCAAATTTATGTGCTATCATTGTTTCTTGTTTGTTTGTATAATGAGACATATAGCTGGCAGGAAGAAAGGACATACGGCCGGGGCACTACAACAAGTTTCAACCTTCCCCAGATTAAGATTGATATTGCATATATGCCTTATTTATGCATCAGAATCTGCAAGCAGTAGAGGTTTTTATTAATAGTTTCTAAGTTGTAATCATTATTAACCGTGTGTCACCCACACTTTGAGGGAATATATATAGAGTGGCAGCCAGTTGAGTTGATCATACATAAAAGACTGATATATATGTTGTCTCCTGCTAATGATTTTTCTTCTTCTTTTTTCTAATTCTTTTAAGCTGCAATTAGATTGATGGAGATTTGAAGAGAATTATTGGTACAAAGTGCCATGTGAAGTATGGATGATGTGTCTTGGGTATTGTCGTCAATGGAGAAATATCTACAGGCCATCATCTAGTCTTTGGAGCTAGAAGCATGCATGTACCATGCATGGTGAATTTAGGTGAAAGTAATTAAGAGACACAAAATCGGCTATATATTGACATCTTAAAGTTCATGCATTATTATTCTTATTTTGATAATTTGAAAGTTACCTCAGGAGAAAAGGAATTTAAATCCTGAATGTCTTGAACTATTAGAATTTTAACGAATTTCATGCACTTTATTTTTTTTTTTTTGATAAACATTTCATGCACTTTATTGGTATATAATCTGAGATTTAATTGTATAAAAATAAATAAGGAAATCCATGCAACATTATTCCTTCAAATTGACACCATGAGGTGACCAAAATTTTAAACTGAGGTCTTTTTTCTTTTCTTTTTTTATTTTATTTTTTATTTTTACAATTGACATCTTTCTTTTTTCTTTTTTGGAGTGTCATTACGTGTCAATCGTTGGGGTCAATGTTGTTAAAAACGAGTCCTTAAATGTTGTTAATCGAATCTTAAATACGATTGTACAGGTTGGATTAGATCGTGAATTATAATATCCTTAAAAGCAAAAAAGACGTTGGTGTTGACTAATCACTAAAAATTATGAACTTATCCATAAAAGGGAGAAGAAAAAAAAAAGTGTTGCATCAATATAATTTAATTTTGTATATCACACATCGCTACTTTTATATATATATATATATATATATATATATGTACACACACAATCAAACACTTAATTTTCAAAATAATTTATTCCAAAAGTTCAACAATTGTTAGATACCAATAAGGTGAAAAATCACTAATAACAATGATATATGTTAAAAATATTAAAATCATTAAAGAAAACAAGTAAATTTGACAAAAGATATAACTCCAAGAACTACAAATTATTTAAAAATACCAAATTACCAATATATGAGAAAAGAACGATATGTCTCATACGTCAAAGTTCAAATATCATAAATAAATAAATATATATATAGACACACATGTAACCTTAAAATATTAAATAAAATAATTTTTTTAATTAATGTGTTCTATTATTATTATTATTATTATTGAGAGGTAAGTCTTAGTGCCTTTTCAAAAAAAAAAAAACTTGGAAATATGCGGTTAGCTTTCTAAAACCCTATAAAAATAGGAACTTAATATACAAGGTACAACCTACTATTATTTTTATTATTAAGTATAAAATTAATATTCAATTTTTTTTTGGAAAATTAATATTCAATTGGATGGCCATGCTTTTTTTTTTTTAACGTATAAAGACCAAGTACTATATTTTACTACTTCTTATTTTTTATAATTGTTATATTTACTACTTACAGCAGTAACTTTCATGTGGCAGCCTTTATAAATTATAAAATAAAGTAACAGGGGGATACAAAAAGAGATAGTCAGCAAGCAAAAATCGAAACGTGGCACTCCTTTATTAAAAAGTTTCCATTTAATATTCCCCCGATCCCCACCTTCTAATTCTCTGTTCTTATTCCTTTTTACCTTCTATCTTTAAGGTGGTGTTTGGATTCAGATTATCCTGCATTTCCGTTTTGTGTTTTTTGTTTTTTGTTTTTTTTTTTTACGTGTTTTGTTTTAGGGGGTAATTATTACTGTTCACACATTGTAGCAGCACTGTTCATACATTGTTCATGGACCACGATCACTTTATTTAGAAAAAAATATTAAAAATAAGTCCCACAATACTATTCACATATTTAAAAATTATTTTACTATAATGTTTTCAATTTTTAACAAAATAAGCTGTATCCAAACGAACCCAAGTCTCTTTCTCCTCCTCCGTTTTATCTCTCTCTCCCTCTCTCTCTCTCTCTCTTCTTGTGATTTTTGGTTTTATGTCTGTCTCTTTCTTCACATAAACTCAAAGAAGACAACAAAATTGGGCCTATTTGTTTTTTGTTTTTTGGCACAATTGGGCTTTCATCAGCCTAAAGAAAATGGTTTAAAACTGGGATTGTGTGGGCTTGTTAGGATTGTACAATCCAACTTATCCTTAAATGTTAATGATCCTAATAGTTTTGGGCATGTATAATTGTAAGATTGTGCAATCCCATGATTTGGATCATAATTTTGTTAACTTTAGTTGGGGATTGCCCTTATTATATTTGGATTTGTTTTCCAACGCCCTCGTATTTTGCAACAATTATAATTCTCCAACCACCATATTTTAAAGGACATATTCTCTTTTTATAAATAATATCATTTCCCTCCAAATTTGAATCCATCGCAATCCAAAACACTCTCTTTGAGTCGTTCTTTGTTTTCTCTCAACCCAAAAGCATCTTTCATTTATTCTTTATTCGACTAAATTGTAATTTATACCCTTAATGTTTGGGATACCTAAAGTTTTAAAATTTTGATCCACACCCCTAACATTACCTATCGTTTGGAAAATGACTATTTTATTCACTAATGATTTGGATGTTAATTGCTAACCAAACTCAAAATGATTTAGTTTTAATACGGAGTAGTTTTAACACATTAAAATTACATTGTTTTGAGTCAAGGACGACTCCACATTGAGTCTAGGCTGGTCACAGGACCACCCTAACTTGGAAAAAAAATATTATATATAAATTTTAAAAAATTTATGATTTTTTATCCTTCAAAAAATTTGTGACCACTCTAAATTTTTTTAGGCCCAACATAATTAAACTACTACAACTCCACTCAATATATTTTTATTGAATGTGAATTTTGACAAATTCATCATTGGATTACATTTTCTTCTTATATTCTCCATACTTGCAAAATTTCAAGAAGATCAAAGATTAATTGCTATATCATTAATCAAATGTTTGAATTTCGAGTTTTTGTAGTCTAAAATTATACATAAAAAATAAGTTTATGGATTAAATAGTGAATATCATCCGATTGGTTTGAAAAATATGCATGCAATTCAACGGTTAGATTTTCAAAATATGTAGTCATGTTAATTTATTTAGTGAGAAATTTGTAGCCAAAATTTGTCTTTAAATTTTAGTCCCCTTAACAATATTTTAGGTCCTTATAAACAAAAAGAAAAAGTCCAAGAAAAATTTTATTTGACTAAAATTTTGAAAAATATGTAGCATGTAGCATTAATAATGAACCCTATCATGCAATAGTTTTAAAATAAGAAAATGTGTACTTTATATATTTGCGTGTATTTCTTTTTTAATGACCACCCTATAAAAATTCATGAAACCACTACTATTTTGATTCCATTTAATCTACATCCAATAAAAATATGTCACGTCACAATTATTTATAAAAAAAATAAAAAAATCCAACATCTACCTAAAAGAAAAGTAAAATTTATTCTCACTTCCACTCAGACTCTCTCTCTCTCTCCCTCTCTCTCTCCCGTTCCTTTTCTCCACTCCACCCAATCTCTTCTTCTCACTTCCTTCTAAGTTTGTTCGAGATGCCCTTCTTACTACTTACCTTCTCTACTTTTTTATTGCAGTTTTGGGTCATAGATTCTGCATCTCCAAAGTTACAATCATCTTCTTTGGCCTGTTAACAAGAAAATGATAATTAATATGTATCAAATCGATGAAAGAGGGAATGAAATTCAAAGGATAAGATTGTAATGAAAAGGAATTGTAATGTATCATTTTTTTTTTTTTTTGGTTCCCAGATTATATTTTCAATGGAATTATTCCACAGCAATCGAAACTTTTGTTAAAGCTCAGTGCACCTGGTCTTACCTACTCTGTTAACATGCAACATGTATAACAGTAAAAGAACAAAAACTTTCAGCAAAATTTTTTTGCAGAATTGGTTTTCCTGTTTTCCAAGGTCTTTCCCAGCGCCATATGTCATGCCCAAAATGCATTCGAGTTGGGAAATCTAAAATGGCGGGTCTCACATAATCACCCTCCAATCCTCCATTAAGACCTCTAACTACCAAAGTAGAAAAAAGCAGAGAAGAACCCTTCTTCTTTTGTATTTTTCTGCTTCACTCTCACTTCTCGTTACCTACGTAAGATAGCTTCTTTTAACTTAATGAGGTATAATATACATGCAAGTTATTAACTATTCCCTTCTATTAAGTTTCATTTAATTAAAATCATATTTTAACTTAATTTAATGTTAAAATGCACGAACTATCCTCCAATCATCGTATCATGTATATTACATTAAAGTATAATAAAGTAAAACTTGAGAGAAAATTCATTATATATTCAAATTAGAATCTAGTTAGCTTAGCTGATAATATTTCTTATTTTTGAATAAAGATTTAAGGTTCAAATCTTGTTTATATAAAAAACTAATTGGTGTTTTGGTTTAATGATAAAAAGTAATCATCATGAAGCATACCCATTAATTTGAAAATTTATCTTATGTTAAAAAAAAGTTATTCTAATTGCATTACAATTTTGCGCCAAGTGTCCCTCTAATTGGCCACTAATTCAATGCCAGTTATCTTTTGATTTTAAATAGACTTCAACTGTGCCAGGTGTTATTCTATCAATAATTACGTGGCAAGTGTCCTTACATGTGAATCATTACTTAAAAAAATATAAAAACACTCAATTAAAATTGTCTTATACTTCTATGTAAATTTTTTGAATGTTATTGTAACCATGCGTTTGCAAAGATTTACATGTTAGTTTTAATTTTAAAATTAGAAAAAAGAAAAAAAAGAAAAAAAAAAAAAGAAGAGAAAGATTGCTGGGAAATATAGATCATTATGCATCATGAAGGTGTACCTTGCAATATGCATTGAACCTTCACATAACAAAACTACAATACTTTAGAGTTAGTAGTAGTCTCAGGCTTAAACTATGATCAATTGCTTAGGAGAAATTAAAGTGTCATTGCTTACACATAATAATCTAAGTTAGACATGAGCTTTATTTGTTAGCACATTACGACCTTATGCTGATCTCAATTTTCACAAGCATGTTAGAGAGTAAATCCAGTTCTCATAGAAATCAACCCACTCCCATGCTCACATAGGTGAAATTTATTAATAGTATGCTTGTATCTTTGACACCCCATTCACAAGAGTTATAGAAATTTTGTTGGGAATTTTTAAAACTCAACCTTCAAATAATACTATATAAATGCACTTACATCATCGAGATGGATAAAAATTCATTTAAAAATATAAAACGATTATAACTGAATATATATTTATAAAGTCTACACATTATTTGTTTTTCCCATTGAACTTAGTTGTCAGGATACTTAGTTCCTAAGTTGAGTATCCTTATACATGGCTCATGATTGTATGGGTTTCAATTCCATCCCCTTCAATACATTCCAAATTCTCTCTCTTATTAAGGCTTTTGTTAATGGATTTGTAAGGTTATCACAAGACTTAACACAAACCATATCAATGATGCTATTATTCAAATAAGGTCTCACAATATTGTATTTTATTTGAATGAGTTTGGATTTTCTATGATAATGACTACTACATAACCAACCAATTGCAATAGTGGTATCACAATGAATTAGTAGGTGGAATTGGTTTTATAATTGGGAGGCTTTGAAAAACTATTGAGGAAGGTTTTTTAAAAAAAAATAAAAAATAAAGAAGACTAAAGTGCACTATTTGTCCATAAAAGTTTAAGATTGTTTTCATTTTAATTATTTACACTCTAAAATTTTCATCTTCTCTATTCATGCCTTTTCATATTGGTACTATTGTTCATTTCCATTAGTAATATGATAATTCATAATATATTTTTCAATTTACTACAAAGATATCGGGCGTTTGGTAATATTATTCTAGTAACGTTGTTTGTATTTTTTGGAAATACGTGTGGGTGAACAAATGTGTGGAAATATCCTCTTAAGATTTCTTTACATATTAGAAGTAGTATGTCATAAGATAGATACGATTAATGGTTAAATTATTAACAAAAATTGACAATATATTTAACATTAAAGAAAAAAAAGGTTTGAAACTTATATTGAGTGTCTTTTGGCATTAGACAAGATTTTTTTTTTTTTTTTTTTTTTCATACAAGATAAAATTCTACTCTAACATAATTTAAGTGTATATGTGTGTGAATCTCACACCTGGAGACTTGAACCCTAACCCTTGCCCCCTATACCTCACATCCCACAAACACTTATACTTGTGGAGTAACCACCGCATCATAGGTGTATCATGGTGCGTTACACAGGATAAGATTCAAACATATGTCCAGTTTTAGTGTTCTGTATTCTAAAAAAAAAAAAAAAAAAAACCTGAGCTGACATCATTTGGATATGTGGGCTAGGTCACGTGATAGTCTCGCCGCTCCGATTTTGTTTTTGCAAAAATTATCAACCACATTTAAACCTTATTTTCAATTCCGCCTCTTCATTTACTCTCTCTCTCTCTCTGTCTCGAATCGAAACCCCGCCTTTTCGTTTTTTTCTCTCTCTCTCTTCTCGCTCGAGCCCTAGTTTTCTCTCTCTTAGGGTTTGCTCTCTTCGGATTTTCTCGCACTTTCTCGCGTCTTTGTTTCGCTCGCTCGTATTCATTCTCCGGCGCGTGGTTCTTTGGGGGGAAAAAAGCAGGGATCTCGGTGTGCGATGGAGTATGGCGGTGGTCGTAAAAGATTTAGGCCCGAAGCTGCTTTGAATGGCAATGGCGGCTTCAAGAAATCCAAGCCAGGTATGCCTTCACATTGCTCTTCTACTTACACTTGCAAACACATTTTTCTTCTACTCTATTACATATAGGCAATAGAAATAGTTCTGCCTTTATTTCTGTGTGCTCAAAGTTAGGGTTTTTTGTTGTTGTTGTTTTGTGTTACTGCTATGGTTGTGCTTGATTTGGATAGCGAGTGAGTGTGGCTGAATTTGAAAAAAAATTATATGAATAGTAAAGTTTTGAATCTTAAGCTCCGTTTGGTTGCTGAGAAATACGATTCACAGAGTTTTTATTACTTGAATTGGAACCAAAGAAAATTTAAAGAACGAATCATCTGTTGTAAGCTTGATTGGAAGTGAAACGGCTTCTTTTATAGTATTACTTTCCTGGTTTTTTTTTTTTTTGAGAGAATCAAATTTATGTTTTCAGTATTTTGTGTCTTTGGAAATAGAATTTCAGTTATCAGTTGGAATATAAATAACTGGAAACATTAGAATAGAAATTTTTATTCTGCTTTGATTGCAAGCAATTTGTGTAGCATTTTGGTGCTATTGATGAATGTTTTCGGGGGTATTTTGTTTACAAGTACAACGTTACTTCAAGATTTGGGGATTCTTGTGTCTTTAGTGTTTTATGTATGTGTTTATGGCATTAAAGTGAAGTATTGGTTGGGAATGTTTGTGTTCATAATGGATTGTGTTTGTGAAGCCCACTGATTATGCTTTCTCTGTTCTTGAGCTTAGTGGTGGCCTTGAGGTTCCTAGTCTTTGCATCACCTGAGGCCTGTGGCACCAAATAGTTGCTTGCCCGAGTAAAGTGAGGTGCTGAATTCTAAATATGGTTCTATAAACTCAAATCATATGTATCCAATGCATATTGGACACGATTTGAATTTTCTAGACTGGTAGGAGGCTCTTTACAACAATTATATCAAAATTGTTCAAAAAACAAAAATGAGCATAATCGTCAAAGCTAAAAAATCTTATGATTGAAATTTAAAAGGACTATTTCTAAATTGATGCAAAAAGAAAGAGAGGTGAGAGAGAGAAGAAAGCAAGACAAAGAGACACCCCTAACTTGAATTTATGTAAAGAGTGATTTTATTTTTGCCAAATTACAAAACTGCATTTTTTGGGCTGAATTTCATTGAGGCTTTCGCCTCAAGTGCCTAATACTCTGTTCAAGGCGTTCGCCTTTAGAGTCTAGGTGAACCATGAACGCCATACTAAAGATTGCCTCGTCTCAAGGCTTCAAAGGCATCTCGCCTCCTTGGCTTGCCTGAGCGCCTAGGCAAGTGTCCAGCTTGTCTTTGACTACGCTGGTTGAGATTTTATGTGTCTTGTTTTAGGTTGTGTTGGTAATTTCAATTGACTCTCCTTGGCTGTCAACTGGATGGTGTGTTTTCCTAATGTTACGTATTGCTTCTTTAATGTGCTAATGTAGATTCTTGATTATTTATCAATAGCAGTGATTAGTCTATGGTAACCTGACTGATGGTGGTGTATTTCTTCAGTGGGTGTTCCTTGTAAAGCAATATATTTGAAAAGGAAGATTTTTTGCTGGCTGCTTTAGTCTGCAGTTTGATTAGTATTTTGTTCAACATTCTGTTTTATTTATATGTATGTACATAGTTTGATAATTCAGTTTCCAAAAGTTTGATTGGATGTTACACGTGCCGTTGTTAGCTATTCTCGCCTCTATCCAAGCGATTATTTTCTGCTTGTGTGTAACAGTTCTTTTTTCTTAAAATCATCTTTCATAGGTTTGGTTGAGTTTTGCAAACCAGTGACAATTAATGTGTTATCCACTGAGAAAGATGAAAACCAAAGGAAAATAAATCTTAAATCTTAAATCTTAAATTATCTACAATTTAGTTCCTGGGAGAAAAGGAAATTCAACTTTGCTTCAACAAGCTACTCTTAAAGATTTAGTTTTTGGCTATTATCCGGTTTTCTTGGGAACCAATAGATTGTAAAACAAAAGGTTTAAGTATCCTTTTCTTTTCTGGTCCGTTTTAACCAAAAAATGTAGTTTGGTGAGAGATGGAGGTCTTACTAAAAAAAAAAAGTAGGACAGATGTCTTCCTCTGTTGGATTTTTCTTCCACTATCTAAATTTTTCAATGGGATTGGTACTATTATTATCATGTATCAAATAAACACAATCCTTTTACTTATGAAACAGCGTATTCTCCATGGTGATAAAAAATGCTATATGATATTACATATTGCCTAAACTTCAAAGATTTAATAACTCACTGAAATTTTAACTGAGGGAAATGAATTAATGTTCTTCAACAGAAATGGAGTCCTTTCCAACTGGTATAGGAAGCAAATCGAAGCCTTGCACAAAGTTTTTCAGGTTCTAATCTTAACCTATCTAAAATAAATATTCTAAATACAATTTCATCTACTGCTAATCTTTATAAGTTATAACAAACATTATTACACAATTTTTGCTAGTAAAATTGGTGTTATCTGGACTAATGAATTGGGCAGTTAAAGTTGTGATACAGGTTGTACTCTTTGTTCTAATCATGTTAAGAAAGACTTATGAACAGAAACAGTTGGGTCACAAGCTTACAGTTCGATTAACTACTTGCTGGACTATATGTAAATTGAAAGCCGTTGTTGGATCTTGGATGCATAAGTCATCCTCCATAATATTGTTATATATAATTTGTTATACAATGTTTACAAGTAAAAGCTGTGTGATGCAGACCAGTGAATTGGAACCTAAAGCAGTGGTACAGGTTACCGTATTTGTTCTGATTATCTAAGAAAATTACTGAATTGATTTGCGATGCACAAATTGATTTGTGAAGAATGTGTTGGAACGCTAATCTTGTCCACAGCATGATGATTATGAATCAGCCTCGCCCCCCTCCCCCTCTCTGGATGTTGACTCTTATTGCACCTTTTTAGTACTGATCATATGAAAGTTTTGTCAGATTCTCCCAGAGTATAAGAAAATAGAAGAATTGACTTTTTTTTTCCCTTCAAATTTTGCTGCTCCTTCAGCTTGTCACTTCCCCCCTTTCTTCAATGTTGTCTTGGCTCATCATTAGTAGGAGTTGCTTTGTACTTCCTTCCCACATTGTTTGTAGTACATCTCTGTTGTGTATAATATGTTTATGCTTTGAAGTAGTGGACCACATCATCATATACAAAGTTCTCATGTAAATTTCGTTTTCCAAGCTGTGTTGATGTCAAAGGCCATTATATAAAAATTTTGACTGATTCTAAAGAATTTTTCTTTAGATTTGCTGCCTTTTCAGCCCTTGAATTCTGCTCAGTACATTGTTCTTTTGGTCTCTATGAATTGGTTCTTTCTAAAAATTAATACTTTTTAAAATGGCAAATATATAAATGGACAAAATTTAGCTACAAATTTGGTTGTAGCCTAAGGCTACAACCTTACTCAATAAAATAAAAATTACTACATATTTTGAAATTCTAACCGTGAATTACATGTTCTTTACACTCTTAATACACATGTCAAATTTTGTTTCAATCGTATATTATTTACTTTATGATCTATAAGCTTATATTTTATGCATAATTTTAAACTACAAAAATTTGTAATTTAAACAATTTATTGATGACATAGCTATTGATCTTTAATTTTTTAGAAATTTTGCAAGCATGGAGGGTATAAGAAGGAGATATAATCCAATGGTGGATTTGTCAAAATTCACCTCCAATAAAAAGATATTAAGTAAGGTTGTAGATTAAGGTTACAACTAATTTTGTAGCCAAACTTTGTCCTTTATAAATTATCATGTAATTTTCCTCTTTTGGAGTGACTTTTTTATTCCTCATGTCCTGCACTGGTTTTCTATTTAACATTTTTCACAAAATGTCAATGAGTTCTAGCTCAGATGACACTACTTCCCCTTGTAATTCAAGGTAGACAACGAGTCTGTGGATTCAAAAACTTATGTTTACAAATTCATATGGATTCCAATAATGTAGCAATATAGGATAGATGCTAAGTTTTGAATTGAAAATTTTAGTGGTGTGAGATGTTTCGGTTGTTAGAATGTCATTTAAACAGTCTACATTTAAGTCTTGTTTATTTCTCTACTACACTTCCAGGGATCCCATACCAATATGTACACTGTAAAGTGGTCAAAGCTGTAATGGTGTTTTCATTGCTTGGAAGTATGGCTTATTTTTTTTTATAAAATACAGTTGTTAGGATTATAAACAATTTGTTTGGATTTAAAAAAAAAGAAAATTGTGAAAGAGTAATGCAGGAGCTATGGTTTGATGAAGGAATTATTCACTTCTGTTTTGTCTTAATCCTCAGATTTTGTAGAATTTTACTTCTGATTCCTAAGCATGCTATTCCTAAAGCGGCTTGTCTGTATATGATATTGTTATGATTTTACTCTGTTGGGCTTGAATAAATTCTCATTACAATCTATATTGTTCAACACTTGGAAGTTCCTATTTACTGTGCTTAAAGTTCAACTTTTCACAACCTTGACAATATATGGCATTGATTAAATGCTTTGGTTAAGGCATATCTTTTTTTTCTTTATTCCTATGATTATGTCTGCTTACTGTTGCTGATTGATTAAATGCATTGAGATAATTTTATATTATTTCATAGGTAGTTCATTGCTCTATTATGAAGTTGATGGCATGTTTGTTATACTTGAGTTTGACCCCAGAAATTTGGGACTATGGCTTTGTTGTTGTTGTCATTGTTGAATAGATTAGGAAAATGCATGTGTTTAAGAGACAGTAATAGATGATTGATTAAGATATTTATGTGTATCTATTTTTAATAAACAAATTTTCTTTTATAATTATCTTTGTCATGTTCTCATCACGTCTGTATCTTAAATGTTTTAGATTAGCTGTTTTTCTGTGTTCATGTTGTGTTTTGCCTTGTTTCCATGCTTCCTTGAGAGAAATTGACTAATGTTTTTGAAAGACTAGTATCCATTAGGGGCAAATGAGAACATTATTTGGATAAGAAATAAGCTTTAATTGCTGTAGACTGTTTGAGAAACTTACACTGTCCTGTTACTTTAGTTAGTAAGCTCTTCAAGTAAAACACTTAATCTTATCCCATAATGCGACGTGCTTGTGCAAATGGATGTGATCCTCATCTATACTAAGATTTAAAAGTTGATTTTAAATTAAATTCCTAGGTAAGCTTGGGCTGTTGGCTATGCAGCCTGGTTGATGTTGACTTAGGTTCCTGTTACCTGGTGTTTGCTTCCTGCATGCTGTATTATTTCATATGTGATGCATGAGGATTTAGAAAGTTATTGATGTAAAAGATTATACTAGTTTAAAGCATATAATATTAAATAGATAACATTTACTCTTCATTCTAATTTTCAAGAGCCTATTGTTAATAAATAATTATGGTTTTGAATTTTTTGCATGTTTGTACTTGCTTTCTTGTATTTGATGAAAATGGATATGTAGTATTGTATGTTTTGCTGAATGTAATATTAAGATTTTAATAGCATTCTACCCCTTACCATTCATGTGAATGAAATCGAAATTATATTCCCACTAGGGCCTCGTTGCTGTTGGGAATGCAACAAGGCAGGCATCTGTTTGCTTTGCTGTCCAGTGGGAAATTGTTGGCATTTGGTGCCTAAAGTTGGCCCATAGATTTGCCTTTAAAGTGTCTATTCTGCAAGCTTTTGTCAACTGTTTTCTTTGTAATGCTCATGAACTTAAGGGCAACAAAAGTGCTGTAGCTTCTGTGTGATGGGTGTCTCTGTTGATACTTTGCCAGATATTTTAGCTCTCTGTATGCAAACACAACTTAGCTATAATCCCAACTAAATTGGGTTACATCAAATTTTATAAAATTTCTAGACATTCTAAACCTATGCAAAATTGCAGTATTTTTTCAATGTTGGGTATCCAATTGTTTTGTTCATTCTGTGTCTGTGCTAACAATTTTTGCTTTCTGATCAATGTGTGCTTGTAGTTACAGTATCCTCTGAGCGTGTATATATTGTACTTAGTTTTTGACAGATGACATTCAATTTTCTTTTGCAATGCAGCACTTCTGGGTGCCCATTTGGTGAGGCATGTCACTTCTTGCACTATGTTCCTGGTGGCATCAAAGTTGTGTCTCAGATGATGAATGTTGCTGGCAACCCAACTCTTCCACAACCTGCTAGAAATTCAGCTGCTCCACCATCATTTCCAGATGGTTCATCTCCTCCAGCTGTCAAGACCCGTTTGTGCAACAAGTTTAAGTCAGCCGAAGGATGCAAGTTTGGAGATAAATGCCATTTTGCTCATGGTGAGTGGGAACTTGGCAAGCCAACTGCTCCATCCTATGAAGATCCTCGGGCAATGGGACCAATGCCAGGCAGGATGGGTGGCCGGGTTGAATCTCACCCATCCAATCATCACCAATCCAGTCATCGGGCTATGGCTAGCTTCGGAACCTCCGCCACTGCTAAGATACTTGTAGATGCTTCACTTACTGGAGCCATCATTGGGAAGAATGGTGTGAACTCAAAGCATATTTGCCGTGTGACAGGAGCAAAGCTTTCCATAAAAGAGCATGATTCAGATCCCACCAGGAGGAACATTGAGCTCGAGGGTACTCTCGATCAGATCGATCAAGCCAGTGCCATGGTACAAGAGCTCATTGCAAATGTTCGTGCAACCTCTGGACCTCCCATGAGGAACCATGCGACGACGGCCTCGGCTCCGGCAAACAACTTCAAGACCAAGCTCTGTGAGAATTTCACTAAAGGGTCCTGCACTTTTGGAGAGAGGTGCCACTTTGCACATGGAGTTGAGGAATTGCGCAAGACAGGGATGTGACTCCGATTTCTTTGACGACCTCTCATCTTTGTTTCCTTGCCGTCGATAGGATGAACACTTGTAATAGATTTTGTTTTGTTTTGTTTCATGTTCTATTTTTTGTTTCTGATTTGCTAGGTTTATGATATTTTGGAATATTATTATATTGACAGATTTACTCCTCTCGTGGTTAACATGACCGGAATCTTGGTGTAGTGTTTTTAATTTCCCGTCGTCTGTAACATGTATAAGAAGCCTTAAGCTCCAATCACAGGCACTTGGCTTGTTTGCAAGTAGTATTCAGCCACAACGGATGGGCTTCGGTTTAAAATGTCGGTGCATTTGTGTCATCTTTTGAGGCCCCACATTTTTCCATATTTTTTGCTTTATAACTCTCTTTTTCCTTATTTTTGCTTTATAATTTTCAATTCCCTCCCTTGGTTTGGGGATGTGATGTAAACTCAGTGGTTTTCCTTACTTTTTGCTTTTTAATTGTCGATTCCCTCCCTTGGTTGGTTTGGGGATGTGGTGTAAAGTCGGAGGTTCTGGGTTTAATTCATCACGCAATTGGTATATGGGCTTGGAATGATCTAGCCGAAGATGGGTATGACCACTTGTGTATAATAGTTTGTTAATTTTGGTTGGTATGCATGTCCATTTGAGAATTCATTTGAGAATTACCTATCTTCAGTGGCTTAATTGCATAATATGAGATAGACAGCTAATTTTAAAAAGTTTAAAGTTAGATTTTAGTTTATAATCATTCCCCAAAACACAAGCCAATTGTTTTGCTTCTTAAATCAGTACTAATACTTTCTTTGTAACATAATAAAATATTGGGTTGCATTGGAGATTCTGTATTGTATTAATGTTTCAGTCTGTACCAAAAAAAAAGAAAAGAAAAGAAAATGTAAAGCATCATACTTTTTGGCTTAATACGCATTGTTATATGCATACATGAATTACACGCATTATGTTACGATAAAGTTATATGTTGTGTAGTTTTAAATAATTTTACATCAAATAAAAACACTTTGTATTGAGATAATTTTTTGAAACTTTTGAGGTTTAATTGATAGTATATGTCATTCTTTTCAGTGTTCCATGTTTGTGGTTTGAACCCTACCTCTTCTCCTCCACTATATTCTTATATAAAAATATATTATGAAAAAACTATTATTAGATTATATGCTCTCTTTGTTCTTAATAGTTAATACAAGTCAAATTTCGTACTAATCAAATATATAATTATATACTAGTAACCGATTTATGAACTCATTTTTTATGCATAATTTTACATTATAAAAACTTGAAATCTAAACATTTTATAAATGAGATTTATTGATCTAAAATCATATTATCTTACAAATACAGTAGAGATAAGAAGAAAATGAAATTCTGCATTTGTCAAAATTCGTTTCAATTAAAAAAAGAAATGGGGTAACCGTGTAAGTGTGTAACCTTGATAATATTCCGTGTTCTTCTGATAAGGGTTTAGTTTTGTTACAGGAGTTTGATGGGACAACTCAACTATTAGAAATGCAGGTCACAGAAGCTTCCTATTTGATTCAATTACACAACCTCCCATTGAATGGGATGACAGCCGAGGTTGTAGAGTTTGGTGCTTCCCAGCGAAAATCGGAAGAGATAAATGTGCTGGAGGACGAAATAGGCTGGGGTTTAGGGTGAGGTTGAACTGGATGTTACAATCCCTCTTTAACAGGGCAAATGAGTACAGATAGGAGATCCCAATTTGTTTGGGTCTCTTTCAAATAAGAGACTCCCTAAGCTTTTGTTACTAGTATGGTCTTCTTGGTCATAACAAATGTAGTTTCTCAAGGAGGATGTGAAAAGAAGTTATGAATTGGTGTCTAGTTAGATGCCCTGACACTAAGTGGAGTAACCTGTTAGGTGAGCTAGCTTGGGGTGTATCAGTCTATTAGTCCATCATTTGTGGTCAGAGGAATTCCAGAATTCGTGGAGGGATGGTGAAAAATGAGAGTGCAAACCACCAAATGGGGTAAGAACAAGAATTGAAGCACTTTACAGTTTCAAGAACTCTGTGTTGAACAGAGCTTGTGTTGGGCCGGGGAGTTACAATTTCAAATTTTCAATCTTAACAAAGAAAGCTTGAGTGAGGTTTATTAGTCTTCCGTGAGTTAGTTTTGTTTGTTTATTCCACTCATGTCTGTTGGTTCTAAACTTCTACTGCAAAGGTGTTGTCTTTACTGGTTTCTGTTTGCAATTTGTTGTTTTAGGTAGAGCAAAGATGATCCTCTCAAAAAAAGAAAGAAAGAAAGAAAGGTAGAGCAAAGATTGTTAAGCATGTTTTCTTCCTGTGTTTCTTTGTTTTGCGAGTGTTTCTTCAATAAATTTATCTCTTCAAAAAAAAAAAAAAAAAAAAAAAATTGGTGTGACAATTTATAGTGGTGCTGTGTAATATGTGACGCATAATTGGTGCACCAAATCAACAGAGGGGAATTTATGGTTAGTCCACACACAAATGTGTAACTGATTTATGGTAAATTATAAGGATATGCATCCAGCTCACTGATCTGCTAAAATCGATCTAATTTAATCCAACTCACAGGATTGGTTCGGTTTTTAGAGGTTGGTGGGTTGGGTTGGGTCGGGTTGGGTTGGATTTCCAACTACTTTTACAGTGGGTTGGATTGGGTGCGGATTAGTAGGTCGGTTTGGGTTGAATTTTATTATTTACTCTTTTGGTTTGACGAACTGCTAACATATTTATAATCTATAAATCTTTTTTTATTTGTGTTGGTTTGATGTACTAACTAATTAGTTTGTGTTGGTTTGGTGCTATACTTGGGTTTGATTAGTAAATTTGTTGTTATTTGTGTTGGAAATTTTATAAATTTATTATTCTAATTCTCTCTTTTTAATGTCTAACCTATGGGCCCAACCCGATCTATGTGAGTTGGGTTGGATTGAACTTTTGTGATAGGTTGGGTTGGATTGAGTGTTTTTTTTTTTCAACCCGACTATGATAGGTTGGGTTGAAAAAACCTGACCCAACTCAACTCATACACACCTCTATTAAAATATATAATATTTCAAGCATTTTCCTATGAATTAAGAACCATTTCATTCTTTAAAGTTTTACCCCCTAGTAATGAACAATAGAGGTTTTCATAGAGGGTGTAAATTACATATGCCACGGGTTGGGCTGTTTTCTTAGACAACCCGACATGTAATCTTTCTCCCATATTAACATACTTCTATCCTATTCAGTAAAAAAAAAAATACCAGAAAATTTCTCAGACTCCCACTGAAAGGGAAAAACTGAGATATAGCCCATTGTCACAATAAAACATAGTCCATTAAATAGAAAATATAAGTTGATAACGGAAAGCCACCTAATAGTTTGATGGGTAATTAGGAAAGGAAAAGCTATGGTAGTGTCTCATATGTTTCCATTATTAATTTCAAAACCTGTTTGTTATGGAACCAGGCTACAAGCATGAGACCTGTTTGGGAACTCTTTCACTTCTGATCAGGGATTGGGCAAGGGTTTTCGACAGCCGCCTTAGCAGCTTTCTTTTTCTCTTCTTCCTTTCTATACCTGATCCCACAAGCATTGCAAAGGCTCTGAAAATAAAAAGTTAAAGAAAAGAGTTTTAGCAAATTGCATCAATATTGAAAATATATACAAAAAAAAAAAAAAAAAGAAGAAGAAGAAGAAGAAGCAGAAGCAAAAGATGATTTGATTTGATTTTTTTTTTTTTTTTTTTGTTGGTAAATTACATTAGTACTACTAAAACTAGACTTAGTATAATGATTTCAGAAATGACATTGTACCCAAATTAGCAATCTAATTGACATTCCACCCCTTTATCCTCTTTTTAGGTCAAACAGTATTAAATGTTGACGCATTATATTAATATCCATTTTCTGAGGAATATTTAAAAAAAAAAAAAAAAACAATTTAGCTTAACAGACCCAAACAAACCTATGGATTTTCCAAAGTTGAAAAATATTAAGTCCATATTTTGTGTTGACTTAATTCTTTGTCAAATTTGCTTATAATTTTGCTTCATTTTATGTTTCAGGAGAATTGCAATGTAATTGGATAAAATGTATTGGGCCCTGGTCAAAGACCATCAAAGTTGCTGGAAGAAGAACTTACGACCAACTCGCGACGTACCTAGACCACAATATAGACATGTGGTAGATAAAGGAGGAATCTTTGTAGTATGCAACTTGCAACTTGCTCATGACTGGCTTAAAGACAGATGTCCAACACAACATTTTGATCCACTGGACAACTCAGTCATATAAGTCAAAGCTCACATATTCTACATGTAGAACGTGAGAAACATAAGAAAATCATCTTGTAGTGCCTTAAGAGAGCAATTTCTTGCTCATTCCTTTGTGAGAGAGAACCCATGGGCTACAGTAAATCTCTACCATTCTCTCTTCTTCTTCCCTCTCATTGGTGGCATATCTTAGAGAAGAGATTTTAACCATCACACTCTTCACCATATTTGAGTGTTAGAGAGTTGATTGGTGTGGAAACCATTGAAGCAAACCTTAAATCCAAGGAGATTTGGTGACTTACCATTAGTCACTCAATACATAGATTCTAGAAGCTAGGTGAAGAAAGGACTCGATGAAATCGATTGCTAGTAGGAGCTTGGAGGGCTCAAGTACATTAGGTAACTTACACTTGCAGGTTCTTTGTTGTAACCGTATATTACAACTATTCATTGGTGGAGATTTGAGAGGTGGTACCATAGAAAGGTTTTTCTACCTACCTAGGCTTTTCTTTATGAAAACGTGTTTGGTGTTTTTGTATGGTTTACATTTTTTATTTTGCAGACCTATTTGTCGCTTCCTACCCTTTCTAGGTTATTATAAGGGAAAAAGATGATTTAAGTATACGATTTCGAAGTGATATTGCATGGATTTGACATTTTGTGAGTGTTTTCATTGCGATAATATGCCGATGGTGTTATGGAGGAGATCGCCTTTGGTCATGGATTTTTTGGTTGATAGGTAAAGGGATTATGTGTAGTGGAGGTGAATGTTAGGGTTGTGTAAGAGGTGGTGGCTCATGGTGGTGTTGGATACAGTGGTGTTAAAGATAAAGAATTGGATTTTATATTTAAGATTAGACCATCAGATGACTGATGGTGGGCTGAGGGAAAATTTTGATGGGATGTGGTTGATTATGGGGTAATATTAAATAGGAATATTAATCATCATGTTTCACCAAAAATAAAATATATGCATGCTTGTAATTGCATGTTTTAATTAGTTAGATTGGTAAAATATTTTATCGTCAAATAAGAGAACATACCTTAGGACCAAGAGGACCTTTGCGCCACATTGGGGTATTATTAACGCCGCAGTTATAGTTTGTACACCTCTTATTCAGGTCATTGTAATTCACCTCACGTTTGCGTGAGCTCCTCTTACGTGAAGACGAGCTGCCATTGCCTCTCCTAGAAGAGGGATTGAGCAGTGTGTACTCATTCATTTGCTGCATTGGAGGGATGAAGTTGTAGATGTGATGATGAACTCCCCCAACAGCAACAGCAATCTGACTTTGCCCATTTGAATTATTCATGAAATGGTTTCCCATGATCCTCACTTGTGTCGAGTATGGAACACGGGGAGTGTTGGAGGCTTGTCCTCGAGTGTTGCTTCCCCCATAAACCATGCCATTGTGATATTTTGCCTGTTTTAAGTGTAAAACAAGAATGCCCATTTTGAATCCATAGGACAATGTAGAAGTTGGATGCATATCACACTGGGATGATTTACAATAATGTAAGAGTTGAGACAAATTGTGGCCGATTTCTAGGAAACTAAAAATGGATTTCACATTAAGAAACAAGATTAATTCTTATAAAATAAAATAAAAAAACAAAACAAAAAGTTTCTTCAAGTGTACAACTATATATTCAACATTATTTAAGAAGTATTCATCAATTCTCGTCTCCCTCTTTTACGGAAAAGAAATAATAATCTAATAAAGGGGGACATATGCATGCTTTATGGGATCATTACCTTAATTAAATTTGAACTATAATGCGGCGCCATGTACAGTTTAGGGGGTTCAAATGAACCCCCTGAGCGGCAATTATATATATATATACACTTTTTTTTTATTTTATATTTGACTCTCTTAAAACAAAATTTTGAACACTTCGATCTTAATTTTTTTTAACCCACTTGAAATAAGCTTAAATATAATTTTTGTAACAATATTTTGGTTTTTTTAAACACAAAAAAAAAAAAAAAAGACCAACAACAAACCAATTTTATTTAAAATTTGGGGGAAACAGTAAGCCCAACAACAAAAGTAATTGTTTTTTCATCTTAAATCTATAAAAAAAAAAAACTCATTTAGCTCTTAACAAATTTGAAATAAACTAATGAAAAATTCATAGTTTACATTGTACTATCAATATAATATTTACATTGTTTCTAAATAAATGTGTACAATATTGTATTTTTTTTGGCAATTGTGTATAGTATAATTATCTATAATGTAATTGTCTACAATGTAAATCTTACATTGATAGTACAATGTAAACATATAATCGTCATAAACTAATAGATAAAAGTATTTTAAGCAATAATAATTAAAATTCACTTAATAATAATTAATATGTTCCTAAGATGTATCTTCTTACCGACTCTTCTAAAAAAAAATCCTGGAGCCACCAATAAGTCTTATTAATAAATTTTGAGAAAGATGTAAAGAGCATACTAGCCATTTAAATTCCATTTTACTTGGAAGTTTTTTTAAGAATTTATATTTTATTTTTTAACTTGTGCTATTATTGTTATCAACATCTGTGGGGCCCAATATTTCGTGGCCCTAGCCCATTTTTATATTGGGACCCAAGGCCCGAGCCGAGGAGGGATATAGCCAAGGATATGTAATGGAAGTCCAAGTAGTATTGAAATGTAGCCGAGGATGATTCTGTCATCGGCATTCCCAAGGTCCTCCTGAGGGAAAGGGCAAATACGGTATAGGAGCAGTACACGGAAATGCTAAACTCCTCCGCATTAACGTGGAAAAGACCCTTGAATAGGATAGCGACAAAGGACAAGGGAAAAACAACCATTACTGCAAGGAAGTACTCTGCGCCTGACAGAGCAATACTTTTCAACTTTTACAACCACCCCCAACCACTTTGGGTTTGGGCTGATAGGACAAGTATCAGCTCTAAAAAGTTGAACCTACACGTGGACGTAGAAAGGAAGGAAAAAGGCTAGTATAAAAAGGAAAGAGAAGCAACTAAAGAAGGGGGGGACAAACCGTCTCCCACCCCCCTGAGTCCTAGACAAGGGAGAATTATGAGAAAACCAAACCCCTTGGACATGGCCAAAGGTCCGGAGCCGCATAGGCCATGCCGGAGGAAAGGTCTTACTAAACGCGCTACTATCACAAACACCACGACTAACCACCGTCCAGTGATCAAGGCCTAACCTTTCAAACCCACGCTCTATAAATCATATTGTTTGGGCCTTTTTTTTTACGTGTGAAGCCTATATCATTTGGGATCGTCACAATTTGAGTCCTTACAACATCTATTAAGAGTTGAAATGAAATGGTAAGATGGGCATATGATGAATGTTAGGAACTTATAAGTAAAACTCACCCTTAAAAATCGGCTTGCAATGAGAGGGTGCTCAAAAGCTTATAAACACATAATTAAGTTTACACTTAATCCATATGGAACACTAAGATTATAAATTTTTTTTTTTTTTTTTTTTTTTTTTTTTTTTTTTTTTGTGGTTAAGGAAACAAGTAATACTTTATTAGAACATACAAACACGAAAGTAATATATAGTTGAACTTTTTTTTTTTTTTTTTTTTTTTTTTTTTTTTTTTGTGTGTGTAGTGTACAAGGAAGATAAGGTGATTCTCAAATTGATCAAGGGCTAATTATCAGTTGTTAGCATAGGTAGTAATATATATAAAATAATATATGCTATAAGAAATAGATATAAATATGCCTTTCATTTAGTTTAAGATTTTAAAAAATGTTTTAAAGTTCAGCATAAAAATGAAAATAATTAATTCATTTATTATATTCCAATTTTGAAGCATGATTAATGTTATCTTAGACCACCGCACACCCTTGGTGCGATAGTCACTCCATAAGTATAAGTAATTGTGGAGTGTGGGGGGCAAGGGCTGGGGTTCAAGTCTCCAGGAGGGAGTTTCACACATATATACACTTAGATTAGGCTAGAGTAGAATTCTATTTTGTATAAAAAAAAAAAAAATGTTATCTTAGGATAATTTTCATAAGATATCAAAAACCAACTAGTTAAGTTTAATATAACTACCACTTACCCAAGTTCAGGGTTCAAGTATGCAGGAAGAAACTTAATATATATATATATATATATATATAGTTTATATTTTTCATTTTTTTGGTTTTTTTTCAAGTAAAATAGAAAATAAAGTTATTTAATGTCTCATATTAAAATAATTTAAAATGATATGCCTTTTGCTAATTTAGAATCTAATATAAAAAATACATATTATATAATATATAGGACATTATGATCACCCAAATTATATATATATAAAAAAATCCTTTATATAACAAAGAAAAAAAAATTCAAAATCATAATAAAGATATAAGAATTTTGATGTTTAATATAGATATATTGTAAAGTATGAAACTATAAAATATTGATTTTAAGAATTTTATTGTCATAAATAAAAACAAATCTTGGTGAAATAAATAATATTAGTATCGGAAAGAATAACAAAATTGAAATATATTTTTGCTACAGATATAATACGGAAAACATTTAATATGCGTTGTAATTAAAAAAAAAAAAACATACTTTTTACAATATATCATATAGTATGCATATTTACTTCCTATGCTTGATTTTCATGTACCTTAATCTTCTCCTTCTCAAAAAAAAAAAAAAAAAGTACCTTAATTTTCCTTTATTGAGTTAATAAAATAGTTTGGTTAATTCTCAAAAAAAAAGAAGAGAAAAACTACCTATGCTTGTTATATAAAATTATTAGTTCAACTTAATTAGCAAATTTGAAACATCATATGATTTTATTGTTATTTTTTATCTAAGAACATAACAAAATTTTGAAAATAATTTAGTGGTATATAATTAATAAGTGCCTTTAAAAAGTAGACCGATGGTAATTAAAATGGTATTGATAATAATGATCATGTTCACAATTAGCCCAAGGGAAAAAAAATACTATAATGGTTAAGGATTGATTATCAATTGTTTACTATTAAAAAGTGTAATTAATACACTTCATTCATATTTATGACGCTCATTCCTAATAATTATTTTTTATTTTTTTATCATTAGACCAAGACATTAATTGGTTTTTAGTGTAAGCGGAGATTGAATCTCAGATCTCTTATTCTACTATAAGAGATTTTACTAATTGAACAAACTGGAGCCCACTTTAATTTTTTATTTGCTATAGGATTATACGATATACAATTCCCACATAAATAAATTAAAATCAAGACATATCCCTAGTCCACACCTTCTATGAATTGACCTGAGGCATAGTGTTGTTGTTTGGCTAGTTTAACCGATTTGTTTCTATGTTACATGTTAGTGACATGACAAAATTTAATAGAATTTTAAGAATCTGCAGTATAATTATTTTAAGAACTTTAGACGATGTTAATCTTAATTAATTAGGTGAAAAAATAGAATATTAATTTATTTTTGCAACAATAAAACCATATTGACGATACCAAAGGTGTGGTTGGTTCCAGAGCTATTTTTGCTGCTTCCATTACTATTCAAAGAAATTACATCTAGTTACTTGAAAAACATATTCAATTTTTTTTTAGAATACTGTATTTGTAATAGTAATAATAATGATAACCAATCTTTGTCATTCCATAGCTTTTGAGGGGACTCAAAAATAAAAACCAATGGTATAGAATTTTTTTATTTTTATTTTTTAAAAAACCATATTTAAAAGAATGTCTTCAAGCAAAAAATGTGGATGCACACAAGTAACAATACAATTTGGATGATGATGAGAATGAAAAAAAAAATTGATTATAATTAATGAAGGTCATGATTATGAAGACAATCGTGATGATAATCTTAAGAAAATTTAGAGTTTTTCATAAAAATCAAAGAATGAGATCATTTTGGTCTTGTTGCTTATAGGAAATGACTTATAAACATGAGAATAATTATATATATATAGACACACACCCTGATATAAAAATTCCGACAAAAATTGAATTTTTTCTTTAAAATAATTTCAGGTTCATGATTAAATCCTCAAAATATATTTCTATTCACATGAAAACTCATTTATCAATTATCATCATGACATAATTAACAAAACAAACAAGGTTTAACAATTAATACCGGACCGATCATCGCTTATTAAGTATTAACCCTAGAAGCAATCACCAAAATAAGCTACCTAAATCTAATTTGTAGCAAGAACAAAGTATAGGAGAACCTGAATGTGAGGGCCAGTGAAGTAATTGGGTTGGGCATATTGAGGGTTCATGGGAATAGGATTAGCAAATTGGAATGATCCAAGCCTGAGAGTGAGGTCCACCTGCTGGTTTCTTGATGGGTTGGAATATCCAACATTTCTATTCACTGCATATGCCTGATTGAATGATTGAGGAGCCATTGCTTGATTGCTAAGAACAAGATCCTAGTCAAGCTTTGAGAGCAAATTAAAGAGACCTGTGCCCATGCAAATTATCAAAAAAAATAAGAAAAGAAAAACAATGTTAGAGAGAGAATTAAAGAGGGTCATTAAGGAAATTAGTACTACACCCACCAACCGGCCCTTCACACACACACACGAGAGAGAGAGAGATTGAAGATCAGGATTTGGCTTGTATGAGAGAATGAAACCGAAACACTTCATGAAAACACAATATGACCTGGAAGGCTGACACAAATTACAAATGGACAACACTTTCATGAGGTAACTAACAAAAAATCATCATTGAGAGGGAGATAGAGACTTGAACACATGGAAATTTGGGTTTTCGATGAAGACCAATAATCCATTCATCGATCCAGCTTTGGTAGATCAATGGTCCAGACTCACTTCAAAATTCCTTTAGAGAGAGAGAGAGAGAGAGACAGAGAGAGATCTAGTTCCTATATACATGATAAACGTGAACATGTAGAGCCATGAATAAGAATCGGAGGAAAAAAGTGTATTATATACTAATAAAAAAATTGTATACTAGATAGATAAGTTAACTACATAACATACACTTCTCTCTCAAAAATAATAATAATAATACACGCACAAAAACATGGAGAAATGAGAACGTTTATATATAAAGTTCGTCAGAGTTCATGCAAGCAGTCTAAAGAAGACTGAAAGCATGACCAATTGAGCTCCCTATAACAGAGGGAATCAAAATCGGTAATACAGATATTGATTTATGGATGATAGATCAACACCAGTGTGCTATAAACAACATTATTCACCACCACATGCAGATACAAATATTATATATACTGGCAGAATCACACGGACGAGAGAGAGAGAGAGAGAGAGAGAGAGAGAGAGAGAGAACCAACTATGGTATTTTCTTGCTAGCAATGTCAATAGTCTCACACTTGTGATGGTATGACCTAAATGAAAATGAGAGGTCCAAAATTTATAGGGGTTAGGCAAGAATCTTTATATGGAAGGTCTAAAATCAAAAATAAATAATAATAATAATAATAATAATAATAATAATAATAATAATAATAATAATAATAATAATAAATATTATTATATTAATGTTATATACTATATACTACCAAAGAAATTATACAAATTAAAAATAATATGTGATAAACTGGATTACCAGTTGATAGATATTGAAAATATTTGATCAGGATTGTCCAACAGCAATTCATTATTTTTTCCAAAATTTGATTCATATTATAAAATATGAAATGTAATTGCTCATATGGCTTACGTCAATCTAGTGTATGTTTAATGTGTGACTCCATTAGTCCTAAATTTACACTAATCTACATAGTTTGGATATTACAATTTCCCTCACTTAAATTTTTAAATATTTATTTCAAGTTCATTTGTTATGATCCAAGAAAGTAATAGTCACATCAATACTATATCTAAAATGACTACTACTACTACTAATAATAATAATAATAATATGAGTAGTATCTTATAAAGTTCAAATCAACTTAGAGCGGATCTAATTTAAGACTTAGTATACAGTCGCACAATGCTTTCAAAGTGCAAAAATTTAAATTCTAATCCACACTATTAGGGGTATTAGAATCATAAAATCAATTTAATGGATAAGAATTCATTGAAATGTATAACGCCTAAGTTTTTGAATTATAAGCTCCTTAGTAATTGATCACATATTTTCTTGTTTGGCAACCTTGTACTAGGTATTTGTCTGATTTGGAATGTGGTATAGTACGTGGTCAACCCCATGTTGTGACTGAAGTAATTATGTTGAGAAGGCAAGGATATACATGATTACATGGAAATTATAATTTATATGGTAAGTGGCTGTTCAAGTTTACGTCTCTCTCTCTCTCTCTCTCTCTCTCTCTCTCTCTCTCTCTCTCTCTATATATATATATATATATATTTAAAACATTTTATTATAAATGAGAAATGCTGTATTTACAACATTTTCAAAACAAATTTTAAGTGGTAAGTTATTATTGGTTGGTAAAAAAATAATTTTAGTAGTAAATTCAAATTAGAACCAGTAACAATTTTATCATATAGGATTTATTCTAAAATTGTTGTGAATGTAACACTTCTCTATATAAAAATAATGTGAAATTATGAAATTGGACAAAAAGGAAAATTGACTTATTAACATGTTTAACAAATGTCCATGACTTACAATCACATGATTAAATAAAACAAAGTAGTCTAAGTAGAACTATGAATGATGACTTGCTAGCACTTAGTATATAATGAATTTTTTTTAGACTAATAAAAAATACAATATGCTCCTAATTTGGCAAGAATACTCCACCAAATGATTTTCAAACAAAGAAAAAGTCCATAGAACAAACTGTTTTCGCCTCTCATAGGAGGGCGTCGGCCCTCTGTGAACCCATTGGAGAGGCCGCCGGCCGCCCAAAAGGATAGGGGAGTTGCACTGGGGAGACAATTAATTTTAAAAATTTCTTCATGACAAGAAAATCTTCCTAATTAAGAAAAAATAATTGCCTTAATTATTATTAAATATTAATTAATGAAAGCTAATAAAATAAAGTTAATTGTCCCATTCGGAGTAATAAATTTCAAACTCTAATAAAAGGTTGTCTTAGTGGTTCTTAAGGCTTCTCAATATCCATGAGAATCTAGATTCAAAACTTCTAGCAAGCAACTTGAAGCTACTCTTAGGGATTTCACATTGTTATACCTAGTGTGTATGAGACAGAAGTCCTGCATAGACTTGAGGGAATAGTCAGGTACTCAAATAACCTTGAAAACCCTTGTTCTTAAAAAAGAAAAAGAGTAATAAATTCCATATGTGGCTATTTGACATTGGTTAGAATGGATACCTTCAACTTCTTAATCTTAAAAGAATGGGAGTGGACTAGGTTTTTTTTTTTTTTTTTTTTTTTTTTCGAATAATGATGATATATTAGAGAAAAAATAAATAGAGAATGGTTTCCAATCCATCTCAATCTTGAGATAAAACCCAAGAGGGAATAGAGGAGATAACATGAATCTTAAAAGAAGATAAGTAAATCTAGTCTTTCTTTTTGTTTTTTAATAATAATAAAAAAAGACAAAGTATAACTACAAAATTGGTTGTAGCATAAAGATACAACCTTACTTAATAAAATAAACATTACTACATATTTTAAAAATATAATCGTTGAATTGCATGTTCTTTACGCTTTTAATACACATATCAAATTTTGTGTCAATCAAATATTATTTATTATATGATCTATAAACTTATATTTTACGTATAATTTTAAATTGTAAAAACTTGCAATTTAAATAATTTATTGATAACATAATTATTAATCTTTAATTTTTTAGAAATTTTTCAAATGTGGAAGATATAAGAAGAAGAGATGTAATCCAATAGTAGATTTGTCAAAAATTACCTCAAATAAAAAGATATTGAGTAAGATTATAACATAAAACTACAACTAATTTTGTAGTTAAACTTTATTCATTAAAAAAAAAAAAAAAAAAAACTATGTACAATGTACAACAAAGTACATAGTGTACGCTTATTTTACTAATTATAATTTATATATTTCATATTTATATCTGGAGCTATCAACCAATATTACGTGTGATAGTATTTTTTTTTTATGGAGAAATACAATAACCCATCAGGTGTGGGACTTCTGGGCTCTGGTGTAAAGGTGATTTTTAGTGTTCGGCCCAAGAAGGGGAAGGTTGGGCTCTGAAATGGGGCATAGAGTTTACATCATTACTATTTAGTACTGGGTCATTATTACGGAGCCTATTAAACAATACAAATATCAAAAGAAGCACAGACCATTGCTTCGAGATATACCAATTTACAAACCACTTTTGAATCCTGAACTTTGCACTCACTCCTCGTAATGAACATAGCTGACGAGGACAAAATGAACATAAAGGCTAGTGAAGTACTGAAGTTAAACCCCATTGACACATTTGTGGTAAAGGAATTTGGTGAAGGTGTGTGGCCTCCATGACGTGCTCTTGATGTGATGTACATTACGATAATGTAACATTAAAGTTTTTGGTTTATTTTATTCAATCTTCGCCTACACCAAAAATCAATTGGTGTCTTGTTCTGATAATAAAGAACCATTATCAGGAGCGAACACCATAGGTTGAAACTCTCAAAAAAAAAAAAAAAAAAATCTTAATCTCATCACATTTCTAAAAAATGTAATGTTGTATTGTTATCTCACAACTTTTTTACCACAACTCTGACGCGGCAGATTATAAGTGGTTAACCATCACTTATACCACATGGACCCACCATTTTTTTTTTCACCAATCACACTGCTGTGTTATAACTGTGGCAAGAAGTGGGTGAACAATTTTATGGTCTTAAACATTTTCGTGGTCCTAACTCCTAAGAAAATTGTACCACCTTTAGGCTGGCCTACAACTTGGAGCTTCCCCCCACCCCCCACCTACATTTATTGAAAGTTTAGGGTTATCCTCAGGTAATTAATACTACATTTATTGAAAGTTTAGGGTTGTCCTTAGGTAATTAATACTATGAGGATGAGAAAAAAAATCTTGAAACCACCTTGGTCAAATAACACCTAAGAGCATTAGCATTGGGTCCCAATTGCTATTTTACACACTAAACCCACCAAAAGGAGCTCTAACCGAGTATGGAAACTTAAAAAAATTTTGCAACCTGCTATAGTAAGGTTGTATATATGCAACCTATTGTAGCCAAGTTGTTAAACATTTATATAATTGTTTATTCTCAAAAGTTATTTCTCTCTTCTCTTTGTTGATGCTCATTTTGTGGCCTAGTAGTAGGAAGAAGCCTGGCAATATGGGCAGAGAAGAGTCAGTGGATTGTTAGAAAAACTATTAAGCTCGAATGGTAGGAACAATGGTTCATAGGCCCATAAAGTACATAAATGGGCCTTGAGGAAAATAAACGGGGCTAAAAGAACCCAGAGAAAGAAATAGTAAACCCATGGGCCTTATGTAATGTAGAAAAGTGAGAATAGGCCGCGGCAAGCCCAAAGTAATAAAGTAAGAAAGTAAGGAGTTGATGGAAAGCCCATAAACCCCAAGGATGAAGGATAAGGTAATTGGATCAGGGAAGCCCAAAAAAGTTAGTAAAAGTCCATAAGTATGCAGAATTAGAAAATGGGCCAAGGATGCCCAAGGAAAGCAAATGGGCCAAGTGTTGGGGTTTATGCCCTAAAATCCAATTTATTGGCATGTTATAAATAATTAAGTTGTTTAATTATATGAGACAATTTATGAACTAATGGGACATTATCATAGTTCTTGAGATGCATTGTACGTGGTTTATGTGATTTAGTCACAGAAGATATAAATCACAAGTTCCTTGTAAACTCAAAATATAGTTCGTAGTCGGTGATGAAATTGGACATTTCACCTGCGAAGACTGTAACACATCAACTAAGATGGTTTGTCTTGATCATGGAAGTAGAAACAGAAAGTTGATGTGTTGATGTGTCTTAAGAGTTAAGACATATTGAACTGGACCACTGTGAGATTAATTATTCAATCAACAACTGTCACCTGAATAATTAATCTCACAACTTCTAATTTCATAGACTCTCAATCCTGAGAGGATAGTGAACCCAATCATGAAATTTATGTTACTTTGATATATCAGGAGTGAGATCTAATATTCACGGTCAAAACCTCAGTATGTTGGGTAACGACACGTAGTGTTGAGAGAACACATATTCTCAAGATGGAATCCATAATCTCTTTTGTAGAGACATGAAATATCCATTTGAGATAAATTTAATGGGAACTGGTTATTCAGGGTGCCCACTTTAGTAAGGAGTTACTAAAGCTTATATTTATTGAAATTGGATTTCAATAAATGTGAATAACTAAAAGATTAAACTGGGTACTCAAGGATAAAATAGTTGTTTACAAAGTGACAGTTTTTTATGACTTTGTTCACTATAGATATTTTATGAAGGGTCATATGATATCATTAGAGTCTTGAGATATAATTTATTAATAAGGCCTAAAGTGCAATTATATTTATCTAGTAGTATTAAATATAATTAATGGTAACTTTGGACTTGTCAAGAGTTGACAGAAAAGCCCAAGGCTCATTGGAGCTAGAGTCTTATTTGTTCCCTTTGGTCCCATCTCAAGCCACAAACTAAAACTCAATTAGGTAGGCCCAAAAGGCTAACCCAATTAGATAATCAGTTTTTATTTAATAAAAGTTATTAAATAAAGTAACTACTACGGTAGTTAGAATGTATGTATGATGAAAAGAAAAGAAAACAGTTTATTCTCTACAAGGAGATGAAGAAGAACTTTCTTTAAGAATCAACGTACACAAAGACTGATTGAGAGACCACACTTCTTGGGCACCATGTGGAATTGAGATGAAGATTAAAGGTATTTTCAAGTCTTGGTTTTGAATTTCACTACATTAAGGTATGCTTTCTATTTTTTGTTCTAGAATTCAAGGTTACATGTTATCTTTCATGAATGAAGCAGATTTGTGATTGTTGCTTCCGCTGTGTGTTTTGTATGAGATACAAAACCAGATTTTCTAACACCAAGGATGCCCAAGAAGAAAGAAATTGGACAAATGAGCCTACAACCAATGTAATGGGTCAAGAAAAGCCCAAAGTAGCATAAGTATAAGTCCAATGACCGTGTTAAGTCATTGAGAGAAAAATAGGCAGTAGGCCCAAAGAGGCCTAGTAAGCACGGGTCAAATGACACCATAGCAAGAATAGCAGAGTGGTATGGCAGGAATGGCAACAAGATTGCGGAAGGAGCAAAGAATGGGCTGAAAGGGGGAAAATCCACAATCAAGCAAGGCCCAACCCTTGAAAGGAACAAGCTAATAAAGAATAGAAAATCAGAAAACAGTCCACGCCATAAGAGGTCAAGGATGAACGGCAGAATGCACAGACAAGCCTCTAAACCACAGCAGGCGCATGAGCAGTAGACAAGCTTTTGGCGTACATGGGAAGTGGAGCACGCGCAAGGCTCAGGCACCACCAGCCTGTACCTAGCCAATACAGGAGTGGTGGGTCATGGGTCAGAGGTAAGAGAGGGTATGGTCTAGCGGAGGGGAGAAAGGAAAGTCTATTCTAGGGTTTCCGCTCATAATCTTCTGGGAGTGATATCTTGCTGGGATGACATACCACCTAAAAGAATGAAGGATGAGTTGGAACCACTTGGTGCATGTCATGAAAGATAGTAGGAGAGAATGCCACGGTGAGCAAATAAACAAAATAGTCTTCTTTGTCTGGTAATGGGGAGTGGCACAGCCAGCACAGGTAAGTGGTGGTGGCTGGATAGCTGACAAACCAATGGGTGGTCGGGAGGAACACCCGAAACTAGACAAAAGTGGTTAAAGGTTAAAATGGTAAAATCAGTCACGGCAGGCAGTATATAAAGGGCCCTCGCCATGCACAGTATCATCACTGGAACAATAGCAACCATTAGAAGATAATCACAGCACCACTATCACCATAACACCACATGAGCAAGCATTAAGAAAGAAAAGAAAAGAGTGGAAAAGAATCAAAGTAACAAAACGGAGAGAAAAGAGAAAAGAAACAGAGTGTAGAATGGCAGACATACACCAATAGGCTAATCCCTTCTCTCCCTCTAAAAGCCTACCCTCTGTTGAGGATAAAGAACTCATTTGGGCACAAGTCATTCAGGCTCGTTCCCTCAAAGTGGATAATTCCTACAGCAGGATTATCTTGTGAGGTTATCCGCATTGAGGAAATGGTTCCCTCTTTGGCCTCAGCCCCCATAATACAATTGAACACGGTAAACTGATCTTTCATTCTTTGATTTTATTACTTCTTGCTATTGTTTCTTATCTTGTCTTTGCAATATCGCCTGTAATGTGTTCTTTTTCCCTGTTTTAACTAAGGATCCCTTACTTGTTTTGCCTAACAAGAAACGTATTTCTTTTATCATTGTTTTATTGCATTTATCTGCCATAACTTTTCTGTAGTAACTTCGCCTGCCATGGGCATATGACTAAAAGTTTCGGCAAACGGGGCATAGTTTGTGCGCAAGCCGGATCAGGGTGAGTTGCAACTGGACCGGTCCCGACTCTCTTATCCAGAACACTTGGGCCCAGTACAGCAGGAGGTAGTCCAGTTCAAAATCACAAAAGGCCCACCACACTCTTTTAATAAAAAAATATTCACTCTTATCTTTCTCTCTCTCTCTCTCTCTCGTCCCTGCCTCTCATCTCTCACCAGTCATCAACATTTCTCCCTTCCCTCATTGCTCTCCTCTCTCCCATCTCAGCTAAGTCTCTCAACCTCTCGCTGTCGCGAGTTTTGCTACCGCCGCCGTTTTTGATGCGACTGCTGCTGCCACCACCGCTGCTTCTGTTGCTGCCCCCGCCATTGTTTCTGCTGCTGCTGCCTCCCTGCTTCCGCCGACACTGCTTCTGTTGTTGTTGCCGCCGACCAAGCCATCTAATTTGGTTTCTCTCTCTCTCTCTCTCTCTCTCTCTCAAACCCAAATTTGCTCTCTCTTAGTCAATCAAACCCAGCCAAGCTCACTACCCATTACCCTCCTTTTTGTTCGCATCTCATAACTAAAAGTTATGTTGGATGTTTAGTGGGTTTTTGCTATTTATGGTGGTGTTTGATTGGCGGTAGGTATGGATCTTGGTGGGTTTGGCAGTGGCAGTGGTTATGGATCTCTATGGTTAGTTATGGTTAGGTGGGTATGGAAAATTTTTATTTTTTATTTTTTAGGGTTTGTGGTGCAATAATGCTGTGGTGATGGTGGTGGTCAGTGATTGTGGGTTGTTGTGGTTGGTGGTGGTGGTGGTTTTTTGTTTTTCCGATTCTGTGGTGTTTCAGTAGTGGTGATGGCTGGCTTTTGGTAGTTGGGCTAAGTTTTAGCGGTATGTGTTGCTGGCGTTGGTGGGGTTGATGGTGGTGGTGGTGGCGGTGATTGTTGGTTGTGGGTTTGATGAAGAGAAAGAAGGGAAGAGAGAAAGAAAGTTGTTAATATTATATTATCATTTAATGGCGTTGTTTATATTATTTTAATGAGTTGTATGTAAAATTAGAAATTGGAATGTAGGGTGAGTTGTAAAATGAGATGGTAAAATAGATAAAGTAGGTTTTGAGGTTGGAAAATAAAACTTTTTTACTATCCTGGATGCGAATGCTCTAATAAGTAATAACACAACGTCAGTTTTTTATTTAAAACTTGAAATATAGCATTTATTGAAATAGTATTATTATCAAATGTATTTATATCTTAGTAATATAATGATGTAATATGTCCTTATTGACGAGTGTAAATCAAAGTGTTTACGCCAAATCTTTATAAAATTTAATCTCTATTTACTTTATTGTAATGTTTTTGCTAGAGTTGATGCTAGAGTTCTTTAATGTCAACTGGTTCTTTTGTTTTCCACATGTTATTTTTAATTTCTTGTTGAAAACTAACTACTAACACAAAAAACCTTGTCGAAATACGATTATGTTTTATTGAAAATGTGAGAAAACATCAAGAGTAAGTTTTTGTTTTATTATATATATATATATAATTTTTTTTTTTTTCATTTCAACCGTATACGACGTAGAAGGAATAGGAAAACGTCATACAATATGTTCTAAATTCAAAACAAAGTAGTTGCTTTGGTCTAAGAATCCATTCAAATATCAACGAATTTCTAGATTTTTAGGTGGAACGAGGATTATTATTTTTTCTAGTTCTCGGGAGCCCGAACTAGAAAGAATTGCAGATTTTTTTTTTTTCTTTCTTTTTCTTCTTAATGGGCCAGTGAGCTTAAATTTAGCTCACACCATAATTCATGCAGAATTTTTTAGTTATTTCACCTTAAGGCAACATAGATGTAAAACAAAATTAAGGTGAAAATTGAGGAAACTTTGTAGCTCAATCAGTTGCCATATCCTAATATTTTTAAATGAATCATAATTCATGCAGAATTTTTTAGTTATTTCACCTTAAGGCAACATAGATGTAAAACAAAATTAAGGTGAAAATTGAGGAAACTTTGTAGCTCAACTAGTTGCCGTATCCTAATGTTTTTAAATGAGATATTTATAATTATCGAATTATTAAAAAAGTATTAAAGTGAAAATATTTTAAATTTTTTTGTGTGCATATGCTTAAAGTTTGTTGTAGAATCAATTAATTATAATTACATCTTTGTAGTCATAGTTGTCAGTATCGTATGATATGCGATTCGTATTGTAAAAAGTTTCGTATCGTACGTATGCTTGTAGTTATCAGAATACGAGGCACATAATTGAATATACATCTATGATCTATGGTCGTTATAAAGAATCCATCAAATATCTTGTACAATAGATAGTCACCGAATTCTCCCTCCTAAATAGACATGGAAAACGGGCAAGTCGGGTCGGGTCAATTGGGTTGTAGGTCAAACGGGTTGCAGGTCAAAATGGGTCATTTTAAGCGAGTTAAAAATAGGTTCGGGTCAATCGGGTTGCGGGTCGGGTTGACCCATATTTTTCACATGAATTTTTTTTTTTTTAATAAAGAAAACAACATGTATTTTTCATTTGGAAAGTTATGCAACAAATTACTTGATGTAAAAGGCATTACTTTGAATTTACCACTTATATCAAGAATGAACTTAGTTAAACTTATTAATACTTATTCAATAATTTTAAAATTATATAAATCCCAACATTGCTAACTAAAAGAAAATAACACAAAGATGAATAAAACAAATACACAAGTTTTATTTCTACACAATATCAACATCCCAAAATATAAAACAAAATTACAAATGAATTATTGGATAACTCATTTGACAAAGAATAAAAACATATAAGAAATTTACAATCTTGAAAATTAATTTTATAATCTATTATCAGCCGTGGTTGACACTCTATTTTAATTTGAGTATATACATTAAAGTGTGATTGTTTACTTATTTATACATGGTCTCTTTTATGAATATCATATCATTGTTAAGCAACACACACTCTAAGAAATATTATAATTTATTTTGAAAAGCCATTTATTTTGGACATAAATTGTTAAAAAATAAGTTTAAGCATTCATAATTTATGCTAATTTGGTACTTTAGCTTCACTATTTTCACAATTATGATTGTTTCTCATACATGTCTACAATTTTAAATCTATATTTTTAACTCTACTGTAACCATATTATTCTTAGCATGTACTTTGCTATTTGATATCTAAAAATCTTTAGTCATTATAGAATGTTCAACCATTCATCTTTCAATTCATTTGCATACAGTTATGTAAATATCTCAATTGTTTCCCTAAAACTCACAACAAACAATTAAACCAATATTGTCTTAATTTTATTATTATTTTTACCAAAAAACAAGTTTTAAAAAATAGTTTCAGGTCGCAGTCGGGTCGGGTTGACTTGCAAAAAACACGGGTCGGGTCACAGGTCAACCCATTTTTATTTCGAGTCAAAAAAATCAGGTTCGGGTCAGGTATTTTTTGGGTTGGGTTGAATTAGGTTAGAAAATTTTGACTCGTTTTGCCATGTCTACTCCTAAATTCTAATCGTAGTTGTAGAATTTATTGCCACTTTTTTCCTCCTTACAATAAGTGGAGGTGGGGACAAAAATTGACAGCAATACAAATATGAAAACGAAATCAAACAACTTAAAATGAAAATGTTAAAATATAAAGGTACAAAAAAAAAAAAAAACTCCAAAATTTTAAGATCAATAGTATATTTTAGTTTAGAATTTAAGTAATAGTCTAGTGGTAATAAAATCTTTTATAATTTGTCATATTAATTAATTAATTACTTTCTTCCCAACTAAATATGTCACGATCTTACTTAAAAAACATGTCATGATCCTAGAAACAATCTTACTTTCGTGTCATGCTATGCAGCAATGTTGTAAGTTTGACTTTCTAAAACATCCATATATAACTTTTTTGTTTCATTGAAAGTTGCAAACTATTGAAAATTTGAAATGGAACAACCTGGTGATTATAAATAAAAAATTAAAAAAAGAAATGGAACAACCTGGCTATATGCTTAAAAATATCACAAGAAGATCCATTTTCTACTCTCCTCAAATATTCGAGGTGTCTAGAAATAGAATATAATTTTAGGAAAAAAAAAAATCTTTGGAACCAAAAAGCCCTTTTGTTGAGGCGATAAAACATTAAAACCTAGAGAAGATCCTCCATTAGGAAAGGCGATATTCCAAGTTGACCACGGAAGTGGAAACAGTCAAGTGAGAGTCGCCTCGAGTTGAGTCAAGTGAATATTATGAGGATCCAGGGAAATACTATATACACAAATAGAGAGTCGCCTCGAGTAGAGTCAGGTGAATATTTTAAGGGAAATGCTATATATACAGAAATAATTTTAGCAACTTATTCAGCAATTTTTTTTTTTTTTTAATTTCGTAAAAAATTTCGTAATTTGCTAAGTTAGTCTTGTATAGGACTATTTTATGAGTAATTCTTTTTTTGATAATCTTTTGTGAGTAATTCTTAGGTTTTTTTGGAACATGAATAACTATGCTTATTCCTCTCACATTAATAATGTGTTCCACTCATTAAATTTATGGTAGAGTCTGGAAGTACCTAAGAATCTTTCATATTTTATTATTTATCATTAATAACTTATCAATTCAAACAATTACGAAATTTATTGTAATCAACTATTATAATCTTGTATTCTAATATATTGAAATTAGTATGCTACATTTTTTTTTTATCTCTACATATTGCCATTACGTTAAGTGTTTTATATATATATATATATATATATATATTATAATCTTGTATTCTAATATATTGAAATTAGTATGTGTTGAGGGCCATTTGTGAGAATCCAGGTGGAAAGAAGAAAAGCCCAATAACAAGGGCAGCAAAGAATTGGCAAACAGATAGCAAAATCATTAGGCCCAAGCGGTAAGAATAATGGATCACAGACCCATAAAATAAACAAATGAGCCTCGAAGAGGCAAGTGGGCTTAAAGAAACCCGGAAAGAGAGAAATAACATACCCATGGGCAGTATATGATGTAGAAAAGTGAGAAAGGGCTACCGCAGGCCCAAAGTAATGCAAATTAAGAAAGTAAAGGGTTTATGGCAGGCCCATGAACCCCAAGGATGAGAATAAGGTAATTGGGCCGGGGAAGCCCAATAAAGTTAATAAAAGCCCATGTGAATGTAGAGTTAGTAAAAGGACCAAGAAAGTCCAAAGAAAGCAAATGGGCCAAGGATGCCCAAAAGAAAAACAAAAGGGACACAGGAGCCCATGAGCAGGAAAACCAGTGGCCATACCAAGCCACTGGGGTAAAGAGTAAACGGCTGGCCTAAAGAGGCCCAGTAGGATTGAATCATTACAACAGGAATAACAGAACAATATGGAAGGAAATGAGGGAAATCAAGAAGTGGGCCAAAGAAATATAAAGTTCATCATTAAATAAAGCCCAATTTCTGAGAGGAGCGGGAAATCAAAAAGCAGCCCACATAAAAGGTCAAAGAAAACAAACGGCGGGTTCTGCAGGCAAGCCTCCAGATCACGGCAGACGAATGGGCAGCAGACAGATTTTGGACACATATGGAAGGAAGGCACGCGCAAGGCCCAAACACCACCAACCTGTACCCAGCCAATACAGAGCATGGTGAGGTCGGGGGTCAGAGATTCAGGGGGCATGGTTTGGTGGTGGGGAAGGGAAAAATCTATTTTTGAGGTTTCGGCTCAAGTTCTTTCGGGGAAATGTCCTGCTGGGATGGCTTACTACCCAAAAGAAGCAAGCTGAGTTGGAACCATTAGGTGTATGCCATGAGGGATAGGGAGAGAGAAAGAACCTAGACCGTAGCAGGAAAGGGTGCCTCGGCAGAAAGCAAACAAAATACCCTTCTTTGTCTAGTGATGGGGGGTGGAACACAGACGGAACAGTGATGGTCGGCCAGTACACCCAGACCAGATAAAGGAGGTTAAGGGCTAAAACAGTAAAATCCAGTCATGGCATGCACTATAAAAAGAGGGTCTTGACGTGAACAAGAGGGGGAGCAACAACGGGAACCTTAATTAAGAAATAGGAATTTGGGAAGAAAAACCAAGAAATAGAAAAAGAAACGAGTGGGAAGGAAAAAAAGAAAACAACCAGAAAGAAAATAAAGTGAGAATTAGAACGGCAGGCATGCATCAGTAGATTAATTCCCTCTCTCCCTCACGAAATCCTGCTCTCTGTGAAAATCACAAGGGGCCTCTATGCATAAACCACTCAGGTCCGTTTCTCTCAGGTTAGTTAATCTCCACGGCAGGACTTTTTCCTGAGAGATTAATTGCGTTGAGAAGGAATGTTCTTTCCTCTCTGGCTTTGCTCATGCAGATCAAATTCTAGTTGATTTCCTAACATTCTGATTAACTCATACATATTAATACTTTATTCACTTCTGTTCTGTTCTTTTCCTTCCGTAAAAATGATTATTATAGCTGTAGTTGTGTTTGAGGGTTGTCTGGTCATTTCTCACTGAGTGGCCAGATATTTTATTTATTTTATTATTATTATGTATGTCTGCCACAACTTGTCTAAAACAGCTCTGCTTGCCGCAAGCACGCTTCTAGCAAACCTGACCTAGTTTGCGCACAAGCCGAATTAACTTAAGTTGCAGCTGGACCGGTCCCAACTCCCTTACCCAGAAAACTTGGGCTTAATGCCGCAGGAAGCAGCCTAATACCGCTAGCACAACCCACCACTTTACAGTATGCTACATTTTTATTTTTATTTTTTATCTCTACATATTGTCATTACGTTAAGTGTTATATATATATATATATATATATATATATATATATATATATATATATATATATATATATATATATATATAAAACGATAGTTAATTAAGCGTTTTAAATCCTTCACTAATTAGTAAGATACCCATAAGATACACGTACGAACATAAGGGTAATTAAGGTTGAGAGGAACGGGTGTTTCCCATTTAGTTTTCAAAGCTACAGATATATTCGCGTTTATTTGTTAGTGTTATAATTATTTATTCATGATATTAAAATAATTTTCTTTATTAAGAAAATTATTTCAAGTTAAATTGTTCAGAATTTTCTATATGACTATAACATGTGAAATTATTGTGTTTATACCTTAAACAATATATGGTAAATATTTACATATTTTAGTTACAAAAATTTAAAATATAAACATAGTATACCCATACTAAACATATACTATTCCTTCTCCGTTTTCGAATTATACCCATTCATATACTTGCCGTAGGATACACATACCGTATTTAACTATCTATGCTCAAAACTATACTCAACTTCAGCCACTAAGCATTAGGTACTATATTATGTCAAATATTCTTCTAATGTGTTGTCTAGGGGCGGAGCTATGTCATGGCCCTCCAAAATTTTAATTTTCTTCTACTATTAGGCTATGAGTCTGATAGCAACAGAAAAAGTAAAAGGCTATGGCCCCCTTAGAAAAATATGACCAACCCCCCCAATTCTTTCTAGGATCTCTACTTAGTCCAATAGATAACAACCCAAAGTCCTCAAATAAAATACTAGCTAGCTCTCCCAATTGTCTAAATGATTTACTGTCAATCCAATAAACAATAACTTTCAAACAAAAAAAATTACTTTTTCCCATCCTTCTCAATCTCAAGAAGCCACCAATGGGATTCTCAAAGAAAAAAGAAGCTACCACTGCTATTTTTTCTCCCTGCTGATACCAGCCCCATGTTTCTTTCCTTTCATTGGTTATTGATTTAACACTTAAACTCTCTTCTCAACAAGGGTAGGAACCAAATAAACTCATTTTTTCTATAAAAAAAACTGTCCATATTTTCTTCCAGTTCTAGCTTCTCCTTGCTAATTTGTTTAATTTTTTGTTTTAGCCTTCAAGAAAGTAATTGGGTCTCAGCATTTCAAGTTTGTTTGTTTCTTCAACACCATATGGCCATTTAGATTTATGCTTTGCTACGTATATGATAATGGTCATTTAGTTTTATGAATATGCTTCGTTTACTAAGAATATGTTGTTCAATTTTTTGTATTGCTATATGATAATATATTATATTCTCTCTCCATATCATCATTTTTTAAATTTGAAATTAGGTGCTGAATAATTCATTAAAAAAAAAAAAAGAAGGAAATTTCAATAATATGGATAATGATGGGTTGATGGTGCTTAAAGTAATAGTTTGCATATTTTTGTATATGTATAGAGTTAACTAGACCCTTTTTTGTATTTTCATTAATGTTTAAAAATTTGACAATATGTCAAAGTTGATAATTTTGTATTTACAAATTTATAAATTATGATTATTTCATTAATATTGCAATTTGGCCCCCTAAGTAAAAATTTCTAGCTACACCCCCAGTGTTGTCAAGTGGAACACACTCAAACAAGTTGTTTAGGTGTGTAGACCCAAATATTATTGTGATAACATCCAAATCTCAATCTTAATGTTCCAAACTTTTAACTTTATATCCAAAAGGATATCCAAAAAGTATCGAATATATAATCACTTGAATTTCAAAATAAATAAATAAATACATAATCTTTTTTTTTATTATTAAACAAATCGATCCCAATATGCAAGAATTTGTTAGGTAAACGAGGGATTTTTGCTTTGGGAGGGATCGCCAATCATAGGAATGGGTTGTGTGACCATTTGTTTACATGTTCTTTCATTTTTTGACTAGTTGTCAGTTTTTGAGAGGGCGGATATAATTTTTCACCTAAATTTTAAATTTTTTTTTTTTTATAAATTTATACATAATTTTTAAAAATAAATTATAATACCTTAGATGATCATGGCCCCTTTGGTCTATTCACAGTTTGTCCGTAAGTAGATCACAACCGTTGCTGAAATTTTTTATCCACTCCATTAGTATAAGGAGATTTTTCATAAATACCGCATAGGGCAATTACATTTATATGTAAACTAGTTGAAAGCATATCCGCCGTGGGTTATACAGTTTTGGTCATAAACTTATAGAATATATAATTTATTTAAAAAACAACTAAGTGGAAAAAAATGAGTCTAAGATAAAAATTGATAAAAACATTTAACAAATACGTTGATAAGAACAATTAAGTAATAGATAAGAAAAAAAAAGTTCACATTAAATTAAAATTTTAAAACAATACATGTTAATAAGAACAATTAAGTTGTTATTTCTATTCAAAAAAATAGCTACAGTTTGGTGCAACCATTTGGCAATTAAAGAGAATAGCCACTTGGCACAAATGCAACTTTTAAGCAAATTTTTATTATATATATAGTAAGTAAATAATATGATATGTTGTGTTCATTCTTCTTTGATGGACATCTGTTGTGTTCATTCATCTCACTAAATACCAGAACTTATTATGAAATTATAATTTGTACCCAAGCTTATTCAATTTATGTTGCGGTAGGTGCAATTGTGCAAGTTTACCTAACTTTATAAGGTACATGCCAAATTTAGGGTTGCGTGAGACATAAGTCTCATGTGCGCATGAGATATTGTCTCTATTATTGCTTTCCTCTCTCTCGGTCTTGGATATGGACCAATGGAATTATTAAAACAAAATCACTACAACGGTACGACCAAAATAAATCAAAAGGTCAATTCCTAATTTTCTCAATTTCCTTAAGGACCCAAAAGGATTTTTTTAAGAGTCTCTTGATTTTCGCTTTTATTTTTCCATCTAATAGATGTAAAAATATAATATGTGACACTTATAAATGTTAGGGATGAAAAAATAATATAATATGTGACACTTATAAATGTTAGGGATGAAAAAATTTCTCTGTCATGCTCAGAACCAATCAAACTGTAACATCATTTTTTAAGATTTAGGATGATTAACGAGGAATAAATATTTCATTTCATATGTCCAATAGAATATAGATCATTGATAAAGTAAAAAATTAAAATATTTAACACACTATGAATGTTTATTAATGTTTTATATTTCTTCTCTTTTATTTTATAAGAAGTACTACGTCTACAACATATTTACAACAAATCATAGGTGGTAAATTGTTATTATTGGTTATAATTTAAATCTATCACTAAAATGATCTTTTGTCCACCAATAACAACCCATAACAACCTACAACTTATGATTTGTTGTGAAAATATTATAAACATAGCATTTTTCTTATTTTATTGCATTTTTTTTCTTTGTAAAAAGTTATTCTATTGCTCAAGAGTAATAGTAGCAACTTTCCTATTTTAAGGTAAGGGTTCAATATAAGTAAATAAAACCAAGAATCACCTAAAAAACTCACATCAGAATCCCCTACCTGTTTCCTATTTTAGGATTCTGTTATACAATACTCTTCTTTTTATATATTTATATATAAAAGAAATGTGATGTTAGTGAAAATGGAAAGTGATTAATAGAAAAAGTAGGTTGTTAATATACTAAAGGAAAAAAAATCTACGGTATTTGATGACAAGAAGATAAGAAGAAATTTGTTATTTATTTTTTAAATAATCAGCAAATGTACCCAATCAATAGTGCATGCTTAAATAGACATGTGAATATGTGATTGCAATCCATGCGTAACGGAATAGTAGTAGTATAATTCTGAACAGAAACTGTGGTAGTTTCGTGATTAAAACGCAATTTTAATTCGTCTACAACTAGGAGAAACAAAACATTGAAAGATCAAGGCCATTAATTAATTCTACACGTATAAAATAAAATAAGGCAGGGTGGGTTAAGTATTTGAGGATCTTGTTGTGGGACCCATTGTCTAATATAGTCCAAAAGAAAGTTCATAAATAAATAGCGACCCTCTCTTTTGTGAAACACAACACAAACACAAAGCCAGTGCAGATTGCAGAGAACAAATAACTCAGCCTCTGATACTGTGTTTGAGAGAGAGAGAGAGAGAGAGAGAGAGAGAGAGAGAGAGAGAGAGAGAGAGAGAGAGAGAGAGAGAGAGAGAGAGAGAGAGAGAGAGAGAGAGAGAGAGAGAGAGAGAGAGAGAGAGAGAGAGAGCTTTCCGGGAAATTAAAAGGGCTTCTCTATTTCTTTGTTTTCAGGTATGTCTCTATATAATATACTCTTTCTCTTTGTGTTTGACATGCATGGATTATATATAATTCTTTTTTGTTAGTTTTTTCTTTATATGTGGCTTGTGGGTGCAATCAGAGATGTTTGTGTTAAGCTTTGTTAAGCTTTTCTAAAGGAGATTATATATAGAGACTTCTTGTTCTCATGGGGTTGAGAATTTTCTTTTATTCCATTAATGCAAAAGATTTACTTTTTCTCAATTTTCGAGTTTCAACTTTCAACCATTAGATCCAATTGGCAATTATTGCTCTTTATTTTTGTTATTTCTGATGGTGATGATTGATGATGACTTTTATTTTTTTTTTGGGGTGAATCAAATAAGCGTTCCTTAATTTTTTGTTTCTGGTTTTGTTTTTGGTTGACTCGTTAAATTTCATGGCCATGCATTGCAATTGCATCCCGCCGTCTATTTTGAATTAAAAATAGAAGTTATCCTGGGTTGTTCCAAGTCTTGACAGTAAAGTATTGCTTTGCTTCTCTGACTTTTTATTTTTTACAATAATTTTAAGGACAAATAATAAAATTTGAGTAATTTTAGAATTACATAAAAGTCATAGAATTACATAATTTTTTACAATATGAATATACTTATTTCTCAGCAATTTTATAGTTTGCTGTTATCATTTTTTTTTTCCTTTTATATTTTCTCCTGATACAATATTGCAGTGCCGTTTACATTTTGAGGAATGATATATGTCTACAATATTTTTACAACAAATCCTAAGTGGCAAGTTGTTACTGGTTGTTATTGTTAGGACAAAAAAGTAATTTTAGTGTTAGTTTCAAATTTAAACCAATAACAACTAACCATCTGTGATTTTTAATTACTAAATTTTTCTTCTTGGAAACAACGCCTTACAGAATATTCGTATAATTACCGTATTATTTTCTTAAAAAAAAAAAAAAAAAAAAAAACTAGTTTTATAAAGCAATGAATTTTGTATACAAAAAAATAGGATCTCTCTCTCTAAAAAGTTGGGAAATTTTCGGTGAAATAAAGAGGTAACCGTATAATTAGTTTCTCATGTATTTCGTCATCTTCACTCTTATAGTCTCTTTAATTAATTTTAATGAATAAAGTTTTTTTTTTTCTTTTTTGATGGATTTAATGAATAAAGTTGTTATGTAACTTAGAATTCTTAAAACCCTATCCCATGTATTCGGTGTAAAACAGGTGAAACAAAATTTCACACGACATCAATAATTTCTCTAATCTACTGAATAGGATTCTAATCCAAAGTAGAGGTTTCCTAAAACTTGAGAATCCTAATCCCTTGTCATGGAGATGATGACAAGTGAGGAGTTTGATTATGCACGTTTTAGGACCAATAATGAGTCTATAACAACTTGTTTTTTTCTTCTTCTCTAAGTTAAGTCTATTGACAACTAGAATCCTGCTATGGTTGGTATTTCCATATGTGGTATAGGTGTAGCGTTTGGACCAAAAAATAAGGTTACATTCTGGTCGATATCATCAATGGTGAAGTACTTTTTTTTTTTTTTTTAATAATTCAATAGTCCAAGAAAAGGGATTTGAGTTGAATATTTTTTTTAAAAAAACTAGGAGGTGCGAACTAATTAAACTACAAAGTTTTCAACAATGATGAAATACACTCTTGTTAGGTATATATATATTTTATCATAGAGCGGTTTCAACAAAAAAAAAAAAAAAAAAATTATTGTATCATATTGCCATGAAAAGTAGATACCATTTGTAATGTATTTCATATTTAGGTAAAAGTCTACTGGATTAGTCTTAGCACATATATATTTTCCCAATTTTTGTGTTCTACCTTATATTCCACCAACTACAATTTGCTATGTATGAGTATCTTTTTTTTTTTCTTTTTTTTCTTTTTTTTTTTTACTTTCCTAATAAAATAATCAAAGTTTAAAATGGAAAAAACAAAATCAAATACATGGTCTATTATAATTGGTGGAGTACAAAGTTGAATACATAAAGTGGGATAGAATTTGAATTTGTGGTATGCCATGTGTTTGATTGTCTTCCATTTTAAACTTTGATTATTTTATTAAATAAATAAATAAATCAGAATACATGAAAGTTGTGGTTAGTATAATATAAAGTAAAACACAAAATTTGAGATAGAATTTGTATTATTAATAGAATAAACTAGCCTTTTGTCATTATTGGTGCTTCATCTACCATCCGTTTCAAATCAAACTAATTCAAGTCCAGCTGTGAATTAAATAGCCAAAGAAAATGCAATGAACTTTGATTGAAAAATAACAAGACAAGATTGATTGAAAAATGAAATTGATTTTTGAAATTTCCTTCCTCTGATATATAACTGTCTCAAATACCCCATAATAGAGACAAGAAAACATTGATGAGATATGTTGAGAGTTGGATGTTCCTATCCACGATTTGGATGACATCAATTTGTTGATTTGGAGTTCATATGATGGATCCCATGGATCTGAAAGTTGTAACTTATAACGTTGTACACAACCTCCCTTTGATATAGATGTTGACTTTCTAGGCATAAGATCCACTCTTATATGAAAGAGAGTTAAGGAACATTAATGTCTGTTTGCCTTCAACTTCTTTTGTTCAGCTTTTAACTTTTTCGTACAACTTTGCACATTACATGTACAATTATTGCACAACATACTACCTTCAAGTTCTGAAAGGAATCACCTATAGCAACTGCTTGCATAATTTATTTTAGTCTCACCATGTGCCATTTGAATTTCAGTGGACCCCCTAAATTGTACACCTTATAAAGTAGGGGTATTCATTGATGTGGTTGGCCTATTTTGGAGGTGTTTTTGCACCTCACTAAAAAGTAAAAACGTTGTTACATTGGTTTCTTCGTTTTCTCTAAAAGAAGAAACCAATGATGAGGTCACCATTGGTGTGATCAATGGTTGGGTGATTTTTGAATAGCTTTATAATATACTTTTGAGTTTTGAGGACCCATTCGTTTAAGTTTATAATTTTTAAATTTTAAGCACAATAAACCAATGAATTTAAAATATCCCAAACACTAAATGAAATGCAAATCTTGTATGCATTTATTTGTGGTAGTAATCCACTTTCCTACACGGGAAGTCATATGATCATGTTTAACTAAAGATAATTTAATCAACAAAAGGGGGGAAGGAAAGAGTGAGAGAGTAATATAGTTTCATGTGCATGTCAAGTGAACAAAGTTTCTCTCCAAACTAGTTTAAAGAAAAACCCTACAAACTCATCATATATCTTTATATTGAGTGTGAATTTTGAAAATCTAACCGTTAGATTGCATGTTCTTATTACATCCTTAATGCTTACAAAATTCCAATAAAATTAAAGATCAATTGCTATGTCATCAAATAAATGTTATAATATCAAGTTTTTGTAATCTAAAGTTGCATATAAAAAATAAGTTAATTAATCAAACAGTAAACAACATCCGATTTGAATGAAATTTGATATGCATATTAAGGACATAAGAAACATGAAATTCAACAGTTAGATTTTCAAAATTCACACTCGTAAAAGAAATATATGAGAAGTTTGAAGAGTTTCTCTTCAAACTAGTTTGGAGAGAAACTTTGTTCATGTCAAGTACACTTCTAAATGCTGCTAAGTAATAAAGATGTGTTTGTGTATTGGAACAAAGCCAGAGCAAGAAATTGCTTTTTGGGTTAACTTTGTGAGGGTTAAATTGTGTTTGGATGAGTCATGAGTGGGTCAACCTTGTGTAAACTGAGATAATGTAAGAAAGAATTTTGGGTTTAATTAACTTCAGTTGTGAAGCTTTAGCGTTTCCAAATCTATAATATTCTGTTTAGTGTTCACCATGCTGTTTAGTGTTTATATTTTAAAGCACAATGCCATAGTACATAACACACCTTGTAACACTGTTTGAAAATTCCTGGTTAGGTTTGTTTACATTTTCAGTGAATTAATAGATAACCTGAACTTGTGTTTAAGCAACGATATCTTTGAGCTTTTTCATCTAGGTGTTAAATTAAGGAAATAGTTCTTTCTTATTCTAAAGAAAAGTATGTGACATTTCATTGAAACTTTTGATTAGGATGTCTAGCAACTTACACATATTGACCTTTTTTCAGGATCGCACATAAGCCTTGAAGAACAATGGGAGCTGGGGGCCGAATGTCTTCCCCCAAGAAGAATGGAGAGCAGAAGAATACCCTCCAACGAGTACCACACACGAAACCCCCATTCACACTTAGCCAAATCAAGAAAGCCATACCACCCCATTGCTTCCAACGCTCCCTCATTCGCTCGTTCTCCTATGTCGTTTACGACCTCTCCTTAGCCTTCCTCTTCTACTACATTGCTACCTCTTACTTCCAAATCCTCCCATATCCCCTTTCCTACTTTGCATGGTCAATCTATTGGGCTTTCCAAGGCTGCATTCTCACTGGTGTTTGGGTCATTGCACATGAGTGCGGTCACCATGCCTTCAGTGACTATCAATGGCTTGATGACATAGTTGGCCTCATCCTCCATTCTGCTCTTATGGTGCCATATTTCTCATGGAAAATTAGTCACCGCCGCCATCACTCCAACACGGGTTCCCTTGATCGAGATGAGGTGTTTGTCCCCAAGCCTAAATCCAAAATGAAATGGTATTCCAAGTACTTAAACAATCCACCAGGTAGGGCCTTAACTCTTTTGGTCACACTCACTCTAGGATGGCCCTTGTACTTGGCCTTCAATGTTTCAGGTCGCCCCTATGACCGTTTTGCATGCCACTATGATCCCTATGGCCCCATTTATTCTGATCGTGAAAGGCTTCAAATATTTATCTCGGATACTGGTATCTTTGCTACAACTTTTGTGCTTTACCGAGTTGCAATAGCAAAAGGGCTGGCTTGGCTTGTATGTGTTTATGGCATGCCATTGCTTGTAGTGAATGGCTTCCTTGTGACGATCACATACTTGCAGCATACTCACCCTGCATTGCCACACTATGACTCATCGGAATGGGATTGGCTGAGAGGAGCATTGTCAACCATGGACAGAGATTATGGGGTGCTAAATAAGGTTTTCCATAATATTACAGACACTCATGTGGCTCACCATCTCTTCTCTACAATGCCTCATTACCATGCGATGGAGGCTACCAAAGCAATCAAGCCAATACTTGGTGAGTACTACCAGTTTGATGGCACTCCAGTTTACAAAGCAATGTGGAGAGAGGCTAAAGAGTGTATTTATGTTGAGCCGGAAGAAGGTTCCTCTAACAAAGGCGTTTTCTGGTACCAGAATAAGCTGTGATACCGGCTGCTAAAGAAAATATTATTATTAGAGGAGAATCTGTAGTGTGCTTATGAAAATAGTAATAATTATGATGAAAAGAAGAAGAAATAAAAGTATGCTAGTGTTGTAACTTGTAAGGACATGTAATGCACCTTCCCAAGCATGAATTGTGTTTTGTTTTGGTATAAGTTCTATTTAAACTTTAAACAATAATGTTTAGTTCTTGAGATTTCTCTAAGTCTTCATTTGGGAGTTCATAAATAAATGGTATGGAATGATAGTTCTCAGTCAACATGGTCAAAACAACATTTGATTACATAATGAGTCTACTTTTAATTTACAATAATGCTACTACCACGTGCAAACAAACACACTTTGCTATAATTGCTCTAAAACAATTGTGGTAAAATGTGAGTATTTGTGTGCTGTACTAATATTATTGCAGGACCAATTCTTAATCTCTTAAACTTATTATTATTATTTATAAATAAGATAGATTTCCACCTATAGCGTTTGTCCAATAATAAACACCAATAATTTTTTGGACTATCTTGTATTCTGCCTATTGTCTCCCCAGTTTCATATTAGATTATTGTTCTAATTGTATTGAATTGGTCATTATGGATTGGGTGGTAGAGTAGTTGGGCTAAGCATAAGACTACTGTTGTTATAGGAAACAACAAATTGAGGTATCAACCCATTTTAAGCAATTGACTAAACATTAGACTTTCTATATTTTGTTAAATTATACTGTATGTCCTTAAATATAGACTTGAAAGGCGCAGTGAAAAAGTGAAACCACAATGTCCTTAAATTAGGACTAAAAAATGGTGAGATCGAAATCAATATCACAAAATAACCTTCACACACAAACATCACACAGGATTAACTTAGCGTGGTCTTCGTTTACCTACATTTATGCAAGAATAGTTGCAGAAATTTTACCTAACCAAATAGTTTTTTATATATATAGATTTTCTTTTGGGGTGGGGAGTACTAGAATAGAAGGGCAATTGATTTTGGTTTGGACCTCACTTTGTCACAAGTGTGAAGGGTTCTCGGATAGGATTATAAACTTTATCATTGAAGCTCACTTTAGAACATCCACAGCAGTTGTTGCAAAAAAAAATACTATTTTGACACATCAAAAGCCTACTTTATTATTTTACCACATCATTTTACGATATCTCATTTATCAGATGTTTTATTCTTCAATTCTATACATTAAAATAATATTTACAATACATTAAAATAATATATTAAATTCCTCCTCCACCATCATCATCATCAACCACCACAACAACAACTACAACAACAACCAGAAAAATTGTTGCGGCCACAATCAATAGGAAAAAAAAAAAAAAAAACCACAACCACACCACCATAATCAGCCCACAACCGCCGTCGAATCCACCACCAAATCACAACCACCAAAACAGAAAAACAAAGACAAAAACAGATCAGAACAGAGATTGGCACCACCACCGATTCGCCCATCACCAGCTGACCCACCCACCACCACTGATCCGCCCATCACCATCTCAACCCACACACCGCCATAACCCACCACCATAACCCACAACCTGAACCCACCCACCACCGATCTACCCATCTCAACCCACCTATCGCCATAACCCACAACCCATGAAACTCAACCCACCCACCGCCATAACCCACAACCCGAACCCACCCACCACCGATCTGCCCATCTGAACCCACCTATTGCCCAACCCACCCATCAAACCACAGCCAAAAACAGTGAACGAAAAAAAAAAAAAAAGGATAAATAAAAAAAGAACCCGAAGCGGAATAGAGAAGATAGATGGCCAGTGGCATCGAGTGGTGGTCTTTGGTGAGATCGGCAGTGTTGAGTGGTGGCCATTGGTGATCGGCATGCTGTGGAAGACGAATAGAGAAGACAGAAATGAGAAGACGGAGAGAGAGAGATATATGTGACGAGGAGAGAGAAAACGGGAATAAAATAATAATATATATTATGCAATTGTTGTCCGTACCATGCCAAAATTGTGAGGGTACTGTAGCATGTTGCAAATTTTTGGAACATTTAACACATCTGATAAAGGAGCATTTTTGGTGTTTGGTGTGCCAAATGTGCCAAATATTTGGCATTTCGCACATTTGGCACATCTGATGTGATGCTCTTACTATGGGCTTTACTATACAAACTTAAAACCTGTAATCCAATTAATTATATGGGTTGCTCTATAACTCGGGATTAAATTGGAACTTTCTTAACCCTCCTGCTTAACTCTACTACGAGGCCCAACATACCACTTTGCCCGACATATGAAGATCTACACTACTAAAAATCCAGAAGATGCTACCTTCCCAGTCACATTCTTCCATTTCTAAAGGCTTGTAGTTTTTTATTTTTTTGACAAGTAAGAGTGTCCAGAACTCTTCAAGTATTTAACTATTTCGGCCCTTAAATGTATGTAGTGAAGATCTACACTACTAAAAATCCAGAAGATGCTACCTTCCCAGTCACATTCTTCCATTTCTAAAGGCTTGTAGTTTTTTATTTTTTTGACAAGTGAGAGTGTCCAGAACTCTTCAAGTATTTAACTATTCCGGCCCTTAAATGTATGTAGTCTCCTTATCTCACATGCACCAGGTTATTATAATGAGGAATCCCATGGGAATGGGCTCCGAGCAAGACAGCTTGATACATTTGGGGGCTTAAGGTGAAAACTGATTATCTTGTTTTAGATGTAAAATTATTATTAATTAACATAAACCACATAGAAATTTTTTTTTTTTTTTGAAATCTATAAGTACAAAAAATTTGACAAAACTTTTTACATCTATTGACGTGATAGATTAATAGCAATAAGTAAAAAAATGATGTTAGCGGTGAACCTAAATGAGAACTAGTAAAAATTTGCCAACTCAACTATTGTGAAAAATGTTGTGAATTTTTTTGTGTATTGCTTTTTTTTTTTTTAGAAGTGCTACATTCACAATATTTTTCGTAACAAATTCGAGATGTTAAGTTGTTATTGGTTCAAATTTGAACCCACGACCACTAAATTTTTTTTTTTTCCATCAATAACAACTTGCTACTTAGGATTTGTAGTAAAATGTTATGGACGTAACATTTTTTTTTTTTTTTTTGTATTTCATTTAATAAAAAAATATTATTTTATTATTGACTAATATTTGGAATTAATACTATTACAATGATAGAAATAGCACTATTGGTTAAAATTTGGGAGCCTTTTTTTTAGTTGGGGCTTTAGGCGACTACATCAATTGCTTATACCATTGAGCCGGCACTGGCCCCAAGATACTAGTAAGAGGTTTCGAACCTAGGATGTTACAAATATCGTGAGGCCTTAGGAACCACTAAGCCAACCCCTTAGGGTTTAAAGACCTGTAGTTTGATTAATCTATAAGTGCTAGTCTTTTTTTTTTTTTTCTTTTTCCTTTTTTTTTTTCACTATAAATGTAGGATTGAATCTCACTCACATCAAGGAGGGATTAAGTTGTTTACTATTCCTGTGTTTTCTTATCCCATCAATTGAATCCCCACCCCGGCTCGCCCCACTAAAAATAGTGTAATTCATTCGGGACTATTTTACCAGATATGATTATCTTTATATGTGATTTTTTCTAGACATTAGGAATTGAATTTTATGGTGACACTAATATGATATCAATGAAAACGGGAAAGAAAATTCCCTTCATGGGTTTTTTTTTTTTTTTTTTAAATAAAATAAAATTACCATACTATATAAGATATATAGTTTCAGGGTGAAAATGGCCAAATACCACCATTTTCAGAAATTTGTAGCAAAAAAGCACTGTTTCGGAACTTATTAGGGAAATACCACTTTTATGGTACTCGAGTTTGGCAAAATCGAGTACCATTTGGAACTCAAGTTTAAGAAACTCGAGTTCCTAGAAGTTTTGCCACTGTGGCACTGCTGAGTTGGAAATTGGACGATTAAAAAAAATAATGTGGTACTCGAGCTTGGTATAATCGAGTACCATGCAACACAATACTCAAGTATACCAAGCTCAAGTACCTTTTATAAATAAAATGTTGTTTATTTTATTTCTACAGTACTCGAGCTCACCAAGCTCGAGTACCTTGTAACTTTTTTTTTTTTTTTGGGATTATCAACAAATAAACATAAACATAAAATGTTGTTTATTATATTTCTACAGTACTCAAGCTCACTAAACTCGAGTACCTTGTAACTTTTCTTTCTTTCTTTCTTTTTTTGGGATTATTGACAAATAAACATAAAAATAAGTTTCTTTTTTATGTTTTTATTTATTTAAATAGAAGCATTGTAAAATATAGAGAGTTTAATTTCAAAATATGAATTTAATTTCTACATTAAGTAAAACAGTTCACTGTTTTCTTATAAAAATTATTCACTGTTTTCTGCATAAACTATTTCTAGCATTCTGCATAAAATTATTTTTTGCTCAGCATTATTTAAAAAATTGTTCACTCTCTTTTCTACGTAAATTATTTTATGTTCACTATTTAAAAAATTGTTCACTGTTTTCTCATAAAACACCTAATGAAATCATGTTCTCTAAATTTTGACACCAAATCTGAATACTTTTTCATGTTTGAATTTCACAATAATCGAATCTATTTTTCTGCATTGATAAAATCGGTTTCTACATTAATAAAATTTTCACTCTGAACATCATGTTTACTATATATTCGAATCTGCTTACTACATTCATAAAATCTGTTTGTTGCATTAAGTAAAACTGTTTACTGTTTTCTCATAAAAATTGTTCACTATTTTCTACATAAACTATTTCTAGCATTTTGCATAAAATTATTTTCTATTCAGCATTATTTAAAAAAAATTTCACTCTCTTTTCTACGTAAATTATTTTCTGTTCACTTTTTAAAAAATTGTTCCTTGTTTTCTCATAAAACACCTAGTGAAATCGTGTTTTCTAAATTTAAACGCTAAATCTGAATGCTTTTTCATATTTGAATTTCACAATAATCGAATCTATTTTTCTGCATTGATAAAATCTGTTTCTACATTAATAAAATTTGCTCTCTGCACATCATGTTTACTGTATATTCGAATCTGTTTACTGCATTCATAAAATCTGTTTTTTGCATTAAGTAAATTTTTTCACTGTTTTCTCATAAAAATTATTTACTGTTTTTTGCATAAACTATTTCTAGCATTCTGCATAATATTATTTTCTGTTCAGCATTATTTAAAAAATTGTTCACTCTCTTTTCTGCGTAAATTATTTTCTGTTCACTTTTTAAAAAATTGTTCCCTGTTTTCTCATAAAACACCTAGTGAAATCATATTTTCTAAATTTAAACGCCAAATCCAAAAACTTTTTCATGTTTGAATTTCACAATAATCGAATTTATTTTTTTGCATTGATAAAATCTGCTTCTACATTAATAAAATTTTGCTCTCTACACATCATGTTTACTGTATATTCAAATCTGCTTACTGCATTCATAAAATCTGTTTTTTGCATTAAGTAAAATTGTTCACTGTTTTCTGCATAAACTATTTCTAGCATTCTGCATAATATTATTTTATGTTCAGCATTATTTAAAAAATTGTTCACTCTCTTTTCTATGTAAATTATTTTCTGTTCACTTTTTAAAAAATTGTTTCCTATTTTCTCATAAAACACCTAGTGAAATCGTGTTTTCTAAATTTAAACGTCAAATCTGAATTCTTTTTCATGTTTGAATTTCACAATAATCGAATCTATTTTTCTGCATTGATAAAATCTTTTTCTACATTAATAAAATTTGAATATACAGTAAACATGATGTGCAGAGAGTAAATTTTATTAATGTAGAAACAAATTTTATCAATGTAGAAAAATAGATTCGATTATTGTGAAATTCAAACATGAAAAAGCATTCAGATTTGGCGTTTAAATTTAGAAAACACGATTTCACTAGGTGTTTTATGAGAAAATAGGGAACAATTTTTTAAATAGTGAATAGAAAATAATTTACGCAGAAAAGAGAGTAAACAATTTTTTAAATAATGCTGAACAGAAAATAATATTATGTAGAATGCTAGAAATAGTTTATGCAGAAAACAGTGAATAATTTTTATGAGAAAACAATTAACAGTTTTACTTAATGCAAAAAACAAATTTTATGAATGCAATAAGCAGATTCGAATATATAGTAAACATAATGTGCAAAGTGAAAATTTTATGAATGTAGAAACCGATTTTATCAATGCAAAAAAATAGATTAGATTATTGTCAAATTCAAACATGAAAAAGCATTCAGATTTGGCGTTTAAATTTAGAAAACATGATTTCACTAGGTGTTTTATGAGAAAACAGTGAACAATTTTTTAAAAAGTGACAGAAAATAATTTACGCAGAAAAGAGAATGAACAAATTTTTAAATAATGCTGAACAAAAAAAAATTTATGTAGAATGCTAGAAATAGTTTGTGCAGAAAACAGTGAACAATTTTTATGAGAAAACAGTGAACTGTTTTACTTAATGTAGAAATTAAATTCATATTTTGAAATTAAAATCTCTATATTTTACAATGCTTCTATTTAAATAAATAAAAACATAAAAAAGCTACTTATTTTTATGTTTATATTTATTTGTTGATAATCCCAAAAAAAAAAAAAAAGTTACAAGGTACTCAAGCTTAGTGAGCTCGAGTACTGTAGAAATAAAATAAATGGCATTTTATGTTTATGTTTATTTGTTGATAATCCCAAAAAAAAAAAAAAAAAGTTAAAAGGTACTCGAGCTTGGTGAGCTTAAGAACTATAGAAATAAAATAAATAGCATTTTCTGTTTATGTTTATTTGTTAATAATCTCAAAAAAAAAAAAAAAAAAGTTACAAAGTACTCGAGCTTGGTGAGCTCGAGTACTATAGAAATAAAATAAACAACATTTTATTTATAAAAGGTACTCGAGCCTAGTATACTTGAGTATTGTGTTGCATGGTACTCGATTATACCAAGCTCGAGTACCACATTATTTTTTTTAATCGCCCAATTTCCACCTCAGCAATGCCAGGGTGGCAAAACTTCTAGGAACTCAAGTTTCTTAAACTCGAGTACCATAAAAGTGGTATTTCCCTAATAAGTTCTGAAACAATGCTTTTTTGCTACAAATTTCTGAAAATTGTGGTATTTGGCCATTTTCACCTATAGTTTCAGTATATGAGTATTATGTTATACTAGAGTCTTGAGCATAAGCACTAGGGTTTCCCTAGAGACTAGGTTAGATGGCTGTAGACACCCATTATGTTCCGAGCTATAATTAAGGTCCCTAGCCCGATAACAAAGAAGACTTCAATCACTACCTAAATGATCATCATTATTTTAGCCTTTTAGGGGTGCTCCCAAGCTAAACAAGGCCATGCTTCTACATCCATCTTGGCTAGAAACTTCAAGTTAGGGAGGATATGGACTTCTTGGGGTGGAATAAACGAAGGAATTCTTCTTCTGGATAGCTTTCTTTGCAATCCATTGCGTCTTCATGCTCCTTTTACCTTTCTCCTGCTAGATCTACAATGTGGAACCTTTCCTCTTTCACAAAGAACTTAGCATAGAACTTGAAGGCCATCTCCTAGCTAGGTCCTTATTGACCTTGACGATAGGGTCACAGGGCCAACCCAAGGCCTAGGCCTAAGGCCCCCAAAACAACAACAAAAAGGTTCCTAGAAAAAAAAGACCCCATCCTCCATTGTAAAAGCCCAAAATTTTATAAAAATTTAAAAAATTTAAAATGATTGAACACTTTTTTTTTAAAGAATGATGCTAAAGCAATACCACAAATTTTACTACAAGCTTACAAACTGACATGTCACCAATTACCTAAAAAAGTAATTCAAACACTCATTAATTAGATTTTGAAGTTCATTAATCATAGTTATTATCATCTTATATTGTGAACATTTTGTAGTATCTTTATTGCTTTTCTTTTTCATATATAACAAGGCTTCCAAAATAGGAGACCAATATAAATTTAACCCAACTGAATCGTAAAATGTTTCAAAAAAAAATGTTGCAAGTGTGTTAGATCATCAATGATGACTAATCTCCCCTTATACTATAGTTTGAAACATTAATTTTTGTAAACTAATCACCTACAAAGCCACATACCAAATACTATATATCTATCTATCTCTTCCTCTTAAAAAAAGATATAAAATTAAAATTTAGATTACAACTTTAATTAACTATGCATAGTCATGTATCCAAGTTAAAGTAAGTTTCTTCAACTATGCATTTAATCCTCTATACGAAATTAACCTTAGTTTAGTTAGTATTATTCATCAATTTTTGTATTTAATACATCAAATTAGTCTTGTAGGGGGGCAAAACTTACGGCCTAGCCCAAGATTGGAATGAGATTGGGTTAGGAAAGAGGCCCAATACAACTAATTTGTAGAGGTGGATGGTCAATGTCAACCTTTTAAGCCTTGGTAGCCTTGGTTTAGTAATTTAAAGAAAGAAGATTGCCCAGGACTACCATTTTAGTAGAGAATTATAGCAAGGAAAGAGAGATTCTTATTTAAGTTCTTCCTTGGGTTGGCCGAGGATGGATGGTTCTTTTGATACATAGTTCTCAATTATACAATGATCACTTTCTCTCTCTATTTCTCAATCTCTCCCTCTCTAAACTTTTTCCAATCCCATTCCAGGAGGATCCTCCTTCCTATGTATAGTTGCTTGGATTGCATTCCAGCCTTCCACTTGGATGGCCGTTGATCTCTCCTTAGATACATGTCCCATCATTGCCTTGCTGGTGGTGGTAGAGTTGGCTGCAGCTATGGGGGCACTATTTAGGGGTCATTTTGCCAATGATGTGGCAGGCTAAGTTGGTATAGTGCATTAAATGTTGAGATGATGGATGTTTTGTTGTACATATAGGTATATACAAGAATAGTTTGTAATAATGTTGTTTGAGTTTAGAAAATATTGTTTTATAAAGTGAAAATTCAGGTTATGAACTTGAATTTTCTAAGTGAAAATTCTGGATTAAACATTTTCGATTGGTCGAAACTTTGGCTCGATTGACCGAAATGGTATGAAAAAAATCTTGGAGTTTCTGCCTAGTTCGATCGCTAGTCGATTCCTGTTCGATCGATCGAAAGATTTTCTGGTGACTATTCGGAAAGGTTGAAGAGGTTTCAAGCCTTGTGAACGGTTTTATGAAACATTTTAACTCTCAATACGTGCCTTTTGATGAAATATAACCCTATGGGTATAAATAGAGGCTTATGTTCACTCCACAAAATAGTAAGTTAGAGAGAAACACAAGAAATCCTGTGATTATTCTCCAGAATTGCTATATGTAAACCCAACATCTTGGTTGTATCCTGGGAACAAATTTGCGATAACTCTTTAGCAATAATAGTGTGAGGGACAAATATTGTCTAAGGAAAATGATATTGTGCCTCCAAGTTATTTATTTTTTGTTTGTCTTTTGTGTTAATCTCATTCTTCCATTATTACTTTGTATAATATCCCCAACATGCTTTACTTGGAAGCCTCCTCCTCCCTTGCTTGCACGTCACTACTTTCTTCCTCAGCCTTCAACCTTATGGCCTTGGTGGTTTGTCTCCAATCTCCTGAGGAGTATCTGCTTCTCGAGCGGGCCACCCTTCTCGGTTTCCCTGACTGGATTATCCTGACTGGACTGGGCCTAATCTGATGACTAGTTGGGTCCAGTTGCCCCTCAGGTTGATTTCGCTCAATGATCCTCTCTCTTTGAGCTTCCCCCTCCCACAAGTCTTAATTTAATTTGTATTAAATAATTTTATTTAATTAATATTAAAATAATAAAAAGCCTCAAATTATGTGGGGTCAAACTTGCCTGATGAGATGTTAGTAAACCAAGTAAACACCTAATTTGTGAGGGATTTCAAGAATTCTCGCAATTGTACATCATAATCCATCCTAAAGGAGCTTTGTTCTTTCACAAAATAGACTATTTAGGGGCCGATTAGTAATATTGTTCTAGTAACGTTATTTGTATTTTTTAGAAATACGTATGGGTAAAAAAGTGTAAAAATACGTGTAATGTTATTTAAATACTGAAAACTGTTGTTCAAAACACCCTACCAAACAGCCCTTTACTCTCTTGCATTAATAGATAAACTTTTTACTTTTGTGGTTTGAGAAGGCTTTATAATAGCTCAGTAGTCACTAGTCATAGGCTAATAGCCTAATAATCTGAATGCTCTTCCTCAAAGGAATATACTTCCGTAATTTGGGGTAGCAACTTGGGTTGGTTCTATAGGGACTCTTTTGCTTCTTTGCATGCTAACCGTAATAGTAACTAGAGCTCCCGAATTGAGCCTCCTTTTATGTTGTTGGGTGGTGTGAATTATAGTGATTGCCCTTAATTTAATGAAAGAATATTCCAAATGTCTTTCCATCCATGTCATGTATTTTTTTTTTTTGTTTTTTGATAAGATCCATGTCATGTATTTTAATCTAGGACATTGCTTAGGATGATTACTTTTTTATCACCAAGTTAAGATATTAATCAATTTTTTATGGTCTATTTGGGAACAACTTATTTAGCTGAAACTGAAAACTTTTTACTAAAAGTGTAAAAAAAAAAATTAAAAGCTAACTGAATAGTACAATGAATCTCATAAATAGTACCAAAAAGAAGCTAAAATTTTAAAATAAGCTGAAAGTTTTATCAACTCCCAAACGGACACTTAAGGGTCCGTTTGGATACAGCTTATTTTGTTAAAAACTGAAAATAATAAAAAATTTACTATTCACTCTTTTTTTTACTGTTCATATGCATTGGTGCACTGTTCATGTCTCATGAATAGTGCACCAGGCGCTGGTCTTTAAAAAAAAAAAAATTGAAAGAAACGTAGACGTAGACGTGGGAAGCGCAAAACGCGCTTCCCAAACGCACCCTAATAAGTGTCTAAATTTTTTATTCAACAATAAAATTTTTTACCAATTAAGTTAACTGAAACCCACTAAATAAATTGTTTAAGGATAGTATATGTTGCACATTCTTTAGTTTCAACTTATTCATGGATTATCAAAACCTTTTACATTTTTTTATATAAAGAAGAGGCTATTTTACCATAATTAATAAGATATTTTCTTATGAAGGTTGGAACTCTTAAATGTGTTTCCATATAAAAGATTGGACACATTTTGTTGTTGATTAATTGCCAGAAAAAGTTATTATTTAGATAATAATAATAATAATAATAAAAAGACTAAATAAAGCAATTGAACTAAATATTTATAATAATAAATTTGTGGACACAACCAATAGAATATATCAAAAATGCCTACCACACAACAACAAAAAAAAAAAAAAAAAGGAAATCAAAACAAACTTCACTTTTTAATTCAGATTAGAAAATCACCCTCTCAAATATATCCATCAAGCCAAGTAAAAAAGCATGTTTGTTTGTTTCTTCGACATATAAATATTTTGTACTTCAAGAATCAAAAGATGAAATATATTGTATAAACTTATTTAGAAAAAAAAAATGAAAAAGAAAAACTAAAACTGCGATAAATATGCATTTTTTTCAGACAAATTGTTATTTGAGGTAATTAGTATATGTTTTTTTTTAATGAACAGGTAATTAGTATATGTTTCATCCCAAGCCAGATTCAAACTACATGCATGACTCATTGAAAGTTTGAAACACTTATCATGAAGATTGGAACACATAAGTATGTTGCCAAACAAAAAAGTTTCATATTTTGTTGTTGACAAATTAACGAGTAATGCTACAGACATAAATTATTTTATAACATTTTTACAAACTGTTAATATGACAAATTCTTATTAGTTCTAATATTGGCCCATCACTAATATCACATTTTTACTTACAATAACTATTTGGAAAATGCTAAACCACACTTGTAAAAAGAGTAATACTACAGACACAAACTATTTTACAACATTTTTACAAACTGCTGACGTGGCTTTAGTAATTTTCAAATAATTATTGATAAACATAAATGTGATGTTAGTAGTGAACCTATATTAAAACTAATAAAAATTTGTCACATCAATAGTTTATAAAAATATTGTAAAATAGTTTGTGGCTGTAACATTACTCCTGTAAAAATGTTGTAAAATAGTTTGCGTATGTAGTATTACTCCTAATTAATTAGCATTACTCCTAATTAATTGCCAGCAAAAGCTAGCTATTATTATTATTGTTGTTGTTATTATTATTATTATTATTAATGTTATTTTACAGGAGTAATGCTAGCTATTTTACAGGAGTAATGCTACAGACACAAACTATTTTACAATATTTTGACAAACTGCTGATGTGATTTTAGTAATTTTCAAATAATTATTGGTAAATATAAATATGATGTTAGTAGTGAACCAATATTAGAACTAATAAAAATTTGTCACATCAATAGTTTGTAAAAATATTGTAAAATAATTTGTGGTTGTAGCATTACTCCTGTAAAAATATGTAAAATAGTTTGTGTCTGTAATATTGCTTCTAATTAATTAGTATTACTCCTAATTAATTGCTAGCAAAAGCTAGCTATTATTATTATTATTATTATTACTCATAAATAATTAAAGTAATTGAACTTAATATTTATGATCATAATAAATTTGTGGATCAAGTCAAATAAATACACCAAAATGAGTTTATTCCCAAAATTTATTCTATCACAACATTTTTAATTCCCAATAATAAAAATTACTATTCACATTTAAAAAAAAAAATACCCTTACTATCATAATCACTATTTATTAGTATACCAAATGTATTCTTTACATTTTTGTAATCTCTATTTAGTATACCAAATGTATTCTTTACATTTTTGTTAAAAGTGGCTATATATCATGTAATCATTAATTAATAACATACTTTCTATGAGCTCATAACTTCATTATGAAGGTTGGAAAAATAAAAATTTGGAGGCTTTCTGTTGTTAATTAATTGCCAGTGAAAGCTATTCTTATTACTCCATGACTAATAAAAGCAATAATTGAACTAAATATTAATAATGATATACTTTTGGTAGGAACCAATTAAATCCACCAAAAATGCCAAATTAAAAAAATAATAAAAAGAGGAAATCAATATACTTCGCGACTTTTTAATTCAGGTTTCAGAATATATCCTTTTGAAAATGCATGACTCTCAAATTACCTTGGAAATCATAATTAAGAACATGCTTGATTTTTTGTTATGTAGACATTTTCTACTTCAAGAATCAACAGATGAAATATATTGTGGAAACTTAAAAAATAAAAAATAAAAAATAAAAAAGAAGATCGAAGAAGAAGAAAAAAGAAAAAGAAAATTAAACTAAATCTGTACTGAACATACATTTGTCAGATTAATGTTATTTAAGGTTAATTATCCAAGTTTAGACTTCGGTTTCAACCTACATGATCACTTATCGAAACACTTTACAAATTTTTTAAGTGTTTATCGTATAATCATTAATCAATACATATCATAGATTCTATGAGCAGATAACTTCATTATGAGGGTTGGAATCTTAAGTATGTTTCCCAAATAAAAATTTGGACACTTTCTGTTGTTGATTAATTGCCAATGAAAGATATTATTCTTACTCCGTGACTAATTAAAGGCAATTAAACTAAAGTTTTATAACAATAAATTGGTGGTCACAACCAAATTAATACACCATTAAATGCCAAAAAAAAGAGAGTTCAAAATTGAGTTCACTTTTTAATTGAGGAAACAGAAACACAAGTTCTCAAATATATCCATCAAGCCAAATCTCTCTTTTTGAAATGCATGTCTCTCAAATTACCTTTAGAATTCATAAAAGCATTCTTCCATTTGTTTGACATATAGATATTTTCTACTTCAAGTATCAAAAGATGTAATGTATTGTAGAAACTTGTTTAGCAAAAATAAAATAGTAAATAAACTTTAAAAAAGTATAGAGAAACTAAGAATGCAAAAGCATACATTAATTTGTAATGTATGCTTCCGGACAGATAGATGTATTAGCTCATAAGTTTCAATAAATATATTCATCTTTTCACCACACAAAAAAAAAAAAAAAAAAAAAAAAAAAAAAACAATTTTCAAATAAATTAAAATCACATTATAGTAATTCTTAACATAAAAAGAAAGGAGACTAAAAATTCGTTGAACTACATCTTAATTAACATAACATGCACAGCCTGAATTTGTACTTTTTCAAGAAGACCATGCACACTCGCAATGATCAAGGCACACACAAACGCTCAAAGACTAACCACAGCCAATGCAAAAACACAAATTAAATCAACAACAAAAACATGGCTAATCAAATTAGCATTGGGAAACAGAAAGATAGCTAGCATCCGAAGATTATGCAGAATTACAAAGATTAATACAAAATATTATCTGTTTTCTCAGATTTGTTGATATCACACCTAAATTCTAACCCCTTCCTTCCAACATTCATATCCTTTGATCTTCACGCACATTGGCTGGTGCTGCCATGGAGTACTTTGTAACGGCGGCCATAATGGTTGGCACAAGGACTTGAAAGATCTTCGAACCCAAGACTGTCAATAAAGTCAAAAAATGAGTTGCCTAAGCCGAATTGTTTGGAAATATATCGCATTGCTTCCATTTTCCTTCTCTTTGCATGGGAACTAATGTGCCCTCCCAAGGCATTTCCACTTTGAAATAACTTGTGACACTGAAAGCATTTGTGCTCAACTGGATGTGGGGGTTTAGTTTGAGTTTCATTGGTTTTCTTGGCAATAGGATTTTTTCGTTTGATTTTTTTCGGCTTCGGCTCACCTGATTTAGAGCTGTTTGGCTTCATGGTTGAGCCAAGAACACGGCTAGAATGATTTTGACTATCCATATCAACCTGGGGTGAATTATTTTCTGGATGAACTTGGGGCTCTTGTTTTGGGACTAAGAGTGGGGGTGAATTATTTTCTGGAAGAACTTGGGGTTCTTGTTTTGGAACCAAGAGTGGGGGTGAATTATTTTCTGCATGAACTTGGGGTTCTTGTTTTGGGACTAACATTGGATGTGAATCATTTTCTAGAAGAACTTGGGGTTCTTGTTTTGGGACTAACATTGGATGTGAATCATTTTCTAGAAGAACTTGGGGTTCATGTTTTGGAACTAACATTGGGGGTGGATTATTTTCAGGAAAAAATTGGGGTTCTTGTTTTGGGACTAACACTGGGGGTAGATCATTTTCAGGAAGAATTTGGGGTTCTTGTTTTGGGACTAACACTGGGGGTAGATCATTTTCAAGAAGAACTTGGGGTTCTTGCTTTGGGACTAACACTGGGGGTGGATGATTTTCAGGAAGAACTTGAGGTTCTTGTTTTGGGACTAACATTGGGGGTGAATTATTTTCTGGAAGAACTTGGGGTTCTTGTTTTGGGACTAAAATTGGGTGTGAATCATTTTCTGGAAAAACTTGGGATTCTTGTTTTGGGACTAACATTGGGGGTGAATCATTTTGAGGAAGAACTAGGGGTTCTCGTTTGGGAACTAACAATGGGGGTGAATTATTTTCAGGTAGAACTAGGGGTTCTCGTTTGGGGTCTAACAATGGGAAATTGAATTGGCTGTTCGTGAGGCTTCCATTGGTGCTAGATGATGATTGAGGACCAACATTTGACATGATTGAGAACTGATTAACCCTATGTGTGGAGCTATTTGGATTTTCTTGTTTAGTCACAAGGCCAACCTTTAAGCAAGGCAAGGGGGGCTTTCTAAGGCCTTGAAAATGGACTGTTTGATTTGTCATATGCTTTGATTTGTTTGGACAAACCCGAGATGAGTTGAAGGTGGTACGAAAGTTGGGTTGCTGGTTTGTCATGGGGAAGTTGATACCTGCAGTAGAGAAATTCAAAGAAATGGTATTAGAAATGGTACACAAGTTCTTGATTTTTACCTAAAAGATAGAGTTCAGTACCTTTTGGTGTTTGAAGAGGAGGATTTGGTTCACATACTTGCTTGTTTTTCGTCTTGACATTGACAACCGACCTAATTGTAGCTGTGGATGCAAGATGAATTTCAGTACTGCATGAAACATCCAATTCGGTTTCACTGATTGGATTTTCAAAGTTATCTTCTGGTAGCTTGTTGATGGTATAGATCAATTGGTGGTTCATGGTGTTTGATATATTTGGGAGCTCAAATTCTTTTCCTATAGGAACATTGATGATATCGAACCATTCATCACTATATTGTTGTAGATCAATATCCATTAGAGGGAGAAAAACTCTTCTACCTCTTATGGGTAAAGGGGAGCTATACCGAGGAGAGAAAGGGGAGAAGAGGCTTAGTTGTGGATGAGAACCACATCAATGCTAACATATATATGCACATTCAAGGTAGCAACATGCCAATGGCAATTCTGCTGTTATTTGGCGTTTTAATGGCTTCATATAATTTTTACCATACATAGAAGTAGGTTTCGTTGGCCTTATTCAAATGTGTTGAATTTAAAAGGGATGAAAAAAAAAATGGTAACTAATTTATAACCATACTAGGGTTGTCCAACATCCAACCAGACCTAATAAACCTACTAAACTCGAAGCCATCTGACCTAAAATCATCCAATCCAAGCGATGGTGCGGTTGTCGGCAGGTGTTGATCTGCAAAAACTGATTTTATTAATTCGAGTAGCACACGGATTCTTCATGCAAAGACCCAATCCAACTATCACAAGCTATTCATGGTCGTCGCTTGTTGTCCTCCCCCACTCTCCATTGCTCTTCTCCGTTAAAGTTTTCATCTTCATTAGATCTGTGAAGAACATCACCAAATTCGGCAAAAATCTACTAAATTTAATGAGATCTTTGCCGAATCTAGCAAAATATTAGATTTGACTTATCAATCGGGTTTTTTTATTGGTTCGTAACCCATATTCCTCTAGTTGGAAATAGGTGAGTATTTCTCAGACCCGATCCAATTGGGTCAAGTGCAGGTTTAGGGGAAATTTGACTAGACCCAACCCATGAACACTCCTAACCATAACTTGGGCTCATGAAATTCTAGTTTTAAATTCTTTAAAAATTGTCACCCTCTTCAGCTCTGTGCAATTCTCCTTACTAATTGATTTTTTTAATTTACTTTCTAAATTTTCTAAATTCGTACTTTCATGATTTTGAGTGAATTCTGTTTATTAATTGACTTTCTTAATTAATTCCCTAAATTCACATTTTCATAATTTTGAATGGATTCTCTTTATTAATTTGCTTTCTTAATTTCATAAATTAAACGCACTTGCTTAATTATTTTCCTTTTCTTTTTTGTTCTTTTCTTTTGCAAATAACACTTGCTTAATTCCTGAGTGAGCATTAAGCTAACCAAATTGCAAAATACATGACTCCCACTATGTGACTCTATAACATTAATATATACTTTCTTAATTTGTTTAGGAGTGGAGTGAGCATTAACCTAACTAAAACACAAAATGAGATTACTTTAAAATAAGTCTATTACATCAAATTCTAATGTAGTAAAATTATATATAATGGTATTAGACACAAAATTGAATCTACAAGCTAAAAGTCGTTGCATTAATAACTTAAAAAGTGGTAAGTTATTACATCAATAGTAATATAATTTGCAATAACATATGTATTTTTGTTGCAATAGAGTTCTTAATATCTTATTATATTAAGAAAATTTGTTATAATAATTTAAGACAAATAAAGTGTTGTAATAACCAAATACTAATTATTTTGGCACTATAAAATTGAACAATTGAGAATTTAAATGTTTAGCTCTCCTCCTCCTCTCTTTCAATGTATTTCCCATCAATCCACACCTTGCTCAAAAGGGAGACACATAAAACGCAATCCTTTGCTTAAATAAAACTGAAACAAAATCTCTACTCAATAAAACTAGAACAAAAGCAAAAACAAAACAAAACTCCAGAGCATCGATCTGAACCAATCTAGGTTGCTTGACCTTGGTGGTTGAGGGGACAAAAACATGACAGAGACGTTGATGGAGGGGATGATATCCACAAAGACCTGTGAAGCAATCTGATTAGTTAAATCATTTTTAAAATCTTGACAATTCTGTAATTGAAAGTGTTGATTAGTTAAATAATTGAAAACAACTTAAAAGAGCGTTGACAATGTCAATAGTTTTTTTTTTTTTTAAAAGAGTTTCAACTTATGGCTTTCACTTTGCATGATAGTTCTTTGTGAGTGTTTGGATCCAACTTATTCACGGCTGCATTTTCTTTTTGTGCGTTTTTTCTTTTTTTTTAGCTGTAGTTGTTGACTTTTCTCCCGTAAACAGTGTATCCGTGCACTGTTCACAGGACCTATAAACTTCACTTTTCAGCAACTTTGAACTTTTTCATTATAAATGGGTCCCACGGCACTATTCACATATTTAAAAATTATTTTGCTACAATGTTTTTAGTTTTCAATTTTCAGTTTTCAGCAAAAATAAGTTGTATCCAAACAGACCCTTTATCATCAAACTAAGACATCAATCGGTTTTTGGTGTAGGCGGAGATTAAAGTTAAACCCCAGATCTCTTATTCAACCATCAATGACTTTACCAGTTAAGCTAACTGGAACCCACAAAACAATGTCAATAGTTAATTTTACTATTCAAGGACCAAAAAAATTTATGAAGAACTTTGAATAACACTTTCAAAGCTACACAATTTACTTTAATTTTGACATTATGTCAAAACTTAACACAGTTTTTTTTAAAGCCTCATAAATCAAAATTATTTGAAGTCATCAATTTCACAACTATACATCTATATAATAACTAATAGCCGAAATATTTGACTTTTTGTTAACTATTCCTCATTGCATCACGTGGCTGTATAAATTACCAACACGTTTACATTTTTAAAAACCCGAAACATTGTGCATTTTTGTTTGGTGGTTTTTGCGAAACGTTTAAATTTTCTTAGATAAGATACATCTTTTGGTAAAGATATATATTTCTTCCCAAAAGACATGAAGAAGTTTATAAATATTGATGCATTCATTTGTTACACAATTTACATTATCTCTCTATCAGTTTTGGTGATCCCCACCTAACGGAATTACCATTCACATTGTAGGATCCAATAATGGTATCCAAGCAGGTTCTTGATGCAATTTTTTAATAAGATTGTATCAATCATGGTTTCATTGTGGAAAATCTGTGTGACTGTTGAGGATTAAGTTATCTTATGGCAGAGAGAGAAAATAATACGATGATGGCCTGTTCAGGGGTGGCGCTATACTTTGTTCAGGGGGTTCAAATGAACCCCTTGACTTCAATTTTTATATATATATATATATATATATATATATATATATATATATAATATTTTTTTTTGTTAGTTTAATACTTAGATTTTTTCTTAAAAATATTATTTTTGCACATCCTGACTTAAATTTTATACACCCTTATTACAAATATTTCCAACTTTAAGAGTAAGAATAAGTGTTTGTAGATTGTAAGTGTCACTCTGTCATAAATTTATATTAGAGTAATGTTACAACCACAAACTATTTTACAAATTTTATAAAATGTTGATGTGGCCAACTTCTTATTGGTTTTTATTTAGGCCTACCATTAATATCCACTTTTTCATTTATCAACAATCACTCACCACATCAGCAGTTTGTAAAATAGTTTGTATCTCTAGCATTATTCTTTATATTATATGTGTATGAGTGTATCTAATATTGATTGTGTGCATTATTTTTTGTTATAATGTTATTTATGTAAATAATAATGTGTGTGGAAGTTTGTGTGTACAGTATAAATATAAGAGAAATGTTTTGTCACTACTTTCATGGGAAATATAACAATTGCCCTAAGGGTATCCGTTAATATGACCCTAAATATAATATAACTTTATATGATTTAGTAATTAGGAAATAGAGAAGGTTTGTTACATGTGTGTGTATTGTTATCATGTTATAATAATTTTTTGTTATAAAGTCAAAAAAATTCAAGAAAAAAAATTGTAAAGTTAGTGATTGTTCAAGTATTTTACTGGTTAAGTAGACACGTAGTGTATTATTTATGTATGAATGAATGTGGTTGTGTGCGTCAATAATTAATACAAAACCAATGAGTTGAGTTTATCCATTTAGTTTAAAATATTTTTATAAAAACAAAGAGAAATAAATAATAACAACTGCATAAAAATAAAAATGTTAGACAAACTTAACAAAATAAAATGGTCATAGCTACCCACAATGACAATTAATACTCATAATGAACTATCATATAACAATTCAAAATTTGAAAACTTGTAGAAGGAAATTGTAAAATTTCAATTTTTTTTTGTCAATAACTCGATATATTCAAGTTCTCTTTTTATTAATTTTTTTTATATAAGTTTTTTAATGACCCCCTAAACAAAATTCCTAGAGTCGCCACTGGGTCTGCTATCAGAATTTCATGGTGATATAATTCTATCATGTGGTGGTGACATTCAAAAGCCAAGTTACACCAGTTTAGATCAAGGCAATAACCATAGACTCCAATTTGCTGTGCAGAGGTGAACCATCACGTCAATGGTTGCATCGACCGAGAAGATGGCAACTGAAGCAAAACAAGTTTCCCAACAATGAGGAAGAAGAAAGACGAAACAATGTGTTGTTTTATTCTAAACTGCTTAGATGTGAATGGGATGTCGTTTAGCCTAAAGTTAAATCATACCTTCGATTCGATCGATACAGATATTGTTGATCATAAGTGAAGCCATATTGTTCTTTCTTTGTGCTGTGGTGCCGTGGACGGAACAAGGAAGTAAGTGGTTGGCATGAGCATGACTTGAGATGAACCAAGTAATATAACCACATGCATTATTTCAGACGTGTAAAGCATGGATATTGCCACCAAAGTTTTCTTTTAAACCAAACTTTATCATTTGTATCATGAGTGCCAATCTTGAAATTCCTTCACCATTTTAGGATTAATACTTCTTAATAGTAATAGAAAACATAAGTAACATAAACTTCAGAAAAGAGTCTACCAATCCAAATGCTTCACAAACGTCTCAAGATAACTACATCAAAAACTTATTACTAAATCTTAATTCTTTACTTTATATGCTTTTACTTTATTGAGAATTTTTTTTTGGGTTCATGTGATTTTTTTTATTTTCTTAATTAAAGGTGTGATTTTTGGTTGATTAAAATTGTCATTCAATCTCACATATAATCTATGTATGATCCATCCATATTTTAATTAATTGTTTGTTTAGATTCAACATAAAAGATAATGGAATAAGGTGTTATAATTTTGATATTGTTCCATGTATTGAATTATCTATATTATTATTACCACAACCAAGCAAAACTAAGAAAGTCATATTACTACTCAAATTTGAAGCTTGGTGTGCTCCTCATATCATGGTCTTTGTTTATATCTTTGCAATTTATATTTTCAAAGGCTGTTGATGGGAAAATTAAGACTTGGTTGTACAATATGTATGTGTTCAAATGGGGCATTAGTTCTAAGTGTGTGTATATATAACTTTTGGGAATTTTACTTTATTAATTTAATAATTGTGAATTACTTTGTAGGTTTCAGTAACTATGCACTTGCAATGAGTTATTGACAATATAAGCACATATGTCAACATATGTCTAATATTAACAGTTTATAAAAATCTCTCATAGCAACCCAATAATAATCTATGTTAGATAACATTTCTAAACTATGGAAAGCATAGAAATTAAATATTTCTTCCCATTGTATTTTATTTTATTATGACCATTCATTTTATTTTTAAATGCTATCTTGCAAAATGTCTATAAAATGCATATTATTCACTCAATTTCTTATTTCTAAATTTCATTAGATCTTATAATCAATAGCTTTTCCGTGCATCGCACGGGTTGGCGACTAGTTCAATATATTTCTGAAACATTATCTATCAAAACTCTTCAAAGTAAACTTTCCATTAATTGCACTAACTTCTTGTGGAACATTATATGATGCAACTCTCTCTCTCTCTTTCTATCTCTCTCTCAATCGAAAAAATAGTTTACCTCCAAATTGATTATGGAGAAAAATTCCTCCGACCCACTATATGACAATCGATAAAATCAACCTGTAGTTTTAGTCACTTGACCTATATATATATATATTGAGTCATGTGACTTGTAAAAATAGTATACAATATTGATGGTTTTATGAATCGTCACATGATGGATTGGAGAAGATTCCTCATAACAGGTAACTTTATCCCAAACAAAAGTACAATTACATTCTTCAAACGACAATGTCTAGCTCTAAACCGGTTTTGAATTATCTACTTCAACTCTCTATATGGAGATTTATAAGACCAGAAAAGTTTAGTTTTAAACATGTTTAGAACTACCTTACTCCAATCTATTATGTGACAATTGAATAGATCATTCATGTATAATACACATGGCTTGTCTTTTCTCATTGCTAAACAAAATTGGTTATGAGTTTAGTCTTTCACACACATATACAAAAAATAAAAATAAATAAAATAAAATTTAACGTTGGTAATCTACATTCTTATGAACTATCAGGAAATGATGTCAACCTATAGCAAATGGAGCTTCTTAAATAATGTTAACATGTAAGAGCACTAGCATCCAGGTGGCTAAAAAAGTTCTATTTTACCACCTCAAAAGTTACTTTATCTATTATACCAACTCACTTTACAATACACCCAACATCCCAGTTTCTATATTTATACCATCTCATTTAAATAATCATTTAAATAATAATAATATTTATTGAAATGAGAAGGAGCTTGCGTGTAGCTGAATTGAAATGAGAGAGAAGGAGCTTGCATGTAGCTGAATTGAAAAGAGAGAATGTCAGATTTTTCAATTATAATACTAATATTTATTTTGCATCCAAATGAACAGTTGGTTCTATATATAAGAACCAACTGTTCACAGGTTGCAAAAAAATTTAGAAACACATACCCGGACGTGGGGTGTTTTTTGAAGTTCTGGTTGTAAAATAGCAACTAGAGGGTGTTTACACCCCCCAATGCTAGTGCTTTAAGTGAATGCTGTGATAGAAAAAAAAAAAAAAAAAAAAAAAAAAAGTGAAAGTGAATCTACATACTGTTTTTCTTGCGTTTGTTGTTGTAGTACATGTTTTAAAAAGTGAGTATTTCAATGTTTATATTGTTAAATATTGGGTAAAATACTATTTTGATCCCTAAATTTTATTAAAAATTTGTTTTCGTCCCTAAACTTTAAAAAGTTCTTTTTTCATCTCTAAACTTTGTAATGAGTTTTTTGAATAGTATAGAGACAAAAATAAGGATAAAAAAAAAAAAAAATAAACTTTTTCAATAGTTTAAGGATGGAAAAACAAATTTTTAGTAAAATTTAAGGATATAAATAAAACATTTTCAATAGTTTAAGGACGAAAAATGAACTTTTCAATAGTTTAGGGACGAAAAATAAATTTCTTAAATTTAGGAATGAAAAACAAACTTTTGGTAAAGTTTAGGAACCAAAATAGTATTTTACCCTTAAATATTAGTTAAATAATTAGATTCATTCTAATAACTTAAATTTTTTTGGTTTTTTTTTTTTTTTTTGAGAATCAATTGGTAAATTTTTATTTTTTTATTGTTAACAATGAAATTGTATTAAATTTGAATGTGCTCCTTCTCATGCTAGACGAAACTGGTTCTGACTTCTGAGTTTAAATTTGACTACACCTAATAGGAAACGAGTCTAATCTATCACCCACCAATACACAAAAAATAACTACTTTAACATTGTTAAAAGAAGGTAATTTACTGAATTATTAAAGTAATTACTTTAAAATATCCAAAAGGGTTCCAATTTCCAAAAGGTGCAATATTGGACCTGTATAATATTTATGCCGCGCTAACATCTGCGAGCAAGCTAAATCAATGAAACAATTAATGAAAATGTTTTCTTGACAAAGTGCTATCATGGTTTATTATTAAATAAAAAAGGACAAATATCTCAGGTAAAAAAAAGAACTTAAATATATATATATATATATATATTTTTTTTTTTTGAGAAGCGACTTAAATATATTTGGATACGGTGTGTTGGTTAATCCATGTTCCAATGTGGATGCTAATCATATTTTTTTGTGAAATTGGATTACTTTCCATCAACTTTTGAAAATAAGAATAAGAGACTATCTTTATAATTCAATCATATTGCCTGCTCTCCTTTATGGGGAAAATCATATTCAAATTTCTTCTCTCCTAGATATTGTTGTATGTATATATATTGAATTATCCACAAAAAAAAAAAAAAAAAAGATGAGAATTTTGAAAACGAAAAGATGTTAATTTTAATACTATCCACCTAATAAAGTTTTCCCTAAAAAGTATCTTTTTGTAGAGAAGATTGAAGAAATGAAACAAGATGGCATGACCTAGTATCAATGATTCAATATGAAACAATTTTTAATTCGTAACTATGGGCATGACTCATGAGGCTATGATACATTTAATACCAATAATTATCGACATTTAACATTGCATCGTCCTTTTTATAGTATGTCAATTTTCAAACCCTCCTTTTATAATTGGTGTTCCCCACAATTTAGTATGACCCACATACTATAAATGGGAGATGCATATCTTGATGCATGAGACACTTCTCATTTAATACAAAGAGGGAATTTCCAAGTTATAATATAAATTGGTTTTCCATATAACTAATGCAGGCAAAGATAACAAATATGTCTTTCAAAAAAACAAAAGATATTGAATATGTTTTATGAAATATTAATAATGGCACATGAAACATTAAAAAAAATTAATGGCACATGAGTAATGCTTTCATAAAAGACTTACCAAAATATCGTTTTGACCTCAAAAAGTAATAAGAATAATAAAAGATCTACCAAAATGAAATGGTTCTTATCTCATGAAAGATGAAACCTATAACCAGAGCCTTAATTCCATTGGAATATGGCATCAATATATTTCTATAAATTCTTTTATGTGCCTCTTGATTACTTACCATATATAACAAGGCTCCATATGTTGCAAGTGCAATTGTAACAGTAGCAAAGTTTCCATAGATGGCTACATTTATTGTCATAGGGCCTATAAGGCTATAATTACAGATCACTAAGTTAGTGAACAAATAAATTATTTTAAAGTACATTTAATAAGTCATTAAATAATAGAAAGCCTAATTTAATTTGAATTTGTGCACGCAAACACACACAGTGCATTTAATACCACAATAAATTTAAATACACAACAAATTTGACAACTATTAAAATGGTAAACTGTAATCAGTGTAAATAAAAGTGACATTGTATTAACTATAATGAAGATCCTAATAATACAAAAAAATTCATAACTTTTGTCATAATTTGTCACGTAGTGATTTATGAGTGGTGGACGTAAGTGAAAAAAAAAAAAAGCTAAATTTGTTGTGTCTATAGCATTATTTTTTAAAACAACAATTAAGAATTATATTATCCTAGAAAACGCATTGCATAATTGCAAAATTTTACATGACTATAGTAATTTAGAATTAGAGATTATAGATTAGACTTTTTTAAATATCTACAATTATTAGGATAAAGAATTTAAAATATACATATCATTTAATTTTGAGGTATAAAACAAACACATCTATTGCCACTCATTGATGTATTATATTTTCATATATCATAATAAACATGTAGGTCTAGTATAATCATCCTGATACGAAATAATTATACTAAAGTTAACACTATATGGATTTTCTTTGTTTAATATTTGTCATTTTTTGAAAAAAAAAATGCATAGGATATTATTTGGTAGACTATGCAAAATTGGATTGCTTCATTTTAGTAAGAAAAATAAGATGGTTTATTGACCTATTTATATACTTACTAATTCTTAACGTAATTTTTGTTATTATTACATAATAAATTTTTAAATGATGATTACATTTTGCAAAGAAATTACTAAAAGTTATATCATTATGAAAACCTATAAAAGGCACAATTAGTTTTTTGAAACATTTGTAGGTTTCAGTTAATTCAACTGGTAAAGTCTCTATAGTTGAATAAGAGATCTGAGATTTAATCCCCGCCTACACCAAAAACCAATTGGTATCTTGGTCTGATGATAAAGAATTATTATCAAGAACGGACACTATAGGTTGAAACCCCACATAGTATTACAATAAATTTTAGGATAAATTACGATTTAAATCTCATAATTAATTTAAGAGTAGTTTCAAATTAAACCTTGTACTTTCAAAAGTTTCTATTAAATCCTACATTTTCGAAAACATTTCAATCCAAATCATAAATCCTTTTTTTATGCTTAAACAAAATGATGTCATGTTGGTTGAATTGAAATAATGTCCATAAATAATGTAAATGTGTGAAATAATCATATAGAATTGTTTGTTTAAACAATTTCCATTAACGGTGTCACTGTAAATAGGTGAATAATTTGAATTTAAATGTTTTCTAAAGTGTAGGGTTTAACTTGAAACTTAAAAAAGTGTGGGGTTTGATTTGAAACTACCTCTAAACTATAGGTTTAAATTTAATTTGTCCTAAAATTTTCATTAAAGTTCTAAGCAAATTTACATTAGTTTCAAATGGGTTGTAAATAATTTCAAATTTGAGGACGTTAAACATAAAATTAGATTGAGATTAAAATTTAATTTGAAACATTTGATACAAATGGATTAACTTACTCATCCTTTTGTTAAGTTTTTACTCAGTTATTAGTTTAGAATTTAGACTAACTAGCCTTAGAGTTAGTCATTCAAGCTTTCTATAGTCGAATCGTGGTCATCCTAGATGGAAGTGTACCAGCTATCCCAGCACTTACCATGGTAACTCTGCAAAATGTTGGCCTAAAACCAAGTGACATTGCATGCTAGGATTGCTCTATATATTAGAAACAATTTAATTTGTATAGGGTAAATTGATAACTGAAAAGTCCAAAACAACTAATCCTCATGCCCAAAGAAAGGTTAGTAAAACTTGTATTTTTATAAAGCCTACAACGCCTCTGTACAAAAAGCATCAATACAGGTCATAAAATATTGACTCTAGACCTACTGATAACTGATAATGAGAAAGTTTAACTCTAAACCAATTTAAAGTTATCTTCCTCAAACCTATTACGTGACGGTTGAAAAGACCGTCTATGTGTAGTTTAATGGACCCCACCATGAATTTAATGAGCGGACCCCACCATGAATGTGAGAGGAAGGAGTACCATTCTCCGTGCTCCGGGAGTACCTAAGAATTACTCCAAAAAGGTATCACTCCTCTTTATAAAAGGGAGTCCATTAACCCAATGTACATCACAACTAGCTAGCCCTTTTCACCATCCTTGCCAACCCTGAATTTCCTTTCCTTCTCTCTCTCACTTCCAACCATGTCGATGCACTTCAATTCTTCCCAGTCTAACCAAATTGGTTTAGGCTTTCAAAACAATTCCATTGATCATGGCCAAATATTTTCACAACAATCGAATTTTGACCTCAATAACCGTGTGCAGCAAGGTGGTGGACTCTTTAGCTCTCATCAGCTAATGGGTGGTACCAATAATGCTAATAACCCCTCCATTGGGCTTCACCAAAACCGTGAGTTCACTTCCCATGTGAACCAGCCGAGTGCTCCTGGTCTAGGCCAACTTGGTCTGGGTCAAAATGAAATGGTTCCCCATGTGAATCGGCCTAGTACTAATAGCATAGGCCAACTTGGTCTGGGTCAACATGAGATGATTTCTCATGTGAATCAGCCAAGTACTAATGGTCTAGGCCAACTGGGTTTTGGCCAACTTGGTCTGTGTCCAACAGTGACTGAAGTGAGAAGAACCTATGTGACACCACAAAGGGTACAAGTCCATAGTGTTGTTGACTATTTTCCAGTCCAAAACCAAGCTCCTGTTGTTCATCAATCTGAGATGAGTATCACTGAGTATAGGACAACTCAACTTCTCACTGCAAACTCAACTAGGGATCGTTTTTTCAGCCCTCCAAATCCAAATGATCAAATCCACATCCAAGGTCAACAACCCAATAGCCTCCAAAGCCTGAATCGTTTGCCTATGTCCAACCAGCAGCAGGTGAATCATCCATTGATCACTGAGAGGGACCCTCAGGGTAATCATTTTCGAAACCCTTTTCAATACCAACACCCCAGTTATTATCAAAGTCATAGTCAGAAATTTAACCAATACCAAAACCCTAGCTTCAATAATCCTAGCCTTATGCAAAACCAACCAGTTTTTGGTAGCAATGTGCAAAACCAATTCTATATCCCTAGTTATAATTTTCAAAACCAACCAAGGAAAGCTACACTCCAGCTTATTGAAGAAGATGAACATTCTGATCATAAGGGCAAAGTCAAAGAGGTTCTTGATGCTGAACCACTGAATTCATATGTGCCAAACACAATGGATCAAGATCCCAAGGAAAACCAACCACCAAATCATACCATTTCGCAAAACCAGTCAGTTGATACAACAAATGCTGCTTCTGATGATTCTGATGATGGTGATGATAATGAAACTGAAGATGACGGCCGCATTCATAGCCTCCCTTGCAAGAAATATGGTCCATACACATGCCCAAAATGCAAGTCTGTGTTCAATACATCACAACTATTTGCAGCTCACGTGGGAACTCATTACAAGGATGAAAGTAGGGCTGAGAAGAGAAAAAGACAAATAGCCAAATACAGGAGGAAAAATCTGCGTCTTGTCCAGGTAGGTGATGCACTTACTGTAGTGCCTGTGTCCTTTGATTTACCACCAAAGAAAAATCGTCCCAAGCAAAAGAATGTGTCTAAGAAAGCAAAAAAGAATTCCGAGGAGGTTGAAGATGAGGATGCAAAAGTGGATTCCGTGGAGGATGAAGAGAAAGATGCAACAATGGCTTCTAAGGAGGTTGAAGAGAAAGACAAGGCTAAGATGCAAGAACAGGCTGCACTTCCAGCATTACTAGACAAGAAGGCCATAATTGCTGTTGTAAAGGATGAGCCTTTGGAGCTGATGGATTAACTCATTGATGTATTAGAGTTGTTCTTGGTGTTTGCCTATCTAGAACTTTATTTTATTTATGCATTAGAGTTGTTCTTAGTGTTTGCCTGTTTGGAACTTCTTATTTATGCATTAGAGCTGTTCTTGGTGTTCAGCTATTTGAAATTTATGATGTGCTAAGTCATGAACTCTAGAGAATTTAATAGAACATCTTTTAACTTTCTTGGAAAAAATATATATTTGTGTGTATGATTTGAATTGTGTTATAAATTCAACTACTGTGTTTTTCTTGATAATTATGAACATTTCTTTTTCTAAGTGTAAATAAGAGGATCCGATGCTCTTCTAAGCATATCATAAGAAGAAAAGGTCGGTGAATATGAGTAGAATTGGCGCAAAAATAAACTTCCATAACCACGTCATGGAAAAGTTCAAAAGAGAAAAATAAAAGAGAATAAATATGATTAATTAATAAAAATGGCAGTGCTAACAACCATTAGTTATATCTTCATTAAAAAGAGAGAGAGAAAATAAATAAATAAATATGATTAGTTAATAAGATTGACGGCGCTAACGACCATTATTTATATCATTATAAAAAAATAAAAATAAAATAAAATAAAATAAGAAGAAGAGAACAAAGAAAATCATATATATATGTAAGGACACAATTCCTTTGCGGCCCAATAATGATGTTGGGCTCGCATATGAAAGATCTCTCACAATATGATTTGTAGAGAGTGGGCTTGAGAGGCTAGCCGTTGGTCATGGGGCGATGCCCGGTCTTGGTTTTAGAGGAATTTATGTAGAAAAAAGGAGTTGGGCTTGAACATTTAAGCCCTAAGGCGTCGCACCCTCTGGGATGGGACTCCTCGGAGTTGATCCGAGGACCATTGAGGTCTTACCCCGGTTACCCAATGATGGACTTTTTCAGTGAAGTCCGGTGTTGTTGAGAGGTTCTGCCTCATGTAGTCTTTCCCTTTCTTTTAGGTGGGATCCCCCCTAGATTTACTTACTTTCTTCTTTTATACTTGTCTGCGTTAACTGTCCTTCGTCCACGTGTAGGGTCAGCCTTTACAAACTGATATTTGTCCCATCAGTCTAATCCCAGAATTGTTGGGGATGGTTGATAAGGCTGCAGAGTACGGCTCTGTCAGGTGCAGAGTCTTATCTGGAAGGGTAGTAAGGATAACTTCCCCCAAGATATTTTAGATCTCCTTACAAATTTGTTCCTATACCAGTTTTACCCCTTTATTCCGATGGGATTTTGGATCTGCCGAGGACTGAACTGTCCTCGGCTGTATTCCAAAAACAGTTGTGCTCTATGTTATCGGGCTTGGGCCATAGCTCTCCTCGGCTTGGGCCTTCGGACTCTCCACGAGCAAATGGGCCTGGCCCATAGATTATTGGGTCCCACAATAGCCCCTCAAAACCCGGCTGTCCAACCTACCGGTTGGAAAGGGGGGTTTTGGCAATGCCGAGCCTTTATTACTGCTCCTTTAATTTAGCCCTCCATTAATGCTGACGGTTTCTCCACCTGCCCAGAAGATATATCGGCTTACAAGGCGCTCCCTTTAATTTGCTCGTGCCCCGCTCCTGCCGTTTGGCTGTCCAAGATGCGCCTTTAATGACTTCCCTTTACGAGACTTATTTATGTCCGACGGTTCATCTGATGAGGTGGGGAAGTGGAACGAACGCACCTTTTGTTTTTCAGATTCTTTTGGAAACCAAAACGAATTTAATACCTTCCATTTTGCCCTCCCTATAAGAAGGCAAGTAGGAGGCCATCACTCTCGTACAGAGACCCTTTTGCCTCTCCTAGATCCGAGATCCTCAGCCCCTCCCCCTTAGCGTTTACTTAACCCAATTGTTATTCACCCAATCAGAATACGTTTACCCTAACGAGTGATGAAGGAGTCATACCCTTCCTCAAAGCACCGTGTTCTAATAAAGCTCGAAATGGCTCGGACAGGGCAAGGGTGGTGGAGACTTAAGATTCATCTCACCTTCCCTTCAGCCAAAATCCGAAGCAGGGATTCATCACGTCCAACTTTCGGCGTGACTGAGTCGAGAATTCCCATCATCATAACCAACCGCTCTCTTATGAGCTCACCTAATATGGCCCCAGCGTGTTAGGAGTCAGGACCGAAGCAGGGACTAAGTGTCTCTGCTTCTTCCTCTCTTCGTTCACTGGTGGCCCTCTCCGCCTCCCTCTCTTAGTCTTCCCAGCACCAGATCCATTCTGGTGCTTTCTCTTCTCCCTCTTTTGCTCCTTTTCTTTCTTTTCATCTCTTCTCTCTTCTTCTCCTCCTTCTTTACTCATGTCCTCCATCTTCCTCATTCATCTCCTTCATCTTCTTCATTGATTTCTTCCTTACTATCTCCTTCTCCTTCATCTCTTTCCAAAGAAGGTTCTTATCGTAATATGAGCAGTATTGAGGCAGGGATTGGAGAGACTTTGAAGACGAGTTTAAAAGACGCCTGACTGTTTACATATCTGTATTGCGGACGTTATCGTTGCTTAGGCAGTTCACATTTTGTATAGGCTTGTTTGAGCCCCTCTTTGTACGTTGTAATAACTTTTCGTATTAATAAAAATTGTTGTTACTTTATTTCGCATGTTCTGTCTTTATGCTTCTTTTTTTTTTTTTTTTTGCAAACGCTGCTCGGCACAATAATACAGCATTTGAATCAATGATAACTAAAGCCAAAATACTGGCTAATAAAAAGATGTCACCATAACTTTAATAGAATTGTTTGACATAGCAATGCGTACCTGTAAATAGCGATACTTGCCCGAAACAAAGCCAAGATTAGAACTGGATGTTCTCCGTGGTGTAGGAGGTAATTATTCGAAGGCATATCACCCGCAAAAATGAACAGCCCCCGTAGGCTGCCGAGTAGCGGAGCGTCCCGCCATCATCCTAACACTCTTATTGGCCTTAACATTTTACAGTATCTGGGCCGAGGACTTTCCCTATCCGAGCAGTTGGTTTCCCCATAGGTTTGAGTCCGAGGACCATGCAAGGCCTTGGTTCTGTCCAAAACTTGTAATTTTTATTTTTTGTACTTGGTTTCCCCATAGGCTTGAGTCCGAGGACCATGCAAGGCCTTGGTTCTGTCCAAAACTTGTAATTTTTATTTTTTGTACTTGGTTTCCCCATAGGCTTGAGTCCGAGGACCATGCAAGGCCTTGGTTCTGTCCTTGGGCCCCTATGCTGAACGGGCCTGGGCCGCGAATTTACTGGGCCCATAAATTAGGGGGTATTTCCGTAGTCTTAGGTCACGCGGTACTTTTTGGCGTCCCAGTGTTCGAGGCGCGCCTTCACGAGGCTCCTTTAATCTCAGGGTTGCAGACGGCATTGGAAATCGAGCCGGAGACATTTTGTCTGTAGCGTTCCTTGGGACGCTGCGTGAATTAAATGCCACCACCTTATCTTTTAAATAAATAGGAGAGAAAGTTGCTTTACCTTCACACAAATCCTTCAGTCTCCTCTCCTAGTGCATCATGTTTGAGGCGTGGGTTGGGGCAAAGGAACTCTCTCCGCCACAAAGGCGCCGTGTCCTCCTGAGACTCCAGATAGTGAGGTACGGGCAAAGGCGGCATAAATTCAAGAGAATATTCCAGTTCGACAGAGGGGAAAGGGTGTTTCTCCCTCTTTTAGTCAAAATCCGAAGCAGGTTCTGTTCACGCCAGGATTTTGGTGTGTCAGAAGAAAGATTCTCCGCCATCAGCGCCTCTGCCTTGTTGCAGACAAATTTTTGGTGAAGGCTCCTCAACTTCCGGCTCCCTGCACCTTTCCTTCTGCGGTGCAGGCCCCGAGCTGGGTTCTTTTGCTGCCCGAGTTATGGGCATGCAAAAGCATTGAGGAAGAACAAAGTCCTGAAGGAGTAGCCACCCTCTCATCTGTGCTTCTTCTTCGGCTTTACCTTCATTCTCTTGTATTTTTCTTTTCACTTATGTAGTTAGCTTCAGCATAAGCTTCTCTCAGCTTTTCATTGTACACTGTACTATTTCTTTGTCTTAGTAAAAGATGAGTTTGTTTCTTTCTAAATATTTTTCTTTTCTGCAACAACTACTTAGTGCATGGACATTAAATATACGCTCGTCTCTAATAATACTTGGATGCCTTAAAATCAATTCCTACTAGTTTAAACTTTATCGATGTTATCAAGTATCACAATGGCAATTCTCAATAAATTAAACTCTTGAAACTAACCGGAGTAATGGCTGAGCGCTGAGCGATGCATGCAAAACAAATGTCCGAGAACGATGATCTCTGAATAATTCGTCCGAGAGGGTAGCCGAGTAGAGAGGGATTTCGATTGTGTTTTTTGGTAATATATTGCACTATATTACATCAATCCCTTTGGTATCGGGGATCCGAGGGTAGACTGGAAAATCCGTGCAGTTTAGGGATTAACCCAACTGTTAACGGGGAGTTCTTCTCGGATGGATTTTAAGGTTCATGCAATCAGTTTTCCTTTTAAGTAGTTGGTTTCCCCATAGGCTTGAGTCCGAGGACCATGCAAGGCCTTGGTTCTGTCCAAAACTTGTGAGATTTCTTTTAAGTAGTTGGTTTCCCCATAGGCTTGAGTCCGAGGATCATGCAAGGCCTTGGTTCTGTCCAAAACTTGTGAGATTTCTTTTAAGTAGTTGGTTTCCCCATAGGCTTGAGTCCGAGGACCATGCAAGGCCTTGGTTCTGTCCAAAACTTGTGAGATTTCTTTTAAGTACTTGGTTTCCCCATAGGCTTGAGTCCGAGGACCATGCAAGGCCTTGGTTCTGTCCAAAACTTGTGAGATTTCTTTTAAGTAGTTGGTTTTCCCATAGGCTTGAGTCCGAGGACCATGCAAGGCCTTGGTTCTGTCCAAAACTTGTGAGATTTCTTTTAAGTAGTTGGTTTCCCCATAGGCTTGAATCCGAGGACCATGCAAGGCCTTGGTTCTGTCCAAAACTTGTGAGATTTCTTTTAAGTAGTTGGTTTCCCCATAGGCTTGAGTCCGAGGACCATGCAAGGCCTTGGTTCTGTCCAAAACTTGTGAGATTTCTTTTTTTTGTAGTTGGTTTCCCCATAAGCTTGAGTCCGAGGACCATGCAAGGCCTTGGTTCTGTCCAAAACTTGTGAGATTTCTTTTAAGTAGTTGGTTTCCCCATAGGCTTGAGTCCGAGGACCATGCAAGGCCTTGGTTCTGTCCAAAACTTGTGAGATTTCTTTTAAGTACTTGGTTTCCCCATAGGCTTGAGTCCGAGGACCATGCAAGGCCTTGGTTCTGTCCAAAACTTGTGAAATTTCTTTTAAGTAGTTGGTTTTCCCATAGGCTTGAGTCCGAGGACCATGCAAGGCCTTGGTTCTGTCCAAAACTTGTGAGATTTCTTTTAAGTAGTTGGTTTCCCCATAGGCTTGAATCCGAGGACCATGCAAGGCCTTGGTTCTGTCCAAAACTTGTGAGATTTCTTTTAAGTAGTTGGTTTCCCTATAGGCTTGAGTCCGAGGACCATGCAAGGCCTTGATTCTGTCCAAAACTTGTGAGATTTCTTTTTTTTGTAGTTGGTTTCCCCATAAGCTTGAGTCCGAGGACCATGCAAGGCCTTGGTTCTGTCCAAAACTTGTGAGATTTCTTTTAAGTAGTTGGTTTCCCCATAGGCTTGAGTCCGAGGACCATGCAAGGCCTTGGTTCTGTCCAAAACTTGTGAGATTTCTTTTAAGTAGTTGGTTTCCCCATAGGCTTGAGTCCGAGGACCATGCAAGGCCTTGGTTCTGTCCAAAACTTGTGAGATTTCTTTTTTTTGTAGTTGGTTTCCCCATAGGCTTAAGTCCGAGGACCATGCAAGGCCTTGGTTCTGTCCAAAACTTGTGAGATTTCTTTTAAGTAGTTGGTTTCCCCATAAGCTTGAGTCCGAGGACCATGCAAGGCCTTGGTTCTGTCCAAAACTTGTGAGATTTCTTTTAAGTAGTTGGTTTCCCCATAGGCTTGAGTCCGAGGACCATGCAAGGCCTTGGTTCTGTCCAAAACTTGTGAGATTTCTTTTAAGTAGTTGGTTTCCCCATAGGCTTGAGTCCGAGGACCATGCAAGGCCTTGGTTCTGTCCAAAACTTGTGAGATTTCTTTTAAGTAGTTGGTTTCCCCATAGGCTTAAGTCCGAGGACCATGCAAGGCCTTGGTTCTGTCCAAAACTTGTAGGATTTTTTTTTATTTGGTTTATTTTTCGACCATAAGCCCCTATACCAGGGCGGGGAAAGTTGACTTGAGGCCGGAAGCCCCTAGAGATGCCCACGCCCTTGGCACCGCAAGGCGTAGCCCCTAGCAGAAGTTTATGCTGGAGCAGCAACTGTATGTCGTCGGAAACGGAGGAGCTTTCGCAGATTCCCATTTGACAGAGGCTTGACTCTGCCATCCCCTGTGCCAACGCGCGAGCCTTCCCACAGACGGCGCCAATTGTAAGGACACAATTCCTTTGCGGCCCAATAATGATGTTGGGCTCGCATATGAAAGATCTCTCACAATATGATTTGTAGAGAGTGGGCTTGAAAGGCTAGCCGTTGGTCACGGGGCGATGCCCGGTCTTGGTTTTAGAGGAATTTATGTAGAAAAAAGGAGTTGGGCTTGAACATTTAAGCCCTAAGGCGTCGCACCCTCTGGGATGGGACTCCTCGGAGTTGATCCGAGGACCATTGAGGTCTTACCCCGGTTACCCAATGATGGACTTTTTCAGTGAAGTCCGGTGTTGTTGAGAGGTTCTGCCCCATGTAGTCTTTCCCTTTCTTTTAGGTGGGATCCCCCCTAGATTTACTTACTTTCTTCTTTTATACTTGTCTGCGTTAACTGTCCTTCGTCCACGTGTAGGGTCAGTCTTTACAAACTGATATTTGTCCCATCAGTCTAATCCCAGAATTGTTGGGGATGGTTGATAAGGCTGCAGAGTACGGCTCTGTCAGGTGCAGAGTCTTATCTGGAAGGGTAGTAAGGATAACTTCCCCCAAGATATTTTAGATCTCCTTACAAATTTGTTCCTATACCAGTTTTACCCCTTTATTCCGATGGGATTTTGGATCTGCCGAGGACTGAACTGTCCTCGGCTGTATTCCAAAAACAGTTGTGCTCTATGTTATCGGGCTTGGGCCATAGCTCTCCTCGGCCTGGGCCTTCGGACTCTCCACGAGCAAATGGGCCTGGCCCATAGATTATTGGGCCCCACAATATATATTAGTCATTGTAATTAATTAGCGACAATTTTGTTGTTTCTTCACAAACATGAACATTTATTTTTCTAATTTTTTTTTTTTGAGAGTTTCAACCTATGGCGTCCGCTCCTGATGATAGCTCTTTATCATCAGACCAAGACACCAATCAGTTTTTGGTGTAGGCGGGGATTGAACCCCAGATCTCTTATACAACCATCAGAGACTTTACCAGTTGAGCTAACTAGAACCCACTTTTATTTTTCTAATTATAAATAAGGGGATTTGAATCATTTGATCTTACAAGCATATTACAAGGGGAGGGAGCCGGGGAAGAGATTTTTTTTTTTTTTTTGTGTTAAGAAAGAGATTATTGAACATAAGTAAAATTGGTGCGAAAATGAACTTCCATAACCACGTCTTCAAAAAGTCTGAAAGAAGAAAACAAAGAGAGTAAGTATAATTAATTAATAAAATTGGTGGTGTTAACTATCATTAATTATATCTTTATAAAAAGGAGGAAAAATCAATGCCATCTTTTAAAAATAAAAGGAGGAAAGATTTTTTTTTTTTTTTTTTGAAGTAAGAAAAATGCATTGTAATTAAGTGGTGACCATTGTGTTGTTTCTTCGCAATCATGAACATTTCATTTTCTTAGCCTTCATTTGGATAGCGTCTGCGTTAGGCCACGACTGGCATTTTGCATTTTTATGTGGGTCCCGTGCACTGTTCACGGGACTCGCAAGTACTTTTTCAGCAAAAACAACTTTAAAATTGGGTCACACGGCACTATTCAAATATTTAAAAATTATTTTACTACAGTGTTTTCAGTTTTCAGTAATAAGCAGTATCCAAACAGACCCTTAGTATAAATAAGGAGATTCAATTTATAAGAATATTATAAGAAGAAAAGATTGTTGATTATGAGTGGAATTGGCGTGAAAATGAACTTCCATAACTATGTTATAGAAAAGTCCAAAAGAGAAAGAAAAAAATAGAATAAGTATGATTAATTAATAAAATTGGCGGCATTAACCATTATCAGTTATATCTTCATTTAATAAAAAGGAAAAATCAACCCAAAAAAAACCCAATGCCATCTTGAGCCAATTTACCTGATTTTAAGATGAAAAGAGAGGAAATAGTTTTAGTTTTTTTTTTTTTTTTTTTTTTTTTTTTTTTTTTTTTTTTCAGAAGGGCATTGCAATTAAATAGCGACTATTGTGTTTTTTCTTAACAATCATGAAATTTCTTTTTCTAACTATAAATAAGGGTCCTCTCAAAAAAAAGCTATAAATAAGGGGATTCAATGCTCTACATATTTTATGAAGAGTGACGTGGGAAACAACGCTAATAAAAAAAAATTGGCAGCATTAACCATTATCAGTTATATCTTCATTTAATAAAAAGGAAAAATCAACCAAAAAAAAACCCAATGCCATCTTGAGCCAATTTACCTGATTTTAAGATGAAAAGAGAGGAAACAGTTTTTTTTTTTTTTTTTTTTTTTTCAAAAGGGCATTGCAATTAAATAGCAAATATTGTGTTTTTTCTTAACAATCATGAAATTTCTTTTTCTAACTATAAATAAGGGTCCTCTCAAAAAAAAGCTATAAGTAAGGGGATTCAATGCTGTACATATTTTATGAAGAGTGACACGGGAAACAACGTTAATAAAAAAAAAACAATATAATATATATGTTTCCCATGTCACTCTTCATAAGACTAGTACTAGTACTAATACTTAGTGTGTGTGTTAAAATACTTAATATTCTCAAAAAAAAAAAAAAAAAAAGTTGAGAGTTGAGAGTTGAGAGTTGAGACATGATGGATTTGCCTCGTGGTATGTCAGCAATTGGGTCTATAAAATCAAGACTCGAGTAGATGGATCAGTGAAACGCTACAAAACTCACTCGGTTGCCAAGGACTTTACTCAAGAATATGGTTTTGACTTTGTGGATACTTTTGCTCCTATTTATAAACTAAATTCAGTTAAATCATTACTTGCAGTTTCTAATAGCATGTTAATAGAAGCCACAGAAAAGTAACTCTAATAGTAAGCATGTTAAAATATTAAAAAATAATAATAATAATAATAATAATAATAATAAAAAAGAGATGAAAGAGAGACAGAACACAAAGGATTAATTGTCTACATCCACAACGGAAAGCCTTAAACGACTACGTAATAACCATTGAACTCACTATATTACAATTTACTCATTTAAAGGTATTCATAGAATACTAACCCTTTGCTAATCCTAAAGCAGGCCTAAAGTTAATACTACCATACAAATAGGACAAGGATAATACAATCAGCTTCGATCAGCTGGACTCATATTTCTAACTACTACATCGATCACCAACCCCTGTTGAACCCAAATAAAACTAACAAAGCTGTAAAGTCTTTAAAAAAAAAAACAAACAAACAAAACAAAATAACCTTTTTTTTTTTTTGAGGGACCCTGAAATGTCACTCTTATGTTCTTATATATCAATGACCTTCCAGGGTGTGACTCTTTCCTCCAAAAAATTCACTCTAATGCAAAACTGAGGAGATTCTAAGCAGCATTTTATATATATATATATATATATATATATATATATTTATATATATATGTTTCAAGAAATGCAACTTTTGTGAAGGGTGATATATAATGCTAAGATCATCACCCAAGGCCAGAATTCCAAGAATGCTGGAAACCTCAGAAATTGCTGGTATTTGCCAAAAAGTAAATCATCTTTCCTATCAGATTACAGATCTTCTCCAGATATATTGGCATATAGCTGCTTCGCAGTCCATGTTACTTCGGCTAGGCTTCTTAGAGGAGCTGCAATCTCATCTGCAATTGTCATCAAAAGAACTCTGCATTCTGCAACAGAAAGCGAGTGTCTTCACTTCAGCAACAGACCAAAAGTTTTATGCATTGACTAAAGCTGCACTACATGCTGCAAATAAGTCTGATAAATTCTCACATGGTTCAAACTTAGAATCACATGCTCTAATACCATGAAGAATTATCACTTATCTCCAAAGTTTAAGTTATTAGGAAATGGTGAATTTAATTGTTTAATCATTATTCTAAAAAGGTCCAAATATGCCGTGTGTTCTTCTCAGCTAGAAACTTGGGACCTCACTAGCCACCACCTAGGAGAGATAAGCGGTGAAAAATAATATGATAAAAATGATTGTAAGCTAGTTGGGAGAAGGCAATAAGTTTTCTATAAGTTGGAGTGGGTAAATTACGGATCCAGATCAACCATTCTGGATTTAGAATCCCCAAGTGTGCCCATCTAGTTTGGATTAGGCACAAGTTAATGCACCACAAGAATACGCATTGATATGGATGGGAACACACATATATGAATATGAATTTAACACCTAAATACAGAGGAGAAAAAATAATGTAATGCCTGTAAGATAAAAATAAAAACATCATACAACAAGATCCTAAAATATTAGGACCCATTGACCAACTATATGACTGTAAAAGAAAGGACAAGGTGATCAATAGTTTCTTTCCTAATAATGGATGCTAAGAAGTACCTCTCAAAATAAATAGAAGGATTCCTAGAAGCAACTTTTGTGCACTTGGACACTAGCATCATTACAATAAATTGTGTATGAACAGATTCTTTTTCTATTTCAGATGTAAGTTCAATTATAAAAATTATTTGTGATTATAAGGGGCTAACCTGAGATTTTGCTGAAATTGAGCAGACACATTGAGGCAAGGATCTTATGCTCAATCTTCTCACCTTTCTCTAGGCTTTCTTTCAGCCCAGAGATGAGAGCTGAGAAGGCAGATAGCTGGAACTCAGCATCAGGTAGTGAAGAAAGTGCACAGCTCAACCATGCCACGGTGGTTAGGCAGACCCTTACCATGTCCAAATTTCCAGAGGCTAAACATTTAGAAATGGTGTCTAAGAGTGACTTTTTCCCATTACTAAGCAGTGCAACTGACAAGTTCCTCAACCACTCTTCGTTCTCCTGCTCTTCATCATCCTATATTTGAATCAGAATACAAAAGAATACTTTCAGTCATTCAAATATAAGTGACCATTTAAAAGATTGCAAGTTTATAAGTTTATTGCCATTTAAATATGTAATTCACAAGTTAAGGCTCAAGTTTACTATAAAAGATTCTTCCAAATTTCTACATCAGATCCAGTTTAATAATAGACTGTCAAAACAATTTTGTGCAGGTGGAGACATGTATAAGAGATACTATGCTGAAAGAAATGCCAAATCAGCTCTATTGCCTTCAAATTCATTTTTCCATTATAAACAAGAGTTCTCTCCTTCACCCCCCCTCCCCCCCCCCCCCCCCCCCCAACACATGGTGGATTACAAAGTCTATGTTTCATTAAATTGGAAGAATCTTTAAAGGTTGATTTTGATATGCATTATAGCATGCACTTCATGACCAGTTTGAGATGAGAGAATAAGTTAACAATTTAAATCCAGCTTAACCTTACATAGGGGTCAAGATTTAGGAAATTGTATTTTTTCTTCTGGTAGAAATTACCTTCAACTGTAAAGAATATATGAGAAAACAGATAATAAGAAAACCTGGACAAGTATCATTAGCAATTAAAGAAAAAATGTGAGAGACAGAGGTCAAACTGTACCCATGAAATAGTGTCATCGACTAATAAATTCTCGTCTTCATTTTCAAGAGAATTCACTTCACAGCTATCTTCAAATCCTGTTTGCTTTAGGATCCAACTCTCTGTCAATAACTTCCCAGAGAATGAAAAACGCCCTCCTAAGATATGAAGTGCTCTGCAACACTTTTCTCGAACTTTCTTATTTACTAAGCTATCTTCAAGAGCCACTGCAATGGCATCAATTGCCTCCTCTCTATATATGCTTTGTTTCTGAGGTTCTACCTGCAACCACCCGGTTGTCTCAGCCAACATTTTTTTAAGCCCTCAGACACAGAAAATATCCACTGATTAGCAGAGACATGAGTGCCAGGGAATACTTTTCTAACCTTCAATTGTTAAAAGCACCCTTCAAATGCTTAGTGCAAAGACAAGAATTATGATAAATAACCATGTTTTGTCATGCTTTCTGTCAAATATGCAACAATCAAACTCATTTTCTGTACAAGATTATACATTAGTTTCCCCTTGATGAACCTGGCCTTAAGTTCCTTTCAACATTGCCTACATCCATGAATACAGAGATATTGAAGTAGGAATTTCTACAGTTAACTTTTCTATGTATTTTTAAGCATGGAAGGATGTCATCACAGTCCAACTATATATAGAGAGTATTTTCAGGTTCATATTAACTTGGCCAAAGTTTTCAGGTCAGAATCAAAGAAATTGACATGGAAATAAGAAAAAAATTGCAGAGAACAAAGATTAAACTAGGAAAAAAATAAATAAATAAAACCTCTGTGAACTATAGGAGCATACCAGAAGATCCAAGTGTAACAGAAGTACAGCAACCAGAGGTCTGTGCTCCTTTGGAGAACTCTGAAGATAAAAAAGTAGAACATGCAGGGTATTCACTATCCCTTCATTCAGCAAGCCACTCAGAAATAAATTAACATCTTTCCTCCTGCAATGACAAAGACCACATGCTTCAACAACCACTCCGAACTTGACACGCAATTAATTAGCACACTGGCAGAGCCCTAAAGAAGAGACCTAATAATATACCAGGTCAAAGTATGCGATGCCTTGTATCAATAAATATTTCAACTGAAATTTCTTTCATCAAAAATTTTTTTTACTATTGTCAAAAGGTTTTTAACTTCCGGAAAATTCTTCTGGACTATGTGTATGTAATTTAAAACCAATTAAGGTCATGTAGTGCTATGTTTGTTTTTTCTCAAGAACATTTCTAGGTAAATGTTTCCCCACCTTGTTATCCATTTCAACTTTTCTTTCCAACAATTCTACAAATTTGTTAAAACTTAATAGAAACTTTGAAACCAGGACAACTGATCGATTTTAGATTATATGATCCTTAATTTCCATATTAAATGCATACTAAGAAATCTAATTCAGTCATTAGTCCATGTTTAGAACTTCCCTTTCAAATGTGTCTTTACTAAATCCCCATTGATGTTTCTTGTCATTACAGGAGCACAATAATCTTTGACATGATAAAATGGCGGTGCAAATCATAAAACAAGAAGTGGACATTTACATAACCAATAAGAAGCAAGATGATGAAGAAGCAACCAAAAAGGCTCTGGCAAAATTGACTACCAACAATTAAAAATTACACACCTTTCCAGGCAAACCAGTTCAGTTAACAATGAAACTGCATTCATTATCATCTTAACCTGCTTGCTCTGAAGTAGCTCCAGAAGACACCGTTTGTTAATATTTCTTGCTATCTGATTTCTGCAACTTGCATCTGCTTCAATACAATAGGACAATAGTGCTGCTGCATGTGCTTTCTCCTCCATCTTTCCCAATTCGAACCTTTGAAGAAGAAAATGCAAGCCACCAAGTGATATAAGATGTTTGCCATTTGTTCTTTTCCCCTCTTCACTGAAAGCTGTGAGAAGCTGCTCTAATATGACAATAATAGTTTCATCCAAGTGTCTAAGACCATGTTCTCCTGAGTTTTCCATTACTTGAGAGGAAAAATCCAAGAGATCCCTACAATATTCCAATCTCCAATTGTCAATTACACGCTTCAGAACAAAATTGGTAAGTGGCACAGCAACATATTCCAAAGTTGTTCCTGTTACTGGACATGTTCTGTTTCCCTTATCAAACCATGCCTTGGCAGCCACTCGTTCAAAGGTTTGACCTGTCTCTAGGGTCACTGGATCTTCAAACAACTGTCCAGTAAGTGGGCAAATGAAGTCTTGAGGAATGCTTGAGAAAAACGAAAGTTCATCAAAGTATTCATGACTTTCTTGTAACTCTGTGCCAAGAAAATGTAAAAGTTAACAATGGATTAAAATTTTAGTTTAAAAGGAGAATCTTTCCTAAAAAAATGGTACCTTTTAACTCACCCTGAAGAGAGGAACTTATTCTGATTGGCTGCACTTAAAAGACAATAAGTTAATGAAGTAACTATCAGAAACTAATAACAGAACAATGAGAACATAATTATGAAATAGAAACGGTTGAGAATTCAGTACATTTACAACTGAGCAGGAAGTTGATGCCTCACTGGAATTGAAAAAGGAAGAAGCACCAAGATCAACAGAACATTCACTTTGTTGCAGTTCAAAAATAGATTTCGCTAGCCTTTTGAGTGTAAGTTCATCTATTTCTTTTGTATGTGCTTCTGCATGAGGCATTTTGCTATTGCCTGTAGTTTCTTGCCATATAGTAGAGTCACCAAATTCATCATCAAGATTACTTTTGGGTGAAGCACTCAACCCATGCAACATCCATCCTTCATCAGCTACCGATGAGAATTCAGTTTCCTACAAAAATGTTAAGCTTCTTGTGAGCATTAACTTACTCTGTCTGTGTATGTGTGAGAGAGACAGAGAGAGAAAGACCTTTCTTGCATGTAAAAAAAGAAGTGAAATTTGATGAGAGGATCATTATTTTGTTGAAGAAAAAATATTATCTCATATCTGCCAATACAGCAGTTAGTAGACAGAGAACCAAGGATGCTAACATCTATCAATCATAGAATAACATGCAAAATGATTTATTATGTACCATCTTGACATTTAGGGAAAAACTGCAATAGCCAAGCAACTGACAACAGAAATCAAGCTAAAAATGGCCAGAAACTAGCACAAAACTTTTCTGATGGGCAAACCAGATTTAATAAAATCTTTCACTAATACAAAATTCCTGCAGTTCCTTTAGATTATTTGTGGCATAATGGCAGGTAAGTATGCAACACATGAAGCAGATTATAGTACAAGAGAAAATAAAAGGTAGCAATGCTAAATACTCCGAAAGCTGTTAAAGAAAAAGTGATAATTTTTTTACCAAAAAAACAGAAAGATACTCACATTTTAAAGTAGGCAAACGAGATACTCCTTAAATGTTGTTTTATGTGCTTGTTGAAAGGATCCGGTCATAATTTCTTATTAGCTAAAACAGAAATAATGTAAAGAAAAAGAATTAAAGACAATAATGTTAAAAAAAGTCACTCACAGAAAGGAATGCATCATCCAGCACACTCTTGCATGAATCTTCTTCAAGATCACGATCTGAATATTTAACTGCTTCAGAAGAGTACGTTAATGTTTCTTTAACAAGAACAGAATCACCAATACTTCTTGTACAATCATCAATATTCTCTGCCTCCCCACTATCTTCAGCTTCATTAACTCCTGCTTTAGTAGAAGACATAAACACAGCATCATACAGTCTTTTGCTGACCATAGGCTGAGGAGAGAATGGACCACTTGAACTAGATAACTCTGAAGACTGACTAAATGAACTTCCCTGCCGAGCTCCCCAAAGAGTGACTGATGGGATGTCAATGGAAGGAACAGAAGGAGCTTCAACCCCTTCTGTGAGCCAATCCTTGTAGTAAACTGCAAACTGATAAGTACCAGAATCCAGAATTTCATTATACACTTTTTCAAGAAGCTTCAGTTTCCTTGTCCTTCTTAGTGTATCTGCTAGAGAATCAGCTTCTTTGTTGTACCAATCCTTCAAATGTGAAAGATGTGGAAGAAACAGATAGTCCCATAGTTCAGGCAACAGCATTGTTCGTGCCTGAAAAGGTGAACTACAAAATACTTGCAAAAGATGCTGTGCTGAAAACCTGTCTTTCTTCTGTAACTTATATATCACACTCAGGTAGAGATGAGCACAAGCTGACAACTTAGCAGTAGGAATTTCAGATGTGAACCCATCCTTCAAATTATTTGAATTTAACCCCGTAATCTCCCTCAGCTGAAACGAAGCCTTTTTCATGTCCTTAGCACTTGAAGAGTCCTCAGCAGCTTTTTCTACTGTTTCAATTGCTTTCTCAAGGCTGGCCATGACATTGCTCTCAGTACTTTGCCCTTGTTCAAAATTAATAAGGGAAGAGAAGCAGTTGTGACGGAGCATTGTCCGAAAATCTTCATCATTTAGAAAGCGTTTGATATATCCATTTAGGATGGAAACTATGGCTTGGATAGCAACTTCATCAAGAGCAGGTTCAGAAATTAGTTGTACAAAATTATCACGATTTTGAGTCTGATTATCTTCAAAGCTTTTACTATTCTCTGAACCCCTATTAGATGTGTTATAAGAGGTTGTGGTGGGCTTTTTAATGCTTTTCTTCTTGTTAGCAATAAAACTCGTATGTCCAAGCAGCTGTATTCTCAAATTGTAGTCATGCCTCTTGTCACCTTTTGTCTGCATGCCTAACCTCTCTTTGTGTACTTCCTTTTCCCTGGCTCCAATAGAATGCTTATCTTTCCCTACATCTGACCTATACATTTTATCTGAATATATATCCCTAAATCTCTCAGTATTATGCTTACCAACCTCATCTATTTCATTTCGTGACATATCTTTTGATAAATTAGCACTAATTCCTTTACCTTCCTTTATATCTCTAAAAAGTCTCTCCCTAGTTTCGTTCTTCAATTTTTCATCATTTTTCTCTTTTCTAACTGGACTATCCCTAGGTCTTGGATCCCTAACATCATCACTTGATGATGATTCCCCTCTTGGACTGTATCGAGCTACATCAGACCTTGCGCTGCCTGTCCTACTCCTGTGACCCAATGTTGAATCACTCTTGACTGAATCTCGGAAAGTGTAGAATGACATACGTGCACCAACTGCTTTGGAGGATGAACTTGACCTATTCATTGATCTTCTTTTAAACCCTTCCTCTGCAAGAAGCTCCTCCAAAGATGATTCCATTTTCCACTGATATTAGAACCTCGTCCTCTACACCAGATCCACAAGGAAAGATGAATGAATAGTACTGTGAAAAATACATGCATACACACATGAGTTGATATTAAATCTCTTCTTTAGATGAAAGAATGTTTATTAACCAAGAAAATCCAGACAGGGTCAAATTTTGCTACCAAAAGTGAGGAAGAAAAATATCATCTTGAAATTACTCATTTAAGACTAACTACAAGCAGATTTGTTGCAATGAAGGTTTAATCCATCAAATGCTAAATTTACTTTGAAGTTGCCATATAACCTACCTATAATATCATTCATGTAATATGAAGCAAAGTTCTCTGAATCCTGTACCTTAAAATTACTTTAGAATTTGCATAATATCATGAAAATTGGAGGAAAATAATGAAGCTAGAGTCTACTGCATAATCCAATCCTCCCTACTTTATTAGTTCCATGTTACAATTCAAAACCAAAATAACTTGAACATATTTAGAAGCCTATAATTGAACCTATTGAACTCAAATAATACCATATTCTCTCTGATTCATCAATTTAGAACCAAAAAAAAAAAAAAAAAAAACAGCTAAAAAATAAAAGAAGAGAAAAGGAGTTATAGAGAGGCTAAAAGTCTACTTTGTGAACATTTTTCTTTTTTACCATTTTGAGCTTCTTTTAACAACAGTAAGGACCACAGAATTCAACTACTATTCATTAACATCCAGTAATTTCTTTCAACACAGATCCACTAAATCATTAGCATAGAAAACTATACAAATATACAACACACACCATGCCAAAAAAATGTCACTTGTATACCTTTTTAGCTCCTTTTTATAAAGCACTGCAGAGACCACAAAAGTTCACGCAAAACCCAATTCTTCAAATGCTAGCCAAGGCCATTTTTTTTGTAGGAATTTCCCTACTCAATGAAGTTTCCACTACAAAAACCTCAAAAACTCAAACTGGGTATTTTTTTTTCACAGCTGTGGATTTGATCGATGTTTCTTAGAGAAGAAACAAGGAATATGGAGGAATCTTGGGAGAAGAGAAAAAAAGAAGAATGTAATGTTGGAGATGCTGGTGAGGAAAAGACATGAGAGAAGTATAAAAAGGACTGCAAAGCAAGATAAAAGACAAAAACAAGTGGAGGAGAAAGTGATGGAGGTGGAGAATTGTAGCAATAGGGCAACATGGCGAGTGACAGTAGCTTATTATGGAGGGAGACAAACGAAAGTTGACAAATGAAAACAGTGTGTTTTGAAGAAATGGAGGTTTGGTGTGTGTGTTTTTTCTGACTGTTTCAATGTCCAATTGTTTTTGCTTGTGTACGTGTTTTTGTTTTTATTTTTGCACTTCAAAAAGGCTCTTTGGTGTTGCCAAACGTAACTGTTTCAACTGCCGTCCTTTCTCTCTCTCCCTCTCGAGTCTCTGGTGGGAAAAAGATTTAGTAGTAAGGGTGTCACTGTCATATTTTTCTACTACCATTCAAACTCTTGCATTATTCCACTATTCCTAGCTATTTATAAGTATTCTATGACATTTGGCATGGGTGGTGAGTTTAATAGACTTAAGAGGAAATGTACTAAAGTCGAAGGTTTCAAATGCATGTCCTTAAACTTGAAGGTCTCAAATTTTATCGACCACATTATCCTTCTTGCTAGCATCTTGGGTCATTTCATGGGATTCCTCCCTATAATAATTCAGTGTGTATGGGATGGGAAATTACATATACTTGAAGGAATAGTCAAATACTTAAAGAACTTTGGACACTCTTATTTGTCCCAAAAAAAAAAAAAGTCTTATAAACAAATAAATAGTGGAATAGTTTTGAGAATACGGGGGCCTAAGCCCAATCTATCTGCTTAAGTAATTTGAATGGGGTCAATGGAATTGTTCATTTTTTAAAGTGGCTGAATTTTCATTTAAACAGGGTGAAAACTCAGCCAATTTACTGTGGCTGATGTCTCAGCACCGTATTTTTATTTTTTTAATCATTTGTTAAGGTTACTTCACCAGTTCACTGTTAATGAAAGTCCAGATAGTTGAAAAGGCAAAATTGAACTTCCAAGGTTTAGTCGAATGTTAAGCTTTGCGGGGCTATTGACCCAGCAAATGCCCCACCTCAGCATATATATATATATATATATATATATATATATATATATATATGTATATGTATGTATGTAGTATGAATTTCAGATGATTGTATGGTTGAGGTGGATAACAAACACCTGCTATAAAAATAGAGCAAACTTCATTGATACATTGCTATAAACTTGGACCCTAATAGATCTATCATCTCACTCAAATTCAATGTGGCAAATCTAAGACTACCTTGAGTTTGGAGAAAAGCATATAGAAGCGACCAAGAGAAAGGGACATAGTGAAGATATTGGAAATAGGTCAAGAGAAAGGGACGTAGTGAACATATTGGAAATAGGTTGAAGTGGGAGAAGGTCGTGAAGGAGATGATGACGAATAAAGTAGAACAAAGTTTCTCTCCAAACTCCTTCAAACTAGTTTGGAGAAAAACTTTTCAAACTTCTAATTTATCTCTTTTTTTTGTGTGAATTTTGAAAATTTAACTGTTGAATTTCGTGTTCCTTATGTTCTTAACATGCATATCAAATTTCGTTCAAATTGGATATTATTTACTATTCGATCGATAAACTTATTTTTTATACACAATTTTAGATCATAAAAATTTGAAATTTTAACATTGGTTTGATGAGATAGCAATTGATCTTTGATCTTCTTGAAATTTTACATGCATGAAGAATATAATAAAAACATGTAATCAAACGGTTAGATTTTCAAAATTCACACTCAATATAGAGATATATGAGGAGTTTGTAGAATATCTCTCCAAACTAATTTGGAGAGAAACTTTGTTCAATAAAGTGACAATTAATCTCAATATGCTTTGCACATTCATGGAAGACATTGTTGTGAGTGATTTGAATAGCACTATAATTATTACAATAAATCAAAGTGGCAGTAAAAATAAGGACTCAATTTAAGGTGTTGAGGATGAAAATATCCATGTTTATGAGGTAACCGGTGAATATCAATCACCACCACAAAAGCCAATGACAACCAAAGTCGTCATCACCAAACTCCAAATTCATCACCTTAAATACACAAAACCATCTTTATCCATAAATTTACCGATCAAGATCTTTTAAAGTTCTTAGGTACTCTACCATTTAGAGTTCTTTAAATCTTCACCCTCCCTTACCAATAAAAAGTCAAGATTATGTCACATCATCCTTCCACTCACTTACAAATAAAATAATGCCTAAAAATAATCATTGAACCAAAATAATTGATCTAGTTAAAAGTGGCGGCTCCATAAATTTATTTGAAGGTGGTCATTAAGAAACTTAAACTATAAAAAATCTAATAAAAAGAAAACTTCATATATTGATGACAAACACACACATGCAAACACTTAAAGTCTTACAATTTCCTTCTACAAATTTTCATATTTTGAAATTGTTACATGATAGTTTCATCATCAATATTGCAAGCTATATTTCTTTCAAAATTTTATTTAAATAAAATTGATTTTTTTTTTTTTTTCTAGTAAGGACCTAATATGTTAAGGGACTAAAGTTTAAGGACAAAATTTGACTACAAACTAAGTTGTAATACAAGGCTACAACTCTCACTAAAAAAATTAACATTGCTACATATTTTGAAAATTTAACAGTTGAATTGCAAGTTCTCTCTATATTCTTAAAACATATGTCAAATTTCATGTGATCAATCGAATGTTATTTACTATTTAATCCATAAACTTATTTTTTGTGTATAATTAGACTACAAAAACTCGAAATTTAAATATTTCATTGATGGCATAGTTATTAATCTTTGATCATCTTGAAATTTTGCAAGTATGGAGGATATAAGAAGAAAATGTAACTAAATGATGGATTTGTCAAAATTCACATTCAATAAAAAAAATATTGAATGGAATTGTACCCTTAGCTTACAACCAAATTTGTTGTCAAAATTTGTCCAAAATTTAATTATATTGGGCCTAAAAAATATTTAGGGAGGTCACAAAGTTTTTTTAAGAATAAAAAAATTCATAAATTTTTAAAACTTATACATAATAATTATTATTTTTTCCAGGCCAGGGTGGTCCTGTGACCACCCTGGACTCTATATAGAGCTGCCAGTGCTAGTTAAAAAATAATAATAATTAATCTAAGGTAAAAAAAGAAACTATAAGGTGATGTTTGGATTAGGAGAGTTTTGAGTGATATCGTCCAGTTTTCATAACTCATGATCCAAAACTGGCGGGGCCCACGGAAGAGCACTTGTTTGGACTCCGTGACTCATGATCCATGATTCAGTTTTCATCACTCAATTCTCTGATTTTTGAGTTATGAGTTATGGAAACTGAAAACACATTTTAGCTGTTTTCAGTTTTCATAACTCATAACTCAATGGCATTTTTGTAATTAAACATATATGGAGGGACCCACAGCCGCAACTTTTGACTTTGACTCTTTTTTTTTATTCTTTTCTTCCCCTGCATCCGGTCTTCTTCTCCTTCCATTTTTTTTTTTTTTTTGGTTCACTGGTTCGGTCTTTGGTTCCTTTTTTTTTTTTTTTTTCTTTCTTTCTTTCTTTCTTTCCTTCTTTTGGGTTTCTGGGTTTCTTCTTCTTCTATTTTTTTTTCCACTCCGTTCAGTGAGTTTTTTTTTTTTTTTTTTTTTCACTGATTCGGTCTTCAATTCTTCCTTCTTCTTCTTCTTTTTTTTTTTTTTTTTTTTTCTTTCCTTCTTTCGGGTTTCTGGGTTTCTTTCTTTCTTTTTTTCTTTTTTTTTCTTTTTTTTTTCACTGGTTTGGTGAGTTTGGGTACTGGGGGTTGAAGGAAGGAAAAAAAAAAAAAAAAAAGTAAAAGCTGCACAAGGTACATGTATGGAGCCCACAAATAGTTGAAAAATATTGAGTGATAACAAGTGAGTGATGGTGCCAAACGAGGTGGGGTGTTTTAAGTGATGAGAAATAAGTAATGAGTGATAAGTGATGAAAACTGAGTGATGAGTGATGGGTGATGAAAACTGAGTGATGAGTGACCATTTTTTTAAACCAAACAAGGCCTAATTTACTAATTTTCTCTTCCTCCCATGGCAATCTCCTAGAACACTTTTCCATTTTCATTTCTCTCTATCTCTTAGTCTCACCTCCCAATCATTGGTCCTACCAAGTTCGATTCAGCCAATGCCTTTTCCTTGGAAGAGTTTCATGGTAACGATAAGAGAATATATGGTAAAGAAATTTTGGTCTAAATTATTTGTCATCTCAGAATCATTAGAATCCTTGATTCCAATGTATTTCACAAGGAATGGTGATGTTATATTGGTGGTAAATCAAAGGAAGTTAGTCATTTTTAATCTTAAGGAAAATACTCAAAGTTCCACAAAGAAAGAAAATATTCAGAGAAGTGCATGGAAGTGCGAAGCAGAATCCACAAGTGTTTGCTTCAGTGTTCTTAACAAAATATCAGTAGACATGGCTTTTTAATTCTTTATGTATTTGAGAAAACAAAGCCTTTGGGGATTTTTTTTTTTTTTTTTAATTTTTCTTCTCAATGAATTTTTTAAGCATTATTTTATTGATAAGTCAGTAGAATAATGATATGGCACGATTTTGACATTTTATTATAAAAATGAGAGTGAGGGATTTAAATAATGGTAGAGTATTCTAAAAATTCTAAAGGATTTGAATCCTAAATTTACTACTAATCTAATCGGCCACCCCCAATTTAGCTTCATTCTCGACTACCCTCCCTAAAACATGGATCCAAACCCAAACCAACCATTAATCTCTTAAACCCCAATTACTAATCCACCAACCAAAGAGCTCACCACCCTCAGCGACCTAACTTATGACCCTCCAAACTAAGTTGTTTCAACAATGCCTTTGTCAAGCTTTTCTTCCTTGGGAACCTCAACAAGCACCACTACATTTACCTCTACTAGCCAAACCCATCAACATCCACCTCCCCCCAAAATAAAAATGCCTTCATTGGCTACATACATATACATCGCATAACCTGTATGCAATGAGAAAGAGAGGAAGGGTTTTTTGTCCTCCTTCTTAATTTGTGTAACCTTTCATGGAGTATACTTTAAATTTTTTAGATATGATACTCTAAGTTTATGGACTCAATTGGATTGGATTGTAGTGTGTTGTATAAGTATGTAAAAAGTCACCCATCAGGTCTCTCTAGACAGATATTGGATATATAAATAATTAAAATAAGTTTAATTGTAACTTGCCTAGTCATTTTTTGATATAATGTAGAAACTACTAGTGCTTTCTCAATCGTGACATTATATATGGCACAAATTTTTAATATATAAAATTTATGAGCTTAGTGAAATTTGGTAACGGCATATGACAATTTGTATGTTACCAATCAATCAAATGTAATACTTTTCCAATAAAGGGGAGATTAGAATATGCTATAATTTTATTTTGAAATATTTTATTAAAATATATATTTATGGTTTATGCATAATGCTCATTATATGATAAAAATATTTGGGGAATTAATTTCAATTACATTACATGCATTAAAAAGAGAGAAAGAATTAATTTCAATTACATTACATGCATTAAAAAGAGAGAAAATGTAAATTATTAAGATTAGTATAATAAAACATTTTAATGTATTGCTTGATTAATTCTACAAATATTTGATTATTTAGAAAAACTTAAGCACACAATTTTTTGTTTCTGTTATATTATTGATTAGTATATTACTAAATTTGCTTTTATCTTTTCCTTTTTTTATTTTAAATGTTGTTAAAGCAACTAAACCTAAGGAAGAATGTCATATTCCAATTGAATTTTTTCTTATAAATTCGTGGGTAAATTGCAAATTACACCTCTAAAGTTTGAGGGCGTTTGAATTTTACACCCTAAAATTCAGAATTTGGATTTTACCTCTGCAGTTTAGGAGTGTTTAAATTTTACACACTGAAGTTTTAGAATTTGGATTTTGCACCCTCTGGTGGGCCTTTCTAAGATTGTGGGCTGGGTTGCCTCCTACCACACTACAACCCAAAGGTTTTGGGTAGAAAAGTCAGGACCAGTCCAATTGCAACTCACCTCAGACCGGCTTGTGCGCAAACTAAAGCCCCTTTGTTGAAACTTTGGTCACATACCCATAGCAAATGAAACTGTTACAAAAGAGTTATGGCAGGCAAACACAATATAACAACAATAAAGAAAAATATACTTGCTCTTAGACAGAATAAGTAAAATATTTTCAATTAAAATAAGGACAAGAATAACACAACAACAAGAAAGGCATTATAAATGAAATGGCAACAGCAAAAGAGAAATAATACTGGTACTTAATCAATAAAAGCAAAGAAGGAATGGTTAGTCTATCGTGCTCAGTTGCATTACGAAACTAAGACCAAGGAGGGAACCACTCCTTCAATGTGGATAACCTCATAGGAAGATCCTGCTGTAGAAATTACCCACTTTGAGAGAACGGGCTTAAATGGCTTATGCCCAGAAAATCTTTAATCCTTAACAGAGGGTAGGCTTTTAGAGGGAGAGAAGGGGTTAGCCTATTGGTGAATACCTACTATCACACTCTTGCCTACTCTTTGTTTTTCTTGCTCTCTGTTTTGTTACTTTGCTTTTTTCCCCTCTTTTCCTTCTAGTTTTTACTCGTGTGTTATAGTGGTGATTGTTGTTGCTGTAATGTTGTGAATCTCTCGTTATGATTGTTGTTGTGTAGATGATCTTACTATGCATGACGAAGGCTCCTTATATACTACCTGCCGCGACTATTTTTTACCATTTTACCCCTTAACCACTTTTGTCTGGGTGTGGGTGTCCTTCCAGACCACTTACTGGTCTGTCAACTACTCAGCCACCACCACTTACCTGTGCTGGCTGTGCCACATTTCATTACCAGACAAAGAAATCTATTTTGTTTGCTTGTTCACCATGGCATTCCCATTTGGAACAAGGTGGGCATTCTCTCTCACTACCCCTCATGGCACGCACCTAATAATTTCAACTCATCTTTCCCTATTTTGGGTGGTATGTCATCCTAGCAGGACACTTCCCTCAAAAGAGTTTGAGCGGGAACTCCAAAATAGGCTTCTCATTCTCTCCACCGCCAGACCATACCCTCTCTTACCTTTGACCCATGGCCCACCACTCCTATATTGGCTGAGTACAGGTTGGTGATGCCTAAGCCTTGTGCGTGCTCCACTTTCGTGTGTGTCCAAAGCTTGTCTGCTGCTAATGCATTTGCCATGGCCTGGAGACTCGTCTGTGTGTTCTGCTGCTCATTCTTGACCTCTTGTGGTGTGAACCGGTTTCCTGATCCTTCATCATTTATGGCTTGCTTCCTTTGAGGGCTGCGTCTTGCTCGATTGTGGGCTTTTCTCTCCTTAACCCACTATTTGCTCCTTCCGTAAACTTGCTAGCATTCTTGCCATGCCATTCTGTTATTCCTGTTGTGGTGTTATTTGACCCGTGCTTGCTAGGCCTCTTTTAGGCCTGATGTATGTTTTTCTTTCACTCAATTAGAGTGACCCAGTATTGTCATTGGGCTTACATTCATGCTTCTTCGGGCCTTCTTGACCCATTTCCTTGCTTACGGGCTTCCTTGGCCCATTTCTTCCTCCTTGGGCATTCTCGACCCACTTTCTTTCCCTGGGCATCCTTGGCCCATTCCAACTCTACATTCTCATGGGTTTTTGCTAACTCTTTTGGGTTTCTCCGACTCAATTATCATGTCCTTTACCTTTGGGGTTCATGGGCTTTCCATCAACCCCTTACTTACTTACTTTATTACTTTAGGCCTGTTTCGGCCCATTCTTGCTTTCATACTGCCCATGGGTTTACTACTCCTTTCTCTGGGCTCCTTTAGACTCGCTTGCTTCCTTTAAGGCCCATTTATTATTTTCTAGGCCCATGATCCATTATTTCTGTCATTTGGGCTTAATGGTTTTTCTCTCAATTTACTAACTATTTTCTGCTCATATTGTTGGGCTTCTTCCTGCTATTGGGCTTTTTGAGCATCAACACACTCTAAAGTTTAGGGGTGTTTGGATTTTACACCCCTAAATTCTGAAACTTCAAAGTGTAAAATTCAAACACCTCCAAATTCTAAGTAGTAAAATCCAAATACCACTAAAATTTAGAGGGTAAAATTCAAATTCAGAAGGTAAAATTCAAATTTCGAAACATTAGGATGTAAAATCCAAACACCCAAATTTCATGGGGTAAAATCTAAATTCTGAGCAACTAGGGTGTAAAATCCAAACACCTCAAATTTTGAAGGTGTAATTTGCAATTTACCCTAAATTCTTAGTAAACTTTGGAGGTGTAATTTGCAATTTACCCTAAATTCTTAGTACGTTACATATATATAATTAATGCATGGAAACAAATGCATTTACCCCCACAATAAATTAATACATCAACATAAATTTCTTTTAAACAAATAATTATTACATTACCTATATGTAATTAAAACATGAAAATAAATGCATTTATCTTGCAATAAATAATACATTGACATAAATACAAAGTTTTGCTAAGGTGGAGAGCCTTTTTTTTTTTTTTTTTTTTTGAGAAACAAGTGCACACACACAAGGGAGAGAGAAAGGGGTTCTAACACAAAGGCACACCACAACTCCATTCAAAAGTCATGGTAACTTTTAAGGGAGGGTGGGGCAAGTTATACTACACACAACACACTCTCTTAAACAATGTGAGACTATTACCCATTCTTTTTTTTTTAAGAAACAAACACACACACACACACACAAGAGAGAGGGAAAGGGATTCTAACACAAAGGTTCTTTTTTTTTTAAGAAACAAACACACACACACACAAGAGAGAGGGAAAGGGATTCTAACACAAAGGCACACCACAACTTCACTAAAAAACCATGGTAACTTTGAAGGGAGGGTGGGGCAAGTTATAGTGGAGAGCTAAATGAAGAGTATTTCATTTTCCTTCACACACACACACACACACATGCGCGTGAGTCTAGGGCAATTTCAACCATAAATATAATACACTACAACAAAATATATTTTTGGTGACGAAAATTTTTGTCACCAAAAGTCCTAATTTTCATCGCCTATGACTTTTGGCGACCAAATTTGTTTTTTGGCAACAAAACAGGTTTCGTTGTGTATACCTCATCGCTAGAAGTCCTGGCAACGAAAAATTTCATCGCCAGAAGGTCCAACTAATTTAAAAAATAAAAAACTTTTGGTGACGAAACCTTTGTTGTAGTGATAGAATGCTAAGTGTAACAAAAAATTGAGGGAAGTTGAGGTCTAACACAAGAAATGTAATTAATGCCTTTAAAACTAAATTATTAAGAAATAAATATTTCCTCCAACCTATTACGTGGTGGTTTTGTGTGTGTGTGTATATATATATGTGACGTGGTGGTTCATAAAACCATCTACGTGTTATTTAAATAAGTTATATGACTCAGTAAATATGTTATGTGACTTAAAATAGTGAAATACACATAGATAGTTTTATTTATCATCATGTAATGAATTGAAGAAATTTTCCTCCAAATTGATTTAGAGGTAAGCTTTTTCCATTATTAACTACACCGGAAAAAAAGAAAAGAAAAAAAAAGAGAGAGAGAAATAGTGATAATATTTTAATTATTACCTAAGGAGAGAACATATTGACATGGAAAATTGTGATGAGAGTATTTCAATTCTCGTTTTATATATATATAACATAACACACTATTCAATTAAGTCTAGAGTTTTCCGATTCAATTATATTGTTTAGTTCTCTCCATAGATAAATACTGAATTGGAATTTCCATTCACTTTTGAAATCCTATATGACAAAAATAAATTATTGTATGATTAATTTATTTTTGTAAGCATCCATCTTTGTGTGGGTGTGTTACAATGCATCAATTAAAAATACTTTTAGTGATCCTATATGACAAAAATAAATTATTGTTACTACACCAACACTTGTTATTGTTACTAAGTCACACGTGTCATTGTGGATTATAGTTAACTTAACTGGTAAAGTTTTTGATGGTTGAATAAGAGAGCTAGGATTCAATTTCTGTCTACACCAAAAACTGATTGGTGTCTTGGTCTGATGATAAAAAGCTATCATCAGAAGCAAACGCCATAAGTTGAAATTCTCTATAATAAAAAAAAGAGTCACTCATATCATTCTTTCTATGCCACTAATTAAATATTAGTAACATAGTATAAAACTATAAATACCCATTTTTGGGACTTAACCATTAAAATTATTTAATGATATAAACAAATCCATTGTTTTGTTTGTTTTTAAAATTTTTTGTCTAGCACTCTTGGAGCTGGTGGCCCCAATATCAGGTAAAGAGTTTGAAACTTAAGCTTTTCTATTATAACAACAAAACCTCACTACATCTCCCCCAATAAGCTAAGGTGTGAGATTTGTTGTCCATAGGCTTTTTCTTTGAACCAAGTAACTCATAAATCTCATGAAGCCTTGAGAGGCAAAGGTGAGATTCCAACATTAGAAATCAAACACCTCCTAGTATCAATATCATTGGGCTACTACTTTTTTCTTTTCTTCTTCTTTTTTTTTTTTTTTTCCTCTGTGAAATGATCTTTGGGAGATTTGGATCCAATGGAATAATTAGGGCTATTATATTGTGCAATACCCCATAAATCATTCACAAAAAAAATTTAACTTTCTTCATCTTTTACCTTTTATAACTTTTAACTTCTTTTACTTTTTAAACTTCTTTTATCTAATGACTGATATTAAAAGTAACCTTTTTAACTTTTGATCACAGTCATTAAAAAGGTATTACATGGTGCAAACGATCACAATCCACCATTGGGCTACTACTATTTTTTTAGAAGATCATTGGGCTACTTGGGCTAGTACTTAAAACCCAATGTAAAAGTGAATTTAAGGACCCAAATTAAGAAAATAAAGAAAATAATTAGAAAAACCCAGCGCTGACTCCAGTTGCTGTAAACTCTGAACACCCACAATATGCCCACATGGACTGGAGGTAGAAGGTTCATATACCCACATGCAAAAGTGGGTTCTTTGCCATGAACTGTGAAGAAAAGATACCGAAGGTAATGCCCCCATGACCTGATGAAGGTCCTTTATGGGATTAGTCATAGTATTGGAACTTGGAACAATGTATTTTGTTTAATTTCATGGTATTTTGGCTATTTGCTGTCCTTAAATTGCTTAAAATGTAAGGTGGCTCTATGTGTTTTCTTAGGCCGTTTAGTAAATTTAATAGGGTTCAGCTTCTATCCAGTGGACCCGTCAGGATATGGACACGTGTATAATCTTGGACACGTGTCCGCAATCCAACGTGTCCCGTGGCACTGGCCACTGGACAGAAGCCGGATCCAATTTAATAAACATTCATTTGACTTTTGAGGACACAATGGGACAAAGCTGCTTGTAATGCATTTGGGCTCGCATGCAAGGCCAGGTGTTTGATGAGATTACTGTAGGTATGGTTTATGCTTGTGGGATATGTTGCTTTCTTTCCGTCTATTTTTATTCCTACATTTGCTTACTTTTCATGTGTTTCTGGTCGTCCTTCTACGAAGGAAGGAGGAAATATTTTTTTCTTTTCTTTTTTGACTCTGGGGTTTTGTAATGTTTTTGTCTTTATTTCTTTGCTTTTGTATACAATAAAATCAAGGTTACAACAAAATGGTCTAGTCGCCATTTTGGTAGTTTTTGTCCTGGTCACTGCTCTAATGTTGAAGATGTGATTGTAAATGAGAGTGACCCTTTTGTGTAGTTTTCTTTCTTCGTCAATAAAGTATTTTTTATTCATAAAAAAAGTATATGATAAAATCAGGTTTACAATAAAAATTCACAATAATTTTATAACACCTCTAATTTGCCTACTAACCACACACACACCTGAGCCACCAAAATCTGCAATTTTTTTTCCTGGTAGGCAAATTAAGGAATGTTATGAATTTTTATGGTGATCCTACCTTTATTGTTTTGTATTTGTGTGTGTTTTGATATCTCTGCAAAATTTAACCTAAGATCTAGATTTTTCATCTCAACCAAAGTCTAAGTGTGTTTATTGGGTAACACTTCATACTCTAGGAGCATTGTTTCCTCCTCTCACATGAGGGGTAGAGCCCACCTCTCATGTGAGAAAAGAGAGCATTGCTCCCAATTGTCTAATAGTTTTCCGTGTTTGAAGGAAAGCAATATCTATCCTAGGGAGTAATGGTGGAGATGGACCAATTGGACTTGTGATGGGTCCAAGTTGTGGCCCGTGGGCATACAGAATAGGTAAAGTTAAAAACTCAAAAAGACCATCCCTTGAAAATACATTCGGAAAGTAGAAAATGGAATAATATTTTTAACACCTTTAGATCTAGATATTTCTTTAAATAAAGGAAAAAAAAAAGTGCTGTAGGATAACTGATAACAATAATAAAGCTATTGTTATCATTGTTATGGTTATCAATAGCTTTATAACAATAATAAAGCTTAACCCACCACCGAAGGTGGCAACCTATGGTAGGAATCCTTTGAATCATTATTCTTGCGTGTTTAAGGGTTGTGATTCGAGTCACGGTACTTTAGTTTAAAATGTTGTGCCTACATGGATAGCTCCAAGTAATTTCGGTGGTCTTATACCATAAAATTTGGGATTAAATGAGGTAGGGCAATGATATTGCACTGTATGAACATTTTTTTTTTTGTTCATAATAAAAATATAATAATAATAAAGCTTAACCCAAACAATTTGGTATATATTTAGAAAAAAAGTTAGGACCACAATATTTTTTACAACTTCTTGCTATAATCGTGTAAATAATAATTAATCACTCACAATCTACTACATCAAAATTATAATAAAAAATTATAAAATAATTTGTGTTACTAAAATTGATATCCCTTATCCTATATGGTCAATTGTCTCAAATCACTCCCATGATCAGTTTGCATCATAGGTTTCACTTTTGCTTGAAAATGAGGTATTTCCAACTCATCAGAGAGAGAAAAAGTCCAGTCCTCCCACGTCCTCATTCGTCGTTAAACATCCTATGCAGAAAGTGGACTCATGTTCTGATAACATGTCAGTAGCGATTACCCAATCCGAGTGGGCTCCACGCACCCCACCCCCACGTCTATACCCAAAAAAGTGGGCTTTAGGACAAAACAAACCGACATTTATCGCTTCTCCCTAGGATAATTGTAAACTCCTTTGGTCTAAACTACCCCTTACCTTTTCTTGGAGTTACCAAACTGTCCTGTGCTATCTCGGTAAAAGAGCAGTAAATAGTAGTAAAAACTTTAATAAAAGCAGCCGTTAGGACTTACCGCACTCAGGTTGTTTTTACTATATTGTCCTTGCGTGTGTTTGGTAGTGAGTTAGATAGGTGGTAATTTGGGTGTTTTGATGAGGTTGGAATCGTCTATTCGGTTTTTTGGAAAAACGGCTCTTTTTCCCAATTTTTTAGCTTTGTATCTTTACGAATCTTTACCCTTTTTTCAAATTCGAAGCGCCTGCCCTAGGTGCCCTTGGATTGGTTGGTTTTTACAATATTACCATTTATGTGCGTTACAAACTGAAGGGATTTTTTTTAATTATTATTATTTTGGAATGCGTGCTAATGGGACCTGATTTGACAGGCTTATTATTCTTATCCCATGACTTAAAGTCTAAAATTACTCAAACTATTTTTATTTATACAACAATGATTAGGAATTAATTAGGATTATGAACTTTTGAATATGTACCAGGGCAATGCTTCATTCTCATGTGTTAAGGCAAATGGAAAATTTGGAGGCATATTCATTAGTTAAGTTTCCCAAGTTTATTCCTAATGATGTAATTTGTTTGGAAGATTTTCCTTCTCTACTTTAGAGGTTTTGTACTTTGATGTAAATGTTCATTTGTTGTGAATGATAATCTTGTTTTTCCTAAAAACAAAAGACTCAAAATTATATTCATTTTGAGAAATGTTAATGAATGGTTTAAGAGTATTGGTTTAGGAACTATTTTTAGAAACATTTTTATAAAAAAAATGATAAAACAATTAATTTTTCTGACATCTTTTTATATTTTTCATAAAAATGATGTTAAAAACTTTCATGATATAGTTTATTAACAATTACTCTAAAGACGCTTATTAATATGACATTTTTACTTTTACAAAATTTAGAATAGGACATGTGCGAGTATAATTCATATTCATTTCATTAGTCAGCAAATCTGAGAATAATTATTATTGTAAACTTTATATACAAGTTCCTTAAACTACATGAATATATTGAGTTATACACTAATGGACAAAAAGAATGTTATCTTTTATAGTAAATTCTTAGGTTGGTTTTTTATATCTAAAAACTACACACATACCCAAAATTCATGCATCAATAAATGCAAATTGAATAATTTAATTTCTATGCATCTATTAAAAAAAAAAATAAAGGTTTTACGCATTTGATTAGTTACAGAGTCCCGTGGCAGTCTTGTGATTTCCAAGAACATTCAGCCTCTTTTGTATACGGCGCCACTCCATCGCACCCGCAGAAGAGACCCCACTAATATTAAACAACAGTATCTCATTCTCTCTACCTCACACACACTAGTTTCACACTACACTCAAAATACCAACAATACTAACTTTTCCAAAAAGCCTTCTATCTCACTCTCTCTGCAGCTCATTAAGCTTTTCCTTCCTCACTAAGTTGCTTAAACTTTCAGCGCTCTCTCTCTCTCTCACTCTTCATTCACTCTCTCTCTCTAGGGTTTCTGCTTCAACCACTCATCTGTAAGCTCTTCTTTCTTCAAGCATTTTTTTCTACATTGTTGTTTAGCTTTCTCAGCTTCATCACCTTTTCGCCGATTCTCTTTGTGCTGTTGCAGATGTCAGATTCGAAAGCTTAGCCATCGCTCTCTCTTTCTTTCTCAACCATCTGGTAAGCAGAGAAGCATTTTCTCATCGCACTGTTTTTGTTTGCTTTGATTGAAGCCTCACTGTTTTAGATTTGTGCTTTTGTGTAAAAGGTGTTTGGATTCTGAGATTCTGGTCGGATTTGGCCAGAGAACATGGCGTCGTCGTCGTCGGCGTCGACTTCGGCGAGAGCCGGAGGAGGCTCCGATCAACCTTCGCAGCCGCAGCAGAGGAGGATTATGCGGACGCAGACTGCCGGAAACCTTGGGGAAACGATCTTCGACAGTGAGGTTGTGCCGTCTTCGCTTCAAGAAATCGCTCCGATTCTTCGTGTTGCCAATGAAGTCGAAAAGAGCAACCCTAGAGTTGCTTATCTCTGTAAGTTACAAGCTCCATTGCTCTTAGAATAGTAAAAAAGCTACGGTTTTTTTTTCACAGTATAATATTCTGTGTTGAGTGGTTGTGAACCTTGTGGTACTTGCTCTGCATGTTGTATTGTGTAATGAATTTGAGCTAGAGCTTAAGCCATTAGTGGCTATACCATACTATCTTATTCAAAGTAGACAATATAGTAAATAACACTTTCTTCCTAATAAATTGACAAGTGTGGTTGAGTTAAAACTTAAAAGTTTGAGTTTCTGTGCATCTAAATTTATGTGTGTGTGTGTATCTAAATTGTGCACTATCTTAAGCCATAAGTACAATAGATGTGAAACAATTTAAAGTTCAACTAGTGAGGGTTTTTCTCTAAATTTGGAAATGCGTTTAAAGGAAAGGCCTACCAATTACTAACTCATCTTTTTTTTTTGATAGGTAATCAGAAAACTATTATTAATGAGAAAAAAAGGAAAAGTACAAGTTGTTCATGATGATGAACAACAAGAAAATATAGAACAAACAACACAACAAAAAGAGAAATCAGGAAACTAAGCTAAGGGAAAGCATAAATTCAATGATAGAAGAACAATCAGTAAAACCCCAACAACGAGACCACTCCAAAAGACTCCTTTGGCATAAAACCTTTAACTCATCCAATGTCTTCTCAATGTCCTCAAAGGAACGACGATTTCGTTCCAACCACACAATCCACATCAAGCACCCTGGAACCAAATTCCAAATGTCCGAATTATGTTTCCCAAGACATTGATGCCAACAAGATAACAAACCCGCCACTGAACCTGGCATAACCCAATGAATCCCAAAAGCCTGAAGCATAAAAGTCCAAAGGGAATGAGTAACAGGACAATGAAGAAGAAGATGGTCTACTGACTCCCCATCACAAGAACACATACAACACCAAGTAGCCAACGGGCGACCCTTAAGCATTAGATTATCCAAAGTGAGGATCCGACCATGAGCAGCTGTCCACAAAAAGAACGCCACTCGCCTAGGAATCTTTGGTTTCCAAACACCCTTCCATGGAAACAAAGAATTCGAAGCACCCCGAATTGCATGGTAATAAGACCGGATGTCAAACTTACCATCTCCTTTTAGCCGCCAACCAAGAGTATCACTCCTATCACCTTGAGGAATACGAGTTTGGATAAGATGGAATAGAGAATAAGATGCAGCTAGCTCCCAATCTTCAAAAGCTCTATAAAACCTTAAATCCCAAACTCTAACAGTTCCTCCTTCTGGAATCCACAAAACCTCAGAGATACAAGCATCCTTTACCGCTGAAAACACATAAAGCTCAGGATAGAGATCTTTAAGAGTATTATCTCCAATCCACCTATCATGCCAAAAGCGGATACTAACTCATCTTCAGAGTTTGTTGTTATATTGCAGAAATTTTGGTGTCAAATTGAAGATGCTTGTTTTCCCCAATATTGTGTTATGCCATCTAATCGAATATGCCATTGCTTTTTTTAATTTGTGAAACTTTAACATGTTGTTGATGAGTTAAGGTGTATTGGTTGAACTCGTGTTGAATTGTTTTCTCTGTGTAGAGATTGGTACATTGATCTGAATATATAGACATGGTTACAATGAACTTGGATAGAGTTTGTATAGCTACCAAATTCCAAAGTGATTGTTAACAAGCTAAACGTTAGGCCCTACAAATGAGGGAGAAGACATCTAGATTTGAAATTAAAAAATCTCTGTAGATGGGTGTCTCTAATAACATGAATGACTTCTCCACTAAGTTGATGTTTCTAGAAATTTATCACACAAAAGCAAATAATTTCCACTTTTTGGCAGTGACAAGTCATTAGTCTATAATTATAAATGGGGGCTTGAGGTTTTGGAAAATGGCCACTTTTAATTTAGTTCTGTTGGGTAAAAGGCTATGGATTAATGGATGTATGGCATGGAAGGAGATCATCTTTGGAAATGGGCCGTTGGTTGAAATACAGGGAAGATTGAAGTCAATAGTCAAAGAGGATTGTAAGATCATATGGCTATGGGTGGTGCCATTGGTTGTAGAAGACCTATTATTTGGATGGAGGAATTGGTTTGGGAGTACTATTCAGAAGTTTGGAATTTTACTCTGTTATGTTTGATGTTGATAGTGTGAAAAGGATGGAATAGCTGTATTTTTGAGGATCGAGAGATCTCTTGATCAGCTCAACTCCTTGTTGATTCGTACCTTGTTTTGATTGGTCTTGCCCTTGGGGTTTTACACATTGTATTCCATTTTTTGAGTTCCAAGACTCGCTTTTTATTTAATTTATTTTGGTATGATTTTTTTTTTTTAAAAAAATAGTTTGTGTTCAACATTGTGAACATGAAATAATTTTCTATTTTAATAAAATATTATTACTTATAAAAAAAGATATATGGCTGTAATATTTAATGAAGCATTTGGGTGGGGTGGGAGACAGTGAGGGGCTTGTTAGCTGCATTCATTTTGTGGTGAGGTTTTTGGCATACATTGGGTGTGGGAATCAACCTATAAAAGTTGCATTTTCTGGATTTTTCTCAATCACAGTAAACAAAGATGCTTGGGTAAATTTCACAAACCTACCCTGAGGTTTGAGGAAATACCAATCAAGTCCATAACATTTAGAAATTGATCATCTCAGTCCAAAATCCAAACGGCTTGTTAATGCCGTTAAATTTCTGGGTAATTTTTTAGTTTCTTTCTCTCTTTCAGAACTCTCCTCTTTCTCATGTCTCTTCTCTTTCTTTTCTTCCTTACTTTGATCCTCTCTCCGATTTCTGTTGTCTTTTTCTTCACTTCTCTCTCTCTCTCTTCCTCTGACCCTCTCGTCTCTCTCTGATTTATAATTTCTCTATCTTCCTCTGACCTTTCAGTCCATAACCTCTAATTCTCACTTCGTCTGTCCAGTGGCATCGTGGTGGTAGGTTCACTGATTTCGCCTCTCTATTTGTCTTTGTGGTGGCCCCGTGGTTGTGGGTTTTGTAGTGGGTCAGTTTTGATTTGGATCGGTGACAGAGGATATGGGTTTTTTGTGGGTGTGTTGGAGTTTTGTAGGTTTTGGTTTGGATTGTTGGATTGTGTCTGTTGTGGGGTGGTCGGTGGCAGATTATCAGAAAGCCACAGAGGAGATGTGATGAAGATTTTGTGGGTTTGAAATGTTTGTAAATTTGTTGATGCATGTGGTCTGTGGTTGCTGGTTTTGGGTTTGTGGATGAGTTTTGCTGATGGGTTTGTGGGTTGATGGTTTTTGTGGGTTTTGTTGACGCCATTGTTTTGCTGGATTTGTGGTTTTTGCTGATTCCATTGTTTTGCTGGGTTTGTGGGTTTTGATTATGGTTGATGGTCACTGGGTTTTTGAGATTTGTTGGGTCGATGGTAAGGCTTTTTTTTTTTTTTTCCTCTTTCTTCTGTTTGTTTTCCTGAGAAAGTCATTGTTCTTCAATTTTTTCTTCTTCTCAGAATCTGAGAAAGGAAAGAGAGAGACTTTTAGGGAGAGGGATGAAAGAGAGGAGAGATGCAACGGATGTTACAAACCGTTTGAGGATAAGGACCGAGATGGTCAGTTTTTAAATGTTATGGACTTGATTGGTATTTCCTCAAACCTCAGGGTAGGTTTGTGGAATTTACCCAAGATGCTTCTATTTGTTCCAATGTGGAGATGTTGAATGATGGGGACACGATCTTGGAATATTTGCTTCGCATGGGCTTTAAGTGATTAGGAATTGAAATCTATGGAATAATTAGTTGATACTTTGTATTCCAAGGGTAGAGGGTCCAAATTGTTTGAGTTGTAGGTTGACCAACAATGGTCAATTGGATGTTTGTTCTATGGTAGTCAAAGGTGAGTCGGGTGCTCACCTAGGCGCCCAGGCAAGGCGAGGCAAGGCGCCACTAAAGTGCCTCTAAGGCTCTAAGGTGACTGCCTAAAAACATGAAAAATACACTAAGGCGAGCCACTCAATGTGTATTTTGTTAAGCTTGTTGTAAAATGAATTGTTAAATTATTAATTTACAGAAGTTTGTTATAAAACCTATCGTTAAATTAATTAATTTATAGGAGCTTGTTTAAAACCTATTGTTAGATTAATTAATTAATAATAAGATTGTTATGAAACCTATTGTTAGAATAATTAATAGAGCCTTATTTGTTTTAAGCCTATTTTAAAATCAGTTAATAGACCTAATTTCTTTATAAAAAAACATGTCAAAAGCACTTTATTATAATAGTTCAATACATTATATATATATATATATATATATGAATTTGGCACCTTACTTTAATTGGGCTAGCACCTTTTTGTTGCCTTACATCTTAGGTGATACAAGGCCTTGGCGCCCTAAGGTCACCTTTGACTACCTTGTTTGTTCTTGTTATGAGGTTCCAAGAGGCTCTACTGGAGTGTGTTTTCCTTGGAAGAATGTTTAATTTTGTTAGAATATATTAGGATATGCCCATAAATAAGTAGACCATGATTTTGGAGAATACCATGGGCTATTGTGGTTTAAAGGTTTTAGGGTTGTCGAGGCCTAATATATACCCAATATTGGGTTCCTTGTAATAGAACATCTGATAAAGCAAAGATTTAGCTAGCTTACGCTTCCTTTAGCTTGTTGTTGACTTTCAGGTGAAGCCGTGTTACTTTGTTTTTTTTTTTTTTTTTTTTGATAATTAAGAAAGATGTATATTCAAGAAACTACCTCATGAAAACATAAGGCAGAACAAAGAGTACAGAGAAAGAAACAAACAGAAAGAAAGAAAAAGAAACAAGAAAACAAACGGAAAACAACAAAGAGCTAATTACAAAGGAGAGAACTAAGAAACAAAGGGAGAGAATCACTAGAGGTGAGTCCCCAAGCCCTAGACCAATCAAAGAGAGAACCGCTAAAACAAGCAAGCAACTGGTCATCGGATTTGTCCCTGTCCTCAAAAGTTTGCCAATTTCGCTCCCTCCAAATACACCACATTAGGCACAGCGGAGCTAAATTCCAAATGCTAGAAGAGTGCTTTCCAAACCAATTCCACCAACTGAAAAGCGTATCTGCAACCGATCTTGGCAAGACCCAAGAAATCCCAAAAGACCTAAAAACCAAGCTCCACAACTGATAAGCTTTTACACAATGGAGAAGCAAATGATTCACCGTCTCCCCATTACAACGACACATAATGCACCAGTCAACAAAATCAAAGCCTCTACATCGCAGAATGTCCCCTGTAAGAATCTTCTCCCAAGTTGCAGTCCAAACAAAGAAAGAAACGTGCGTAGGAGCCTTAACCTTCCAAATACCTTTCCAAGGAAAGATAATAGGCAAGGGACTTCGAAGCCTATCGTAGAACGAGCGGATGTTAAAATCCCCTTTCTTCGACAATTTCCATATCATACGGTCTCCTTGCTTAGATTGAGGTAAATTAGAACCCAAGGTATGAAGGAATTCATCCACAGGAATCTCCCAATCATTTGGATCCCTAAGTAAAAGAACCTTCCAGCTTCTTCGAGTCTCGGTCCCCAACCGTTCGAGAGACGAGGCCACAAATGCCTCTCTATTAGTGGCAATCCCATACACTACCGGGAAGGATAGATGGAGTGGTAGGTCCCCACACCACTGATCTGTCCAAAATTTCACTCTATTCCCCACCCGTACCTCAAACCGGATATATTTGCTAAAAACCTCCCAACCTTTTCGGATACTTCTCCATAAACCACAACCATGAACACCCCTACCTAGCTTGGAAGACCATCCCCCCACTCTTCCCCAAACTTCAAAGCTACAACCCTCCTCCAAAGACGAGTCTCCTCAACCCCAAACCGCCATAACCGTTTTCCTAGTAAGGCTCTATTAAAAGTAGTTAATTTCCTTATCCCCAAACCACCATTAGCCTTAGGAGCACACACTTTATCCCACCCCACCAAATGAACCTTCGAATCCCCCCACAGGAAGTCCCTCTGAATCTTCTCAATCTTTTTAGCCACATGCGAAGGGATGGTAAAAAGAGATAAATAGTAAGTAGGAAGGCTAGAAAGCGTACTCTTAAGAAGCGTCAGTCTTCCACCTTTTGACAAATACAACTTCTTCCACCCGGCCAACTTTCAATTAATTTTCTCCAAGATAGGATTCCAAATAGAAGGGGACTTATGGGAAGCCCCCAACGGCATACTAAGATAGGTCATAGGCAAAGACCCAATCCGACAACCCAGAATCTCTGCCAAGGTATGAACATTATTAACCTCCCCCATTGGAACCATCTCATTCTTCAAGACATTAACCTTCAAACCTGTCACAGCCTGAAAACAAAGGAGAAGCATCCACACATGAAGGATCTGCTCCATTTCCGCATCACAGAACAGAATAGTATCATCCGCAAATAGAAGATGCGAGACACATTAGTTTATCTTCTTTCTATATCAACTTGGTATTAGAATTTCAATTTCCGTTCCTCATTAGCCTTCATAGTCTCTGTCAACTTTAGAGCCTACAACCAAGATCTTGATCCATAGGGATTTCATCTTTGCCTAGGCTAGTTACATATGTATATTATCCTCCCCAAATTGTTATTTCAGTGTTGCACATGCCCTTGATCACCTTCTCAGTCTCAATCCTGCAATTCCTTGTAGCTTCATGCACTGATTCTTTTTTTAAATACACCATCCATGTATCTTATCTTTGCTTAGAGTCCTCACAAGCTAGTGCGCCTTACCTACTATAGGTCCTTGTTCCCTACAGTTTACGTGTTAGAGACATGCCTACTTGTGCTCTTGTGATAGAGCTCATTCCGTTGTCATATCGAGTCTTTGCATTCATGCATCTTCTCGGTGTTTTTCTTTGCCTAAGCAGCATACTAATGCTCTTTGAGATCGTTTCTGCACAACCTTGGCTATGTAGTCTCTCTGTGCATCATGTGCTTCACAGACTTCCTCCTCTTCAACAATGATTTTTTAGGCATTTCTTTCTTATACCTAGATCATTTGATGGGCATTGAATACTATCCTTCCAAATTCAAGTTTTTATCAAGCCTTTGCCTTGTGTTTGGGGAGGTGTTAGAATATATACATTCACATAAATAAGTAGACCATGGTTTGGTAGAATACCATTGCTGTGGGCTATTGTGGTTTTAGGGTTATCATATTAAGTCTAACGTGTGTGTATCTATATTGTAATAGAAAATTCAATATAGTAAAGATGTAATTGCTTAGGCTTTCCATTGCGGACCTTGGCCATTAGGTTGAACCACATTAATTTTCTTACTTTCACTTTTGCTCTCTCTAGATTTTTCTTTCTACATCATTTGTTTGTGTTTTTTTTTTTTTTTTTTTTTCTTCTCTATTTTAACTGGTTAAATAAAGCTCCTAGGAAGTAAAATTTTTTGTGTGGGATAAAATTTGGGTAAAATGCTATAATACCCCCTTGAACGTTGGGCCAAAATCAAACTAACCCTTTGTTATTCTAATTTGAAATCTTTAATCCCTAAAAACTTAGGTAAATGACCAAATTGGTCCCTTTGATAGATTTGCATCCATCACTTGAAGTGCATGTGATATCATTCTAATAAAAAATTATTGGCAAAAAGCACATTTTAGTCCCTACATTTTCAGGCGATTCCCATTTTAGTCCCTACATTTTATTTTTACCGCTTTTAGTCCCTATCTTGAAAAACACTTTCCGTTTTGGTCTCTACTGTTACTCATTTAACAGAGATATCCTACGTAGCAAATGGTCCAACAGTAAATGTTGATGTGTCTATTAAAATAATATTAAAAAAAATATTTGCATTTTTAAAAATGCCACGTCAGCAATTTAATTTTAAAAAAAAGCCACATCAGATAAAAATAATATGAAAATTTCTAACCTAATTATTTTTAAAAAAAAAGAAAAGAAATTAGTTAAATTAATTTTTTTTCCTTTTTTTTTGGAAGAACATGAAGAACTCAAACTATGTGTTCTTCATTTTTCTTCCCAACGAAGCTTGCCCAGAAAATTAAAAATTAAAAATTTACTTTTCTTTTCTTGCATTTTCTTAGCAACCAAAACCATAAAATCACTCAGATTTACAAAATAAAAAGATATGCCCATAAAAATTTACAAAACACAAACATTCAACAAGATTTTCTTATGCTTTGAAACCAAACACAAAACTCAAACCCAGATTTTTGGCCTCCATGCACAACCAAACCCAGCGAAGCCTGAATAAGATCTTTAGAGAAAGCGTACACTTGATTCCACTCTGGATTCGAAATCTTCTCCAAATGAGTAGTCGATTTGGATTCAGACAACATACACCACAAACCCAGAAAATCAACATCGGAATACAACATACACCACAAACCCAGACCAACAACAGTCAACCCACAAACCCACCGTCGGAATACATATTTCCACCACCATCTACACCACTGAGCTGAGAGATAGAGAGATGAAAGAGAGAGACTTACTGATCTGGGATAGAGAGACAACGATCTGTGAGTTAGAGAGAGTTTGAGCTATTTGGGTTTGAGTTTGAGAGAATCGTGAGAGAGAGCGTAGGTCGTTTAGAGAAAGAAAAGAAGAGAACCACCGCCGGTTGTGGTGGTGGCGGTAGTGGCGATGAGTAGAGGAGGCCGGCCATGGAGTTTGAAAGAGTTGTGAGAGTTTTGGAAGGGAGAGGAAGGTTTGAGATTTAGAAGTGAGGGGAACTGGTTTGATAAGGTAGTGTTGGGGTTTGAAGGTTTTTTTTTGAGTGTGTGAAAATTTTTTGGGTTTGTGAATGAGAATTTTTTGGGTTTGGATGCCAAGTAAATACATGAAAAAAAAGAAAAAGAAAAAAAGAAAAGGAAGACAAAGAAAAGGGAAGAAAATAAGGATTAATTTGCTAAGAATATGAGTCAATCTTTTGGGGAAGAACACAAAGAACATGACGATGTTCTTCCAAAAATGAAGAACACATAGTTCTGAATTCTTCATGTTCTTCCAAAAAAAAGGGAAAAAAATTAATTTAATTAATTTCTTTTCTTTTTTAAAAAAAATTATTAGGTTAGAAATTTTTATATTATTTTTCTCTGATGTGGCTTTTTTTAAAAATTAAATTGCTGACGTGGCATTTTTAAAAATGCAAATATTTTTTTAATATTATTTTAATAGATACGTCAGCATTTACTGTTGGACCGATTGTCACGTAGGATATTTTTGTTAAATGAGTAACAGCAGGGACCAAAACGGAAAGCGTTTTTAAGGATAGGGACTAAAAGCGGTAAAAATAAAATGCTGGGACTAAAATGGGAATCGCCTAAAAATGTAGGGACTAAAATATGCTTTTCGCCAAAATTATTTTAAAATCAAAATGTAATAAAAAAAATTTTATTTTAAGTTTTTATAATTTTATTTTACTCAGGAATTGGAAATTTCAAAATTTGAACAATGGATGCTAGTTTAATTTCAAATTTGCATTGGTGGACTGTTGTTGCGCGTGTATGTTTAATGAGAATGTAGTTCACCTTTATTTTGGGCATCCTAATGAAGCTAGGGAGTTCTGTTCTTGATTTTAGACTATTTTTGAGGTCCATTAGGTGATGCCAAAGACCATGGCAGAGCTGTTCTTCGAAAATCTAGTTTGGAAATCATGGTAATTATCTAGTGTGGATATTGCCCCTTATGTTTAATGTGGACACTTTGGAGTGAGAGGAATAATTGCACTTTTAGTTACGTGATGAAGAATTCAGTTAGAGATGAAATATTTGTTTGTGGGGGATCTTTGTTTGAGTGGTCTTGTTGCATGGGAATTAATGGTAATGCATTCGCTTGTAGATTTTATAGATTCTCTTATCTTAAATTATAGATTCTCTTATCTTAAATTATAAATTCTTTGAACTATTCTCTAGAATAATTTTGTGTATGCGCACCCTATGTGCATAAATGTTTTATTTATGTACCTGTATTAGTTATCAAAATAGTAGTAATCATTATAATAAGTGTATATTTTCTCAATCAAAGTATTATTTATTTGAAAATAATAATTATTGTTGCTGTTATTATTTTTTCATCATTATTGTTTTTGACATGTTTGCTAATCTTGTTTGAGATGTAGTTGTCATCATCATCATCATTATTATTATTACTTTCTTGAGGCATATTTCTTTTTCAATTTTCATTATGCATTCCAGGAGCCTGACATTTAGCTCATCTGTTATGGCTTTGATGTAGGCCGATTTTATGCCTTTGAGAAAGCTCATAGGTTGGATCCCACTTCTAGCGGACGTGGTGTTCGCCAATTTAAAACTGCTCTCCTTCAACGTCTTGAAAGGGTAAGCATTATTATGTTCTTATCAAATGCATGCCAAGATTTGTTTTTGGGGTGCATAGAATGAGAATTAAGCACTCATTTGTAGAAGTAAGACAGTAATGCTTGTATGGATTTTGGTGCCCTTTTAAAAATATGTTAGAGATTTAAATCAAGTACAAGCTTTTATCTAGACCTTCTGAATGCTTTGCAGCTATCGTAATTAAAGAAACTATATATATATATATATATATGATAACCTGTTTGAGGGTTTCCTACGGAGAAGGGGGGGGGGGGTGTGGGTTGTGAAGTGGCTTTTCATTTTGATCCGAAACGGTGACAACACATTTATGACTAGAAGGCAATACAACTGTACCAGAATTAGCTTATAGTAGGCTCAGATAGACCTTGCTATTTGATTCTTTTGTTGGATTTTATAACAGCCTTCAGTAAGATTTATGGCTGCTTTTATCTATTTTGTTGTGTGTGTGTGTGTGGGGTGTCTGGTTAGCTTAAACCATGTAAGCTTTGTCTATTTCTTAATTGTTTTCTAACTCTTTCAGGAGAATGATCCAACGTTAATGGGAAGGGTAAAAAAAAGTGATGCACGTGAAATGCAGAGTTTTTATCAGCATTACTATAAAAAATACATCCAGGCTTTGCAAAATGCTGCTGATAAAGCTGATCGGTGAGTTCTATGGAAGATATTCGATCTTTAGGTGATATGCTTGGAAATTGCTTCTGTCAACACTGTCCTTGATTGCCAACTTTCTGTTTTTATCCAGTGCACAGCTTACAAAGGCATACCAAACTGCTAATGTTCTCTTTGAAGTTTTGAAGGCTGTGAATACGACACAATCTATGGAACTTGATCGTGAGGTAAAACTATGTTACACTTCTTGAACTGTGATATATAAAGCTGTTGTTTTATGGTGGATGTTGCACATATGCCTGATATTATTATGATTGACATTTGATAAGATTTTGGACGTTCAAGATAAAGTTGCTGAAAAGACAGAGTATTATGTTCCTTACAATATTCTCCCTCTTGATCCTGATAGTGCAAATCAGGCAATTATGAGATATCCTGAGGTACTTTTGCAATTTTCATACTTTTTGGTATCCTTCAGTACAATGAATTTTTTCTGTACTATGAAATATTGCTTTCATCATCTTGATTTGCAGATCCAAGCTGCTGTTTTGGCTCTACGTAACACTAGAGGCCTACCTTGGCCGAAGGACTACCAGAAGAAGAAAGACGAAGACATTCTGGATTGGCTTCAGCAAATGTTTGGGTTTCAGGTGATAGAAGTAACTGGAACTGTATCATTATTTTTCCAGCGCAGTTGGGTTGGTCATGATATATTTTAGAAATAAGCTTCTTTAAATGATTAAATGCCAACTGTATTTATAATCTTAACCCATATTTTCATGTTCATGGATTATGTTAATAAATATGCAGAAGCATAATGTTTCAAATCAAAGGGAGCACCTGGTCTTATTGCTTGCAAATGTGCACATACGACAGTTTCCAAAGCCTGATCAACAACCCAAGGTTTGTTCTCAATCAAAGATTTAGTCTCAGTGGATACAGTTTTGTTTCTTAATTTGCTTTCACCTACTTCTGTTTCTTATTTTCTATCCGCTACAGAACAATGATTTGTACTACTCAACATTTATGCGAAGTTACTGGATTGTACTTTTGGGAGGACTTGTTCACTTTTGGTTATGTTTACGTAGGAGCAATTCCACCTGCACCATGTCAATTATCATTGCACCAAAGCAGCCCCTTGTGAATATTACCAATAACCTTCTTTACCACAGCCTCCACCACTCCTACTTTCAGCATTGATGGTACCAAGTTGGGGATGCTGCACCAATCATTTAGGTTTTCCCGGACCGATTACAAACATTACCAATGAGCTTCTTTGCTACAGCTTATTGACACCAGGCTCAGGACACTGCACTAATCCTTTAGGTGTTCCAGCATTTACGATGCCACTACATTTGCCCCCCACCTCTCTCTTCCTGTTTTGTACAGACAGTAGCTATTAAAAAAAAAGTTATGCACCCTGCAGAAGTACTTATTATTATTAGGAAACTTATATATACGATTCTATTCTTGAAATATGCTGACACCAAGTTGTTAAAAATAGGAACAGTATCTTCGGTCTGCACAGGTGAAAAGTATAAAAATAATATTTCTAGACTTAGAAGTTCCTCTTTTATTTGCTCATAACATACTTGTGCATATTTTTTATTTAGTTGGATGAGCGTGCATTGACAGAAGTAATGAAGAAACTTTTCAAGAACTACAAAAAATGGTGCAAGTACTTGGGTCGCAAAAGTAGCCTTTGGTAAGCCTTCTCATATTGATATCATCGACTACGATAGTAGCTGTTCACTTACTGATGGATGAGGCTTATCCAGAAAAAGAAAAAACGTGGCGGCTTATGTTCTAAATTCATATACATGTTTGTACCTTATATGCTAGTTTGTATCTCAAGAAGTGCTTGTTCTGCAGCTTGTGTAGTATTTTATACTCTTTTTTGGTTGGGCAGGATTCAAGTAAAGTAATAAGCTTCAGTTTCAATTTTTATCATATTTATTGCTTTAAATGTTCTAAAATTGCAGGTTACCAACAATACAGCAAGAAGTGCAACAGCGTAAACTACTGTACATGGGTCTCTATCTGCTAATATGGGGGGAAGCTGCAAATTTAAGATTCATGCCAGAATGCCTTTGCTATATTTATCATCATGTATGTTTCAGATGGTTAATTCTTGACTACCTACTATTGTGCCCCCCCCCCCCCCCCCCAACAAAAAAAACACACACATGAAGTTTTAACATTTTGATTTGTTTGTCTCTGTGTTCATCATTGTGAACATGAAGGAATTCTCCTTATTAATAAAGCTTAATCATAAAAAAAAATACCGTCCCCAAGCAGCTTGTTGAAATTTAAAGATTGAGCTTTATCAGTTAACTCTGTGCCGATGAGTTGTGTAGTGCTTATTGTGTTAAGACAGTAAAACTTTTGTTCTAAATTGGCATCTTTTCATCATTTATGAGTTGTAACATGGAAACTTTTAGCCACTTACTGCAGCTTTTTGTTGTGTTGTTCCTTTTCTTTTATTGAACAAAAATACAATAATGTGAAACATTTGTGTAGCTATGATTTAGTTTCAATGATTTTGGCCTCTTACAATTAGTTAGACAAAACCAACTCTATGCTTTCATGGACATAATCTGCCTTAATGATCTAATTGGTACTTATTTGTTTTGCTATTTTTAGATGGCTTTTGAATTGTATGGTATGCTAGCTGGGAATGTCAGTCCCATGACAGGAGAGAATGTAAAGCCTGCCTACGGAGGTGAAAAAGAGGCGTTTCTGACAAAAGTTGTAACTCCAATATATAAAGTGATTGCTAAGGTGTAGTGAGACTTGTTTCCCTTCTGGGAGTCCAATAAATTTGAGTGTTTTTCATTTTGGTTATATCTCGTCATCTTTTGTGATTTCTTTGCTTTACAGGAAGCTGAAAGAAGTAAAAAGGGGAGATCAAAACATTCACAATGGAGGAACTACGATGACGTAAATGAATACTTCTGGTAATTTCTATTTACTTGTTACGATTTATTTCTTTGTTACCTATATTATATCATGACTAATTGTCTTATATAACCATAGGTCTGTTGATTGTTTCCGGTTGGGCTGGCCGATGCGTGCAGATGCTGATTTTTTTTGTTTGTCCACAGAACAGATTCGCCAGAACAATGGGGTAAGCAGTGATATTTATTTTCTTTTCTTCTTTTACTTTTTTTTTTTCCTTTCTTTTTTTAAAGTTTGGCTATTGTTGTCTTCCAAGGCTCTGACCATTCCAAGAGAAATAAAATAAAATATGTTTATTGGGAATGGTCTTATTTCTATATATCTAGTTGATATAGTGTAAAATTACTAAATTTATCTGGGAGAATTTTTGCAACTTGGAGCTTGTTTGGATATCCCAATATTGATTATTAGCAGACAGTTGTTATCTTCCCCCGCCCCTCAGTGAAAAGGAAAAAAAAAAAGCCTATGTTTTCTAATTTTCAATATTCCTCTGGCTGGTACGATTTTAAAAATAAAATTACAAAAACCAACACTTAAATCTTTTTGAATCGTACAAGCTAGTGTTTATGCAATGTGTATCACATTCATTATTTTTTGATAAGTAATAATGATGAAGTAATGATGATTTATGGGATAATATCGATTTCTTTTGCATAAATGCCAACCTCTGTGAGTGTAGATTTTTTATAGAGCGAGTTTGGGCCTTTGTGGGATGGCAAGTGCCTTCCACCAAAAGCAATACAGCATAGGTTTGAGTCTGACCTCTCCAAAAATATTTAGAGGTAAGCCTGCCTATCAATCACCTCTTGCAAAGCCCGTAAATGTGGGAATTTTCTGCACCGAGTATATTTGTGATCATAGCTCCTGATTATCTTATCTATGAGAAAGTAAATATTTGTCTTCTATACACTGCATACTGCTGTTTGACTAGAATGATATTTACTTCCTCAGCAGAGCCTAAACCAGGAAAGCAAGCAAGCTAGTAGAGATAGATGGGTGGGAAAAGTTAATTTTGTTGAGATAAGGTCATTTTGGCATATTTTCAGAAGCTTCGACCGTATGTGGAGCTTTTTCATTCTATGCTTACAGGTACCAATTTTTGCATCACAGTACTTTTATCTGTCAAATTATTCTTTTATATCTTCAATTATATGAAATAGTGTTGAAGTTGGCCCATTTTTATCAGGCTATGATCATTGTTGCTTGGAATGGCACGGGGGAACCAACTGCAATCTTTGGTTCTGATGTATTCAAGAAAGTATTGAGTGTCTTTATAACTGCCGCAATTTTGAAGCTAGGGCAAGGTGGGTAACTCCCAGTTCCAAACAGTTTAAGCTAGATTTACATGGTCAAAGCATTCAAATACAAAATTATGTAAAACTTCAATTAAATACAAAATTGTGTAAAACTTCAACATCTTCTGTTTTTCATCCTCTTTCTATCAAAGTACATTCATTTTTGCCCGTGATAGCTATTGACCATTAATATGATTTATGGTGACTTATGGTATGCCTGTTGGTTTTAATTTTCAATCATTAAGCTATAAAGGGGCTGGTCAAGAGGTATGAAGTTAAATACTCAAGAGTTGCTATAGCCACGAACTATTTTACAACATTATTGATGTGACAAATTCTTACCGGTTCTCATCTGGGCCCACCACTAACATCACTTTTTACTTACTAATAATCATTTACCACATCAGTAGTTTGTAAAATAGTTTGTGGCTTTAACATTTTCCAATACTCAATATCTGTTTGCAAGTAAAAAGTTGAAGGATTAACAGTCAAGTAATCAGCAGCTTTCTTTTGCTAGTAAATATTTTGAGCTCTCAATCAGAAAGTAGTACAAACCAAACTACACATATTTGGATCTGTTTTTTTGGTGGCTCATTTGGAATTGTAAGAATATTGAGTCCATTCAATTCTATCTTGTAGTTGGTAAATCATTGAACCAATTTGAGACAGGGTGCGGCACTGGCCAACAAAGGGGGTTCCTGTGCACCTGTATACTTGGGTGATTCTTTTTTTCTGATTTATATAATCTTTTTACTTATCAAAAAAAAAAAAAAAAAAAAAACTAAGACAATCAAGCTAAAGCTTTGCTTGAGACAAAATGAGTAGAGACTTATCCCTAAGATAAGCAAGGCCAGTGAGCTCTAGCTCAAAGTTTAGGGATTCAACTATTTGTTCACAGAATGTGATTTCCAACTAGTGAAGAATACTTTTGGATTTTGTTCTCTTTAATCAGGGATAGACAGAGAAACTATCCTCGTGTTTAGTTACTTTTGTTGGGAATGTCCAGAGTATACATTCTACATTGCAAGTCAGGATGGAAAGTTCAACTGCTGTCATACATCCAGTTCGGTAACTGTGGCTGGAGGATGTCTATTAAGCTATTATAAAATATGCAACTAGAATCTTTTACTCATGGATATTGAGTTGTTGGCTAAATTTTTTATGTTTTAAGATGTTGAAAGAAATCTAATTTTTGCAGCATGTGGCCAGAATATTATTACTTTCAGAAATGCTCCTGTTCCTTGTACCAAGTTGAAACTGTTACTTCATCATTTCACTTTTGGCTTGTGCAGCTGTCCTTGATGTAATTCTTGGTTGGAAAGCTCAGCGGAGTATGTCATTCCATGTTAAACTAAGATACATCTTCAAAGTGGTTTCAGCTGCTGCCTGGGTGATAGTTCTGCCAGTTACGTATGCTTACACTTGGGAGAATCCTCCTGGATTTGCTCAAACTATCAAAAGTTGGTTCGGAAATAATTCAAGTTCACCCTCGTTGTTTATTTTGGCTGTCATTATGTATCTGTCACCGAATATGCTGGCTGCAATATTGTTTCTCTTCCCCTTCATTCGTCGGTTCCTTGAGAGGTCAAACTATAAGATTGTGATGCTCATGATGTGGTGGTCACAGGTGTGCAACATTGCCCTTTCCTTCTTCTTCTTCTATTTATTATTATTATTATTATTATTTGGTATGATCAAGCCCTTTTTTGGAGGTGTTCAAACTGAAACAAAAGTAGTTCTGACTTTTTGGTTGTCTGCTTGTATATATGATGGTTCATTTGTATGTATGCCTTGTATGTTTGCAGCCTCGGCTCTATGTTGGGAGGGGAATGCATGAGAGCACATTTTCTCTTTTCAAGTAAGAAATAAGTGTTCATTGGATGGGTGGAATTGTTACTTTAAATGTTTTAGTGATTCACAATATCTGATATCTGATATATCTTTTTTAAAACTTGCAGGTACACAATGTTTTGGGTTCTTCTTATAGTGACTAAGTTGGCATTTAGTTACTATATAGAGGTACTTTTTACATGTGGAAACTCTAGTTGCTTTTATGTGCCATTACTGAGTAAATTAATATAAACTACAAGAAAATAATGGCATGAACAAACTTAATGCAAAGACCAGAACAATAGATTGGGGATGTGACAAAGCTGTAATTTGTGTAAAGCCTTCTTTTTGTTTGTTAATAGGCAATGATTTAGTCACTATTCATATTCTCATGGTCCATGTTTTGTTACAGATAAAGCCTCTAGTGGCTCCAACAAAAGCTATTATGGAGGTTCGAATAACTAATTTTCAGTGGCATGAGTTTTTTCCCCGTGGTAATACACATGGATACGTGGCTTGTAGTTAAATATTTGTTTCATAAAAAAAATAGTTTGTGATGTGCTCATTTACTTTGCAGCAAAGAACAATATTGGAGTTGTGATTGCACTCTGGGCTCCAATTATTCTTGTATGGGTTCTGTCATTTGTTTTCCACTCTCACTCTCTCTCTCTCTCTCTCTCTCTATATATATATATATATATAAGTTTGTTGTTTGTCACAGCCTAATGTAACTTCTGGGGCACCTATATTTTCTAGGTCTATTTTATGGATACCCAGATTTGGTATGCGATATTCTCTACATTATTTGGAGGTATTTATGGTGCGTTTCGTCGCCTTGGAGAGGTTAGTGGATCATATCCTAACTCTAAAAAATAATTCTATAAATTTTTTGGTCTTAATCTTTGTGCTGGGCATGGTCATCAAGCTTGAAATAGGCTTGATGCCAAAAATACAAAGCTTTCATTCTGACGATGTGGTAGTTGTGAACGAAGAAGGATTCTCTTTTCATAAAATTTCACTAATCTGTTCCACCTGGAAATGAAGAAATATTTTTAAAACCTTAACCTACTCTGTAATTTTATTCCATGTCATGAAATTAACATTTGAACTATTTATATTTCCTAAAAAATCATATTTGAAGTTCTATAAGTTTGCTTCATCTTAGAGTTTGCATTAATTGGAAGATGCTAGTTGCATGTTCTTGTAGACTGACATTTCTGCTTTCCAAACGTGTCATGATATTCCCAACATGGAAGAGCAGGGACTTATTCATTAAAAGTATCACTTATCATGCATCAACTCTTGCCCCTCTCCCTAACCATGTAGAAAAAATTTCAATACTTTTGGTGGTGTTAGAAATATGACCTGTGATTGGATTTCTTAGTTCTTGTTGCAAAAATCTCTCTTAAATCACATTATCGTGCTTGTAAGTAGTTTTGGTTGTTTGCTTTTGTTTTGTTATTGTTTGTTGTGCGTTTGATAGTAATTTTGTTCATATTTTTTCTTGTTTAATTTTATTTTGAATTAAATTTTTTACTAGAAAAAAAAAATTGAAATCTATTATTTTCATTTCTTTGCCTTTGAATACAAAATCCTTTTAGATTGACATAAGAAGAACTATCACATTTGTTCAGTATCTCAGTAATCTGTTGTTTACTTTGACGGATACTTTTGCTGCCAGATTCGGACACTAGGAATGCTTCGATCTCGTTTTCAATCACTGCCTGCTGCTTTCAATGCCAGTTTGATTCCAGAGGAAAAGACTGAGCCAAAGAAGAAAGGACTGAAAGCCGTTTTGTCTTTGTCTCGCAATTTTGTTTCGGTGAACTATTTATAATTTCATCTCACAATTTTTGTACCTCTTGTAACTTAAAAATATTGCCCTTCCCTTGAGTTTTGCTTATCAGGCTACTACTACAGATATCTAACAAAGGGAAAGAGGCAGCAAGATTTGCTCAGTTGTGGAACAAGATAATCACTAGTTTTAGGGAGGAAGATCTTATAAGTAATAGGTATCTGGAGTGTTTTTCTGTAGTTATTCTTTATCTTGTTCTTCTCAAGCCTATTGGTTTCTTTGACAGTATTTTCTTTGTCTTGTATGTCTGCTCTTACTTTAATTCTGTTTGCAGTAGTGTACTGACCTTGTTCTAATTTTCAGGGAAATGGATCTTTTGCTGGTTCCTTATTGGGCTGACCGTGATCTGGACCTTATACAATGGCCTCCATTTTTACTTGCTAGCAAGGTTTGTTTCACCACCTTTCCATTGAAAATTTTGAAATATTCATGTTGAAGTAGATATAAAAATCTGTTGAAAATTTTGAAATCTTCATGTTGATATGTTTATGAATCTCTCTCTGTGTCTGCTCTCTAGATCCCCATAGCATTAGATATGGCTAAGGACAGCAATGGTAAGGATTGGGAGCTAAAGAAGAGAATTGAAAATGACAATTACATGTCTTGTGCTGTTCGTGAGTCCTATGCGTCATTTAAGAACATTATCAAGTTGTTGGTTCAAGGGCAACGCGAGAATAGGTAAGTTTCTCTGCAATGTAACTAGAAGAAAGAATACTGATGAGCAAGGAGTTTGGTTTCCTCTACTATCCTTTGACAGATTTGGTAGGGTGACTGCAGATACAGTATCCTAACATATTCTTGGTGTTTCTCTTGATTGGGTCTTTTCAGGATCATAGATAAGATATTTTCTGAGCTTGATCCCCATATAGAAGCGGGTACAATAATATGCGAGTACAAAATGAGTGCTCTCCCCACCCTCTATGACCTCTTTGTTAAGCTTATCAAATATTTGGTAATATTCGAAATATTGTTTGGTATGATCTTTTCAGTCGATAACTCTAGGATTGATAGGGAGTCCTAAGTCAGCCTGATTTTTGCAGTTGGATAATAAGCAGGAAGACAGGGATCAAGTTGTGATTCTTTTCCAGGACATGCTGGAAGTTGTGACAAGAGACATAATGATGGAGGACCAGGACCAGGACCAAATATCCAGGTGCTGCATCTTTATTTGAATGTCTGCTCTAAAATACATCTATGTTTAAATATGTAACTTCAGCATTTTCAATTTTTCTTGAATAGTTCTCAATTTTTTTTTCTTGAATAGTTTGGCAGAGTCAATCCACACTGGACCTGAGCATGAGGGGATGAACCACCTTGAAACTAAATATCAGTTATTTGCATCTGAAGGCGCTATCAATTTCCCAATTAAGGAAACAGAAGCTTGGAAGGAGAAAGTGTGTAATTGTTACCAATATGTTACAAATGAAAAGTTTCATATAAATCTTATATGTACACTTATAAACCTCTTCACTTATTTTATTTGCAGTTCAAACGGCTTTATTTACTGCTTACTACAAAGGAATCTGCCATGGATGTGCCATCCAACTTAGAGGCGAGACGGCGTATGTCATTCTTCTCAAATTCATTGTTTATGGATATGCCTTTGGCCCCCAAAGTTCGCAATATGCTCTCTTTCTCGTAAGTTTTTTTCCTGATTAATTTTGATAGTTGCTTGTGTATTGCATTGTTCCTGTTGACAAATCTTAATGTTTCAAAAGCCTTTCTTAGCCAGTTTACAATTCAACTTTCCAATTCTCTGTTAATTACCTTCTATAATAGGTACAGATAATTTTATTGCTAATAAGCTCTAGGTCCAATTGCACTCCTTGTCTTATAATACTCCTTGTCTTATAATAATAAAAGTTGAGGGTATGGTTGTGGGTTCAAGACCCACTGAGTGTGTGTGTAACTTACCAAAATAAATAAATCTTATTGATGAAAAAACATAGTGACGTAGGTATACAGATTGTATACAAAAAACCCTACCCTTGGTAACAATTACAAGTACATTATCTTTAAATTGGAATATAATATCATTAACTAGTTTGGAACATAGTATTATAAGTAGTAGTTGTTGATTTGTTGTAATATATGCTTCTGATTTAATAATTTTCCTGTAGAGTTTTAACACCATACTACACTGAGGAAGTTCTCTTCTCCTTGCGTGATTTGGAAGAGCCAAATGAAGATGGTGTTTCAATACTCTTCTACTTGCAAAAAATTTTTCCAGGTTTATTTAATGCTCCTATTAATGGCCTTGCAATGAGATGTTAAATTTTTGTGTTGTTTCTGTCTCTACTAATTGGTCTAGGGTTCATACTAATACGCAAATATGAATATACAGATGAATGGAACAACTTTCTTGAGCGGGTGAATATGGATAATGAAGACAATCTGATGAAGGTCGTGCATCCAGAAGAACTTAAAAGATCTGATGAGTCAGAAGAACTTAAAAGATCTGAGTTAGAAGAACTTAAAAGATCTGCTGAGTTAGAAGAACAACTTCGCCTTTGGGCATCTTTTAGAGGCCAAACTTTGACTAGAACAGGTACTCTCTCTCTCTCTCTCTCTCTCTCTCTCTCTGTGTTTATAAATTACCAATTTTCCCAAAAGCTTAAGCTAGGAAATAATGAATTCAATCACTTAACCATATTTCTAACACTCTCTCTCATATGTGGGCCCAAACTCCCCCATATCAAGTGGGACTCAACATGTAGAATTTAAACATTTTAAATGGGAGGTAGAGTCGATACAGGGAGCAAACTTAGAATCTCTTGCTTTTATACCATGACAGATTTCCAATTGTCCCAAAAGTTTAAACTGGAAATGGTGAATTTAACTTAATCATACTTAACAGTCTCTTGTGTGTGTTTTTTCTTATAAGTAATATAAGTTTTATTGAATAAAAAATACATCCTGTTCACGATGGGGAACCCATTGTACTTGAAATAAAAACAAACAAATCAAAAAGCAGAACTAACAGAAGTAAGAAATCAGAAATGGTAATACAATGTATAAAACCCCAAACATGAGACCACTCAAATAAAGTCCCAACTAGCAGAGATTTCAAAAGATCTACAGGTATCTCAAAATCTTCAAATGCACAGGTATTGTGTTCCCTCCAAATTAACCACATTGGACAAGATGGTCCCATATTCCAAACATTTGAATAACATTTCCCCAAACAATTCCTCCATGCAAAGAGAAGAGAATCAACTGCCTTCGGCAGCACCCACTGAATCCCAAATATCAGAAAAACTTCACTCCATAAAGCACAAGCAAACACTCTCTTCTGTGTCACTTAACCGTACTTCTGACACTCGTGTGTCTGCGCATATGCGCTCCATGCTGGGAAATTTATCTTTTCCACTCTAAATTGTCTTTGAATTTTGACAAAAATATTTTTACATATGCCAGTAAGAGGTATGATGTACTACCGGAAAGCTTTGGAGCTTCAGGCCTTCCTTGATATGGCGAAAGATGAAGGTACATATACAATTTAGTGATCATGTTACAATTGATTGTTCTATTTTGTGATATTTTATACTTGTTTTTTAATTTTTATACAAGAAAAGATATACTTTCAAGTTATTGATGTCTTGATACTAAGTGGCTTTTCTTTTCTTGGTTTGACTGTTGTATCTTCAGATTTAATGGAAGGCTATAAAGCTGTAGAATTAAATTTAGAGGACCACTCGAAGGGGGAAAGGTCTCTCTGGGCACAATGCCAAGCTGTGTCTGATATGAAATTCACTTATGTGGTATCATGCCAGCAATATGGAATTCACAAGCGATCTGGTGATCCTCGTGCACAGGACATCTTGAGGCTCATGACAACGTATTTGTCCCAACTTTATATTTCGAACTCCTAATTTTCTTAACTTTCTATTGATGGATATATTTCCATTTGGCAGCTACCCATCACTTCGTGTGGCATACATTGATGAGCTAGAGGAACCCAACAAAGACAATTCCAAAAAGGTCAATGAGAAGGCTTATTATTCTTGTCTAGTGAAGGCTGCTTTGCCAAATTCTAATTCTTCGGATCCTGTGCAGAATTTGGACCAGGTAAAAGCTCATTTGATCTGTTGCATACTAAAGATTTGGGGATTTATCACATAATGCATGCCATCTAAAACTTATTTTACTCATAAAATAGCATGCCTCAAGTTTGACATAGTGCACTTGTAAGTGTTAAGGACTTTTGCAAATGCATTTTCATTACTTATAAAAAAAACATAAAAATAAATATGACTTTTGCAAATGCTTTTGCCTGGTCAGTAATCCCCTTGCCCTCTTTGTCGATGATACTTTTGGCAATTTAAATGGAAGTAGTTGATTACACAAGTGAGATGACCTAAGCTACGAAAATAAGCCAACACCATTAAAGGTGTCTATGTTGACTCCAGTAGATCCATTTATATGTATAACATAACAGGTTGTGGCCCTCTCTCACTTGCTCGCTAGCACAGTTTAAGGGATGGGAGTAAATGGTGTGAAAATTTGCTCCCCAGAAGAATGAATTATTGTTGCTTACCAAAAAAAATGAACAACCGTCTTATGTGTATGCAGTAGTCCTTGTGACAGCCAAATATGTGGAGATAAAATGTTGAGTGAGTGGTTGGGAGAAGCAGTTGACTTTTATGCAGATAACTCTTTTTTATAAATTCATTTTCTTTTCACTCTCTCTAAAAAATTTCAAACTCATTTACACTTTTATTAATTTAATGTCAATTTGTGTGTGTGTGTGTAGCTTCACAAACTCTCTTTAGTCTTTATCAATCTCCCAAATTAAAATATATTCGACTTGATTGTCTCAATATCCCTGCAGATTATTTATAAAATAAAACTTCCTGGACCAGCAATCTTAGGTGAGGGAAAGCCAGAAAATCAGAACCATGCCATTATATTTACACGTGGTGAAGGCTTGCAAACAATAGATATGAACCAGGTATATTTATTGTTAAATCTAAATAAACATCCTACCTTCTCTCTTAACATATATCAGTTGGTTAAAGTGCCTATTTCGTAGGATAACTACATGGAGGAAGCATTAAAAATGAGGAATTTGCTTCAAGAATTTCTTAAAAAGCATGATGGTGTGAGGCACCCTACAATTCTTGGGCTTAGGGAACATATATTTACTGGAAGGTTGGTACCTTGATGTTATCAGATGAGCCGTTTGTCTTTGGAATTAATTATATGATATTATGTATCACTAACTATTCTATCACTTTTTGTTGCAGTGTTTCTTCTCTTGCTTGGTTCATGTCAAATCAAGAAACCAGTTTTGTGACAATTGGGCAGAGACTATTGGCCAACCCTCTGAAGTAAGTCATCATTGCACCGAATTTCTTCAAACATGACATAGAAATAAAAATTCAGGGTGCCACCAGTGGCATTTGCCCTCCACTTGTGGGGTTTAAGCTTTGTTTGGTTGGGTGGATAGAAAACTAGGAGTATAGAAAAGTTTTAGTTTTTCCCCATATGTCTTCGGTACAGTGGATGGAAAAGTGGAATGATGGAAAATAAATATAAATTTGCTTTGTTTGGTTGAAGAAAAACAAAAGGGAAAAGTAGTTTTTATGAATTTGCTGTTATGTCTCTATTACATGAGAACTGCTACGTCCACACAACATTTTCACACCACTTTCGCAACAAATCTTAAGTTATAGGTTGTTACTAGTTCTAATTTGAGTCTACCATTGAAATTACTTTTTTGCCTATCAGTAAGTGTCAGCAACAACTGAGGATTTATTGTGAAGGTGTTGTGGACATAGCATTTCTCCTAATACAGTATTACATAGGAAATGAATTTACTATTAACATATATAAAAAGTTGGTTCTTATCCTCCTTTTACTTATCAAAGAATATATATATATATTAGGTACTTTGAGTCAATGGGGTCATATTTGGGGTTTTTTGCAATGTCTTTCTATTTCTGATTTTCTTCAATATGTTAGCTTAAGTTCTTGAGTTATATATATTTGTTTCATGTTCAGAGTGTTCATTATGACGTTCAATCTTTTTCAATAAAAGTCCTATTACCTATCAATATGTGTGTGTGTAATTGAAAATAATGAAACATAAAAAATATAATAAAAAAAACTACAATTATATAAACAAAAAGAATAGCTCCAAGATTCATATTGTTGTGTCACAAAAATAATTGAAAACAAAACAAAGAATTAATACAAAAAAAAATAAAGGGGTAATTACACTCTCCTCCCTTGAGGTTTGGGGGGATGACACTCCATCCAAAACCTGAAGGAAAAAAAACACTTGACATCCATTTGACCAAAATACACTTTAATTAAAAATGTGAAGTTTAGAAATGTTGTGTACTAACTTGTTCTTTGTTCAAGGTTAGGTTTCCAAAACTGCCCTCCATTTTAGAATTAAAATCCATTGTTTTAAATATTTAATTACAGTGTATTTTAAAATATTAAGTATGACTTTTGCTTATATTTTTCTTTCTTTTTTCAACGATTTGTGGAGAGATTTGCCATTGCAAGTTTTTTGGTGCTTGATAAACATGGCGTTTTTATTCTAAATTTATCAATTATGTATTTACTAACCATGGAAAAACTTTTGTAAAGAGATTCTTATAGAAATTTAGAATATTCTGTTATTAATATAAACAGAAGGGGGAGTGTTAATTTCTTCAAACCTTAAGGGAGGCAAGTGTTTTCTCCCTTCAGGTTTGGGGTGTAGTGTCATTCCCCCAAACCTCAAGGGAGGGGAGTGTAATTACCCTAAGAATAAAAGATAAATGAAAAAGGAAAGAAGGAAATATAAAATAAAAATAATCTTAGAAGAATGGGGCTTTTCCATTTGCTGCCAAGTGTATACATACAGCGTGTATATGAGGAAGAGGTCTACATTCACCTTTCTCTGCGTTTGTACTATCCCATTTGTAATTAGTTTTTCAGCACAAAAATTACAGCCCACAAAACGTTGCCTTCTTATATACTGTAAGGACAAAAGAGTACAGCAGTGCAGCACTCAAGAGGTGAATGCTGTGGTGCAGAAATTGACACACCCAAAAAGTGGCCTCTGCAACTTTTGCCTTCAAAGCCTCTGGGGGCTTGACAGAGATGAAGGCAAGGGGAGGGGATGACCTAACTATTCTAAGAACAACAGTATGGCCTCTGTTTGCAGTTGCATCTCAAATCTATTCTAATTTTTTTTTTTTCCTGAAATTTTTTGAGTTGTGTTTGGTAACCGAGAAAGCGAAGGAAAAGGAAGAAAGTGAGCAGTCAAAGGGCGAATTAGTAATTTTTTTCTCAGCCCATATTTTCACTCCTCATTTATCACCATTTCAGACATTAGAATTTGTGGTCCCTGGCGGTGAACGTCACCCTTCCCCATTTTCTATCCTGAATTTCCTTCATACCAAACAGAGAAAAATATCAATCTTCTCATCACTTTCCTTCCCCCATTTTCGTTCCTAATTTCACCCCAACCAAACAGACTGTTAGGTTTGGGGTTCGAATCCCCTAATTTACGTCTACAACTACAACAATATTAAGCCTTAGTCCAAAAATTTTGAACTGTGGTGACGACTCAATTCTGATTGTTTGATGATATTTGGAGTCTAATGCCTTTTTCCTTTGCCTGCCTGCACCCCCACAGGGGGAGTGGGGGTGTCATTACTTGTAAATCCAGTTATCAATTCTTAGATATACTTGATCAACTCATCAAAGTATGAGAGAAACCAAGTCCTGCACAGCTGTAGTTCTAGGTTGATATTTTAACTTCAGTTTACTAAAATTTTGAAAAAGAGGAAGTTCTTTGAAAATTTGGTGTATTGTGCAAATGCAAATTTAAGGGCATCTAGGAAATTACCATGGTTTCTGCAGAAATGCAGTTGAGTGTGAGGGTTTAGTCTTTCAGATAAACTCCATGTCAGCATGGCACAATGAGTATGTTCTTTCTTTCTTTCCTTTTTCCCCATAATGTTTGTCTTGAAATGTGTGTTTCTTCAATGAGTAATGAATTTATAAGATGTGATACGGGTTGTTTTACTGCTACTTAAAGTTCAAACTTAGCACTTTTTTTGTTTTACCCAGCCTGAAACTTTTTGTTCCAACCTCTCTGGGAACTGGATTGACGACCCTTGCAAAAAGGTTGATACATAATATTGTGAATGCTCAGAAATAGAGCTACTTGGAGTCACCCGTTTTTTCAATAAACTATTTTAAGTCTTATTAAAAATAATAATAATAATAATAATAATAATAAGAAATTTGGGGGGTTGAGAGAGATGTACAGTCATTTTCGTTGTCCATATGTGGATCTGCAAGAGCACTTATACCATCTTGTGTTTTTATGCGTGTGTGCTTGTGTATCCAGATACATGTTTATTGCACTTAACTTCTGCTCTTGTTTCTCTACATCTAGGGTCCGATTCCACTATGGTCATCCTGATGTGTTTGATAGGATCTTTCACCTTACTAGAGGGGGTGTCAGTAAAGCTTCCAAGGTTATTAATTTGAGTGAAGACATTTTTGCTGGTATGCTGATATCGAATGCTTTCTCATTAATTTTGTTGGTCTATGTGCATGATTTTGGCTTATCCAACTTATATTATGACTGCACATACAGGCTTCAATTCTACTCTTCGTGAAGGCAATGTTACCCATCATGAGTACATACAAGTCGGGAAGGGGAGGGATGTGGGCCTGAACCAGATTTCTATGTTTGAGGCAAAGGTAGCTAATGGCAATGGAGAACAGACATTGAGTCGAGATATATACCGGCTTGGACACCGTTTTGACTTTTTCCGAATGTTATCATGTTATTTCACCACAATTGGTTTCTACTTCAGTACTCTGGTATGTTCAATTTGAACAATTAATGATTTTTCTGCTTTTTGAAATATTATGTAGTTAACTGAAGACTTTGAATCTTATTTTCTTCTGGCAGATCACTGTGCTCACTGTGTATGTGTTCCTTTATGGTCGCCTTTATCTTGTCCTGAGTGGGCTTGAAGAAGGCCTGAGTACTCAACCAGCAATTCGAGATAATAAGCCTCTTCAAGTGGCTCTTGCTTCCCAATCTTTTGTTCAAATTGGATTTTTGATGGCCTTGCCTATGTTGATGGAAATAGGGTTGGAAAGGGGTTTCCGAACTGCATTAAGTGAATTTATATTGATGCAATTGCAACTGGCCCCTGTATTTTTCACATTCTCTCTCGGGACAAAGACCCACTACTATGGAAGGACATTGCTTCATGGGGGTGCAAAATATAGGCCCACAGGTCGAGGGTTTGTGGTGTTCCATGCCAAGTTTGCTGACAATTATAGACTGTACTCCCGTAGTCACTTTGTCAAGGGAATTGAGCTCATGATCTTGCTTCTTGTGTACCAAATCTTTGGTCATACTTATAGAAGTGCTGTTGCCTATGTCTTGATCACTATATCTATGTGGTTTATGGTGGGTACATGGCTTTTTGCTCCCTTTCTTTTCAACCCTTCTGGTTTCGAGTGGCAAAAGATTGTAGACGATTGGACCGATTGGAATAAGTGGATAAGCAACCGAGGAGGTATAGGTGTGCCACCAGAAAAAAGTTGGGAATCATGGTGGGAAGAGGAACAAGAGCATCTTCGTCATTCTGGAAAGCGTGGTGTCATAGCTGAAATATTGTTATCCTTACGATTCTTTATATATCAATATGGACTTGTATATCATTTGAACATTACAAAAAACACTAAAAGTTTTCTGGTAAGGATTGTATCCTAGTATTTTATCAAATTTTAGTAGAATTTTAACAGTGAAATCATATCTTATCTTTTCGCTTGGTCACAGGTCTATGGAATATCTTGGCTGGTGATCTTGCTAATATTGTTTGTTATGAAGGTAACTACCAACTTCTTCATGTATTTCCCTGTCACATGTTACATTATGCACAGCATAAAGAATTTCTTTCTCCATACAACAATTCACTTTCTTCTTTTTAAGTAATCTAATCAGGGGCTAGCATTACGCTTTTTTTTGTTACTGCAGTTCAGGGGTTTACTAATTTTGAATTCAAATATGTCTTCTGTAAATTGATTTAAATGGTTAGAGAATTGAGCTAGTTAATATATTGTACACACACTAGTCCCTTCTTTTATGGAGAAAGAGGGAGGACGGGTCAAGTTTGCCTGGGTAAATTAATATATTTGACTCAATCAAGCTGATTGAATGTTCAAAGACTGACCGCCTGATGCAAATTAGAGGACATTTTTTTGTTTGTTTTTAATGTCAGTCTGCAGCTTTCTTGTAAGATGAAGCATCTTTTCCATTGCTCTGTTTGTTTTCACCTTACCGCAGCTTAAGAATACTGTTATGTCTCTCTATGAGTCAATTCCTTTCAAAAGTTCTGTTGCATGTTTCAAATTTGAGGACTTTTTTGGTTTGTTTTTAATGTCTGTCTGCAGCTTTCGTTTAAGACAATGCATTTTTTCCATTGCTCTGTTTGTTTTCACCTTATCACAGTTTAAGAATACTGTTATGTCTCTCTGAGTCTATTCCTTTCAAAAGTTCTGTTGTATGTTTCAATATTTTTTTATGAATTGGCACTGCTGAAGAGTTACTTTTTCTTTTTTTCTTTTTTTTTTGTGGTGGTAGACTGTCTCTGTTGGGCGGCGAAGGTTCAGTGCCAATTTTCAACTCGTGTTCCGGCTAATCAAAGGAATGATTTTCCTAACTTTTGTCTCCATTCTGGTCACTCTGATTGCCCTCCCTCACATGACAGTCCAAGACATCATTGTTTGCATTCTGGCCTTTATGCCAACTGGTTGGGGGCTCATTCTGGTAAGTTAATGTTTCTATTGTCTCCTATACTTTTGTTTTCCAACCGCAGTATGTTGAAATGAACTTGAAATATGGGGTGTATGTATGAGTGTCAAACTTGAAATATGGATATTTGCATGAGTGTCAAACTTGAAATATGTGTTTTTTAATCCCACAAGATACCTGCTCTGGTTGGGTGATGTGATTGCCTAAAATCTTGGTGATTCACTCCCTCTCTCTCTCTCATGCAGTCATGCTATTTATAAAAGAAAATTTGCTTAAAATAATTTACTTTGCTTTTTTGCTTTTTGAAAATCATATCTTTAAAGGTGATTTGACCTAATGTTGTGATTCATCTTAGCTTTATTGTTCTCCCACCTTATAAGGTTCATGTCCAGTATATATGGGCATATTGTACTACACTGCAAGGATAATGATGTGAGAATTGCATCATGTGCGGGGTTCAAGGGATATCCCAATGGTTCCAACACCTTTTATGGTGCTTGGGCATTGGGGTTCAAACCTGGCCCTCTGCCATTTACCTATCAACAACAAAAAAAAAAATTGCATCACGTGTTTGTGTTTCTTTGTTTTGTATGCTTAATCACATGGTTTTTTTCTCCTTAATTGCACCAGATTGCGCAAGCCTGCAAGCCTCTTGTTCAGCGGGCTGGGTTTTGGGGTTCAGTTCGGACACTTGCTCGTGGTTATGAGATTGTAATGGGTTTGCTACTGTTCACTCCAGTTGCATTCCTGGCCTGGTTTCCTTTCGTTTCAGAATTCCAAACTCGTATGCTCTTTAACCAAGCATTCAGCAGAGGTCTACAGATTTCTCGTATTCTTGGTGGTGGCCAGCGAAAGGATCGTTCATCACGCAACAAGGAGTAATTTTACTGACTGCAGCAGGGGCTATGTTTATGCTAATCCCACAATTCTTATTACACTCAGGCAGACTTATTTACTGTTTATATCTATTATAAGCTGTTGTTGTAATTAACTAATTATGGTGCTAATAGGACTGCGTTAGTGCATTTTTGTGTATTCTATTTGACTCGGGTTCTGCCAGCTCTTCTGTGTCCCATCAAAAAGAATTTTACTAATTATGATAATTGGGTTATATAACTTGGAATGACTTTTCTGATAGATAGAAAACACGCAACTGATTTTACAAGTGATCTGAACAATGGGGAACCTTTTTCGTTTCCTCCTGCAAAAAAATGTAACACATCTCTCACTTGGGGTGGACAAGCATGGAACCCACTCCTTGTAAAAGGGATGTTAGACATGTCTACATGTGTCCGAAACAGGCAAACATTAGTAATTACTTTAATAAACTTTACTTTTAAAACATTGTTTTATTAAAATGATTACTTGCCTCACTCTCATATAATGTATTTTCCATCCAATCATGTTAGAATAGTACTAGAAGGATCAATTTAGAGATTCCTATTGTGTTTGAACAACAATTTTTCTATATGAGGTTTGTCTTTTATAGGCTCAAGGAGGAATGGGATATCATAGATTTAAGGGTATTAATGAGTTTTGGGATAAACTATGAAGCATAAAAGTTGAAGGGGCTTTTCTTTGTTTTTGTTTTTGTTCTGGGTAGTGGCTGTAGGAGCCCTACCAAAATGAAGCAGGCTGGCAGTAACGAGGCAAGCTGAAAATATTGGCCATCTTCTCTGTTGATTGGGGGAAACTAGTTTGCATATATTCTAGCATGTATTCATTGGTCATTGTCAAGCTAATCTGGTTTGGTTTCAAATGGGGTTTCCAAATTGAGAGAATCATGCTCACTCAGCTCCTCGTTGAATCTCCATTGGGCACCCTCACTCCAAATTGAACAGGATAGCTTTCAAAGAGAAGTTTACTCCTTTTGCAAACAATGACCACTGATGTTATCTCTAGTTGAGAAACCAGGTTTACCATTACGGTACGGTACCACAATTTCCCTAGACAATAATCATATGTAATGGCCCATATCGCGAATGCTCTGATTATCTGGGATGCTGCAACGTCTGCTACAAATGATGATGTTAGTCTTGTTGGCATTGCTCACCTAAGACAATGACAGAATGATGGGCTTGTTGGAGATGATGGTGTCAGAGAATGGGCTAAAAAAAAAAAAGTTTTTAAGACAAAACAAAACAACATTGGCATGAGGATCCGAAGTTGGGGTAAAAAAATAACAACAATTCTATCACTCTCTTTTTTTTTTTTTTTTTTTTTTTTTTGAGAAGAACAATTCTATCACTTGATTTTAAAGAATGTTTTTCATAAACAAAAAAAATAAAAAGGGGTATGCAATGATATTGATGTGCTTAGTATCCAACTACATGACTTGGCCAATCAAGACATGCTCATCAAGTGACTTACTCAGGGTTGCACAATTAAGACTATCATGACCCCTCTACTCAAAAAGTCGATCAAACCACAGTAAATCAATATCTATAAATTAAACCTAGATAGTTACAACCGTGACAACAAAATTCAAAAAAACAGTTCTCCGTTAGTAATCACGTAAATCTTTGTAAGTAATCGCTTAAAATAGCTTCATAAAATTTTTGAAAAGGTATGCACGTGCAAATATCCTCAAATTATTTTTTTCCCCTTTACAACTAAAAGCACGAACTTTAATTTAAGCATCAAAGCATGGGTGGTTGGTACAACACTTGTGCCCTTCGGTTGACTCTTGTTATAGGTATCCATTATCCATGTTAATCATGCAACCATATTATTCATCGCTTAACATCTTTTGTAGGAGCAAGGATAATTTTCTCATGAAAAAATTGTTGTATGGGTCAAACTCAATTAATGGACGCTCGTCAAAACATTATCACGGAAAGCAACCAAAATGATCCATCGAGAGTAGTTACATTGGAACAACAAGTGAGAGACATGACACAAAATGTACATCAACTAGTACAACAAAACTGATGCTCAATTCAAAGATTTCTCCCTCATGACAGTCCATTTTCGCATAACATCAACAAAGGAGAGCATGATACATCGTAAAAGAATGATGAGCCATTAAAAAACCTTCATGATAAAGCCAAGAGCCAAACAAAGAATCGATCACATAAAATGGTATGTCAATCGGAAAATTAATTGCATAAGTAGGCCAATGAGCTAGAGATGTTTGCATACTAGACGTGCAATTTAAGAAAAAAAAAGTTGATGCCAAGTTAGACAAGCCATGAAAAGGGAAGACTCTTGCAGTTGTGGAGACTTGGTACAAAAACATATATACATTTCATTCCTGACATAAGTAACCCTTTTGACCACTTGGAAATATATAAGACACTAATCCATCTACGTGCTATTTCAAACAAGATCATGTGTAGAGTAGAGCTTTCTTGACTAAACTAAAAGGTTCAACAAAAATATGGTTCAATGTGTTGAAAGCCTATCCTTTGCTAAGATGAGCAAATTATTTGAGTCACTTCATTGGTGGGTGGAGACAATATGAGGCCAACTACTTACCTCGTAAATGTTAACCAAAATAAGGGATTACGTGGTTAAGTTTTTGATTTTTTAGTAATTATAAATTTAACATGATATAATAAAGTTTAAAATCTCATTTTACATCGCTTAAAAAAAAAAAAATTTACTTAATAAAAGATACATTAGTTAAAGGAGAAAAGTAACTAATTTTAAACAAGAAATACATTAATGAAACGAAGAAAAATGATATGATTTTTATTTATTTTTGCAATAAAAGGAACTAATATATATTAGAAAAGAGTTATTTTTGTTAGAACTGATAGAGTTTCAACTTTATGGTGATTGCTCTTTCATCAGGCTAAGATACTAATTGATTTTTGGCATAAGTAGGGTTTGAATTCTAGATTTTTTGTTTGACAATAAGAAAATAGATGCACTAACCAAATTGCGCTACACTTTGTCTCACTCCCATATGCTCCTAATCAATGAACACTTGCACTGGACTCGCCCATCCTTTTGGGCATAGGGACATAAGAATCAATTCGAGTAATCAACCGCTTTTTTTTTAGAAATTATGCTTCTAGCAAGATAGGGGCAACCCTCGCCCTTCCTCTTGCTTCAACAATTTTCATATGGTCAGTGACGGAGCTAGAAAATTTTCTCAATGGGGGCCAAGACAAATGTATTATTGTATTCTATTAGCTTTAACTCTCTATATAAATGCGTATGACTTTATTTTTGGAAAACAACAAAAATCTTCTGCTAAAGAGATTTAGTGTGCGTTTGGATACCGCTTATTTTGTTGAAAACTGAAAACAATAAAAAATATATTTTGGTTACTGTTCATTAATAAATTTATTGTTCATTGGCCTGATTGCACTGTTCATGTCCCATGAATTGTGCAACATGCATTGGACTTTAAAAAAAAAAAAAAAAAAAAAAAAAGAAGAAGCCAAAAAACGCAACTATTCTAAACATAGACGCAGACACTCGCTACCCAAACGAAGCTTTAGTTATATATTTTTATTAACTTATACATAATATGCTCCTAAAATTAACGACTTATATATGACAAAAAAATCAATATTAAAAGGAAAATAAAGGAGAAAATAATAAATTAAAGAGCATTTATACTTTTTTTTTTTTTCTAAATGAAAGGAGGCCATCACCTAAAATTTACTCAATATTTTTAGGATAATGCTTAGCTATAAAATTGGTTGTAGCCTAAGACCACAACTTTACTCAATCAAATAAACATTACTACATATTTTAAAAATCTAATTGTTGAATTGCATGTTCTTTACGCTTTTAATACACATGTTAAATTTTGTGTCAATCGGATATTATTTGTTATATGACTTATAAACTTATATTTTATGCATAATTTTAAACTACAAAATTTTCAATTTAAACAATTTATTGATGACATAGCTATTGATTTTTAATTTTTAGAAATTTTGCAAGTATACAGGATATAAGAAGAAGATGTAATTTAATGGCGGGTTTGTCAAAAATCACCTCTGATAAAAATATCTTAAGTAAAGTTGTAGTTGAAGGCTACAATAAATTTTGCAACTAAACTTTATTTATATTTTAAACTTTTAACATTAAATACAGGGAGAGGGGGCATTTTTGGAAAATCCAAGAAGGGCCATGGCCCCCCTACCCCCCTCCCTCCGCCTATGCTTATGATTATTTTCGGTCTGTTTTTAGTTCTTGATGGAGGGAGAGAGCTCAAGAGAGATAAGATAAGCATGGAGATGCGACTAGTTATTAGTAGATGGGTTCTTTCTTTTTTGAATCTCTATCCTAGTAGGAAAGGGAAAGCAAGCAAAGATAGAAAAAAAATGTATTAAATATAGCTCAGGATACCAATTTTTTTGTTTTTTGGTTGATAAAAAGCCTTAGTAGGCTTTTTTTTTAAGAGGAAAAAGAAAAAACTTAGTAGTTAAGCAAACAAAAATTCAAAAGGGTTATATTTATATTTTATGTATTTTTTTTTTTGGGAATATTTTTATGTAACTTTTAGATCTATAAAAATTATAATTAAATTTATCAAAAGCCAGTCCTAAGTTAAACAAATAGTCGCGCCGGTTCCTTTCAAAATAAAAAAAAAAGTCGCGCCGGTTTTCGTGTACAAAGGGGTTTCTCCTCCGCGTCAAGGAGACCAAAAACCCAAACTAAAACAACCAAAAAAAAAAATAAAAAAATTGCCGTGTTCTACCGGCTGTAACCGGTAATTCCGGTATCTTCGAAAAGCACTAGATTCGTGCGCCCTTTCCTTCCTTTTCTTTCATTTTCATTTCATATCTCCTTTCCCTCTCTCCCAGCTTTCTTTTCAGTTTTCACAGCTAAAAACACCTTTTCAGCTCTGATCCGAGTCGGAGACCGATTCGGATTCCGATTCCGATTCAACTCGGTCTCTCTTTTCTCTAGGCTCTTCTTCTCCCAAATCAGGTACGCACTTCCATTTTACTTGATCTCCCGTTTGGTTCCCGAGAAAAAAAATATATGCAGGTTTTTTGAGATCCTTAGGGTTTTGAATGTCTAAATGTGGAATGTAGGGTCTTTGTTTGAATTTATTGCGGTATCGGAGGCTCTGTTTGTTGTGTTTTTGAATAATTTACGTGGTTTAGGATTCAGATTCTACTATTTTTCGTTTTCATTTTTTTGGTTTGTTTCAAATTTTATGAGAATTGTTTTAAGGAATTTGTATAGGGAGCTTCTTTAATGTTTAAAACTGTGCTAACTGATTCAATATGACTTGATTTGTTGACAAAAATAAATAGCTAACTATTTAAGTTGAGCTTAGAAGTTATATATTATAGTTGATTCAAAACAACTTGCTGCGTTGAGAAGAAAATAGTTACTGTTTAAGTCTAGCTTGAAAGTTTATGTATTTATGTGTGTGTGGGTATATATATATATATATATATATATATTTATATTGTTGTGTTGAGAAGAAAAGAGTTGCTATTTAACGGGTGCCCTTAGGGCATTTGTTAATGGGTCATTTTAGGAAAGTTTTGATACCACTTTCATGGGAAATATTAAATGCTGTAAAAAAAAATTCAGTTGCATTCTCCTTTTCTCATAAAAAGTTTCTAAAAATATTTCTCAAACCAATGCTCTTAGGGCATCTGATAACTTTTTCCATATAAATAGGGAAAAGATGCACACGTAACTAACTGGTGGGTCTTGAACCCAACAACCTCACCCTCCACCTTGCTCTTGTGTCATTTGACCTAGAGCTCTTTGGCAAGAAAAATTTTGATTGTAGTTTTGCTTGAATGGAATCTCTCTCGGTGATTATTGGTGTATGTATATTTCAGCACTAACAATTTGTTGAGAAAACTTGTGGCATGGTTGTTTTGATTATTTCTTAATTTTTCGGGTGATGTATGTTTTATATATTAACGGGGTGCCCCTAAGGCATTTGTTAATAGACCATTTTAGGAAAGTTTTGATACCACTTTCATGAGAATTATAAAAAATTGTCAAAAAAAATCAGTTGCCTTTTCCTTTTCCCATAAAAAGTTTCTAAAAATATTTCCCAAACCAGTTCCCTTAGGGCATCCGTTATCTTTTTGCTCTTGTGTCATTTGACCTAGAGCTCTTTGGCAAGAAAAATTTTGATTGTAGTTTTGCTTGAATGGAATCTCTCTCGGTGATTATTGGTGTTTGTATATTTCAGCACTAATGATTTGTTGAGAAAACTTGTGGCATGGTTGTTTTGATTATTTATTAATTTTTTTGGGCGATGTATGTTTTATAGAAAATGTCTCGAGCTGAGGAACTGTGGGAGCGGTTAGTCCGTGCTGCCTTAAGGAGGGAAAGGACAGGGACAGATGCATTTGGGCATCCTGTTACTGGAATTGCTGGAAATGTTCCATCTTCATTAGCAAACAATAGAGATATTGATGAGATTCTGAGAGCTGCAGATGAAATTCAAGATGAAGATCCCAATGTTTCTAGAATCTGTATGAAATTTTTATATTTTTATTTCTTGAAAGATCATCGTTTATTTTTTTCTTTGGTTTTCTCATCCTTTTATTTAATATATTTTTGCATACACTTGGGTCTCCTGTTGCCAGGTGCATTTCTAGATTACAAATGTTTAGTGGCTTTAATATATTCTGAAACTTTTTATGGCCTGAATTTTTTTTTTGATAAGTAATAAGTTTAATTGATATAAAAAAGGAACACCCTAGTACACAGGGAGTGTACAGGGGTCAACAAATCAAATACAAAAATTGCAAGAATCTAGGAAATCAATAAAAGAAGGGAATGGTTTTTTTTGAAAAGCAAACAACCAATCCAATAAAGTTCTAAAAAAGAATAGCTTGAGGTCCGGAATAGATCTCTCAATATCTTCAAAACATCTACTATTTCTCTCCCTCCAAAGACACCACATTAAGCAATGAGGAACGATGGACCATATTTTATGCATGCGCAATATTGTAGATGCAAATTTTGCTACTTTATTTGTGTGCTCTAGTAGAAAAGACATGTAACTATAATAAGTAGAGGAGTTCTACTTTGATAAATTATTGTAACAAGTTGATATGTGAGCTGCACTGTCACACCATGTGACACATGACCTCACTGTCCCTCTATACTTTCATCATTGGGAGTCGGAGTCAGTGAATTCCTTTCTAGACCTTATTAACTCATTGTTGTCTAGGGGGGTGGTAGGGTGAGATGGAGTTTGATTGGAGTGTTAAGTTTGATGTTCACTCTTATTACCTATCAAAAAAAAAAGTTTGATGTTCACTCTTATTACAAGGCTATTTGTGGTACCATTGTTAATTCATTCCTCTGGAAGAGTATATGGTGTCATTTATAAAAAAAATAAAGTAGAATATGGTGTGTCAAGGCCCTAAAGAGGGTGTCTTTTTTTTGTGGACAACAACTTTGGGTAAGAATGTAAAAATTGGTTTGGAAAGCATTTGTTTCTCCATTGTGATGTTGTTTATGTTTTGGGGAGTGAATTTTTTTTTTTGATAAATATAAAAAAAAAAAAAAAAAATAAAAAAAAAAATTTAAGATGCTTAGGTTTCAATGGATGATCCATTGACAGTAGCAGAGTTATTATTTGGTTGTAGGAATTGGTTTGGGAAGCAGTATTCAAATGTTTGGAATCTTAGTCTGTTATGCTTGATGTGGATAGTATGGTAGGAATGGAATGGCCATACTTTTGAGGACATTGAGAGACCTCTTGATTAATTGAAATCCTTTATGATTCGTCCTTGTTTGATTAGTCCTGTACATGGGGTTTTACTCATTGTAATTCCATTTTTGAGTTCCTAGACTCACTTTGTTCTTTTTTTATTTTTTATTTTTAAGATACTTTGTTTTCATCATCGTGAACATGAAGTAATCTTTTACTTGAATAAAACTTTACTACTTACAAAAAAGAAGAAGTTCTAGCTTGTATCTTAACCATTGAGTCTTATTGTCCCTTTATCTCTATTTCTACTTTTACTAAACATACATTCCATGTGCTTTGTTTTCGTCCTAATTTATTTCGATAAGTAATAATTTCTATTAAGAAAAAATGCATCAAGTATAAAAGACAATTTGGAATCCTATTTGGCTAAATTCGAACGTCGATTAGCTGATTGGAAGAGGCTTTACTTTTCAAAAAGGGGAGGCTGAAGTTATTGAAGATTACACTTTTGAGCCTACCTACTTATTACTTGTCGTTGCTCACCATTACCACTTGTGTGACCAATAGGAATTAGAGGTTGCAAAGGAATTTCTTGTGGGGTGGTTTGGGTGAGGAGTTCAAACATCATTTGGTTGGATGAGATACAATGTGTACTTTTATGTCTAGTGGAGCGTTGGGGATTTAGAAGTCAATTGCTAGCCATCTTCACTAGTTCCTTATACGAGTGGTCTTATGCATTGGGCTTTATGGATAGCAATGCCATTGAGTCATTCATAGAGTCATTATCTTTGTAGATGATTCTTTTAGTTCCTTATATGAGTGGTCTTATGCATTGAGCTTTATGGATAGCAATTCCATTGAGTCATTCATAGAGCCATTATCTTTGTAGATGATTCTTTCCATTGTAATTCTTTGAGCTTCTTTGTGTCGTATTTACATGAAGTATCGTCTTTCCAATAAAATTATTCTTTTATATATATATATATAAGAAAAGCAAGTAAATCTATAAGCTTTCCAAATCTTACTATTGTGGTGTCTCCCAAATCGGTCTTGCCAACAAGCAAGTAAATCTATAACCTTCCTTGGCATCACCCAGGGCAAAGGTATTACTGATCTATTTCATATTGCATGGAATCAAGTGGCTGTGGCAGGGGGTTAATGGCACTATGTTATGGGACGCCACATTCATTAGGCCATTTCAGGATTAGGATTTGGAGACAGTGTTGTTAAAAGCGCGCTTAAGCGTAGAGCGCACAGGCCTTGGGGCTTTTTCCCTCTAAAGCGAGGCGCCCTCACAAAAGTGCGCCTTAGGCGCGCTTTTTTAGAGCTTTTTTATTAAGCGCAAAGTGCGCTTTTTTGAGCTTTTTGTAATTAAAAAAAAAAAAAAATCCTGATTTGATTTTTAGCCATTAGATCTAAATATGTTTGAGATACGCCATTGATTTAATATATAAAAACTAATAGTGTAGTGTGCTACCATAAACCTAAGCCTACCTCTTTAGATATTTTAGACCTTTTGGACTACGACCACACAAACAAACACTCAAGTCAGACAATTATGATGGTCCCTTGCTTAATGAGGATGATGATTATGTGGGTTAGGATTGCATTGCATATTTGCATTGATTTTTTTAGGCAAAGAAATTTTGTTAGGCAAAGATAACATTACTTAACCTTCTAGTACTTTTTAGCCTTTGCCTTTCTGGTTCTATACTTCTATTTTGATTCTACATTTTTTTGTAATCATGGCCATCAAATATCATGTTTGCATATATTTTGTAAAGCACAAGAGAATTATATAAATGTTATATAAATTATATAAAATGTTTCCAAAAGTGTTGGAGTGTGGTAAAAGAAGATGTTATAGCTTTTTTTGTGGATTTTCATAGGATTTGCATCTTTGAAAAATCTCTTAATGCCACTTTCTTTTTTTTTTTGATAAGTAAAGGAAGATATATATTAAAGAAGAACTCAACCCCGTACATAGGAAATGTACTAAGAAGGCAAAAACATCAAGAAACCAAATTACAAAGATCAATCAAAGCAGGAAGAGATAAACAAGAAAAAGCAGGTAAAACTAAGCACCATTCGAGAAGAGTAAGAAAGAAAAAAGACTTAAACTCAAGAATGGACCGTTCACGACCCTCAAAGCTTCTAGCATTCCGCTCCCTCCAGATACACCACATCAAACAGTGAGGCACCATCCTCCAAATAACTATATTACGATGACGCCTGAAGTTGCAAAACCAACCGTCTAACAAATCCACTACCCTTAGCGGCATCACCCAGCAAATACCACCCAAGCAAAAAACCATACTCCACATCTCAAAAGCAAAAGGACAGTGAAGGAGGAGATGATCAACAGATTCCCCAGACCTTTTGCACATATAACACCAATCAAGAATAACAAGATGCCTCTTCCGAAGGTTATCAATAGTTAGAATCTTGCCTAAAGCAGCAGTCCAAGAAAAAAAAGCTACCCGGGGGGGAACCTTCGAATGCCACAAAAGTTTCCACGGGAACGATGTGACGATAGAGGGGGAAAGAGAGTGATAATACCCGCTCACCAAGAAACCCCTACTGCTGGTTGGCTTCCAACTAAATTTGTCAGAACCAACACCTCGCACCTTAGTGGAATAGATCAAACCCAAACAAGAATCCAAAGATTGAGACTCTTGATCATTCACTAAGCGGCGAAATTGAAGGTCCCAAAAAATTCTCCCATTAGCATAGCACAAAACCTCAGAGACCGAAACATCCCTAGTCCTACTAATATTATATAAGTCTGGAAACACCTCCTTAAGAGGACGATCCCTACACCACACATCAGTCCAAAACTTCACACGAGTACCATCACCCACATCATACCGAAGGAACTTAGAAAAATTCAGCCAGCCTTTTCTAATGGACTTCCACAAACAAACACCATGTGCCCCAGACACAGGTTTTGTACACCAACCGCCCCACTCGTTCCCATACTTCGCCCCAATTACCCTTCTCCAAAGGGCATCATTCTCCACACCATAACGCCACAACCATTTGGCTAATAAGGCAGAGTTAAACCTTCTCAAGCTCCGAATGCCTAGCCCTCCATTCTTCAGAGGCCTACAAACCTTCAACCACTTAACTAAATGAAGTTTACGATCATCACCAATACCATTCCAAAGAAAATCCCTCTGTAATTCCTCCATCCTCTTGGCCACCTTAACAGGAATAGGGAAAAGAGAAAGAAAATAAGTAGGCAAGCTAGAGAGAGTGCTCTTAATAAGAGTAATCTTACCCCCCTTAGATAAATACAATCTCTTCCAACCAGCTAGCCTTTGCTCCATCTTCTCCAAAATAGGATTCCAAATCGTCTTATCTTTAAAAGAAGCACCCAACGGCAGACCTAAATATTTCAGCGGAAGAGCAGATTCACTACAGCCCAAAATCTCCACTAGCTCATGCAGATTAGGCACATCCCCAACTGGAACCAAAACAGACTTCTCTAGATTAATTTTTAGCCCTGACACCTCCTCAAATCTAGAGAGAATCCCACGCAGAGCTGTTATATGATTGCTGTCAGCATCACAGAAAATAAGAGTATCATCCGCAAATAACAAATGAGACACCGTCAACAAGGAACCAGTTGCATTCCCCACTGAGAAGCCTGAGAACTGACCTGCCGCAATAGCTACATCCAACATACGGCTCAAAGCCTCCATGACAATATCAAAGAGAAAAGGGGATAACGGATCACCTTGCCTCAAACCTCTAGAACTCCCAAAGAAGTCAGAAGGACAACCATTGATCAAAATGGAGAATTTAACAGTAGAAATACAACACCTAATCCACCTTCTCCATTTGTCAGAAAAGCCACACTGCTGAAGCAAAAACAAGAGAAACTCCCAATTCACATGGTCGTAAGCTTTCTCAATGTCCAGTTTGCACAATACCCCCGGAACTCCTGCCTTCAGTCTACTGTCTAAACACTCAGAAGCAATAAGGACAGAATCCAAAATCTGACGACCTTTCAGAAAGGCATTCTGAGATTCTGAAATAAGACCATGAACCACCCTCCGCATTCGATTGGCTAACACCTTAGCAATAATCTTGTACAACCCTCCCACCAAACTAATAGGCCGAAAGTCTTTAACATCCACAGCTTCATTTTTCTTAGGAATGAGAGCAAGGAAAGTAGCGTTGAGACTCTTTTCAAACACTGCGTGGGTATGAAAATTATGAAACACATTCATAATATCAGTTTTCAACAAGCACCAACAAGACTGAAAGAATGCCATTGAAAAACCATCCGGACCTGGCGCTTTATCACCATTGAAATCAAGGACCACTCTATAAACTTCATCCTCATCAAAAGGTCTGTCCAGCCAAATGGCATCTTCCTCAGAAATGCTAGAAAAAACAACCTCATCCAAAATAGGTCTGTGGACCACAGTCTCCGAGTATAACTGCCTATAAAAATGAGAAATACACCCCTCAATGATCCCCTGATCCGAGGATAACTCTCCATCCACCAGAAGCCTATCGATGGTATTGCATCTTCTATGAGAATTTGCAATACGGTGGAAAAATTTTGTGTTCCTATCTCCCTCCTTAAGAAAAAGAGCCCTAGATTTCTGCCTCCAGCAGATTTCTTCCAACAAGGTTGATTTTTCTAACTCTCCACGAATATGATCCTTTTCCAAACTCTCCTCCGCTGAAAGAACACGATCATCCTCGATAGCTTCCAACACATTGAGATCCTTCCACAGATTCTGAACCCTAAGACCTATATTACCGAACTCCTCCACATTCCATCTCTTCAAATCCAATTTCAACGACTTCAGTTTGTTAGCCAAAATAAAACTAGGAGAACCTTGGAAAAGGTAGGACTCCCACCATGCTCGCACCCTTTCCAAAAAGCCCTCATCCTTTAACCACATATTCTCGAACCTGAAAGGTTTCTTGCCACCAAGAAGATTCCCACCCTCCAGAAGAATAGGAAAATGATCTGAAAGCAACCTAGATAATCGGCTTTGACAAACAGATGGAAATTTCTCCTCCCAGTCAGCAGACACAAGGAATCTGTCCAATCTAGATCTTGAAGCAATCTCTCTAGAATTAGACCAAGTGAAGTTCCCCCCAACTAGAGGCAGATCAATAAGGCTTAGCTCTGAAATAAAAGCTGAAAACCGATGCATGGCTGAAGTGAAACTTGTGGAGCCAGAGCGTTCAGAAGGAAACCGAACCACATTAAAATCACCTCCCACACACCAAGGCACATCCCACCAACTACAAACTCCAGATAACTCCTCCCATAAAGGACCTCTATCTCTATCACAATTAGGCCCATAAACTCCAGTAAAAGCCCAAACAAACTGATCCACAACATTTTTGAATTTACAAGAAACTGAGAAGCGACCCACTGCTTCTTCCAACTTCTCCACAACCCTGTTGTCCCACATCAATAACACCCCACCTGAAGCACCCACAGAGCCTAAGTAGAGCCAATCCACATGGTGACCTCCCCACAAACTAAAAATGACACCCCTATTAATTAACTCCAACTTTGTCTCTTGCAGACAAACAATATCTGCTTTCCACTTACGGATCATATTTCTAACCCGCAGCCGCTTATCTTGCTCATTCAACCCTCTCATCTTAATGCCACTTTCTTATGTTTGATTCCTAAGAAGACCAATGCTATTAACATTATGGACTTTTGTTCTATTAGCCTTGTGGGTAGTTTGTATAAGCTACTATCAAGGGAGTTTTTTGTGTCGGAGGTTATATGTTTCTCTAATGGGAGGCTTCATTGGGACATTCGATTCCGTCGTCCACCACAAGATTGGGAGTCAGAATCGTTTGATCTTTTTTGGATGGTGCTTTGTTCCACGAATGTCCGGGGTGTTGGTGATGACAAACTTTGCTAGAAGCCAGCAATGAGGAGAGGTTTTGAGGTTCGAGGCTTCTATCACTCTTTATCTCCTTCTTCTATTATTGATTTTCCTTGGAAAATGGTGTGGCAATCAAAGTTCCTCCTAGAGTAGCATTCTTTTCTTGGACTGCTGCCTTAGGTAAGATCTTAACTACGGATAATCTTTGGAAGAGGCATGTTGCAGTGTTAGAGTGGTGCTTTATGTGTAAAAGGTGTGGGGAATCGGTGGATCATCTTCTTCTCCATTGTCCTATAGCATATGAGTTGTGGTCCATGGTTTTGTTTGTTTGGTATACATTGGGTTATGTCGTATAAAGTTAGTGAGTTGTTAGCTTCTTGGCAAGGGAAGTTTGGTAGACATCGAAATATATGTTTATTGAGGTTTGTGCCAAATTGTTTGTTTTGGTGCTTATGGCGGGAGTGGAATGCTAGATGCTTTGAGGATTGTGAACGGTCTATTCTTGACATTAAGTTTTTCTTTTTCTGTACTCTCCTTGAGTGGAGTTTAGTTTTGCCTTCCTATTCTTGTTTCTCTCCCCGATCTTATTGATCGTTGTTATCTGGGTTCTTGATTTGTGCCACTGTAGTACACTTCTAGTGTACTTGCTTGGTTTTTTTTTTTTTTAAAATAAAATTTCTTACGTTACTTATCAAAAAAAAAAAAAAAAAGTGTTGGCACATAGGCTTCGTTGTGTTTTGGATAAACTTATTTCTAATTTTTAGAATTCTTTTGTTGGAGGGAGACAGATTCTTGATTCCATTCTCATTGCTAATGAATGTTTGGATAGTAGAATGAAGAGTGGAATTCCAGGTGTGATTGTAAAGTTGGATATTGAGAAGGCTTATGATCATGTGAATTGGGATGTTTTGTTTTATCTCATGGAGAGGATGGGTTTTGGAGAGAAGTGGGGGGAGGTGGATGAAGTGTTGTGTTTCTATAGTCCAATTTTCAGTTCTTGTTAATAGCTCTCCAGTGGGTTTTTTTGGTGGTACTCGGGGCCTTTGCCAAGGGGACTCTTTGTCTCCTCTTCTTTTCCTGTTGGTCTGTTGGTGATGGAAGTTTTGAGTAGGCTGTTGAAAAGAACAGAAGAGGGAGGCTTTCTTAGGGGTTTTCAAGTGAATTCCCATTCACAAGGAGGTTTGCATATTTCTCATCTTCTTTTTGCTAATGACACTATCCTTTTTTGTGATGCAACTAGGGAACAACTTTTATATATTCAGATGGTGATGATTTTCTTTGAGGCTATCACAGGCTTGAAAGTTAATATTGGTAAGAGTGAGATTGTTCCAGTGGGGGTGGTAGGGAGTTTGGATACTCTGGCTGGTGTATTAGGTTGCAGTGTTGGTAGGCTGCCCATGATTTACTTGGGTATGCCTCTTGGAGCTCATTTTAAGGATCCATCAATTTGGAATCCTATTGTAGAAAAAATGGAGAAGAAGCTTTCTAGTTGGAAATGTTTATATTTGTTGAAAGGGGGTAGATTAACTTTATTGAAAAGTACCCTTTCAAGCTTTCCCACCTATTTCTTATCCTTGTTTACTATCCCTCCAGCTGCGGCGGATAGATTAGAAAGGATCCAGAGAAATTTCCTGTGGGGGAGTTCTAAGGAAGCTTTCAAATATCTACTTGTTGCTTGGAATAAGGTGTGTTGGCTAGTTGAAACAAGAGGTTTAGGGATAAGGAGGTTTGGTTTATTTAATCAAGCCTTGCTCGGAAAATGGTTATGGCATTTAGGAAGTGAAACCAATCATTTATGGCTTCAGGTTATAGCTACCAAGTATGGGGAGTCTAGTGGAGGTTGGTGCACTAGAGTTAATAGAGGTGCTTAGGGATGTGGAATGTGGAAGAATATTAGGAAAGGTGCTGAGAGTTTCTTTGGTCATGTGTTGTATGTGGCGGAAGAGGGTCTTCGTATTCGATTATGGTATGATCTTTGGTGTGGGCACATTCCCTTAAAGGATCTTTACCCTGATCTTTTCTCTCGTGCTATAGGTAAAGAAGCTTGGATTTCTGAGTTGATTAGTATTTCACCAGATGGTGGTAGTAGGAGTTGGAATATTCAATTCCACAGGGCTCTTGATGATTGGGAGGAGGAGAGAGTGTTTGCTTCTTAGGAACTTATTTATTCCAAAATGCCTAGGGTTAGGGGATTGATAGTTGTTTTGGAAGTTAACCCGAACGGTGTTTTTGATGTGCTCTCTTTCTATAATTTCTTATCTGCTTCTACCTTTCCTTTCTTGTGGAAATTTATTTGGAGTAATAAGGTACCTAAAAGAGTGTCTTTCTTTCTGTGGACTGCAACTCGAGATAGTATTCTTACTATTGACAACTTTGTAAAAAGGAACTTGTCTTTGGTTAATTGGTGTTGCTTGTGCCGTTGCGATGGAGAAACAGTGGATCATCTTTTACTTCATTGCAAGTTCGCACATGCCTTATGGAGTGAAGTGTTTTTGATGTTTAGTTTGTAGTGGGTGATGCCAAGGACGGTTGTTTCTCTTCTTTTTGTATGGTAGAATTACTTGGGGTTACACTCTTCTTTGGTTCTAGCTTGTTTGATGCGGCTAATTTGGAGGGAATGAAATACCAGCACTTTTGAGGATGTTAAGAAATCTGTTGATTTTTTGAAGTCTTTTCTAGTTGGGACATTGTTTGGGTGGTCTCGTATTTGGGGTTTTACACAATGTATTTCCATTTTTGAAGTCGTGCATTCTATTTTTGTTTGATTTGTTTGTATTTGTTTCTAGTACATTCTGTTCATCGTCGTGAACATGACGTACTTTTTTTAATGAAAATATCTATTACCTATAAAAAAAAATATTAATTGATTGCTTGATTGTTGTATTGACCATTAAATTTTTTTTTAAAATTTATTAAATTTATTTTTTTAAACGTGCGCTTCACATCAATTAGGCGCATGCTTGCGCTTTGTGCCTAGGCTCTAGTAGGCCTTTGCGCTTAAGTGCGCTCAGCATGTTTAACAACACCGGTTGGAGATAGTGCAATTTTTTTTAGCCTCCTTTGTTGGGGAGGAGAAGATCAGATAGGTAGGCTTCCTTATTATATTATTATATTTTTTGATATCATAGGTAACCTTACCTAAAAAAAAAAAGAGATAACGTAGGTAACCCTTCTAAAGAAGAGCTTGTTGGACTCGCCTTTAGCGAGTATAACTTACGGGCAACTGACCTTGCCTCCATAAAGCCTCTCTCTTCCTACCAAACCGCCATAGCCACTTCCTCAATAAGGCCTTACCAAACGGTCTCAAGCTCTTAACAGCCAGCCCACTTTAGTAGGGTTCGCAAATTTTGTCCAAATTAAGAAATTTAGAGTTCTCCTCTAACACCTTCCCCTCTCCCCACCTCTCCAAAAAAAAAAAAAAAAAAATCGTTGTAGCCTTTCCATACAATTAGGTACATTTGCAGGAATAGGAAACAAAAGACAAGAAATATGTTGGTAAATTGGATTCTTATTTTAAATAAAAGTGAGTCTACCTCCCTTAGACAATTAGAGTTGCTTCCAACCTTTAAGCATTGACACTGGGCAGACATTCTATTGCTGAAAATGGTACCAAACCAACATGGGGTAGCTGGAAAGAGCTTCTTAAGATGAGTCCGGTGTTAAATATTGGGAAAAAAAAATAATCTAGATTCAGTGTTCCTACAACCAGGCTATTTGAATCTTGATGGGATTTAAGTTGCTTGAAGAATTTATAATTTTAGGGTTGTTAATTGTGTGGAAAAATATTGAGGATTGAGGTTTTGGTTATTAGCTAATGGTAGATTGAGTTAGGATTTGAAAGGTGAAAACCAAGTCTGCTTGCTGGTTTAAAATGTGGATTACTTGTCTTCTCTTCTCTTATTGAGCTCTTAGATTTATGTTCTTGTTGTTGATTATCTAGCCTCACTCAGTACACTGCCTGTGTACCTGGAGGATAGCCTGTATTTTTAGCCCTTTTTTTATATAAAAAAAATAAAGTTGTTCATAATTGATAAAAAAGTGGATTACTTGCAGAAAATAAGAAGGCAAGAATTAGTAGAAGGATTGATGCTAGGCTCACACCTAGATCTGCTGAGCATTGCACAGGCTTTCCTTGGCATAACATGTTGAGTTTTGGTTGACTCACAGAATTCTCAAGAAAGAGCACAGTTGTTCCAAAACTTTTATAAACGAGCAATGCACTTAAAGTATGGAAAGATAAAATAGGACTTATACCGACTAGACTAACATTTCTTTAGATTCCAACTGGGCTCCAGATTTAGACTTATTAAAAAAAAAGTCGGCTCTAGATTTAGACCATAATCTTAAGTAACTTTGGCCTCCAAGCTTGTTTTTCTGAGCACTTCTCACATCTCACATTGTGTGTGAAGTGTAGGTAAAATTACTCCTCAAATTAAAGAAAATTGAAATTATATAAACCAACAACATAATTAAAGTGAAGAAACATTGAAGTAGGACCTGTGTTAACTAGACTGAAAACTTTATAAGGTTCAAAGTAGGCCCAACATCACTTGCAGACCCTAATTATGAATAGTTTTGGCCTTCAAGCATGCTTGTTCGTGACATTATCACAATTTTTTTTTTTGGATAAGAGGTTTTATTGTGAAAGACTTCTTCATGTACAGGGTTATTTGGACCTTCATGTGATATCACTTATTAGAACAAAGAGAATAACCATCAAATCCTGTTCCTCACCATCATTGTTACCACAGTGCTGCCTATCACTTGGGTTATCAACCTTGATCGCTTTTACCATGCACCATGACCTCATCCTTGAACCGCACATCACCACCCAGATTCCTAATCCCATATAATGTAACTCTACTACCATCACTTTCTCCTTATGCAAAGCTGATATCTCTATTTGCAATGCCAACCAAATAAGTTAAATACCGGCATCAGTCCAAGTTTCCACTGGTCCTTGGATGTGCAAGCCCAAAACCATTGTGGACATTTGGCCACCTCTATCATAACTCTTGATTCCAGATCTGGTTGTGGCTGGGGCTGGTGGCGATGCAGTGATGGTGAGGGCCTGAAGGGAAAAGGGGTTGGTTTTTGTTAATGCTGACATTTTGATGGGAAAAATGGGGTACAAACTTGGAGCCCTAGATTGGATGGAATCTCTTGTGAAGCAGCTATTCTGCCTTTGTTTGTGCAATCAAACAGCAAATATTTTATTTGTTTTTTCTGTGGACTACCTATTTTATCTGGCTCATTGTTTTGTGTATTAAATATATTCTATAATGTTCATGGAAATCTTTAGATATGTATGAAGTGGCTAAGTTTCTGTTGGTTATCCGCAGTATGTGAGCATGCTTATTCACTGGCTCAAAATCTGGATCCTAATAGTGAAGGAAGAGGTGTCTTACAATTCAAGACTGGACTGATGTCAGTCATCAAGGTATGCGTTTAGTTTGCGATGGTAAATTTTGATTTTGACAACTAACTTTTTGCATTATGGGCAAGAAACTGTAAATTTTGTGGGTGGACTTGTATGTTTGTGCATGTGTCAATAGCACTAGTCCTATATCACACCTTTTGCATAACAGTGATTAACATATTGAATAAATTTTCTTAGATATTACTTAGAGAAAAAAATGATGTTAGATATTCAAAATTTTGACTGAGTTTGGACACTTTATATTTGTTCATCTTTCTTTTGGAATTTGATGGAGGATCCATGTGTAAATCATTAATTTATGGATGCACACATGCATATTATGCTTGTATCTGTTCATTGTACAAATGTATAGAGGCTATTAGAGATTGCAAATTCCATTGTTCTTAACAAATTTTGAAGATGTTAGGTTTTTTCTTTTTCTTAAATTTGGAACTTTAACCGCAATTCTGTTGTGGGACTTGTATATTAATTTTAATGTAATGTGCAATATTTTGTCTCTTTGGGCAATTTTTCAGCAAAAACTGGCCAAGAAGGAGGTTGGAACCATAGATAGAAGTCGAGACATTGAGCTCTTGCAAGAGTTCTACAAAATGTATAGAGAGAAGAATAGTGTAGACAAGCTACGAGAGGAAGAAATGAAGTTGAGGGAGTCTGGTGCTTTCAGTGGAAACCTTGGCGAGTATGTTTCTGAACTAGCAAATAAACATATTGATCATATAAAATTAAGCTATGCTCTTGAACTATTCTTTTTCCTACTTCTCTTTGAATGTAAATATATCTGTCCTGAATCTCTGCATTTGAAACAAATTTTTGATAGATTTTTAGTGGGGGAGGGGGGGTTTGAACTTTGGATATCTTTGTTGAAAACATTGGTAAATGCCATGTGATGTGGATTATTTGGAGGGAGTGAAATAATTGCATTTTTGAAGATTTGGTGCTTACTAGGGATAAGCTCCTAGCTTTATTTGTAGGAACCTTGTTTGATTGGTCTCATGCATGGGGATTTTCCTCTGGGGAATCCACTCTGCTGTTTTTAGATTCCCTTTCTTCTTGTACATAATTTTCTGTTTTCTTTTTTGTTGCGTGTACGTATTTTCTTTGCCTACTTCATTTCTTTATTGTAGCTGTTTTCTCTTAATATAATTTTTCTTACTAATATATAAAAAAAGATTCTTAACCAATTAACATATATACAAACCTGAATAACCTTGCTCTTCAAAAAAAAAAAAAAAAAAAAAAGAAAAAAAAAGAGGAGAAAAATGAAAATGAACAGAAAGTCCTTGTGAAAAATGAAAATACACATAGGCATATATGTGCGTGTTCGTTTATATATGTATGTTTATGTCTATTATCTACATCTACTGCTTCCTTGTAAATGGTAGTATTGAATTCCGTTTGTTATAAATAAGTATTTGAAACGGTTTGAATACTATGAAGAACAACCATGACGAACTACTGTAGTTAACTAGAAAACTCCTCCCTTGCATTGTTAACAGCTTCTTAACAAATTATTCTTCTTGTCAACATATATGGTTATATACAAACCCCTCTTCGAAAAAAGAGAAAAGGAGAAAAAATGGAAATGAACAAAAAGTCATTCTGAAAACCCATCTTCTGGTTCGATGAATGTGAACCATAGGTTTTTTCCCTTAGCTCTTGTAGAAGCTGTAGAATTAGTCTTTCTCTACGTCTAACTTATTTGGGTTCTTGGATCTTAAGAATCTTAGATAATTTATTTTGTAATTTTCTTTTGGCAGATCCTTTGTATACTTCCCATGTACTAGGGTTGCACCTCTTTTGCACTTCAATGAATTTGATTACTTGTGAAGCTGCACAAGCAGTATTATGTTGGGCGTTTAGAGTTAAGTATATGATTGTTTGTTCTTTGTTGTACTCAGTTTTTAACATGTCTATTGTGAATTGGCTGATATAGGATGATATGCCAAAAAGTCCCCTCCCCCCCGACCCACCTTTTCATTTCCTTGTTTGCTACTCATAACCCATTTCTCTGACTCCAAGGCCCATCTTTAATATATATTGATTCTTTTAGTTTATATCCATAGATGCTTGTTTTGCAGCTCATGATTCTATAATGCTGAAAATCACGTTTTTCCTTCCTCTGTTTTCCATATTGTTCTTGTGACTTACTAATTCTCAATTTCAGGTTGGAACGGAAGACAGTTAAAAGGAAAAGAATATTTGCAACTTTAAAAGTTTTAGGGACAGTGCTGGGACAGTTGACTAAGGAAATTCCTGAAGAGGTTAGACATCTTCTCAGTTGTCTATTGCCATAAATCTGCGTTGTGGTGGCCCTAGAAACATCGATATAGATTCTACCCATTGAATCACATGTGTAGATATGGCCTATGTTTTGTAAATTGTAATGTGTTAGTTGACTTTCTCTCTTGCAATTTCTTTCATTTTCTAGGCAACCAAATGATCTAAGTCTTCTAGTATTGTTGCTTAATTCTCAAATTTTATGTTTGTCTTTGTTATCTTGGTTGTCTGAACTTCTTTTTATTTTTGATAAATTTCAATTTGAACCTTTTAGTAAATTTTTTATCCTTAATCTGTTTGGATTGTGAAAAAAATGGTAGAAAACGAGAGAAAATATCATATTCTCTACAATCTGAGACTCGACCAACACCTGACCATCCATCTGATAGTTCACAGGTGGTTGCACTGGAGTTGTTGGTCGGCAGTGGGTGAAGGCAACCTTCACCTGACGGTCCTGACCAGATTGGTCAAGTGGCGGTTTACTTGAGCCCAACTGACCTGTGAACGCCTCTAGAAAGAAGAAGTGCAGATTAGATGGACAGTAATGTTGGTTTCTTGGAGGGTTTCTTCCTTTCTTTATGTTGATGGCGATAAGACTAGACTCTTGTTTTTTGAGGTGTTAATGTGAACAAATCATAATAAATTGAGGTTGACCAGGGGGGTCCCTTGTGTAAGATCATTTGGTAGCATGTTGTATTGTTGTTGTGTAACAAACTAACAGGTGGGACTCCTGTTAGATACAATTATTGTTCTTGCTTTGACTTCTACTTTGTGATTGTTATTTTTCTGTGGTGTTTGTTGCATCCTCTATGTTCGTAAAAATCACTAGAAGTATGCTGATATGTCAATAATATAATTATCTTAATATGATCTGATAATTATCTTATCTAGCAGGGGGTTCCTTGTGTAATAGCATTTGATAACATGTTGTATTGTTGTTGTATAACATACTAACAAGTGGGACTCCTTTAGATACAATTTTTGTTTTTGCTTTGACTTCTACTTTGTGATTCTTATTTTTCTTTGGTATTTGTTACATCCTTTATGTTCGTAAAAATCACTATAAATATGTTGATATGCATATAACATAATTATCTTATCTGATTTTAATGTGAATTTTTTTTTTATTTTTTTTTTTTTCGAGATGTGAGTTTTTGACCCCAAGGGGAGGAGGAATCGGAGATTTGAATTTGTGATCTCCACTTCATGATTTGTGGTTCCTGGCCAACTGTGGTACCCTTTGGGTTGATTTTTATGTGCCTTTATATATGATTGCTTTCCTCTGCAGCTTAAACGGGTGATGGAAGCTGATGCAGAAATGACAGAAGATTTAATTGCTTATAACATTATCCCATTGGATGGCCGTACCTTAACAAATGCCATTGTGAATATGCCCGAGGTTAGTTTTTTGCCTTATGTGTAAGTCTCAAGTTCATATTTGGTGACTTCTGCCATTTATTAACATGAGGAACTTATTCCAGGTGCAAGCAGCAGTGTCAGCTTTAAAGTATCACAGGGGTCTAGCAAAATTGCCTGTGGATTTTCCTATTCCTGCAACAAGGAATTCTGATATGCTTGATTTTCTGCACTATATATTTGGATTTCAGGTCTGTACTTGGTTGAAATGTTTGTATAGTAATTGGTGTCTTTGCCTCATGGGCCAAGCCTTTGGGCTGCGTTATGTTGGTGGGGCTTTTCTATGTGATGCATACATGGATTAGGGGTCTTGCTGCTGTTTTTGATGTGATTTGTTTTTTTAATCATCTGGGGGTTTTGTGACATTGGATGGAGTTGAATCCTGAAAAGTTTCAAGGTTATTTCAAAATGAGTTTAGTGTCAAATCAGTTCTTAATCTGGGTTACTTTTTTGGGAGTAGAAGCCTTTCTGTCTGGAAAGGCAGTTCACGTGACTTTTGGAATCCATGCCTTGAGGCGAATTATCAGCCTCCAATGGTGATTCATATGTACAAGTCAGCAGTGTTCTTGTGGATTGGAGGCTCTTGGTTATTACTGGATTTTTGAGTTTCCTTTTGCGTGTGAATTCTTTTGGTTCGGAATGCTGGTTGCTCAGAATGTTAGTCTTTTCCTCGTGAATGGGCACATTTAGAGTTCAAAGCTTGAGTTTGATGTTTCAGTTAGAGTCTGCCAAATAATGGTTTTTGGAAAGTGTATTATTTATACTTATCAAAAAAAGAAAGTGTATTATTTATATATTTATTATTATTGTTATTGCTGTTGTTGTTGTAGAGTTTTGGCTGTTAGGTGTATCATTTTATACCGTTAGGGAATCTTCCCCCCTTTTCATGGTCTTCTTCCTCTTATGTCCATATCTTGGGTTTGGAAATTCTCCTTGTCTTTGTTTGTTATATTGATATATTTTGGTTTTGTACTCTTATAAGTTGTTCTTGCATCTAATGCTTAAAGTTTATGGTTATCAGAAGGACAATGTTTCTAACCAACGGGAACATATAATTCATCTCCTTGCAAATGGGCAATCTCGGCTTGGTATTCCTGAAGAATCTGAACCGGTAAATCTCAAATCTTTCTTGTCAAATAATTGCATTGATTAGGGATTCTGTATTAGATGTTCATTAATTACCTAGAGGAGACATATAGCTTCCTTGGATCTTTCTATGACTGTTTGGAAATTGAGATTGTACTTACTTTTTTATTTTTTAGTATTAGCGATAGTTCTGAAAAAATGTAAGTGCATGCACTGAAGTATATGGTAATCACACTAGAGGAAACCCCAAAAGAATACACAATGGGAAAAATAAAACTGTATTCTTAAAAATTTGTTTGCAAAATTGCAAGAAGGTTAAGAAGTGGAAGAGGGAAAACTTGACAATGAAGAGTGATATGAATAAGGAAACTTGCAATTGGATTCATATGTGTATTATGACAGTTTGGTTCTAAGTGTTGGTAAATGGTTCTCCTACGATTTTTTATTATAACTTGAGGTCCTTAAGGCAAGTTGACCCCCTTTTGTCTTAAGGCCTTAAAGCAGTATTCTGAAGTTTTACCATCTTGTAACATAAATGTAAATTGTGGAGTTTCTATGTATGTTGAATAGATGGCATATATTACAGTTTGGTATTTTTCTTTATTTGTTGGTTGGTCGAATTGTTTATTTATTATTATCTTTATAGACATTTTAATACATAAAATCATGATATTTTCCTTGGTATTGCTTCAGATATTGGATGAGGCTGCTGTGCAGGAGGTATTTCTTAAGTCCCTTGACAATTACATTAAATGGTGTAACTACTTGTGCATCCAGCCAGTTTGGAGCAGGTATGGATTCTTAAAATATATTTGTTACTCCTTGTGGCTGTTAAATGAATTAATTCTTATTAATGATATTTGGTGATTGAGAGTTACGGAATGAATATGGTTTTTTTGCAGCTTGGAAGCTGTTAACAAGGAAAAGAAATTACTATTTGTTTCTTTGTACTTTCTGATATGGGGCGAAGCAGCCAACATTAGATTTCTTCCAGAATGCTTGTGCTACATATTTCATCATGTAAGTTAATCCAGGAGTGATTGATTCATTAAATATCTTGTTGGACTTAGTATTAAACTTTTGTTTTTAATATTCTAACCTTGCTTGTTGATTGCTTTCTTTTGGAGTTTTTCTTCCTCCCCAAAACCCCAACACAAAATTTCTTGTTGGACTTAGTATTAAGCTCTTGTTTTTAATATTTTAGCCTAGCTTGCTGATTGTTTTCTTTTGAGGGAGTTTTCCTTTCCCCCCGGCCAACAGAAAAAAAAAAAAAAAAAAAACCCAACACGCACACACGAAAATTGGTCCTGATTTCTAGTGTTTCTTCCACGGTTTCAGAGCAACTAATTTTATGCAATTTAAGCATTGATTTTTTTTAATTATTATTATTATTTTAATGTTTTGTATATTTGCTGAACTTCATGTAATAATTGTCTGAATTTTCTCTTTTTTCCTCTTTAAAAGTTGGTAGTGCAGTCACTTGTGTAGGCAGTCACTGGCATTGAATTTTTATAGGGCTGCTTATTTCTGTTGTTTTGGGGGTGGGGGTTTTAAGATAAATTAAATTCAGTGTCTCATGGTTTTTCCATGCATCTCTGCTGTGAAATATCAATTACTTGGTTCTAAGTTTGTATCTTGAGTTGCTTTTTTCTCTTTTTTAACCCTTCTTTTCCAAACTAGCCTGTGGTTTACCATTTTATAGATTATGTTATTTGAAATTTATGACACATGCCTTTTCACTTTTCTTGTAATTTCTACCTACCTTTTTCACCTCACTTCACTCATTCTTTTACTCTTGAATTTCATATCCAGATGGCAAGGGAAATGGATGAGATTTTGAGGCAGCAGATTGCACAGCCAGCTATGAGTTGCAATTCTGAAAATGGTGTGTCGTTTCTTGATCAAGTCATCTCTCCTTTGTATGAGGTTGTCTATGCGGTATGTATCTTTCTGTTCTTTTAGTTAACATAAAAATTTGATATTACGTTGTTTACTATGCATTTAGTAACCTGGTGTGTGTGGGACGGAGGGACTGCATACACCCGAGGGACGATGATGCTGGACAATGCTTTATGCTTGATTAGATCTTTCTTTGATAAATATCATTGGGCTAAAACCTTTAAGCTTTAGGGTTTATGATTGAGTGGGTTAGTTTAAGATCTTGGAATGGGATAAAGGTGAGATTGACTGTTTTAAGGTGTTTGTGGCTTCCATCGAGCTATCAGAGTTTGTTCCCTTAGTGATGTAATAAGATATGTAGTGTCATGCATGATTTTAAGATTTTGACCTATATATCGATCGATATTTATTTAATTGTTTCCAAGGAGTAAAAGCAGATTCCTGATGTTCATTTTGCCTCAACTTAATCTGTTGAAAGCTTTTGTTATGTAGGCTGGTGATTGTTGTTTGAAATCTTGGTACTTCAAGCATATATGTCTTTAGTGGGTGAACTTGTCTTGTCATGGATATTTTCTCCAATTTCAGTGTTTTGTTGTTGACTTATGCGCAAATTTGCACAGGAAGCTGCTAACAATGATAATGGACGAGCACCTCATTCTTCCTGGAGAAACTATGATGATTTTAACGAGTACTTCTGGTGTGATTTTTGAAACATTTTTGTTACATAAATTTTTTTTATAGCTGATCTTAATTCCATTTTTTTAAAGAAAATTTTATTTATTTATTTATAAATTTCTGGTCAGGTCACTTCATTGCTTTGAACTTAGTTGGCCATGGCGTAAAATTTCGTCATTTTTCCAAAAGCCACAACGGAGATCAAAGGTTAGCTGATCTAAATGTTTTAATGGTTGGGAATTGGTTGACTATTTTTATGACATGTGAGGGGGAATGTCACAATAATAGTTAAGGGATTTGTTGACTATCTTCGGTCTTAATGACAGTGTTACTATTATAGAGTTTGATGAATTGCTTTCATTTGTTTGTAATTCTTTGATTGCAATTCTTAGGATATCTTGTGTTTTCTGTTGTTCAAGAGGTAATTTTTATTGAATAAAATCATTTATACAAAAAAAAAAAAAAAAGGTTTTTTGATGTGGTTTTAGTGAAGAGAGGGAGGAACACATGCTTGTGCCCACAAATTAGAAGAAGTTAATTCTATCTTGTTTTCGGTAATTTTGCTTTTGGACTTTGAATTTTAGTCTCAATACAAGTTGAACCCTTAGGATTTAAATTTTTAGTATCTTATTGTGCCTCGTGAATTTCTTTGCATAATTTTTATGCTCCTTTTGTTACAGAACATGCTTGCATGTGGTGGAAGTCTGCGTCGAGGGAAAACTTCATTTGTTGAGCATCGGACATTTCTTCATCTTTATCATGGTTTTCACCGTCTCTGGATCTTTCTTGCTATGATGTTTCAGGTTTGCATGTCCATATTGAATACTCAATTTAAATACATAATCTCTCTTTTGTGAACTGAAACATTTGTTAACTTGCTGAGATTGCAATCAATACCCTGCAAACTCTTGCGTTTAATTTTCAAATCCCCATTGTTTTTTAATTTTTGTTTTTGTTTTCTATAAAATTCTCTATTACCCCTTACATTGTTTCCTACTCACTAGGAAATATTTGGGCGTATATTACTTGTAATTCAAAATATTCTTCCTCTCACATTTTTATTTTCTTATTGCTACCGATTCCTCATCCTGGTCTTTTTCTTATTCAACAACATTTTGAATTTTGATTTTCTTCTTTTATCTATTGATGAATAGTTTGGTTAAAACCAATTGTTATTTATGACAATGCACAGACTGTTTTCTTTAATATATTTTCCTTTATATATATTTCAGGCTCTCACAATCCTTGCATTCAATGATCGACATTTTAATGCCAAAATGTTACGGGAAGTTCTTAGTGTTGGTCCAACATTTGTGGTGATGAAGTTCTTTGAGAGTAAGTTTCTCTTTATGCAAAATATGTTGTGGGTGATTTGTTTTGTTAGTCCTCTTAAGTTGTACATAACAAGTGTTGGTGAAAGTGACAAGTGCACTTAATCGGAAAGACCTCCTGGGTACAAGGCGTAGAGTGCAAAGAGCAAAGTACAAGCACCCATTTGATTGAAATAAAGCTAAATAATGTAATGAATTTGAAGACAGTAGTTAATGGATGATATGACAATTAAGTAATCAACTAATGATATAAATTCAAATTTAACAGTTTTTGTATATAGTTTAATTGTGTTTTAGAAAATATACACAACTGCGATCAAAATGAATTACTTTGTTGAATCAAAATATTGATACGGGAAGCGTAAAGTAATATTTATTTTAAATCTTAAGTCCATTATGTATTTTTGGTCTTAGTAGTTTATTTAGGTTATTAGTATTTTGTTGAATTCCTAGAGAATTGTTTATTTTTGTAATTCAATAATTGGGATTTCCCTAGTTGTTTAGATTAGGTTTCCTAAGTCAATTAGAATTAGAATTTGAATTAGGGTTTTCCTATGTCAATTAGTATTAGGGTTTAGTCCTACTAAGCCTATATAAGCACAATATTGTACTCCTATGGAGAGGTACTATTTTGATGAGGAATGAAAATTTCTCTTGAAATTCTATGGCCTAGTGCTGACTTCAATGAACTTTGGGCTATTAGTATTTTATTAAATTCCTAAAATTAAGGTTATTTTTGTAATTCAATTATTGAGATTTATCTAGTCATTTAGATTAGGTTTCCTAAGTCAATTAAAATTAGGGTTTTCATATGTCAGTTAGAATTAGGGTTTAGTTCTAATAAGTCTATGTAAGCACAATATTGTAGTCCTTTGGAGAAGGATTGTTTTGATGATAAATAAAAATTTCCTTGAAAATTTCCCTATGTCATGCTGTTGACTCCAACGAACCCTAGGTGCTGAATCTTACGCCAAAAAACACTTCTATGCCAACATAAGGAAGAAATGTTTTCATCATTATCGTCGTCACCTGATTTGTAACCCTTATCATCTTCCTTATCTAAATTAATAGTCTCTCCTCATTGGGAGTATGTTGTGAACTGGAACCTGAACCGGTTGCTCTTCCCAGTTACCTCGCTCTTGATCTCATGTTGAATCTTTCTTTCAACTCAAGTAGGTCTAGCTCAAAACTACTCTGTTTGTGTGATTGTGTGGTCCCTTAGGTTTTTTTTTTTTTTGGTTTTCTTCTAAAATTTTTACTCAGGGATTGGAAGGTGGGTTATGTGTATTATACACACCATAAGAATGGTCTTTGTATACCAATTTATGGGACCATATTAATAGCATCAAAATTGATAACTTTAGTAAGTGGTTTTTTTCTTAAAATAAAAAACAAAAAGTGTGCTTTTCTGAAGGTGCTTTGCTTTAGGAGAAAATAGAGCTTAAGGCTTGGCGGTTTAAGCAAGCTTTTACCAACATTGTACCAAACTAATGTACGTTATTTCCTTATTGTTTTCCATCTTAAAACTACTATTAAATTCTAGAGTTCCACTTGTTCATTTAGGTGTTTTGGACATTCTTATGATGTATGGTGCATATTCTACATCGCGACGCATGGCTGTTTCTCGAATTTTTCTCCGTTTTATATGGTTTGGTGTTGCTTCAGTCTTCATATGTCTCCTTTATGTGTAAGTTTTTCTTCCATAACATCGCTTGGTGGTTTTGTTTCTCAACTAATTTCTTTGTTGGTCATTTGGTAACCTCTCTGGTTCTTTGTGCTCTTGTACAGGAAAGCTCTCCAGGAAGAGAGTAAACCCAATGCAGATTCAGTTATTTTCAGACTGTATTGTATTGTAATCGGCATCTATGCTGGCATCCAGTTTTTCATTAGTTTCCTCTTGCGAATACCTACCTTCCACCTTCTAACTAATCAATGTGATCGCTGGCCTTTAATACGCTTTGTGAAGTGGATGCGTCAGGTTTTATTTCTCTTCTCTTGTAATTTATTGATACTCTTGACTCCTGGATTTGTGGTTTCCATTTGCTTTCTTTATATTCATTTGTTTATTGTTTTTGTTCATCAAAGGAACGGTATTATGTTGGACGAGGCATGTTTGAGGGGCCTACTGATTTTATCAAGTAATCCCTAATCCTAACTGCCCCACCTCTCTCTCTCTCTCTCTTTCTCTCTTTCTCTCTATATATATATATATATATAAGGGCAAAACTTAGGTTATGTTCTGTTGGTGCTGTTGATTAGGTTCCCCATTTTAAATTCAAAGACATGGTTGCATTGACAAATGAAGCATAAATAGTGTTATATTTTCCAAGGGCAATTAGATTTATGTGTTTGAATTTAATTGAAGAACCTAATGTATTACACCTAAGAAATTATCCCTATATAAAACTCATTAAGAAGAATTGCAAATTGCTTTCTTCTCTTTGGGCTGCTAGTCTGTTTGTCCATCCCTTTCTCTTAGTCTGGTGAAAACATAATCAAGTATTGAGAATGAAGTTAAAAAGCAAGGAAGAAACTTAATAAGAGAAAAGAGAAATTATAGTTTATTGTAACTGTTTTGGCGTTTCTTCTTTGGGGGATTAGTAAAAGTAAAAAAGAAGAGAATTCCTATAAAAGATAAAGTAAAAGAACCATTGAAATTGCTTAGAAATTTTTTCTTGATTTTGGAAAGATATATTAATCCTATTCTTACAAATAGTGAAAAAACTGGAAAACAATAACTTAGGCCATTAAAAATTGAAAAAATAACTGTCAATATTAGATTCCTTTGGGCCACCAATACATATACTGGTAGCTTTTTTAATTAATTTTGTAAAATATGAGATTGTTTAATAACTTACATTGTTAATTTTACAGGTATATGTTCTTTTGGCTTCTTGTTTTGTGTGGAAAGTTTTCGTTTGCCTACTTTCTCCAGGTTAGTGACATATAGTATTTTGTTTGTTTTTTGGATTGAATTTCATCTTTTTTAGGCCTGAATTTTTTGTTTTGTTGGCTGCTGCAGATCCAGCCATTGGTGAAACCCACAAGGGCCATAGTAGAAATGAATAATATATCATATTCTTGGCATGATTTTGTATCTAAGAGTAAGCCCCCTTCACGAATTTAAGATTCATAGATTTTGCTCTGGGCGGGGCTATATTTTTTCTTAATTTTTTGTATTAACTTTTTATTTTGTTTGAATGTCTTTTGGCTTCCTCATGAACAAATCTAAGCTCTTTTCCCTCTTTTTTTTTTTTTTTGGGGTACTATATATGATGGACTTTGTTAGTGCTATGTTTGTAGATGCCTCCTGTATTTTTCTTTCCACCCCCAAAACTTTCTGCTTCAGTTGTTTGATTGAATAAATAAGCGATACTCTTATATGTTTCCATAGTGTGATGGTGGACTGCCTATCATTTTAATTAAGTAATGATATTTTATTTAAAAGCTGAATAAGCCTGGTTACAAAAATAATACATGAGATAAAGTGGATCTGTATTGTTGGTAGACTCAAGTTTCTAAACGTGATGACTTCATTTTGGTCAATTGAAAAAAAGGGAAGAAAAAAGGAAGTTCTGATATTGGCTTCCTTTAATTGATTGTCACATCATGCAAGGCTTTCTTTTAAACGGTTACTTGGCTTTTGACTGAAGGTTTGATTGTCTTGTGGTCTTGTCATATCTTTGAGTTGTGTGATGTGATATAGTTCTCTCTGCCATTTTGTGTGTGCTCTGTGCAGATTGACCTTATATGGATATTTGTTTAATTTTCCTCAATGACGCTCCTGGCTCTTTATGCTGCTTTCTTTTGATGCAGATAACCATAACGCATTGGCAGTTGCTAGCTTATGGGGTCCAGTGGTTGCTGTAAGTTGTGATTCATGTTTTTCTTGGATTCTGCAAATGCTACAATATTTGTTTAATTTAATTTTTTAGTTCTTTCCACTAAAGTAATCTAATATGGGTTGCATGATTTGATATGGTTTTCTTTTCCCTCCTTTTTTTTTATGTGATTCAATTTATTTTTATGAAACAATTTGATTCCAAAAGTCTTCCACCTTAAGTGAAAAACACCATGTGATCATTGGAGTTGCATGGATACTGGTAGAAAGATGTCATATCCTTATTGGAGGTACTTGTTACGCTATTAAATTGTTATTTAATGCTTATTTTCAAGGGGAACACTTGTATCTTAAATAGAAAGTCTGGGATCAGCCTTGTACTTACTTTAAAAGCCTTTGTTGGTGGGTTAGTCAATTAGAGAGAAGAAAATTGGTAAATTGATTTTGATATAGGACTATGTTTAACTTTTTAGTTTGAATAGTATTTGGGAGGGGTTGGGAAAGGGAGAATTGGAGCTCCAGAGTTACCTCCCTTGTAAATCATCTTAAAGCCATTTTGCCATGAATTTGTCCATTTTTGAGAGCTCGATTCTGCTACTAAGTGGTTTGTTGCAGAAGAGTCTGGTTTTTTTTTTTACCCTTAATTGAATACTTTAGAATTTATATAATTTAAAAGTACTAATAACTCCCACATATCTTTGGATAGTGGGAAGGTACTAATTGTCTAATCTAAGAAATTTTGTGAGATGTTTTAGAATTATGTGGCTAAGTGATTAAATTTACCATATCCCAATAGTTTAAACTTTTGGGACAATTGGTAAATTAACATGGTATTAGAGTAAGAGGTCCTAAGTTCGATTCTTGTCTCCTCCACTTTACCTCTCGTTTAAATTCCCACTTGTTGGGCCTCACCTATTAAGAGGAATTTGGGCCCAAATGTGGGGGGGGGGGGGGGGGGTTGTTAGAATTGTGTGGTTAAATGATTAAATTTACTATATCCCAATAGTTTTAAACTTTTGGGACAATCGGTAATTTAACAGGATGTATGACATAACAAACCACAGATAAGTACCTTGCAAAAATGAACAATTAACTGACATAAAATAATATCGTTAGGTAAGGAGCACACACATAATGATGTCCCACCCTCTCTAGGGTTTGGATAAAATATCTCAAGTGGAGAGTTATGATTTTTAGAAGCTCAATTGTTGCAGTTGATCTCAATTTTTTATTTCTGTTATTGAGTGATGTTTTTTTTATTTTTACACTCTCCCTCTCACTCACATGCACACGCACACGCACACACATGCACATGTCTGCATGAACTCATTTTTTGATCTTATTATTTTTATTTTTCTTGGTACAGATCTATCTCTTAGACATCTATTTGTTTTACACTATTGTATCTGCTGTTTGGGGATTCTTGCTAGGGGCGAGAGATCGTCTTGGCGAGGTATGTAATATTTGTCAGATCTCATTGGATTCTTTTTAATAATGTCTTATGCACGTAGAAGCTAAATGCCTTATGGTTTTTCTTCACGTGTACATGTTATCTATTTACCATCAATCTGTATTCTGTACCATAATGTTATGGAACTCTCCCTGTTAGTGTTTTGCTTGAGATGAAGCTCTGTATTGTTTCCTTTTTTCTTTAATTACCCCTAGATGAATGAGAGGAAAAAATAGAACGAAGTGTGATGAAATATTTAAGTGAAGGATAGACATGTAAAATCCTTTTGGCATTCCTTCACATGTTGACTTTCTACCATCAATCTGTACTATTTTTATGAAACTCTTACTTAGTGCCATGCTTGCAATGGAACTATTACTATTACTATGAAGCATGATGAAATATTTAAATGAAGGATAGATGAAACCAAATTCTGATGAAAATGTAAAACTTACTTTGATGGTGGTTCCCTGCAACTATCAGTTACAACCAAGGGGGGCGCCTGAGGGGGGTGGGGGGGAGGAGAATGTTTCTAAAGTTTCAAATTGCAAATATCATTATCCACTGCACATTGTTGCTTTCTCTGTATCCCTCCCTGATGTTACTGCTAAAAAAACATTTCTTAAAACCCACCCCCAAAAAAAGCGTACCTTTTGCCATGATGTACACCTCCAATTAAGTGCTTTAAATGTCAACTGTTTTCTGTCATGATCTTCAGATTAGGTCACTGGAAGCCCTTCACAAACTTTTTGAGCAATTTCCTGGAGCTTTTATGAACAATCTTCACGTTCCTCTACCCAACAGGTTGATTTTATTTGTTATTTGTTTGTTTCCCCTCAATAAATCTTGATACAGTTCTCCGTGGACCAATATGTGTGTGTGTGTGTTTCTGTTGCTTTGTTTTGTTTTGTATCTGAATACAACGTGTCTTTTGCAGGACTCGTCACTCTTCTTCCAGCCAGGTGAGCCATCCATCAAAATTATCCCCTTCCCCCTAAAAATGCTTTTGTCAATACTCTTCAGGGTAGAAACCTGTATAAATTTATATTATAGAATTATTAACTTTTTCTTTTTATAAAGGTAATACATTTGATTGAAAAAGAAGGCACTACCTCATGTACATGGGATGTATACCTGATGTAGTCCTAAAGAATTACAAAGAATAAAGGATAATTTACACTAACCGCCTTTGAGGTTTGGAGAAATATTAGAAACCTTCTTATTTCATAAATGACACTCCATCCCTTGAGGTTTTAATATATATATATATACACCCCCTATGACCATTTACGTTCCATTGCCGGTTGAGTCAAAATATACAATTTTCCAATTAAGAAAATAGGTTTGAAGTTGGAACACTAAACACATCCATCTCCAGGCTCAAAGAGCTCAAGAAATATTCAAATATTAAATTTCAATGATATATAAGAAAAGGCTGCCTACAATGATTCAAAAGATGTTATTTATAAGAACCTTTAGTAAATCTTGAATCATAACCCTTTGTGTTATATATAACAATTAGATATGAACCATCCAACATTATTAAAATTCAAATGCTCGTCACATTACTTTTTATAATACTTACGGCATAAAAAGACATTAACATCTATAATACATATGATATGTGCATTGTTGATTGGTGCTGTACATGCAATCACAGTGGAGGGACCACCAACCATTTGTTAATTCATTGTGACTATGTGTATGATTTTTGGTCCATGGTGTTGTTTGGCATGCAATGGGTCATGATGTGGAGGGAATTGGGAAGGGGGTTATGGAAGACAGTACTATATTGATGATATATGGGGGGCCATGCCTTATTGTGTTATGTGGCCATTTGGAAAGAGAAACCTCCGTAATTTTGATGGGGCTGGAGTTCATTTGTGGAGATAAAATTGTATTTTATAGATTTATGTAGTTTTGATTGACTCTTTGTTGTATCCTTAGTTCACTGCCTTTGAACTCGGGGTTCTTGTTCATTCTCTTTATTTTCAAAGAAGCATTACTACTTTTGAAAAAAAGAAAAAAAAAAGATTCTTTTTCACTTTTTGTTGATTTATTCTAATGTTTCCGTATAGGCGTTTAAGAAGCTCACATTTTTTCTATATTATCATTATATTTATATTTTTTATAATTTGGTACTTAGAATTATAAATAGTGTTAATGTTAGTTTAAACTAATTGAAACAATTTTTTTTTTTCATAAAGCAACCAAACACTAAGCAAATTTTAATTAAATTAGGTTTGATCTTCTCTAAACAATTTCTAATTAAATTAGTCAAATTCTTTTTTACTGTTTTACAAATTCTCTAATTTTTCTTTTTATTTATTAATACTTACTAATTAAACAGGAATCATATATAAATGTTTTTTTTTTGGGGGTCTAAATTTCGTATATACTGCATGGATTAGTGATTCGTCTATAAATATATTTAAAACTAAGACGTTTGAATTTTGTTTGACCTCATAATATATTGCCACCTAAACTTTTGAAGCCTCACAATTTTACAAATCAGTATTTTAATGTAGATTTTAATTTATTTTAAAAGGCTCTTAGATTCTTACTAAGTCATTTTTTCTTTAAATGATAGAATAGATAGTTCTATATACAAATACAATCATAATAAATGCCTATCAATAATTGCCATAATTATTGAATTTCGTATTTAAAAAAAAATAAAAGAACAAAAATATTATTTTTTGCTAAACTTTCCCGTGCATTGCATATTACTGACTTGTAATATATATAAAATGGAAGCTTTTGACTCTTTGTTGACTTCTAATGTTGAACCTAAGCTTCTGAAAGTTCTCATATTTTCGCTTCATCATCATAATAAAAATGTTTAATTTGCTTTTAGAGTTACTAATAGTGTTAAAACAATATTAATCTAACTACAACTCATCATCTTTTCGCATGATGCAACTCAACAATAATTTTTTTTTTTTTATTAAATTAGGTTTGATCTTCTCTATACAAAATCCAATTAAATTAGGAAGTTTATATTTTTGGTACAAATTCTCTAATTGAAATTTTATTTATCATTACTTTTTAATTAAGCATATATCATATATAAATATTTGTTGTCAAACTTTCCTGTGCATTGCAAAGGTTAGCAACTAGCAGCATAGAAAATTAACCCTTTGTTTGGATGGAGGGCGAGGAGAGGGGAGGTGGCTTCTCTCCCTCCATGTACTCCGTTCCGCTACTTGGCCTTCTTAGCTTTAGGCTTAGATGCTCCTGCATCAACAAATTGTGAATGCTGACTTCACTTGAACAACCAAGCTTCCACTTCTTCAAATGTGTAGTAATTCCTCTCTTTCCATGGAGTCCACTGCATACGTAAATTGGATGGATGTTTTCCAACTCAGTTCCTCCATCAATAAAATGGAACAAGAATTCTCTTGGGCATTAGCTAATGAACTCCAAACAATGACAAGATAGAAGTCCACAATTCATATGTGACATTACAATGCAACAATACATGATCCACAGTCTTGTCACCGTGTTTACACTTGCAACAAAGGGTGTATGTTGGGAAATATGAGGGATGTGGTTGAGTTTAGGTTTCTAAAAGAAAAGCCTGGGTGGCGGTAAGTGGTGGAGCTCATAACTGCTAGGTAGAGTTGGCGGAATTGGTTAGGGTGGGGCTGACATATAAATTGTAATAGAGAGATCATGTAGCATCTCGGTTCTGGTCCTGTATATTTGCAGGCCCTAAAGGATGGTCATTGACTTTAATGTTATAGAATAATTACCTTTTCCTTCGGTGGAGTGCGAGAGAATAATTAATGCTGACAAGAATGTTCATTTTTCATAAATTGGAACTCAGAACTATTGTGGTAGGATCTGTCCTGCAAGTGATGAAATTGTTTTTGCGACTATAGAGTGTATATGATTTAGAGTTATTGGATCATGTTTGAGAATATAATTTCTGGCAAACTAATAATGCTTTGTATTTGAAGGATGTGGAGAAGAACAAGGTTGATGCTGCTCGATTTGCTCCCTTTTGGAATGAGATCATAAAAAATCTAAGGGAAGAAGATTATATTACTAACTTGTGAGTACTAAAAATTTACTCAATTTGTTATTGCTTAGATAGCTCACAATTCTTTTAGTTTTTATTTAAATACCTGTGTGTGCCGTCTACTTGTTGCTCTTTTCTGATGCCTGTTGTTTCACTTTTTTGGTTAGCGAAATGGAGTTGCTTCTTATGCCAAAAAATTCTGGAGATCTGCCCATGGTTCAGATGCCCCTTTTTCTTCTTGCTAGCAAGGTCATTTAGCTGGTTTGAAAATTTTCTTTATTTTTTCTTAATCTGATTCTTGTTATGAGTATCTTCAACTGCAGTTCATCTACAAATACTTTAATGTAATTGAGTTTGATTCAATATAATTTTGTAGATATTTCTGTATAAAGATATTGCTGTAATATAATTATGTAGATATTTCTGGCTAAAGATACTGCTGTGGAGACTAGAGATTCTTCACAAGATGAGCTCTGGGAAAGGATCTCAAGGGATGACTATATGAAGTATGCTGTTCAGGAGTGCTATCACACGATTAAGCTTATCTTGACTGAAATATTGGACGGTGAAGGCAGGATGTGGTTAGTTTTTATAAAAATTCTCTGTAGATTATAATATTATTATTTGATCTGAAACATGACTCATGAATGAAGGTTGGAATCGAAGGCTTTGTTTTGTAACTATCTCATTTTGTTTCAGGGTTGAAAGAATATATGAAGATATTCAAAGAAGTATTGAAGACAGGAAAATTCATGTTAACTTTCATCTCAGTAAGCTGCCGCTTGTGATTTCCAGAGTCACTGCACTAACGGGAATTTTGGTTCGTATTAATGATATTATCTATATTGTTTGATTTAATTGATGCAAATTCTAAGGCAAACAACTGTTGACCTTTAAAGGTATTTGCTATATATTTTCTTTCCCTTTCTGGGGAATATTGTTGCCCCTCTTGGACACTTATGCTAATGTTCTGGTTTAGTTTGATATGGGTCATATGGCTTTCATGTTATTCATTCTTAAAGTAAAATAGGGGTTTGTGGTACAATCCATTTGTATTTTGAGTGAATTATGAATTAAGGTGCCCCTGGTAAGTGATGCAAACTTTTTGAATTAATTTGGATCTTTAAAGTTCTAATTGAATACGTATCTGTTTGTTATTGTAACTTGTAAAAAAATCTGTTTGCCATTGTTGTTGTCTTTTAATGTGAATTCGAATAATCAACAGTTAGTATGAAGCAATGCTAAATATTGTTAGTCTTTTTTTTTTTTCCTGAAAAAGACAAGGATTCCGCTTTACATGAGATAAATGCGTTTTCATTGTTGGTGTACCATTTATTATGCTGGGTGGGGTAAGATATTTATGGACAGAGATTTTGTTTGGTAATGTAGTGATGAGTCTGATTCTACTATGGGTCCCATTTGGTGAAGTATTTCCCATAGAGGGGGATGTAAAGAAATGACAAGAGGCTTGAAAATGCTGATATACTAGACATGATTTTTCTTCTTATTTAGTGTCCGTTTGGGAACAATTTATTTAACTGAAACTGAAAACTTTTTGTTGAAAGTACTGTAGATAAAGTTAAAAGCTAGCTGAAATAGTATAGTGGGACTCATGAATAGTAGCAAAAATAAGCTAAATAGTAAAAAAAAGTTGGCTTTTTCAGCCAATGCCAAACACAACCTTAGTGTTTCTTAAGCAACTACATTTAGAATTTGTGTTGTGGAGTTTTCTTCTTCTAACCCTCTTAGTATGATTTGATTGAAAATATTTTAAATTTGGATGGTTGAAAGGTTCCAAGATCATGTGCAAGATTAAACTCCCTTTGTTTGAAAGTCAGATAGTTGTTTTGTTTCAGGGGTTACAGAGGGCTGACCAATACGATTACTTGGGTACAGTAATCTCTCTTAAGCCCTAGGCTTTTTCTCAAATTGGGTAGAGGGTGATGCCGCGTGTTTAAAACCCTGTATAGCTTACTAATAAAAAAACACTAGTAATATTCTTCTGACACAATCAAATATGTTTTCTTCAGATTTTCTTTATTTGGGTACTTGATATTAATATGTAATGCTTTTCCAGACCTTTTTTCTATGATCAAACTTTTGGCTGGGAATTGCCTTGACACTGGATATTACCCTTGTTTTTTGAAATGCACAGAAAGGGGCAGAAACACCAGAGATGGAAAAAGGTGCCGTTAAGGCTGTTCAAGATCTGTATGATGTTGTGCGGTATGATGTCCTTTCTATTGACATGAGGTATGTTAAATTTGATGGTGTAGGCTTATGTGTCCGACTCATTTATTTTTCTTTTTCTTGAATATATAATTTACTAAATGTATATTTTAGGGATCACTATGAAACCTGGAATATATTGTCAAAAGCAAGGACTGAAGGTCGTCTTTTTGCAAAATTGAAGTGGCCCAAAGATGTGGAGTTGGTATGTTCAGGGAGATTTATCTTCTTTCTTTTTTAGCCCCGGATTTTCTTTTCTAAATGAGCGTCTGCTCTCACTTCTGGATGAGATTGATTAATTTTGGGATATGCAGAGAGCACTAGTTAAAAGATTGCATTCATTGTTGACTATCAAAGATTCGGCTGCAAATATTCCAAAAAATCTTGAGGCCAGGCGTAGGCTGGAGTTCTTTACAAATTCCCTTTTCATGGAGATGCCAAAACCTAAGCCAGTGCGTAAGACGTTGTCATTCAGGTCATACCATTTCTTTCATTGATCTCTTTTACTTTTATAGTTACCGATACTTTTGCTTGATGAATCTAGCATCCTCATCATTTTCCACATGTATTTGCAGTGTGTTCACTCCATATTATTCTGAGACTGTGCTTTATAGTGTGACTGAACTCCAAAAGAAAAATGAGGATGGGATATCGGTTTTATTTTATCTCCAGAAAATATATCCAGGTACTTCCTTCTTAACTCTGCTTAGTGTTTGTGCTTTATTTGATTCCTCATTTTCTATTGTTCTTTCTTTGGAACCTAGTTAGTATCAAGTTTGGGAATCTGAAATAACTTTTTTGTTAGACCAATAAAAGAAGAAAACAGATTATTGTCATTATTATTTTCTAATTAAGTGTATTATCTGTATCTTGGGTTTGCATGATACAGCATATAGTAGCATCATGCGTGTGCTTGAGAGGAATAATTAATATTTTTTGGTTTTGAGGTATGTTTATTAGAAGATTTAAGACATGCATGTGCTCGAGAGTAATAGATTTTTATATTTCCATTTGGTGTGAAATACTTTTTCTAATTATGAATTTATTTTGCTTATATATTTCATTATTGATATTTGCACTTGAGATTGTAATCCTTCAGGTGCAGTTTAGTATACATGTGTTGTATTCAGACTGATACCTTTTTTTGCTAGTAAAGTTATTTTACTTATCAAAATTGCAAATCTGTCATTATTATTTTCTGACCATATATATTTTCATTAATTTGTTGAATATAGAATGTCCATATACATTACCAGTTTATTTTTAGAAACCATGTATTTGGCAACTTGTATGCCAAAGGAGTTGTGGTGTGATAGGGAAAATCAAGTATTAAGAGGATACTTGGCAAGAAAAAGTGCAAAATTTGTCTTTCCCAATTTTATTAACTTGTTCATGTTTTGGTAGGATGTACTTGTTCTATTGATGATCTCATCTTCCATAATATATGCTGTATTCCTGTGAAGTCATGGGGATTAGTCTGGAAATATATTATCAAGGAACTTTCTAGGACTTAGTTATAAATGTCTTTTGTGTATACTTGTTAAGCTATTATATTGGCATTGAGAGTTGGAAGGCTCTGGATGTTTATAAAAAATAGAAAAGAAAAAGAAAAGCGAATGGTGACTCTTGCGATTAAAGTTAAATATTGAGTCCTGACTTATGAGAGTTTTGTTGGTGTCAATAGTATGTTAAAAAAACCATGCCTTTTGATCTCAAGGGTGGGACAGGATAGTTCTACCTTCTAGAGTTGCAGTAAATAGATGGCAAGAATTTCTTCATCTCTTTCATTAGCCGTTATATAGGCACTTTCGACCCTTGAAACATATACTGTCAAGTTTTCATGGTTGTCTCTTGACTGGTGGATGTGGTTAGAATCCTCACTTTTGGAAGCCTTTCCAAGATTTGGAGTTGGAAGCAGTGGATAGTTTTTTTAAATTTTTTTTTTTTTTTGGCTACTCTTTCCTCCTTCAAGGCCAAGGTAAAGACTTTTTTTCATGGAGATTATCAAAGAGTGTAAAGTTCAAGGTGCATTCTTTCTATGAACATCTCAGAGGACATACAGGAGTTCACTTTCCATATTTGGTGTGTAATGGTACCTCATAGGAAACCTTTCTTTGTTTGTACAGCATCTTTGGGTAAATTCTGACAGTGTATGATCTTTGTAAAGCTCTCTTAGGATTGTTGATTGGTTTTGCATGGGTAAGAGTAATGAGAGTGTTGATCATCTTCTGTTGCACTGTTCCTTGGAAATGGACTTATGATCGTTTCTGTTTACTCTTTGGCATCTCTTTGTTCATGCTGAAGACATTGATCTAGTTTTTTTTGATTGTTGACAAGGAGGAAAGTTTTATCATCAAAGGCATATAAAGATTTGAAAGAGGATATTAAACCCTTTGAAGGTGTTGAATGGCCTAATCATGTACTTAAGCAAATGGTTGATGTATCTGTACAAGCGTATGACTATTTTAGGCAGTATCGCTTCATCTTCTTTCTTAGATGTTATAGACCTTCTGAGTTTGAGATTGATTTTCTTTATGAATAGGAAGTACACATTGTGTATTTGATCAGTTTCCTCTTTTGAATGAAGTTATTATTTTTATATAGAAAGGAAATTAAGAAAGTCTATTGAATTGGTTTGCTAATGCATTAAAATCTTTACTTTAATGAGTTATGCTCCAATTCGCGTCATTTCAATGAAATTCTTATGTATATATATAAAAAGTTATCTTACCTGGAAAAATTTAGGGAAAAAGTCTAAGAAATGAAATTGACATCTTTAGTTTTGTTGTGAATGCAAGGTTTATGGTTGTCTGAAGCTTGTACCCTTGAAGTTAGATTCATGTTTTTTCTCTGTTATGGCCATTTTTTTTTAAAATTGTTTTGGAGATTAGAGAAGGAGAAGAGGAGGGGGGGGGGGGGGGGTGATGGGAATCAAGATCAATTGATTGAGAACTTGAACTAGAATTGCATTAAAATTAAGAATTAAAGCTAGAATTACAGAGAAACTGGAGAAACAAAGTTTCTGTCCAGGTCTGATACTAAGTTAAATTCACATCAAAAAACTAATTGTACTCTTACATAGCATGCCTATTTATAATATTTTAACTATTAGGAAATAAAGTAGCTAATAGTTACATAAGTCAAAGCTTTAATTAAAGAGGATACATGGCAAATATGGGAAGTCAAAATAAGGGGGCTGCTGGCTGCCCTAAGAGGACAGAGATGGTGGCTGGTTGTTAGTCCTAATGGTGGGGGGGGGGGGGGGGGTTTGCTGGCCTAAGGATAGCGGGTGGCTACATCATACTCCCCTCCATAAAGGAAACTCGCCCTCAAGTTTCAGTTGGAAAATAAGGCTTCAAATGCTTCACATTTAAGGCATTAGAAATGTTTAAGTGGGGGGGTAGTTGGACTGTGTAGGGATTGTCATTGATTTTAGTCAATACTTTGCATGGATGTACTTTCCTTGGTCCCAACTTGGAATAGGAGCCATGAGGACACCTTTCTTTAGTCAAAATCACCCATACAAGGTCTCCTTCCTTGAAAATTAGTCTCCTTCGGTGAATATCAGCAGCAGCCTTGTAGTTTGCATTGGAATGTTTAATTCTCTCCTTGACTTGTGCATGGACAGATTGCATAAAATTTATCATTTCTGTTGCTCTTACATTCTCCTTCTTAGAAAGTGGCAAGGGTGCCAAATTGAAGACACTCAAAGGTTTATTCCCATACACAACTTCAAAAGGAGATGTGCTAATAGCCCGATTAAGAGAAGAGTTGTAAGCAAATTCAGCCAAGGGAAGGATACTTTCCCAAATCCTTGGATTTTCTCCAATCAAGCATCTCAAGAGATTCCCAAGATTCTGGTTGACAACTTTAGTTTGACCATCCGTTTGACGGTGGAAAGAAGTGCTAAAGCTCAATTTAGTTCCTATCTTGTGCCATAGATTTTGCCAAAAATGAGCAAGAAATTTAGCATCCTTGTCAGAAACAATAGATAGGGGTACACCATGAAGTTTGTAGACTTCTTTGCAAAATAAAGCAGCCACATTGGAAGCATCCGAAGTCTTCTTGCATGGGATGAAGTGAGCCATCTTGGAGAAATGATCCACTATCACCATGATTGAATCACTCTTTCGTTGTATAGGTGGAAGGCCAAGAACAGAATCTATACTAATATATTCCCATGGTTTATTAGGCACTGGAAGGGGTAAATACAGACCTGCATTAGTGGTTGTACCCTTTCCTTTTTGACAAACTTGGCACCTTTGAACATGCCGCTCAACATCTGTAGTCATTCCCGGCCAAAAGTAGTCTTGTTTAAGGAATTCTAGGGTATTTGATTTGCCAAAATGCCCCAAATTATGTTGTTCAACAATCATCAACTCCCTTAGAGAACATTTAGGCACACATAATTTCAGCACACATACTAGGGGTGTTCATGGGTGTGGTTTATGGAGAAGTATCCGAAAAGGTTGGGAGGTTTTTAGCAAGTTTATCCGGTTTGAGATAGGGGTGGGGGATAGAGTGAAGTTTTGGACAGATCAGTGGTGTGGGGACTCTCCACTCCATCTTTCCTTCCCGGTTGTGTATGGGATTGTTTCTAATAGAGAGGCTTCTGTGGCCTCGTCTCTCGAAAGATTGGGGACCGAGGCTCGTAGAAGTTGGAAGGTTCCTTTGCGTAGGGACCCTAATGATTGGGAGATGGGAGAGGTGGATGAATTTCTCCATACCTTGGATTCTTGTTTACCTCACTCCGAGCAAGGAGATCGCATGATTTGGAAATTGTCGAAGAAGGGGGATTTCAACATTCGCTCCTTTTACGACAAGCTTCGAAGCCCCTCTCCTTTTACTTTTCCTTGGAAGGGTATTTGGAAGGTTAAGGCCCCTACGCACGTCTCTTTCTTTGTTTGGACGGCTGCTTGGGAGAAGATTCTTACAGGGGACACTTTGCGGTGTAGAGGCTTTGAGCTGGTTGATTGGTGTATTATGTGTCGTTGCAATGGGGAGACGGTGAATCATTTGCTTCTCCATTGTGAAAAAGCTTATAAGTTGTGGAGCTTGATTTTCAGATCTTTTGGGATCTCTTGGGTCTTGCCTAGATCGGTTGCAGAAATGCTCTTCAGTTGGTGGAACTGGTTTGGAAAGCACTCTTCTTGCATTTGGAATTTAGCTCCGTTGTGTCTAATGTGGTGTATTTGGAGGGAGCGAAATTGGCGTACTTTTGAGGACAGGGACAAATCCGATGACCAGTTGCTCGCTTATTTTTGTGGTTCTCTTTTTGATTGGTCTAGGGCTTGGGGACTCACCTCTAGTGATTCCCTCCCTTTGTTCCTTTGTTCTCTCCTTTGTATTTAGCTCTTTGTTGCTTTCTGCTTGTTTTCTTGTTTTCTTTTCTTTTTCTGTTTGTTTCTCTCTCTGTATTGTCTGTTCTGCCTCTGTTTTCATGAGGTAGTTTTCTTAATATACTTCTTTATTACTTATCAAAAAAAAAAAAAAAAAAAAGAATCCATCCTTCAACCAAAAGTCAAACTTGGCAGGTTGTTGTCCCTGCTGCAATTGTTGGTATAGATCACCAAAATGTGGGTCATCTTGGTAATTTTCCTTGAAAACTTCAAAACCAGTGACCTTAGCTTGCATTTCCACCAAGAAATTAGTCCTCCTACTCAACCCATCAGCCACTTTGCTGAGAATTCCTGACTGATGTTTCAGTGAGAAAGTGAACTGCTGCAAAAAGCTTACCCACTTAGCATGCCTCTTGTTCACATTAGATTGGCTATTGAGATATTTCAAAGCCTCATGATCGGTGTGTAGAATAAACTCCTTGTAGGCCAAATAGTAACTCCAATGCTTGATGGCTTGAACAATAGCATGGATTTCCTTGTAATAGGTAGAATACCTAAGTTTTGCTTCATTCAACTTCTCACTAAAGATTGCTATGGGCTGCCCTTCTTGGCTAAGGACACCCCCAATTCCCACTCTTGATGCATCACATTTAAGCTCAAATATCTTGTCAAAATTGGGCAAGGCGAGGATAGGAGCTTCGGTTAACTTTCTCTTCAAAAGTTAGAAGCTTTCTCGGGCTTCATCAATCCAAACAAAGGACTTTTGTTTGAGACAATTGGTGAGAGGTGCTGCTATGGTGCTAAAATTGCTAATAAACCTTCTATAAAAGGTAGCACGACCATGGAAACGCCTCACCTCTTGCACACTAGAAGGTGTAGGCCAATCAACAATTGCCTTAACCTTGTTTTCATCCATGAACACTCCTTTGGAAGACACAACATACCCCAAGAACACCACTTGATCCATCCCAAAGCTACATTTTTTTATGTTACCATAAAACTTTTTCTCTCCTCAAAATGTCGAGCACAAACTATAAATGCACTAAGGGTCATCAAATAGCCCACGGCCTATAGCTCGACCTAGAAACTTGACGGCTCACCGGGCTAATGGACGGCCCGGCCCGTTGTTATTGAGGCCTATGGGTAGCCCATTAGCCCAGTGAGTCTGGCTGTGGGCTAGTTTTTATGCCCATGGGTACCCGGTGGGCTAGCCCAGTAGCCCAACCTATTGCCTAGCCCATTGGCCCAGTCCAATAACTCATAATTCATAATAAAAATATAAATGAAGTGTATGAAGGATTGATTTTGAGATATTATAGAGGAATTTCTTAAGAGAACTCCCTCAACCACTAAGATACTCAAAGTAATTGTGCTAAACTTAGTTTACTAAATATATATTTTTCTAGTAGTCTAGCAAATTTGAATTAACCATTTGACATTTTTTTTATTGACGATAAAAATAAAAAACTATTTAAAGCCTTAATAAAAAAAAAAAAATTAAATAGGTTTCCATCAACAAAACAAAAAATTAAATAGATTTGACTGTAAAAAAATTTGTAATTAAGTATTAAATTCTTTAATTCTTTCATTTAAAAAAATAGATTGATTATTCCCTTATAAAAAAATTGATTCTTTCCTTATAAAAATAATAAAATAATATGTTAACACAAGCCATAGGTAGCCCATTAGGCCCAACTCGATAGCCCAGCTCGCTAAAGACAAAATGGGCATTGCCCATGGGTAGGGTCATGGGTTGAGGTTTTCTCTTTTGGGCCAACCCGACCTAGCCCGTTAACTAGTTAATAGCCCATTATGCCCAGCCCATGGGCCAAGTAAAAATGGACTGGCCCGGCCCGACCCGGCCCATTGATGACCCTTAAAATGCACCAAGTGATCCTCCAAACAGCGGCTATACACCAAAATATCATCAAACTACACCACAACAAAAACCCTCAATAGTGGTTGCAACATTTGTGTCATCACCCTCATGAAAGTGCTAGGTGCATTTGTCAAACCAAATGGCGTAACAAGCCATTCAAATAATCCATGATGTGTCTTGAAGGCCGTCTTCCATTCATCTCCTGGGTGAATTCTAATTTGATGATACCCACTTCGCAAATCAATCTTGGAAAACACCTTTGCACCCACCAAGCAATCTAGCATGTCATCCAATCTAGGAATTGGAAAATGATACTTGATTGTGATATTGTTGATAGTTTTACTATCCACACACATCCTCCAAGAGCCATCCTTCTTAGGAGTCAAGAGAGCGGGTACCGCACAAGGGCTAATACTAACTTGAATGTAGCCTTTATCAAGAAGCTCTTGAACTTGTTTTTGTAACTCTTCCTTCTCCTTTGGAGCCATACGATATGCTGTCTTGTTTGGAAGGGGTGCACCCAGTACCAAATCAATGGCATGTTGAATGTCTCGCAAGGGAGGCAAGTTAGGAGGTAACTAATGGGGAAAAACATCACCATATTTCTGTAATAACTTAGTGACAGCACTAGGAACATCAGTTCCAGCCATTGTGTTGACTGGAATTAATGCCAAAATGTAGCGACTGTCTTGACTTTCTTGAATGAAGCTTTTAGAAGCGAGTAAAGAGGTTGTAGAGGATTTAGAAGTCATCTTTTCCTTCATTGGCAGCAAAGTAAATTGCTGATTGTCTTTGCTTAAGGAATAGGTGTTCTTCTTCCCATCATGCATCGTTTGGCGATCATATTGCCAAGGTCTTCCAAGAAGGATATGGCATGAATCCATTGGTACTACATCACACCAAACTTCATCAAAATATTTCTTTCGGATAGAAAATGGCACCAAGCAGTGCTTCGTTACTTTCACCTCATTTCCCTTCTTGAAACAAGAAAGTTTGTAGGGATGTGGGTGATCTTGAGTGGCAAGCCTCAACTTATCAACCACCTCCTGAGAGACCACATTTTTACAACTTCCCCCATTAATGATCATTCTACAAACTCTTTCTCCAATGCTGCAAGTTGTATAAAAAATATTGGTTCTCAACCAATCTTCTTCGGAACTGAATTTAGGAGCAATAAGAGTCTTTCTCATCACAAGTGTCAAGCCCTTGTCTTCTTCAAAATCACCACCAACCTCATTTGAAGGTTGATCAAAAATGGGTTCTCCATCTTCATGTTCAAGCTCTTTTACTTCCTCCAACATAAGAGCCTTCTTCCTACAATCCGAAGATCGATGCCCTGGCTCTCCGCACTTGAAACATTTGAAAGTACCCAACTGTTGCTGTCTATCCCCGCCAACAGTGGCTGTTTGGGACTGTTTTGGGGCTGTAATAGCAGATTTAGGTCCTGCTGGTTTCTGTCCAACCCCAGAAGTTTCTCGTCTCCCTTTGTACTTGAATTCCCAACCTTATATTGGTTAGAAATCCCCTGCCCAGACCTGGAACCCCATTGTCCGACACATTCCGCAATGATTGAAGGCTAAGGACATCTTGGATGGATGGCTTCAATCCACTCAAGTACCTTGCACCCACCAAGCAATCTAGAGGAGTATTTTTTTCTTCACTTTCATTCAAATCTACCCTTACCACAAGTTGGTGAAATGCCTCTGTATACTCCTCTACCCTTCCTTCTTGCTTAAGGTTGTGTAGGTCCTTGTAGAGTGATTGGGTGTAGTTGAAAGGAAGAAATGGTTGCAAGGTACTGAACATGACACTTTCTGAATCAAGACAGGGCATCAATTGGCCTTTTTTTGTCCAATTTTTTTCTGAGCTTATCAAGAGCTGGGATTGTGGATTTGGGTGCCCAGGATGGAGCTGAAGGTGGTCGGGTTGGTTGTGTTGCTTAGGGGATAGACACTTCCCATCAAGCTAACACGTTAGCGGTGTCGGTAGACCGAAGTTATCCTGAAGCAAGAGTATCGTCGGAGGGAGAAGCTGTTATTGCAGAACTGGGTTTGGGTGATGTGGATAGTTTCTCCCCTTTGATGACCATCACTCCTCAGGGGCTGGTTGTGTCAGTTGAGCTAAACAGGGGTACTAAGGTTTTGGGGCTTGAAAATACGCTGGATATTTCTAATTGGGTGAAACATAGAATTCCTGGTTTTAGTAAATTGGTGGGGCTTCTTGTGGGTCGACATGAGAAGATGTGTATCATGCTTTTACAAAGGCTTGAGAGGGTGATTGAGCCTGCCAATCTGTTGCACAAGAAAGATGCAGCTTATCGAAAAGCTATCTCCAAGGATAAAGGAAAGAGGAAGCTGAGGAATTTGATTTCTTCGGTTAATTACGATGGTAGGTAGTTTTATTGGACTGCTATACAGAGGTTGTAGTAGGGAGTTAACAGTTTTTATGAAGTTAAAGATGGTTTCATGGAATGTTCGTGGATTGAATGATTTGCGAAAATGTTTGGTAGTTAAAAATTTACTACGAGAGTGGAATTGTGATGTAGTTTGCCTTCAAGAAACTAAGCTTGCGGGCATGGATAGACGGATGGTTTGCAGCCTGTGGAGTTGTCCTTATGTGGATTGGGTGGCCTTGGATGCGGATCAAATGACTAGTGGGGTTTTGATGATGTGGGATAGGAGGGTTTTAGAAAAGTTAGAGGTTATGGTGGGTTACTTTTCTGTGTCGGTTCGGTGGCAGGATGTGAGGGATGGTTTTATTTGGGCATGTTCTGGGGTTTATGGCCCAAATCATAATAATTTGAGGGAGTAGATGTGGGATGAGCTGACTGGAATTCAACAATATTGGGATGTTCCATGGTGTTACATAGGGGATTTTAATATCGTTCGCTTCCTAAGTGAACGGTTGGGTGGATCACGTCTTACTTCGGCTATGGAGACTTTTTTTGAGTTTATTGAGGAGCTTAATTTGATAGACTTACCGTTGGAGGGAGGGAGTTATACTTGGTCTAGTGGGTCAGATCAGCCTTCGATGTCTAGGATAGACAGAGCTCTGGTATCTCATGATTGGGAAGACCACTACCCGGATGTGATCCAGCGGGTTTTACCTTGACTGGTTTCAGATCACTTTCCTATTCTAGTGGAGGTAGGGGGGATAACGAAGGGGAAGAGTCCTTTTAGGTTTGAGAATATGTGGTTAAAGACAGCTAGATTTACAGATAGGGTTCATTCTTGGTGGAATCGATATTCTTTCTCAGGTACTCCTAGTTATGTGCTTGCCAAGAAGTTGAAGGCTCTGAAAGGAGACATTATTCAGTGGAACCGCAGTGAGTTTGGAAATGTAGGTCATCAAAAGAAAGAATTATTGGAGGCCTTGAAATTATTAGATGCTAAGGATGGAGAGTTTGGCCTTTCTGAAGTGGAGATGAGTGAGAGGGTTGTGGTGAGATCTCAATTAGAGAACCTTCTTTCTTTGGAAGAAATCTCATGGAGACAGAAGTCGAGGATGCTTTGCATTAAGGAAGGAGACAACAATACTAAGTTCTTCCACAAGGTAGCTAATTCTCGAAGAAGGTATAATCATCTCAGTATGTTGGAGGTGGATAGTGTTATTTATGAGGAAGACTCAGAGGTGGCAGACCAAGTAGTACAGTTTTATAAAAAATTGTATACGGAGACAGAGGAGTGGAGGCCTTTTGTGGAAGGCCTGGAGTTTGATCAGATTGAGGGGTTGGAGAGGGAATGGCTTGAACGGAGGTTTGAAAAGGAGGAGATTCTTCGAGTTGTCAAAGAGCTAGAAGGAGATAAAGCCCTAGGTCCTGATGGTTTCTCTATGGCCTTCTATTGGAGAGTTGTGGAAAGTGATGTTTTAGCTGTGTTTGAAGAGTTTTATCAACATAGTAAGTTTGAAAAATCTCTTAATGCAACTTTCATAGCTTTAATCCCTAAGAAGAATGGTGCCTCCAATATCCAAGACTTCAGACCTATTAGCTTGGTAGGAAGTGTATATAAGATCTTGGCTAAGGTTTTGGCAAATCGCTTGAAAGAGGTTTTGGATCAGCTGATATCTGAGTCTTAGAATAGTTTTGTGGGCGGTAGACAGATACTTGATTTAGTTCTTATTGCTAATAAGTGTGTTGATAGTCGGGTGAAGAGTAAGATTCCGAGGGTTATTTGTAAGTTGGATATTGAGAAAGCTTATGATCATGTGAATTGGGAGGCTCTTCTAGATTTGTTAAAGAGAATGGGATTTAGGGTGAAGTGGTGTAGGTGGATCCGTAGTTGTATATCTACAGTCCAATTCTCTGTCTTGGTTAATAGGTCTCCAGCTGGCTTTTTTGGAAGCTCAAGGGGATTGAGACAGGGAGACTTGCTATCTCCTATGTTGTTTTTGGTTATGATGGAGGTTTTCAGTAGGATGATGAAAAGAGTTGAAGGTGCTGGATGACTTCATGGTTTTAGGGCTGATGGTAGGTAGGGTGGAGGGGAATGTGTATCACATCTTTTGTTTGCAGATGATACGATTTTGTTTTGTGATGCAGATGTGGAGCAGATTCTACATGTTTGGATGCTACTACTTTGTTTCCAAGCTGTAACAGGATTAAAGGTTAATGGTTTGAAGAGTGAGATGGTTCCCATTGGGGAGGTTCATAATGTCCATGCCTTGGCAGAGATTTTAGGTTGTAGGATTGGGTCTTTGCCTATGACCTATCTTGGTATGCCTTTGGGGGCTTCTTACAAGTCCCCTACTATTTGGAATCCAATCTCGGAGAAAATAGAGCGTAAGTTGGCTGGGTGGAAGAAGCTATATTTGTCAAAAGGTGGACGACTGATGTTGCTCAAGAGTACGTTATATAGCCTTCCAACTTACTTTTTATCTCTTTTTACTATCCCTACACATGTGGCCAATAAAATTGAGGGGTTGCAAAGGGATTTTTTGTGGGGGGATTCCAAGGCACATTTGGTGGGGTGGGATAAGGTGTGTGCACCTGTGGAGAATGGTGGGTTAGGAGTAAGGAAATTAACTACTTTTAATAAAGTCTTACTAGGGAAATGGTTATGGCGGTTTGGGGTTGAGGAGACAAGGTTTTGGAGAAGGGTTATAGCTTTGAAGTTTGGGGAAGAGTGGGGAGGATGGACATCCAAGTTAGGTAGAGGTGTACATGGGTGTGGTTTGTGGAGAAGTATCTGGATGGGTTGGGAGGTTTTCAGCAAAAATATTCAGTTTGAGGTAGGGGTGGGGGATAGAGTGAAGTTTTGGACAGATAGGTGATGTGGGGATTCACCAATCCAACTGACCTTTCCGGCTATATTTGGGATTGCTTCCAATAAAGCAGCCTCTGTGGCCTCTTGTCTGGAACGGTTGGGGATAGAGGAACGGAGAAGCTGGGATGTTCGCTTCATTCGAAGACCAAATGATTGGGAGATGGGTGTTGTGGATGATTTTCTTCGTACTTTGGGTTCTAATTTACCTCCAATTAAGAATGGAGACCGTATGAGATGGAAGTTAATAAAGAATGGGGATTTTGATATCCGCTCGTTTTATAATAATCTACGAGGTCCCTTGCCTATTATCTTTCCTTGGAAAGGTATTTGGAAGGTTAAGGCTCCTCGGCGTGTTTCTTTCTTTGTTTGGACCACCGTTTGGGACAAGATTCCTACAGGTGACAATTTGCGAGGTAGAGGGTTTGTTTTGTTGACTGGTGCATTATGTGTCGTTGTAATGGGGAGACGGTGGACCATTTGTTACTTCATTGTGGAAAGGCTTATCGGCTGTGGAGCTTAGTTTTTTGATCTTTTGGGATTTCATGGGTTTTGCCAAGATCGGTTGTAGATACTCTTTTTGGTTGGTGGAATTGGTTGGGAAAGCATTTGTCTAGCATTTGGAATTTAGCTTCGTTGTGCTTAATGTGGTGTATTTGGAGGGAGCAAAATTGGCAGACGTTTGAGGACTTGGAAAGCACTAATGACCAGCTGTTCGCTTCTTTCAGTGGCTCCCTTTTCGACTGGTCTAGGGCTTGGGGACTCACTTCTAGTGATTCTCTCCCCATGTTTCTTAGTTCTCTCTTTTGTAATTAGTTTTCTCTTTGTTTTTTCTTTTCTCTTTTTGTAATCTTTGATATGCCTTAATGCCATTATGCATGAGGTAGTTTTTTGAATATACATCTTTATTACTTATCAAAAAAAAAAAAAAAGGGAAGAAATTGCTCACGGAGCTTTTTCTTCATCTTCTCCCAATTCTTGATCTTGACTTTATCACTTCTTTGGCGAGAAATTTGCAATTATTTCCACCAAGCGGAAGCTCTCCCTTTAAGGCAAATAGCGACTAGCTTCACTTTCTTTTCATCCATAACTTCATAATAATCAAACGCCCTTTCAACGGTGTTAAGCCAATCTACAAAGTCTTCCGGTTTGAGACTCCCTTGAAATTCTGGAATTTCAACCTTGAAGTTGTAGTCAAGCCTTGGCTCATTTCTTTCCACATAAGGTCTACCCCTTGGAGGAGCTCCAAAAGGGTTCTCAAAATGAGAATGAGAGTCATCGGACTCATCGGTAGCCTCATGAGGAGGCTGCATATGCTGCACCACCTCCGTAAGTGCCGCAACTTGTCTCCTTAATTCAGCAATCTTGTCTCCTCTCTCTATATTTTGATTCCGTCCACCATTCCTCCCCACTGGAGGGTTGGCTTCAACTCCTTCCCCAACATCCATTTGATTCCCCCTTATTCCACCTCTCCTTCTTTGGGCCATTAGAAGCTTCACAGTCTTTGAAAAAAAATTGTAAATAGCAGCAACAGCACAAGTGATCAAATCTGTGATATTTGCAACAGCCACAGATTTGATTGGCACAAGGAACCTAGATCTGAATTTTAGGATCTTGAATGGAGGGAGAAAAAAAAAAGAAACACAAGGAAATCTAGGGCTCAAATGATCAAAGTGGTAGGGAAAAAGAGGACCAGATTTGTGCTCTGATACCAAATGATGGGAATCAAGATCAATTGATTGAGAACTTGAACTATAATTGCATTAATTAAAGCTGGAATTACAGAGAAACTGGAGAAACAAAGTTTCTGTCCAGGTCTGAAACTAAGTTAAATTCACATAAAAAAACTGATTATACTCTTACATAGCAAGCCTATTTATAATCTTTAACTATTAGGAAATAAAGTAGCTAATAGTTACATAAGTCAAAGCTTTAATTAAAGAGGATACATGGCAGATATGAGAAGTCAAAATAAGGGGGCTGCTGGCTGCCCTAAGAGGTCAGAAAGGGTGGTTGGCTGTTTGGCTTGTAGAGGGTTGCTGGTTGTCAGTCCTAATGGTAGGGGGGGGGGGGGGGGGGTTTAATTCTCAAAATAGCAAGAGGTGATCAACTCTAAGTTTTCTGAAATACCCCATGTATAGACTCCACTCCTTGATACTAGTTGAGGTTGAAGTAGTGACTTATTTTATCTAAGTTTGCTAGTTCTTTTGCTAAGCACATGCATGCCTGTTTTGAAACAGGCTATTTGGATTGAACTTCATGCCTTGGTGGACTGGAATACATTGCATTTATCGGTTTTCTTGGTCATTGAATTGGAAAGGCTTAGGCACTGATAGGAATCTATAGAGATAAATTTTAATAGGATTTTTGTTTTTTTTGATGACATGGAACCTCAATTCATTTTATTTGATTCATAACTGTTTGTAAGGAACCTGTATACTCCTTTAGATTCCCAAGCATAGTTCTTTATTTTTCTAATGAAAATATTTAGGAAAATTACATTTTCAACTATAATTTAAAGGTGTAACAGAATAAACCGCCATTTCAAAAATAATAAATTAAACTCTAAAGTTTCAAAAAGTAACACATTAAACTCTAAAGTTTCAATAAGTAACAAATTAAACTCTAAAGTTTCAAGAAGTAACAAATTAAACCCTATATTTTCAAAAGTAACAAATTAAACCCTGAGGTTTTAGCAATTAACAAATTGAACTTTCAACCTAATTAATTCCCAAACACAATTTCATTGCACTTAAATGTTTTGAGATACAATTTGTTACTTTTAGAAACCTTAGGATTTAATCTGTTACTTTTTACACTATAGGGTTTAATTTGTTACATCCCCTAAACTTAAGTGTTTAAAATTATTAATTAACTATCAATTTTTTTATTGGAAAGCTACACACGTACCTAGTGGGTTTTGAACCCATAACCTCAACCTCCACTCATTTTTATCAGAGAAGGAAGTTCCATTTGTGCTAGAGTTCGTTGGCTATTAAGATTTTTAATTTCATTGGTATTCTTATTTTTATTTCTATTTTTTCCTTCAAATTTGTTTCTGCTTCAGGAAAAAGATATTGAAGAAGAAAACTTCCTATGTGTCAGAAACTTTCCAACCATCATTTCAGCTCTTTTCTGAGTATCAAAGGTGATGTATGTATAGTTTGCTGCATTACTAGCTCTTTTTCTTCTCCCCCCTTCCCGCACATTCTTGATGTGTTTGTCAATGCATTGTCGTTGAAAAGTATCAGATACTACTGGTAGCTTCTGATAACTTAAACAGATGAGTCTTGCTCCTCCCCAACCCCCTCCCCCACCCCGGCCTCACCCTCTACACCCCCCTCCTCCACCCCACCCTCTCCCTCTCCCTCAACCATCACCTCCTTTCTTTCCTTTTTTGCCACCCTCACTTTTTCCTTCTCCCTCCCCCTTATGCTTTCCTCCACAGTTTGGGTTTTTCCCATATCCTTTTCCCACTCCCCCACCACCACTGCCTTTGCCCTCCCCCTCCCCTTCCCCTACTCCTCAGGGTTCTAACCAAGTTTTGCCTAAACAACCTTCTCTTTTACCTGCACCTATAACCATACCTAGTCTTCCCTCCATAGGAACCCCTCATATCATCCCTCCTAAACCTCTATCCTCTGTCCTTGGGTGCAGCAAGAGATCGTTCCATATTGATGCTAAACTTTTTTCTTTTTCTTTTGATGGGGGGCGGTCTGACTCATATGCTTTACATGAGTCTCGTAGGAATGTTAAGAGCTCTATTTGGGTTGGACGTAAGGGCTTGGAGTGGTTACTTACTTGTCTCGAAGATATACGAGATTGGGTGCCTGGTCATGGTTTTCTTTGTAAGAGATTTAGGGAAAATGGGAAGTTGTTAGAGTTCTGTGGAAGATCTAACAAGGCTGGCCTGTTTGTTGTTGTTACAGTATATTTTGGAGGGTCTAGGAGAGGTTGTATAATGATACCAGCAAGCTCTAATAGAGCTGGCTGGTCTTTGTTTCAAAAAGAGCTTAGGAATTTTTGCTCTGGTGCTAATCCGGTATCTCTGGCCAAAGTTTCTTTAAATAATGGTGGTGGAGGTGGTAAGCTTGCTGGTGGTGGCCGGAGTGGGAAGAGTATGTCTGTTTATGGTAATAAGCAGAAGATTAGGAATTTTGAAAAATATGGAGCTAAATGGGGGCAAAACGTGATTCATGGAGTTTCTTTTGAAAATTGTTCAGCTATAAATGGCAATGGTTCAGCTTTTTCTGGCAGACCCACGCGGGCTTTCAAGTTTAAGTTGACTCCTGCTTTTTTGGCTTTGAGGGTGTGCAAGCCTGAGGGAGGGAGGCGTATAGTGTCTTGTCTGAGTGTTGAGGAGATTAGCTGGCCCAAGGATTTAAGTGTTGGGCCAGAAGTCACTAAACAACCAGGTGGGCTGGATGAAGCCCAACCCATGGTGCATGTGACTTCACTTAAGGAGGGCAGTTTGGTCAAGCCAGGTTATTTAAAACTCAAGTCTGATGCTCAGTCAACGTTGGTCTTAGACGAGAGCAAGAGAGGACTTTCGACTGGAGATTCCGAGTTGCTGGAGAGCGCAGCGGGGCCGGTGGAACTCAGCGCCTCTGCCCTCAACGTCGACTTGGTCCAAGGTGTCTCGATGGTCTCACCGTCAGTCTGTTTGAAGGGAGCTTATCCCGGTGAAGTGGTAAGTGCGACGGTGGCCCAACCTGTGGCAGATTCTACAGGTAAGGATAATGGGCTTTTAGCCCATGTTCATGAGTCGGAGTTTGATGGGTGCATGCCGATGGAAGCTTCCGGTGCACCGGGGGCTGAACCAGGCATGGAGAGTGGGCTTAGCCTCTCCGTGTTGGATCCCGACTCCGGCAAGGTGGGTTCTTCAAACATTTTGGATCAGTGGGTGCAACATAATCATTTTTCCCCTTTGTCTGAGCTGGGTAATGAGATGGGGACTGAGTTTGGGGAAGGGGAAGATCGAATTGAGGTTTTTAGTGACTACCATGAAGTGGCGGTACAGCCGAGGCCAGTGGCTTCTGGTGGTTTGAGTCATTTTGATTCTGGGCTTCTTTTGGAGTGTAATCCTTTGACTAGGTGGGACCCCAATACTCTTGGTGAGGTGGTGATGGTTCAGGATGATGCAGGAGGGGCTCAGGTGGCAGAAACTGAACCAAATTCAAGTTGGGTTTCCCAGCTGATGATAGATTTTTGTAATATGGTGGGTTTTCCTATTGTGAAACATGAAGCTCATTGTTTGGCTTTGTTTCGCCTTCTCGAACAGGAATGTCTTAAGGTGATCGATGTTGGGGCGCCTAAGCAACCTACAAACTTAGGGTCACGGGGTCTTAGGGAGCTTAAGGGGCTTATTTCTAATGTTAATTACGATGGTGTCTCTTCTAGGAGTAGGAGCAGAGCTCCTTCGAATGCTGTGGGGGTTGTTGGTAGTTTTAAATGAATTTACGCCTACTTTCTTGGAACGTTAGGGGGCTTAACAATCCCCGGAAGAGACAGGTTTGTAAGAATCTTCTAAAAGAGTGGAAATGTGATATTGTTTGTTTCCAAGAAACGAAAGTAGCTTCTATCGACACTGCTTTTGTACGAAGTTTATGGGGAAGTCCTTTCATTGATTGGGTTGCTTTGGATGCTGTTCAGACTTCAGGAGGAGTCTTGCTGGTTTGGGATAAGAGGGTTTTTGAAAAGATGGATGTTATTGTTGGACAGTTTTCTGTCAGTGTCTTATTGAGAGGGGTGATGGATGACTTTGTTTGGGCCTGTACAGGGGTTTATGGCCCCAATGATGATGGTCATCGGTCTTGTTTGTGGGAGGAGTTATTACGGGTGCGGGCTAGGTGGCCAATGGCTTGGTGTTTAGTAGGGGATTTTAATATTATCAGGTACCCAAGTGAAAGACTTGGCTGTGAGTCATTCAGTCCTGCTATGTTTGCCTTCTCGGATTTTATAGAGAGTAATTCTTTAGTTGATCTTCCGTTAGAGGGGGCTTCCTTTACATGGTTTAGAGATTCTGGTATCCCCTCTATGTCAAGAATTGACAGGGCTTTGGTTTCTCTAGATTGGGAGGAACATTTTGGGAATATATCCCAACGGGTGCTTCCTCGTGTGATTTCAGATCATTGTCCGCTTTTGTTGGAAGCTGGTGTAGTTCGTCGAGGCCGAAGTGCCTTTAAATTTGAAAACATGTGGCTGCAAGCTGAGGGTTTTGTTGATAGAGTTCAGCAATGGTGGATTAGTTACAGTTTTTCGGGCTCTCCAAGTTTTATTTTGGCACAAAAGTTGAAGGCTTTGAAAGCAGATTTAAAAAAGTGGAACAAGGAGGTGTTTGGTGATTTGGCTTTTAGAAAGAAGTATTTGCTTACTGAACTCATGGGTTTAGATGCTAGAGAGGAGTCGGTGGGTCTATCGAATGAGGATCAGATTCGTCGCATTCAGCTCAAAGGGGACATAGAACATTTGGCTTCTCTTGAGGAAATTTCCTGGAGGCAAAAGTCTCGTGCTTTGTTTGTGAAGGAGGGAGATAATAATACTCGTTTCTTTCATAGATTAGCTAATTCCCATAGAAACGCTAATCTGATTAAGAGGTTAGAGGTGGAGGGTGTTCTTTATGAGGATGAGGCAGATGTGCGCTCTCAGTTAGTTCTCTTCTACCAGGGGTTGTATGAGGAAACTGAGGTGAGGCGTCCTACTATGGATGGGTTAGATTTTGCATGCATTGGAGAGGAAGAGCGGTTGTCCTTAGAGAAGGAGTTCTCGAAGGAGGAAGTCATCCAGGTTTTAAGGGGGATGGAGGGTGATAAAGCCCCTGGTCCTGATGGTTTCACCATGGCTTTTTTCCACAAATGTTGGAGTGTTGTGGAAAAGGATGTCATGGATTTCTTTGATTACTTTCATCAGCACTCTGTGTTTGAACGGTCTCTGAATGCTTCGTTTCTCACTTTAATTCCCAAGAAGTGTAATGCTGTTAACATTAAGGACTTTCGCCCCATTAGTTTGGTGGGTAGTGTGTACAAGCTGCTATCCAAGGTGTTGGCCAATAGGTTGAGGGCGGTTTTGGATAATCTTATCTCTGAGTCTCAAAATTCATTTGTTGGGGGTAGGCAGATTCTAGATTCAGTGCTTATTGCTAATGAATGTCTGGATAGCAGGTTGAAGAGCAGATTACCGGGTGTGATTTGCAAGCTTGATATTGAAAAAGCTTATGACCATGTGAACTGGGAGGCCTTGTTTTATTTGTTGGGCCGGATGGGTTTTGGGTTGAAATGGAGGGGGTGGATTAAGGCTTGTGTTACTTCTGTCCGTTTTTCAGTCCTGGTAAATGGTTCCCCTGAAGGTTTTTTTGGTTGTTCTCGTGGATTGAGACAAGGGGATCCTTTATCCCCGCTCTTGTTTCTTTTGATAATGGAGGTTTTGAGTAGACTATTGAAAAAGACAGAGGAGTGTAATCTTATTCGGGGTTTTCATGTGGGCTCTGTGAACTCCGTTGGTGTGTGTATCTCCCATCTGTTATTTGCTGATGACACTATCTTGTTTTGTGATGCCTCTAGGGAACAACTACTGTCCATAAGGTTGGTATTGTCTTGTTTTCAGTCCTTTACGGGTTTGAAGGTCAATATTGGGAAAAGTGAGATTGTCCCTGTTGGGGAGGTGAATAATCTAGATGCATTGGCTAATATTATTCAATGTAGAGTGGGCAGTTTGCCTATGAAATATTTGGGGATGCCGTTGGGGACTTCTTTTAAGACAGCTTCGATTTGGAATCCTATTTTGGAAAAAACGGAGAGGAAGTTATCTGGGTGGAAGCGTATCTATTTATCTAAGGGTGGTAGGCTCATGTTACTTAAGAGTACTCTCTCAAGCCTCCCAACGTATTATTTATCTCTTTTTACTATTCCTAAATCTGTGGCTGCTAGATTGGAAAGTATTCAGAGGAATTTTCTTTGGGGGTCTTCTGAGGGGAGTTTCAAATATCCTTTGGTGGCTTGGGAAAAGGTGTGTTTACCTGTTGAGTTGGGTGGTTTGGGGATCAGAAGTGTGGTGTCTTTTAATCAAGCTTTATTAGGAAAATGGTTGTGGAGATATGGTCATGAAGTTTCACATCTTTGGCGGCGTCTTATCTCCTCAAAATATGGTGAGGGTCAAGGGGGGTGGTGTACTAAAGTATGCAAGAGGACTCATGGGTGTGGATTATGGAGAAGCATTTATGGAGGGTGGGAGAGCTTCTCTAAGCATCTATCTTTTGTAGTGGGTGAAGGCACTCGTATCCGCTTTTGGCATGATAGGTGGATTGGAGATAATACTCTTAAAGATCTCTATCCTGAGCTTTATGTGTTTTCAGCGGTAAAGGATGCTTGTATCTCTGAGGTTTTGTGGATTCCAGAAGGAGGAACTGTTAGAGTTTGGGATTTAAGGTTTTATAGAGCTTTTGAAGATTGGGAGCTAGCTGCATCTTATTCTCTATTCCATCTTATCCAAACTCGTATTCCTCAAGGTGATAGGAGTGATACTCTTGGTTGGCGGCTAAAAGGAGATGGTAAGTTTGACATCCGGTCTTATTACCATGCAATTCGGGGTGCTTCGAATTCTTTGTTTCCATGGAAGGGTGTTTGGAAACCAAAGATTCCTAGGCGAGTGGCGTTCTTTTTGTGGACAGCTGCTCATGGTCGGATCCTCACTTTGGATAATCTAATGCTTAAGGGTCGCCCGTTGGCTACTTGGTGTTGTATGTGTTCTTGTGATGGGGAGTCAGTAGACCATCTTCTTCTTCATTGTCCTGTTACTCATTCCCTTTGGACTTTTATGCTTCAGGCTTTTGGGATTCATTGGGTTATGCCAGGTTCAGTGGCGGGTTTGTTATCTTGTTGGCATCAATGTCTTGGGAAACATAATTCGGACATTTGGAATTTGGTTCCAGGGTGCTTGATGTGGATTGTGTGGTTGGAACGAAATCGTCGTTCCTTTGAGGACATTGAGAAGACATTGGATGAGTTAAAGGTTTTATGCCAAAGGAGTCTTTTGGAGTGGTCTCGTTGTTGGGGTTTTACTGATTGTTCTTCTATCATTGAATTTATGCTTTCCCTTAGCTTAGTTTCCTGATTTCTCTTTTTGTTGTGTTGTTTGTTCTATATTTTCTTGTTGTTCATCATCATGAACAACTTGTACTTTTCCTTTTTTTCTCATTAATAATAGTTTTCTGATTACCTATCAAAAAAAAAAAAAAGATATTGAAAGTTAATACTTTTTCCATCCTAATATGAGTATTTTTTTTCTCCACCTGTCCTGAATATTGCACCTGTCCTTGAAATAAATTATTCTCTTGGATTATCAAAATATAAGGGTAATTTTGGAGGAATTATAGTATAATAAAAATTTGTGGTGTCTGTACATTTGATGTAGGAAAATGGTGAAAAGGAAATCCACTTTAGAAAGCTAAGTCGCTTAGAGAAGGGGGTGGCACTCTGGTGCATATGGAGTCAGTTTGTGGAAAAATATTAGAAGGGGGTGGCACTCTTTATCTCGGTTTATTCTGTATGAAATTGGAGATGGATCAAAAGTGCAGTTTTGGCTAGATAGTTGGTGTGGATCTTCTTCTCTCGCTGACCGCTATCCTGAATTATTTAGGATTTGTAGTAGAAAAGAGGCAAGTGTGGCGGATCTAATGAGGTACACCAATGGAGTCCTCCATTGGGAGATACATTTTTGTAGGGATGTGCATAATCGGGAATTGGAAGCTTTCAGGAGCTTCATCAATACCATTTATAGCACTCCTGTAAGGGGGATCGGGGAGGATAAGAGATGTTGGCTGCCTTGTAAGAGTAAGGGGTTCACGGTTAGTGCATACTACCATCTTCTAGTTGGCCATAGTGAGCAGTTTTTCCCTTGGAAAAGCATTTGGAAGCAGAGGATTCCCTCTAGAGTGGCTTTCTTTGTCTGGACCACTGCCTTGGGGAAATGTCTGACAATTGACAATTTAAGGAAAAGAAAGGTTTGCATTTTGGATTGGTGTTATATGTGCAAGTGTAATTGTGAATCTGTTGACCATCTATTCCTTCATTTCCCGGTTGCTTTGAAGTTGTGGGATATGGTGTTTGTTTTGTTTGGAGTTTATTGGGTTATGCCAATGTCTGTTGTTGGGCTATTTGCTTGCTGGCAAGGTTGATTTGGTCGCCATCGTAATGAAGATATATGGATGGTTGTTCCTCATTGTTTGATGTGGTGTATTTGGAAGGAGAGAAATAGTAGGTGTTTTGAAGACAATGAGCGTTCCATGCCTGACCTCAAGCTTCTATTTTTCAAAACTTTATTGGACTAGTTCTCTGTGTGGAGAAATTATCCTTTTTCTTCTATTTTGGATTTATTTGATTTTTGTAATGTTCGTTTTTGATATGTTCACTCCTGTATACTCCCTTTGTACTTTGGTGTCTCTCTCTTTTTAATATCAATGAATCTTTATTACTTATCAAAAAAAAAGAAAAAAAGAATGAAATAGCTCTTTACGAGACACACTCATGGAATAATACCTTGTAGGTAGAGATTTCTTGGATTCAAATTCAACTAGTTACAATAAGGGTAGCCTTACTTATTTATAGTTACATAAGCAAGCTGCAGTTGATGGAGGAAAATGGTGAAAAGGAAAGCCACTTTAGAAAGCTAAGTTGCTTAGAAAAAAGAAAGAATTAACTAGCTCTTCAGGAGACACTCTTGGAATAATACCTCGTAGGTAGAGATTTCTTGGATTCAAATTCAACTAGTTACAATGAGGGCAGCCTTGTCTATTTATTGTTACATAAGCAACCTGCTGAGTTAGTTACAAGAACCTACAATGTGGCTGCAAATTGATTGGCCTAACCCTAACAAACTTCTCTAACTAACTAATAGGCAGGCTATTGCACTGATCAACTAACTAACTTTCTGTTATAAGTAAAAGGAACTACATATTATACAACATAAGCACTAATAAAAAGCTACTTATCAACTAACAATTTTATCAACTAACTAACTTTCCTTCAAATTTGTTTCCGCTTTAGGAAAAAGATAATGAAAGTTAATAATTTCTCCATCCTAAAACGAGTGTTTTTTTTTTTTCTCCCCTTGTCCCAAATATTTCACCTATCCTTAAAATAAATTATTCTCTTGTATTATCAAAATATAAGGGTAATTTTGGAAGAACTATATTATAATACAAAAATTTGTGGTGTCATTGTAGTTGATGGAGGAAATGGTGAAAAGGAAAGCCACTTTAGAAAGCTAAGTTGCTTAGAGAAAATAAAGAATGAACTAGCTCTTCAAGAGACACACACTTAGAATAATACCTCATAGGTAGAGATTTCTTGGGTTCAAATTTGACTAGTTATAAGAAGAGCACCTTGCTTATTTATAGTGACATAAGCAAGCTGCTGAGTTAGTTACAAGAACCTACCATGTGGCTACCATGTGATTGGCCTAAGCCTAACAAACTTCTCTAACTAACAATCTTATCAACTAACTAACTTTATGTTACAAGTAAAAGGAACTACTTATCATAAAACTTAGGCACTAGTAAAACAGTTCATGCTTTTTGAAAACTGTGCCTTTGTCAAAGAAGGAACTCATTTGGGAATGGAGTTAGTTGTTGTACTGCACCTATTAGAAATTTTCGTAGTACTGCAACCATATTTCCTGTCTGCTAAATATGGAGTTAGTTGTTTTTTATTTAAATTCTGTGTGTTGTAACTTGGGGTGCTATCTAGTATATGGAACTAATTCCTTATGGCCCTTAAATTTTTTTTTATTGCACTGTTTTGATCCTCTAGCTTAAATATTAACAGTAATCATATTTTGATACAGATGAATGGAGGAACTTTCTTGCTCGAATTGGTTGGGATGAAAATACGCCGGACTCTGTTATTTGGGATAGTCCTAATGAGACCCTTGAACTTCGATTTTGGGCCTCCTACAGGGGACAAACATTGGCCAGAACTGGTAGATGATTTTTTTTTTCCCCCGGTTCTCTCTCTCTCTCTGTGCAATATTCTTTTGTTTAATCTTGAAAATTGTCTACCTGCCATATTATATGTTTGTTTCATATTAATTTCTTATGTTGAATTCTGGGACAAGTATCAATTTTGGTGGAGAGAACAATTTCTTAATGGATATTTGTTGCATGAAGCCTTTTTATATATATTAAAAAAATGCAAATAATGTATTATGTTGTAATTGATTGGGGCAAGCATTTGAATGCTCTGAGCTGCTAAAGAAATGTTAGTAGTTCGTTTGTTTGATATTTTCAGGACATTTCTTGGTTTCTATATATTATCAAAATGAGTGTTGGATTCTTGTACCTTTTACTCCAATATATGTATGCATGTTTTTCCCAATCCATTGATAGCTTTCTACTAAATTTTTAAATGATTTGTGTTTTGCAGTTCGCGGGATGATGTACTATAGAAAAGCTCTTATGCTACAGACTTATTTAGAAAGGACAACTACTGAAGGTTAGGGGCTAATATCTATTTTCTTCTTTCTTGTTCTGTTCTATCCTGCACGCTCAGTTATCTCATCATGTATTGGCAATATCAGATTTGGAGGCTGCAGTTTCTAATAATGATGCAACTGAAACTCAAGGTTTTGAGCTATCTCCTGAAGCACGGGCTCAGGCAGATCTTAAGTATACATATGTTGTTACATGTCAAATATATGGAAAACAGAAAGAGGAACAAAAACCTGAGGCTGCTGATATTGCATTGCTTATGCAAAGGTGACTTTTTCCTTATGCAAAGAAAAGAAACCTGGATTCTCTTGAATTTGTTTTTGATATGTTAGTCTTCAAAATCTTGATTATAATAGTTTTATCTGCTGGAAAATGCTTTAGATAATTACTCTCTAGATATCTAATTTCATTTTTGTCTTTTGTATGTCAGGAATGAAGCTCTTCGAGTTGCTTTTATTGATGTTGTTGAAACTTCAAAAGATGGAAAAGCGCACACAGAATTCTACTCAAAGCTTGTGAAGGCTGATATCAATGGGCAAGATAAGGTTCAGTCACCTGTTCTTTTTTCCATTAATGTTTGCGCTGGCTATTAGCCATTAGCCATATCTGGTTTCTGTTAGTGTTTACTGATGGGCTTTTAGTAGATAAAACTAGATGTGGACACTCCTGCATGCGTGTCGTCATTGTGTTCTAAGAGTAATTTTATTTATTTATTTTTATTAAAAGTAAAAATCTTTGATTTTATCCATGTTTTTATATATTTTGATAATTAGTTATTTATTTTGAAAACCTAAAATATACCTAAAGATATATATCAATTAATTGTAGTATCTCTACTGTTTTGTGTCCTAATTTTTCAAGAATTGTTGTCTTGTACCATGTCTTGTTTTTTAGCATTTAGGTAGGACTAAAACAAAGTACATGGAATGTAAGTTTGGTAAAAGTAGAAACAAAGATAATTCATAAATATGGAGAAATTGAAGAGAATATTAATCATAGGATAAGAGCATGGTGGATGCAGTGAAAAAGTGCATAAGGAGTGTTGTGATCATAGAATACCTATTAAGTTAATAGGAAAATTTTATAAGACTAGTTAAACTCTATGGTATTGAATGTTGGGCTGTTAGAAGGGAACATATTCATGAAGAGAGTGTAGGTGAAATGAGAATGTTATGATGGATATGTGGATATACTAGGAAAGATTGGATTCAAAATGATGAAATTTGCATAAAGATAGGGGTGACCTTTATTGATGAAAAGATAAGGGAGAGTCACTTGAGATGATCTGGTCATAAGTAGAGGAGTGCAATCAATGTTCCAGTGAGGAAGAATGAATTGATTCAGGTTGAGGAAACAAACAAAGGTAGAGGAAAAACTACAAAAATTGGTATGACCTTTATAATTACTCTACTCTACTAATGTTATTTTAGTTTTTCCTACTTTTTTTTACCTATTAAAAAGAAAGGAGGAAAACCAAAATAACATTACGCTCTGTTTGTTTCGCTGGAAAACCTTTTATAAAGATAGTTTTCCACATTTTCCAGTGTTTGGTAGTATAAAAAAATATTGGTCAACGGAAAACTATCTTTAGTCAATGGAAAACTCTTATAAAAATAAGGCTTATTTTCTATAGGTTGTTTTCTAAAAAAAAAAATTGGAAACCAATCTCTCTCTCACACAGTGCATAGCTCCTATAAATATTATTTTCTTCTGACTTAGAAAAAAAAATATTTTTTTTTTCGCTCATTTAGCCTTTCTCACAATAAACTCTCTCACTTCTTCTCATCCTTTTGTTTTTTCTCTCTTCTCACACCCTCACTATTACCCTCTCTGGCCTCTTCTCTTCCCATAGATTTCTCTCTCTATCTACCTCTCTTCTCTTTTTTCTCCCTATTTCTTCTCCCCTCTATAACACCGTTATTTAATAAGGTTTTTTTTTTTTTTCCCTCACAAATTAGTCAACGGTTCTATATCAATTTTTGGTATATTTATCAAACTATTTGTACTAGATTAGTTTACCAGTAAAACTATTTGGCCTATGTGTCATTTTGAACTATTTAAAATGGAACTTAAGGTTATAATGATTATTTTGAATTATGAGAAGTATGGTTTATATATATTATGTACGTTATTGTTCATATACATGAGCAAAATGAGTATTTGAGATCAAGAAAATTGGATAGCTAATTTTGATTGTATCCGTTGTCAAAATTTTAATTTGAAAACTAAATTCATTCTTGGTTTGTTTATTTATTTATTTATATTGATTACATTAGGTGGGTTTACACAATACACATATTATACATGTTTTAAATTATACAAGAAATGTTATAAAAACTGTGGATACCAAACAACAGAAAACATTCTCAAGCCCATTTTCAAGGTTGTTACCAAACATCGAAAAATGAGATAATTTTCCAAAAAATGCTCTCTGAAAAATGAATCATTTTCTAGAAAACGTTAATGCCGAAACAAACAAAGCGTTAGTAGAATTAGTAAAAAAGGCCATGCCAATTAAGGTGGTAATAGAGAGTAGAACTTTGGATAGGATAGGACGGATAATAATATATTTGGTTGCTTCTAACTAGTTTGTTTAGGATTCATAGTTGATCTCAAAATTTTGGGACTGAGGTTTGGTTGTTGTTGTATGATTAAAAAAATTTGTTTTGATCTTTTTACCTCAAATTTATTTTTGTAATTACTCCCCCCCCCCCCCCCCCCCTCCCCACTCCTTTTTTTTTTTTTTTTTTTTTCCAGTCTCCCCCTTGGGTAGGGTGGCTTTGGGTCGACTTGCAATTCCTTTGTTGATTGATGATCTGAATTATCCATCCATTTAAGACCAATGATACAATTATTGTGTTGATGAAAAATGGTAGATGATACATATCAAAAAAATAGAAAAAGGGTAGATGATGTAATTTTACTCAATTCAGTTAAATCGAAGGTTTTTGTCAATTTTTCTGATACCTCAGAGTATTGGGTGCATATGTTCTCTTGAAATTTTAGTGTAACATTTCCACCCCCACTATGTTTACCAAAACTCTTGTCAAAGATGTAATATTGTTGAACTTATTGTTGAAGTACCTAAGTTATGCTTTTATGAGTTTATCTTTTTCCTAGTCTTGAATAAATTTAAAGTTTTAAAATGACCTACCTGTTTGTCCTCTTGTTGATGTTACTTTATTTTTCTGATGACCCTTTTTTATGTTTGCTTTTCTCATTTTGTAGGAGATATACTCCATAAAATTGCCTGGAAATCCAAAACTTGGTGAAGGAAAACCGGAGAACCAAAACCATGCAATCATATTTACTCGTGGAAATGCAGTTCAGACAATTGACATGAATCAGGTGATTAATTGGTTGTATCCCTTTAAAATTTGGTCAATTAAATTAAGTAGGAATATGGAAAAAGTTTATTGTAGGAGTCTCATGTTACAAGTGGATTGAAAAGATGAATTTTATTTGTTTCTCAATACATACCTGAAAATGAAATTGCAGGTAGATAACTGACATGGTTAACTATGCTAGTTTTAATAAATAATTGTATATATGGCTGCCTTTGATTTTCTGACATGCTTCATCCTGTCTTTTGATTTTCACTTAGGGTTCGGTTGGGTTGAAAAAAAAAACCCCTATACCCGACCCATACACATCCCTATATGTATATTACTCATATTTGAGAGAAAAGCTGTTGTGCCACTAAGGTCAGCAGTCAGCTAGTGGAGAACTTTCCTCTATTTTGTTTCTCTTGGAAGATTTATGATGCTTTGAAGTTGTTATCACTTTTATGTTAAATATACCATGCTAAGCAGGCCTCATGACCTGCAGGGCCTGCTAAGAGTTCGATCTTGCACATTTTTGAGATTATGGTCAGCACACCTCCCACATTTTTACTCCACTTTCAACTCTTCTACAGAATAGTATTACTGTCGTAATAGATTAATTGCAAAGATATATAGTTAATCCAGAGCTATGTTGATATAACTACAAGTGGGGTCCAAAGGGATATATTTGTTACATCTGTGACCTTTACTTTTTTGAGGGATGCAACCACAGATGTTACATCTAACTTTTATTTATTCATACACCGGCTAGTGTGTCCGATGGTGTACCATAAATCTCTCTTGCACAAATTGGAATGAGCTCACTTGTTGATTTTGTGTTGAGTGTATTATATGCCATGTGCATCCAGTTTTTAGCAGAGATATAAAACACAAATACTGTTTTGAAGTTTTCACAGATAGTTATCTGACTATACTACCAATACCTTAAGGAACTGTCTTCTGAAACACTTGATCTGAAATGAGGCTCATGTAGGACAAATTAGGGATTTGTCTGCTATTACTTGTGGTGGGTTTAGGGTGAGGAAAGAAGAAGAATTAGAGAGAAATAAGGGTTGTTCAGGGCTGTGTGAACAGTACCCGTGAACAGTTACTTTTGGGGGGAAAATGAGGAAAATAAATATAACAGAGAAGGAGAAAAAGCCAACAAAGGCCAACGTCCCTCTTGCTCAAAACACATAGTTTTATTAATCTACTCATTTTACTTCCTTTGAATACATTGAGCACAATATGTATAGAGACTCTTGTGCTAGTAGTGATAAAACTCCTAGTAGTACTAGGACTACTAGTTTGATTGGTAAAATAAAACCTAATTAATACTAACTTGCACCCAAAGAAAATAAACCTAAGATGCTTAGAATACCCTAGAAGATCCTAGACTCAACTAAATTACCAAAATACCCTTAATTCACAGGAATTGAGGAAATTACAGATTTGCCCCTAAATATAAAATTGACCATAACTAATAAAATAAAAACCAAAATTAAAAAATATTTTAACCCTAAAAGACTCATACTTAGACCATTAAAATGACACGACTTTCACTTCAATTGGACTTCACACGAGGACCCAATAAAATAATTCTTGAATAGGCAAATTTGCAAAGTAATAGCATATTAATCTTCCACGACTTCATTAATGGCACAACTTTGTTCCAATGCAATAATTTCGTTGGTTCAAATATTTAGGTCCTTTTAATCCTTCGTCTATGCTTTTAAAAGATGATAGTTGGAGTTTAATATCTTATATTACATTGTTTTTGGACAAAAATCAAACTAAAATTAATTAATAGCTTATATTACATTGTTTTTGGACAAAAATCAAACTAAAATTAATTAATAGCTTATATTACATTGTTTTGCACAAAACTCAAACTAAAATTAAAAACAAAGAATATAGAGAGACTTTCTTTGGAGTGGTATTGATGCTCCTAAGGTTCCTTTGGTGGAATGGGCTAAGGTTTGTATGCCGTTGCAGAATGGTGGTTTAAGGATTTGACAGCTGAGAAGATTTAATTCTGCTTTATTAGGCAAATGGTTGTGGAGATATGGAACAGAGAGAGTTGCCCTTTGGAGGAAGGTCATTGAGGCTAAATATGGGGATGAAGTGGGTGGTTGGTGTACCAAACCAGTGTTAGGGACCTATGGTGTTAGTGTGCGGAAATCCATTAGAAGTGGTTGGCTAGACTTTTCTAAATTTCTTCGGTTTGATGTGGGTGATGGTACTAGGATAAAGTTCTGGGAGGATGTATGGTGTAGGGATTGTTCTCTTAAGGAAGCATTTCCAAAATTGTATAGTATTAGTCGGACAAGGGAGTTTTTTGTGTCGGAGTTTATGCGTTTCTCTAATGGGAGGCTTCATTGGGACATTTAGTTTCGTCGTCCACCACAAGATTGGGAGTCAAAATCATTTGATCTTTTTTGGGTGGTGCTTTATTCCACGAATGTACGGGGTGTTGGTGATGACACACTTTGCTGGAAGCCAGCAATGACGAGAGGTTTTGAGGTTCGAGGCTTCTATCACTTTACCTCCTTCTTCTGTCATTGATTTTCCTTGGAAAATGGTGTGGCAATCAAAGGTTCCTCCTAGAGTACCGTTCTTTTCTTGGACTATTGCCTTAGGTAAAATCTTTTTTTTTTTGATAAGTAAGAAGAGAATATTATTAAAAAAGAAAAACAAGAGAAGCACAAAGAGTTCACGGTAGTGAACAAAGGAATCTTAACTACGGATAAATCTTTGGAAGAGGCATCTTGCAGTGCTAGAGTGGTGTTTTATGTGTAAAAGGTGTGGGGAATCGGTGGATCATCTTCTTCTTCATTGTCCTATAGCATATGAGTTGTGGTCTATGGTTTTTTGTTTGTTCGGTATACATTGGGCTATGTCGGATAAAGTTAGTGAGTTGTTAGCTTCTTGATAGGGGAAGTTTGGTAGACATCGAAATATAGGTTTATGGAGGTTTGTGCCACATTGATTGTTTTGGTACTTGTGGCGGGAGTGGAATGCTAGATGCTTTGAGGATTGTGAATGGTTTATTCTTGACATTATGTTTTTCTTTTTCCGTACTCTCCTTGAGTGGAGTTTAGTTTTGCCTTCCTATTCTTGTTTTTCTCTCCCCAATCTTATTGATTGTTGTAATATGGGTTCTTGATTTGTGCCACTGTAGTACACTTCTAGCGTACTTGGTTGGTTTTTTAAAATAAAATTTCTTACGTTACTTATAAAAAAAAATAAAAATAAAAACAGCATAAATAGTTCACAAGCATCCTCACTTCTACAGGATTTGGGAGTGGTGGTTGGTAGGTAGCTTTACCTCCAGTTTAATATCTTATATGTATCACTAAGTTAGTGAGTTGTTAGCTTCTTGACAAGGGAAGTTTGGTAGACATCGAAATATAGGTTTATGGAGGTTTGTGCCACATTGCTTGTTTTGGTGCTTGTGGCGGGAGTGGAATGCTAGATGCTTTGAGGATTGTGAATGGTCTATTCTTGACATTAAGTTTTTCTTTTTCCGTACTCTCCTTGAGTGGAGTTTAATTTTGCCTTCATATTCTTGTTTTTCTCTCCCCGATCTTATTGATTGTTGTAATATGGGTTCTTGATTTGTGCCACTGTAGTACACTTCTAGTGTACTTGGTTGGTTTTTTAAAATAAAATTTCTTACGTTACTTATCAAATAAAAAATAAAAAATAAAAACAGCATACATAGTTCACAAGCATCCCCACTTCTACAGGATTTGGGAGCAGTGGTTGGTAGGTAGCTTTACCCCCAGTTTAATATCTTATATGTATCACTAAATTTTTGGACAAAATTAAATTAAAATTATGAACATTTTATCACATTTTAATTTCCAGTGAAAAAAGTGTACTCCTAGTGTACCTCATCATTTCACATTCAAAAGTTGCACACATTCCTTGTTACACAGTGTTCCACATTTTATGTAACTTTGGTTTTAACTTTCTAGTATCTGTTTCTGTTAATTTTGGTTTCCTATAAGCAGTTTATGATTTTGCCATATTCCTCATCTGTCATGCTTATTATGAAGCTCTATCTGCATTAGTTCGCGTTTGTGTCTAGTAATTTATTTATTTTACCGGCTCTGATTGGTTGTAATGTTACTTAATATTTTTACTTTAGGATAATTATTTTGAGGAAGCCTTGAAGATGAGAAATCTTCTTGAAGAATTTAGTTCTGATCATGGTATTCGTCCTCCTACTATTCTTGGTGTCAGGGAACATGTATTTACTGGAAGGTAGATTTTCATTAAAATCCTTGTTTGTTTTAAATTTCTTGGTAGCATTTCTTTTTCTTCATATTTACTTTCTTTTAATTATTTTTATCAACGTACAGTGTCTCTTCTCTAGCTTCATTCATGTCAAATCAGGAGGGTAGTTTTGTGACTATGGGTCAACGTGTTTTGGCAAATCCATTAAAGTAAGTTCATTTGAATTATGCTGGCAATTTAATTGGCTCCCTGTATATTTTCATTTTTTTGGTATTAACATCCTAATTATTATTCAGGATTCGTATGCATTATGGCCATCCGGATGTTTTTGACAGAGTTTTCCACATAACGAGGGGTGGTATTAGCAAGGCCTCTCGTGTTATCAATATTAGTGAAGATATCTTTGCAGGTATTACTCTCTTCTTTTACAAAGAAGCTGTTGTACTTGTTTAGTTCCATTTATTTTGTCATTGTGATGTTTCTCATTTAACACTAGTGATGAGTAAAATCAATCATTTCAAGGATGTTATCAACTATTTTAAGGGTGAAATGGTCGCTTAACTGTTGTATGGGAGACATTTGGTCTGCTAAGCCTTCTCATTATGTCGGACATTCAAACCTTGATTGTGTTGAGCTTCCATTGCATAGGCTGAAGCACTTCTATTTCAGATTGCATTTTGCTGGATGCTACATTAGTTAAATCACTTATCATTCTTTTGGTAATTGCCATGACATTGGTCAGATTTAGAAATCTGCCTATGGATACTTATGGTGAGCTCCTCTATTCACTTGTGCCAGAACTGGCCCCTTCGCACTTCTTGATTTTAACCCTTCTAGAAAAGGGGGAAAAGACGACTTCTAGTTGAACTAGACCTGATATTTTTAACATTTTAAATGAAAGGTATAATGGAGACAGGGATCAAATTTAGGATCTCTTGACACTAATACCATGATAAATTATAGATTCTCCTAAAAGTTTAAAGAGTTAGGAAATAGTGAATTTAATCGTTTAACCATAATTCTATCACATAGGTATGGCCTAAACTTTGTTGGGCCATAGTAATAGAATCAGCAAATATAGGCTTATCAACCCTACTAGCCCTATGTTGCACAGACATGGTGATTTTGGCCAAGTACCCCTGTCCGACATAGACACATGGGTACTGGTAAGACACACCTAAAATTCATACCCGAGGAGTATCCTCTTTTTTTTTTTTGAAAAAATATGGGTACATTGAGGACACGGTCGCGACACTCCAGAACTTTCCGGCCCCAGACACAAAAAACTTCAAAAAAAGAAAAAAGAACAGAATTTGGACCAATGCCTCTCTCCTTCCCTTAGTTCTCTAATCTGATTTGTGCGATGTGCCTTCTTAGCCACAACCAAACCCCCTCTGGCAACCCCAAAACTCCTTTTCTCTCCCTCCGCCATTTCTCTCTCTGATCTGATCTGTGCTATGTGCCTTCTTGGAGTAACGACACAAGAACCCCCTCTAGCCTTCAGCGACCCCAAACCTCCTTCTCTCTCCCTCTGCCATTTCTCTCTACAGGTTTTGGGTTCTCTGTCTTTTGGTCTTTCAACTCTTCTTCTTCTTTTTTTTTTTTATTTTTTTATTTTTTTTATAGTTTGGCTTTACTTATATGCTTGTTATGTTTATCTCCTTAGGGCAAAATTTATGTAGAGTATCTTTGGTGTTGTTCCTTAGGTTCATTTTTTAAGATTCTGCCATATGGCCACTTAACTATAAAATAAACTCCATCTCATGAAAAATAAGCCATATGACAGAATTTTAAGAGAGGAACCTAAAGAACAACACCTAAGTACTGTACCTAAGTCTTGTTCTATCTCTTTATGCATGTATTGGGTTTACTTATTTACATGCATTATTTACATATTTTATAGGTTTTTTTTTTTTTTTTGGGGGTTTTATGTTTATCTCCTTATGCGTGTACTGGGTTTAGTATTTTTTTTTTTTTTGATTGGTTTTATTTGTCTTATGGGTTTAGTAATGGAACAAAAATTATATTTTAGACAACATTTTTCTCATGTTATTGTACTTATTTGCTGTTATTACTTAATTTAAGTCCTAAAATAAACATATATTGTCTAAAAATATACCTAAATATATTAATTAATTAATTGTTTTATTACCGTACCCCTGACGCTTCATACCCGTGTTTTTCAAGAATTTTTGTACCATCATACCCGTATCGTACCCGCACCTATGTCGGTGTCCGTGCAACCTAGCACTAGCCACATCACTCAAGCAAGTTCCAATATTTGACAGGGAGATGGGACTATCTTAATCCAAGTAGGGACTTTAGATAAGGACAATTTCAAGAGTTGCATACATGGCTACCACTTGCATATGATAAGAGGCTTATTGGCAATGTTCCAAATTTTTGCTTCTAAGACGAAAACTCTGGTTTGAGTATCAACGAATGTGAATAAGTACACGCCATTCTCCATGGAGAAGACTAGTACCCTACTTGATTGGCTCCATTGAATCTCAACTGACCTCTTGACCAAGAATAATGGCAGCAACCAAACAACCGCCGCATTGTTGAGGACACTTCTGAAGGGGAGGCAACCACCCGGCTTGTCTAGAACTTAGCCAATAGGCTTGCAGCCCACTTCCCAATCCCTTCCTCCACAGCATTGATAGTGGGATTCACCACATATTTTTTCCATTAATCTTGCTTAATTCGTGATACTCGAGCTTATTGGCAGTTCTTGCATCCTTTAGAACAAACTTTCTTGCCTCCGTGTTTAAGTTGTGTTAGGGTTTATTTGAATAATGAGTTGATAGCCCCATTTAACTTTAGCCCATTCATAAAACTCGCCTTAGCCACATCATCTGCTGTAGATAGATTGTCCAGCTCAGTAGTAACTGCTTTTCTCACTAAAATCCCACTCCACACCCGCTAAATCCGTGGGGATTACTTCTCATGTCCAATCTGCTGGAAACCATCGTATCTAACATAGGCCAGGAAATCTTGCTAGTAGAACAGTGAACAAGTTGGGTTGGTTTGTTTTGGGGGCATTTTCAATCCAAACCAACATCATCAAATTGGGAAATTACCACCCCAAACCAACCCATTATTGATAAAATTGAAAAGAGAATGGAAAACAAAAGAATAAAAATGCATCAAACTAACAAGGATTAAGTTTTCGCCCAAATATGAAATATCTAATACATTAAGCTAACAAAGTAGAAATAACAGCCTTAAAAATTATATATGTATATATATATATATATACCCACACATACATACATACATAGAGAGAGAGAGAGAGAGAGAGAGAGAGAGAGAGAGAGAGAGAGAGGATTGATGGTGGTAGAGACTAAAGATTGAAAATGAGAAAATGCTGAGATTAGAATTAGATATCTTCATATGTTATAGGGTTTGAGTCAGTTTAGGACCTTTAGGTTTCAAATTTTTGGATGGGTTGTGATGTATAGAGCAGGGTTTTGAATTCCGTTCTGTTCCGGACGGAATTTTTTGTTCCTGTAGGTAGACCAGTGCAAGTGACCCACCTGTTCCGTCTCGCCCTATATTCCAGCCTACACCAGCATTCCAGGCGAGATTTTGGTGTTTCGGGTGAAATGGGTGCACTGGACTGGAACTTGAAAACAAATGTTTCAGCTTTTTAGTGAGTGAAATTTTGGAAAAAAAGGTGAAGAGAAAATAATGAAAGAAACATTTCACAAATTGAAGCTAAGAACCAGATCTGCTACCAAAAAAAAAAATGAAAGCCTTAAGTGGTTGATGTTGGCCGAAGATAGGAGCAGCCGAAACAAATAAACTGAAAGTTTGAAGTTTGAATTGATACGAAGCAAGAAGAAAGTGTTGGAAAGTCTGGAGAGTAGTGAACTTGTGGTAAGGGAAAAATGAAAAAGAAAGAAGTAAATACATTAAAGGGTGAGGAAGAAAAAGTTGAAAGGACAAGTGCGGGTGGAGATGTGTGAACATGCGTAGAGAGTGGTAAGACAAGTCAAAATTTAATTTGACTTTGATGTGATGGTTGGCAGAAGGGAAAAAAAGGAAAAAGAAACACAAAATATAGTATATAGTAATAAGTGATATACATATACTCATAAATAACTAAATAAAATAAGATTATATATATATATCTAGTGCATAATCCTGAAACGGTGCGCCAGTATACATCGATACCAAAATATTCCGTTCTAGTAACCAATCCGGAATGGCCACCGGAACAAAATTTAAGACCTTGGTATAAAGTGTAATGAGAGCACCAATAAAAGCAATACGCACATATATGTAAAAAGCTGTGTTGGTTCAGGTTCATCAGTTTATAAAAAATTCCAAACTGAAACCAAAGCAACCCAAACACTTAAAAAAATCCCAACCCAAGCCACCTTTGAACTTGCGTGAACTTGCTGGCAACTGTTGCACAACTGGAGATTCTCTAGAACCCCTTATCAATCATTCAAACCCTTTGTACCTGTGCAACCAAGATTCAGTCATGAAAGCAATTTGATCAATGGTTCCCATAGACCTCCACACGTACATCACTGCTTCTGGAGTAGATATCTCTTTTTCTTTTCTTTTTTCGTAGTCATGGAGCCCTTAGTCTTTGGCCTCCAAAGTGAATAGTTATTTGTTTTCCAACCAATCAGGTGTTATGTCTTTCTATGAATGAAGATGTGAAAGGGTTTTGGTTCTCCTCATGGAAATTTTAGGATATTGTATTCACTGTTCTCTCTCTTATATGAAGCTCTCATCTTTTGATGTTTTATTTTTGTCAATGCATACTATTTGGTGTTTCTCCTGCTCTATGGACCTTATAACCACTCTACTACTACACTTCTTGCAGTAATTTATATAATCACTATTATAACAGAATTATGATGAGTTGAGCTCAAATTTCTTTGATATTTATCTTCCTAGCACCCCGATAGGCTTTGATTTATTCAGTTATGGTGTTAAAATGCAGGATTCAATTCAACTTTACGCCAAGGAAATATTACTCATCATGAGTATATCCAGGTAGATATGCTGATTTCCTCACTTGATGCATAAATGGCATGTAAATTTTCTAATACAATTTTACAGGTTGGAAAAGGAAGAGATGTTGGGCTCAATCAGATTGCTCTATTTGAAGGGAAGGTTGCTGGTGGTAATGGCGAACAAGTTCTTAGTCGTGATGTATACAGGCTTGGGCAGCTCCTTGATTTCTTTAGGATGATGTCATTTTACTATACAACCGTTGGATACTACTTTTGTACTATGGTATGCTATTTGTGCCTTATGTCAACCATGGCTTATTATTGTTGTAATTAGTGTTGGTTGGGCAGATTGAAGTTTAAAATGGTTAATGTGATTTTTAAACGCAAATTGAGCTCCATAGTTTCTTAGAACTCCTATTTTTTATTTTATTTTATTTTTTGGTTAACTAACTTGTTTTCACAAATACTTCATTTCCTTTAGCATTATGATTTTCAGTTTTTGCTTTCTTTTTTTATTTATTTCTTATTGAAATTAGGATCCTTATGTGGTTTTGTTTCGTAATGTGCACCACCTTTCATTCATATTTCATTTCTTTTTTTGTTTTTGATTTTTTTTTTTCATTAGAGAAGCAATGTGGTGGAATTTTGATAAGAGGGGAAGTTGTCTGTAGTACATTAGTGTGATAGTACAAGAACTAGTTAAGGTATTACAAGCAGGTTTCTTATCATAATGGGTTACATTTTTTTTTTTTTTTTTTTTTTTTTTGGGGGCTGGAATCATAATAGGTTACATTAAAGATCAAGTCCTTATCTCATTGCATTAGAGTTTTTCTAGATCGCTTTAGGATGAGATCACATGTGTATGGCTTTTGGATTTTTGCAAATGATATTGTGTTAGTTGATGGGACTAGAGCGCAGGTTACTCCAAATTGAAATTTTAGAGCATTGCTTCTCAATCTGAAAGATTTAGGATTGACTAGCAGGAAAAATATACAAGTGTCTTATCCCTATTAGTTCATGAGGATCTATAGCAATGCTAATTTATTAGAGATGGGTTATGGTTCAGTTGAGTTGAGTAAAGATAACCAGTCAAGTTGAGCCTGTTTATAATTTTTGTACCATGTGCTATCTTTTTCATTTGTGAAAGGGATATTTTGTTACGCACAAAATATTTAGAAATACTTTGACATTATACAATGAAGATTTGATGTTCTTATTGCCCATTGCTTCATACTCAAGTGTAAAAATTAAAAAAAAGAAAAAAGTAAGAGGCATTTGCCTCAAAGCAAGATAGCTGCATTCAGACAATGAATTGAAAGTTCCATGATACTTATATCATATGTAGGGTACTTTTACCGATCTCTGATAAAGTCCATTTTTTTTGTTCGTGCAGCTAACGGTGCTGACTGTATACGCTTTCCTTTATGGGAGGGCATATTTGGTATGCTGGATTTTATTCATCTCTTGTGACAACTGTATTGTGCTTTATTTTCTCTAAAATTATGCCATGCTTCTGTCTTTATGACCTGTGTGTTCGATTGCTACAATTTTTATTTAAAGTAGTAACATCATTAAAAAAGTGCAAAAAGATGCACAACCCTTGTAGATGGTGTTTGTTTGTTTGTTTTTGTTTTTGTTTTTTTTTTTTTAATTTATTTAAATTTTATAAGTAACGAATAATTATATTAATAAAAACAAAACTAAGTACACTGGGGGTGTACTCAGGGAGAATTACAAAGAGCTCTCAATCTAAAATGCTCAACCAATTCTAAAAGAGAAAAACAAGAAGGATGAAAAGCAACACTCCAATCTAACAAGGTACGGAGGAAGAAGGCTTTAACGTGAAGGATCGTTCACAACTCTCAAAACTTCTATCATTCCTTTCTCACCAAAGGCACCTTATGATGCAATGTGGCACAACCTTCCAAAAGGCAATATTTCTATGCCTTCCAAAATATCCCTGACAAGCTACGAACAAATTGATAACACTCTTTGGTATAACCCATTGGAGCCCAAATAAACAAAACACCATTGTCCAAAGCTCGTAAGTTATTGGACAATGAAGAAGAATGTAGTCCATAGACTCCCCACACCTTTTACACATGCATCACCAATCCAATACAATAATACCTCTTTTTCAGAGATTGTCAGTGGATAAAATCTTCCCTAGAGAAGCAGCCCAAGAAAAAAAAGGCCACCCTAGGCGGGAACTTTGAACGCCACGCCAATTTTCACAGGAAAAACGTGCCATTAGAAGCGGATAGGGAGTGATAATTAACTATGAACCTCAAAACCCCTGCTCTTGGCAGGTATCCAATAGGAATAGCGAAAAAGAAAAGGTAAGTTACAGAAAATCCAAGTTATCCAAGAACTCTAGCAAGTTTGAGGTAGAAAACACAATGAAGGCTGAAGTCCACACATATATAGTCTTCAAATATAAGAGATTCAACTTCATTGAATGTGACTTGTTCCCTCAAAACAGTATTCCTTTCTGTCCAAAAACACCACATTAAGCACAATGGAATAGCTTCCCAAGTTTCCTCATTGATTCTCTTGACAAATTGTCCTTTCCAACAAGATAACATATCTATCATTGAACTAGACATTACTCACAAGACACCAAACAAACAAAATACTAGTGACCACAATTCCCAATCCAATGCACAATTTAGGAAGTGATGATAATAATTCTATCACATATGCTACTTTTTGTTGGCATAAGAACAATGCTTGGTATACATAAATATTTTATGAAAATATACTTTGTTGTATTGTGTCTTTTCCAGTCTACTAAGAAAATATTTTATATGCCAATGCTAGAAGGATATGCATGCTTAAAGGATTCCTGTTTCAATCTTATATGGTGAATATATTGCTTCTTTTAATACATATTTATAGCACATTCTGATGTTGAAGCATTATGTACCATCTGGACCTTGGCACAAATTACTAAGGGGTTGGGTGGGGTGGTACTACTTGCTCAATCTCTCTCTCACTCTCTCTCTCTCTCAAATAGATTTTGTGGTTGATTTTTATTCTCAATTAGGTTTTAGGTAACTGTGATATGATTGTGTTGCAGGCACTATCTGGAGTTGGTGAAGCCATTGAAGAGAGAGCTCAGATATTGCAGAACACTGCCCTGAGTGCTGCTTTAAACACACAGTTCCTCTTTCAAATTGGTATTTTCACTGCCGTGCCAATGATTTTGGGTTTCATCTTGGAGCAGGGTTTCTTAAAGGTAAGTGCTTATCCTACATGTATTTATTTGTCCTTTTAACAACTTGTACTGCAACGTGTGTATGTTTTCATATATCATTCCTATATATTTACAATTATATTTCATTATATTATGAAAGATTCTCAGCTGTTTTCTGCATCCTGCAACGGAGCTGTAAGTGCAAGATTTTTGTGTTTTTGTGCTGAAATTAATCTTTTATATCTTATAAGTGTGATTTTGAACTATATCCCTACCATAGGCTAGAAACTTTGTTTATGCCCCTGATATTTGCATGGTCTTGGCATCATGTGATCTTGTATACACTTACATGGAAAGGAAGTGGGGAAAATAAAATCTAATTGTTGGATCTATTTCTTCTGGGGCTGTATTTCTAAGTTTTATGTCCATATTGTCCAACAAATACATTGTAATTAGGTAGAGTGAGTTTGAATAATAGATGAATCGTGTCACTATTAGTTGCTCTGTCTCATCTGAGCTCCAGAAAATTGGTCTGATTGTGTATCTTCAAAGTCTTGATAATCAATGTATTCTATAGGTTTTTGGAGAGCTGTATGTTGGAAAGCAGAGCAGTCTTCAAGCATAGGTCTTAACATTAGAATAGGATTGAATTTGATTATCTTTCCAATTTGGTGTGTGTATAAAATATCAAATAAATGTAGGTTATAAGGAATGCAGTTGCAATCTTATTAAATTTCCTTGTTTTGATTTATTTTGATTCTGAGTGAAATTTAATGAATAATATTAAATATTTTTTTTTTAAAGGCTAAAATAAATGTATCTAATGAATAATCAATAACAAAATTCATTTGAACAAATAAATAAATAAAATAATGTCTTACTGAATTGTCACTGTTTAGATGATTGTCGCTAATACAGATAAAGTGTAGCCTGAATAATGTTGTGTTATGTTTAGATTGCCCAAAAAAAAATGTATGTTTATTAAGTGGACATTCTGTTTGAAGACAGACTTAACCTTCTGCTGAGTGTTTTGTTTTTCTACTCTTAGTTGGATTAATATTTTTTACCTTTTTTTTTTTTTTGCAATTTTACCATCACTGCTGCAGGCCATTGTCAGTTTTGTCACAATGCAGTTTCAGCTTTGTACCATATTCTTTACATTCTCTCTAGGCACGAGAACTCATTACTTTGGTCGGACTATTCTTCATGGTGGTGCTGGGGTTTGTTCCTGCACTCTTTTCATTTTCAGTTAATTTTTCATGGTGAATTTAATAGTTAAATTAACTTTTATTTCTCAACAGTACAAAGCAACTGGTAGGGGATTTGTCGTCCGCCATATCAAATTTGCCGAGAACTACAGGCTTTACTCCCGCAGTCATTTTGTTAAAGGGTGTGGCTCTGTCTCTATGTGTGTGTGTGTTTATTTGTTTTGTGGCAGTGCATTGTCATATACTAGCGGTTCTATCCAAGAAACTTGGGAGATTTTTAAATTTTATGTAGTAATTATATTTTTGAGCATAGATTTTTGTCAATAATATGCCAACATTTCTCCTTAGTAATAGGGAAAGACTTAAAATGGAACTAAAAGAGGTAGAGGAAGACTATAACATGAGTAGAAGTAGTAAGAAGGAAATGCTAATTCAGGAGCCAACAGGAAGTATAATTTTTTATGGTATAGAATGATGGAGAGGTATACATGTGGCTGACTCCAATTAGACTTTTGAGGATCCATAATTGACCAAAAAATTCTAGGGCTAAGGCTTTGTTGTTGATGTTGTATTTTGGCTTCAATTTTATTTTTTAGAAACCATAACTATGTTGGAATTTATGCAATTTCTATTTTTTCCATTTTTTCTACATAGTGTGCATACTCAAATTGGAATGTCCAATGATGTTCATCCTCTTGTCTTCAGATTTGAAGTTGTGCTTTTGTTGATAGTGTACCTAGCATATGGATATAATGATGGTGGTGCAATTGGGTACATTCTTCTTTCAATTAGCAGTTGGTTTATGGCTCTTTCGTGGCTTTTTGCTCCCTATTTGTTCAATCCGTCTGGGTTTGAGTGGCAGAAGTAAGTATTTTTTTTTTCATCTTTTCTGAAATTGAAGTCTACTCCACTTCATTGACTAAAATATATGTTGTTCTTTTAGAGTTGTAGAGGATTTCAAGGATTGGACCAATTGGCTTCTTTACAGAGGTGGAATTGGAGTGAAGGGAGAAGAAAGCTGGGAAGCTTGGTGGGATGAAGAGCTGGTATTGCATCTGTTCTTGGATTTATTTTGTGTTTGATATCCAAGCTGGGAAGCTTGGATTTACTTTTCTTTTTTCATTGGTAGTAATGTCTCTCTAATGCCAATAAGCTCTAGCTCAAATGACCCAAAAGTGTCTTCAACTCATGATTTCAGTTCAAATTCACCTGTGTACCGGATGTGTGTGCGAAATGGTGTGTAATTAACACTACCCATATATCTGTGTGTAATTAACACAAACACACATATCAAATAGCTTCAAAAAAATTTGGGAAAAATCATTGAAAACTTTTGGGAGTCCAGCGACTCAGATTATATGGTTGTCGGATTTTGGTGATTGTGTTGAAACTGATATAAGCACACCTCTGTCATCTGACAAGGATCTCTAGATTGCTTTAATGCATTTTTAGGGTTGGGTCAGCACATATTTATATTAAAGTGATATACCTAGATTACAAGAATACCCCTATGCTATTGTTAAATTATAACAATCTAATATAAAAATAACTAGAGTAAGTCTGGCAAGATTTTAGTATTCTCATTATGCATTGATTGGATTGGATGAATTATTATAGAGTGATTTGATGAGCCAATGAACTTTAGCTGAAATGGCACCTCTTCCACTTGTTAGAGGTTGGTAGAGGGTTAGGTCATGCAAGACCCATTGGGTGATTGTCTAACTTACAGATAAAATTAATAAATAATCTTATTGTGATTAGATGGGAGGGATAAAAAATGAAGAGATAGAAGAAAAGTAAGAGTTCCTTTTTGGACCTTTAAATTTAATACTCTTGTACTCTGTTTCTCCCAAAAACTTAATCCTTTGAGGCAATTTATATCAATCACAAACACACTAACACCAAACATAAGCTATACGCTTGTGGGTAAAGAGAGCTTGCAGTAGCTTAAATATTTGTTATAAGGTTAAGCTTAAAATTTTTTTCTAGGAAAGGAACATGCTGGCTTGTCATTACTAACTTATGTATTGAGTGTACGATTGGCATCAGCTTATTTAGTTTTTTGTTGAAAGAGTGCTAAAATATACTTGTACTTCGAAAAAGTGAGAAAAAATGAGGTTTTAAAAAATTGTGCATAAAGCTAAAAGCTAATCAAATAAGCTGGACACTAAAAGTTAACTAAATAATAGGATTTCTGGTAAAAGATCTTCAGGTAGTTGTAAATTCTTAAACAAAGTTTTATTTATTTATTTATTTTGGTTTGTATTAACTTCTTTTGGTCGACTACACCCGTTGTGAACATTTCAGTGGGGTCATTCGTCCTGTTTGAGCACCAGTCACTATGATGCTACTCAGGCTCGTCCATGTTGTGCCTTCTTGACCACTGAACTCATATGCTTTTTTATTATGTGTCATCATTATTTTGCCGCCACAACTTTTTTTCCCCCTTCAGTTGATCCAAATATATTGAATCTACAGATACATATTCGGACATTGGGAGGAAGAATAGCTGAAACTATTCTGAGTCTAAGATTTTTTATCTTCCAGTATGGCATTGTATACAAGCTGCATCTGCAAGGATCAGATACATCATTGACGGTAACGGCTCTCTTCATTAGTTGATATAGTTTTCACTGCTTCTCGCCTTCGCTGGCATCTTATGGGCCTACTTTTGCCAGTTAATTTTATTGTAAAATGCAGTTTGTAAATCTTTTGTCATTTGTCAACTAACTGTTCTACGTTTCCCATACTGTTTAATATTTGATACACCTTTAAAATTTATAATTTGGACATAATTGAGGCATTTAAGAGTTCATATGTCATTGTTCGTGCATATCTGTAGGTGTATGGCCTGTCATGGATCGTGCTAGCTGTGCTCATAATTCTTTTCAAGGTTTGGAATAAAACTTAGAACTCGAGTGCTGGACTTCCTACTTTCAAATTTATGTTATCTGTGATTTGAACTCTTCATTTCGTCTTTGGTTTTACAGGTTTTCACATTCAGCCAAAAGATCTCAGTCAATTTCCAGCTTTTGTTGCGCTTCATCCAAGGCCTCTCCTTCTTGTTGGCAATTGCTGGTTTAGCCGTCGCAGTTGCTTTAACAGATTTGTCAATCCCTGACATATTTGCATGCATCTTAGCATTTGTTCCCACTGGATGGGGAATCCTTTCTGTAAGTTTAAGTTATCTTTGTTATTTTCATTTATCTAAACCTCTCTCTCTCTCTCTCTCTCTCTGGTAAGAAAAATCAATGTTTTGGGCAGAATCAGAATTCCAAAGCTATGTTTGAATGTTTTATATTCTTCCTGTATAGAAGCGACTATATGAATCATTTGCACAACAGACAATGAGGAAAGACTGTTCCCGTGGTTTACTTAAATCAGACAGTGTGTAATGCTGGTCACCTAATGCATTTGTAATATTGTTAATTTTCCCAATTATAAGGGTTATCTTCCATTTTTTTTGGGTTTTTGTGACTCCAGACTCATTTCTACACAAATCTGGCCCTTGCAATTTGCCACCAATTTCTAAGCTTCCATCATTTGTTTGGAGACTTGTAATTGTTTTCTATTTTTCATTAGATAATATTAGTTCCACCAGTTTTTTTTACACACATTAACATGGAATTATACTATGATTTGCAGATTGCTGCAGCTTGGAAGCCAATTGTGAAAAGGGTGGGATTATGGAAATCAATTCGTTCACTTGCACGTTTATATGATGCGGGGATGGGGATGCTGATATTCATTCCTGTTGCTTTCTCTTCATGGTTTCCGTTTGTATCAACATTCCAAACCCGCCTCATGTTTAACCAGGCTTTCAGCCGTGGGTTGGAAATCTCTCTTATCCTTGCTGGAAACAACCCCAACACCGAGTTATGATGACCACCAACTCTGATCCTGTACATATATTATAATTGTAAAAGGGGGGAAATTCTGTCTCAAAGTTCCTTGTCAAATTTTTTTGATGTAGCAAACCCTAATGTGCATGTATTTGGTATAGCTTGTGTAAAGGCATTTGAATAGCAGTATTTTTCTTAATGGTAATATATGTCACATCATTTTGGTCATTCAAGAGTGCACAGTTTGCACTGTGCCTGCATGATATTGCTGACATTTACATGTTTTGGTGAATGTTCACGTTTGGTGGCTATATCTAAAACGTTTAATGTTCCATTTGGTTGTTAACAAAATCCTGTGGAGTTATAGAGAAGTTAAGTGGTTAAAAAACTATTCTCAATGTTGTTTACCACAATTTTTTGCAAGGAATTAATCTCAATGTTTTACGCATAGTCCTATTAAAATAGTAATTAAAATTTGTTGGAAACTATTTCTTTCATGGAAAATGGTTGATAGTGGTGTCTAAACCTTTTTTCTTGATGATAACATAACTTGCTAAAATGATGGAAGAGTTATATTTTTCTCGCCAATCAGACAAGCTCAGGATATTGTGTGATGACTGAACTCTGAAGGCCAAAATGAAACTGATTTTGATTCAACCAAGAATGAAACTGAATGGAAACTAATCCAAGTATGTTTAAATCAAACAAGTTTAGCAAGGTGAAGTAGAATATTTTAGTTAAATGGAATTTTGAAATAAACAAGACTACTAGAGGACAATGAATATTTTGGTTTGCAATGTGCAGTTTAATCTATTTGAGTCCTTTCTCTAAAATTAAAAAAAAAAAAAATTAAATCAATAATAAATAATAAATATTATTTTTTTTTTAAAAAAAAGAGAGAATCTGTTGTCTTTGGACGAACTTTGATTTAAATAAGTTCTTGTCTCATCCGAAATTATAGTTCAATTCTGCTACAGGGCTGTTTTAGCTTAAAATCTTAGTAAATCTCCACTGTCATTCTTATCTTATATTAAGAAGATGTTACTTTTTAAATTTTCACTTTTTTATATGCAATAATGTTTTTATAGGGGTGAACCTCCCTATTTTTGAAGTTCTAACTTCTAACTTGCTAGTGAAGGCAAATGTCTGTTTTCTTCTTTATTTTCTTTATTTTTATATTTTTTTGTTATCAACGTAGCAGTTAAGTTGATTAAAAAGGAAATGTACTTCAACGACATTAGGGACTGATACAATGCTTTTCTTTGTGAGGAAAAAGAAAACGGTTTCATTGAGAAATGAAAGTCAAACATTCTTTTGGACAAAGGTATAACGTGTAGCAACACAAATTCACAATTCACAACCAAAAGAAAGTCTTTCTTTTGCGTGAACTTGGTGAGTTGGACATATACCGCCGGAAGTTGCTCATGGAATGCTTTCCCCTGCATCTCGATCTGTGCGTTGTAGATAAACGAATAGACGTGTAAAACAGGTCACAATCAGGTTGGGTTGATCAAGTTACGAATCAGATCGGGTTTGGCTCATAAATAGGTTATCTTTAACAGGTTGCAAGAAAAAATAAATAATATAATTATATTGTCTTTGTTAAATTTAAATAACATAGATGTAGTTGCACGATTTTCCTGGCCCAAATCTTATTGATCTGGCCTTGGTCCAAAGCGCAACCCACAATAGAAATTTGTAGAGGATGGGTCAAAGAATTTCGCCTCAGTGAGCCTGTTCGGTCTTGTACATGGACAATATAGTTGCAGAAAATAAAAACACAAGAATGGATCTCCACGTGTGATTCTATTTCTCTCGTTCTTAATACAGTTTTTCTCCTCTCCCCTCTTTGGGGGATTTCACTACATTATATAGTTCACCTCCTCTCATCTCAACCTTACACTTGTCGATCATCTAAGCATCTACTTGAGCACATGTCCCATCAGACGCCCCCATCTCTCCCTTTGTGAGTTGCAGAGGCCAAGGTGGTACTGTTCAGGGGTCTTTTCCTCATTAATGCGGCCAAGAGGATGGTTGGGGCGCAATTAATGTGGTGGTGGCAGCTTTCCATGAGATATTTTGGATTTTATTCATTTTATATGTTGGGAGGATGGACTGAAATGGATGGGGAGAGTTCCTCGTATGGACTTCGTGATGTCCGAGGAGGAGTTACTCCTCGGACAGGTTTCCGTGGCGTTATTGGGGTTGAGTAATGCTTCATATGTGGTTTCTCTTCGGCAAGGACGCTCCTCGAACGGGCCTGGATTTGGAATAGCCCATTATTTTTGGGCCGGGCCCCACAATAGCCCCTCAAAACTCCGGTTTTTATCTCCTTCCGAGGAGAAAAGCGGGGTTTTGATGTTAGTGAGAGGGTGGAAATAAGGAGAGCTTGGGACGCGCGTGCGGACCGTTACTTTTGACGCGTTACAATTTACGAGGCGTGGTCATTAACTTCTGGAGGCGTTATGTTCCCTCCATCCAACGGTGTGGCGTGAATCGAACGGCCATCGTTTCTTCTCGTATTTTTAGGCAGGAATGATCTTTTCTCTCTCCTCCTGGCTATATAAGACGTCAGAGGGGTTCAGTTCTTTTTATCTGCATTTCATAAACCTCAGAGGCTTCCAGAGAACTCCATCGAACCCCAGAGACATACCAATACTTGCGCCCGTTACGCCTCTGTAGCCGTCTTTCGTGAAGCGTTTCTTCCAGGAGAGATTTCCAGGCGTCCCACTGAGCGTTTTGCGAAGGTACCAGTACATTTCGCCGTTTCAATTCCCTCCTCGGACTCTACTTTTATTCTCAGTCCTTACTTTCGTTTCCCCAGTTCAGTTCAGATGGGTAGATTTGAGAAATTAGTAAACACTCCAGCCGCTATGGAGGCCTTTAGGGCTAAATACCACATTCCCCCGGGGGTTGGGTTGCAGTACTGTCCTCTTGAAGGAGTATTGACAGAGAGAGGTATGGGAGAAGTTGTTATCCCTATGATTGCTTTTATAGAGGGAGGGATGACACTTCCCATGCGTAGGATTACAAGGGACTACCTGTTCAACCATAGGTTGACGCCGTATCAGTGTGCCCCGAATATGTTCAAGATACTAGGCTGTGTAGATGTCTTAGACGAGCGGATGAATCTAGGCCTTACTTGGCACGATGTGGCTTATCTGTACGAATGTCACCGCCTCGGGGATGATGGGTATTATCTTAAATCCCGGAACGAGGACGTTAGGTTGATCTCTTGTCTCCCAGTATCCAATAAAACCGTGAAGAATGACTTCCTTATTGCTTCTGGGGAGTGGTCTGACGGTATTCATTGTCCAACTCGGGCAGGAACCCCAGGTGCGACGTTTTTAGGATCGGTCCTTTTTGGGAAAGGATTTAGTATTGAGGGTTTATTTTTCTTGCTTTCTTTGTAATTGGAAAATTTCATGAACTAACCCCACTTTTCTTGGTTGCTTGCAGATAAAGTTCACGTCGCTCCTCGGCTAAACTTTGTGAACGTGCCAGCGTTGAACTACCTTCTTAGGTCGGAGATTTACGTTTCCGAGGACAGACAGTTGCGTGCGGCCCATCTGGTTCTGGGCTATCAACCTCTGAGCACCTCTTTCCAGGCTATCGGCCACGCTATAAGGGCTGGCAGTCCGAGGTTGGCTAGGATTGACGTGTCCAAGGACGGGTTCCTAGCTAAACATGATCTGCCACCAGTTGTGTTGCCTGGTGTTAGAAATCCCTACTTAGCAGAGCAGCTACCTCGACCAAACGAGCCTGGTGTTGCCGTTCAGGTTGAAGAGGAAACTGAATCATCTCGTCTTTCCCTTGAGGAAGAGATAGACGAGTTTTACTTTGAGGAGGAAGTTCAGCAAACCCCTTTGGTGGAACTTTCCGGTCCTGAAGGAGAGCGGGACCGTCATTCTGCAGTTGGCGCTCCTTCCATTGTTATCTGCTCGGACGATACTTCGGACGAAGAGACAGAGCCCATGGCAGGAAAGGGAAAGTCTCTGAAGGAGCTGATGGCCTCCCGAGGGAAAGGCTAGTCATCGAAGGGACCACCTCCATCACAAGTCAAAACCCTTCCTCCTGTTGTCCCTCAGGGCATTTCGGAACCTGGCCTTAAGGCTAATCCGGACCTGAAGAAGAAAAGGCCGGTTGATACCCCTGAGGAGGGTGAGGTGGCTGCTCAGCCGACCAAGCAGCAAAAGACTGCTCGTGCACCAAGGAGCAGAAGGGGCAACTCCTCGGAGAATCGGGACGAGGAGAGCCTTGCGGAGGTACGAGCTGCCCCGCGTGTATGGAGCCCCAAGTTGGAGCTGGATGGGGTGGCCATCCCCTATAATGCTTCGGTCCGAGAGTACAACCGAGGCCGGGCAGGGTATGTGGCTGAGGCTTTAGAGCAGCCCCTACTCCTTCCTCGGGATATGGAGGCTTATAGGCGGTTCTCTCAGCCCGAGATCTTCCTATCCCTTAAAAGGGACCTCGCGATGGTAAGTAACCCTTCTACTGCTTCATTAAAAGGGACCCCCTCTTCTTTCTTTTTTTTTTTTTTTAAAGCAATCTTGTTTCGTTCGTAGATCACTCAGCAGGTATTTGTGGCTGAGGAATTCTGCCGAGGTAATCGTAGTCGGGCTGAGGCTGAGACCCAGGCTCGGACGGAGATGGAGAAAGCCTTAGGGTCCCTTAAGCACGATCACCTTAAACTCACGGACGAGTTCAAGGAGTCGGAGAAACTGCGCAAAAGTGTAGAGGCTGGTTTGAAAAGTGCCGAGACCCAGGCGGAGGACCAGCGCAAAGAGCTGTACTCGACACAGATTAACCTCACCACAGAGAGGCAGGCAGTGTAGGATCTCAATACTGCCCTGCAAAAAGTCGAGGATGAGCTAAGGCGAGTCAAAGAGGAGGCCCAGCTGATCCGAGAGGCTGCAGAGGCTGAGAAGAATGCTGCTCGCCAGCTCGGGGCTGCGGAAACGGAGGCGAGACTCTCCGAGGAGATCCCCGAGGTGTGCAGGGATTACTGCAGTATTTCATGGGCTCATGCTCTCGATGCTGCAGGAGTTCCTGCGGATTCGGCATTAAGACTGCCCGAGAACATCTTCTATCCTCCGGAGATCCGAGAGAATCCTGATGACGTCCAAGTGGCCTCAGAGCAGGACCTGGCGGCGCCTGATGCCGTCCTTGTGCCTGATATGGCGAAGGATCCCGCCGCAGACTCTACCATCGAGGTTCCTCCCCCTCAGCCCGAGCAGAAAGAAGATCCTCCTGTTAAGGCTTAGCCCTTTAGGCTTTTGATCTTTGTACCCCTTTTTTTTTTGAATGTGAGTCGTCCTATTTTTCCATTCTTCTGTAAGGACGTCTCTTTCTAATGTACTCGGAATATTAATATAAGATGTTCGCTTTGCTTACTATGGATGTATGTCAGTAGCGCTTTTTTTTTTTTTTTTTTTAAGTATTTGCAACGATGTAGATATAGGCAAATAGCCAAAATAAAAATGGGTTTTTGGGCTGCGCATTTGAGGGTTGCGATGGTGCCAGACTGCGCGCACGTATTAAAACGATTTCCTTTAAGTAATAATCTCCCAATCTATCATAAGTAATAATTTCCCCTAAGTCTGTGGTCCGAGGAGCCATGCAGGACTTGGGTTCTGTTTAAAACTATGAATAGTTGCCTTAAGTATTAATTTCCCCTAAGTCTGTGGTCCGAGGATCCATGCAGGACTTAGGTTCTGTTTAAGACTTATAAAAATTGTCATGAGTAATAATTTCCCCTAAGTCTGTGGTCCGAGGAGCCATGCAGGACTTAGGTTCTGTTTAAAACTATGAATAGTTGCCTTAAGTATTAATTTCCCCTAAGTCTGTGGTCCGAGGATCCATGCAGGACTTAGGTTCTGTTTAAGACTTATAAAAATTGTCATGAGTAATAATTTCCCCTAAGTCTGTGGTCCGAGGAGCCATGCAGGACTTAGGTTCTGTTTAAAACTATGAATAGTTGCCTTAAGTATTAATTTCCCCTAAGTCTGTGGTCCGAGGATCCATGCAGGACTTAGGTTCTGTTTAAGACTTATAAAAATTGTCATGAGTAATAATTTCCCCTCAGTCTGTGGTCCGAGGAGCCATGCAGGACTTAGGTTCTGTTTAAAACTATGAATAGTCGTCAGGGGACCAGCAAGCAACGGATAGTCATGAAAGAAAACATATGCTAAGCCATTCTTATTAATAATAATATCTTCTGAGGTTATTTACATTCCATGGTCGAGGTACAGGCTTTTCATCCAAATCTTCTAGGTAGTAGGCGCCTATTCCGGCCACGGATGTGACACGGTATGGTCCCTCCCAATTGGGCCCCAACTTGCCCCAAGAGGGGTTCTTCGCGCTGCCAAGAATCTTCCTCATCACGAGGTCACCTGGACCCAGAGGCCGCAGCTTGACGTTAGCATCGTACCCTTGTCTCAGCTTCTGGTGATAATAGGCCATATGAATCATCGCTTTTTCTCTTCTTTCTTCGGCTAGGTCCAGACTCCGTTCCAATAAACCGTCGTTATCGTTTGGGGTAAACGATCTAGACCTCAGTGTGGGAAAGTTGTTCTCGATCGGGAGCACGGCCTCAGCCCCATAAGTCATCGAGAAGGGGGTCTCACCGGTCGATCGTCGCGGCGTCGTCCGATAAGTCCATAAGACGTGGGGGAGTTCCTCTACCCATCTCCCCTTTGCCTCGTCCAGTCTCTTCTTCAGTCCGTTCACTATGACCTTGTTCACGGCCTCGACCTGCCCATTTCCCTGAGGGTAGGCGGGGGTGGAATATCGGTTAATGATTCCGAACTCGCAGCAATACTCCCTAAAGTTCTTACTGTCGAACTGCAGACCATTGTCGGAAATGAGTGTCCGCGGAGTTCCGAAGCGGGTGATGATGTTCCTCCAGATGAATTTCTGGGCATCCACGTCCCTAATGTTGGCTAAGGGTTCAGCTTCCACCCATTTAGTGAAGTAATCAGTTCCGACTATTATGTATCGCTTGTTCCCCGCAGCTTTGGGGAAAGGTCCGACTATATCAAGGCCCCATTGTGCGAACGGCCATGGGCTAGAGAGGGGGTTGAGAACCCCTCCGGGTTGGTGGATATTCGGGGCGAATCTTTGGCACTGGTCGCACTTCTTAGCGTATTCTTGGGCCTCTCTTTGCATGTTCGGCCACCAGTACCCTTGGGAGAGTGCCCTGTGCGCCAGCGACTTTCCTCCGGTGTGGCTCCCGCAAATCCCCTCGTGCAACTCCTCGAGTAAAGATACGGACTCTTCCGGATGCACGCAGAGTAGGTACGGTCCAGAGTAAGAGCGTCGATATAGTTTGTGGTCCTCTGATAGCCAGAACCGAGGAGCATTCCTGCGTATCTTCTCGGCTTCCAGTTTTTCCTCCGGTAAGAGGTCGTTTTGGAGGAAGCTCTTTATGGGGTCCATCCAGCTAGGACTTTTTCTGATCTGATGGACCTGAGCCGGGTTTCTGCCAACGGGACTTGCCTGTGCCAGATCTTCAACAAGGATCATTCGCGGCAGATTATGCGCCGAGGACGTGGCGAGAGTGGCCAGCGAATCGGCATGGGTGTTTACGCTCCTGGAAATGTGCGTCAGACTGAAGGATTCAAAACTCGTCTGTAGCCGTTTGACTTGTCCCAGATAGTCTTGCATCCTAGTATCCCGAGCTTCCAGCTCACCCATCACTTATCCGACAACCAGTCTGGAGTCCGAGAACGCTTCTATCATTCTTCCGCCCAATCTTTGAACCATCGTCATCCCTTGAAGTAAGGCTTCGTATTCGGCTTCATTGTTCGTAGCCGAGAATCCGAGCCTCAATGATTTTTCAATGGCGGCCCCGTCCGAGGATATTAAAACTATCCCAACTCCTGACCCCCTCTGGTTAGCTGCGCCATCTACATAGACCTTCCAATGCGTGCTCCTCCCTGTTGAAATCGCACCAACCGACTTTCCATCCATGTCTTTCTTCTCGGTTATTGTTTCTATAGAGGGCTCAGCAAACTCCGCTACCAAGTCTGCGAGGACCTGTCCTTTGATAGAGGATCTGGGCATATATTTAATATCAAAGGCCCCCAAAAGCGCACTATCCTTCCGGTGTAGTCAGCGCTTCGAAGCACTGCTCGGAGGGGAAGCTGAGTTAGAATGATGACCGTGTGCGCCTGAAAGTAATGAGGAAGTTTTCGGGTTGCATGCACTATCGCCAGAATTGCCTTTTCTAAAGGTAGGTATCGCACCTCGGCCTCATGTAGTGATTTGCTCACATAGTACACCGGTCGCTGCACCCCACTATCATCCCGTATCAGTACCAGGCTTACAGCGTGGGGGGCTACGGCGATGTAGGCAAACAGCACCTCATCTGCCTCAGGGCTGGACATGATGGGTGGTCGGGACAGGTAGTCTTTAAGCTGTTGGAAAGCCTGAACGCAATCCTCCGACCATTCGAACTCTTTCCACTTGTTTATCAGGAGATAGAAAGGCCGACATCGATCCGCCGATCGCGATATGAACCGGTTCAACGCCGCAATCATGCCAGTGAGCTTCTGTACTTCCTTCGGATTCCGAGGAGCCTGTAGGCTGTTAATGGCTTTGATTTGGTCGGGACTTACTTCTATTCCCCTGTGGGTGACCATATACCCCAGGAATTTCCCAGACCCGACCCCGAATGAGCATTTGGAGGCATTCAGCCGCAACCGGTGCTCCCTTAATATAGTGAAGATTGTTCCGAGGTCCTTCACGTGCTCGGACACCCTTTTACTCTTCACGACCATATCGTCTATATAAACCTCAATGATCTTGCCCAGTTGTGGTTCAAACATCCGAGTCATCATCCTTTGGTAGGTCGAGCCTGCGTTCTTTAGCCCAAATGGCATCACCTTATAATGATAATTTCCGATGGGCGTCATGAAAGTCGTTTTCTCTTGGTCCTCTAGCGCTAGGGGTATCTGATGATAGCCCTGGAAGGCGTCCAGGAAGCTCATTCGAGGGTGCCCCACGGTTGCATCCACCAATCGATCAATTCGGGGTAGGGGGAATGGGTCCTTTGGGCACGCCTTGTTCAGGTCCGTGAAGTCCACGCAGACCCTCCATTTCCCTGTCTTCTTCTTTACCACCACAGTGTTTGCCAACCATTCCGGGTAAAAGACCTCTTTAATAGCCCCTGCTCTTTTTAGTTTTGCCACTTCGTCTTTCACGGCACCAGCATGTTCCTTTGAAGGGCGTCGGGGTGGCTGCTTCTTCGGAGTGGAAGAGGGGTTGACGTTCAGGTGGTGACAAATAAGGCTAGGGTCAACGCCCGGGGCGTCGTAGGCGTCCCATGCGAACACGTCGACATTTTCTCTTAGAAATCTGACCAGTTCCTCCTTTTCTTGAGAGGGCAATTCAGAGCCGACCAGAAAGAACTTCTCCGGGTCGTCGTTGACAGCGATTTTATCTAAACTTTCACACCTTATCTCCTCGGCTAGTCCATCGTCTTGTTCTGCCGAGGCGGCTGATTGCTATAAACTTTCAGGGGCCGAGGACTCGGCATGGGTCCGATGTGAGACGGCGGCCACCATACACTGCCTGGATATGGCCTGATCTCCTCGGATCTCATCTACTTGTCCTCTGGATGGGTATTTTACTTTTTGGTGAAGTGTGGAGGCCACGGCCTCTAGGGCATGGATCCACGGCCTTGCAACTATTGCGGTGTAAGGTGAATAAGCGTCGACCACAATAAAATTTACCTCCACTATCTCCGCCCCAGTCTGCACGGGTAGTCGGATTTGCCCCTTTGGCGTAACAGTCCTTCCCTCGAAACTGAGGAGGGGAGAGTCGTAAGCTGTCAAATCTTCCGGCTTTAGGTTCAGCCCCTTGTATAGATCGGGGTACATTATCTCTACTGCACTTCCCGAATCCACCAACACCCTTTTCACGTCGAAGCCCCCAATCCTCAGCGTGACCACCAAGGCATCATCGTGAGGTTGAATAGTTCCTCTCTTATCCTCATCCGAGAATCCCAGTATCAAAGAGCTTCCCTTTTTTGACCTCTTGGGTTCCCTTTGCCTGCCCTCGGAGAGGAGCCGATCCACAGCTAACACCCTGGGGATGGGTGGCCCCGTTCTTCCTGGTGCAGCGAGAATGACATGTATCGTCCCGGTGGGGGGTCTTAAGGACACGTCCCTTCGAGGCTCTTGTGTTGCTTGGCCGGGATGGCCACTCGATGGGTGCAGCAGGTGGCGCAATTTTCCTTCTCGGACCAACTGATCTAGGTGATTCCATAGATTCCTGCAGTCCTCAGTAGTATGCCCGTTGTCCTGATGATAGTGGCAGTACAGGTTCTGGTTACGTTTGGAAGGGTCTCCAGCCATCTTCCCCGGCCACCTGAAATAGGGCTCATTCCTTACTTTCTCCAGTACCTGTTGTACTGGTTCTCTGAATACGGCATTCACTGTTTGCGGGATGCTCTGCCCAGCCTGTCGCGAAAAATCTCTCCTCGGCTGACCAGGGTTGTGTCGTTCTGACCTGAAATCAGTCGCTTTGGGGGGGATAACCTTCTCCTTTCCCCTCCCTTGCAGCTGATCTTCCTCCACCCTTTTGTATTTGTCGATCCTATCCCTCAATTGATCAACATTGGCAACCGGTTTACCAGTGAGGGACTTCCTTAAGCCATGGTCGGTGGGGAGCCCGCTTTTGAATGTGCTGATAGCGACAGCATCATGGTTGTCATCCAGGTCGTTATACACTTCCCAGTATCTATCCGAATATGCTTTCAGAGTCTCTCCCTCGTACATGGATAAGGACAACAGCGAACTGAGGGGCCTACGGACTCTGGTGTTGGTGATATAGCGGGAGCAGAAATCCTGAGTGAGCTGCTTGTATGAGTTTACGGAATTTGTCTTCAGGCCGTTGAACCACCTCATCGGCATTGATCCCAAGCTAGACGGGAAGATTTTACACATAAGGGCTTCATTTTGCGAGTAGATCGCCATCTTTTGGTTAAATTGGCTCACATGCTCTACCGGATCTGTTCGACCGTTATAGATGGCGAATGCCGGTTGGTTGAACCGTCGAGGCAGCTTAGCCCCTTCAATTCTGTACGTGAAGGGGGACCTTGAAACTTGGTCCAACGCCTTCTTCATGGCATCGTTTCCCGAACCCTTGCTGGATGTGCTCTCGTATTTCCGCACAGGGGGTGGTTCCTTTTCGTAGGAAAAGGTTTCACTTGGGGGGGTCCTTGATCTCCGTCGGTAACTCGCATCCTCCGCATTAGAAGACCCGTCTGAGTCTGAAGGAGATCGCTTTCGCTGTACCCGTCGTAGCTTCCTCTTCAGATCGTCTATCTCTCGCTGCATGGCCTGGTGACTATTTCGCCTTTGGGACACGTGACTACCTTTCTGAGCGTGACTCTGGCTTGTCCGGGTAGTATGCATACTTCCCTCATGATTTCCCCCGTGGCCTGGGTTGACGGGGTTATTTTGCCTTTAGGACTCGCCGGGTTGTGGCTGTTGGGAGTTTGCCTGGTGAGGATTCTCCTGGTGCGGACCTGGTTCTGCCATGCTCGACCGTTGTGCTAGCTGATGCCCTAGTTCTTCCCACAGACGGCGCCAATTGTAGTTGCACGATTTTCCTGGCCCAAATCTTATTGATCTGGCCTTGGCCCAAAGCGCAACCCACAATAGAAATTTGTAGAGGATGGGTCAAAGAACTTCGCCTCAGTGAGCCTGTTCGGTCTTGTACATGGACAATATAGTTGCAGAAAATAAAAACACAAGAATGGATCTCCACGTGTGATTCTATTTCTCCCGTTCTTAATACAGTTTTTCTCCTCTCCCCTCTTTGGGGGATTTCACTACATTATATAGTTCCCCTCCTCTCATCTCAACCTTACACTTGTCGATCATCTAAGCATCTACTTGAGCACCTGTCCCATCAGACGCCCCCATCTCTCCCTTTGTGAGTTGCAGAGGCCAAGGTGGTACTGTTCAGGGGTCTTTTCCTCATTAATGCGGCCAAGAGGATGGTTGGGGCGCAATTAATGTGGTGGTGGCAGCTTTCCATGAGATATTTTGGATTTTATTCATTTTATATGTTGGGAGGATGGACTGAAATGGATGGGGAGAGTTCCTCGTATGGACTTCGTGATGTCCGAGGAGGAGTTACTCCTCGGACAGGTTTCCGTGGCGTTATTGGGGTTGAGTAATGCTTCATATGTGGTTTCTCTTCGGTAAGGACGCTCCTCGGACGGGCCTGGATTTGGAATAGCCCATTATTTTTGGGCCGGGCCCCACAATAGATATCTTAAGTTTACAAAATTCATAGTTCACGAATGATATCATCACCATAAAACAAACAAAAAAATACTCTCTCTCTCTCTCTATATATATACACACACACATACTTAAGTATACCATAAATACTAAATGTTTATCTCAAAAAAAAAAAAAAAACTAAATATTGTGAATCAGTGTTAAAGATTGGTTTAAAAACAACTTTAATTATAGAAATACTTAAGAGATTGCATGCCATAATAGAGTTCAAAAAATTGATTTTACTCTTTCCACCAAGAGAGAACATCTAACTTTACATATTACCTTTAAATAAATAAATAAACATTTTTTTAATTAAAAAATCTCTTATTTAAAGAACTGATTGGATATGGGTTGACCATACCCAACTCGACATTTCAATGGGTTGGGTACAGGTTAACTTGTTTTTTCTACTGGTCGAGTTAATGGGTTTAGGTCCAATTTTGTCAAGTGTCTATCAATAAATGATGAAGTTTCAATACCTTTACCTTCTTATATTCCCTTTAATTTGTACTTGTCAATTTAAATGAGATGGGCATTTTTAAACTTCAGACACGCATAAGGTCTTTTAATCTTGTGAGTCATTCGTGTCAAGCAATGTTTGTGACATCAATGATGAAATCAAAATAATATTTGAAAATGATAGAATTTAAATATATGACATTCATTTACTAATAGGAAACCAATTATGTTTGACTTTCATGTTAAAAAAATCAATTAATTTCTGTTTTATTTAGGTGTGATTTGAACACAAATCCATATTCAACAATTATAAATTTTATTAGTTGAGCTAATTAGAATATATGTAGATAAATTTTTAATTAACTAAAAAAAACTAGTGAAATGATTATTTTTGTGAAAAGATACTGCTTTTTAAATTTTAACGCTAACAAAAATTAGGTTTGCCAAACCTTGTTGGTTCAAAAGGCATTTTGCATTAAAAGCAAGCCACACCACAAGAGTGTGAGCCACACACACTAAAAAAAAAAAAAAAATCTCTCTCCAGAAAACGTATACCAGAAGTTAGGTACTAATATTCATATGCAAGACTTTCTTAAAACTATGCCACGCGAATGTTTGTGCTTTTCCCAGAACTACGATACTGGGGAACCAAACGGCATCGTATGATTTGCACCCTCTAGTGTTCACTGAAACGACGCCGATTTATCATTGTCAGTACAAATCAATTATGATCAGGTGTATGCTAGTGTAGGGATAGAGGTTACGTTTCAGAATCCCATTAGTTAATTTAGTAGTGCCAATTGCTAGATCAAATGTCTTTGATTTTTAACCAACCATTTCTTGACATGTGTTCAAGCTCACAAGAGCTTGGGAGTGTCAGATCACAAACCTTAGTGGACGCATTTGAAGAATGATAACCACCACATAATAGAGATAAGCAATGAAAATGACATAAATAGAAGTAATATTGTTCTTATTAATTCCACATCCACATGAGGGAAACTTTGATTCTTATGCACACAAAATTTACATCTGCTTGAGCAAATAGATAAATTTTGCAATGAAATTAATTGACAAGTAATAATTTTTTGAGAATATAAATCACTACTGTAATTGTTATCATACACAATATGTACGTACATAAATGCTGAAATTGTATTTTGAAAACACGATTTTAAATTAAAAATTGTGAAATCATGTTTTCAAAATATAGTTTCACTACTTCACAATTACAACTGTCAAAACACGATTTTATAGGTTGTGTGTAACTAGCTATGTGCAATAATAATTAACCAAATTAATATCTACTATACGCAAATAACACGAAAAATGTGTAATTAAGATAAATAATTGCGACTTTTTTTAATCATTATATACCTCTTTTTTACTTGTGTATTGATTTTCAAATCATATATGGTAGAAAGTCAACATTCAATATATTTATTTCAAGTTAATGGGGTTGTAATCCCACTTTGATTCTAGTAATTAATGATAGTTTAAAGCAATTAAATTAGTTAATGAAATTAAAATCTAAGGTTGTATAATTCCACAATCTAAAATTGCCAAGGGACATCACCATGTACTCTTGGCGTGATGATTACTCCATAAGTATAAGTGCTTGTGGAGTGTGGGAGGTGAGGGTCGGGGTTCAAGTCTCCAGAAGGGAGTTCCACATACATATACACTTAGATTAGGATAGAGTAGAATTTATGTCTTGTATTAAAAAAAAAAAAAAAAAAAAGAATTGCCAAGGGACGTGTAACTGAATTAACACCTCCCCGTGCCCTGAGTGCATGAAAGTTTAGAGGGGAAAGAGTTCGAACTGCAGAGTTAGCAATATATTGTAAATATCTAAAAAAAAATCAGATTTTAAATCTTTTGAAATTCAAGTAATAGAATTTTACCTATAATAGTTTTAAAATATATATCAAATTTTAATTTATTTGAATTTCAGGCAATAGAATTTTTACCTATAATAAATTATCATGAAATTAATTAATCATTTGATATTTTGGTGATAGAGTTTCATTTAAATTAAACTATCTTAGTCACCTTCAAAAAAATAAAAAAACAATAAAGAGTGTAGTCACTTGTTATAAAGAGAAAATAGTTTTTTTTTTTTTTTTTTTTTTACAATCATAACGCAAAAAATAGTTATTTGCTGCAACTTAAAAGATCATATTTTTATTATATACTATATGATACTTATTTTTTTAATATTAAAATTTATTAAGCTAAACATTATTACTCTTTTCCAGGGGGGAAGAAAAGAAAGTTCACATAAAAATGGATCAGCATTTTTTTTTTTTCATTTTCCTTGAAAGGTACACTAAAACAACCTTAAATAAGAGGTTGACACCTGGATTATTAAAACATAAAATCCAAAATGATGATGGAGACATTCAAAAGAAGAAATTGGTAATTTCATTTTCATGTCCCTCTCCTATATAATTGCTTGAATTGAATGGTTTCTCTTTCGCCCTGGCAATGCGTAATTGCATGGTATAAAGTTTTTCTTAAGAAATATTCTTTTTCTTTTGTTTACCTTTTGCTTTATATGTTTCGCACTCCACTCAATTTGCTTGAGAAATTAGAAATCTACCAACCATGAAATATTATATAGTTCTCAATCTTAAACACTATTCATTATTCAAGCCCTTTTGTGGATTTTGCCTTTTTTACTATTGTTCCACCATAATTATAGCCTGCCCAAAACAATAAAAAATAGAGAGAATGAGAATTGGGTTCTTTTTTTTTTAAGGGTAAGTACAAGAATTAGGTTCTAAGTTCTAACCAATAAAAGTAGATGCTGATATGCTTTCATATATGCTTTCTAACTCATCATTCAAAAATTTTATGTTAGAACTACTCTTAACTGATTGTATGAACTTGATGAGAATTTTCACTAATTGCTTTGTGTCGCATGTATATAAGGAAGTTAATAAATGAGCGGATAGCTTAGCTAAAATAGGAGCTATGCAAAGTACTTATTACCTCATTTTGTATGATCTACCGCTTGTGGTGGAAAGTGTGCTAGTTTTTTTTATAAAATTTAGTGGTTTTCTAATAAAATGGTTGTTTCTAGTTAATATTATATGTTTTTTTTATACAAAAAATAGTAAATATTATATGCTTGTTTAACCCCCCCAAAAAAAAGACCAATAAAAAAACTGAAATATTTTGATACATAGGTGAACAGTGAACTTGGTCTAATCCAATCACCGTCTTTAGTGGGTCTGTTCAAGGGAATAATTCCCACCAAAGAAAAAGAAATAAAATAGAATATACTTTAAGGGTACCTTGTTTCCCATCCACAGCTTTTATCCCATTATTTGGCAAATACCCACCAATTTTTTATGAAAAAAATATTGATCCCCTTACCTTACTCTTTAAGATGTTGGTTTGTTGGATAAATCTTTTGATCCCAACATTTGAAACATCGAAACTTGCTCTATAAGATGTTGGTTTGTTGGATACATCTTTTGATTCCAGCATTTGAAACATGTAAGAGTGTAATTTGTAGTTTGTGTACTTTGATAATCAATGGAGCATAGGAATACAGGACAGGACACTATTTTAAGAGTGTATTTCACTATTTTGTTTCACTATCATTATCAATGTGGCATGGGAATACAAGACACTAATCTTTCTTGTTCAAAATCTTAGACATAATAATTATCTTTGTTTTTGTTTTTGTTTTGTTTTACTCTTTAAATATCCGTTTATCTATATATCACTATTTTATATTGTTATTATTTTGTTTTTATAAAGGCAATGTTTTTTTTTTTAGGATTATATTTCACCCTCCATCATATATTATTTACCATTCTTCTTTCTAAAGAAAAATTATAAGCATAATATTTATAAGGGTTTACAAGTTAACAATAAGAAATGAATCACTGATTTGCCCTATTTACTTTAGGCACCCATTGATGTGCTCAACACTTGGGGCGTTTATTTTGTCGTAATATTACATTATCCTGTAATATTACGTTATTGTAATCTTACATTAATGTAATCTCAATATAATAATACAATATTACATTGTTTAGAGAGGTGATGAAATTAAGATGATGTGATATATTTTGTAATTTTAAATTATAGTAATATTAGAAAAAAATAAAATAAATCGAAAATCTTAATGTCATATCATCGTCATATGCATCACATTAAGGATACATCAGAGTGAACCAAATGCCCCCCTTTGTGACTTTTCCTTCCAAATTGACATTGGTTAGTGTGGTGGTTGACTAAGTATTTGTTTGGAAAAAAACTTATTTAGCTGAAACTGAAATTTTTTTGCTGAGAGTACTGTAAATAAAACTAAAAGGTAACTGAAATAGTACAGTAAGACCAATGAATAGTACCAAAAAATGTAATGGAACTCATAAATAATAGCAAAAATAAACTGAATAGTTAAAATAGCTGACTTTTTAAAGTCAATGCGAAACGCGCACTTAAGTTGAAAAAAACCACCCTTCACAATAAATTAGTTGACCAACACTCTTCTTTGCTTTTGCTTCAATCCCATCCCAATCCCCCATTCTTCCTCCAACGTGCTTAGTGGTCAACAAATTTTTGGCGCAAATATTATAAAGTTGTTTTCCTTCCTTGACGACCTCAACAACTCTCTCATGCAGATCTCACTTGTTGCCATTCTGTTTTGCTTTCCTTTGTCGACGTCTCTCTCCATTTCATTTGTGAGTTTTCCCCCCAGCTGCTTGTTTAGATATATTGTGGATTAGTCAATGGTTATGTTTGCATAGGGGCCGATAAAACCAACCACATTGAGCCAAAAAAGATGACCTCAGTGCTCTACTCCTCCTCCCTCCAAACGATGTAGCTTGTTCTAATTTTTAAGAAACCGAAGAGGATGATTAGGTATAAAAACCTCCCTAACTTAACATCCCTATGCAAGTATATAATATACTTATCACAAAAAAGAAAATATACATGTATTAGTGAATTGATAAATGATAGAGTGTATAACAATTGTAAATATCTTACGCAATGCTCATATGTAGGGGTGGCAAAATTGGACACGACTCACGAACCCGACACAACACGACATGAAATTAGTAGGTTATGAGTTGCGGCTTAATGGGTTCGTGTCATATTTGGGTTGACATGACTGATCCGTTTAATAAACGGGTTGGGTTAGTGTTTAATAAACATGTCGAGTTAGTGTTGATACATATAATCAGATACTCATAAGTTAACATAACACGAACCCCACACACAAACTCATATGTAGTGTTCCTCTCTCTCTCTCTCTCTCTCTCTCTCTCTCTCTCTCTCTCTCTCTCTCTCTCTCTCTCTCCTTGTCAATTCAATTAGCTATTCAGAATTTTAGACCCTTCAATTGCCTTCCATCAATTCAATTGGCTATTCAGAATTTCAGACCCTTCAATTGCCCTCCCCTTTCAATTTCCTTCTCTTTTCTTCTTTACACAATTATATCTTAGCATTCTTCCAGCCTAGACTAAATCACTATTATAAATGCTCACAATTTTCGAAGTGACTCTTTATCAGTATAAATGATCTCACCAATCAAGCAGAAAATACATCAAAGGATCAGCCATCTCAAAGAGGATGCAAAGCTTGCTGTATCAGATTTACAAGCGTGGAAATCTAATCACGTCAAGCTCAAGTTAACAAGGCTGCACACCGGTTAGCTAACAAGGCTGCACTATTTCTAGATAGTCCTTCCATTAAGTTTAAGGATGCGTTTGATTGTATTGCTAACATTGCTAAAGCTTATTGTAATGGCCATCTGCTGTGCTGTCTTTTCTATCATAGTTACAGTATGCCCATCACTTCTTCTTTTTTTTTTTTAATTTTTTTTTTTTTTAAGTTGATCCTTTTTGTGTTTTTGTGTTTTTTTTTTTTTTTTTTCCTTTTTAAAATTTTAAATTTGTCAATATGATTTCTAGCTTTGCATGACTAATCACAAGCAATGACAAGGGCAATGGCAAGGAATCCAAGCATATCCAATTGTTCTCTCTCCTTTCCTTTGCAAAAATCACCATTGTATCAGCATAATGGAAATTTCCCTTTGAGATGCCAATTTTTCCATTTATTTCTTTCATATTTACGTTATTCTTCAACTATTCCATGTCAATGTTGATGATTTGTGACTAATATATTTTTGGTGGGTTGGTTAGGATTTGGTTTACCCGTGATGAGAAAGGGTGTTTGGCATTTATAAATCTCTACAAGTTTCAATTTTTCAATTGCTAGGCATATTCTTCGTTTCATGTTTTACAATTTTTATTTTGTAATTGTGTTTTATCCCTTCAATTTGTTTACATCTTACATTTTTAAGATAACCGAGTGTAACTATGTAAAAAATGAAAAAGAGGAGATTTGATGTACTTATTTATTCATTGTAAACATCATGTGTAATGGGTTGAATTGTAATGAATAGAAGTATATTATCTCTAATTAATAAACATCATGGATGGTGGTACTTCTTTTATTTTATGTTGATGTCTATAATTTCTCAAACATTGTAAATGTATTTGTCTCCATCCCCTTCTTACACAATATAACAAAGCATACCCAGTTTTGGAATTGAAAATATGACTAGAGACTATGGTTTAGTTTAAATTTAGTTTTACTAGCAAACTTTGTTGATTACTCGTGACTATAGTAACTAAAAATAATATTATTGATGAATCCAATGAGTTAAAGATAATTTCTCACAAAATTTTTGAAAATGCACCGCGCATCGCACGAGATATCAGCTAGTTAACTTAATTGATAAAATCTTTTCATCAAATAAAGGACATTAGTTCATATAAAAAAGAAAACAAATTATTGTTTTAGTTTAATGGTAAATAGTGTCATAATAAAGCTAGTGTTAGTTTCTCCCCCTTTATTTTAGAAGGGTATTATAGGTTTTAAAAAATGTTAGAGATATAAACTATTTTACAATTTTTTTTATAAAATGATGATGTAGTGAGTAGTTATTAGTTAGCAAAAAAATGATGTTTATTATGGGTTCAGATAAGAACTAATAAAAATTAATAACATCAATAGTTTGTAAAAATATTATAAAATAGTTTGTAACGGTAGCATTATTCTAGTTTTAAATCTTTTTTTTTTTGAGAGGGTAGTTTTAAATCTTAAACTATTATAACCTAATCATTACATGACATACCATTTCATCAAAGGGCATTGATGGCAAACCACTCGAGGGGCAAAAAATAATTTCAAAAAGAAGAGTGGGAATTTGAAGAATTAGCAAAACATAAAGGGCCAAGTTGTAAACTTCCAAGCTAATTTCTTCCTCCTCCCCCAAATAAAGACTTATTCCAAATCTTGACATTCAAGTTTTCAATGACACATGGCCGACACGAATCTTCCATCACAGCCGTCCATTCCTAATCTCCCGAACCAACTGTCCTTCTCACCCCTTCCCTACCTATAAATAAAGCATTATCGTTCTCACGCGCACTCAAAAAACCGTCCGTCAAAGAAAATCAACGATCAACAAAAAAGAAAGGATTTTTCTTCTCAAGATTTCTAGAGAGAGAGAGAAAAAAAAGTTTGAGAGAGAAAGAGAGAAACTATAATTTTCTCAGGAAATTAAAAAAATTTTCTTTGAAAACAAACACCTAAACACACGCTTCGGCGAGTTCCTAAAAGATCAGAATCTGAAATTACTAACAGTTTCGATCTCTGTTCGGTTTGTCTCCATTTCCGATTGAATCAGAAAATTAACTCCAAGAAAAAAAAAATTTCTCGATCTGATACTTTCCGATCTCCGATTGATAGAGAAACACGGAATTTCTAGGGCTTCGTTTTTTTCTCTTTTAGGGTTTTTAAATAAACGATGAACGATCAGGCTAAAATGATGAGTCAAAAGCCTCCGCAGATTCCGATGATGGCTCAACAGCCTCCGCCTCCGCCGCAGATTCTCAGCCAGCCGCCGCTGATCGCTCAGTCACAGGCGTTGAGCCAGTCGCAGATGATGATGATGAAGAGCCAGCCGAATCCACAACAGCCACTTCCGATGCTGAACCCGAACCTGAACCGTAGTTTCAACATCGGCAATAGCAACAAGGTGTGGTCTCAGCAGCAACAAGTTTCGAAGGTGAACTACGCTACAGCGGCGAACTCGTTGAAACCGTCGTCGAAGCTTGGACGGAGCAATTGGAAGGGAAAGAACGTCGGCGGCGATAAGCGCAAAGACTTTAAACCAGTGGTGAGTGGTGGTCCGAGTAATATTGGTGGTGGAATAGTCGGAGCCGGAGGGTATAAGCCACCGGCTCTTCACGAATTGCAGTCTCAGAATAGGTTAAAAGCTCGAAAATTTTACCAGAAGAAGAAATTCAATAACACTAATAATAATAACAATGGCAATATTGGTAAGAACAATAGGTTTGCGCCTTATGCGCCGAGGAACACCACTTCGTTTATAATTAGGGCGAAGAAAGCTGGTGGGATAGCTGATTTGGTGTCGCCGTGTCCGGTTACTCCGGCGGTGCTGCCGACGCCGATATTCTCGCCTTCGAGGGAGATTTTGGGGGATATGGCGAAGGAGGAGTGGGGTGTGGATGGTTATGGGTCGATGAAAGGGTTGATTAGGCTGCGTTCGCCGGGTCACGAGCATGAGTTGGTGGAGGAGGAGGAAGATGAGAATGGTGGGTCTAGTGAGAGTGATGTGGAGGAGCATGTGGAGGTGGAGAGGAGGTTGGACCATGATTTGAGCCGGTTCGAGATGATTTACCCGAATTACAGTGGGGTTGAGTATAATAATGTGTTGGAGAATAGGGTGGATGATCAGGATTCGCATATTGCACAGTTGGAGGAGGAGAATTTGACGTTGAAGGAGAGGTTGTTTTTGATGGAGAGGGAGATGGGGGACTTGAGGAGGAGGTTGCAGTTTCTGGAGAGGCAGAGCCATGTGGTGGCAGAGGATGTGAATGAGGAGGTGGTGGAGAATGGGTCTGAGAATGATAGTGAAGGCGGGTTGGATGCCCCGGCCACGGCTATGCTGGGTTGTGAGAATAATGGGGAATATGGGTCGGGGAGTAGAGGGAGAAGGAATGTTGATGAGAACGATGGTGCTTCCGATAATGAATGTGTTGGAGATGTTTGTATGGGGGAGTTTTTACAGGAAGAAAAGGTTGGAGAAGAAAGAGATGGACTTGTAGTAAAAGAAGTGATTGCAGAGAAAAATGAGTCCAAGGGTGAAGAAATCGTGAAGGACAATGTGGTAATGGATGAGGAAATGAGGACTCAGGCCAAGAATGAAGAAGGAAGGAGCGAATTTGTAACAAATGAAGTGAATGCGACAAGGGAAGATGAGATCACAGAAAGGAAAGAGTTTGTACAAGATGGTGGGATTGCAGGGAAGGACGTGTCTATGAATGAGGAACTGGGGAATGTGTGCTCAGAGAAAAGCATTGGCGACGGTGACTGATCTGTCCCGCGTTAATGTAAGTAGCTTCTCTGAACAGATATTTCTCGGGAACATATCATATCACTTGTCGTCGTTTTGGCAACATATGGATACATGAGATCTAAGTAGGTGTAGTTATTGGTCTATCCTCATATGTTTTGTTGGCCTGACAAAAAGAGACTGGCATTGTTCTCTACATGCTGCAATCATTTGAAACAATAATATCTGTAGGGTTGCTTAGGTTCTAGCTTTCTTAGTTTGTTTTTGTTTTTCCTTAGGTGCAAGGCATATATCTGTATTGCATTTTGTTACCTTTGATTTTGGAAAGAACCTGTGAATTTGTATGGTAAATCTAATGGCCATTATGTACTTGACCTTTTTAGTATATTTGCTACTTGTTTTACTATAAATATCCATGGTGCAGGCTGCTGTTTTTGGTTTTCTGTATTGTTATTTCTTCTGTTTGATTACTTTTATAAGTGTGCCAATCAAATTGCTGCCTGCTATCTGTTAAGGGAGGATCTTACTGTTATTCCTTGAAAGGTTGTCTAGCCTGGTTGGTGGTTGAAGCATGAGGAACTTTGCTGTCCAACTTCTTGGCATTCGTGGCAATTATAACCAGTTAAAATCTGAAGATTGTACTTGAAAGTTAAGTACTGTATTAGTACTGGTCCTTTAGTAAATTTTGCCAAAGGATATGGTTGCCGGTTGGCTGGTGGGAGTGGGTTTGCTAGTTGGTAAACTTAAATTATTTGTGAAAGAAGTGGATCATTAACTGTAGATTTTCTATTTTTGAGGGATAGGTTGAGGAACTCAATTTCAGATTATAAGACAGAGGACCAGCTTCAGATGTTTTGGAGTTCTTGGTCATTTTCTGTTTTTACATGTCATTTTGATTATTATTGTCTTTGTGCAGGATATTGCAAGAGGTTGATTTGATCGCCTGTCCTATTGGCTCATAATGTGAGTTTATTTGAATTTGCTGATAAGCAATAGAGTCCAAAGGCCTTCCACATATTTTATTATTGATGAAAATGTTATGTAATAGTGTGTTGTTACCTATGGTTGATATAATTTATTTATAATGCTGATAACTCGCTGTTTGCTACAACAATATTTATTGAACAATTAGTATTGAACTCTTTAATTTAATTTGTTTACACTGTACAGTGTACACTATACAGTTATAGTGAAGCCTCACATGAAGAGACATCTAGAGGCACACGGAGGCAATTTCCATTGGTTTCTCTTTGTATACTTTTGTGCACAGGGACTACTCCGCCTGGTTTTCTATTTTTAATGAAAAAAAAAAAAAGACAGAAACAAGTACAAAATCATACATGAATACAACTTTGTTAGATGAAATCCTTGGTGTGGTCCAGGTGTGGTCCAATCAACACCTTTGCTTTTAGTTTTTTGAACCGAATATATCTATCAAGGATGAATGGTAAACTAGCAAAGAGATGGTAAGTTAATCTTGTTAAATTACTCCCGCTATAGACTCCGTCCCAATTTGTTGGTCCTCTGTTTCATTTTGGGATATCCCAAATTGTAGTCCTCTTTAAAAGTCAATAAATAAAATTCCTAACTTACCCTTGGTTTATTTTAAAAGTCAATACCATTATTTTTCTAGACTTTAAATTAATGAGGGTAGTTTTGTAAACTTGTACGTTCTAATTAAAAGAAAATGTATTAAATGATGCTCTGTGAAAAAGTTATATTTTGTACTTATCAAAAAAAAAAAAAGTTAGATTTTCTAAATAGGACAAACAAATTTGGGACAGAGAAAGTATTATTTAATCTTTTTATTACATATCAGAAAAAAAAAAAAAAAATCCTGAATCTTTTTCTCTCTGAGTTTGAGGTTTGGTGCAGGTGGAGAGACTTGATATGGTTACAAGTTCTCCCTAACTCAGGGAGTGTTACAAGTTCTTCCTAACATAGGGAGTGCTGTGAAACATTAACTCATTGGATCATTGTTGTTTGTGGTTGAAGCAGGTTGCTGTATGAGGAATCTTCCCCATTTTTTTCTTCATAAATTTATATACATTTGCTCTTTCATTTTTGTCTCTTCAAAGTTTGAGTTGATGTAAAGGATGTGAGATCTAGAGATCATTTTGACTGTCTTACTTTTATACTCAGTGTTTGGTGTACTAAACTGCTTAAATGCTAATGTTTCCAAGTGTTGTTACCAACCAAACCTTACATTTCTAGCACTAAGTTTGAGTTTTGGTGGGTGAAATGTGAAGTATAATGTTAGTTGAGACCATGATAGTGTGATGACTTTTCATCTAAAGTAACATATCTATATGAGAATATAGTTGGTTTACTTTTATTAGTTTTCAAATTGGTTAGTGCCTTAACTTATTTAAGGTGCATGGCATGATGATGAGGAGGCGAGTCAGTTTAGATGGTTTCTCAAATTCCAAGTATATGGTTAATGGTATGTTCTCAAATCTCAACTTAGGATTCATGATGAAAATGATTATATCAAGTTCCTCCTTCCCTGCAGTTAGTGCCTCTTTTGAGTACATATCAATAGATATAAATTGCTCATAGTGGATTTGAGACTGTCTGCTTTCATCTTTCTACTCTTCTATCTATCAATTACAGCAGTGTGCAAGCATTAGTGCATGTTCTTAAAAAAGGAAGTATGTGAACATTAATCATCATTACACTATCAAATTTAGTTACTAATCTCAGAACATTACCAGTAATGAGTTGTATGGCACTGTGGAACAGATGGTAAGGCCTGAGCTAAGGATCAGTGAGGATTGTTGACTTGGTGAAAAATACATGCAACAAATGAGCAGAGTACAGGTCTTTTGTGCTATTAATTCTTTTGTTTTGTTTTTGTTTTTGTTTTTTCCTTCCGTTGAATGTACTAGAAATATTTTTGGTATGAAAAGCAGCAGATAAAATATTGGTTTTGCTTCTTTTTTTTTTTTTTTTGGGTTTAAATTTATTTACTGTCTAATGTGGAATTATGTATTGAGTTGATGTTAAAGAGTGTAGGTGAAAATATATCCTTTTGTCCTGGTACGCTTGCTAGTTCAGTGAGAATGAATTTCCACATTGTCATGTAATACTGCTTCTTGTAAGTCTCTTCACAGATGCTTCTTAGACCAGCTGGTGTGCAGCTCCCTTCTTTTTGTAATACACATAATGATTCCTTAATTGCCTTTTCTTTTCTTTTCTTTTCTAATTTTAGTCTACTCTCTAGAGAGAGAGAGAAGAAAATTGTATTTTTCCTTTCGTGATGAACTTACTAGAACAGGTAATTGCAACTGTTGAAAGTACATGCTTTAAAGTTTAAACCTCATATATTGCTGTTACCTGTCTCTTTAGGTCGTAATGTTGGATACTTTGAATACTTGCTCCCATGGCTGCCTCTACTTAATATTAGGAATTTAGGATCTTTGTTTTAGATCATTAACAGGCTTTTGTCCTGACTTCTATATTAGGAGTCGGGTTATGTTGTTGTATCTTGGGTATACACCTGAGTTTTTAGTAAGTATTGGTCTCTAATAATATGAGTGCATACTTCTTCAACTTTGTTTCATTTTGGTCTCTGGATTCAGGAGTTGAATCATTCTTTAACATCCTCATGTGTTGATACTAGTCAAAAGAAAAAAAAAATCCTCATGTGTGGATGTCTGAAATTTTGGAGCTAGAAGTAGATGGAAGCTTGTTACCTGATCTCACAAGGCACTACTACCTGTAGGTGACCTTGACTCTGTAAAAGGTGGGAGACTAGGAAAATCAATAGAAGATAAATTCTTCGAGCTGCATTCAGGCTAAAGAATTCAGGTCAATTTTTGTGTCCTGCAAGCGGGGATGAGACAGTTAATTTTATTTTTCTCCAATCTTTTTTTTTTTTTTTTAATTTATTTATTTATTTAAAATTTTTCACACCTTCCACACCTTCCTGGAATTACGAGTGTGTAAAATCCTTGTATCGCTTGTGGTTCATTACTCTTCTTAGAAGAGGTTATAAATAAACTGCTCGACTTAATTGTCAGTTTGTCACTCTTGAGTGATCTATTTGTAGCTTCGTTTTACTGAGACTTTTTATTTTATTTATTTTTTTGCTTATTGACACCTTGTTTGGTGTGTCTTATCCAAATAAGATTTTTTTTTTTGGATGGTATATCCAAATGAGATTTAGGGCCTTGAATTTTAAAAATTAAATTCAAAATTAAGTAAAAAATTCGAAATGACAGTAAATTTTTTAAAGAATACTCATGCGAAACTTTCAAATCCAAATCTAATGACCTATTGACCCAAACTCTCCTGTACCACTGTGTCAGGTTTATAGCTTAAATGATCTTTCTGGACGATGTAGCTTATAACAAAATTTATAATCTATAAACTTTCAAATGGCAAATTCTAATTTTAGTAGCCCGCGGGAAAGACAAGCAAATTGTTTATCAGTTCTTATTTCTTCTTACACGAGGCTCCAAAGATTCCCTATTCTCGATACTGACAATAACTTGCAAAATACCATTTGTTCAACATCAAAGTGACAAAGAATGAAGTGTGAGAATAACCAAATGCATTTATTCAATTATTGTTTTCTGCGTGGAAAGGATGGTGTGAAAAAAGAAAAAGTGATGGAGATTGGAGATTACTTTGTGAGCAAACCATACTTTGCCCCTTACAACCTTCCCCAGTAGTTGTCCACTAGTTTGGGCAACGGCTACAATATTTTCACTAAAAAATTCAGACCTGTAAAAGGGTCACCAAATCATACATAGATGTATAAAAACACATGTATGTGGGTTTCTCTTGTGTGCATATATATATGTTACAATTCTTCTCCTAGATTAGACATAGGAAGCAAGAACAAACATGTTCATCCTGTTTCTAACTTCACAACCAAGACACCCCACTTTTAGGAAGAGCTGTAGAAATACTTGTGAACGAGACTGTAGACAAATTTTCTTTTGGTTAATAATTCAACATATATTTTATTTCTTTTTCAATCCATCCATCCTTAAATGCACAAAAACAATATTGTTGTATCCACGGGTAATCCTGATCTTGTCGTCACTATATCTGCAACAGAAATCCAGTTCAGTTCAGCTTCTTGTTAGTCAGCAATTTATAAATTACTCTAAAAAGAAAAGGCAGTTGAATGAATGGCCTTACAGAAGCTCCAGGTTAAACTTGCTTTCCATCTCTACAGGATATCCAAATTGACCGCCGATTATTGCTGCATCATCCATTGTGATTTCATATGTGCTGTTGCTGTTGCCAGATTTCCTGCAATGTGAGACAGCATGAACATATTAACTCAAAAGTCAAAACCATTCAAGATGGTTCATAAATTTAAAGATGAACATAATGTCATGTTATTAAGATCAGTTATCATTCCTTGTTTGGTGTTATGAGATTTTTAATGACAAGACTCTATGTATACCTTTAGATGCATGGAAACAAAATCCTCACCATGAAATAGACCATTTCCATTTCAAGGCAAATGGAGAGGATCCTGAGCCTAGAAAACATACCTCAGAGGCATCAATCCATTTTAAACCTTTTTTTTTACAGCAATTAACAAGTTGTAGTTACATTTAGTATTTCAGTTTGAACATGGCGCGAACTATTGCTAATCCGGTTGTATATCTATAATCTAAAGGTTATTAGTCAAAACATTTTAGTTATAATTTAGTTTTAAGATCAGTTTTCAATCTTATGTGCGACTAAGCTAGTAACAAATAATTCAACAGTGGAGTTTCTCATCTGACCTAATTTCCTATCCCATGCCAATCAATATAAAAGCTGAATTGAAGAGGTGAGAAACTTACACAAATCTACCAGTCATGGAGAATTTGATCCCAAGCAAGATGTCAACCAAAAACTTTATTTGTCCATTCTTCTTGATAATCTGGTTAAGATTGAGGAAGTAATTTAAGAAAATCCTATTGCATAACTTGTAAATTGACGGACAGGACAGCTCTCTTCCAGTACTCACCTGTATGCCCATGAGACCATTGCCAGCATTCTCCAGCCAACTATCTGTCTCTACCTACATGGGGTCAAGTTCAGCTCAGTGAAAGAAAGGGGGGGAAAAATAGCATGAAAATGATTTCAGTTTAAAGGCAACAGGCCTGCTCCTGACAGCAAATGAGTTCACCAAGAAGACTTGTAGTGAAATACCATTATTCTTCTTGGTATCCTATTGAAATACCATAAACATGATTCATTTTGGAGTCAAGACACTGCACTCCAATAAATCGACTTGTCGTGATCTTGTACTGCTACATAACTGACAATTTGTATATATGCATTGCATAAGAGTGCAAACATGGTGGTGGAGGTAGTAGCAGTTGGTTAGAGAGAGGGACCCATCAAGTCCGTCTACTAGTCTCTCAGTTAGCAATAATTAGATGAAGTAGAACATTAGTTACCACTCCCAATGGCCAATTGTTTCTACCTATGTCATCTCAAAGGCAATGCCAGAGAGCGTAGCTTATAGACAGCACAAACAAGGTGAAATGAAAACTAGTAAAAATAACTTAAGTTAGTGCACCAATTACCAATGAAAATATATGGTATTTGCAATTAGTTGTTCTAGTCTTAAGGTTTTCCAAGTCATAATTCTCCCATGGATGAAGGTTTTATGTGTCCATGAGTAGTACCACACTCCCACTGATAATTCGGTAAGATGCTTAATTATGTTGATGTTTGAGTTATGGTAGTATTAAAGAAGGTGTTTGCTATATAAGTTATGGATTCATATAATGGAGGGGTAATGACCACAGAGTTAGTGGATCGATTTGCAAGCATCAATTAAATGAGTGTCACAAAATAAATTATCTGGAAAGCAAACTCAGAATAGTGTGATGATGGTCTGTTTGCATGATAGAAATGATGACAAATAAGGTACCCCAGAGTGAAACTTTTGAGAAAAAAACATAATGATTTTCAAGCATGTCTACACCAATTCATGATTTTTAATCACCCAAACCAACGTCAACAAATTCCTATTGAACTATTTGGATTGTGCGATATGATTTCTTGATGATGTTACTCTTATCTAGAACCGTATTTTGATGACTAATTGTATCAGTTTCTTCACTACTTCAAGCAAAGTCTTATAGTCACTTCACTTTTAATTATAGCCTAAAATTTGCACCATGTCTTCTCTCAATTACTATTCTTACCTCTTGCCAGAATTTCAATCCAGTATCTAAGTAATGATCACATTCTAGTTAAATGATCAACATTGTATAGACTACTTTGTTTATTGGCTTGTTTCTTTAGATAATTTTTTTATATCATTCTAGTTCAGTCACTAAATATATGCTATAAATGCTGTTATCTATAGAAAACTACCTGTGAACTCCAAATCATTTGCCATTCACCCTCTTGGAGTTCTGTTTCACCTCCAGTTAGATTCTGGTTTGAGGAGATAAACTCATCAATTGCCTGCCAAAGTTATAGCAAACGCAAAGTAATGTTGGCAAAGTGAAACCAAATCAGCAACAAAACAACATTTTTAATGACATGTAATGTAAAAGTTGAATTGGCAATTTTACCTCTCTAACTCCTTTACCGGTGGAAATGGTTGACAGTAATCTTTGCCTTGGTTCAGTTTTCTTTTGCAGCACAAATGTGGTGCCCTGCACTACAGAGATATTGCTGGATATCCTTAGCAGATCAAATAGAAAGGAGGTTTTAGAAATTTTTATGATTATGGAGTGTAAAGCCAACAACAGCACTAGTGCTGAAGGAGATCTAGGAACTAATAAAGTGCTCATTTACCTTATTTCCTCTTGAGATACGGAGGTCTCCAGAAGGAGACAAGTATGTCGTGTCTAACCAACCCTTTGCTTCATCTCCTAATAGTCTAAATGGCACTGGATATGGCACTTTAAATGGTAAAAATTTAAAAGAAAAGGCTGCTCGATCAAACTGGAAAAGTATTCGTTTACCATCCTTAATTGATGCTGCTGCCTGCATGTAACAGAAGATAATTCATGATGTAAGAGAGAGGAAAGCCAAGTTATGTACAAAGGAAAATGACAATATTTTGAATATAAATGATTGCAGGGGAATGCAATTAAGTTTTGAGAACATAATCCATATCACTGTTGAGAATGAGTAACAAAAAACTGCAAAACTGCAATTTTTTTCCCCATGACTAGCTACAATATAACATTGCCATATTTTTTCTGAAGAGGCAAGGCTAGGAACCCTTGCCATATGTAATTCATCAAGATAAATAAATATGACAGTTAAAAAATTGAAGTCATACCTCCACCTTTAGCTCACCTATTGCATCAGAGAATCTTACAATATTGCATACACGTGGATCATTTGTCCGAAGGTAAACCTCTTGAAACACACTAAAGAAGTCAACCCCCACAAATGTTCTCTACAATGACAAAGAAAGCATGAGCACAAATATTGATTTCATATTGGTGATTCTCACATTTTAACCCTCTAATTAGTAGTTAGTACTTGAGAAGAATGACTCATAAGAAAAGAGATAGTTCAGAACTTCAGATGTTTTTGAATTATGTTCCTTTCATAAGCAAAAACCAGTCTCTTCTGCTCTCTAGTAAAACATAGGGCACTTAATCTTGCAAATCTATTGGTTTTTTCACGAACACTTTATGTTAGACCGGAAACATATTCTGAACAATTAGGTAAAACTAACATAAAAACCTAAAATGCAAGAACCTGAATTGGAGATGCTGTTCCAGGTCTAGTTGTAAACATTAACTGCCATCGACCTTCAATCAAACTAGAGTTTGTCTGCAGATGTTCAAGGCACAGTCAATTCTAAGGAATAAACATGTAGTAGTAGAGGATTAACTATTTTCCACACCTCATAAACTTGAGTGATAGAAAATAATGCTTCAGCCTGTTTTTAGAGCATATGGTAGAAATTTCAAAGCAATAGAGAGATCATTGGGAAATTTTCAACTTCTAACTCAAGTTCCTATGCAAATTGATCAGTACAATTGTAGTAGCATTTATTGGTTTTCCAACTTTAGTACATGAAGAATCCCTGTACAATGCAACACTAGAAAAAAAGAAGAAAAACTCACTTTTAACTGTTCCAAACTCAATTGTGCTACAAACAAAACAGAAATGACACTTTCAATTTAGTACCACAAAACAGAACAATGACCACTCACCGGTTCCGGCACACCTTCTAAACCTTCTAGAACTTGCACGGCACGCGTAACATCCTGTAAAAATCTCTCATATCATCAAAAATTAAAATCAAAAGTTGGTAACCACAGTAACTATCTTAAATTCAATTCAAATAAACAAGGAAAAAAAGTGATTGGAATTGTGTAAAGAAACACTATACACTGAGTTGCTGAGGAGAAGCAGAGCGGCCTCGGCCTTGTATCCCGATAAGGGCTTCAATGAGCTGGTTTTCAGGCTCATTGAATGACACTAGTTGCTGCTTGTCCACAACATTAGACCTATAAACAAAAACATTTCTATGGCTACTTGAAGACTCAAAGAGCTTGGGAGTTTTGTAAGGGAGAGTTCTTGGATTGAATAGTGGTGAGAATGTGGGAACTAGGTTGGATTGAAATCCAAGATTTGTTGTATAGACTTTGAGAAACATTGCACAAGAAGAAGAAGAAAGTGAGTTTGAGTTTATTTTTGCTAAGGAGAGCTAAGCCAGTAAGCTCTAGCTTTGTGGTATAGTTAAAACCGTTGGATTATCTTAACAGTGTTAAAGCTTACGTGGACAGTTCTGGGTCAGACACGTGGAACCCTGACCGAGTGTTATCCTTCACCTTTCCGTTTCTTGGCGCCAGTGAGAGGAAGTATACTTCTTGGGCTTTTGGCAATGCAAAACCTTTGATGGGCCAAGGCCTATCTTCTAGTGTTTTCAGTACATACAGGAAAAAGAAAGCAAGTCCATTTTAGATGGAAGGGATTTGGCCCAAATGAAATGGAATAAAAAGGAAATATAGGATGTCAAACCTATTGTGAAAAATGTGGAATAAAAAAGGAACAAGGATTAGGGTTTTCTGTTGTAAACGTAGGTTGTGATGTCAAACTACGTTAATTTTCGTATACTTTCACTTTATGTTTATGTTTTTCTTCTCTGTCTCCCTCAATCCTAGACATTTTTGACATTGTATTAAAGTGGGTGTTTTAAGAATTCTTTTCCCCTTCTCTTTAAAAAAAAAAAAAAAAAATCATTTTCCTTTTACCAACCAATGGCAGAGCCACGTTATGGATGAAGGGGCCACGGCGAATATATAAGAATGTAACTTATGAGCTTGACAGTTTCTTGTCTCAAATTTGTGTCTTGGGAAAATGTTAGGAGTAGGAAACTATTTCTTCTTTTAGACGGACTTGTTTTCTAAAGCCTTTTAGTGCTTCACAGATTTCTTAGTCCAAAAATACTTTACTATTTGCTCTAATTCCAAGAGGACCACACGTGTATGGTTTTTAAACTATACACTTGAAAAGAAAAAGATAATCTCCAGTTACTCTCAGGTAGGTACATGGCTTATTCATTCTCTTATTCTCTTATTCTTTAATTTTTTTAGAAGTGCTACGGGACAATATTTTCACAATAAATTATATTTAGTAAGTTGATATTAGTTCTAATTTTTTTATTAGTTTTAATTTAAATTCACAATTAAAATTAATTATTTGTCCATTAGTAACAACCAATAATAACTTGTCACTTAAGATTTATGGTGAAAATATTGTGAAAATATTATGGATATAACATTTTTTTTAATTAAAATGGAGAATGATAAATATACTATATCAGGGGCGTAGCTAGAAATTTTTGTTTGGGGAGACCAACTTATGATACTAATTTATTAGTTTATACAAACTTTCAGAAACATGCACAAACATATACATCTACACACACATATACTTTAGTATCTTTCATAGGAAATCTTTAAAGTTTTCATTTTTAATATAAATTACCAAATTGTCTACCAAAGTGAGTAAAAAAAATTTCAATTAAGCTAATGAAGTATTCAAAGACATGAATGATCCAAAACTTTAACAGACATAACAACACATTTTACAATAAAAAAAATGTGAGAAAAAAAAAACATTATCTATAACTACTAGAAAAATTGGACAATTTTTTTTAGAGCATCATTGGACTAGCTCAAATATTTGGGGGGCCGAGTTCCATTTTTGTAGGCTAATAATTAAAATGTTAAATATTTATATATAGTATTAAAATATTTTTAAAATTTTCCACTCATTCATATAGGTCCACCCCTGCACTATATTATATAGCATATAAATATAATATATTATTATAAATTTGACCAAAATATATAAGTTCCAATTAACTCAGTTGGTAAAGTCTCTGATGGTTGTATAAAAGATCTAGGGTTCAATCCCCGTCTATATCAAAAAATGATTAGTGTCTTGGTCTGATAATAAAGAGCTATTATTAAGAGCTTGGAACTCTCTCAAAAAAAAAAAAAATTTTTTTTTTTGACCAAAATATATGATTGGTTATTCACTTATTTGATTATATGTTTTTTTTTTTTTATGCATTCAATGACATAGAATTTCATTTATAATTCTATTTTAGACTATTGTACATAGAAAAATGCCATGTCTACAACATTTTAACTATATTTTCACAATAAATTTTAGGTGGTGGATTGTTATTTGTTGTTGTTGGTGGGTAAAAAAATAATTTTAATGGTGGTTTCAGATTAAAACCAATAACTACCTGCCACATAAAATTTATTGTGAATATAGCACTTTTCATTGTACATAAAATAAATATAGTATATATAGATTAAAAATTTATGATCTCATTTTAAACTTGGCCCCCCAAAGACAAATTCCTGGCTCAGCTACTTTACCAACACTTCCCTTAGTAGTTACGCCCTCCAGAATTGTCATCACTATTCAAACACTTTCCTCTTAGGATTCATGGTTTCTGAACATTGTTTTGAGTCACTAATCATTTCACTTGAAATACCTAAAATTGATCTACATGACATAGCAAAAATTACCAATACCGTCATGAACCCTTAGGATGCAGTGGTAATTAAAACTAGGAAATTTTTTCAATGGCCACACTAAATTTATACAAAAAAATATTTAAATCTAAAAAGATAACCTATTAATCATAGGTTATTAGAGATATTTGGACTGGTTATGTTAGCTAAAGATATAACTAGTTTAAATAGGTTGGTGGGTTCATTTTTGAGGAATTGAATAAAATATGAATTTTCCACGCAACTTGATGAACTGCGACACACTTAAATGCATTAGTGCTTGAACAACATCTAAAGCAATTTGCCTAGCTACCACTCGTTGCACACTTTAGTTGGCCTTGCACTTGCAGTAAGGATGTTTAAGATTATAGTTTAGAAAGATGGCTTACTTTCATTTTCTGCCTGTATTCTTTAATTTAGTAATTAAGCTTGGTTAGTAGATTGTTAGTACTTAGTCCACCTAGAATACTTTTTCTTTGATATTGAGAGAGAAATTGACCCTTTGACACTGAGTCGTCCAGGTGTAAGACATTATGTTTGTCTCTTCAAATTGTCTTATTTATGTACATCCACTATAGTTCGTAAATTTGTAATATGATAAAATTAGCAGCCATGAATAACGACGAATTTGCTCATTTAAAAAAAAATTGCGTACGAATTGCATTATCAGACGTTACATGTGAAGTTTATCATGGATCATGTAAAACACAGAGAAAATTGAAGAGAATAGGAAACACTCTTATTGATTATCACTAACTTCTGGTAAAAGTGGTTTCAAAATAATTAGTACCTACTCTATATATACACACTAAAACAGGGACTAATTAGTACCTACTCTAAGTTTCCGCCTAAATAACTAACAACCTTTCAACAATACAACCAATCAGAATTTGACACTTTTTTTCTTCAGTGCTTAACTGTCACTGATTTCTTCTCTCTTCTTTCCTTGACACGTGTGCTGCCTTTATCTCTTTCTTCACCTTGCACTTGCTACTATTATCCACTTCTTCAAGTTTATCAGATCATTATAGATAATTTGATTTAATTAGAAGGTTGGCCCTTCTTGTTAGGAACTGAAGTTAGATTGAAGTATGATTGATGAAGCAATGCAAGTGTATAGTTTCAATTTTACTACTGCTTAAGCTACTTACAGTTTAGTTACTGGTATTATATTAGTGTACAGAACGGCATGTCGTTTGTACATAGAGTAGTTGATAGTTAGTTACATAGTAGTGCCACTTGTCATGTTTAGATTGGCTAGATAGTTGGTAATTATGTTATGTGGTTTCCCGCTCCTCTGTTTCTCTTATATAAAGAACAGAGGTAGATATTTATCAAGATAAGAAATCATTTCACAAGCTTCACAATGTTCACTCTCTCTCTGTGATTCCATTTCTTGTTAAACCTTCGAGCTTGTATGTGATTTCAACACTTGTGAACATTGATCAACCACTTTATTTAGCTAGGTACTAGAGAATTATTTAGCCATCAAATTCCAAATGTAGAAATGAATCCAAAGGCACCTGTTTGTTTAATTAATCTGAGTTGTAAGGTCATTCAAGGATTAATATCCTGGCTAAGTTCAGTGACTTCCATTAAATTAGATTAGATAAGATATGGTTAAAGCATTAAAATCAACCTATGTAGCTATCAATTGCCATAAATGCACGCCCAACAATTTTTTATTATTATTGAACATTCTAAATGCACGCCCAACAAAAAATGGTGCGCCAACGTGGTAGTAAAAAGCTTTGCTGCTTTGGCCATTCGACAAGCACTAATGCTTACTGTGTTTTGATTTGATTCAAAACTTCCACGAAAAGCTCATTTTCTATGTAATCTGATAACTGTTCAATCCAACATAGTGCTCTTTCAAAATTAACTACAACTTTAGTAATATTAAAACCACTAATCTATTAAAACCACCACACGCATTTAGTGCGATGGTCATTTTACAAGTATGAGTACTTGTGGGGTATAAGTATTTGTGGAGTGTAGGAGGTAAGAGCTGAGGTTTAAGTCTTCAGAAAGGAGTTTCATACACATATATACTTAAATTAGGTTAGAGTAGAATACAACTGTCATGCATCACCAGCACTAACAATATAGTGCCGGTGATTATAAAATTGCTAATGCTCTCAAAAACTTAGTTATAATTTAGCCTGCAAGATTTTTCATGTGCATCGAGGCCTTAACAGTTCACACTGAAATTGCATTATCATTTAGGGTCTTTTTATCCTTTGATCAGTTGTGTGGAAGCTATTGAAGTAACCATGACAATGTCTAACAGCTTTTATGGTTACTCTTTGATTATGACTTTCTTTATGCAGTTACTTCATGCGTGGTCTAAACTGACCCCAAATTTTTATGATAAAACATGTCCTAATCTTCAAAATATTGTGAGAAATGAGGTGCAAAAAGCTTTCAACAAGGAAAATCGTATGGCTGCCTCTTTGCTTCGGCTTCACTTTCATGACTGCTTTGTAAATGTGAGTTTGAGTATCAAATAATACTGTTATTTTGTCTATTTCATAACTTTTAAATGGTGTTTTTAGTATCTCTTGTTATGAACAAAGAAGTCTCGTAATTTTACTATTGTTTTAAGAGAAAGATATTCCTAGGTCATAAAAGTGTTGATAATTTTAATTAATGAAATTAATAATTCCAAGAATTAGCTGAAGAATTTGCATATTGATTAATATTTGAAAAGTTCTTTCTTTTAATGATAATGATTCTCCCATACTCATTATTTCACATTTATTTTTTATGTTATAAATGTAAAGATCACATTTTCACTTTTTAAAATGTGTACATCAATGCATATACAATGTAGATATAGTGTAAAAGAATGTATAAAATCAATGTAAAATAATATTTATCATTCTTTTAAAAATGTAAGGTGAAAAGTGAGAATTCTTATGAAACCACTCTCAAAGTCTCTAACTTCCTTTTTTCTTTTAACGTTGTGGGGATTCTTTGCCCTTTCTAGGGTTGTGATGGATCAGTATTGTTAGATGTAAGTGGTGGGGAGAAATTTGCCCTTTCCAACTTAAACTCAGTTAGAGGATTTGAAGTTGTAGATCGTATCAAAAGTACTGTGGAGAGTGCATGTCCTAGTGTTGTATCTTGTGCTGATATACTAGCCCTAGTTGCTCGAGATTCCGTGGTCATTGTAAGTTCAAATCCTCCTCTTTATGCTTCCTTCTATTTCTATTGACATATATATGATCACTAGAAGAATGATATACAATTTGATATTTGAAAGCAACTTCAGAAGAATGAAATGACAAGCATTTATAATTTTTTTTTTTTTTCATAATAAATTATGTTGTTGTATTTACGTGCAAAACAAAAAAGGAATTTAAACCGAAGTTCTCCATAGGGCTCAAGTTCGATGATAAGGGCTACGTCCCTCTATTAAATGTAATAAGAAAAGATGAGAAAGATTGGATAAGTATGTCATTGAATCACAAAGTTCTTGATAGAGAGTATCTTATCTTGATGGAAATTCAAATACACACTAATTCACCATGCATATATGTTCGGTAATGGTTTGCAGACTAGAGGGCCATCATGGACTGTTTTGTTGGGCAGAAGAGATGGATTTGTGTCAATAAGCCTAAATGGAACAGATGCCGCACTTCCTTCTGCATTTGACACATTGGATAAAATCATTTCCAAGTTCAAAAGAGTAGGCCTCGATGAAAAAGATGTGGTGTCCTTATCAGGTACTTTGAACATGTGCTCACAAGTCTCAACTAAAATTGCTTCATAACCTTAATTGAAAGTCACCGATACATTCTTATTTATTTATTTATTTTTCCAAAAATGCTTTTAGATTTCGCTTCTTGTAATTTGTAATCACACATATGACATATCCCCCGTAGTATTCATGATCCAGCCATATATGATGCATTGAGTATTGGGGTTTTATTTGTATAGGTTCTCATACAATTGGACTAGCTAGGTGTGCTGCCTTCAGCAATAGGTTGTTCAACTACTCAGGAACTGGCCTTCCAGACAGCACTATGGATAGAAATCTGTTGTCTCAGTTGCAAAAATTGTGCAAGGATGGTGACCAAAACCAGACAACACTCCTCGATCAATACACCGAAGGAGGGGGTTACATTAATATTTTTGGCAACCATTACTTTCAGAACTTGCTCAACGGAAAGAGCGTTCTTAGTTCCGACCAAGTTTTATTATCTAGTTCTAAAACTAGTTACTGGGTCCAAATTTATAACGATGATAATGATCTTTTCTTTGACGACTTTGCTGATGCCATAATTAGGATGGGGAACATAAGTCCGCCAAGGGGTTCGCGGGGACAGATTCGGAAGAACTGCAGGAGAGTGAATTGATAAATTGTGCTCAACTTAGTAAAATTTGATGACAATATATACACTATAATCTGTTTCTCTATATATGGTCAGCGTTCTCATGAATCATTATGGCTTATTTTAAGTTTCTATATAGTGTTATTAGTGTGGCTTTGCTTCTGTTTGCATTAGTAGAAATAATTTTGCTACCTGTAAAGTATAATATATGGAGACAAGGAATTCTCCATTGGTTTTATGGGAACAAATTTCAGATTTGTTGAGTAACCATGCTTTAATTTTGTTAAAACTTAGTTATCATTGTGATTCAAAGTCAGTCTCTGTAATTATCAGTTCAAATATCTACTTTTGCAAACCACCAAAGCATTTCATATATTTTGATTATTGGTTAGATATTCTAAAATTTGAATCCATGGAAAGTAAGTTTCAATTCAAGGTAGCAATACTTTAAGATCTCATGCTAAATAGTCACATGATCAATGTTCAAAGGTCGTTTATGTGTAATCAGGTCACAATTTTCTGATAACAGCTCAAAATCAAATTCAGAAAGGTTCTCTATAACCTACTTTGTCTTTGTTAGACATATAATGACCTATTTGGTCCAAACCAATTGTAAAAGCTCATATATTTCTAGAAAAGGTAAATTATTCTTAAGTTGGTCTACGGTTAGCCTAAAGTTAGTCTAGAGTTCTATAGTATATAAACCTTGATTGGGTTCATTGTAATTGAAGTACTTAAGGTCTGTTTGTGATTCGCTTATTTTGCTGAAATTGAAAACTTTTTGCTGAAAGTACTGTAAATAAAGGTAAAAGTTAGTTGAAATAATACAGTAAGAGTCATAAATAGTACCAAAAAGTGCAATGAGACCAATGAATAGTAGCAAAAATAAACTGAATAGTAAAATAAGTTGGCAAAAATACCATGCCAAATACACACTTAATATCAAATAAGTAGCTGTTAATGGCTTTTTAGGTTAGATTTAGGCTATTGGGCTCAATTACTTGCCCTCTGTTTCATACTTCCACTTGTTACTCATTCGCACAAAAACTTCAACACTATTAATTTCTTCTCAAAAATTAAAAAGAAAAAGAAAGTACTATATTCAGGGACGGACCTACACTATGCAAGAGGGGGGCCATTGCCCCCCCCCCCCCCCCCCCCCCCCAAATTAAAAAAAAAAAAAAAAAACTAGTATAAAAAAATTAAGATTTACCCTTTTATATATATATATATATATATACATATGTCTCTCCTCCTCTAAAATATTTAGATATTGACCTACAAGAAAATAAATAAAAAAATAAAATTCATGCCCCTTTAACTACAAAACCAAAATAAATAAAAATAAATATGGACTAAACAAAAATCGCATACAAAATAAGAAACACTTATTTTGTATGTTATACTTTGTTGATGTGTTTTATAATATGAAATGTTTAAGAAATACTTATTTTGTAGGTAGTATTTTGTTGAATATGAAATAGATGTTAGTTTTTATTTTCATAAACTTTTTTTTGGTTTTAAGCTTTGGCCCCCTTAGGTATGAATCCTGGTTCCGTCCCTTGCTATATTCTATTCATGAGCCCAAATCAATCACCAGAAGTCTTGTTGAAAGTTAGAGCCTATAGTGGAAGCGTAAACCCTTTTTTCTGACTTTGTTAATGCGGTGATTAAGATGGGAAAGAATTATAAGTCCTCTTACTGCATCACGTGTAGAGATACACTAAATTTTAGTACTAATTAATCTGAATTGTAAGGTCAATCAAGTCGTGTATGAGGAGATTTTTCTCTTCACTTCTATAAAATGCTTTATCAGAATCCCTCAACTTAAAAAGCGGCCAAAATGGCCAAATACCATCTTAAGCAGAAATATTTGGCAATCTAATACTGTTTGCGAAATAATTAGGGATCTACCACTTTTTTGAAACTCGAGTTTGCTGTGTAACTCGAGTTCCATGAAAAATAGCATGAAAAACTTGATAGGGGTGACGCCACCTTAAGGCTTGGGTGGTCCCAGGACCACCCTGACCTGAAATTTTTTTTTTTTTATATATAATAATTAAAAAATTTATATTTGTCTACCCTTCAAAAAAAAATTTGGGAACACCCTTAGTTTTTTTTATGCCAATAAAATTAAATTTTGCTTCATAATTTGTTCTACATTCAGTGGATGAATGATTGCTTGGTTATGTACATTGAAAGAGATGTAGTTTGTAGCATTGATAATGAGAATATCATGCAACGATTTCAAAATATGAAAACTCGTAGAAGACAATTGTAAATTTTATGTATTTGTATGTTTTTTTTATTGTTATTGTTGTCAATATATGAACATTGATCAAGCACTTTATTTAGCTAAGTACTAGAGAATTTTTTAGCCATCAAAATCCAAATGTAGAAATGAATCCAAAGGCACCCGCTTGTTTTATTAATCTGAGTTGTAAGGCCATTCAAGGATTATCCTGACTAAGTTCAGTGACTTCCATTAAATTAGATCAGATAAGATATGGTTAAAGCATTAAAATCAACCTATGTAGCTATCAATTGCCATAACACTAATACCAACAATTTTTATTTATTTATTATTTTTTTTATAGAACATTCTAAATGCACGCCAAACAAAAATGGTGCGCCAACGTGGTAGTAAAAAGCTTTGCTGCTTTGGCCTTTCCACAAGCACTAATGCTTACTGCGTTTTGATTTGATTCAAAACTTCCATGAAAAGCTCATTTTCTATGCAATCTGATAACAAAACTACTAATCTATTAGGTTTACTTAACTATCAAGTGAATAAGTGCATTCTTTTAAACTCATGAAAACAGTGTCTGCAGCTGTGCCATACATCATCAGCACTAAACAATACAGTAACAGCATAAATTATTTTGAAATTGATTATGAAATTCCTAATTCTCTTGAGATCTTAGTTATAAATTAAGCCTGCAAGATTTTGCATGTGCATCGAGACCTTAACACTGAAATCGCATTATCATTTCGGGTCTTTTTATCCTTTGATCAGTTTGTGTGGAAGCTATATTGAAGTAACCATGCCGATGTCTAACAGCTTTTATGGCTACTCTTTGATTATGACTTTCTTTATGCTGTTTCTTCATGCATGGTCTCAACTGACCCCAAATTTTTATGATAAAACATGTCCTAATCTTCAAAATATTGTGAGGAATGAGGTGCAAAAAGCTTTCAACAAGGAAAATCGTATGGCTGCCTCTTTGCTTCGGCTTCACTTTCATGATTGCTTTGTAAATGTGAGTTTGAGCATCAAATAATACTGTTATTTGTCAATTTCATAACTTTTAAATGGTGTTTTTAGTATCTCTTGTTGTGAACAAAGAAGTGTCGTAATTTTACTATTGTTTCAAGAGAAAGATATTCCTAGATCATAAAGATATTCCTAGATCATACTCATGATTTTACATTTACTTTTTATGTTATAAATGTAAAGATCACATTTTCACTTTTTAAAATGTGTACATTAACGATATACAATGTAGATATCGTGTAAAAGAATATTTATCATTCTTTTAAAAATGTAACGTGAGAAGTGAGAAGTCTTATGAAGCCACTCTCAAAGTCTCTAACTTCCTTTTTCCTTTTAACATTATTTGCCCTTTTTAGGGTTGTGATGGATCAGTATTGCTGGATGTAAGTGGTGGGGAGAGATTTGCTCTTTCCAACTTAAACTCAATTAGAGGACTTGAAGTTGTAGATGGTATCAAAAGCACTGTGGAGAGTGCATGTCCTGGTGTTGTATCTTGTGCTGATATACTAGCCTTAGTTGCCCGAGATTCTGTGGTCGTTGTAAGTTCAAATCTTCTCTTTTTCTTTTCATCTTTGTTTCTACTGACATATATATGAACACCAGCAGAATGATATGCAATTTGATATTTGAAAGCAACTTCAGAAAAATGAAATGACAAGCATTTATATGGTTTTTTTTTTTATTATTATAATAAATTATGTTGTTGCATTTACGTGCAAAACTATAAAGCCATTTAAACCGAAGTTCTCCATAGGGCTACATCTTACTGAGGCTTAGTCCATGGAGTGGAGGCTTGGGCCGATAGGCCTAAGTCGGAGCACTCATGGACAAGCGTCTTGGGGGTCCGGGGGCAACGCCCCTGGGAAAAAATTTTTGGCCCATTATGTATATGTAGAAACCGACTTTGGTGATTAGGGTTTTAAGGAGGTTGTGTTGCCGTGTTTTATATAGAGAGAAAGGACTGTAGCTGCAAGTTGTACTCTGTATTCTTCCTTGATAATAATGAAATCCCTGCAACTCCGTGGACGTAGGCAAATTGCCGAACCACGTAAATATTGTCTTGTGCGTGTGATTGTTTTTCTTTGGCGTGTGTTTTCTCTATTTTTTTGTTTCTCACAGGTTGGGAATTCGGTTTAATTCCCTACAACTGGTATCAGAGCCTAGGGTTAGGTTTGAGTGGGAGCAATGGTAGAGGAAGCAGGAAAGGCGTCTAGAATAGAAAAGTTTGATGATACAGACTTTGGATTTTGGAGGATGCAAATCGAGGATTACCTTTATGGGAGGAAGTTGCATCTACCACTTCTAGGGGAAAAACCTGAGGCTATGAAGGCTGAGGAATGGGCTCTTCTTGACAGACAGGTATTGGGAGTTATTAGGTTAACTCTGTCTAGGTCTGTTGCACACAATGTTGTAAAGGAGAAGACCACAGCAGATTTAATGAAGGCTTTGTCTGGTATGTATGAAAAGCCGTCCGCAAACAACAAGGTGCATCTGATGAAAAAATTGTTCAATTTGAAGATGGTAGAGAATGCATCAGTAGCACAACATCTGAATGAATTTAATACTATCACAAATCAATTGTCGTCTGTAGAAATTGATTTTGATGATGAGATTCGTGCTCTGATCGTCTTGGCTTCTTTGCCAAACAGTTGAGAGGCAATGAGGATGGCAGTAAGCAAATCTACAGGAAAGGAAAAGCTCAAGTACAATGATATACGAGATTTAATTCTGGCCGAGGAGATTCGCCGAAGAGATGCAGGAGAAACCTCAGGATCTGGTTCTGCCTTAAACCTTGAGACAAGAGGCAGAGGTAATGACAGAAATTCAAACCGGGGTAGATCAAAATCCAGAAATTCTAATCGGAACAGAAGTAAATCTAGATCAGGCCAACAAGTGCAATGCTGGAACTGTGGGAAAATAGGTCACTTTAGGAATCAATGCAAAAGTCCTAAGAAGAAGAATAGAGATGATTCTGCTAATGCTGTAACAGAAGAGGTACAGGATGCATTACTTCTTGCAGTAGACAGTCCACTTGATGATTGGGTTTTGGATTTAGGAGCTTCGTTTCATACCACTCCATACCGAGAAATCATACAGAATTATGTTGCAGGCATGATTTTGGTAAGGTGTATTTGGTTAATGGTTCAGCCTTGGATGTTGTAGGTATGGGAGACGTCTGGATATTGTTGCCTAATGGATCTGTTTGGTTACTGGAGAAGGTTCGACATATTCCTAACCTGAGGAGGAATCTGATTTCTGTTGGACAACTTGATGATGAAGGACATGCAATACTATTTCTTGGTGGTACTTGGAAGCTTACAAAGGGAGCTAGGGTATTGGCTCGTGGAAAGAAGACTGGTACTCTGTACATGACCTCAAGTCCAAGAGACACAATTGCAGTTGCTGATGCAAGTACTGTACAAGCCTATTACACCGCAGACTTGGTCACATGAGTGAGAAAGGGATGAAGATGCTGCTGTCAAAAGGAAAACTACCAGAATTGAAGTCCATTGATTTTGACATGTGTGAAAGTTGCATCTTAAGAAAGCAGAAAAAGGTGAGCTTCTTGAAAACTGGCAGGACACCAAAGGCTGAAAAATTGGAGTCAGTACACACTGATTTGTGGGGGCCTTCTCCGGTTGCATCCCTTGGAGGTTCAAGGTACTATATCACTTTCATTGATGACTCAAGCAGAAAGGTATGAGTTTATTTTCTGAAAAATAAATCTGATGCATTTGAAACTTTTAAGAAGTGGAAGGCCATGGTTGAGATAGAAACAGGTTTGAAAGTAAAATGTTTGAGGTCAGATAATGGAGGAGAGTACAAAGATAGAGGGTTCAGTGAGTATTGTGCTGCACAGGGAATTAGGATGGAGAAGACCATTCCTGGGACACCACAGCAGAATGGTGTGGCTGAGCGCATGAACAGAACTCTCAATGAGCATGCTAGGAGTATGAGGTTGCATGCTAGACTACCAAAAACTTTTTAGGCTGATGTTGTTAGCACTGCAGCTTACCTGATAAACCGAGGACCATTAGTTCCCATGGAGTTCAGACTTCCTGAAGAGGTTTGGAGTGGTAAAGAGGTAAAGTTTTCACATTTAAAAGTTTTTGGTTGTGTTTCTTATGTTCATATTGATTGTGATGCTCGTAGTAAACTTGATACAAAGTCTAAAATATGTTTTTTCATTGGCTATGGTAATGAGAAATTTGGCTATAGGTTTTGGGATGAACAAAACAGGAAAATCATCAGAAGTAGAAATGTGATATTTAATGAACAGGTTATGTACAAGGATAGGTAAACTGTAGTGTCAGATGTTACAGAGATAGACCAAAAGAAATCTGTGTTTGTCAACTTAGATGAATTGATTGAAGGTACTGTCCAGAAAAGGGGTGAAGAAGATAAGGAGAATGTAAATTCACAGGTAGATCTGAGTATACCTGTAGCTGAAGTTCGCAGATCTTCCAGGAACATTAGACCTCCGCAGCGTTATTCACCCATTCTAAATTATCTCCTGTTGACTGATGGTGGTGAGCCAGAGTATTATGATGAAGCCTTGCAAGATGAGAATTCAAGCAAGTGGGAGTTAGCCATGAATGATGAGATGGTTTCCTTGTTGGGGAATCAGACATGGGAACTGACTGAATTGCCAGTAGGAAAGAAGGCTTTGCACAACAAGTGGGTATATAGAATAAAGAATGAACATGATGGTAGCAAACGTTACAATGCCAGATTAGTTGTTAAAGGGTTCCAGCAGAAGGAAGGCATTGACTACATAGAGATATTTTCTCCAGTTGTGAAGATGTCAACAATCAGACTGGTACTGGGAATGGTGGCTGCAGAAAACTTACATCTTGAGCAATTAGATGTGAAGACAGCATTCCTTCATGGTAACTTGGAAGAAGACCTTTACATGATTCAGACAGAAGGGTTCATTGCTCAAGGACAAGAGAATCTAGTCTGCAAACTGAGAAAGAACTTGTATGGCCTAAAACAAGCTCCTAGACAGTGGTACAAGAAATTTGACAGTTTTATGCATAGAATTGGGTTCAAGAGATGTGAAGTTGATCACTGTTACTATGTTAAGTCTTTTGACAATTCTTACATCATATTACTGTTGTATGTGGATGATATGCTTATTGCAGGGTCTAACATTGAGGAGATTAATAATCTGAAGAAGCAATTATCCAAACAGTTTGTAATGAGGATTTGGGAGCTGCAAAGCAAATCCTTGGTATGAGAATCATTAGAGACAAGGCTAATGGTACATTGAAACTTTCACAGTCAGAGTATGTGAAGAAAGTTCTCAGCAGGTTCAACATGAATAAAGCTAAACCAGTTAGCACACCCTTGGGTAGTCATTTCAAACTAAGCAAAGAACAGTCACCGAAGATAGAAAAAGAAAGGGACCATATGAGCAAGGTGCCTTATGCCTCAGCTATTGGCAGCTTGATGTATGCTATGGTGTGTACAAGGCCAGACATTGCACATGCAGTGGGAGTTGTGAGCAGATTCATGAGTAGGCCTGGAAAGCAGCATTGGGAGGCAGTCAAGTGGATTCTGAGATATCTGAAGGGTTCATCAGATACATGTCTTTGGTTCACAAGTGCAAGTTTGAAACTGCATGATTATGTAGATGCTGATTTTGCTGGTGATATTGATAGTAGAAAGAGTATTACTGGGTTTGTTTTTACTTTGGGTGGTACAGCTATATCATGGGCTTCAAATTTATAGAAGATTGTTACTTTGTCTACTACAGAAGTTGAGTATGTTGCAGCAACTGAAGCTGGAAAGGAGATGATTTGGCTTCATGGTTTCTTAGATGAATTGGGTAAGAAGCAGAAGATGGGCATTCTACACAGTGACAATCAGAGTGCAATCTTTCTTGCCAAAAATTCGGTTTTTCATTCAAAGTCGAAGCATATACAGACAAAATACCACTTTATCCGTTACCTTGTTGAAGATAAGCTGGTAATACTTGAGAAGATTTGTGGATCTAAGAACCTGGCAAACATGTTGACTAAGGGTGTCACTATTGAGAAGTTGAAGCTGTGCGCAGCTTCAATTGGTCTTCTAGCTTGAGGACAGGAGGATGAGTTGCAGGGATAAAGGATTGTTTCCTGGAGGATAGTGGTTTGATGTTGGTGATTGAACTAGTCTCCAAGTGGGAGGTTTGTTGGGTTTTGTAGAGTCTAGTTTTGTTTGATCCAGTTCGACGACCCGAATAATATTGCGTGGTTTTTAATGGGAGATTTACTGAGGCTTAGTCCATGGATCGGCCCAAGTTGGAGCGCTCATGGACAAGCATCTTGGGGGTCCGAGGGCAACGCCCCTAGGAAATTTTTTTTGGCCCATTATGTATATGTAGAAACCGACTTTGGTGATTAGGGTTTTAAGGAGGTTGTGTTGCCGTGTTTTATATAGAGAGAAAGGATTGTAGCCGCAAGTTGTACTCTGTATTCTTCCCTGATAATAGTGAAATCCCTGCAACTCCGTGGACGTAAGCAAATTGCCAAATCACGTAAATATTGTCTTGTGCGTGTGATTGTTTTTTCTTTGACGTGTGTTTTCTCTATTTTTTTTGTTTCTCATAGGTTGGGAATTCGGTTTAATTCCCTACACGTCCCTCTATTTAATGTAATAAGAAAAGATGAGAAAGATTGGTTAAGTATGTCATTGAATCACAAAGTTCTTGATAGAGAGTATCTTATCTTGACGGAAATTCAAGTACACACTAATTCACCATATATGTTCGGTAATGGTTTGCAGAGTAGAGGGAAATCATGGACTGTTTTGTTGGGCAGAAGAAATCGAAATGTGTCAACAAGCATAAATGGAACAGATGCCGCACTTCCTTCTGCATTTGACACATTGGATGCAATCATTTCCAAGTTCAAAAAAGTAGGCCTCGATGAAAAAGATGTGGTGTCCTTATCTGGTACTTTTAACGTGCTCACAAGTCTCAACTAAAATTGCTTCATAACCTTAATTGAAAGTCACTGATACATTCTTCTTTTTCTTTTCTTTTTTCCTTTCTCCAAAAATGCTTTTAGATTTCTCTCCTTGTAATTTGTAATCACACATATGACATATCCCCCGTAGTATATCATGATCCAGCCATATATGATGCATTGAGTATTGGGGTTTCATTTGTATAGGTTCTCATACAATTGGACTAGCTAGGTGTGCTGCCTTCAGCAATAGGTTGTTCAACTACTCAGGAACTGGCCTTCCAGACAGATCTATGGATAGAAATCTGTTGTCTCAGTTGCAAAAATTGTGCAAGGATGGTGATCAAAACCAGACAACACCCCTCGATCAATACCCCGGAGGGGGTTACATTAATATTTTTGGCAACCATTACTTTCAGAACTTGCTCAACGGAAAGAGCGTTCTTAGTTCCGACCAAGCTTTATTATCTAGTTCTAATACTAGTTATTGGGTCCAAATTTATAACGATGATAATGATCGTTTCCTAAACGACTTTGCTGATGCCATGATCAGGATGGGGAACATAAGTCCGCCAAGTGCTTCCTATGGACAGATTCGGAAGAACTGCAGCAGAGTGAATCGATAAATTGTGCTCAACTCAGTAAAATTTGATGACAATATATACACTATAATCTGTTTCTCTATGTATGGTCAGCGTTCTCATGAATCATTATGGCTTATTTTAAGTTTCTATATGGTGCTATTAGTGTGGCTTTGCTTCTGTTTGCATTAGTAGAAATAAGTTTGCGACTTGTAATGTAAAGTATAATACATGGAGACAAGGAATTCTCCATTGGTTTTATGGGAACAAATGTCAGATCTGTTGAGTAACCATGCTTTAATTTTGTTAAAACTTAGTTATCATTGTGATTCAAAGTCAGTCCCTGTAATTATCAGAAATATCTACTTTTGCAAACCACCAAAACATTTCATATATTTTGATTATTGGTTAGATATTCTAAAATTTGAATCCATGGAAAGTAAGTTTCTATTCAAGGTAGCAATACTTTAAGATCTCATGCTAAATAGTCACATGATCAATGTTCAAAGGTCGTTTATGTGTAATCAGGTCACCATTTTCTGATAACAGCTCAAGATCAAATTCAGAAAGGTTCTCTATAACCTACTTTGTCTTTGTTAGACATATAATGACCTATTTGGTCCAAACCAATTGTAAAAGCTCATATATTTCTAGAACAGGTAAATTAATCTTAAGTTGGTCTACGGTTAGCCTAAAGTTAGTCTAGAGTTCTATAGTATATAAACCTTGATTGGGTTCATTGTAATTGAAGTACTTAGGGTCTGTTTGTGATTCGCTTATTTTGCTGTAACTGAAAACTTTTTGTTGAAAGTACTATAAATAAAGATAAAAGTTAACTGAAGTAGTACAGTAAGAGTCATAAATAGTACCAAAAAGTGCAGTGAGACCTATAAATAGTAGCAAAAATAAACTGAATAATAAAATAAATTAGCAAAAATACCACACACACTTAATATCAAATAAGTAGCTGTTAATGGCTTTTTACGTTAGATTTAGGCAATTGGGCTCAATTACTTGCCCTCTGTTTCATACTTCCACTTGTTACTCATTCGCACAAAAACTTCAACACTATTAATTTCTTCTCAAAAATTGAAAAGAAAAAGAAAGTACTATATTCTATTCATAAGCCCAAATCAATCACCAGAAGTCTTGTTGAAAGTTAGAGCCTATAGTGGAAGCGTAGACCCTTTTTTCTGACTTTGTTAATGCAGTGATCAAGATGGGAAAGAATTATAAGTCCTCTTAGTGCATCACGTGTAGAGATACACTAAATTTTAGTACCAATTAATCTGAATTGTAAGGTCAATCAAGTCGTGTTTGAGGAGATTTTTCTCTTCACTTCTATAAAATGCTTTATCATGACTCTCTCAACTTAAAAAGCGGCCAAAATGGCCAAATACCATCTTAGGCAGAAATATTTGGCGATCTAATACTGTTTGCGAAATAATTAAGAATCTACCACTTTTTTGAAACTCAAGTTTGCCGTGTAACTCAAGTTTCATGAAAAATAGCATGACAAACTTGAAGGCTATTTTTTCAAAGAACTAGAGTTATATGGCAAACTTGAGTTTCACAAACTCAAGTTCCAAAAGAATGATATATCCCTATATATTTTCAAAAGAATGATAGATCGTCAAATATTTTGGCCAATAATGATATTTGACCATTTTGGCCCTTAAAAAGCACCAAGGAATATCCTAAGTCCAGTGACTTCCTTTAAATAAGATGAGATAAGATATGGTTAAAGCATGAAACTAGAACTATGTAGCCATCAATTACCATAATACTAATACCAACAATTTTTGTTATTGAACATTCTTAATGCACGCCAACTAAATTGTGCGCAAAGTAGTTGTAAAAAGCCTTAGCTTTTCCAAAAGCACTAATTCTTCTGAGTGTCTTTTGACTTGATTCAAAGACTTGCATGAGAAGCTCTTCCTAGGCAATCTAGTAACTGTTCAATCCATATGGAACTAGGATTTCAAGTTAGAGGAGGTTGGAGTATAAGAAAAAAAAAAACTCCAAAAAGGCATTCATATAGTATTAACAAATTATAAATATATAAAATCGTTGTTTCTTAATACATTAAGATGCAATCATTTTCCAACAAAGAGAAAAAAAATATTGTTTTTTTATTTTTTATTTTTTAAAGTTAGAGCATTCACAGTAGTGGTGTTAAAAAATTTAGCTTTTAACATCTCAAAAAGCTAATTTATCTACTTTACTATCTCACTTTGCAATACACTCAACATCAAATGTTCTATTTTTCATCACTTCATTTAAAATAATATAAACAATTCATTAAAATAATAAAGGAAGAGAGAAAATTTGAGTTTTTTAATTGAAAGTAGAGAGATAGTCTTAATAAAATATTGTATTTTATTTTTAATAACTTGCCACATTCAATTGGTATTTAGCTTTAGCTTCTCCAATAACATTTGGTTTTTTGGTTTTTTTGTGGTAAAATAATTTTTTTTGCTAAAATATAATCACAATTGTGAATTTTTTTTTTTTTTTTTGTTAAGTTTTTGGGTTAGACAACTTCTAGTTGGAGGGAGTCTAAAGTTTTGAAAGTAGGAAAACTATATTTAAAAAAAAAAAAAAAAAAAAAAAAAAAATGGACCGGGGGCCCTTAGCCCCCTTGGGCCCCCACCTGGGTCCATCCTTGCAATCCACCATAGTACTCTTTCAACTAACAACTTTGGTAATATTAAAGGAAAATGTTAACAGACATCCTAAGGATATTTGCTAATAAACTATTTTAAGAGAGTTTTTATGGAAAAAGAAAAAAAAAAACTAATGTTTTTACCTTTTTCATATGTTATAAAAGTGGTATCAAAATTTTCTTAAAATAATTTGTTAATAATTGCTCTTAGGACACTGTTAACGAGATCCATATTAAACTACTGATCTATTAGGTTTACTTAACTCATCCTTTAGCGAACTACTAGCTGGATTTTTGTCCTGCGGAGAAGAATTCAGAGCTGAGATCTTTGTGACCAGTGCGTGGTTCCTCTGGAATAGAAGGAATGCTGTTCATTTTGGCCGCCCCCCATTGCCCGTGGATAGCATATGCAGCAAAGCAGGAAACTACTTGCAGGAATTTTTGCAAGCTCAGATAGAAGAGCCAATTCCAATTCGTCTTCCTCCCAGCCAGCAGTGGCGTCCTCCGGATCATCATTGCTTAAAGATAAATTTCGATGCCGCGGTGTTTCGTCGATCAAGTAAGGCGGGCATTGGTGTCGTTATCCGCAACAGTGCAGGTGAAGTTGAAGGTGCTCTGTCCTCTTCCATTCCCATGGCCCATTCGGTGGCTGATCTTGAAGCCTTAGCATGTTTGAAGGCTGTCCAGTTTGCTCTGGAACTGGGTATTACTAGAGCAGTGTTTGAAGGCGATTCAGCAGTTATCATTAACGCACTTCTACACGGTGCGGGTGCATTTGCTACTTTTGGCAATATTTTGGATGATATACGCATGCTTTCTACGGTTTTTCAGTTTGTAGAATTTATTTTTGTTAATCGAGGTTGTAACTCTGTAGCTGATGCTTTGGCCAAAAAAGCTAAGCTTATTGTTGGGGCACAAGTTTGGCTTCATGATGTGCCAGCAGACATTGCCCCCTTAGTTAGTTTTGACGTACATTGATTCTGTCAGTTTTCTTTCAATAAAATGCCCAGGTCCTTGATCTGGTTTCTCAAAAAAAAAACTATCAATTTAAGTGCATTCTTTTGAACTCAGGAAAACACTGGCTGCAGCCGCCATACATCACAGCACTGAACAATATTGTAACAGCATATATTATTTTGTAATAGATTTTGCATGTGCATCGAGGCCTTAACATTGAAATCGCATTATCATCTTGGGTCTTTTTATACTTTGATCAGTTGTGCGTGGTAGCTATTGAAGTAACCATGGCGAAGTCTATGAGCTTTTATGGTTATTCTTTGATTATTACATTCTTCATGTTGTTCCTTGGTGCAAGGTCTCAACTGACCCCAAATTTTTATGAGAGAACATGTCCAAAACTTCTCAGTATTGTGAGGAATGAGGTCCAAAAAGCTTTCAACAAGGAAATTCGTATGGCTGCCTCTTTGCTTCGGCTTCACTTTCATGATTGCATTGTAAATGTGAGTTTGAGCATCAAATTATTCTATTATTTTTCTATTTCATTCCTTTTAAATTATATGGTGTTTTTAGTATCTATTGCTGTGAAGAAAGAAGTCTAGAAAGTTTACTAGTGTTTTTCAAGAGAAAAATACTCCAAAGTCATTAAAGGGTTGATAATTTAATTAATGAAACTAATAATTCCAAGAATTAGCTGAAGAATTCACATCTTGATCAATATAGTACTTGAAAAGTACTTTCTTTTAAGAATTATGAATCTCTCACACTCATTATTTCACATCCATTTTTCACATCCATTTTTCATGTTATAAATGTGAACATCACATTTTCACATTTTTAAATGTATACTTTAATGCATAAAATGTGGATATTGTGTCAAAGTATGTATTAAATGAGTGTAAAAGAATATTTACTTTTTTTTTTATTATTTTAAATGTGAGAAGTGGGAATTCTTATGAAACTACTCTCAAAGTCTCTATCGTCCTTTTGCCTTTTAACTTTATGAGTCCACGTCATGCACTCATTCACTTATTGTATAATAATTTTTTTTTCTTACCCTTTTTAGGGTTGTGATGGATCCCTACTGTTGGATGTAAGTGGTGGAGAATAATTTTCTATTTCTAACTTAAACTCAGTTAGAGGATTTGAAGTTGTAGATGATATCAAAAGTGCTGTGGAGAGTGTATGTCTGGGTGTTGTATCGTGTGCTGATATTCTAGCCATAGCTGCCCGAGATTCTGCGGCCATAGTAAGTTCAAATCCTTCTCTTTTTTTTTTCTTCTTCTTATATTGACATATATATGATAACTATAAGAATAAAATATAATTTGATATTTGAAATCAACTTCAGATGAATGAAATGACGAGCAATTATAAGGTTATTTATTTGATTATTATGTTGTTGCATTTACGTGCAAAACAAAATAGTCATTTTCAAATGGCACTTTTGGCCCTTTTCATGGGGGAGGGCTCAAGTTCTATGATTAGGGCTACGTCCCTCTATTTAATGTAATAAGAAAAGATAAGAAAGATTGAAACAAAAAATAGTTGGTGGAGAATATCGATATTCAAGTTCACACTAATTCACCATATACGTTCTGTAATGGTTTGCAGAGTGGAGGACCGACATGGAGTGTTTTGTAGGGCAGACGAGATGGATTTGTGTCAATAAGCATAAATGGAACAGATCAATCACTTCCTTCTGCATTTGACTCACTGTATAGTATCACTTCCAAGTTCAAAAATGTAGGCCTTGATGTAACCGATGTGGTGTCCTTATCAGGTACTTAAGTTTCGCATAAAATATTGTAAAAATATGCTAGCATAATATAATGTATTAACATGTTCTCACAACTAATATCACCTTGATGACCTTAAATTAATAGTCTCTGATATATTAAGGTTATTTCTGATCTTGTTGTAATTTGTAATCACACATATCCCCTCTAGTATACTATTCATGAGCCATTAATTGATTAATTTTTCCAATTGATGCATTGAGAATTGGGATTTGTGTATAGGTTCTCATACATTAGGACTAGCTAGGTGTGCTGCCTTCAACAATAGGTTGTTCAACTTCTCAGCAACTGGCCTTCCAGACAGTTCTATGGATACAAATATGCTGTTACAGTTACAGGCACTGTGCGGAAACGCTAGTAGCCATGGCTATAGTGCTGACCCAAACTTGGGAAACTCTACAACACCCCTAGATCGAGACTCAACTAATGATTTTGTAACCATTACTTTTAGAACTTGCTCAATGGAAAGGCCCTACTTAGTTCCGACCAAGTTTTATTGAATAGTGATGAAACTAATCGTTTGGTTCAAAAGTATTGTCACACCTCAATCCCAAAAGGTTCTAAAACATGAGGAAAACATCCCAAGAGTACCTATAGATTTTTCCTTTTTGGCAAATCAAATTTTAGGAGATCTTTATTTTCCTTTCTTTTTCACAAAATAAGAATATATAATTATACTAAAATCTCTACATTACAAGTCAGAGTTCTAAAACACATTTACAAATAATAACTAAAAATCATGTACCTCCACAATACATGAATATATTACAAAACTCATTAAATTACACAAAGTCACAATCTTATCAAGATTAAGGACCTTAACATCGAGTCTAGGCCTACCACGCCAAAGGCTAACAAACCTCAAGCAGCCCACCTCCAATAGAATTAATTAAGGTCTTGTTGAACATAGCAAGATCTAGTCACCAACCATTTACAGCAAAAGTCTCCAAATTTAACATAGCACTCTAATCATCACCAAAGAAGTAAGCTTCATACCCAAGGTATAGCTAGTAAATTGAGGATGGGATGAGCTAACACCCAGTAAGTAGCATAATTAATGGGGGTGGGAAAAATGCAAGTTTTATCTTCTGTAATAATTATATGACAAGAATGATTAAATAATGAAACACAAAGTTTCTAAAGCAAATACCTTGAAACTATATACCATAATATGTGAGCACTAACAATATAGTTTTCAAATCCATAAAATCTAACATACTGTAATTTTATTACAAAGATACCACACTACCACTTAGACCGATCAGGGGATCCACCCATTCACAAATGGCATGATATTGTCCTCTCTGGTATGCAGACTCTTGGCCCTATGGACAGCAGTCTCACCATACCTTCAAGGTTTTTCTCTCACCCCATGGGCAACAGAGAGAGCACGTCAAATAGGACCTCTCTTGCATATGGTCTCTTGGCCCTATGGGTAGCAGTCTCACCCACACACAATTAAGAAACCTCTTTCCCCCATGGGCAGCAGGGAAGAACGCGTCATCCAAAGTGAAACGACATTGACCCGGATTTAATTCCATTGTCACAAAGACTACGGAGACCAAATCGGGTGATCACCAGGAAATCACACATGGCATGGTGTTAAAACCCCATAAAGCTCACATGTATACATTTCCTTTCAAATACATAGTTTATAATCAGGTAATTTCAAAAAAATCTTAAATAATCTAACTTCTACAAAGTTTTTAAGGTTTTTAACTTCATTCTTGTCAAAAGATTTTCTAACAATTTCCCACATAACAAGACAAGATAAGTATCTTTAAATTTTCTAATATACCATAACATCCAAGATTTCCTTATCAAAGATTAAATAAAAGATACTCATTTTTCTATATCAACAATTCATGCATTTCCCCAAATGCAATACCAAATATGATGCATTTTCGAATACAATCATATATATATATATATATATATATATATATATATATATATATATATATATATATAGGTTACGACACAATAGTTTTTAGGAAAATATAGTTTCCATAAGTAGTTTCCAAAAGCGTGTCTAACCCAAAAACAACATTTATACAACATAGTTATTTTTCAAAATCCCATTAAAAAGCTACTTACCTTGTACCGCAAAATCCTAATTTTCCAAACTCCAAGGAGATTAGCTAGAACCTAAACAATATTAAGTAAACTTATCACAATAAGCATAGAGCTTGAAATTGCATCTAGCCACAATTTAGGAATTGCCAAATATACACTTAATTAGGAAAGCCTAATATTTAACCTCATCAATAATAATATATCTCACTTCTAAAGTTTCTCAACAATTAACTCACAAGGCATAAACTCCAATTCATAAAGTTAACCCATTTAATATCATCTCCAACATTATGACTAGCTTCTACAAAATTTACACTACATCATTAAGAGACCCATGAAAGCAAAATCAAAATATCCTCAAAGACAAGAAATTTAGAACTTCAACTAACTCCAAATAAATCCAATGGCAATGGAAAAATTAGATTTACCAACTATCACATGTTATAACTCAAAACCTCTAAATTTTCCACCATAAATAAACCTTAGGTTGTCATCATTAGCACAAATCATATACCCACTCATCAAATAATTCCACCAATACAAAACTCATATATAAAAACACATAAATATCACTTCTAATCACTACAAAAAAAGAGGGTTATAGCCGCATTTGCAAAACGCAGCTATAGCCTATAAAAAAACGCAGCTATAGGCTATGGCTGCGTTTTTATAGCTGCGTTTCCAAACACAGCCTATGCGGCGAGGCTATAGCCCCCTGCGGGGACCTAGAACTGCGTTTTTAAAAACGCAGCCCAAACCAGGGTCTGTAACTGCGTTTTAGACACCCTAGAGCCGCGTTTTTACACAACCCAGATGCGGGACCTATAGCTGCGTTTTCTATGAAAACGCGGCTATTGGTGCAACTTAGAACTGCGTTTGAAACGCAGCCCAAACAGGGTCTATAGCCGCGTTTTCTAAAAAAAGCGGCTATAGGTATCGCATCTGTGGGTGTGTAAAAATGCGGCTATAAGGTGTCTAAAACGCAGCTATAGACCGGTTTGGGCTGTGTTTTTGAAAACGCAGCTCTAGATCCCACGTTGAGTTTTCCTGTAGCCGCGTTTTCAGAAACGCGGCTATAGGTCCTTTCTTTTTCCTATTTTCTTCTTCCTAAACACAATCCTACTTAAAACAAGACCTGTAATTCCTGCCAACACTTAGATGCAACCAATTGGAACCAACAAAACAAATTGCCTACACTCAACAATTCCCAACCAATTACCAGCAAAACAAAACAATGAAAATAAAATAAAACATAAAATCCTCAAAGAAATGAAGATATTTTTTTACTAGAACCAGAAAATTTATACTCTATAATAAATTAGGACAACCATTACAGTCATTTGCCCCAATACATACTGCTCTCATTTACCAATTTGTGGTCAACTTGTCAGCCATGAGCCATCCACTGGAAAGTCCGCAATAGCCAAAAATCAATAGGATGTGCCAACAGTGCTGGTAGCCTTATCTCTAACCATTGTCTTGACAAAAAGCTCACCAACTCTATATGAGGATCGGACCTTTAAAATGATTACAAGTAGGAAACTCTGGTGAGGATCTATTTTTTAAAATCCAAAGTCTGAAAAGCTTGGGCAAATTAGTAACTCTTATCATTCCTAAGAAATTAGTTTGGACTCATTGGAGAGAATTTTCTTTTTATATTTTATTCTTTCCCTAACGCATCTAGTCCATGCTAGTAATAGTATAGATTTTATGGTCCATTTAAGTACAGCGCATTAAATCAAATAAAGGGTCCAGCTAACAAGTGTTCTAAGCGCACAGGCTAAGTGGTATTAAAAATCAATTATGAATGGTAATGCATGTCTTTTGAAAGGAAAAAAGAAATACAATTGTCGATAATTCATGGGATCACATCCACAAATCCAAGGTGATTATGCATGCTTTTCTAATATTTGGTTTTTCTTTTCTATTTTCTACAAGTTACACATGCAGTTAATGGTTTTATGACTCCACTTAAAAAGTGATAAATTACCACTTATCCCAAAACCTTAAACCATTAGATAATGATAAATCCAATCATCTAATTATAATTCTAAAACTCATTAGCTCTAGCCCAGTGTTAGAATTATCACTCATATCATATAAGCAATAAATTGCTTCAAACTTAGACTACATTACTGGTACCTGTCCCCCCAATCATTCCTTATTCACGAAATGTAACAACATGCCACTAATAGAATAATCACAGCGCAAGAAACAATACAATTGGCTTGGTTCATAACGGACAAGATAAAAACAGAAAACTAACCTTCATCAGCAAAATTGGAGTCAAAGACAACATTTGTAAGATGCTGCTTCAGGAAAACCTACACAATGAAGATGATAAAAATAAGATGATGGAAATTTATGCAAATAGCGTGTTAGCTTATAAAATCATATATGAAAAGACTATCTACAATCCCTGCATGAGAATATTTTTCTATTGACTGCCATTGTCATTACGTCTCTAACTTAACCCTATTGGGATTCTAATTTCTAATTATAGTTCAGTCTGAATTTGGACAGCACACTAATCACACATCAAAACTTAAGTACTGAAAGCAAACAGAAAATAGTGTATAATGCTTCTGTAAGCAGTTTTTTTTACATAAAAATTTTATTTTTGGAAAAAAATCGGTATTATCATCATGCATAATGTAGCACCCCGCCATGTTGATAAAAACTAAAAAGAATGAAGACAACCAGATACCATTGTTCGATAGAAGTCGGTAGATTAAATAACTAATATTTAAGAGCTAAAGCATCTGACAATCTGGCCCAAGAAAATTACACACTCCAATAAGATTAACCAATACTGCCTATTCAAAATAATATAATAAAATTCCACACTCCAATTACTTCCAACTTGGAATACCATTTCCTTATACTCACACAAAAACTAAATTAAAAAAACTTTGAAGATGGAAATTTACAGAAGCAGGAAATAAATGATTTTTGGAATAGCTACCTCTTAAACGAAGAGGTTGATTGAACAAATGGGTGACTTCCATGTAATGTGGGTGTTCAAGATGGCCATTTCTTGAGAGATAGTAAACAACTTGTACTTTTTTGATCGGTTTGACCACCCTTGGATGCATGTTGTAGACTTTGACCCTATCTAGGCTGCTCTCTCTTTCTCTGCCTCTTCTGCTGGATCGAACCTCTATATTCTTCTTCTTCTTACTTCTTCCTCTCTTCTAGCCTAGGTGGTTGCAAAAAGTAATACAAACACAAAACTCTGCTTTTGAATTTACTACTACTACAACTACTACTGCACAAGAAACAATAGTGACAAAGAGAGGTATATATATAAGAAGAGAGAGAGAGAGAAAGAAGGTCTCCTCAAAAGGCGTAGATTGGGTAATGTTCACTAGCCCAAAGCAGTTGGATATAAAATTTAGGCCTAGAGACAGCCAAATTTGTGTAAAATTAACATACAAATCCTAACCATGGGATTAAAAATAAAAGAATCAAAGAATATATGGAAGAGAAAGAAATGACCAACCCTTAACACATGAGAAGCATATTAGAACAACGCAATCATAATTAAGTTTAGGACAATGCAATGTTGTGTTTGACTGTTGGCCCGGTCTAACAACATCTTCTGAAATAAAAGTTGAAGAAAGTCCTCCCCTATAATTTATATGATATTTAATGAAACAAATACAAGGCACTATCTCAAACCTTCTTACACAAATGAGTAACAACATCATCTCTCCATTACATGGGGAAAAAAAAAATAGATCCAGCAGGGGTGGGCACGTATCCTTGCATTTAACAATTTTATTTTATTTTTTATAATAAATTACAAAAGTAAATTATGTCTATTCGTACACCAGCAGGGACTATCCTTACATTTAACATTTATAAAAGCTTTATAACATCAAGTTTACCATCATTCCAAATCCAGTCCAAAATGCAATTACACCAAAACATCTAAGGTGAGAAAATTGGTCTTCAGCAGGGTGGATTACTAAGATCAAGTAAAATAAAAGCCCATCAATATTCAGTGGAACTCTTAAAATAATTTTTAGTTGATTACTCTAAATCTAAAAGGCATGGACACAGGACACGACAAGTTATGAAAAATTAGAGGACAACAAGGTGGGAATACAACAATAAATTACTTATCTTTAAGAATAAAGTTTTCAAATAAAAAATAAATATCAATGTCTTTAAAAAGATATCTAAAACCAAAGATAATTCTTTTCCCCTCCCAACGAAGGATAGGCATACATGAGGACAAGCCAATGGTTTTGGAGTGTCATCCTTTTTAACCAAAATTCAAGAGTGATTAAATTGGTCTATAAAAGGACAGTAAAGAATGGCTTTCAAAGTACTAGTTTTGGATACAATATCAAGAAAAGATGCCTAAAAGATTTTGTATGTGACGGTGAAACCAATATGACATTTCAAATTCTCATAATTATAAAAAGAGAGAGCAAAGAGACAGACAAAAAGATACTTAAACATAAAGGAAAGTTAGGCAAACGATAAATTTGAGATTCCCAAATTCTAAAACCAGAATAAGGGGATGATGATGCAAACTAATTTTAACAACTCAATCTTAAAAAAGACAGACCCAATTTGAGTTTGAATTACAAGAAAAGAAAAAAAAAAAGAATTCATTTACTACAACAGAAAAAACAGAACATTAAAAAAAATAATAAAAAAAAACAAAAAAAAAAACTTCGAACTCAAAACTCAGATACAAACCTGGAGGCATATTTCACAGGTGGTGTTGCCCTTTTCGTTACACCACCTCTGTATACAATCCCTGTGTGCTAACTGAAAACAAGAAAACAAAAGAAAGATGAAATTTTGTCATGGAAAACAAATTGAAAAGCAAGATTAAATCACAAAAGTCTAAAGATGAATCTACGAAAATATATAAAAAATCTTACTTGACAGATTACTAAAATAGCCCTTGTAGATGTTATAGAATAGTATCAACACAGTGAGCACACAAAACAATGAGGGAAAATTTGGAAATCAGAAATTATAGTGTGAAAACCCTAAATGTGAGAAGAAGAGTCAGATCGATTAGTACACAGCAAATGAAGAATGTGAAACGACGGCATATTTTCGTAAGTAAGTACCTGGAGAAAACGATGGCATCGAGGCTGTTGATGATCCAAATGGCTCTGATGCTGCAACCACCGCTGCCACCATGGCGATCTGAGGATTAGAGAGAGATTTCGAGGTTGACAGAGTTGGTTCGGGGATGGAGAAGACCACCATAGTGGTGTTGTTGGTGATCGGAGTGAGAGAGAGTGACGGCTTCGGCCATGGTGAGGAGGATCGGGTTTGGGAGTCAAAGGGAGAGAGTGAGAGAGAAGGTGAGAGATTGGGTTTGATATCAGAGAGTAGGTCAGGGTTTTTTTTTTTTTTTTTTTTTAATTTATACCAAACCTGTAGCCGCGTTTAAACAAACGCAGCTCTAGACATGTATAAGCTGCGTTTAGCCAAACGCAGCTCTAAAAATGTTTAAGCTGCGTTTGTTAAATGCAGCTTCAGATATGTTGAAGCTGCGTTTAATTAAACGCAGCTCCATAAAAGTGTTTGAGCTGCGTTTGCTAAACGCAGTTCTAGGATATATTGAAAAAAAAAAAAAAAAAATTCCCCTGGATGGGTCTAAAGCTGCGTTTTTAAAAACGCAGCTTCAGTCCTATCCAGCTAAACGCAGCCTTAACATCACAAAACGCAGCTTCAGAGCGGGTCTATAGCTGTGTTTACTAAATGCAGCTATACGTCCAGTGATGGAGCTGCGTTTTTGTAAAACGCAGCTCAAACAGCACCCTGAAGCTGCGTTTTTGAAAAATGCAGCTCCAAAACGCAGCTCCAGAGCGCGTTTTTTGTAGTGAATGCTCATAAATCACATGGGTATCATTATTAAAACTTAGATAAAAATATAACCTCAAGCAAAAGTGTAAAACCCACCAAAAAGATTAGAAATTTTTATCTCAAAAAAAGGATGTGAAGGTGCTTATGGGTTTTTAAGGATTTTCCGGTGATATTGCCGAAAAATGATGGTGAGATGGTGGTTTGGAGTGAAGTCCGGTGGGAGTGTGGGAAATGTGTGTGTGTGTGTGTGTGTGTTTAAGTGAAGAGAAAAGAAAGAAAATGAAAGAAAGAAAAGAGATGTGAGGAGCCGGTCGAAGGGATAAGGGAATGAGTGAAAATGAGTGGTGGGGGATTGTTGGGTTAGGTGGGGCACGTGTGGTCCAATAAAATCTGACTTCTTTTTTGTTTTTTTTTTTGGGTCTGATTAACTGGGACTGGGACGTTACAAGTGTAGCATTAGTATGAATCGTTTCTTTGTTGACTTTGCCAAGTCCATGGTCAAGATGGGGAATATAAGTCCACTTACTGGGTCCCGTGGAGAGATACGCAAGAACTGCAGGAGAGTGAATTGATGATCAACTGTGCTGAACTGCTTCTCAATCTATATATGGTCAGTGTTGTAATGTTCATTATGACTTATTTTAAGTTTCTATTTGGTGTGGTTTTGTTTTTGTTGTTTGCATTACTAAAAATTAGTTTGTGGGATTTGTCTTTCTCAAAAAAAAAAAAAGTTTGAGGGATTTGTAATGTAAAGTATAATATATGGAGTTCTTTGTTTTATGGGAACAAATGTCAGATCTTTGGAGTAACCATGCTTTAGTTATGTTAAGAATATAAAGTGTGAGAAAGACTGAATAGTCTGTATATTGATGTGTATAATAATGTACAATAGAGAGCCTTATATAGGCTAGATATGTGTGCAGTACAAGTAAAAGGAGTAAACTACAAGTACAGTATACTGGGCTAAGCCCAATGGGCTAAACTAGTCTAAGCTATACACTAACATCCCCCCTCAAACTCGAGGTGGCAAGGAGGAAGCCAACTGGAGTTTGGATATAAGATCTCGAAGACGACCAGGCGGGTGAGTCTTGGTAAAGATATCAGCAGGCTGGTCAACAGAGGAGATGGAGAATAACTTGAGATTTCCTTTCTTAAGATGCTGGCGAGTGATGTGGCAATCGATCTCAATATGCTTAGTGCGTTCATGGAAGACATCATTATGAGCAATGTAGATAGCACTACGATTGTCACAATAAAGAGGAGTGGCAGTGGGCTGTGGAGCATCCATGTCAGCCAAGAGCCAGCGAAGCCAAACAAGCTCACAAGTGGTGTCGGCAAGGGCACGATACTCAGCCTCAGTACTGGAACGGGAAACCACATCCTGCTTTTTGCTGCGCCACGAGACCAGAGAAGTACCTAACAGGAAACATAAACCTGTGATAGAGCATCGATCAGTCGGATCACCTGCCCAGTCAGCATCTGAGTAAGCATGAAACTCGAGAGAAGATCGAGAGGAGTAATGCAGACCATGATAAAGTGTGCCTTTGACATATCGGAGAATCCGAAGAACAGCAGCATAGTGGACAGAACGCGGTGCATCCATGAACTTACTAACCATACCCACGGCATGTGAAATATCCGAACGAGTAACAGTGAGATAGATCAAACTGCCAACCAACTGACGATAGCGAGTAGCATCGGATATAGGTTCACCGTCGAAGGGTGTGAGCTTTGCATTGTATTCCAAAGGAGTGGAAACAGTCTTGTTATCAGTGACACCGGCTTTGGAGAGAAGATCAGAAGCATATTTAGCCTGGGAAAGATAATATCCATCAGAGGATGAGGTAACCTCAAGCCCAAGAAAATAGCTGAGAGTGCCCAGATCTTTCATCTCAAAATGCTGACTAAGGAAGTTCTGAAGAGAGCGGATACCTACAGAATCATCTCCAGTAATAATCATATCATCAACATAAAGAAGAATAAGAGTGATACCAGCAGAGGATCGTCGAACAAAGAGGGCAGTGTCATGAGGACTCGAAGTGAAACCCTGCTGAGCAACAACTGAGCTAAACTTTTCAAACCAAGCTCGAGGAGCCTGCTTGAGGCCATAAAGAGCACGGCGAAGGCGGCAAACTTGATTGCCTGAGTGTGGATAGCCAGGGGGTGGTTGCATGTACACTTCTTCATGGAGGTCTCCATTGAGGAAAGCATTCTTTACATCCATTTGATAAAGAGGCCAACGGCGAACAGCAGCCACAGCAATGAGACATCTAACAGATGTAAGACGAGCAACAGAAGCAAATGTTTCCTCATAGTCAATACCATACTCCTGAGTAAAGCCCTTGGCAACTAGGCGAGCCTTGTATCGTTCAACAGATCCATCAGCCTTGGTCTTGATCTTGTAAACCCACCTACAACCTACTACAGACTGACCAGGAGGCAAATCAACCATATCCCAAGTGTGATTTTTATGAAGGGCATCTAGTTCTTCATTCATAGCTTGCTGCCAAAGAGGGTCAGTATGAGCCTCACGATAGGTGTGAGGTTCATAGAGAGTGGCAAGTGCAAAAGAGCAATGATAATCAGTGAGATAAGGGGGAGGAATGCTTACCCAAGTGGAACGACGAAGCTCAAGACCAATAGGAGACTCAGGAGAGGGTGGTGCCACAGGATCTAAGACAGGCGGGTCATATGCCGGAGACAGAACCGGAGAGGAGTCGTTTGGAGAGGCAGTCGATGCTGAAGAATCCTCCACAAGTTCAGGATAGAGAGGAAGGAAAAGATCAGTAAAAATGGGAGACTCTGAGGAAGAAGATGTAGGAAACTGCTGAAGACTTGTGAAAGGACGATGTTCCCAAAACTCAACATGACGGGAGACACGAAGACGATGAGAAATGGGATCATAGCAGCGAAACCCTTTTTGAGACACACCATAACCAAGGAAACAACAGAGACGAGTACGAGGTTGGAGCTTTGTTCGTTCATGAGGAGGAAGAGAGACAAAGCAAGCACAACCAAAAACCCGAAGAGAGGAGTAGTCAGGAGTTTGACCATAGAGAAGCTCAAATGGTGATTTGTTGTGTGTAGTTGGTGAAGGAATACGATTAATGGTGTGCACATCAGTGAGTGCGGCCTCACCCCAAAAGCGCTCAGGAAGAGAGGCAGAAATGAGAAGGGTGCGGACAACATCAAGAATGTGACGATGTTTTCGTTCTGCACGACCATTTTGTTGAGAGGTGTAAGGACAAGACCGCTGAGGAAGAGTACCATGTCTGTCTAAAAAGGATAGGAAAGATTTATCATTATATTCTTGAGCATTATCTGAGCGAAAGACTTTAACGGTGCGATTGAACTGTGTTTCAATCATTTTATGAAATGTTTGGTAAATAGACACAAGTTCAGACCTATGGTGAAGCAGATAAATCCAAGTATAACGAGAAAAATCATCCACAAATATGACAAAATATTTAGATCCCCCCTCAGTGGGAACAGGTGCAGGACCCCAAATATCAGAATGTATAAGATCAAAAGGGGCAGAAGAAAAGGAGTCACTTTTATTAAAAGGCAATTTTGTTTGTTTGCCAAAATGACAGGAAGTACAATCAAATTTTTGAAACTGAACTGAACCTAAATGACCTTGAAAAGCTAATAATTGAAGACGAGATAAGGATGGATGACCAAGACGAGCATGCCATAGATCAGGTGAGGAGGTGGCAGTGGTAGCGGCTGCAGAAACAACTTGTGAAGGAATCTTCAAGTCATGAACCTCAAACATGCGACCAACCTTACGGCCTGTCCCAAGCACTTGACCCGTCCGGGGATCCTGCACATCCACACCATGATTAGTAAATAAAAGATCTACGCCTAATTCACAAAGTTGACCAACAGAAAGCAAATTGAAGGATAACTTTGGAATATGAAAAGTGTCACTAAGGGATAAACAAGGAGAAGAGATTGTTCCTTTATGACTAACAGGCATAGGAGTTCCATCAGCAGTGTAAATGGTGATTGGATGTTCTAAGGGTGCCTTATCAGAAAATTGGGATTCATCAGGAGTCATATGGTTACAACATGCAGTATCAAAAAACCAAGGTTGTTTACCTGAGGTGACAGAAAGGGCAGTGGAAGTGCGGGATAAAACCTGTTGAACAACTGCCTCAATATCAGCCGTAGTAAGTGAGGAAGCCAAAGATGGACCTGTAGGAACCGATGGATCTGAAGGACATACAGCAGTTGCCTGAGGAAGAGAAGCTTTATTCTGCTCTTGCACAAATTTCTGTAGCTTATGACAGACAGAGATGTCATGGCCTTTGGCACGGCAGAATTTGCAGTGAGTACCTTTGGAAGACTGAGAGGTGGGACGCCCGGAGTTTATTCACGGAGGAGCAGTGAATGCAACAATGGGAGGCTGTGGTGAGGGTGTAGCCAATACATGATCAGATGATGTCATGTGATAAGTAGGCCGACGATTCTCCTCAGAAATGAGCTCCTTTACTGCAGTATCAAGAGAAGGAGTAGGAGACCGGCTAAGTAGAGAAGCCCTAGTAGGCTCAAAATCCTCACGTAAACCCATCATAAAGTGCATAAATCTACGACGATCCCGATATTTGACAAAGAGCTCAATGTCCTTAGAACACACTAGTGGAGGATCTGCAGCAGAGAGTTGTTCCCACATAGTAGAAGTCTGAGAATAAAAATCAGAAATAGACTGACCTGTTTCTTGGCGCATTTGATAAAGTTTTGATTCAATGTGGAACTCCAAGCTTGAATCATTAGTGCAGTTATAATGATCGGCCAAAAATTTCCAAGCAGCCTCAGCAGTTTCAAGACGAGGAAGAAGATTATGAATGGAGGGAATAGAGGTATTGATAAACCAAGATAAGATCTTACTCTGAATACTCTCCCATTCCTCTAGACGTTCTTCATAATCATTTGTTGTAACAGCAGTCTTGGAAGACTCTTCAGCAGCTGTGGCTTTGGACTTAGGGTCTGGTACTGGCTTAGGAATTGAACCAGTCACATATCTCCACAGTTTACGACCCTTGAGAAAGACGGTCATATTCTGAGACCATGCATGATAGCTAGTAGGACCATCCAACATGATGGTGATAGGACGTATGATATCTCGTTCACTTTGTTGAGCCATAATGAAGAAAATGACCAAAAAGTGAGATTTAGATACCTCAAATGCAGAAACGGAGCCCAAAATCAGAATCTACGCGAAAAACTGAGCAAGACAGGTCCTGTTGAAAAATTTTGACTTGGTCAACGGTCAAGTCAAAGTCAACAGTCAACGGTCAGGTCTGGTCAAGTCAACGGATGACATGTGCTGACGTGGCAGTGTGACGTCACACTAGGGCTGACGTGGCAGTCCGTGAAACGAAGCTGGCGCGTGGAGCGCGTGCGGTGCATGGGAGGACGTCTGGTCTGGCGCGTGGGGAGCGTGAGTGAGAGTGATGGCGCGTGGCGGCGCGTGGAGCGCGTGCTCGTGAGGCAGAATCTTCAGGCGGCGCGTGGGGGCGCGTGTGAAGTGCTTTCTGGCCGTTCTTGGTTGGGTTTTGCTCGGAATTGTCTGTTCTATCACTCAATGCCTTTACTTTGACAGTTGGATGAGCAGAACAATAAGATCCGAGAGTTGCTGGGACTGTGGGCGTGACGGCGGTGACTCACTTCTGACAGTGGCTACTGGATGAAGGCGAGGGCAGCGGAAGAACGCCGGAGATGTCCACAAGAACCAGAAAGTCAGAGGAATGGCTCTGATACCATGTTAAGAATATAAAGTGTGAGAAAGACTGAATAGTCTGTATATTGATGTGTATAATAATGTACAATAGAGAGCCTTATATAGGCTAGATATGTGTGCAGTACAAGTAAAAGGAGTAAACTACAAGTACAGTATACTGGGCTAAGCCCAATGGGCTAAACTAGTCTAAGCTATACACTAACAAGTTAAAACTTAATTATCATTGTGATTCAAAGTCGGTCCCTTTAATTATCAGTTCAAATATCTACTTTTGCAAACCACCAAAGCATTTCATATATTTTGATTATTGGTAAGATATTCTAAAATTTGAATCCATGGAAAGCTAGTTTCAAGGTAGCAATACGTTTATATCTTATGCCTGGTCAAAGCAAAATGATTCAGGTGGTATTAGCTAGCGAGCAGACAAACTTTGTCAGGGTCGTTTATGTGTAAGATATTCTGATAACATCTCAAAATCAAATTCAGAAAGGTTCTCTATAATGGATTACTCAATGATTTTCAATTGGATAACTATACATATCAATCAAGGGAGCTCACAGCTCCAGTGCTGATAAGTAAAAGAAAGTTTCAGAAAGTATTTATCTTTGGACAATCTTTCCAACTTTGTCAAAATATTTGTATATTATGAGACTTTTGAAGATTAAAAGGTTGGGACTTGGGACTTGTAGTAAATGAAGTTTTTGGAACACTAATTAATTGGATTAATCTGATATATATTCTTATTTCTCACTAGTTACAATAGGATCCAGGCATGCAGTATTCTATATTTCTATTTGTGTATCTAGTGCAATGCATGGTCAATTTGATATATAGGGCACATTTTTCTTCATTATAAATTGTCTTTGTATAATAAATATTTAATTTAATATTTATTTATAGGACTTCCCAAAAAAAAAAAAAAAAGTCTGTGCACATGTAAATATGCCTATAACTAAATTAATGTCTTGGAATATTGTTACTGATACATGCCTTCAAATTCGGTCTACTTTGGTTCATTCAGTCCATTCTATCTATTTGGGTCCATGTTAGTCCATTTAGATCCACTTCGGTCCATTCTGTCCACGCAAGTTCTTCCGGTCCATTTTCGTCCACTTCAGTCTATTTCAATCTACTTAGGTTTATTCAGTCAATTTTGTCCACTTTGATCAATTTCGGTTCAAGATGACAAAAAGTAATATTATTATTTTTAATTGTTTAATTTAATTTAGGACATTATGCTGCCTGTTTGTTTTATCTCTCAAATTGTCTTATTTAGTGTGCGTTTGGCATTATTTAAAAAACCAGTTTTTTTTACTATTCAGCTTATTTTTGTTATTATTCATGAGTCTCATTGCACTTTTTGATACTATTTATAGACTTCACTATATTATTTCAGTTTCCTTTTAACTTTATCTACAGTACTTTTAGTAAAAAGTTTTTAGTTTCAGCTAAATAAGAGCTGTTCCCAAACAGACACTTAATTATATATGTACATCCACTATATATATAGTTGGTAAATTTGTAATATGATAAAATTAGTGGCCATGAACAACGAATTTGCTCAAGAAAATGGCATACGAATTGCATTTTCTGCCTTTCTTTTTTTAATTAACCTGCTGGAAGCACAGGTAATGAGTTAATGCCTTAAACGTCACATGTGGAGCTTATCATGGATCATTATAGATTTTTGATTTAATTAGTCGTTTTGGTGCCCTTATGAACATTGATCAACTTTATTTAGCTAGGTACAAGCTAATTTTTTAACACACACGCACACTCTCATATATATATATATATATAAATTGTCAAATTTTAATAGTTGTAAAAAAATTAAAATGGTAATTACAAATTACTCACTCGTAGTATAGCGTGTTTACACCTTTTTTAGGTATGATTTAAAAAGTTGCACTTTACCCCCTAATATTTATTAATCTTACTTTCATAACCTGCCTCATTTTTTGTTGTTTTTTAAACATATTATAGCCCATGTGACTCACAAATCAATTGTAAATTCATGTACTTGTAGAACAATCAAATTAAATAATATTGAGTTAGTCTATGATTAGTCTTGGGTTAGTCCAGGGTTCTCTAGCATATATGTAAACCCTAATTGGGTTCATTATAATTGAAGTGTTTAATATCAAATATGTAGCCGTCAATGGCTTTTTACTATGGACATAGGCCGTTAAGCTGATCCATATAAAACTTTTTATTCGCTCTCTTTTTCATGTTTCTGCTCACCACTCAATTAATTGCTCTTTTTTTCATGCTTCCGCTCATTACTCAATCACACAACAACTTTAACACTATTAAAGAAAATATTATATTCTAGTCACTTAGGCTAAATCAATCACCAGAAGTCTTGTTGAAAGCTATATTGGAAGCTTCGTCATTTTTTTCTATGACTTCGCTAATTCGTTGATTAAGATGGGAAAGAAGTATAAGTCCTCTTACTGCATCAAGTGGAGAAATACACTAAATTAATTTTGCTACTAGTTAATCTGAATTGTAAGGTCAATCAAGTCACAATGAGGAGATTTTTCTCTTCACTTCTATAATGCTCTTTCGGAGATATATGTGGGGGTGAAGTTCGAGTCAGAATCCCTCAACTTAGTAAGTACCAAGGAATATCCTAAGTTGGGTGACTTCCTTTAAGATGAGAGATAAGATATGGTTAAAGCATCAAAATTCAAAATCGACCTATGTAGCTATCAATTACCATAATACTTCCTATCAAAAAAAAAAAAAACCATAATGCTAATACCAACAAAAAATTTTTATTGAACATTCTTTATGCACGACTAACTAAATTGGTTGACTTCCTTTAAATAAGATGAGATAAGATATGTACCAAATTGACATTTTTTTTTTTTTTGTTGATATAATATAGACAGAAGACATAGGGGTTGGGGAAAGAGAGAATGAAAATACAAGACTTACAAATAGATTGACATATGTAGCTATCAATTACCGTAATATTAATACCAATTAAATTTTTTAGTGAACATTCTTAATGCACGCCTTACTAAATTGTGCGCCAAAGTGGTTGTACATAAAGAGCTTTATATTTTCCACAAGCACTAATGCTTCTGAGTGTGTTTTGATTTGATTGAAAAACTTGCAACAGAAGCTCACATTCTATCAATAATACCTGTTCAATCCACCATAGTATTCTTTCAATTAACTACAACTTTGCTAATATTTAAACGAATAATCTGTTAGGTTTACTTAACTATCAATTGAAGTGCATTTTTTTGAACTCAGGCAAACACTGGTTGCAGCTGCCATACATCACTATCACTTAAATTATTTTGTAATAAATTATACAATTGTCAATTCTCTCGTTTATAAATTAAGGAATAAATTACGTATTTAGTCCTTAACTTTTTATATTGTGTCTTCTGTGTCAATTAAGTTCTTAACATTATTTTGGTATTATGTAAAAATGATTTCTGCCGTTAAGTGATAAATAAAAAATACTGACGTAACTAACAGTCAAAATAAAATATTAATTTAATGCCGTATGACTGCCATGTCAGACATCACCTAACACTTAACTGTCCATCAAGACCTTATAAATCACATTATCTTATAAATCACATTATCAGTTGTGGGAGCCATTGAAGTAACCATGAAGAAGTCTAACAGCTTTTATGGTTATTCTTTGATTATGGCTTTCTTTATGTTGTTCATGGGTGCAAGGTCTCAGCTGACCCCATATTTTTATGAGAGAACTTGTCCAAATCTTCTCAATATTGTGAGGTATGAGGTGGAAAAAGCTTTCTTCAAGGAAATTCGTATGGCTGCCTCTTTGCTTCGGCTTCACTTTCATGATTGCTTTGTAAATGTGAGTTTGAGCATCAATTTTTTTGCCAACATTTCATTATGTCCATCAAAATTATTCTGTTATTTGTCTCTTTCATAACTTTTAATTGGTGTTTTACTCTTGTTGTGAACAAAGAATTTCTCGTAAATTTACTTTTGATCATGAGAAAAATGCTACTTGGTCATAAAAGGGCTGATAAGTATAATTAATGAAACTAATTATCCCAAGAATCAGCTGAGGACTTCGCATCTCAATTAATGCTTGTCAAATTAAGGAGAGATTTTTCATTTACAAAAGGGATTTTCAATTAGGATCCTCAAAATATTCCTTGGTACATTTGTTTATTTTTAAAGGTACTTTTTTGAATATGTGAGAAGTGGGAAGGCTTATGAAGCCCCTCTCAAAGTCTATTAACTTAATTATTTTTTCCTTTAAACTCTTATGAGGCAAAAGTCATGGCCTCATTGTATAATAAAAATAATAATAATATTTTCTTTGCCCTTTCTAGGGTTGTGATGGATCAATACTGTTGGATGTAAGTGATGGTGAGAAGGTTTCCTTTTCCAATTTAAACTCAGTTAGAGGATTTGAAGTTGTAGATGATATTAAAAGAGCTGTGGAATACGAATGTAGTGGTGTTGTATCTTGTGCTGATATACTAGCCATAGCTGCTCGAGATTCCGTCGTCATAGTAAGTTTTTTTCTTTATTACTATTATTACATATATTTGATCACTAGTAGAATAACATACAATTTGATATTTGATTTGGAGGCAACTTGATAAGGATATGAACCAGTCATTTATAAGGTTTATTTATTATTATTATATTTGATCACTAGTAGAATAATATACAATTTGATATTTGATTTGGAGGCAACTTGAGAAGGATGAACTAGCCATTTATAAGGTTTATTTATTTATTTTTATTATTATTATTATTATTATTATTATTATTATTATTATAATATTGTTGCATTTACATGCAAAACAACCATTCGAATCCCAGTTCTCACTGTATAGGGGCCAAGAGCTTCTCAGCTTAATTAGTAGCATTTTTGGCCTTTCCATGGCCTATGGGGAGGCTCAGGTTCAATTCTTTAGGCTACATCCTTCTATTTAATATAGTAAAAAAAGATTATCCATATGGGATGAGAGTTAGGTTTAAACCCTATACGGCTTAATTACCAAATTAACTAAATTATTCAATTCTTAACTGGGTAGTTAATTAATCAATATTCAAAGCACAATGCTCAATATTGATAAACACATTCAACAATATAAAGAATATACACCACAAATGCGCACACACAAAAATAGTTTATGTTCACGAAGTGAAAACCCAAATCAGAATGCTTTAGGATTAGGACCAACTCAACAAGTCCACCCAAAACTCCCCTGCAGGTTAACATCTCAAATTCTTTATGTATTAATTCTTTTTTCATAAAAATATATATGTAAATTAATAATACAATTTGGAAACAATTATATAATAAACTCTATAATTTAATATAATTTTTAAGTTACACTCTAAAGTATCTGCACAAATGTTTATAATATGGTTTTAAAATGTAATCATTTAATTATTTTATGAGTTTAACAAAACCCCATATAAGTTGTACTTGGAATTACTCTAATTACTAAAAATTAGCGCATGAGAATTATATATAAGCGGAATTTTGATTATAGAAAAATGAAAACATGGCTTATTAGTATATACACCTAAAAAATAATATAATATAATGGATATGCTATCTTTTTATGTATTTTCTAACATTAAAACGCAGCTTGGTATTTACATAAGTAGTGTATTATCGTTAAAATTGGTCTTAAGTATTATAAAATTTGTCTATCTATGCTTCCATATGTATGGAGATACACATTAATTATAAAATATATTGCCCTTCCTAAAGTTAAATTCTGGCCCACCACTGTTGCCTTAGACCTTCAAAGTTACTTGCTGCCGCAAACCAGGGACGGAACCAGGATTCATACCTAGGGGGGCCAAAGCTTAAAACCAAAAAAAAGTTTATAAAAATAAAAACTAACATCTATTTCATATTCAACAAAATACTACCTACAAAATAAGTATTTCTTAAACATTTCATATTATAAAACACATCAACAAAATATAACATACAAAATAAGTGTTTCTTATTTTGTATGCGATTTTTGTTTAGTCCATATTTATTTTTATTTATTTTGGTTTTGTAGTTAAAGGGGCATGAATTTTATTTATTTATTTATTTTCTTGTAGGTCAATATCTAAATATTTTAGAGGAGGAGAGACATATATATATATATATATATATATATATATATATATAAAAGGGCAAATTTTAATTTTTTTTATACTAGTTTTTTTTTTTTTTTTTTTTTTTTAATGGGGGGGTCCAATGGCCCCCCTCTTGCATAGTGTAGGTCCGTCCCTGCCGCAAACTGATATGCCCACTGCAAACTGAACCACAAAACTTCTAGTATAGAATATGCAAAAAGTCTAGTGACACAAAATAGTTGATATAACATAGTTAAAGTGGAGCCAATGATAGACTCAAGTGAAAATGATATTGTTCTAATAACGACAAACCATTTAAATAATGATAAAAACATTGTGTCCCTAATATTACTCACAGAATATATTATATTGACTGAACCTTTTTAAGTACAAACTAATTTAATTAGCATGTATGTTCTGTGATAATCTGCAGACTGGAGGACCAACGTGGAATGTTCTGTTGGGCAGAAGAGACGGATTTGTGTCAAGCAAAGCTGCAGCAAATATTTCAATTCCTTCTGCATTTGACTCACTGTATAATATCATTGCCAAGTTCAAAAAAGTAGGGCTCGATGTAACCGATGTGGTATCCTTATCAGGTACTTAAGTTTCGCATAAAGTATTCTAAAATTTGCTAACATAATACGTAATGTATTAACATGTTCTCACAACTAAAATCACCTTGATGACCTTAAATTAATAGTCTATGATATTTAAGGTTATTTCTCTTGTTTTTATTTGTAATCACACATCCTCTCTAGTATTCATGAGCCACGTTATATGATTAAATTTATTTTTTCAATTGATGCTTTGAGCGTTTTGGTTTTTGTATAGGTTCTCATACAATTGGACTAGCTAGGTGTGCTGCCTTCAACAATAGGTTGTTCAACTTCGAACAAACGGGTCGTCCAGATAGTTCTATGGATGAACATATGCTGTTCCAGTTGCAACTTTTGTGCCCAAACGTTAGTAGCTATAGTGCTGACTTAGACTCGAAGATCGGAAACTTGACAACACCCCTAGATCGAGACTCACCAATAGGTTTCCCAACTAATGATTTTGGCAACCATTACTTTCAGAACTTGCTCAATAGAAAGGCCCTACTTAGCTCCGACCAAGTTTTGTTGAATAGTTATGAAACTAAACGTTTGATTCAAGATTATAGCATTAGCACGGATCGTTTCTTTGATGACTTTGCCAAGTCCATGGTCAAGATGGGGAATATAAGTCCACCTCCTGGGTCCCGTGGACAGATACGCAAGAACTGCAGGAGAGTGAATTGATGATCAACTGTGCTGAACTTATCCAGGATTTGATGAAAATGAGAATAAGATATGTACTAAAATCTGCTTCTCAATCTATGGTCAGTGCCGTCATGTATATCATTATGACTTGTTTTAAGTTTCTATTGTGTGGTTTTGGTTCTGTTGTTTGCATTACTAGAAATAAGTTTGGGACATGTACAATGTAAAGTATAAAGTTCTCCATTGGTTTTAATGGGAACAAATGTAAGATCTGTGGAGTAACCATGCTATTGTTAAAACTTGATTATAATTGTGATCCAAAGTCATCCCTTTAATTATCACTTCAAATATCTACTTTTGTAAACTACAAAAGCATTTCATAAGATTTTGATTATTGGTAAGATATTCTAAATTGAATCAATGGAAAGTTAGTTTCAAGGTAGCAATACCTTTAGATCTTATGCCCATATAATCTCATGGTCAAAACATAAGTTATATAATACAGTTTTATGTCATCTATATCCTATCTAAAAGTCAAAGCCTAACATTTAATGTTGAACCACATCATTAGTCATGTCACTACTTTTTATTATTGATTGCAGTCTAATGCGGCCCAGTTCAGTCATTTCGGTCCAGTTCGGTACAGTTTGGTCCATTTGGTCCATATTGATCCATTTGGTCTATTTGGTCCAGTTTGGTCCATTCTGTCTATTTGGTTTAGTTCGGTCCATTCGGTCCAATTCTATCTATTTGGTTCAGTTTTGTCCACTTTGATCCATTGCGGTCCATTTTGGTCCATTCGGTAATTAAAAATGAGAAAAGATAGGTTTGGGTTGAGAGTAACTATTCTAAAGACATCTTTAATACTATTTGTTGTGCTATACCATCATAGCCCCAATAGTTGAGATTTGGAGGTGCGGCTTTTTCACTCCCATAAAGTAGAATTGATGCATTGCATTCTGTTTGTGTTTAAGAGAGAGAGAGAGAGAGAGAGAACATTAATGTATGTATGAAGCTTGTACTAATTTTATAACTATGAGATTTATATGGCCATGACTTGAAGTATAAATTCTGTTCATTGATATAGGGATTAAGATACTTTTTGGACTCTTGAATCATCAAATTCAATGATGTGTTCTTCAATAGTATGAATGGTCTTTTGATCCTTACTTTATCTCTTTCCATTAGGATGTGATGTCTCCAGACTTAAGTCCCCCTCCATTGGAATTGGAGAAAGGATGGTCAAAGAGGGAGAAGACATTAAGACGGCTCATTGTATAACATATAGTCGTGCCTTCAAGCTCATATAACTTCATCTATTTTAAAGGTGACGTGAATTTAATATAAAAAACAAAAGGATGCAAATTGCTATCCAAAAATGTCGAAAAGCATAAAAATTAATATATCTTTGATGATAGATAAGAGAACAACATTTAATGTTGACAAACTTGATGATACATAGTCATACCCTTGTAAACAAGAAGAAAAATTATTCCAAACAAAAAAATAAAGCACAAAACACCAAAGAACAAGGAGATATGGTAATGTAGTACTCTTAATGAATGCCATCCTCAAGGCGTGGGAGGAGCTAGATCAGCCTTAAGAGCTTCAATGGTGGTAGTATTGGTCTTGAAGGATTTAGCCAAGACAACATCGTCAATGCCAGTAGTGAACAAAGTGTTGGGAATTGAAACGGTTCCAGCATTTGCACTCCCAAATGCTGCAATCGCTGCAACAGGTATTTGTGCATCAGCATTGTATGGAAGTGCACAAGTCCCTTTGGGAACACAAAGATATCACCCGTTGGTAGTGTCTGAGTAAAGAGCTTATTGGTTGTATCGACAAACCCGACTTGAAGGGTACCTCCAACCACGAAAAGAAGCTCTAAAGCGCGAGGATGAATGTGGGGTGGGTTAGTTGTGCCAGCCGGGTATTCAAGGACAGCATAAGAAACACCCTGCCCATTGAGAGCAGAGAACTTAGCCAAGCTTACTTTCGAGACTTTGAGGGTTGTGGAAGGGCCTCCCTTAAAAAGGTCACGCAGGCCAGCGAATGTGAAGAAATTCTCATCAATGTTGGTGACATTTGGGGGGACTATAAAATCAGTGAGGATGTCTGGGTCTCCAGCCATTGCCAATTGGATGATGGCAAATGAAGAAATTAGTAGTGAGAAGAATTTCATGGTGAAAGTTTTAGAGGCCATGGAAGAGAGAAACTTGAGGTATATAGGAAAAAACTAATATAATACTTTGATAATAGTTTATTATGTGGTGCAATGAGGTTATTTGGATTTGATAGAAGGGCCAGTATTTTATAGGGTGTTGTTATGCGTATTTTCAATCCTTTTGCAGTCCTTATTGAAATCAACAGCTAGAGATGGAAACTATGAAGCCATTCTTGTTGTAGCTGCAGGCAGTTGTCTGGGTTTGTTGTTGGCTTGTACATGACACCCACAAAATACTAAACTTTTCTCATCTTTGATAATTGATAATACAATAGCTATGAACTACATGCTCTCTGCTACCCCTTGAAGCGATATTATTAGGGTGATATCTTTAAAATGAAGGCCCTAAATTTAGTGTTAAAATGAAAGTCAATAAATATCATAAATACTAAATTGTTCAAGCATTGATCATTTTCTTGTTGAATAAGCATATGTTTTTTCAAAAGCAACTTGGTAAACTTTTTTTTTTTCATATATAGTAAACGCTATAACTAATATTTTTTAAGCATTCACTAAAATATGCTAATAGTTTTTTTTTTTTTTTTCTTTTTTAATTTTATAATTCTATAGTTGTGAGATGGGAGATTTAAATCATGGATGTTTATGTTGAAAGTACGAGCTAGAGATTTCCCAAAAAGTCTTTAAACAAAAGGAATGAGCGCTTTGCTCTAAAGAAGATGCACGAGAGAAATTCACCAAATTAGGAACATAAAAAAGAATTAGCCAAGCAAAGGAATGAGCGCTTTGCTCTAACGAAGATGCACAAGAGAAATTCACCAAATTAGGGACATAAAAAAGAATCAGTCAAGCTACATGACTCTTAACAAATCTATGCTAATAATTAATACTAACTAAATTATATTGAAATTATTTTATTTGGATTAATTAGATTTAATTATTTTTGTTTGTGAATGTGGGGGTGAAAGGCTAGGGAGCCCATATCTATATATATGTTGGGCCCTTGGCCCAATCCGAGGAAGAATCCCTCCTCGGCTAGGCAAGGCCGAGGACAAAGGAAATGGTCTGCCATTAAGAGCAACACTCCGGACCATTCCATGGAAGAGGATAAGTACTAAGAAAGAACAGGACAAAGGAAGGCATGGAAATATCTAAGAAAAAACTGCTACTATCGCATTAAATGCTCTGCAACTAACTGAACCGTGCTTGTCAGCCTTTACAACCACTCCTAAAGACTTTAGGGAGGGGCTAATGGGACAGGTATCAGCACTATCAATCTAAATCTACATGTGGACGGTGGAAATGAAGGGAAGATAGTATAAAATAGAGGAGAAGGGAAAAAAGAAAGGGAGCTCAGAGTAACCTGGGTACCAGACTTGTAACAAAGCCTTAAGAGCAATATTTAAGAATCAACCTCCTCAGATAAAATCCGAGGACGTATTTCCCTAGTAAACTTTTGTTATCTTTCTTTCTTTATCATCAAAACCTATTGGTCGATCATCTAATTTGCAAAAGTCCAGGTTTCCAACCCATTCTCTACAAATTTATTGTTTGGAGCTTTTTTGAGCTTAAGTCCGTATCTCTGTTATGCTAGAAGCTCAAAATTATGACCTGACAGTGAACTTATAAAAATTTTATTCACCAACCATGTATTGTTAAAAATTTAATACTTTTTACTACAAAATGAACTATTTATATTATCAATAAATTACAAATAAATATTTGATATTTTGTGAGCTAATTTACAAATCTACATAATCTATATAATTCCAGGGCTATATAAGTATATTAAATATATTTATAGCATACCTATAAATATATAATAATATATATTTAAATTGAGCCTTCATGAACTTGTCATAGCTAAAAGTCAAAGCATAGTATTTAATATTACTACACTCCTATTGAGTCACATTATTAGCCACGTCACTATTTTTTCTTGATTTGTTCCTCTAATTTTTTTGATAATATTAAAAAAAAAAATAAGAGTAATGAATTGAAGAAAGAGCAATGAAGAAAAAGAAAAGTGTGGAAAGAGTTATTTCTAAATTAAAGTAGATGAATTTGTAAAGGAAAAGTATATATAAAGTTAAAACCTTCTGTGGGGGGAATAAAATTGAGAAACCCATGTCAATGTTTGCGTTGGGCCCAAGGCCCGATCCGAGGAAGGATCCTCCTCGGCCATAGGAAGGACCCTCCTCGGCCATAACTATAGCCGAGGACAAAGGAAGTGACTCGATCCTGATGATGACACCCCGGGTCATTCCACCGAACAGGAAAGGTACTAAAACGACAAAGAATGAAGGAAAGACTGTCATTACTACAATTAAGTACTCTGCACCTGACAGAGCCATGCTTTTCAGCCTTTACAACCACTCCCAACGACTTTGGGTATGGGCTGATGGCACAAGTATCAACCCTGCAAATCTCAACCTACACGTGGACATTCAAGGGAGAGTAGAAACTAGTATAAAAGGAGGAGAAGACAATCCAGGAGGAGGGGGACTCCCCCCGAAGCTCAAGAGCAGGAGTCACTCAAACTGCGCCAAAGAGAAAATCTCCTTGAGTAAGCTCAGTTCATCTCTGCGCAATCACCTTGACCGCTATGACTAGCAATTGCCCGCCCGCTAAGGCCTAGCTTTTCAGCCCACTCTCTACAAATTTATTGTGCGGGCCGTCAGCGTTTGAGTCCATTCCAATTTTGGGGCCCATACGATTTCAGTCCTTACACCTTCCAATATATTATTAGGAAAAAAACAAACGTCCAAGATAAATGTGTGAAGTCAATCGGTTAATGTATTTAATATTATCAAAAAACTATAGGAGCAAATCAATTAAAAAAAAATTGTGATGTGGCCGGTGATTTAGTCCATTCGGTCTAATTTGTTCTATTTGGTCCATTTTAGTCTAATGCAATCCATTCTATCCACTTTGGTCTAATTCAGTCCATTTGGTTCACGTCGATCCATTTTAGTCTAATTAAGTCTATTTCGGTCCAATTCAGCCCATTCAGTCTAATTCTATCCATTTCGTCCACTTTAGTCCAATTAGGTCCATTTGATATACTTTGGTCCACTTCAATCCATGTTGGTCTAATTTAGTCTATTTCAGTCTATTTTAGTCCAATTCAGCCAATTCGGACAACTTCTTTAAAGTAAAGAATTTTGAAGATCCAGTATTCTAGTATATGTAAGCAATCAAATCAAGCTATGTTAATTCTCTTATTTTCTCTTTCCTTCTCTACATCATTTTATTTTAACCCTTAGATTTAGTCTCAGTGATTTGCATGTTAGATTAGGTCATTTATTGGGGTTCAAGTGATAGTTCAATGGTAATAGTATTTTTTTTTATTCGAATCCCACTTCTTCCTCTCCCCGCCACTATCTATCTATCAAGATCATGCAATTCATTATTTATATCCAGTGAACATTCACTTCACTCAGTAGGTATATCCGTACCTTGTTATGCAATGATTTCAATCAAATGTTCAAGAGAGTCATGATCTATATCATTCTCATTTCACATGTCATGGCAACTTAGATGATGGTTCATCTATATGTTAAAACCTAGCTAGTACGTACTGAGTGTGCTTTTAGCAGGTCAAATGCAGTGAGTGTGTTATGTGTGACACATGGACTTCCATGTAAACATTTTGTAGCTTGGTCAGTTGTTCAATCAAAATGTCAAACCCCATATAACAACAATCAAATCAACAACTCTAATTGGATACTACGGAATATGCTAACTAAGATGAGACAAGTAAAATTAATTAGAGCATTAAAAACGATGGCCAAAATATTCAATAAATTGAAGGAAATAGAAAATAGAGTAGAAATGTAAAAGAGAGAGGGAGGACACTAGGATTACGTGATTCGGCCTAGTGGCCTATGTCCATGGTGTAAAATCTTAAACAGTTACACAAAGAAACTTTAATATATATGGTACGTATAGCCCTAAGTTGGGCAACTTGAACCAATGCATAATAAACCACTATAATAATATTATCTTTAACAAAACACAGCCATCCATCTAAGTTACCAGAATGCTAATACTGACAAAATTTAAATCTTAAACATTCTTAATGCACGCATAACTAAATCGTGCGCCCAAGTGGCAGCAAAAAGCTTTAGCCCTTCCACAAGCACTAATGCTTCTGAGTGTGTTCTGATTCATGAACTTGCATGAGAAGGTCATTTTCTATGCAATCAGATAACAGTGAATCCACTACTCTTTCAATAAAATTAATATAGTGTCGGAAATATTAAAACTACTAATATGTGAGGTTTATTTAAGTATCAAATTCAGAGCAGTATTGAATTCAGGCAGACACTATCTGCAGCAGCCATACATCATCAGCACTTACAACGTAACAACATATCAATTATATTATAACAGATTATAAACTTGCTAAGGCACACATTGTCTCGGCTATAAATTAAGCTTGCAAGATGTCGCATGCATCAGGGCCTTAACACTTAAATTACATTATTTTTTTGAGTATCTTTGCATCCCTCGACTACTTGTGTGGAAGCTATTGAAACAATCATGAAGAAGTCTGATAGCGTCTATGGTTATTCTTTGATTTTGGCTTTCTTTATGTTATTCCTTGCTGCAAGGTCTCAACTGATTACAGATTTTTATAAGACCTCATGTCCAAATCTCATGGCTATTGTGAGGAGAGAGGTTCAAAATGCTATCAAGATTGAAATGCGAATGGCTGCCTCTTTGCTTCGGCTTCACTTCCATGATTGCTTTGTGAATGTAAGTTTATGCATCAAATTTCCTTTATCAACATTTCTTTAATGTCCATCAAAACTATCCTGTTAGTTGTCTATTTCAAAACCTTAATAGGTGTTTTCAGCATACTTGTTTCATGACTCATGAGAAAGATACCCCTAGGTCATGAAGGGGTTTATAATTTTTAGGTATCGAAACTAATTATTCCGAGAGTTATTTGAAGAACTCAAAGAAACCCCTTAATTAATGCTTGTCAAATTAAGGAGTTTCTCATTTCCAAAAGGGAGTTCAACAAGGACACTCAAAGCATTTGTTGGTATTCTTGTTTATCCGAAAAGTACTTTCTCTTTTAAATATATCAGAAGTGGATATGCCTATGAGGCCACTTACCACATTTTTAACTTCCTTTTCTCTTTAACTTTTTGGGGCAACTTAATGGCCTCATTGTATCATAAATAATTAGTAAAATTTTCTCTGCCTTTAATGTATAGGGTTGTGATGCATCAATACTATTGGATGTAAGCGATGGTGAGAAGCTTGCCGGTCTCAACTTAAATTCAGTTAGAGGATTCGATGTTGTAGATAATATCAAAACCTCCGTGGAGAGTGCATGTCCTGGTGTTGTATCATGTGCTGATATAGTAGCCATAGCTGCAAGAGATTCAGTGCTCTTAGTAAGTTTAAATTTTTTTTTCCTGGTTGACATATATCTATGATCACTATTCACTAGTTCACTACTCACCAGTATACATACCAACTTCAGGTTCAGAAAAATTAAATGATGGTCATTTATAATTGCTATTATTATAGTATTAAAGAATAAATGTGGTCTGCCTTGATTAATTTGTTCAGGTATATATGTATTGTCGACCCTAAATTTTTTATGACCGATACAATTAGTTGTTATTGTTTTTGGTATATTATTGCAGCAACATGCTAAACAGCACATTAGAATCAGTAGAATAATATTAGAGAAATATTTAATGTTGGAGGAACTTCCAAGTACACGCAAAAGTCTTATGAAATCTGAGTTCAAAATTATCTTTCAACATTTATCATCATGTTTTGTAATGGTTTGCAGAGTGGAGGACCTACATGGAAGGTTCTGTTGGGCAGAAGAGATGCGCTAGTGGCAAATCAATCGGGAGCAAATACTGGGCTTCCTTCTCCATTTGACAACCTGGGTAATATCACTCTTAAGTTTGCAAATGTAGGCCACAATCTCAAAGATGTGGTGTCCTTATCAGGTACTTGTTACATAAATTAATATGCAAATATTGAAGAATGTTAAGCAAAAGTTCTCTCAAATTTACCCAACTAAAATAGCCTTCATAATTCCATCAAAAAAATATATATTTACTTCATAATCATAAGGGTAGTAATGTTTGATTTTGGTTTTTCAATTTTCAAACATTCAATTCTAGTCCATCAAAATTTTAAAATATAGTTCATCCATCTATTTTTCTATTTGCGTGACTACGGAATGTTAGAGCACTCATATTAAAGGACCCCATATTTAAAGGAACTAAAATTAAACAAAAATGCAAATAAAAATGGATGGAAAGCAATAAATAAATGGAAAAAATTATAAAGGGATCGGTCAAACTAAATTGTTACATTTTAAAATTTGAAAGAACAAAATCAAACATTTTAAAACAAGGGACCAAAATCAAACAAACTCCATACTTGAAGCACCAAAAATTCAGTTTACCCCAAGATTAATTAAAATTCTTATATGTTAGTCCCTGTTACAGTATTATAGCTAGCCATCAGAATTCATGAGATGGCACTAATTAATTCTTGGTTCATACAATTCTTTAATATACGACAAACCACTAATTAAATCATTAGATTCTTTGATTGATGCATTGTTTAGGCGGTCATACAATTGGACTATCTAGGTGCCTTCTCTTCAGCAATAGGTTGTTCAACTTCACCGGAACAGGCACTCCAGACAGTACTTTGGATACAAATATGTTGTCCGATTTGCAAAAGATATGCCCAGTGAATGGTGATGCAAACAAGACAACATTCCTGGATCGAAACTCAAATGATTTGTTTGACAACCACTACTTCCAGAACTTGCTCAATGGAAAGGGTCTTCTTAGTTCTGACCAAATTTTATTCTCTAGTGATGAGGCCAAAACGACAACCCAAAGTTTGGTCCAAAGTTACAGCACTAATTCTGATCTTTTCTTTGCGGACTTTGCTAATTCCATGATCAAGATGGGGAATATAAGTCCACTTACTGGGTCTAGTGGACAGATCAGAAAGAACTGTAGGGTTGTGAACTCATAAATTGTGCTGAAGATAACAAGGATTGGATGGGAAAAAAAAGGATTTGTACTAAAGTCTGCTACTCGTTGTATGGTCAGCGAAGTCATGTATCATAGTGACATATTTTAAGTCTCTATAGTGTGGTTTTATTGCTGGCTTTTTTCTAACTGGTTCTGATAGTTTTTAGACCCCTTAAACAATTGGATTAACCTAGGTAATTAGCCAAGTGATTACTTAGTCCAAATTAACAAATCTAGGTTATCACAATCAAACAATCATATCATGCATAACAGCGAAAATATAAATAAGACAATGATATGATCACCTAGGAAAACCAAACCGATAAAAAACCTGGGGAGGATTTGACCTAGCTATCCTCAAGGTAAACTTGAATTCACTATCTTGAAAGAATCGAAGTTCATACAATAAGACTTACAAGCCCCCACACTCGACTTCTTATTGCTACCAACCAGTAGAACTTACTGACACGACCACGTGTAAGCTCTGAATCCACGGACTCCTTCTTTCTTGGATTCACCACCAGATACAAGCACACCGGCTTGTGTTTTCTTTAAACTTCAATGGCAACAACTGAATTGATCATCAAGGTGTAGATAAATCTTCTCCTTGAAAACCCTAAGTTTGTGTAAAGGAAAGCTCCTCTAGATCTCACAAGAGATTTACACAAACCGCAAATATGAGCAACCCTAAAACGTGGCTAAGGTTTGCCTTTTATACTTAGGACAAATAAGAAACCCTAAAAACATTTTAAAACACTTAGGGCTGAGTTGGACGAATCTGCAGAAAAACATTCTGCCCGAGCTTCGATCGATCGAGCCTGTCCTTCGATCGATCGAGCCTGTCTTTCGATCGATCGAGCCAGGCCGAAAGGCACAATCCTTTCCTGCTTTAAACTCGATTCCAACTTTACATAGACGCACAACTTTGAGCTAGACTTAAATACTTCTAAACACATTATTTTGATCATGGTTTACCAACAATACAAATTAAAGTTCTAAATACATAAAATCCTAAACTTTAGAACCTAACAGGTTCTCCAGAATCCTGTAGCCAATGATTTTCCATTTGATAACTGCATAGAGAAACTGTGAAAGCTCACATCTTCGATCAGTTTTTATTTTTTTATGGCAGTGTGAAAGTTTTCATACAATTTATTGAAATTTAAAATTAATCAATTCGCATGCGCACAAATAATAAAATCTTGGTCTCGCACTTAGGGCATTTATTAATGGATTATTTTAAGAAAATTTTGATACTACTTTTATAGAAAATATAAAATTTATGGAAAAAAAAAATATATGTTTCCTAAAAAATTTTAAAAAATAAAAGGTTTTTTTTTTTTTAGAATGAAAAAAATAAAAGGTTGGCATTACAATAACGTGGTTCGGTTAACTCTATGCTTTAATGTTAAATACTTAAATCTACTATCAACCGCGTTCCAAATCTCAAAAACACCATATTCATAGATTCTCACAAGTACAAATCAAGTCAAATCCCAAAAATATTCACAAGACAAAAGCTATTTTCATTCTTCACTCTTCAGTCTCTTCCACACACAAATATATAGGGACTGCCCCCAAGGATACTTAGTTTCATACCAATGTGGGACTAACACTCTTAATGAGAATTAATATATCCTGTTGGAGGACAAAGATATTGATTATTGACGCTGATTGATCAACAATAGTCGTCAAAGTGCTTGAGAGAGAGAGATAGAGAGAGATTTGGCCAAGACTTAAGTATAATTTTAATGAGATATAGGGACTAAGATACTTTTTGGACCCTTGAATCATCAAATTCAATGATGTGTTCTTCAATAGTATGATGTTCTTTTGAACCTTAACTTTATCTCTTTCCATTGGGATGTGATGTCTCCAGACTCAAGTCCCCCTCCATTGGAATTGGAGAAAGGATGGTCGAAGAGGGAGAAGACGTTAAGCCGGCTCATTGTATAACATATAGTGGTGCCTTCAAGCTCGTATAACTTGATCTATTTTAAAGAGACGCGAATTTAAAAAAGAAAAATTGGATGCAAATTGCTATCCAACAATGTCGAAAAGCAGAAAATTAATATATCTTTGATGATAGATAAGAGAACAACATTTAATGTTAATAAACTTGATGATACATAGTCATACCCTTTTAAACAATAAGGAAAATTATTCCAAACAAAAAAAAAAAAGCACAAAACACCAAAGAACAAGGAGATATTGTAATGTTGTACTCTTAATGAATGCTATCCTCAAGGCATGGGAGGAGCAAGACCAGTCTTAAGAGCTTCTATGGTGGTAGTATTGGTCTTGAAGGATTTAGCCAAGACAACATCGTCAATGCCAGTAGTGAACAAAGTGTTGGGAATTGAAACGGTTCCAGCATTCGCACTCCCGAATGCTGCAATCGCTACAACAGGTATTTGTGCATCAGCATTGTACTGGAAATGCACAAGTCCCTTTGGGAACACAAAGATATCACCCGTTGGTAGTGTCTGAGTAAAGAGCTTGTTGGTTGTATCAACAAACCCGACTTGAAGGGTACCTTCAACCACGAAAAGAAGCTCAGAAGCGCGAGGATGAATGTAGGGTGGGCTAGTCGTGCCAGCCGGGTATCCAAGGACATCATTAGAAACACTCTGCCCATTGAGAGCAGAGAACTCAGCCAAGCTTACTTTCGAAACTTTGAGGGTTGTGGAAGGGCCTCCCTTGAAAAGGTCACGCAAGCCAGTGAATGTGAAGAAATTCCCATCAACGTTGGTGACATTTGGGAGGACTATAAAATCAGTGAGGATGTCTGGGTCTCCAGTCATTGCCATTTGGATGATGGCAAATGAAGAAATTTGAAGTGAGAAGAATTTCATGGTGAAAGTTTTAGAGGCCATGGAAGAGAGAAACTTGAGGTATATAGGAAAAAACTAATATGGTACTTTGATGATAGTTTATTATGTGGTGCAATGAGGTGATTTGGGTTTGATAGAGAAGGGCCAGTATTTATAGGGTGTTGTTATGCGTATGAAAGGAATAAAGGTAATCATATTTTCAATCCTTCTGCAGTCCTTATTGAAATCAACAGCTAGAGATGGAAACTATGAAGCCATTCTTGTTGTAGCTGCAGGCAGTTGTTTGGGTTTGTCGTTGGCTTGTACACGACACCCACAAAGTACTAAACTCTTCTTATCTTTGATAATTGATAATACAATAACTATGAACTACATGCTCTCTGCTACCCCATGAAGCGAGATTATTAGAGTGATATCTTTAAAATGAAGACTCTGAATTTAGTGTTAAAATGAAAGTCAATAAATATCATAAATACTAACTTGTTAAAACTAACATTATATGGTTAAACTTTGTTCATTTTCTTATTAAACAAGTATATGCTTTTTCAAAAGTAACTTGATAAACTTATTCTTTTTTCATACATAGTAAACACTATAACTAATCTTTTTTAAGCATTCACTAAAATATGCTAATAGTGTTTTTTTTTTCCTTCTTAATTTTATAATTCGATAGTTGGAAGAAGAGAGATTTAAACCATGGACATTTCTATTGAAAGTACGAGCTAGAGATTTCTCAAGAATTCTTTAAACAAAAGGACTAAATGCTTTGCTCTAGTGAAGACGCACAAGAGAAATTCACCTAATTAGGGACATCAGAAAGAGTCCGTCAAGCTACATGGCTCTTTACAAATCTATGCTAATAATTAATACTAACTAAATTATTTTGAAATTATTTTATTTGGATTAATTACATTTAATTATTTTTGTTTGTGAATTTATAAAAAGTTTATTCACCAACCATGTATTGTTAAAAATTTAATACTTTTTACTACAAAATGAACTATTTATATTATCTGTAAATTGCAAATAAATATTTGGTATTTTGTGAGCTAATTTACAAATCTACATAATCTATATAATTCAAGGGCTATATAAATATATTATTATATATTTATAGCATACCTATAACTGTGGGGGTGAAAGGCCAGGGAGCCCATATCTATGTATATGTTGGGCCAAGGGCCCAATCCGAGGAAAAACCCCTCCTCAGCTAGTCAAGGCCGAGGACAAAGGGAATGGTCTGCCATTAAGAGCAACACTCCAGACCATTCCATGGGAGAGAATAAGTATTAAGAAAGAAAATGACAAAGGAAGGCATGAAAATATCTAAAAGAAAGCTGCTACTATCACATTAAATGCTCTGCAACTAACTGACCGCACTTTTCAGCCTTTACAACCACTCCCAAAGACTTTAAGGAGGGGCTGATGGGACAAGTATCAGCACTATCAATCTAAATCTACACGTGGACGGTGGAAATGAAGGGGAGATAGTATAAAATAGAGGAGAAGGGAAAAAAGGAGGGGGATCTGGGTGCCAGACTTGTAACAAAGTCTTAAGAGCAATATTGAAGAATCAACCTCCTTTTATCCGAGGACGTCTTTCCCTAAAAACATTTGTTATCTTTCCTTCTTTATCACCAAAAACCTATTGGTTGATCGTCTAATTCGCAAAAGTCCAGGTTTCCAACCCATTCTTTACAAATTTATTGTTTGGAACTTTTTTGGGCCTAAGTCTGTATCTCTGTTATGCTAGAAGCCCAAAATTATGACCTTACAATAACTATATAATAATATATGTTTAAATTGAGTCTTATGCTTACAAGCATGAGCTTGTAATAGCTAAAAATAGAAGCGTGGTATTTAATGTTATTATACTCCTATTGAGTCACATCATCGGCTGGTCATGTCACTATTTTTTTTTATTCATTTGTTCCTCTTTTTTTTTTATAATATTAAAAAAAATTAAGAGTAATGAATTGAAGTAAGAGCAATGAAGAAAAAGAAAAGTGTGAAAAATAGTTATTTCTTAATTAAAATAGATGAATTTGTAAAGGAAAAGTACATATAAAATTAAAACCATCTAATATATTATTAGGAAAATAAAAAACATTCAAGATGAATGTGTGAAGTCAATCAGTTAATATATTTAATATTATCAAAAAACCTAGAGGAACAAATCAATTAAAAACAACTGTGACGTGGCCGATGATTTAGTCCATTCGGTCCATTTCAGTCTAATTTGATCCATTTTAGTCTAATACAGTCCATTTAGTCCACTTTGGTCTAATTTGGTCCATTTGGTTCACGTTGGTCCATTTTGGTCTAATTAAGTCTATTTCAGTCCAATTCAGCCCATTCGGTCTAAATCTATCTATTTGGTCCACTTTGGTCTAATCAGATCCATTTGGTATACTTCGGTCCACTTCAGTCCATGTCAGTCCAATTTAGCCAATTCGGTCCACTTCTTTAAAGAAAAGAATTCTGAAGATCTAGTGATCTAGTATATGTAAGCAATCAAGTCAAACTATGTTAATTCTCTTATTTTCTCTTTCCCTCTCTATATCATTTTATTTTAACCTTTAGATTTGGTCTCGAGAATTTGCATGTTAGATTAGGTCATTTATTGGGGTTCAAGTGATAGCCCAATGGTAGTAGTATTTTTCTTTGGTTTCAATCCCATTTCTCCCTCTCCTCACCACTATCTATCTATCAAGATCATGCAATTCATTATTTATATCCAGTGAACATTCACTTCACTCGGTAGGTATATCCGTACCTTGCTATGCAATGATTTTAATCAAATGTTCAAGAGTGATAGGCCAAAAACGAATTGACCCCTTGTGATAAATTAATTGATTAATTAGCTAAGTTTATTAATTAATCAAATTAACATGCAAAGCGCGTGGTAGCACAAACAAATCACCAATTAAACTAAGTGCAGCGGAAAATAAATTTGATTTGTTTACGAATGGGGAAAACCAACACGGCAAAAACCCCACCGGGTGATTTTAAGGTCACCACTCCCGAGAATCCACTATTATTAAAACAAACGGTTACAATTAAAGGAATCCCAGTACCTTTTACCAACCTACAGTTGAACCCTTACCCAATACCCAATTGGACTTGTTCTGTAGTGACAAACTCTTCTTATCAAAAAGATGCTTGGTCACAAAACCCTACGGTGTACAAACACAGCAACTTCTTCACAAGAACGATGAATTAGGGCAAATTCTGTCTTTGGTCACAATTTGCTTAAACAAACTTTGTTCAACACTTGTGCAGCTTGTGTCACTTGCAACGGCCCTTAAAATAATCCTTTTATATGTTTAGGGTTATTGTAAGGTTGAATTTATTCAACCATCTAATTGGCTTTATTCCGTGCCAAATTTGCTTGTAATTCAGCATTTAGTAACCCTGTATTTAGGTGGGTTTGATGTAAGGGTAGTGAGTGAGATAGAGTGAAGATTGCTCAAGAGTGTGCAAGAAAACAGAGACTCGCGGCTGGGACTCGCGGCTGACTCGCGGCTTCAAGCCGCCAGACGCAGCACACGTGCCAAGCATGCTAGAAGGTGAACAGTCATGCCAGCTGGAGCACTACAGGACAAAACAGGACAACTGGCCATACGGTTATCTCGCGACTGGATCTCGCGACTTAGTCAAGCCGCGAGGTCAAGCCGCGAGCCACCCCTGTTTTGTTAAACCTGACGTTTCACATTCCTCTCCCACTCTAGTATAAATACCCCTTTTACCCACGATTGAAAGAGAGCTTCCAGAGAGAATTTTGAGAGAGAAACCCTAAAGAAAAACAAGATTGATTCACCCACAATCTATACCTTAGAGTCTCTCCAAATTCCCCAACTCTCTTCCTCTCCATTGTCAAATCTTTGAGAGGCATTATACCAAACCTGGTTCTCACCATCATCATCACTGTGAGACAGTTGTTTGGATTTCTGGGAAGCAGTTAGGAAGGAACCAATCTTCATTGGTTGATGCTATGGTCTAGTAGCGGAATCCGGAAAGCTAGAAAAGAAAAAGGTTCGGCGCAACCTCGTTGGAGCAAGAAGCTTGGAGGGCTTAGATGCACTGGGTAGATTAGGCTTGGAGGGTCTATTGCTGTCCTTGTATCCCAACTGTATTTTCTAGTGGATTGTTTACCGCTTGGAGGGCGGCGGAGAGGTTTTACGCCGAGAGCTTCGGTTTCCTCTTCGATAACACATCGCGTGTTGTCTTTGTGTTTGCATCTTCCTTCCTCTCTATCTTTGCCTTTTTATTATCTGGTGTGGATTTTATTTTGTTATGGCTTAGATAGTTTTTAACCAATTTCATATTATAGCATATGTTAAGTTTCCGTACACTAGTTGTTTGACATATTGCTTGAATTGGTTAAGTTGTAATTTGGGAGTCTAAACGTTCAAAGGTGTTTTTACACGTTTTTGAACTTTCAGTTGTGAGAAAAGAAAACTCAAACACATAATCACGGATTAGAGTTAAAACAGAACTGAAAATCTGTTTTTCTTAAACCTCGACAGATAGCCATCTGTCGAGCAACTGTCGAGCAGCTGTCAAGCCACGGGGCTGGAATAGCTCTTCAAACTCGATAGATACTAGCTGTCGAGTTTTAATGAACTTGCACTTTTCAGCTTGAATCTTGGATAGACTTGCATGACTTCATCACTTGATCTTGAAACAAAGTTTCTTGAAGTATTAAACACATCCTAGATCCACCCAAATACAAATAAAATGCGTTTCGTCAAAGGATTAGCCAATTACATAAAATAGTGACATATGTTCCTAACAAGTGAATCACATATGTCCTAACAAAGAGAGTCATGATCTATATCATTCTCATTTCACATGTCATGGCAACTTAGGTGATGGTTCATCTAAATGTTAAAACCTAGCTAATACATACTAGGTGTGCTTTTAGCAGGCCAATTGCAGGAAGTGTGTTATGTATGACACATGGACTACCATGTAAACATTTTGTATCATGGTCAGTTGTTCAATCAAATTAAATGTCATACCCCATATAACAATAATCAGATCAACAACTCTAATTGGGTACTACGGAATATCCTAACTAAGGTTAATAAATTCCATCAAATAAGATAAGACAAGATATAATTAATTAAAGAATTAAAAATGACAGGCCAAAATGAAAACTATTAAATTGAAGGAAATAGAAAATAGAGTAGAGATGGAAAAGAGAGAGAGAACACTTAAGATTATGTGGTTTGGCCTAGTGGCCTATATTCATGGTGTAAAGCCTTAGACAATTACACAGAGAATCCGAATATGGTATATATAAGAGCTATAGGGTCTAGGATTAGCCCTAGACGGACTTAATTTATACTAAGTTGGGCATCTTGAACCAAGTGCACAATAAACCACTATAATAAAATTATCTTTAACAAAAACACAGCCATCCATCTCAGTTACCAGAATGCTAATACCGACAAAATTTAAATCTTAAACATTCTTAATGCACGCATAACTAAATCGTGCGCCCAAGTGGTAACAAAAAGCTTTAGCTCTTCCACAAGCACTAATGCTTCTGACTGTGTTTTGATTCATGAACTTGCATGAGAAGATCATTTTCTATGCAATCTGATAACAATGAATCCACTACTCTTTCAATAAACTATAGCGTCGGTAATATTAAAACTACTAATCTGTGAGGTTTATTTAAGTATCAAATTCAGAGCAGTATTGAATTCTGGCAGACACTATCTGCAGCAGCCATACATCATCAGCACTTATAAAGTAACAACATATCAATTATATTATAACAGATTATAAACTTGCTGAGGCACACACTGTCTCGGCTATAAATTAAGCTTGCAAGATGCTGCATGCTTCAAGGCCTTAACACTTGCATTACATTATTTTTTAGTTTCTTTGCAATATCCCTCAACTGCTTCTGTCGAAACTATTGAAATAATCATGAAGAAGTCTGATAGCTTCTACGGTTATTCTTTGTTTCTGGCTTTCTTTATGTTATTCCTTGCTGCAAGGTCTCAATTGACTACAGATTTTTATAAGGCATCGTGTCCAAGTCTTATCTCTATTGTGAGGAGAGAGGTTCAAAATGCTATCAAGATTGAAATGCGTATGGCTGCCTCTTTGCTTCGGCTTCACTTCCATGATTGCTTTGTGAATGTAAGTTTATGCATAAAATTTTCTTTATCAACATTTCATTAATGTCCTTCAAAATTATCCTGTTAGTTGTCTATTTCAATACCTTAATAGGTGTTTTTAGCATACTTGTTTCATGAGAAAGACACCCCTAGGTCACGAAAGGGTTTATAATTTTTAAGTATTGAAACTAATTATTCCAAGAATTAACTGAAGAACTCAATGAAAACCCCTTGATCAATGCTTGTAAAATTAAGGACTTTCTCATTTCCAAAAGGGAATCAACAAGAGGACACTCAAAGTATTCGTTGGTATTCTTGTTTATCCAAAAAGTACTTTCTCTTTTAAATATATCAGAAGTGGATATGCCTAGCAAGCCACTTACCATATTTTTAACTTCCTTTCCTCTTTAACTTTTTGGGGGCAACTTAATGGCCTCATTGTATCATAAATAATTAGTAAAATTTTCTCTGCTCTTAATGCATAGGGTTGCGATGCATCAATACTATTGGATACAAGCGATGGGGAGAAGTTTGCCTTTCCCAACTTAAATTCAGTTAGAGGATTTGACGTTGTGGATAATATCAAAAGCTCTGTGGAGAGTGCATGTCCTGGTGTTGTATCATGTGCTGATATAGTAGCCATAGCCGCCCGAGATTCAGTGCTCTTAGTAAGTTTAAATCTTTTTTTTTCCTAGTTGACATATGTATATATATATATATATGATCACTATTCACTAGTTCACTGCTCACCACTATACATAGACTAATATACAATTTGATTTTTGGAATCAATTTATAATTCAAAAGAATGAAATGATGGTCATTTATAATTGCTGTTATTATAGTGTTAAGAATACATGTGGTTGACCTTGATTAATTTGTAGAGATATATATTGTCGACCCTAAAATTTTTATGAGTAGCACTTATTTGCTATTGTTGTAGTATATTATTGCAGCAACATGCTAAACAGCACATTAGAATCAACAGAATAATATTAGAGAAATATTTGACGTTGAAGGAACTTCCAAGTACACACAAAAGTCTTATGAAATCTGAATTCAAAATTATCTTTCAACATTTATCATGTTCTGTAATGGTTTGCAGAGTGGAGGACCTACATGGAAGGTTCCGTTGGGCAGAAGAGATGCGCTAGTGGCAAATCAAGCGGGAGCAAATACTGGGCTTCCTTCTCCATTTGACAGCCTGGGTAATATCGCTCTTAAGTTTGCAAATTTAGGCCTCAATCTCACAGATGTGGTATCCTTATCAGGTACTTGTTACATAAATTACACTATAAATTTAACTAACATAATATGCAAATATTGAAGAATGTTAAGCAAAAGATCTCTCAAATTTACCCAACTAAAATTGCCTTGATAATTCCATATAAAAGAAATATTTCCTTCATAATCATAAGGGTAAAATGCATTTTTGATCCCTCAAACATGTTTGATTTTGGTTTTTTAATTTTTAAACATTCAATTCTCTAGTCGTTCAAAATTCTAAAATATAGTTCATTCATCTATTCTTCTATTTATGTGACTACGAAATGTTGGAACACCCCATATTAAAGGGACCCCATATTTATCGAACTAAAATTAAACAAAAATGCAAATAAGAAATGGATGGAAAGCAATAAATAAATGGAAAAAATTATGAAGGGAACGATCAAACTAAATTGTTATATTTTAAAATTTGAAAGACCAAAATCAAACAAACTCCATACTTGAAGTACCAAAAATTCAGTTTACCCTAAGTTCAATTTCTTATCAGTTACTCCCTGTTACAATATTATAGCTAGCCATCAGAATTCATGAGATGGCACTAATTCTTGGTTCATACAATTCTTTAATATGACATGACAAACCACTTACTAGAGGATTAGATTTTTCAATTGACGCATTGTATATTATTTGTATAGGAGGTCATACAATTGGACTATCTAGGTGTCTTCTCTTCAGCAATAGGCTGTTCAACTTCGCCGGAACAGGCAATCCAGACAGTACTTTGGATACGAATATGTTGTCCGATTTGCAAAATATATGCCCAGTGAATGGTGATGCAAACAAGGCAACATTCCTGGATCGAAACTCAAATGATTTGTTTGACAACCACTACTTTCAGAACTTGCTCAATGGAAAGGGTCTTCTTAGTTCTGACCAAATTTTATTCTCTAGTGATGAGGCCAAAACGACAACCCTAAGTTTGGTCCAAAGATACAGCACTAATAGTGGTCTTTTCTTTGCGGACTTTGCTAATTCAATGATCAAGATGGGGAATATAAGTCCACTTACTGGGTCCAGTGGACAGGTCAGAAAGAACTGTAGGGTTGTGAACTCATAAATTGTGCTGAACACAACAAGGACTTTAAGTCTCTATAGTGTGGTTTTATTGCTGGCTTTTTCTGATGGTTTTCTTGAATCCTGTAGCCAATGATTTTCTATTTGATAACCATACAGAGAAATTGTGAAAGCTCACATTTTCACAATTTATGGCAGAAAGATCTCATACAATTTATTGAAATTTAAAATTAACCAGAAATCGCATGCACACAAATAATAAAATCTTTAAAAAAAAAAAAATTAACATTACAATAAGGTTTGGTTAATTCTATGCTTACATCCATACAACTGCGGTGCAAATCTCAAAAGCACCACATATTCATAGATCCTCACAAATACAAATTAACTCAAATCCCCAAAATATTCAAAGGTCCTCTTACACTTACACACAAGACAAAGTCTTATCTTCTGACTACTGCACACACACAAAAGTATGGACTACCACCAAGCTTATTTAGTTTCATATCAATGTCGAACTAACACTCTTAATAAGAATAAATTAATATATCCACAATGATATTGGCGTTGATTGATCAACAACAGTCATCAAACCATGCCATATATTGGGTATTGGGTTGGTCGGTGAAGTCAGATTAGGCAATGGACCTCAAAGTGAATAAGATTTTCATGACCGGGTAGTCAAAGGCCATCAATTGGCAAGTTAGATCAAATCTAAGTTGTCAGAGCCCCTCAATCAACAGTTGCTAAGCCAGATCTATGATTCTCTCCCTCTACAATATAACTTAGAATTAAGCTTATGAGTCATACTATAAAACTTTGAAAGAGAATGGTTAAACATAGATTAAGACAAAACCAAAATATCAGAGAGAATCAATTTGGTTTTATACCAACGTGATCTATGGTGGGAATTATTTCTTACTTTAAAAATGAAAATATAGAGAAGCCCGTAGAGATGATCTGATCTAAGCTATTATGTATAAATGTACGTTTTTAGACCCCTTAAAATACAAGTTGTTTAACCTAGTTATTTAGCCAAGTGATTACTTAGATAAATTATTCAGATCAAGATTAACACAAGAAGATAATATCATGTAAATAATGCGGAAATATAAAGAACACACGATATGATAACTCTGGAAAACCAAACAGGTAAAAAACTTGGAGAGGATTTAACCTAACTATCCTCAAAGTAAAACAGGTTCACTATGAAAGAATTGAAGTTTGTACAATAGAACTTAGACCACTAACATTCTATTGCTACATCGAGTAGAAAACTTACTACCACGACCACGTGACAGCTCCGAGTCCATGAACTACTTCTTTTCTTGATCCACTGCAACCACAAGTACTCCCACTTGTGACCTTGAGACTCCACTCAAAGGTTTCAAATCTTCTTTAAATTCTTTATGCAGTAACTGAAGCAATCATCAAGTTCTTGACATGAATCTTGATCTTGATAACTCTAAATGTGTATGAAGGTAAACACCTCTAGATCTCACAAGAGATTTAACACACAACACATCAAAAGACTTCTAAAACGTAGTTAGGATTTTTTTCCTTTTATACTTGGAGTAAAACATAAAACCCTACACGTCATATGAGCTTGGGCTGAATTGAAAATTCTGCAAAGAAATAAATCTGCACGAGATTTGATTGATCGAGTCTGATTTTCGATCGATCGAGCTTTGCAGATTTAGTCCAATAAATTCTGCAATCACTCGATTCGAATTTTACAAATAAACACACTTTGAGCAGTCTAAACCTAGACTTTAATGTTTTGATCATGGTTTGTCAACACATTACAAATTGTAGTTCTAATATATTTAGTTCCTAAAGTCTTAGAACCTAACAACAAAGACTCAATTAGTTCATGGCTCAAAAACAAGAGCCCACATTTACATGCTGCAAACTAAATTGTGCTAGTTGGGACTCCATAAAGCTGGAATGTCAATCAATTCAAGCATGAATGGATAGATCTTCGCTTTGCTAATTATGTTTTTTTTACTGCTGTCTTGTATACGCAGATTATACAAATGAGGAATTTTTATTTTTTTATAATGGTAAGAGACGGTGTGACACCATGCTTTTGGTCAAGGGCATACACTCATGGTGACGGTGTGCTGAATTCTACCCCTTCTATTAGGAGATTGAAACCGTTGTCCTCACATTATTGCTTGGGGTTTTCTTGTTGTGAGATATAGGTGTATAGTTTGTGATAAATTACCGATTGTCTCAAATTGAAAAATATTTATTAATATCATAAAAAATTACTTGATATTCGATTAACATAAAAAGTTGTACATAATGTAAATGTAAGTTGTAATTTTTTTTTTTTTTTTGTGTTGTCTCAATTTATTTTTTCAACCCTAGCATTAGAGCTAATATAATCATTGTTATGCTTAAACTACTTCATAAATTAAGTTAACTATAAATATATATTTCAAACAAGTAAAAATAAATAAATAAAAATAATCAATAAATGGTTATTAATATCTGAAGTTAAAAGATTAAAATTAATATAAGATATTTCAAAAAATATTTGAATACCTATCAACAAAATGAAAAAATAAATTAACTTAGAAATATTAACCATATGATCATATTCTTAAAAAAATTTAAATGTTTTTTGCATACTTTGATTTTTTTAAAGATGTTGTATGATGTTTTTATTTTGAATTAATTTAAAAGCATCAATATTTGCTTTTTCTATCTTATATATCATTTCTAAGTATCAAATGATTAGTTGATTGCAAATGACCCATAATATATATAGCATTGTGAATGATTTTTTTCTAAATAAAATAAAATAGAAAATTCAACACGCTGATGAGGAGATATTGCTGTAATATCAAAGGGTTAGTTGATTGAAAATAATCTTAAAAAGTATATGGCATTAATTTGTAAAAGTTTTTATTTTTATTTTTAAAAAGAATAAACATCATACAAAATTTGGAGCCAAGGGGGGAGCATTTTTTTTTAAAGAACCTAGGGGGACCTTGGGTGGGTGGAGTTAGGGGGGAAATTGTCCCCCCAGGCTCTTCCCATGCTCAACGCTATCATATGTTCTGGAAAATGGTGTTGCTTAATTTCCTTTGGTCAACACTGTTGCCATCCTTAGGCAATCATTTGTCGTTGTCGACTACTACTACAAGCTTCTGTCTTAGCTTGCGTATGTCATCCCTCTGCCATTGTTCCTCCGTCAATATTCCTCAAGGTATCGATGTAGTATCTTCTAGCCATAATAATCTCTTTTTGGCCATTGGTGAAATTATTCTCCAATCCCATGTAGATGTCTTTCGACCTTCATCCATCACCGAACATCGTCATTTTTGCTACGTTATTCTAGCATTTTTGGCATTTAATTCCATGTCGTGTTTAGTCCATTCTACATTTGATAGAGTACTCTTTCATATCATGGTTTCCTTTACAAGCTTACATTCTAAACTCTAGACATCCTCAAACTTCTACCTTGAGTTTGAAGGGAGATGTTAATAAATATTATGACCCAATATATGGGTTTAAGCTTATTATAGGCTCTTGTACATGTAAAGCAAGCATCAAAGTAATTTTAGCCCTAGTTGTAGCGTAAGTACTACAACCTTAGGTATGGGCAGAGAGAAGAGGGCCAAGGGTGGGTCGTCCCTCATCTCCCAGTGAAGTTTTGAAAACCCTCCCCAACTCACAATTTTTTTTTAATTAAAAAAAAATTATATATGAATTTTAGCTAATGTCCCCCTTATAAAATTTTAAAAAATTGCAGTACATTTTTTTTTAAAATATGACTTAAATCTTTTTTTTTTTCCAGTTATGTGTGACACATTGACTACCATGTAAACATTTTGTATCATGGTCTTTTTTTTTTCTTTCTGTATGAAGGTCATTTGTTCAATCAAAATGTCAAACCCCGGATAACAACAATCAAATCATGATCAGCAACTCTACTTAGGTACCAAGGAATACCCTAAGTTTAATAAATTACATTAAATAAGATGAGACAAGCAGATATGGTTAAAGCATTAAAAATCAAAGGGAAAAAAATGAAAAAATAGCCATCAATCTAAGTTAGAAGAGTGCAAATACCAACAAAATTTAAATCATAAACATTCTTAATGCACGCACATCTAAATCGTGCGCCGAAGTGGTGGCAAAAAGTTTGAGCTCTTCCACAAGCACTAATGCTTCTGAGTGTGTTTTGATTCATGAACTCGCATGAGTAGGTCATTTTCTATGCAATCTGATAACTATGAACCCACTACTCTTTCAATTAACTATCATGTCGGTAATATTAAAACTACGTACTAATCTCTTAGGTTTATTTAAGTATCAATTTCAGCGCAGTCTTGAATCCAGGCAGACATTATCTGCAGCAGCCATACATCATCAGCACTTATAAAGTAACAACATATCAATTATATTATAATAGATTATAAAATTGCTAATTCTCTCATTCACTCAGCTATAAATTAAGCCTGAAAGATATTGCATGCCTCAAAGCCTTGACACTTACATTACATTATCTTTCCGAGTTCTTAATTTGCATCCCTTAACTACTTGTGTGGAAGCTACTAAAATAACCATGAAGAAGTTTAATATCTTCTATGGTTATTCTTTGATTCTGGCTTTCTTTATGTTGTTCCTTGCTGCAAGGTCTCAACTGATTACAGATTTTTATAGCAAATCATGTCCAAATCTTCTCACTATTGTGAGGACACAGGTGCAAAATGCTATTAAGGTTGAAACGCGTATGGCTGCCTCTTTGCTTCGGCTTCACTTCCATGATTGCTTTGTGAATGTAAGTTCAAGCATCAATTTTTTTTTTTTTTCTTTTTATCTGCACTTAACGGCCATCAAATTTAATTGTTCTGTCATTTATCTGTATTTCTTGACTTTTAAAGGTGTTTTTACCATAGTTTGCTTGTTTCATGAGAAAGATAACCCTAGGTCATGAAAGGGTTTATAATTTTTAAGTAATGAGACTAATTTATTCTATGAAAAGCTGAAGAATTCAATGAAACCCCTCGATTAATGCTTGTCAAATTAGGGAGTTTTTCATTTCCAAAAAGGATATCAACAAGGACACTCAAAGTATTCCTTGTTACTCTTTTTTATCCCTAGAGTACTTTCTTTTGAATATATTAGAAGTGAATATGCCTATGAAGCCACTCTTCATATTTTTATCTTCCTTTTGTGTTTAAATTAAGGGCCTCGTTGTTGTATCACAAATAATTAGTAAAACTTTCTTTGCTCTTAATGCATAGGGTTGCGATGGATCAATACTATTGGATGGAAGCGATGGTGAGAAGTTTGCCCTTCCCAACTTAAACTCAGTTAGAGGATTTGAAGTTGTGGATAATATCAAAAGCTCTGTTGAGAGTGCATGCCCCGGTGTTGTATCATGTGCTGATCTACTTGCTATAGCTGCCCGAGATTCTGTGCTCTTAGTAAGTTTACATCCTTTTTAATTTACTCTAGTTGACATGTATATATGATCACTATTCACTAGTAGAATAATATATACAATTTAATTTTTGGTAACAACTTTAGATTAAAGATAATGAAATAGAGGTCATTTATAAGTTTCACTCATTTTTTTAAGGATTATAGAGTTAAGAATATACATAGCCAACTCTAATTACTTTGTTAAGGTATCCTTGGCTGTCCCCAAAATTTTATGACTAAGACTTAGTTGTCATTGTCATTGTATATAGTTGCATTTACATGCTAAACAGCTAATTAGAATCAGTAAAATGACATTAGGGAATATTTAATGTTGAAGGAACTTCAAGTATACACTAAATTACCTCACAAAACAGCAAGTCTTATGAAATCTGAATTCAAAATTATCTTTCAACATTTATCATGTTTTGTAATGGCTTGCAGAGTGGAGGACCTACATGGAAGGTTCTGTTGGGCAGAAGAGATGCGCTAGTGGCAAATCAATCGGGAGCAAATACTTCGCTTCCTTCTCCATTTGACAACCTGGGTAATATCACTCTTAAGTTTGCAAATGTAGGTCTCAATGTCACAGACGTGGTGTCCTTATCAGGTACTTAAATTTTGCATAAATTACCCTATCAATTTAACTAACATAACATGCCATTGAAGCATGTTTAGCAAAAGTTCTCTCAAATTCGCCAAACTAAAATTGCCTTTATAAATATAAGGGCAAAATGTCATTTTTTAATTTATCCCTCAAATATGGGGTATGCATTGCTCGGTTTTAGTTTCTTAATTTTGAAATGTTTAATTTTGATCCTTCAAAATTTTAAAATATAACAATTAAGTCATTGCACCTATTTTTCTATTTAGGTGACTAGTGGAACGTTAGAGCACCCCATAATAAGGGATCCCTATATTTAAGGAACTAAAAAACCAACCTTTAGAGGACTAAAATTGAACGAAAATCAAGAAATGAATGGAAAGCAATAAATAAACGAAAAATAGACAAAGGGGTCAAAACTAAATGGTTACATTTTAGTGGGTTCCAGTTAGTTCAATTGATAAAATCTCTGATAATTGAATAAAAGATTTAAGACTCAATCCCTGCCTACACCAAAAATTAATTGATATCTTGATCTGATGATAAAAAGCTATTATCAAGAGCGGACGTCATAAGTTGAAACTCTTTAAAAAAAATTGTTACATTTTAAAGTTTGGAAGACCAAAATCAAATATTTTAAAATGATGGACCAAAATCAAACAAAGTCCATATTAAGGGAGCAAAAATACAGTTTACCCTACCTTTAATTATTATTTTTATTTTCAAAATTTTTATATGTTACTCTCTCTTATAAATTATAATATCAAAATTTTCCTAAAATTGTTTATTTATAAAAACTTTGAAAACATCTATTAACCAGACCCTTCTTTAATATGGCCAACCGCTTATAATTTGTAATCACACGTATACATATTCCCTCTAACATTCATTTACCGTTTTTAGATGTTTATATTTTTCAATCGATGCATTGTATAGGAGGTCATACGATTGGACAAGCTAGGTGTGCCGTCTTCAGCAATAGGTTGTATAACTTCTCGGGGCCAGGCATTCCGGACAGTACTTTGGAGACAAATATGTTGTCTGATTTGCAAAATTTATGCCCAGTGAATGGTGATGGGAACAAGACAACATTCCTGGATCGAAACTCAACTGATTTGTTTGACAACCACTACTTTCAGAACTTGCTTAATCAAAAGGGCCTTCTTGGTTCTGACCAAATTTTATTCTCTAGTGATGAGGCCAAAACCACAACCCAAAGTTTGGTACAAAGTTACAGCACTAATCCTAATCGTTTCTTTGCTGACTTTCTTAATTCCATGATCAAGATGGGAAATATAAGTCCACTTACCGGGTCCAATGGAGAGATCAGAAAGAACTGTAGGGTTGTGAACTCATAAACTGTGCTGAACACAAGAAGGATTTAATGGAGGAAAAAACAATATATATATATATATATATATATATATATACACATATGTGTATGTGAACACTAAAGTCTGCTACTCGGTATATGGTCAGTGTAGTCATGTATCATTGGGCCTTGTTTTAAGTCTCTATAGTGTGGTTTTATTGCTGTTTTTTTCATTACTATAGTTCGAAATGTATCTTAAATCATTTGGGATATGTAATGCAAAATAGAATGAAGGCTTGAAAATCAATTTATAACCGGTGTCTATAATCCATAGTAGCCAATGATTTTCCATTTAATAACTATACAGAGAAATCGTAACAGCTCACATCTTCAGTTTTTATGGCAGCAAAAGTTCCCATTCCAAATATCATTGAAATTTAAAATTAAGATAAATCGCATTCACACCAACAGTAATTTTTTTTTTTTTTTTTTTTTTTTTAAGTTGATGTGTGAATATACGTAGTTTGGCTAATTCGATGCTTACATATAACATTCAACCGCATTCATAAACCTCACATATATAAAATAATTCAGTTAGTCCCCAAAATAAAGTCTACTGCCTTCTAAAGTAAATCCCCAAAATAGTCAAAGGCCATCAATTGGCAAGTTTAGTCAAATCTAAGGTTGTGAAGCCCATCAATTGACAATCATGCATGCACAAAGCAAAATTTATGACTCTCTCCTTTACAATGCCAATGTCATGAGCGGGATTTGGAGGATGCCCTAGGTGGTGGTGGATTCACCATGAATAGTGGTTTGAACACCAATATATATATATATATATATATATATATATATGTGTGTGTGTGTGTAGAGATATTCAATTATACTATTTACAACGGAATTAAGCTCATGAATTATACTATAAAAACTTTGGGAGTGAGTGATTAAACATAGATTAAGACACAAAACAACAATATCAAAGAATCAATTTGGATTTATGCCTCTGTATGTGATCAATGGTGGAAGTTATCTTCTTACTTAGATATTTAATAAAAAAATATATAAAAGCCCATATAAATCTTCATCTGGTTTTTATTAACCTAGAGAAAGTATATGATATGGGAAACTTGGAGAAATTATATGTGAGTTTTAGAAAAGAAAGGGATTCATCTAGAATATATTAAGTAAGGATATGTATAATAGAGCTGTAACCAGTGTGAGAACAAGTGGAGGAATCATAAGTGAGTTTCCTATAACAAAAGAATTACATCAAGAACCAACATTAAATTCATATCCCTTTGTATTTGTGATGAATGAAATCACTAAATTGATTCAAGATAATGTCCCTTGGTATTTGCTTTTTGTAGATGCTATAAGTTTAGTGGATGAAACTAGACATAGACTTAAAGTCAAGTTAGAAAATAGGAAAATTTCCTTAGAGTCTAACCGTTTTAGGACTAAAACATAGTAAATAGAATATAAGTTTAGTCAAAGTAAAAACAAAAATGAATGAGTTACAAGACTTAATAGTCAAAGGATACCAAAGTGAAACAGTTTCTGATATTGTGATAAACAATTCATAAAGATAATGAGATTAAAGAGGGTGTAAATCATTGGATAAGAGTAATGGTCCTATGGATGCAGTGGAATATCTATTAAGACTTCTATAAGATCAGCTAAGCTCTATGGAACATATTGTTAAGATGGATAAGTAAAAATAAGGAAATATAGAATTTGAAATAAGGAAATTTTGTTAAAAATAAGCATAGTCCATATTGATAAAACAAATGAGGGATATTCACTTGAAATGATCTCATCATGTGCAAATGAGAGAAATTAAAATACTAGGTGAGAAGAGTAAGTTGATTCAAATCAAGTGAATTAGAAGAAAAAGAAGATAGAGGAAGATCAAAAATAACATTAGTAGAAATTTGTATAAATTGAAATTTAGTTTAAAATGTGATAGAGTATAACTTTGGATAAAATTGAATGACAAAAAAAATACATGCGGCCAACTCTAATTCAATATGAGAAATCTCAAGACCAATTCCAAACGAAACCTTGAAAATTTTTGTGGGTTCAAAACAAGTGCTAACCTATGGCGGATAGGAACTAATTAGGTCATCCATATTTTACTACATATCCTTACTTCACATCAATGTAGAATTCTGAAATGAATAAAGGAACATTTAAATTTATCCCTTCATGGGCTAGACTTAATAAGGACTAAATTAAATAACATAGTGAAGAATGATTAACTTTTTTGTTTTTTTTGGGGGGGGGGGGGGGGGGGGGGGGGGGGGGAGAGGGAGGGGAGGGGAGTTTAGATATTCATATTTCATAAAATTGTGTTAACCTAATATTTAGGTACCAAATAAGTAATCAATTCGTTGTCCAAATGTTTATATGATATGAGGTATTTTGAAAATTAGAGCAATTGCATCCGTGGATGTAAAATACAAAAATGCAAAAATTTACTCAATATAGCAAAAATAGACACGCATCAGAGCTTGCAAAGGTTTGTAAATATCCAAACTTGCTACAGTAACCGTGTATATATACACGGTTATTGTAGCTTTGTATTTTATTTTTTCAATAGTTTTTTCTCTCTTCTCCACTTGACTCTCTTCCATCTCTATCTCTTCTATACAAATCATCAAACAAATCCTAGATCTAGATCTTAACTCATCAACCCAAATGGTTTTCTTAAATCCAAATCTCCAACTCATCAAACCCATTTACAAAACCATATCATCAAACCCATATACAAATATATGTGAATCATCAAAGAAGAAGAAGAAGAAGAAGAAACGGTCAAGAGGAAGAAGAAGAAACAGCGGCTATAGCAGTACTAGGAAAAATAAATAAATAAAAAACAATGACAGCAACAACAGAAGAATAAGTAGTGGCAACAACAGTAGTAGATGAAGGAAATGGAGGTCCAACCATGGAGGTTCGCCTTTATGGTGGTCATATGAGCTTCAGCCATGACCATGGAGGTCCAACCATGGAAGTTTTGTGGTGGTCAGAAGAGGAGAGCTGAGAGATGAAAGAGAACGTTTGAGAGATGAGAGAGAATGTGAGAAGAAGTAAAGGCAAAGGTAAAAATAATAATAATAATAATAATAATAAATGAATAAAAACGATTATTTAAATAAAAATGGTTTATAAAAGATAGTCGTGTTTTGTAAAAGTGACCGTGTAAATTTTTTTTTTTTTTTTAAAAAGATTCTTATACTAAATAGATAGGAAATTTTATACATATCGATGCTAATGCTATTGGAATTATGTATATTAACAGGAATTTGGACCATCATTAATCTTGAAAAGATAAAAAAAAAAAAATGTGAACGATCTATAAAAATCAAGGGTTATGCTAACGAGTGCCTTTAAGGCACTTGTTAATAATCCATTTTAGGAAAGTTTTGACATCATTTTTATGGGAAATGAAAAAAGCTGTCAAAACATTAATCATTTTTTTTTCTTTTCCCATAAAAACTTTCTTTAACTGGATTCTTAACCAGTGCCTTAAGGGCACTCGTTATCATTTTCCAAAAATCAAAGCAAACAATAATTAATTTGTTTCTAGAAAAAATCAAAGTAGAACAGCGTAATTGTCATAGAAAAGGGCTTCAATATAGCCAACAGGAGTCGGTACAAAAGCATTAATGATTCCCCATAATCTTCCGTATTTGGAACACGTACAATCACATGTTCCTTACATCTGCGAGTGAACATTCATAGTGTGAAATCACTTGATTCCCTACAACTTGAGGCTTGTTGAAACTTCAAATAAAAAGTTCATCAGCCGTCAATTGTATACCAAGAACCTTTTTTTCTTCTTCTTTTTTTATTAAAAAAAAAAAATTTAATGTTGGTACTACGAATTGATGTTTTTGTTTGAACCTCTCAAAAATAATATATGTGTGACTCAAAATTTCAAATGTAATTATATAAATCAGGTCCATACAAGGGAGACAAATAATTTAATAATTCTGCTGCTTTGACCAAGGTGAAAGTTCAACGCCTGTCCTTGAAATTTTGGAAATACTAGTCATAAATCCATACAATACATAGGAAAATTTAACAAATTATATGATTTTTTTAATAAATTAATATGAAACTTGATAATTATAAATTTATAGTAGTTATTACTAGGATTTTTTTCTCCATTATTTATTATGATTGTTTATATGACAAAATTTTAATGAAGTGTGTAAATATATAAGGTTTTATAAAGAAATATTACAGAATTTAAAGTCAACTTAAAAAATATATATTAGAATAACGATTTGAAAAAAATGTGGGTTTTCATAAATTTGTCATACTATTATAAATATTATTATTGATTATAAATTTGTAATTTTAAGGTTTTGATTTTTTCTAATAACATAGGATTATGGTAGAGAGTTTTGCTTCCAGTCCGCTAGCTTGGACCCAATAACTTGTTGTATTAACACTTGTATTGTATATATTGTACTTGTACTTCTTTATCACCTAATAACTATATGAAGGTCTGGATTCTTAAAAAAAAAAATCTATATGAAGGGCCTATATATAGACCCTATACAACTATTTACATATACTACAATAGTAAAAATACAATACGCTTTCTCTCAATTATCGAACATTATAATCTATAATTTCTTGTAACAAGCTCGATCAAGACTACCTTGATTATATTGCACATCAGAAAAAAGTTTGGCTCTAAAATAGTTAGGAACTTTTTTGTTTTAACTTATGTTGTGACGATTGGAAAAACCATTCATATGTAGTTTTAGTTATGTGACTTTTTTAAATAATACACATGAATGATCTTATAAATCGTCAAGTAATTATGAGTTGGAAAAATAGCTACAAACCAGTTTTGGAGTCAAAACTTTGTCGTTCATACCTATTATGTCTAATACCTCAAACGTTTTTTTCCCCTCTAAGCCTCATGGTCATCTTTGCCAAACAAATGAATCATTAACAGATAAGGGATATGCATTACAACTTACAAGTGCTAGCTGCATATACATTTGAAGTACTTTTATAATGAAATCTCAGCTATTGATAACTTATTGGTTAGAATACATTTTACACCTTTAAATGTTTGGCATCACTTTAAAATCAGTCATTCAACTATTTATAGATACAATTTACACCTTCGACTTTTATAATAGCAAGACCTAAGTAAATTAGGTAAATTGAAAATTTTGAAAGTCAATGGTGTCAATTGCAAGTTTTAAAAATCAAGAAATCAGAATGACCTCAAACTTTGAGGACGAAGAACCCATTTTAACCTAATGTTTTATTTTTCAAGCTTGGCGGGTGGTACCGAAATTATTATGGGTGTCATTAATAACCTAGACTTTTCTTATTGTTTTAGACAACTTACCAAAATTATTATCCGTAAACGCGGTTCTTATTAATTTGATGGGAACACTTAACAACTTTTCTTACGTGGGGCAACCAATTCACAAACCAAGACCTTTTGTACACGAAAATTTGACCAAATCTAATAGTTCTAGAATTGGATACGCGGGAAGAAGATTCAAGCTTGAATAACCCAATAAAATTAGAATACTAGTCCAATTTACCATCATTAGAATAGTAGTCCAATTAGGGCAAAAATGGGCATTTGTCCTTTTCGCCCAAAACAAGTAGCAAAATGTCCATGTTCTGAAACTATCTAGCAAAATACTTCTGTTTTGAAACTCAGTTTTTAAAAAATCGAGTTTCAATGTGTGGGGGGAATAAAACCGAGAAGCCCATGTCAATGTTCGCGTTGGGCCCAAGGCCCGATCCGAGGAAGGATCCTCCTCGGCCATAGGAAAGACCCTCCTCGGCCATATCTATAGCCGAGGACAAAAGGAGTTACTCGGTCCTGATAATGACACCCCAGGTCATTCCACTGAACAGAAAAGGTACTAAAACGACCAAGAACAAAGGAAAGGCTGCCATTACTGCAATTAAGTACTCTGCACCTGACAGAGCCATGCTTTTCAGCCTTTACAACCACTCCCAACGACTTTGAGTATGGGCTGATAGGACAAGTATCAACCCTGCAAATCTCAATCTACACGTGGACATTCAAGGGAGAGTAGAAGCTAGTATAAAGGGAGGAGGAGACAATCCAGGAGGCGGGGACCCCCCCCCCCCCCCCCCCCCCCCCCCGAAGCCCAAGAACAGGAGGCACCCAAATTGCGCCAAAGAGAAAATCTCCTTGAATAAGCTCATATTCATCTTTGCGCAAACGCCATGACTACCATGACTAACAATTGCCCGCTCGCTAAAGCCTGACTTTTCAACCCACTCTCTACAAATTTATTGTGCGAACCGTCAATGTTGAGCCCATTTCTTTTTTTGGGGTCAATACAATTTCAGTCCCTACAATTGGCACCGTCTATGGGAAGTTTGTGCATTGGTACAGGCGACGGTTAGTCATGGTAGGATCAAGCTCCTACGGGTCCCTCGAAAGAGAGAATTTTGGCAGTGGTGTAAGCTACGCGCGGCTCACCCTCAGGGCTACACTACGAAGTGCCAGTAGCCTGGACAATTCTAGGGCCTTCTAACATCAAGTCTATGCCTCGCATGTTTGTCAAGGGGCTAACCCTCGCAGGTCCAGTAGCCCGATTCACTGAATTCACATAAAAAAGAAAACATAAGTTTTGGACAGAACCAAGGTATTGCATGGTCCTCAGACTCAAACCTATGGGGAAACCAACTACTTCAAAAAGAAAACATAAGTTTTGGACAGAACCAAGGTATTGCATGGTCCTCGGATTCAAACCTATGGGGAAACCAACTACTTCAAAAAGAAAACATAAGTTTTGTCCTCGGACCCTGGCCCTATGGAAACTAACATGCAATGGCACCTTTCCAAGTGTTTAGACCAGGTACAATCATTCCTCGCTCCTCGGACCGAATGCCTAAAACAAGTTAAGGCAATGAATACTATCCGAAGCGCGGCAAAGCACCCTAGTATCCGACAATCCCATTGGACGGTTCATTTTAGGTTACACGTCCTCGGGTGATTGCCCCATACGTAATATAGAACATTCGGCTATTATTTCAGTTAGTCTTATTTGGTTAACCTATCTAAAATCGGCATTGTTGTGCCCGTCAGTTTTGATAAGTTCAAAAATGTAACTTTTTGCTAAGCAAGGGCATCGGCCCTAAGTACTGTTCAAAAGAAAAAGACACCAGCACATCCATTCACAAAATAACTATTGCAGAAAAGAAAGAATACACAAAATGAAATGAAATCATCTTTTATTAGATAAAGAGGTAGTACAACATACAAAAAAGGGGCTTAGACAAACCTATATCAGAAGCTAACTACAAAAACAAAAAAAGGGGAATACACGGAAACGATAGATCCATCAATTTTTGCTCTAGCAGCAACTAGGCAAGTCTGGACCGCACCAGCGATGGAAGAGAAGAAGAAGTAGAGGCGCCTGGTCCACAACCTTGCTTTAGTACCGATTAAGCAAGTCTGGATGGCCCCAGTAATGGAAGAGAGAAAGAAGTGGGGATGCCAAGTCCCCATACCTGCTCTAACAGCAATCGAGCAAGAATCATATTAGCATCAATTGGGTGAGCGCAAATGGTACCGGCAATGGGAATCTCACTGCTATCGCACCAAAAATCTGATGCTACCTCTGCCTGCTTCGGATTTTGGCTAAAGGAAGAAAAGACTCCTTTCTTGCCTTATCAGGGAGAGGGAGTGTCTTGAGTCTTTGTCTCCCTTACCCGGACCGGGCCATTCTGGATCTTGAAGATACCCAGGGCTTCTGAAGAGGGTGTAATTCCTTCACCCTCACCCTAGCCTTGACCATCTCACCTCCTAAGGCTCAGTCACACTGGTAATAGGGACTTTGGGCACAATTGGAGGGTTAGGAATTTGAAAAACTTAAAGGAATTGCAAATAAAGGGAATGATCTCCCACCGTGCTTCTTATATAGGGGGCAAGCCATGTGGCATCTAATCCGTCCAAATCCCCAAGGAAAATTACAAACAAGATAAGTCCCATTCAATTCCCAAAGCAGTCTTCAGCCGTTGGAGTGGCGTCTCCTCATAAAGAGACTTTAATGAAGGCGCGCCTCGTGTACCGAAACGGCAGGAACGCAGCGTGGGTAAACTAAAAGGAATGTCTCACAGCTAGGGACGTGCGTCAGGCAAGCGAAGAGGCTCCAACACTGCTGAAGGACAAGACTTGGCAAGCCATGACGTAGGCTCGACGTCACCAAAACCCTTCTCTTCTTCCAAGGAGTCGAAGAGCAGGATTTTGAGGGGCTATTGTGGGGGGAATAAAACCGAGAAGCCCATGTCAATGTTCGCATTGGGCCCAAGGCCCGATCCGAGGAAGGATCCTCCTCGGCCATAGGAAAGACCCTCCTCGGCCATATCTATAGCCGAGGACAAAGGGAGTTACTCGGTCCTGATGATGATACCTCGGGTCATTCCACTGAACAGAAAAGGTACTAAAACGACCAAGAACAAAGGAAAGGTTGTCATTACTACAATTAAATACTCTGCACCTGACAGAGCCATGCTTTTCAGCATTTACAATCACTCCCAACGACTTTGGGTATGGGCTGATGGGACAAATATCAACTCTGCAAATCTCAATCTACACGTAGACATTCAAAGGAAAGTAGAACCTAGTATAAAAGGAGGAGGAAACAATCCAGGAGGCGGGGACCCCTCCCCCCTCCGAAGCCCAAGAGCAGGAGGCACCCAAACTGCGCCAAAGAGAAAATCTTCTTGAATAAGCTCATATTCATCTTTGCGCAAACGCCATGACCACCACGACTAACAATTGCCCGCTCGCTAAGGCCTGGCTTTTCAACCCACTCTCTACAAATTTATTATGCGGACCGTCAACGTTGAGCCCATTTCTTTTTTTGGAGTCAATACAATTTCAGTCCCTACACAATGAAAAACTCAATTTAATGAAAATTGAGTTACTTGCAAAATGTTACATGGAGCTTGAGTTCCATGTAATTTTTTTTTTTTTCAAGTTTTTTGCTTATAACTCGATTTTCTCAAAATCAAGTTTTTCATTGAAACTCGATTTTTAGAAAATCGAGTTTAAAACAGGGACATATGACTAAATAGTTTCAAAATAGAGGCATTTTGCTACTTGTTTTGAGCGAAATTGGCAAATGCCCATTTTGACTGTCCAATTAGAATAGTAGTATTTCTTGCACTTCAGAAAATTTAATCATAAAATGAAAAGAATATCAGTAAGTCCAGCTTTGAAGTGTTTGTAGTAAAAGAATGTTTGATTATATATATTTTTTAGTATAAGATCTGGCTGTTCCAGCAAGCATCCTGCTAGCTAGTTTGACCATATCAATATATTTCTGGATAATACCATTTTTCCATACGTAAGAAGGATTGTCCTTGAAGCAATAAATATCTATGTTCATATGACGAATTTTAGTGTTGATGAAATTTTCTTTTAAGGCATGCTAGCTAGCTGGTCAGATTAATTGAGACTATGTCTTCATTTTCCTATAGTCAATTTTAGAGAATATCTCATCGCGTGGATCGAACCACTACATTGCTTTGCATTATATATGAGCCACTGTCTCCATTTTAGGTGTAACTAATAAGAACTACAAGTCAGCATAATTAAAATTTGACAAATTGTACAGCTAATTTACACCGTGTTCATGAGGGGGAGAATTTAGTGAGCACTGGAAAGTCATGGGAAATAAGGGAGAGAAAATGCTTGTCACTTGTGTGAATACTTTGAAGAGCAATAATACATCCAGAATTTGTGTGAATTAAGCTAAGGTTCCATTCATTGGTCACAATATTGAACGAGAAGAGTAAGTATTGCATTATCATTAATTTGTGTCAAACAATTGTACAACACTCAGAATTTATAACAAAATTAATTTATTATGCTAACCCTTGATTAATCTAGGGTTACAGTTGATGTAATATGGTTAGGACTAGTAATATGGCCAAGACTAGGGCAGTGGCTTTTACTTAGGATAGAGAGAATTTTGGTCACATAGTAAGTTCCACTATTTTAAGACAATTTGTAAAACTGTGCTTACAGCTTACTCATGTAGTCTACTGTTATGCCCTATCTCCTAGCTAATATTGCTAGCCAGGAGATATGTTAAGTAATGAACTACTTTTCCTAGAAATTTAGAACAATTAACCGACGATTGAATTTTTCTGTGAAATAAAAGATTCTTAAATCCTACATCATAATTCATACATATGAAAATTCCACTTTTTTTTTTTTTGTTCACGCTCATCAAACGTAAGAGATTGACTTTTCTACTCATTTGCTTAACATACAATCAAACTCTTGGCTCCACTTTCACCTATTCATCCCCCACTAACTCTCCCTATATAAAGGGTGCAATATGGTATCTCACAATGCAAGTCCATCTCTCAAGTTTCAATTCCATTTCAACATCCCCAAGACAAAGGAAAAAATAAAACTATGTCTCCATTTTCAGTTCAAGTAACGATTCTTTTTGCGACTTTATTGTTTTCAAGTTCTACTGCTCAACTGAACCCTACGTTTTACGATACCACGTGTGCAAATGTGTCGAGCATTGTACGTGGTGTGGTGCAGTAGGCTGCACAGAATGATGAACGAATTGGTGCCAAGCTCATCCGCCTTCACTTCCACGATTGCTTTGTTGATGTAAATTTCTCTCTTTGATCATTCATAATTTCTGCAAGTGTGTGTACGTATGTGTATGTTTTTGCGTATGAGGCTCCTATAAGAAGAATAGCATATATATATATGCGTGCACAATGAAGTCAAGAAGAGTTGTGCTTTAAGTTAATGGCCCTTTTCAACCCATTGTTTGTAGTTTGCACCCTTATACGTACGTATATGAGCTTTAGAACACAACAAATAGTGTGTCACATGCACCCAGGAGATTTTGCAATGAAATTTTCTTCTATATATACTTTATATTGTCAAATGCTAACACATATTTCACTATGCGCATCTGGTCATGTAGGGGTGTGATGGCTCAATTTTGCTAGATGACGCAGATGGCATAGCGAGTGAGAAAAATGCAGCTCCTAATGCCGACTCAGCAGCTGGGTTTGATGTGGTCGATGATATCAAAACTGCATTGGAGAATGTTTGCCCAGGAGTAGTTTCATGTGCTGATATTTTAGCCATTTCCTCTCAGATATTGGTTTCTATGGTAATTCGCTAATTCTATCATGATATCGTCCTATAAAACATTTTAGTTTTTCATTATATTCAGTATATTATAGCTAACATATATACTATATAGTAATTTCCATCTTGTTTTGCACTCAATTAATTACTTTTTTAATACATAATAATAATAAATTCAAATTATACGATTAATACACAAAATCGTTTTGTAGCAAAATTACTTAAAACTTAAACAGGCCAGCCAAGAGGACATGGGAAAAAAAAAAACCGACAAATCAAACCTAGACACATGACAATTTAGTCTGTTCTTGATGATATCATGTTTGGACAAAACTTTATATATATATATATATTCTCCATATATATCTTAAAAAATATTCTTATAATATAATATTATAGCTATTTCTTCATTCATTTGAACACGTATATGAATGTACTATAAATTCTTCAAGGACTACGTATGTAAAATTTCTTATAATTTGTTTAATTGTTACGCTAATTCTAGGTTGATTTTACAAGTTAGCTAATGGTCAAACCAACTACTCTATAAATACTATCGATCCTCTTATAATTAATAATTATGGTGAAAGACAAATTACTGGACTTCAAAGATAAAAAAAAAGAATTCAAATCTACAAGACTTCCCGTACAAAAATCAGGCTAAGTACATATTTTCTAAAGCTCCACATGATGGTTTAATACTATTATTATTGAAGAAATCATGATCTGAAACAATTTTAAAATAATGTTGTTAATTTCTTTTCTAACGTTGTCTTTTTTAATTTGTAGTAAACAATGAGCATAGACTATGATATAAAAATGGGTATGAGTGTATGACTGTATAAGGCGATCAAGATATAAATAGAATTATAAAACGACGTACAAAGAACTTCTATTTGTAAAATATGAACCATAAGGTTATTTATGGAACTCATATTTGAGCTTCGAAAAAAAAATATTGACGCTTTTGCAACACAAATTAGGATTTGAGGGTTTGAATAATTGACTCATATAGGTACACACTATTATCAAATATAACTTGATTCTATATTGCTAAATAAGTGAATAAAAATGCATGGTAATATATAGTAGATAGGGATTTCTTTGCCCCAACATCAATGAACAATAAATTGACTGTTGCAGGCTGGAGGCCCAACATGGGAAGTTCAATTGGGAAGAAGAGATAGCAAGGCAGCCAACCAAGCAGGTGCTAATACTTCCATTCCAAGTCCTTTTGAAAGCCTTAGCAACGTCACAGCCAAGTTTACTGCTGTGGGACTTGATTCCACTGATCTAGTTGCTTTATCTGGTAAGTAAAAATAATCACAAAAATTACCAAATTGTGAAATTATTGAAGCTTTATATATATATATATATATATATATATATATATATATATATATATATATATATATATTTTCCCGTTGTCAAATTTCACACTCATTCAGCATTGCCTATAGGGAAAGGTCATGTCACTACTGTCCAAAATTGTGTGGATTTGCTTTATAGAGGCATCCCATGACATACTTATACTAGGTCGATGTGAATTTTATAAAGTTATTATCAAGAGTTCTAATTGTTACTTAGATGTCACATGTGGTTAGCATTACCTTTCACTATATGCATAAGACTAACATTTTGAATCTTGATGGACATGGTTGTTTTTCAGGTGCACATACATTTGGGCGGGCACAATGTAGGGTTTTCAGTCAAAGGCTTTACAACTTCAGCAACACCGGAAACCCAGACCCTAGCCTAGACACAACATACTTGGGAACACTTCGCCAAACATGTCCGGAAGGTGGGAATGGCAATGCCATAACCAATCTTGATCCCTCTACTCCTAATGGCTTTGATAATAACTACTTCACAAACCTTCAAAACAACCAAGGCCTTCTCCAAACTGATCAGGAGTTGTTCTCAACAACTGGGGCTGACACAGTTGACATTGTAAACCGTTTTGCTAATAGTCAGAGTGAATTCTTTGACAATTTTGCTAAGTCAATGATTAATATGGGAAATATAAGCCCCTTGACAGGAAATAATGGAGAGATAAGGCTTGATTGTAAGAGGGTCAACTGAAATATATAACACTAGCAATGTTAAAGGATGTATCTAACAAAATGTTAGAAACCAGGGGAAAAAAATGAACCAATATACCAATTTCAAATCCCTGCTTGAACATTTCTTGTTCTTTTCTTCTTTTTGTTTTTGGTTTCTGGTTATACATCTTAGACATGTTTCTTTAAATTCAATTGTGTGTTTAATAAAGTGAAAAGAAGAGCTTATAGAGCATATTTATCCTTATTATACTTAATTCCTCACACTGCAATAACATTGTGAGTAGGTTTTAATTATGCATGCCAAGTAAATTTAAAAGACCAAAACATTGAAATAAAAAAGGAAAGATGCCCTCCTAGATTGATACACAAATGAAAAGTGGTCTCAATCAATAAGAAATACAACATCTATCTATTTACAGGGTGAAAAAAAAAAATTTGGCACCTTCCAATTTTCCCACTACAGCATTTCCAAAGCAGTTTCTATAATATCTTATTGCTCCTTCCATATACGACCAGATATTTTCAGCTTCAACTCCTGCTTATCACCTCCAGAAAATAAGAGTGCCAAGTTTCTCTGAATGATTAATCCATCTTGACTATCCCGTACTTTCTTATGGCTATCACGGATACTCCTTGGTATACCTTGCCATGTAAGTTTCCTGCCATTTCTGCCAACTTCCAGACTGTAGCTAAATTGCTTTGCCTCATCTTCATCACCCATGAACCGCAGGAAGGCCATGTAAACGGGTGCCAGTCCTAGAAGGAAAGCCTCAAAGTGCAAGCAGAACTGACGGCCAAAACAGTTGAAGACCTGCACCAGATGAAAGAATTACAAGATGGTTTTTTAGATGGTTGGTGCAAATCAAATAGAATTGAATGCAAGAGAACAAATTTGCATTACATCACCATTAGGATATTGGTGATGATGGGATAAGGGATAAGATAATGCACAAATATAGCTTCCTTTTTCAGCTTTTCATATGCTTAAGCCCAGTTCCACCCATTCTTTTCACAAGTCAAATAAAAGGCAGAAAGAACGTTTTTTTTTTTTTTTTTTTGACAGATTGAATCAGAAAAGTAAATGCATAATTCTACAGGAAATCCAGATGGCATTCATCATATCCCATCAAGGACAATTGTGAGGTCCATATTTATTTTCTTGTATTCCATGTTGAAGCAACCAAATTGACTTTATAACACACTCGTGCAATTTCCTTGATGTGTGTGTATGTTGTTTGGGGGTGGGGGGGGGGGGGGGGGGGGGGGGGGGGGTGGGGTGGTTGTGTGGGTGTTGAGAGAGAGAAGAGCTCTTACAGTTAACATCCACGTAGCATTCCCAACTTCTTGGGGATTGGATTTCACATATCTGTGGCTGAAACTACACCCATCATGCATGTCAACCTTGTGATCATTCTTGAGATGCATGACAAGGAATGGGATATCACCAGTCACAGAACAATCAGCTCCAGCATAAGGGCAGTTGTATGGACGATATTTACAGTTTTTCTCATGTTTGAGCTTGCTGTAGTATGGGAATATATCATGACAACCCAATATTTGGTACCTGCAAGGGAGCTCTAAGGACTCTGCTACTTTCTCTAAAGCCAAGCACCTTATATTTCCAAGCTCATGTCGGCATGCAGGGCAACAGTTGTGCACTCTAACCTTGCAGTTTGAACATAGAGTGTGGCCACTTGGACACTATGACACCAAATAAAATAAGTTATTATGATTTAATGTTCCACGTCTTTACAAAAATTTTACTAAATGTCTGGAAGTAATGCGATGCAAAATAGAATATTTTAAATGCTTAAAACTATCAAGCAGTTTTATGACTGTTGAATTGCAAAATAAAATAGAAAAGAAGGATCCATGATAGATGAAGCATTTGAAATAATCATAGCGAGGTCACTTTATATGCAATTTAAAACAGTGGTCAAAATGAGATGTAGAAAGATTTCTGAAAAAAGCCAACATTCCAGACAACAGCTTTGGCCACAGTTTTGGCCAATATAAGATTAGTCAACTCAATTAACATGTCACCCTTACTCACAAGGACTTTACTTCTTGACTGAAAACTTAATAACTTCTTTGCCATTTCGTATCACAATTTCTAGTTGTTCTTAACAATGAATGCTTCATAAACTACAGTAAAGTCGTTTTGTATGAAAGCATGTAACTTTGTAACTCTGCCTATAAGCAATCATGCCCAACTATATTATCATTAGAAAAAGGAATATTTATAAAGAAATGAAATCCCCTCCCCCCCCCCCCAAAAAAAAAATTTGTCATGTAAGTCCAGAATCTATAGAACATACCTGGTATATTGGAGGGTACATTAGATTCATGCAAACAGGACACTCAAGTAAGTCATGCACATCATTATTTGAGGGCCTTCCAGGATTTCCACCTAAACCAGGGTCAGCTTTTCTATAATTTGAACTTCCTAACTCAGCACTAGAAGTTGCCAGATCCGAATCCATAGATGTAGTGCAAGACTCAGTCACTTCCTTGCAGAACATGTTTTCCTGTCAATTGTGAATGCTGATATGTTCTCCTCAAAAATCTACTCTCTTGTGTCACTTTTTGTTATTTTTGGATGGATTTACCTTGTCATTCAAACCACATTAGAAGCTCAGTTACTGCTGTGGGCTATATGTTACAGAAAATTGTTTTAGGTAGTTACATGAAAGCTTGATGTCTATTAACAAAAGGCAGCAATATTAGAAACTGGTCTAAAGTTTTAAGAAAGGAATTTTAAATTGAAGCGTATAGAAACCCTTCTTAGAAAAGTTGACTAAAATTTCGCAGAGATTTTCTAAAGGGACTAAATACTAAATAGAGACTAACAACAACTAGTAAAGAAAAGAAGGTACTTTTCACACAGACAATTCATAATGAAAGCATCAATCATATATGGAAGTGATAAAGATATGCTGTGGTATAAAACAATTACTCTTCTTTTCTTTACAAATTTGTTTCTTCTCTATGGAGATGGCCATATAACTATTACAACTTACAAGTAATTAAACTATGTACTTGCCCAAAAAATTATGATTACAACTAGGTCAATTACTATGTTTGATTGGCTATGTCTAATCAGCGGTAGGATGCAACATGCAACATTCATATCCTGGTGTTCACCCTTCCCCCCACCCCCTCTCTTTGAAAAGAATTACTTTAAAATAATGCTAAATATGACAAACAAGAAATGTGCCAGATTCTTCTGCTCCCAAGTCCCAACATCAGTAAAAAGAATATTAGAAACCAGCTCACAGATCTAATTTGTTGTATACCCAATTTGTTTTTTTGATCGAATGTTGTATACCCAATTGAAACCTTACTTTTTATCAAATCTGTATATACCAGTACCTAATGAAGGTCCATGCAACTGCAAATGGAAAGCACAACTTGCAATAAACAAGAAGAAAATATAGAAGAGTTTCATATAGTTGAACACCTCAGGACTTAATACAACTGTTACTAAACTATATATCTTAGGTTCTCTAAGGAAGCCTGGGAAGATGAAAAATAAATAGTTGGGGAAATGCTCTGTATTTTTCCTAGGAGGAAGCTGCAAGCAAGCATCTTATTAGAGGTTGCTTCAACAGTGGAATTTCCTGTTCACATGTAATCCTAACAAAATTATTATAGCAGGTAGAGTTAATTGTCAAAAGATAATTTGAGCTTGTAATTAAACGAAGGGGTAGGCTTCAAAAGTGGTACAGACAGCACCTACTTCAGTTGAAATAACCAATAAATAGGCTCAAAAGTAGAATTACGATCCCCTTTTATACTCTTAGGAGCTGGAGAAATTTTGTGGAAAAAAGTCCTAAGATTTCACAGCCAAAATGCTGCAGATGGTTCACAGAATATGGAAGAAGATAAATGAAACTACAATCAAAGGCCAAATTTTAACAATCTAGATTGTTTACCTCAAGGTGTTACATTACTTGATAGAAGAGAAACAGAATACTTGCACCACACAACATATAACAAACGTAGCCTTCTCCTTACTTCTAAAACCATCAAGTCTTCAAAACTATCACAATTTCACATGGGAAATAGCCTTCTTTTAAGAACCACAGATTAAGAATATGCAGACTAATGGAGATAAATTTTAATCTGTCAGGAAAAGGGGGAGTTAGAAAAGGGAAGGGAAAGAACGGGATGATTAATTAAATACAACCAAAAGGGCAAAATCAATTTCAAATCTACCATTTGAACATAAGAATCCCCATCTAATCTGTTTCTTTTGTCATTTTCCACATGTATGAACCGAAAAATATGTCAATTTAATTCATAAGCAAACAGAACCGTCACTTTCAAATCCCCCCAAAAAATGCAAAATTTACATGAACTAGTGCAACTCTCCACCATATACGACACCTTCAATAAACTAAACAAAAAAGAAAGAATATATAGCAATAGACCAACCAAAAACATCAACATCCAGATGAAAAATTAAAGTCCATGTCCTTTTAATCAAAATCACAGACAGAAAATAAAGAACAGATAGAACAAAAACTAACCAAGAATTGCAATACCCAGATGAGCCCAGATGAGAATTATAGCCCAAGCACCTGATCAGCCAGCAGGAAATGCACAAAGAATTAAACAAACGGTACAAAATAGCCCAGAACTGTAATACCCATATGAGATTTTTAGCCCAAAATGCATGAATGAATATTCATTGTTCAATCCACTTGAGCATCCAATAATTGTATCAGATTTTGGACCCTCACCAAAAATATTACAACTTGTGACTTGTGACTAGTGAGTTGGAGCAGTGTCCTTGAAATCTGGCTCCGGAGATTGCGTGTCTTAGCCTGATTTGTGGCCTAAAACACTGAAGCCAGAGTCAAAGAAAAAGATTTGGATTTGTCTCCCTTAATGCACACTGGTCACCTACTGATTTGTACAGCAAATATAAATATACGAGTGATGAGCCTGCGTGAGATATAATCTATTTGCCTACACTCACACCATGCAATTCTGGCAATATTTTAGTGTAGTAATAATTGTCTTTGTTGGTTTTGTTGTGTACATTAATGGTGCTGTGTTGTCTTCTGAAACAGTGACTCTTATTTATCAGTGTTAGCTTTTTTAGAGGTTTCTTGCTTTCTTTGACATTGGCAAACAAGGTGACATTTCCCGCACGCAACGTTTGAATTTTTTTTTCAATTTTCTACTTTTGTGTTGGGACAATCAAGCCGTTAAAAGTTGGCACTTTGGGAAAACAAAAAGGGTGGAGCAAGTTGTGATGCAGACACATCTCCAGTCTAATAAATCCAGTAGTCACTAGTCACTGAACACAAGCCAAACCCAAACAAAAATAAAGCGTTCAAGTGTGGTGAAGTCCAGGTGTAGCAAGGTGATCGGATTCAACTAAAAATAAGCAAGAAATTCTGAACATTTTCATAATATTTTTACAACAAATTTTAAGTGGTAAGTTATTATTGATAAATAAAAAAAATAATATAAGTAATGAGTGCAAATTATATAACCACCAACATTTTACCACTTAAAATTTGTTATAAAATAACATTATTCTTTGAGTATTAGAAAGGTTTGGTATACAATTTTTTTTCGCAATATGTTTAATAGCTTTTTGAGATAGCAAGTTCTAATATGTGCAATGCTACTTTTATATTTGCTCATTTTTAATGTATACTAATCACAGCATGTTATCTAAGTAATTATGAAAAAAAATTGTGATTAGTTAATTTAGTTAGACTTATTTTATTATAATTAACCCACCTATCAAACAGTTGTAGATGTGGAAGCTTTGTGTGATTGAATTAAGAAACAACACGTTGTGACACATATACAGAAACAGAAACAGAAACAGAATCCAAGGTAACCAAGGACGAAAGACATAGACTGCTGCGAAGGGGGGTGATTTTGCATTTGTGTGGGAAATATATAAATAAATAAGTACTTTAAAAAAGGCACCCGCTCTTTTTTGTAAAAGTGAGATCGTAAATCCAATCCCATTTTAAAAAAAATCAAGATCCACCAAGTACACACGTATAATTATTAATAAAAAACATGATTCATATAATCAGTTATTATATAAGTATTCCAAGGGTTGTGATTATTTTTCTTAATTTTAAAAAATGGTAAATTACAAATTACACTCTAAAATTTAGGGGTGATTGGATTTTACACTATAAAGTTTCAGAATTTATATTTTACCTCCTGAAATTTGAGTTGTTTGGATTTTACACCCTGATATTTTAGAATTTAGATTTTATCCTCTAAAATTTAAAAGTGTTTGGATTTTACTCTCTAAAATCTGGGAATATTTGAATTTTACACTTTAAAGTTTCAGAATTTAGGGGTATAAAATTCAAACATTTCCAAACATTAAGAGGTAAAATCCAAATTTTGAAACGTCAGTGTGTAAAATCCAAACAACCCAAACTTTAAGGGGTAAAATCAAAATTCTGAAACCTAAGGGTGTAAAATTCAAACACCCCTAAACTTTAAGAGTATAATTTACAATTTACTCTTAAACTATTAAGTTCATAACATGGCTAACATCTAATGTCGGAATCCCTCTAAAGGTACAATATTAAAAATAATTAGTGGTTTTATAATCCAATGGTATCATTAAGATCGAAACTATGCATATATGATATAGTGAGTTTCATATTTTACTAATAAGGTAATATATATTTTTTTAAATAAAAATAAAAAAAATTTGAGAGAAAGCCTTTGAAATCTTCTCAAATTGAGAAAAAGCTTGACCATTCATGTCACAATAAGTATTTGAAATTAAAATTGATTATTAAGAAAGAAAAGAAAAATTGACACACAATGGGAAAAAAAACTCAATTTTAGTCTTACATAATTTTTTGAAGAAGGTGTGAGAGTAATAGTCAAAAAGGAAAAACGAAAAAGAAAAATTATCATATTCCAATCCTTCAAAGAGTTACATGGAAATCTAATAAGTCCACTTGTTTTGAAGTTTTCAACATTAAACAAAATCTGTAATCTTTCTCGCATTTACCGTTACGAGGGCATTCTGGTGGTGGCCTTATTGGTTTGGGGTTAGGAAGTTTTAGATTTAATCTACCACACTATTGGCACATGAAAATTTTGAAGTGTTTTCATGAGCACGAAGTGAGATAGTCTGATTCAAGATTGGAACACAATAAAAAATTTATTTCTCAAATTTGCAACAAATAACTTTTAGAGAGAGTAATTTTCTTACTTTGATTGGTTCACAATAAAAACTATTGCAATATACGAGATATTAGTATTTGAGGGAAGAAAAAAACTGAATTTCAATTTTAAGTTTAAAATGGCTTAAATAAAATATGAAAAGTAAAAAAAAAAAAATTCTATTAATCAATTGCATGAAAAGTACTAAATACTAAGGACACGTTTGGTAGACTGTAACAATAATTACATAGGAATAGGAATAGGTATTACAAGGAATACAAGATGTTGTAATGTAATACTTATTACTATTCATTTGTTTGGTAACAACACAATAATAGAACCTTGAAGACAATAGAATGAAAGTATTTTAAATCAAATTTAAGATAAATTTTAGGAAATATTTTACTCATATAATTATATTTTCTAAAAAATAATATATATATTTTTTTAAAATTTGAAAGAGAGATTAGTTTATTTTTTATTTTCATAATTGTTATGTGCATATAGAAAGTTTGTTTATTTAGAAATATATTAATTCTAAAGATTAATACACCTACTAAGGAATAATTATTACATCCCTTTTAAAGATGAATAGTTATTCCTCATTTTAAAGAATAATTATTCATAAGAAATGACTATTCCCTATAATAAAAATATAACCAAATTACAGATTAGCTAAACTATAGGAATAATTATTATATTACAGTATCTATTATAGTCTACCAAATGTGCCATAAATATTGTTATTAATTTTAGGTTATTAATACATAGATTTGAATCAAAATCATGGAAGCTCAAACCTATTTGTATCAAAGCATTTATGCTAATGATATTTCTCAACCTCTCATAAAATTTTAAATTTACTTCAACCATCTCATCCATATAAAAAAGAACCAAAAGAAACAAATCATCATAACATTACATTAAATTATTATTATCCAAGCACTAGAGACAAAAGGGGATGTAGCTCAGATGGTAGAGCGCTCGCTTAGCATGCGAGAGGTACGGGGATCGATACCCCGCATCTCCACCAACCCACTGCTTTTCCCTCAATTTTTTTAATGCCATGAATTCAACTCCACGTGTCACACTTCGATTCGGCTCATCCACTCCCCACGCAGCCAAAGCTTGCCAAACTCAGTAAAAGCCACCGCATATCGATTGGCCACTGCACTTGGGACCCACAAAAGATGTCACAAGATTCACCAACTCCAATCATCTTCCACATGCCCATAGTCATAGATAATTTAAGTACACACAAATCAACGTGTGTTGTATCGAGTTGTCTTGTTCATAGCTTCATAGTAAAAAACAGAGACTTTTTTTCTTTTCTTTTTTTTGATAGACAAAAACAGAGACTTTTGGCTGAGAGTGAGTGAGGGAGATTCATTTATCTTAAAAACTCGTACAAAAAAAAAAAAAAAAATCCCAACAAAATAATTGAAACCCAGAAATTGAATTCATTGAAAAATGAGTTCTTCAAAGACAGTGAGGAAATTGCAGGTGGTGTCTCCAGTCCCAGCTGACATAGACATAGCCAACTCGGTTCAGCCTCTCCACATCTCTGAGATTGCCAACGAACTCAATCTCAGTCCCAACCACTATGATCTTTATGGCAAATACAAGGCCAAGGTCTGGTTTTTTTAATCAAACCCCGCTTTTTATTAACTTTTTTTTGGATGGTTAGGCATAGAAATAGATGAGCATGCATTGAATTGAAGTGGGGTTTTGCCTTTTGTTTTCTTTCAATAAGTACAAGATTGAAAATTTAATGATAGACCAGTTTTTGATATCTGTTGGGTATTTTTGCATTGGAATGTGCAGGTTTTGTTATCTGTGCTTGATGAGGTTGAAGGATCTAAAGATGGGTATTATGTGGTGGTTGGAGGGATTACTCCTACTCCTCTTGGAGAAGGCAAGTCAACTACTACTGTTGGGCTCTGTCAAGCATTGGGAGCTTTTCTTGATAAAAAGGTAATTTAGAAAAGATTACAGTTTGATTATATATCTATGTAATTCATGTTGACTTCTATGAGCGTCTGTCTTGAATTGATTTCCCCCATTAGGCTTTAGCCAGAATGACACTGTCAACAAATCCAAATTGAGCTTGTGCCTACTCAATGTTTGGGAAAATGCTATCAATGACTATTGAAGATAACAAGAATGTATATATCAGTTCCATGAATTACTATATTTTGGGAAATATGTTAAGGAATGCAGGTTTGGGTGCAAATGGACCAAGCTAATATCATTTCATTCAAGCCCATGTGCGGAAATAGTTGAGCTAGGCTTGAACACTGAAGGGAATCTTTTATAATTGGTATGTCTAGGTTCAACGGGCTATAAATTTTTCATTAATCTAATCCAACATTTAGTTTTGTCAAATCTAATTCCTACACATATAAGGACAAAATTAACAATTACAAATTATCCATAGATTACTTCGTTTTTATGCAATAAATCAATTGACAAGCATGGTGTTGCTCTCTATTGTCTATACTTTCTCTCTTTTGATTGATGGAAACACTGAGCCTGAGATTTTCAAGGACAAATGAGTCAATTTAACAATACTAGAGTGGTAGTAAGATTTGTAAACATGCACCTCTGTAAAATCAAAGAGGATCTGTTCACATGAAATGCCTGGTGAGTTGTGAACTATAGGACGGATTTACTGAGGAAATTTGGATTTGGTAGACGTAGAAGATTTGCTGCCGTTAACATCTGTGCTGTTAATGCAAGTGTTTAATGAATTTGTTTCTGTATTTAGCCTCTCGCCCTGGTAGCAGTTGAGGTTTCTCGGTCTTCAACTATGGTTGTTTTGTATATTATTAATGAGTAACAGTCTTTTCCTAAGTCCCGGCTCAGTCTGTATCTGCTAATCTGATTTTGTTATGAAGCTTTCACTTTGTCTGTGAAGAGTGAGTTATGAAAGCATCAATTATGGTTCCTGTTATCAGATGTAAAATCCTCATACATGCCATCTCAAAATGGTCACTCTATATTTGGAAACAGGTTAGGCTATTTTCTGACTTGCAATCCTTTGTGCTTCTGACGTTAGGTCGTTACCTGCCTTCGTCAACCATCACAAGGACCTACTTTTGGAATCAAAGGGGGTGCAGCAGGGGGTGGTTACAGTCAAGTGATCCCAATGGATGAGTTCAATCTTCACCTAACAGGAGACATTCATGCAATAACAGCTTCAAATAATCTTCTAGCTGCTGCCATTGATACCCGGATTTTCCATGAGTCAACCCAATCAGACAAGGCCCTCTTAAACCGTTTATGTCCACCAAACAAAGAAGGAAAACGAAGCTTTAGTGACATCATGTTTAGACGTCTGAAGAAGCTTGGTATCTCAAAGACCAGGCCTGAGGAGCTTACACCACAAGAAGTCAAAAAATTTGCTAGGCTTGATATTGACCCTGATTCGCTCACATGGAGGAGAGTAATGGACGTAAATGACCGGTTCTTGAGGAAGATTACTATTGGCCAGGGTCCTGAAGAGAAGGGGATGGTGAGAGAAACAGGATTTGATATTTCAGTTGCAAGTGAAATCATGGCAGTTTTGGCCCTGACAACATCCCTAGCTGATATGAGAGAGAGGCTTGGGAATATGGTGATTGGAAATAGCAAGGCTGGTGACCCTGTAACTGCCGATGATCTTGGAGTTGGAGGTGCTTTGACTGTGCTAATGAAAGATGCTATTAACCCCACTTTAATGCAGACTCTTGAGGGAACCCCAGTTCTTGTTCATGCTGGTCCTTTTGCTAATATTGCACATGGGAATTCTTCTATTGTGGCCGATAAGATTGCACTAAAACTGGTGGGACCCGGAGGGTTTGTGATCACAGAAGCAGGTTTCGGGGCTGATATTGGAACTGAGAAGTTCATGAACATAAAATGCCGATATAGTGGTTTAACACCTCAGTGTGCTGTTATTGTGGCAACGATAAGGGCTTTGAAAATGCATGGTGGTGGGCCAGAAGTTATTGCTGGGAAGCCTCTTGATCATGCCTATTTAAACGAGAATGTTGCTCTTGTTGAAGCAGGTTGCGTGAATCTTGCCAGGCATATCTCAAACACAAAGGCTTACGGTGTGAATGTCGTTGTTGCTGTGAACATGTTCTCTACCGATTCTGAGGCAGAGCTCAATGCAGTCAGGAATGCAGCGCTGGCTGCTGGGGCATATGATGCCGTGATTTGTACTCATCATGCCCATGGTGGAAAAGGAGCGGTTAGTCACTTCATTCACTTTACTAATTAGTTTATTTAATCCAAAAGGCCATCACTCTCTACACTTTAAAGCATTATGACTAAATAAGCTTTTTTTCATTGGTAAATTTTTCATCCATCTGGTGGGTCTTGAACGCATGACCTCACCCTCCACCTTGCTCTTACAAGGGGAGGATGTGCTGTATGAGCTAAAGTTCATTGGCAGAAAGGCATTAGGATATATAAGAGAAAAATTAATTGATCTATTATTGTGACCACTCTATGGACTATTCCAAGTGAGAAGCTTGGTTTGCTTACAAATTCCAGCATAAACTATCTTTCTCCGAATTGCAACCCCAATTTAACCTTGTGATAATCTCTAAACTCACATCAGATCCGGCCTTATTTTTATGCAGCCTCTGTATCATGCACTTATATTCTTTAACCTAACCTAGAAAAGGCCTTTAATAATAAGTTGTAACATTGAATCATAAATTATTCCTGCTCCTCCTGCATCTTCATGCCTTCTCCAATATTATGTTAGATTTCTTGACAATAAGAAAACCACTTAATGAAATAGATATCTTGGACCACTAGAGATACACACTATCTAGCAGAGGACTACGTGTTGTCTCATTTTTTGTTGTCTGTTGAATCTGCGGACGCCAGAAGATGGAATGCTGGCGGCAGTGAAACTCTGAATTCAGCTCCTCCCTTCACTAGCCTCAAAAAAAAAAAAAAAGCTCCTCCCTTCACATGTGGAGATAACAATTGATGTTTCTAAAACTGCAAGGGATGGATTTTTTCACTAATTGATAAAATTATCATGATCTTCAGGTTGACCTTGGGATTGCAGTTCAAAAAGCCTGTGAGAATGTCACACAACCATTAAGGTTTTTATATCCGTTGGATACTGGTATCAAAGAGAAAATAGAGGCAATAGCAGGGTCATATGGTGCCAGTGGTGTTGAATACTCAGAGCAGGTAACCTCCTAACCTCTATAATATTGTTTTAGCAGTTCACTTTCTAATTGCATGATCAATGATTTTAAATCCCATCTTTTAAGGGTTTTAATTTTAAGTTTGACATCAATTTTGATTGAATTATACTCAAAGCTGACATTTATTTAGTGCACGATTAGTCTGTTGAAGTTTCATAGCGTACCCCAAAGTTTGGGACTTTGTCGTTTGTTGGTTTTAAATTTTATAAAAAATAAAAATAAAAAAAAATTTGAGGGCATCTGAAAATGTCTTAAAAATAACGTTGTTCAGACCAGGTGAAAGTGAAGAAATATGACAAGAATTTTTTATGAAGTCTGACTGTTAATTAGGAAACCAATATGCCTGGAGAAGGTGTTGTGTAGCTCTTTTTCAGCTCGTGGCCAAATCACCAAGGAAACTATTTGCTATTAGTTTTACAGGATACAAATTCTTTTTATTAATAGGTAATAAGAATTTTATTGAAAAAACTGAACATCGTGTTCATGATGGTGAACACTTTGAACAAGAACAGGATGCAGATTCTTATTGACATTGAACTTATAATCTTGTACTGCAATCACAATAGTTGGTTGCCCCATGAGCATTCTTTTGAGCACGAATAGAAGTCACAAATGTCAATATTTTGAATTATTGCAAACCTTTTGAACCTCGCTTATTGACCCATCTCCTCTTTGTCTAAATAGGCTGAGAAGCAGATTGAGATGTACAGCAAGCAAGGGTTTTCTGGTCTTCCAATCTGCATGGCAAAAACCCAGTATTCCTTTTCGCACGAGGCCTCTAAGAAAGGAGCCCCAACTGGATTTACCTTACCAATAAGGGATGTGAGAGCTAGCATTGGAGCTGGATTCATTTATCCTTTAGTTGGGACAATGAGCACAATGCCAGGGCTCCCAACAAGGCCTTGCTTCTATGACATTGATCTTGACACAGCCACTGGAAAGGTTATTGGTCTCTCTTGAAGCTCAACAAACATGTCTCGTAAGGCAGCCTTTTTCAAAGTTTGTTTTAAAATGTCAAAGTGACATTACATTCTCTTACCTTCATTTTTTTTTTGTCAACGTTCTGTACGACTAAATAATGTAACTTCAACTTCTGGAGTGTGAAATAAAAATTCTTATTTTTGTGCCTTTTTGTTCTTTGCCTGCAATTTAGGCCTAAGGAGGCTAATTTGTCTTGGTTGGCGCGCCAAAATTGGTATAGCATATATATTAGTTTGACACTACTTTTGTAGGAACTATAAAAACTGAGGGGTCTTTTATTTTTAAACAACATTACACGTATTTTTACACACTTTTTTGCTTGTATATATTTTTAAAAAAATTAAAAACTGTTATTTAAACACACGTATCAAACGGGCCCTAAAATATTAGGTTTAAATTGTTTTGCTCATCAATGATAATTTGCAGAGATAAAAAGAGTGACCGTAGGTAGATGGGCAAAAACAATTTGCCTCATTTGGAGATATTGCCGGACTTGATTTTTAAGGCTTAACTTTCTACTTTGCCTATGGTTTTGGTTTTAGCTCTTCTATTGGAAATGCTCTAAGAAAGCATATAAGCTACTTGAGTTGGATCCCACAATTCTTTCATGCAACTTATTCTAAGGAAAAAATGTTAAAAGTTAATATTAATTTTGCCATGAAATTTACAAATTAGAGGTGATAAACCAATGTAATCAGTGTCATATTAACATGATAAATAAATTCTTAAATTAAGTTTTGGTTTTGTTTTTGAAAGTTGTTACAACAATTTGTAAGGTTTATATAATAAAATTTGCAACAAAAATAACATCACTCTCTGTCTCTGTCCTAATTAAGGTCTATTGTTGACTGCCTAAAGCCTTGAACCTGCTGCTTATGTAATCTCTTTTTGTCATTATCCCTAATGCCTTCGATTATAAAATAATTACCTGTGCATGTTAATTTGACTGTACATGCAATCACATTTTAGGAGGCATGATATATATTCACAAATCAAGGCAAATTACAGATTCTTTTTTTCGTAAAATACTATTTTAGTTCTTAAATTTTACCAAAATTTTTTTTATCCCTAAACTTTAAAAAATTATTTGTTCATGCTTAGATTAAAGAGTTTTTTTTTTTTTTTTTTAAATAGTTTTAGAGACAAAAAATAGGAATAAAAAAAATTAAAAAAAACTTCTTTCAATAGTTTATAAACAAAAAAACAAACTTTTAGTAAAATTTAAGGACATAGAGTAAGTTTAGGGATGAAAAAAAAAATCAAGATTAAATTTTCCAAGAAGTTTTGTAATTCAACTGACACCTCTGGTATTTTCAACAGAAACATCCTGGATTTAAATATCTTCTCCCCCCACTATTGAATTATCATTATAAAGAAAAGAAAAAAAAGTTCAAGCTTAGATTTAAAGCCAGATTAATATCAAGAGTTTTGTAACTTAATTGATATTTTCCAATATTTTCAACAAAAATATTTATGGTTTAAATCTCTCATCTTCATATTGTGACAATTTGAGAGAGAGAGAGAGAGAGAGAGAGAGCATTCAATGTATACATTTGTGAAGTCCCACATAGCAGAAAGGTCTTCATCCAAATTTATCAATAAACTACCAGATTCAAATCCAATTTTTCTTCCAAGAGAATTAGACCATAAAAATAAATTACAGAATTCACATATTTTTTAATCTAGAGTGACTAGGCTTGTTGACCTCACATGTTAGGTCTTGTTGTAATGTTATTGTTTAATGAGAGAACCCATCTTCTTGTTCATTTTCATTTAAAACGCCAAGAACTATCTGTTAAGTTATAAGATTCTTGATTATTTTGATTAAGTTTATGAATAAAGTATTTAACAATTTTAAAAATAAGTAAATAAAAACTAAAGTCGTAACTATTAAGAATCAAGCACCAGGCAAGCGTTCGGCTTAGGTGGTCCATCACATTAAATATCCAAATAAATAATTAAAAAATCAAAATACTTTATAATATTCAACAGAAACATTCTTTCTTACCCATCATAAACGCTGACAATGATAGTCAATATTATAATATATAATTAACTTCAAGAGCACCTTCTAATTATAGGAAAAAATATTTTATTGGACAATTTTATGAGACCTCCCTCGCACAATAAATGTAAATCTTATACATATGAATCTTATATGTTATGAAAGGGTCCTAATTATACCCCTATTGTTATATGGAGATGTTGCATTCCAACTATCTAATTCTAAAAAGTTTCTAATTAATATATAGGAAATGCTAATGAGTGCCCTTAGGACATTTGATTAATAATCCATTTTAAGAAAGTTTTGACATCACTTTTATGGAAAATGAAAAAAAATATCAAAATATTAATTGCTTTTTTTTTTTTCTTTTCTCATAAAAATTTCTTTAACTGGATTGTTAACTAATACTCTAAAGGCACTCGTAGCATGACCCTTAATATATATAAGGTCATGCTAATGAATGCTCTTAGGGCATTAGTTAACAATCTATTTTCAAAAAGTTTTGACATAACTTTTATGGGAAATGAAAAGAGCTGTTAAAACATTAATTGCTTTTTTTTTTTTTCCCTCATAAAAACTTTCTTTAAATGAATTGTTAACCAATGCCCTAAGGGCATTCGTTAGCATTTCTCATATATATACATATATATATATATATATATATATATATATATATATATATGTATATATATATAAAAGTAAATACCTCATGCGGAAAAGTATGAGGTCCTGCCAAACGGCGCTCTAATTTTGCATTTAGCCTTTTTTTTACCTCTTTCATTAAGTTTTTTTTACTGTTACCCAAAAGTTCACAATAACTTATTTTACTGTTATCTCATTAATATCTTATTAATTATCTAAGTTTACACCACATATTTTTCTATTATTCATGTCTTTTAGTATACCTACTGTTTTAGTATTGCAAATAATAATAATAAAAATAATAATTTAGGACTAATAGTAATAACTAACCACATAAGGCCCTGCAGATAGAGAGATACAAAAATTTCGTGGATTGTTAAATAAAACATACTGACTAAACATTTGAAAGAGAGAGAAAGAGGAATCTAAAGGGTCACCACCTCTGTTATACTGGTCTCCCATTACCATCAAGACGCCAAAAACCCCTACAGGTAATTTTTTTTTTCTTTTTTCTTTTTAAAATTAGGGGTTTAAATATGATTTAGGTTTGGGTAATTTAGTTGGATTGTTTTTGTTTTTGGTATATAAGTAGAGAGAATATTTGGTGCCCAATGTAAAAGCATATTCTACCATGGTTTAATTTTAAATCATTTATAAGACACATGAATACATACTTGCCTACATCATGTTTTAATGTCGTACTATCGATGAATAGAAGACGGTGAGAGAGTTGGGCATACTTTCATTTCATTGTATAATATATGGAACATAACACAAATTAGTTGATTTTCATGGTCTTGTTACTCTTTTGCATTTATCTTTGGTTTTATGATTTAAAAAAAAAATTAATCTTACCTTGAGAAGGCTACAAATATGCAGTGAAGCTGCTAAACTAATTTTTAATATCTCAAAATGTATATGTTTCTTTACTCTAATTTAGTTTACATTTTCTTTATAATATATGTAAAACATTGTTGATGGCCATTTTGGAAGCCCAAGTGGAAGAGAGAGGCCCAGCAACACGGACAGAAAAGAGTTGGCAAATGGATAGAAAACCCATTAAGCTCAAGCGGCAGGAATAATGGATCACAGGCCCATGAGATGAACAAATGGGCCTTGAGGAGGTAAATGGGCTTAAAGGAGCCCAAAAAGAGAGAAAAAGCAAACCATGGGCAGTATATGATGTGAAAAAGTGAGAATGGGTCACGGCAGGCCCAAAGTAATGAAAGTAAAGAAAGTAAGGGGTTGATTGCAAGCCTATGAACCCCAAGGATGAGGGATAATGTAATTGGGTCAGGGAAGCCCAAAGAATTCAGTAAAAGCCCATGAGAATGCAAAGTTAAGAAAAGGACCAAGGAAGCCCAAGGAAAGCAAATAGGCCCGGGACGCCCAAGGGAAAACAAATGGGACACAAGAGCCCGCCAGCAATATAACAAAAGAACCAATGGCCGTGCTGGGCCATTAGGAAAAGAATAAACGGCAAGCCCAAAGAGGCCCAGCCAGATTAAGGCAAAACAACTTCGCAGTAGGAATAATAGAGTGGTATGGCAAGAGTTGGTAGCAGGAAAAAGGGTGGGCTAAAGAAAAGAAAAGCCCACCATTAAGCAAGACCCAGCCCCGAATAGGGCAAGCCATAAAGGAAAGGGAAACCATAAAATAGTCAAAAACGGACGGTAGATTGTGTAAGCCAACCATGGCAGATGCATGAGCAGTAGATAGATTTTGGACAAACATAGAAGAGAGGCACGCGCAAGGCGCAGACCTCACCAGCCTGTACCCAACCAATACAGGACACAGTGAGGTCATGGGTCAGAGGTAAGAGGGCATGGTTTGGCGGTGGAGAGAGGGGAAAACCTATTTTGAGGTTCCTGCTAAGGCTCTTTTGGGGGAAGTGTCCTGTTGGGATGACATACCACCCAAAGGAGCAAAGCTGAGCTGGAACCACCACCTATACCATAGCAGAAAAGGGTGCCACAGCAGACAAACAAACAAAATAGTTTTCTTTTTTCTGGCGATGGGGAGTGGCACACAGACGGACTAGTGGTGGTCGGCAAGTACACCCATATCAGACAAAGGTGGTTAAGGGCTAAAATAATAAAATCCGGTCACGGCAGGTACTATAAAGAGACCCTTGCCGTGTACAGGAAGGGGGACAAGTATCAGGAAATTTGAAAACCAGGAAATAGAAAACAAGTATCAAGAAAAAAAAGTAGAAAGAAAAAAGATAAGAAAAGGGAATATTAGAAAAGAAAGAAAGAAAAAGATAGAGAGTTAGAACGGCAGGCATGCACCAATAGGTTGATTCCTTCTCTCCCTTTCAAAATCTTGCTCTCTGCCGAAAATAAATAGTGTTCTTGTGTACCAATCATTCAGGTCCGCTTCCTTCAAAGTGATTAATTTCCACAGTAGGATCTCCCTGAGAGATTATTCACTTTGAGAAGAGGCGTTCTTCCCTCTCTGGTTGTTTCCCTTACTTTTCTTATAAAATAATTGTTATTAAACTGTGATTATCTTTTCTTAAGTAGGGATTATCTGTTTACCTTAATAAAGATCTCAAAGTACTTTATTTTATCTTGTTATTATCATATCTGTCTACCACAACCCATCTGAAACAGTTCTGCCCGCTGTAAGTGTACTCCTGGCAGACGAGGCATAGTTTGCATACAAGCCGGACCAAATTGAGTTGCAGTTGGACCGGTCTCAACTCCCTTACTCAGAATACTTGGGCCCAATACCGCAGGAGGCAGCCTAGCCCACTTTAACCACAAAAGGCCCACTACAAACATTATCCAAAACCGTCTTGTATAAAATATATCACAAAATTATCCGTGCATCACACGGGCAACTTACTAGTATCAATAAATTTAGATAATGTATCTGTTTGGATACCAAACTCAAACATATTGTGTATTTGACACGTGTCATTCATTACAGGAAAAAGAAAAAGAAAAAAAGAGAGGCTTTTTAATGGGAGAGGAGCTGAACCCATCTGGTAAATATTATAAAGGATATAATTTTTGTTAAAAATGTGACAAAAAGTTAAAAGTTAACTTGTTTTCAAATAAGCTAGTTTTTTTAGATTAAAAAATTAAAAAAAAGAAAGTAAAAAGCTAAAATCTAAAAGTTTTTATCAAGCAAGACTAAAATGGTTCACAACTTTATTAATAATTTTTATTTAGTTTTATTGTGATTTTTTAAGGGTTACAATGGTTTTTTAGTTATTTTTCTTTTTTATAAATAGGTTTATAGTGATTAGTATAGATACTATAGGAAAAAGGTTTTTATGAAGGGCAAAACTTAGATACAGTACCTTAGGTACTGTTCGTTAGGTACCCCTTTTAAAATTTAGCCACCTGTCTATTCACTTAACGGAGCAAATGTGCGTTAACGGTTAACATCCTTTTTCCATATTTTTTTTCTTCTTTTTCTTTTTGGCCGTGTCCTTCAGATCTGAAAGCCAAAGTTCATGACCCAGATAATACACTGACCAAGGTATCATTTTCAGCTGCAAATTCAGCTGAACCATCATAAGAAAAAACTGTAAAACATCCTCAGTCTGGCCTGACTAAGCACAACCAGAAGTCAACGAAGTCCAACAACATACCACAACCTTATCAGGCATTTCATCAAACAGTTTACGCGCAGACACCAAATCTTTAAGACTCTTACAATAAGCTGCAAGAAAACCATTACACACAAACGGATCACCAAGAAACCCCATTTTCACAACATGGGTATGAATTTGTTTCACATGATAGGCGTTATTGGACCTAAAACACGCCTTTAGGAGAAAACAAAAGGAAAAGTCATTAGGTGAAAGTGACCTCTGTTTCAAGGTTTTGAAGATGAAAAAGGGATGGGAAAAGAGACCCTTTTCAGTTAAGACTCTCCTCCTTTTTTCTTGGAAAAATTATCATTAACCCATGTAGTAATTATTTAGAATCCACACTCCAGCCACCAAAGCCAAGCACTTACCGAGCCCAACCAGCCGTTCAAATTGCAAACCAAAGTTCAAATCTTTGAGATCAAAAGCCAGCAACCCCATCGACTTTTTGACTGTTTAAGGGTTAGATCGGGAAAAAGAACTATCAAGAGAGATCAGAAAAGAGAGGAACAAAGAAAGAAATAGAGATTGGCATCCAACAAATCGTTCAATTGACAACGCGAAACACACAAGCCAGCCCTTTCCTCCTTTTGAAATCTTGATTTCTTCAAAATCTAGAGGTCTGAGAGTGTGAGAAGAGGGACGTTGGTCTTCAAAATCTGGGTCATGAACTCTGGTTTTCACACATCTGAAGGAGAAGGCAAAAAAGAAAAAAAGAAAAAAGAAAGATATTAACTGTTAACGCACGTTTGCTCCATTAAGTGAATAGACAGGTGGCTAAATTTTAAAAGGGGTACCTAACGAACAGTATCTAAGGTACTGTATCTAAGTTTTGCCCTTTTATGAAACATGGTTGCAAGAATTTTTATGCAACCACCACGTCATGGTTAAAAAATCATTCACATGTATTATTTAAACTATCCTCAAAGCATGCGTGTTGCGCGTGCTCAGAGGATAAACCTTTACCCAAAAAATATGATAAACTTTAGAGATAAGCAGCATTTGTAATTTTGTTTTTGAACATATGTTTGAAAGTAGTGTAGTGATGATAATGCTATAGAGAAAAGTTTGGGTTGGAAAAATAAAATGAACATGAGTGCAAAGAAGGCTAAATTTTAGGAGTTCTCTTAATTCTTTATTTTATATATTTTTAAATTGGGGTGTTTTACTTTTATTCGAATGAAAAATGAATAAAAAATGCTAAATTTTAGGGAATAAAAAGATGAACAGGAAGGAAAAAAAAAATCCTAAATTTTAGGAATTCTCTTTTTGACCCTATTTCTAAGAGAAGTTAACTTTAATTAATAAGAATATTTTTAAACCACATAAAAGTCAATTTCAAGGAGGGGAGTCCTTTTTTAGATAGCACAGATAGATAATATGACATGAAGGTGAATTTGAAAACTAACGTGAGTGTGGTCCTATTTTGTAGATAATGTTTTACATGGCGTAGGAGTTAAAGAAGTATTTTTACCAAATTTTACCTCTACTTTAACCTAGGGTGTAGAGGTGTTTTGGACCCAACAAAATGTTCGTTCTAAACAGAGGAAATTCCTTAAATAGTAGTATAGATAAATCATATAACTCATTAAAAATATCATGTGACTATAAATATATATGAATAGTTTTTTTTAACTGTCACGTGCTTCATATAAAAACTTTTTCCTTTAGAAAATAAAAAATAAAAAAATTTCCTCTAAGAAATAAAAATTAAAAAATTGGGAAAAATTGCCAAGGCCTTTTTTCTTTTTGGTTGATAATCTTCAATTTTTTTCAAACTACAAAGCAAGAATTATAGTTGACCTCACAGACAGTTCTTAAAACTTCTGGAAGACCTTAGTGTATTAAAATCGAAAGACTCAACTGAATTAGAGGAGAATTTAGCGGCCATATAGGCAATCGAATTTCATTCTCAACTGACCGAACAAAAAACAGCTAAGAATAGATTCTTTTAGACAAAAAAATGTTACAAATTAAGTTAGCAACATACCCGTAAGGAGGAACATTCAAAGGAAGCAAGCTTTTCGTATTACCCTCAAATAATTATTACCCTCGTAAAATTATTCAAGAATGGCAATTCTGATATTAGCATGTACTCTTAAATGTACTTCTCTCTCTTTGTGTCTCAGTTCTTCACTCCAAAAAGCTTCTCCCCAATCTCTCTCTGTGTTGGGGTTTCTAAAGTCACACTCCAATGGCAGTTTCACCATCATCGACGCCAGCAAACACGACAATATCAATACCATATTCAGCCCCAAAACCAGACACTAATAAGTCTTCGTTCTTTCCCATTTTCATCTCAAGAAAAGCCATGGCTTTTGCCTATGGCTCCACATTTATCTTTGTGGCCTTCACTGTCTTCTTGATCATAAACCTTTCTGGCTACTCTTCCCTTTGGTTCAAGAACATCTTCCACACCTCCTCCATTTTGTCTCACCTTTTCCCTGACTCTTCTCTGCAAAACTCATACTCTCAAACCCACCCTCCTTTTTCTCCTCCTTCAAATACCCAGTTCCCCATTTCCAGTAAAGGTTCATCTTTTTCTGGGAAAAACAATGGTAGTGACAGTGATAATGTAGAGGTTGGTTTGAGAAAGAATGGTACAAAAAATGGGGTCTTTAGCGAGGCATTGTCTGAGGAGCAAAGAAAACGGAGTTGGTTGGAGATGATGAATGGTTGTGATGTTTTTGAAGGGGAATGGGTGAGAGATGATACATACCCTATTTATGTGCCGGGTTCTTGTCCTCATATAGATGAGCCTTTCAATTGTTTCCTTAATGGCAAGCCTGATAATATGTATGAGAAGTATAGGTGGCAACCCAAGGATTGCAGTATTCCAAGGTAATTTTCAAAGCTAGTTATAGCTCACAGTTGTTATCTTTGTCTTGCATTGTTTAAAATGTTTTCTATGCATTAATCATGCTAAACAATAAAGCCCACGTCTTCTTTTAGCTGTTTATTTATGTATTTGAATGCTAATATATAAATGACACACAAACACACACAAAATGCTTTGGCCGGATTGTTTTTTATTTTGAAACTAGCTTGTGCCCTTTCTGGTCAGGGAGATTGATTTCAGATGAATCTGTTATGCAGGTTGAATGGTAGGGACATGTTGGCATTGTTGAGGGGAAAGCGTCTGGTTTTTGTTGGGGATTCTCTAAATAGGAATATGTGGGAGTCTCTTGTATGCATTCTTAGAAATTCAGTGGAAGATAAAACTAGAGTTTTTGAAGCCTCTGGTAGATATGAATTCCGGTCAGAGGGTTCTTATTCTTTTATATTCAAGGTACGCTGATCATCATGCATTTTGTTTTATACTGTGAAGTTTGGAAATTGAAATGTTCAATAGTTAGGACCTGAAAATACACAAGAATACAACCAAATATAATGAAAGTACATGGACAGTGAAGGAAATCTCTTTTGTCAATGTGTTTTATTTATTGCTTGTGGTTGTATACTTGTATGAATATAGGATTATAATTGTTCGGTGGAGTTTTTCCGATCACCATTTCTTGTTCAAGAATGGGAAATGCCAGACACGAATGGTTCAAAGAAGGAAACACTTCGCCTTGATGTGGTTGAAACATCCTCTGATAGGTACAAAGGTGCAGATGTTCTCATCTTCAATACAGGGCACTGGTGGACTCATGAGAAAACTTCCAGAGGGTAATGCCAATGACCTTCCCTCTTTATATCCCTGATGTTAGGACACTGAAACTGGAAACTACAATAATGTAATAATCTTGCAGGAAGGATTATTATCAAGAAGGAAACCATACCTATGGTGAAATGAGTGTTGAAGAGGCATTTAGGAAAGCTTTATCAACATGGGCAAGATGGGTGGACACCAACATTGATCCAAAGAAAACCGTTGTATTTTTCAGGGCCTATTCTCCCTCTCACTTTAGGTAAATAGAACATGAAAAAAGTGTACTTAGTTCTATAATTCCATAATCAATGAGGAAGTAGCCTCTTCATTCTCTTTTTGTCCATTTACAGAGGTGGAAGATGGAATTCTGGTGGGGAGTGTGATAACGAGACTGTGCCAATTAAGAATGAGGCATATTTGTCAGAATATCCCAGTATGCTGGGGATTTTTGAGTCAGTAATGAGGGGGATGAAGTTTCCAGTCTTCTATCTAAACATTACCAGAATGAGTGATTTCAGGATTGATGCCCATCCATCAATTTACAGGAAGCCGAATTTGACAGAGGAGGAGAGAATATCGCTTTTGAGATACCAGGATTGCAGCCATTGGTGCCTCCCTGGTGTTCCTGATACATGGAACGAGATCATATATGCTCAACTCCTCAAACATAACCAACAGCAGCATCAAGAACTGCAGAAGACACCTGCAGTATAAATAAAAACAAACGTAGCTTCTCTGCCATGGGTATAAGCATGATAAATTAATACTTATCCAAAAACTTCACCATAATGGCAAGTAGTAACCCAAGTTATTGCCTAAATTAGCAGTTGCATTGACCTAGACTAGATAGAATGTTGAAGAGGGGTGCTATTCAAAAGTTGCATTAAGCAAAGGAGTTTAAATCAATTTCCAAAGGGCAGATAGATATTGTGAATTGTTGGCTGGTTCCCATAGCTAATGACAGAATCTCCAACTATTTATGGTTGCCGACGGTTGAAATTACAGAACTAGGTAACCATAAAATGTTGAAGCTTTTTTAATACTCCCAATATCAGCCAATGATACTGTACTAGTTCAGTATAAGGACAGATGATATCAAGAAGTATTTTCTTGCTCCCAGAGCTAATGACTAAATCCTCAACCATTTTGCTTTGAAGCTGGTTCAAATTGCAGCAAAGGCCACTAAAATATTGAAGATTCTTTGTCCAGTTGTCCTCCCAATGCAATGGATGATACTGAACCAGTTCATACATGTTGAGTATCCTGTATTCACCCTCAAAAACTGTTATTAAAACACTTTTGCTTTATGCAGCTCATAATTCAGAAAGCATCCATTCCTTTGTGAACCTTCTTCTTTAGCAGAAAGCAACTGCCTTTAGGCAATAAACGTGGTTTTGAGTTATACTGCTAGTTTTAGGGATCAATGGCACTTTATTATTTATAGTGAAACGTTAGGAGCGTTTCAAGAAGTATAGAAGACAAAGTGGGATTCTTGGGTTGGGGTTGGTATGACAAGCTGTAACAAATATTTATTTTTTTGTATTTGTAGGAAAGGGGTTGGTGGTATGACAATGTGTAGCATCATGAACTTGTGTATAAATCTGTTATGATTTGCTATTCAATTTAACTGATGAATGAATTGAAAATACAATTACTATTTGGTTTATGAACAATCCGTCTACCAATTGGTTGATTACATCTCTAGATTATCTCTGATTAGCTGTTTCTTTGAAAAGTCGATGAAGTATTTCTTTGTAAAATTATGTTTTTCACGCTTCTGGATCATGCCAAAATATGTTGTTTAAATTATATATTTTGTTCATTGAGTACTCTCCAGAAGGTACTTTCAAACCTTGTTACCCTGTATCAATTATAGCATATAATGCTATAACCACAACAAAATTTCACAACTTTTTTCTTAACTTCCAAGATGGTAAGTTGAAAACCAGTAATTTTGGAATACAAACCATCCCCTATCTACTTTCCAAATCCCTGCACCAATAAATTATTTTCTCTTTAGCTACCCTCTTCACAACCCACCATGTATTTTCCAATTGGATTCTGTGGAAGTGAATCCAAGGGAGAGGAAGAGAAATTAATGGATAATGTTTTTAGGAAAAGAAAACCCTGATGAGCAAGCCAATATTCATATGTTTAAGGTGGGAACATATCATGAATATACTTTAGATTTGTATTATTTAATATGAACCCTGAGAATTTTTCTTCAAGGAAATGCATTAGTGTCGTATACTGGATATAATATCCAACAGGAGAGTATAGAACGAGAATGTTTGACATTTTGCAGCTTATCTTCTAACAGAACTTTCACTGGAAGTCATGCAATCTGAAATATATAGTTATATACTACAGGGAAAAAAACATCATATAGAATTTTTTGCAATCAGCAATCAGGATATATTATATACTATAGGGAAAAAAACATCATATAACATGTTCTTATCCTACCAACCATTATAAGTTTTTTGCTCAGATGAAATATTCATTCAAAGAACACCAAGGGACAAAGACAACACTAAAAAACATCCATCAAGTTACACAACTAACACAACTCAGATACAAAATAGCCTCACTTATTTAAATTGAGCTATATAGAAGAGCATCTGATCCAGCAGGGTTTTCATTAACTTTTCCACATTCAATCTAATCTCTCCATCCGTTCCCCATTAACGAGCTAATGTTCCCCATTTTAATCATTGATACCACAAAGCTTGCAAAGAAGGCTCTCTGATCAGCAGTAAAGCTGTTAACAATGTCAATGCGTATCTGCCCCGGTAACTGAAAATAGTTCTTGATCGCTCAGGTGTGTGCGGTCGAGATTCGCCACAACAGTAGAATCTCCATTCTGGGGGCATTTTCCCCGCAGAGTTTGTGAGTAGGTTGTGTTTAAGGTCGGATCAGGATTACCAGTGCTGTTAAAATTGTATAACCGGTTGATGAAGAGGGCACATTGAGCGCGACCAAACGTGTGAGCACCTGAAAATCAATCATGAATGCCAACTTTAAATCAAAACTCAAGCTATTCTTTCATCACAATATGTCATCAACTCATTATCTATACTTCTATTTAAGAGATTTCTCTTGTTTGGGATGAACATTTTGTTGGTTCAAAAATATTCCTACACTCTTAGGATTAAGTATGTACAAAATTAAATGATAACCTGGTAAAAATACATCTCTAACTCTCATATATAATATTGCCTAGAAAATATGACTACTTTCCCGTTTATTTAATATATATATACACACACACACACATATATATATATTACAATTTGTTTACGCTCTGTTTGTTTCGCTGGAAAACCTTCTGTAAAGATAGTTTTCCACATTTTCCAGTGTTTGGTGGCACAAAAAAAATCTGGTCAATGGAAAATTATTTTTGGTCAATGGAAAACCCTAATAAAAATAAGGCTTATTTTCTATAAGTTGTTTTCCAAATTTTTTTTTTGGAAAACAATCTCTCTCTCACGCGTTGCATCTCTTATAAATATTATTTTCGTCTATAGCTGTGGGAAATATAATTTTTTGGCGCCTTCTCTCTCTCATGGTAAGTTTCTCACTTTTTTTCTCTTCCTTTTGCTTTTTCTCTCCTCACACCCTCACTGTTACTAACTCTGGTCTCTCCTCTTCCCAGAGATCTCTCTCTCTAACTATCTCTCTTCTCTCTTTTCTCCATGTTTCTCTTCCCCTCTGTAACACAATTCTCTGATTAGATTTTTTTTTTCCTTCACTGATCGGTCAATGGCTCTGACTTGCAAAGGAGAACAAATTTGCAATGGTAATTATTTTATTCATTTCTACCAAAATCCTAATCCTTTGATTTGAATTTCAAGCTCGATTTTCTTTTTTTTCTAAGAAATTTTCAATTTGATAGATTCCAAGTAGAAGTTACTTCTTTTTCGTACATAAAATGTAAAAAAATTAAAAATTAAAAAATTAAAAAAAAAAAAAAAAAAAAAAAAGAAGGAGAAAGAATGAATGAAGTAAAAGATGAAAATTTTAAACATAGTACCTATATTGCTCTAAATTGCTTTTACATATTGTTATATAATAAATGATAATTATTTAGAAGAATTGCATTTGTTGGCAAATATTTTTTTTGTTGGCAGATACTATGTAGTGATGATATATTATACAGTACATTATGTAAATACATAATTTAGAGTAATATTGAAGACTTGTGATTGACCATAGTAGACAATTAGTATACCAACAAAAAGAATAGACAATTAAAAGTTATTGTTATTTATACTTATTGAAAATGTATTTCCTTGTCAAATATATATTTATATATATAGACAAATGATTGATATGTGTGTATGTGTGTGTGTACGTACGTTACTGTCTATATATATGAGTAAGATGAGTAGTAAAGATCATTAAAATTTGACAACTAAATAATTTTCATTGTATCTATTGTCAAAATTTTAGTATGAAAACCAAATTCATTCTTGGTTTTTTATTTATAATGATTACATTAGTTAGTTTATATAATATACATGTTTTAAATTATACAAGAAATATTTTAAAAAAATTGCATACTAAACACCAGAAAACATTCTTAAGCTCATTTTCAAGGTCGTTACCAAACACTGGAAAATAAGACAATTTTCTAGAAAATATTCTTTGGAAAATTAACCATTTTTCAGAAAACGTTAATCCTGAAACAAACAGAGCGTCCTTTACTAGTAGCGCAATAACCACAAGTAACTTCTACTAAACTCAAGCTGTTAATTAAGGGTTTTTTTTTTTAATTTTTTTAATTTTTTTTATTTTTTAAACGCGTGTATTGCCTTCCATCAAAATTTTATTACTTATCCATTTTTTTAGGAGTCTAATCTAGATATTCTCACACAATTTATATAATTTAAAAAAAGATATACCTCACACATGTTTGATATATATATTTTCTAATTTTTGCCTTCCATCAAATTTTTACTACTTATCCATTTTTTAGGAGTCTAATTTAGATATTCTCACACAATTTCTATAATAATAATAAAATATATATATATATATATATATATATATATATATATCTCACACATGTTTGATATATATATTTTTACTAAAATTAGCATACACTATTTTTATTTAAAAATATCTCACACCTCTCTTTTTCTGTTTCTTTGCACGGACTTTTATATTGTCTCTCCATTCTTTCCCATCCTCATTTCTCTATGTTGCCAAAACTGTATTCAGCAAACTTCTCTAACTGAATTGATATGAAATTGTGGAACCAAACCAAAAATTATGGTTTATTAAATTATTAGTAGTTTAGTACTGATTGACAGATGGGAAGAAGAAACAGTTTATTTTGTTATCTTCTTTTTATTTTATTGTTTTTTTGTCTTTTTTTTTTTTAATTTTTTTATTAAATATTTCATTTTATTACTTGATTTGGTTTGAAAATGTATATTTCTCTTTTAAATTGACAGTTCTAATGTCAAAATGTAGAAGAAAAATCATTATCACCAATGTGATTGTGCTTATATTTAGGTACTTTTTTTTTTTTTTTCAGGAACTTGGTCTATACCTTTACAATTTGGATAGAACTGTGGAAGGGTATTATTTTTGCAATCAATGGTTAATATGGATTTTGCGTTGAACTAAAAGAAATGAATGAATGGAAAATTATGACATAGTTTTACTTTTAGTTGGTATGTGATGCAAACAATATAATATTATTTGAAATATCAGCAATAGTTGAAAGGTAGTTCTAGCTTTTCACTTTGGTTTAGGACATAGTTTTCTTTTAGTCCCAGGACCTACTTAGGTAACTAAATTAAAATGTGTACAATCTTATGAATCTCGTCACATAATAAGTTAAAAATATTTTTTCCAAACTAATTTGTTTGACAAAAACTTTATCCTTTTAGTTTAGCTATCATATTATAAGATGACATCATTTTAGCATTGCATGTAAATTAAGGTAACGAACATTTAGGGTTCATTTGAGAACCGCTTATTTTGCTGAAATTGAAAACTTTTTGTTGAAAGTATGTAGAAAAATAAACTAACTTTTCTCAAATCCTAAATGAAAGCTTAGTTTAGATACTTCAAAGTAGGTGTTTAAGTTATGTTACATAGGCATTATATTACATTCAATTGAGGTGATAAGTTGTAATTGGTCTAATATCACTTTTAAACATATTCACCATTGACACATTTTTTACACCCTAATCACAATCTACCGTCTTAGTCTTTGCAAGTGTAAAATTTTGTGTGAATGACTGTGTTCCAAGATTTTAGATCTCTCAAACTCTATCAAAAAATGGCCTAATTACTGTTATTAGTCCTTGTTTTCAATAAAATTTCCTGTTATTAGTCCTTGTTTTCAATAAAATGTCCTTTTTTTATTACACTTCAGCATTTGAGTTTTAGTTTCCTTCTTCTTCTTCTTCATTTTTTTTTTTCACTAGAGTAAAAGAGTTAATAAGAGAAAAGATTAAAGAGAAGAGTTTGTTGTTATTATACCAACTAGTCGCAGACTCGCGCGATGTGCGGGAAAATTTGATATGAATATGTTTTATTGCATAATTATTGAATTAATATATTAGATTGTATATATTTAAAAGTCAATATGTGTTATTTGAAATTATGTTTTATATTAGAAATTTTTGTGGTGCAACAACTAACAAATTAAATATATTTAATATATATTTTTTTTTTGAGAAAGAAATATATTTAATAGTTGGGTATTACATATAGTGAGATGTGTATGAAAATACAATGCAATAAATTTTATATAAAAAAATTTTTCCATGTGAGAACTATTAGATCAAGTTCTAACCATGTATACTTTGTTTATTACTATACAGATATATGCGATTCAACACTTACAAGTATATTTTTCTCCAAAACATAAATCTACTTCTCTTTCTTACACACAATTGAAACTAAGTGAAAAAGTATATAAAGATAACTATGTAATAAATCATAATCAATATATCATAAAGTGGAAATATAAAATAAAATAAAATGCAAAGAGCAAACTTTATTTCATTATATGAACATATGAACAAATCCCGCAAAATATAACTCTTCAAATTCATAAACTACATGATTACTTAGATTTTATGGTAAAATAAGATCAATCCATCCATCATGACATTGTATTATAGTCTAGATATAATTATATAAAAATTACGTTTTGTTGATCAAGTTTCATAAACCAAAAGTACCATCCATACATCTAATGAAATCTTTAAAGAGTAACACGTGAGAATTCTTAATTTGAACAGCCGATAATTTATATATATATATATATATATATATATATATATATATATATAGAGAGAGAGAGAGAGAGAGAGAGAGAGAGAGAGAGAGAGAGAGAGAGAGATGTAGATGGGTGGTGGAAGAGGGATGGTGGGTTTTGAACCACAAATAGGGGACACCATAAAGAATGTTACTAGGCTATCACTTGAACCTCCCAAAAATTAATTTAAGAGGCTAGAGGTAAGGATAATAGGAATTTCAATAAAGAATTAATCAAATTCCTTAAGGCTTCGTTTGGGAGTTCATAAGGGAAGATAATGAAATGATCATAAGGGAATGGAAATGAATGGAATGTATTTAAATAAGGGAAAGGAATGGAAAAGAATGGAATGAAATGGAATTAAGTAACCTTGATTGGATGTTTTAAAATAAAGGAATGGAAAAGAATGAAAATGAATGGAATGTAAGTAATCTTATTTGGGAGCAACATGGAAGGAATGGAATAGAATCATTTTATGATAATATTACTATTAGACCTCTATTTTAAAATAAAGAGTTGAATATACAGGGGTATTTTGGAAGTTTTAGTAAAAAAATCATTAAATTTAATTCAATTCCCTCCCATTCCTCCCAATTTTGAGGGGAATGAAAATTTGAGATTTTAAGGGAATAGAGAGGAATGAGTGTTCCCTCCTACCCATTCCATTCCCTCTTACTTAAATTCCCAAACAAGGGAATGAGCTTTCCATTCCCTCCATTAAGGTTTCGTTTAGGAGTTGATAAGGGAATGAAATGATCATAAGGGAATGAAAAGGAATCGAATGGAATGTATTTAAGTAAGGGAAATGAATGGAATTGAATGAAATTAAGTAACCTTGATTGGATGTTTTAAAATAAAGGAGTGGAAATGAATGAAATGTAAGTAATCTTGTTTGGGAGTAATATTGAGGTAATGGAATGGAATTATTTTATGACAATATTACTATTAGACCCCTATTTTAAAATAAAATGTTGAATATATAGGGGTATTTTGGGAGTTTTAGTAAAAAATTCATTAAATCTAATTTTATTCCCTCCCATTCCTTCCAATTTCGGGGGGAATGAAAATTTGAGGTTTTAAGGGAATAGAGAGGAATGAGTGTTCCCTTCTACCCATTCCATTCCCTCCCACTTAAACTCCCAAACAAGGGAATGGACCTTCCATTCCCTCCATTAAAACTTCCAAACAAGGGAAGAGAAGAATATTCTAAAATTATTCTTTTCATTCTTTTCCATTACATTCCATTCCCTCCTCCAAAACGAGACCTAAAACTCCCAAACAAGGGAAGGGAAGGGAAGGGAAGAATATTCTAAAATGATTCTTTTTATTCATTTCCATTCCATTCTATTCCCTCCTCCCAAATGAAACCTAATTAGTATCTATACATAAAAACATTAATAGCATAATGATGCTCTAGAGTAAAACATATTTTGTCTTATTCTCTTTTTGGCTTTTTCCTTAAATATGATCAACTAAACAAGGTAAAAGCTTACCAAGAAAACTCAAATTAGCTAAAAATTTAATGGTGTGGAGATGCCTAGTATTTGTAATAGAATGAACAAAATAAAAATCACAAACAGATTTGAGAAAAGACGCATAAGATTTCTAAAAAAAAATTTACCAAACACATGGGATGCAAAAATAACAAAATTACTACACTGAAAACTTTTGACTTTTTGACACTACAAATAAGCATAAAAAATGTTCATTATCAATATGTTTCATATCAACATTAGGAATTTCCACAACAATGATAGGCCAAATAAAACTACATTAACAATTCTAAGTCTCAATTAAAAATAACAAAATTCAATATCATTGAAAAATTTGGAAAGGAAAACAAAAAAGTCACTTCAAAAAATGCAAGAATACTAAAAAGAAAGGAAAATGAAAAAAGAAAAAAGAAAAAAGAAAAAAGAGATCATTTTTGATTGTGTGTTTTGTTTACCTCAATGGTTTTCCTATTGTTGCCTTAACTTTGAAAGTTTATGACAAAAATAATTGATGTCTTATCAAAATAGTGAAAACTAAAACTTGATTAAAAAAATATGGAGAACAATTAGTATTGTGCTAATATTTTTTTGTTGTAGATGATGGGTGATTGTATCTAGAATGTGCATTGGTATATATAACATTGTAAAACTTAAATAAATAATCAATGTATGAGTGAGGGAGAGATAAGATTGTGAAAAACCGAATTTTTGGAAGAGAAAACACTATAACAGTAGATAAACAAAGAGACAATGTTTGATGTCTTCTCAAAATGGTGAAAACTAAAGCTTGGTTGAAAAATATGGAAAACAATTAGTATTGTGCTACAATTTTTTTTTTTTTTGGGTAGATGATGGGTGATTATATCTAAAATGTGCATTGGCATATCTAACATTGTAAAACTTAAATAAATAATCAATGTATGAGTGAGAGAGAGATAAAGTTATGAATAACTGAAATTTTGGAAGAGGAAACACTATAACTGTAGATAAACGAAGAGACACGCTTAAAATGTTAATTTAACCCACTAAAAAGATAATGAGTTATTTAACTTTAACAATTACTTGAAATTAAAAAGAAGAAAGCGAAAAGTTGAAATCAATTAGGGTATTTGAATGGTCAAGTATTTGTATTTAATGAATAATAATGTTTGTCCAGGATCTGTATTTAATTATTTTATATAAAAAATTTTAAAAATCATAAAGAGAAAAATGATTTAAAAAAGAAAAAGAAAAAGAAAAAGAGTATGATATGGTTGATGAGGTGGCTCAACAGGAGCATAACAACATTAAATGTCATGTCTATGCTTTTAGATATATATAGATGAAACTGATTCTTCAGCTGTAATGGTGAGAATATCAGCATAGGATACAATGGCAAGACAAGCAGTTTCCAACGCAGTCTATATGTTATCAACAACATCATAACCTCTTGCTGAGTTATTAACTTATTACTAGTAAGTTGCCCGTGCAATGCACATATAATTTTGTAATATTTTATGTAAAACAGTTTTGGATAATGTTGTACATATATTATAAAGAAAAAGTAAACTAAATTAGAGTAAAAAAAACATATACATTTTGAGATATTAAAAATTTGTTTAATAGCTTTATTGCATATTTATTGCCTTCTTAAGGTAAGATTAATTTTTATTTAAATCATGAAACCAAAAATAAATGCAAAAGAGTAACGGGACCATAAAAATCAATTAATTTGTGTTGTGTTCACATATTTCATACCATGAAATAAAAGTATACCCAACTCTCTAACCATCTTCCACTCATCGATAATGTGACATTAAGACATGGAAGTGAAGCCTTTGTTTTCATTTTATTCTTCTTAGTCTTCTTACTATAAAACGGTTTCGTTTTAGTGTCTTATGTGAGCATTCATTTCTCAGCAGCCTTAACACTCCCCCTCAAGTCCTGAACATCTTCAAGTTCTGTGACTTGAACTAGAGAACAAGATTTAGAAAATTTAGGAGTAAAGATATCAATCAATTCCAACTTAGTCACTAGTCTATAGTAAAAGCTAAAATTCCCAAAGTTTTAGTAAAAACATCTGCCACTTGGGAATTATTAGCTAAATGAAAAGTCTTAACAACTCCCTCTTGAATTTTATCCCTCACTAAGTGACAATCCACTTCTATGTGCTTTGTCCTTTCATGAAAGACAGGATTGTCTACAATATACAAAGCAACTTAGTTATCACAAAATAACATGACAGGTTTTGGATGATTGATTTTCAAGTCTTTAAGCAGTTGAAGTACCCAAGTTATTTCACAATTAACACTATCATGGCACTATATTCGACTTCAACTGAAGACCTTGAAACCATGCCTTGTTTCTTTGATCTCCATGAGACTAAAGCTTCTCCTAAGGAAACATTATAACTTGTCTAAGACCTTTGCTGTTTGGACAACCAGCCAAATTTACATCACAAAAAGTTTTAACTTGTAAATCAGATTCACTAGGAAAGAAAATTCATTTTCCAGGTGAACCCTTTATGTATTGAACCACTTTATGAACTGCTAACATATAGGGCTCTAGGTTGAGCCAAAAATTGACTTAATCTGTAAACTGCATAAGCAGGGGTAGAGCTAGGAATTTTTTTGTTTGGAGGACCAAATTGTGGTACTAATATATTAGTTAAAAGTCAAGATAAAGTATCACACACATGCATAAACATACATACACATATATAAACCTTAATATTTTGACAGTAGAGAAGATCATAATTTATAAGGATAATTATACTTTACTCACCTGTGGTTTGCCTCTAATTTGACTTGCCTACCCGTGGTTTTAATTTTGACACTTTACCCACCTGTAATTCCCTCCGTTACTAATCCGTAACCCACATCTGTTAAAATTAAGGGTAAATAGGTATTTTTGCTCAAATTTTATGTCTCTCTCCTCCCAAAACAAAAAATAGCACAAAAATGCAAGAGAAAGAAGATCAAAAAGTGGTATTTGTCGTGGGTTCCAGTTAGCTCAACTAGTAAAGTCTTTGATGGTTGTATAAGAGATTTGGGGTTCAATCCCCGCCTACACCAAAATTTATTGGTGTCTTGGTCTGATAATAAAGAGGTATTATCAAGAGCGGACGCCATAGGTTGAAACTCTCTCTCTCTCAAAAAAAAGTGGTATTTGTCTCTCTCTCCATTCACACAAATCTTGAACATGAAGAACATACCCAAAAAAAAAAAAAAACCCAAATCAACCTACACAAGATCACTGACTTAATGAAACATCTTTGAAAAGATTTAAAAGCCACACGTAACTGGGATAGGTTGTTTGTCATGGACTGGAAGCTTAATTGACCCACAGATATTATCTAGCGGCAGAGTTGATCTTTACATTCAGGTTGCCTATTCAGAACTTGGTGAGTCGATTTTTCTTCCATCTTTAACCCAACCCCCAGAAAGTCCTCAGCTCTTCAAGCTAATGAAATCCATCTTTAACCCACTCTACTTTATCCTTCCATTATTGTTTTTAAATAAAAGATTTTATTTGTTCTCTAAATACCTGCAATTCAATGTATAATGATCAAGAACTAGCACACTGTTTGGCTGCTGAGAAAAAAAGAAGGTAAAAGAAAGATGATTTGAAATATTGAGTCATATGCTCTGTACTGCTATAATGCTAAAAAGGGCATTGAAAAATTGGATTAGCCAAATGGTTTAATGTCCCTAAAATTATGGAAATTTAGTTGTTCTCGACCTTTGGTCCTTTTACCATGGTGTTAGTTTTTGTTATTATTGAAATTTAATTTATATTTATATTTCAAATTTTGGGTTTTTTAGAGTTAAGCTGTAAGATTAGAACCTAATTTTCATGGAGGGACAAGGAATTGATTCAGCTTCAGTGGCGCTTCTTGCCAACTGGAGAAATGATTTTTCGAAGATGTTTCGTTAAGTTAGTGATCTTGTGTAGGTTGATTTGGGTTTTTTTTTTTTTTTTTGATATGTTCTTCATGTTCAAGATTTGTGTGAATGGAGAGAGAGAGAAATACCACTTTTTGATCTTCTTTCTCTTGCATTTTTGTGCTATTTTTTGTTTTGGGAGGAGAGAGACATAAAACTTGAGCAAAAATATCTATTTACTCTTAATTTTAACAGAGGTGGGTTACGGATTAATAACAGAGTGAATCACAGGTGGGTAAAGTGTCAAAATTGAAACCACGGGTAGGCAAGTCAAATTAGAGGCAAACCACAGGTGGGTAAAGTGTAATTATCCCTCATTTATAAATATAATGTATACAAAACTATAAATTTCACATATGTATATTTACTAAATAATACTTTTAGAAATATTAGTTATCTTTTAAACGCTAATGAGTATACAAAAGTTATTTAGTTTGATATTAAACATATATAAAAAAACGAATTTAAGAAAATAAAAACCACCTTGTCTGTATAACTACTAGGTAAATTGACAAATTCTATTGTTTTTAAGAGTGTCATTGGACTAACTTAAATATTTGGAGAGACCAACTTCTATTTTTGTAGCTAAATAAAAGTATTTTTTAAAATTTTGGAAAGACCATGGCCCCCAAGCTTAGCTGTAACTCCACGTACCCCTGCATAAGTAATGTCCGACCTTGTCAAAGTCAAATACAACTCATACAAAAGTCTTTCTATCAACCTTCTATACTGATTTGGGTCTGCTAAGACTTTCCCTTCATTTTTTTGAAAGTCTCAAGTTTTGCTCCATTGGAAGTTTTGATGGATTTGAACCCAAAAAACTTGTGTCTTTGAGAATCTAAAGAGCATACTTTCTCTGGTTTGGACTTATACCTTTATCATTCCTGGCCATTTTAAGATCCAGAAAGTATCTTAAATAACCAAGATCCTTTAATCCAAATTTCTCATCAAGGTTTGTTCCTCAAAAAAAAAAATTCTCATCAAGGAGCTTTTTAATTTTTCAACACAATCAACATCATTACCTCAAAAACTGGATTGTATTCACCCTCAAAAACAGTTCTTAAAACACCTTTATTTTATGCAGCTCGTAATTCAGAAAGCATTCTTCCTTAGTGGACCTTCTTCTTTGGCAGAAAGCAACTGCTATTTTAGGCAATAAGCGTGGCTTTGAGTTATACTGCTAGTTTTAGGGATCAGTGGTACTTTATTCTATATAGTGAAATGTTAGGAGCGTTTCAAGAAGTATAGAAGACAAAGTGGGATTCTTGGGTTGGGTTTGGTGGTATGACAAGCTGTAACAAATATATAAATATATATATATATATATATATATATATATATATATTTATATATATATATTTTGTATTTGTGGGAAAGGGGATGGAGTTGGGATTTGGTTTAGTGTGTTGTTTTCACCATGAACTTGCAGATAAATCTGTTATGATTTTGCTATTCAATTTAACTGATGAATGAGTTGAAAATACCATTAGTATTTGGTTTATAAATAATCTTTCTACCAATTGGTTGATTACATCTCGAGATTACACTTACACCTTTGATTAGCTGTATCTTTGAAAAGTGAATGAAGTATTTCTTTGTAAAATTATATTCTATTCATTTCACGCTGCTGGATCATGCCAAAATATGTTGTTTAAAATTATATATTTTGTTGATTGAGTACTTTCCAGATGCTTGTACTCTCAAACCCAGTATCAATTATCTTGAAATAGACAAAATATTTAGATATATTGTTATTCATGAGAGGGACAGAGGTTACAACACACAACATGGATATGTCTTTCTCAGACTGTTTCAATTCAACAATCAGGATATATACTACAGAAAAAAATAATAATAATAATTAAAAAAAAAAAAAAAAAAAAAACCATAACATGTTCTTATCCTACCAACCATCATAAGTTTTTGGCTCAGATGAAAGATTCATTCAAAGAACACCAAGGAACAAAAACAACACTAAAAAAACATCCATCAAGTTACACAATTAACACAACTCAAAACAAAATAGCCTCATAACATGTTCTTATCCTACCAACCATCATAAGTTTTTTGCTCAGATGAAAGATTCATTCAAAGAACACCAAGGAACAAAGACAACACTAAAAAAACATCCATCAAGTTACACAATAAACACAACTCAAAACAAAATAGCCTCACTCATACTGACCATCATTACCATTGTAACTTAGCACACATTTTATTTATACTTAGACTTAGCCATAACACTTATTTACATTGAGCTATATAGAAGACCATCTGATCCAGTAGAGTTGTTAACTTTTCCACAATTCAATCTAATCTCTCCAGCCGTCCCCGTTAACGGGCTAATGTTTCCCATTTTAATCATTGATACCACAAAGCTGGCAAAGAAGGCAGTCTGATTAGCAGTAAAGTTGTTAACAATGGCAACGGTTTCATCCCCGGTGGTTGAAAATAGTTCTTGATCGCTCTGGAGTAGACCCTCTAGAGATTGAAGATTAGAGAAGTACTTATTGTCAAAAACATCAGGTGTGGTGAGGTCGAGATTGGTCACAACAGTAGTATTTCCATTCTGGGGGCATATTCCCTGCAGAGTTGGTAAGTAGGTTGTGTTTAAGGTTGGATCAGGATTACCAGAGCCGCTAAAATTGTATAACCGGTTGATGAAAGTGCTACATTGAGCACGTCCAAACGTGTGAGCACCTGAAAATCAATCATGCATGCCAACTTATATCAAAACTTAAAAGCAATACTTTCATCACAATGTTATTAACTCATTATATTATATTATATTATATATATATATATATATATATATATATATATCAATTGTGATTGGAATTTGTAAGCTTATGTGCGAATAAATAATAATTACCAGAGAGGGCAACAAGATCGGTGCTGTTGAGGCCCACGGCTAAGAACTTGGCTTTCAGAACACTAAGGGCTTCTGTGGGACCAGGAAGGAAAAGACCAGCAGCTGTTCGGTTTGCTGTAGTGCTATCCCTTCTTCCCAGTGAAACATTCCACGAGGGACCTCCTGCCTGTGAGCGTGGATTAGTTTTACTTTTAGTTGGTATGTGATGCAAACTATACATGTTATTTAAAATGTCAGCAATAATTGAAGGTAGGACTTGCTTTTCACTTTTGTTTTAGTAATATATATTGTGGGTCTAGTAGAAGGACAAAGTTTTCTTTTAATCCGGTGGCTTACTTATTAGTTTTTTTAACTAACAGTAAAACATGCAAGAATCAATCGTCACAGAATAAATGAAAAGAGATTCCTCCAACCTTGTCCTTCTAGTTGAGCTGTATCATATGGGGATGCCATTATTTTAGCATTGCATGTAAAGCAAGGTAATGTACATAAATTTAAAAACAAAGTATGCAGTTATGTTATATAGGCATTTTTTTACTATTGAAGTGATAAGTTGTGATTGGCCTAATATCGATCATAACTTTCACTTATGTCCACCGGGGACATTTTTCACACACCAATCACAATTTACAATTAATCTCAATAAATATTAATACTGTCTGAATAAATTGTGTCCCTAGATTTTAGGTCTCTTTCAAACCCTATCAAAAATGGCCTAATTATTATTATTAGTCCTTGTTATTTTCAATAAAATACCCCTTGTAATGTTGTTTATTTACACTCCAACCTTTGAGTTTTAGTTTCCTCTTCTTCTGTTTTTTCACTAGAGTAGAAGAGTTAATAAGAGAAAAGACTAAAGAGAAGGGTTTGTTGTTATTATACCAATGAAACTGATTCTTCAGCTGCAATGGCAAGAATATCAGCACAAGAAACAGTGGCAGGACAAGCAGTTTCCAACGCAGTCTTTATGTTATCAACAACACCAAAGCCCCTCGCCGAGTTATTATTTGGAGGAGCCTCTTTCTCACTTTGTATGGTAGCGGAGTTGTTCAACAAAAGTGATCCATCACATCCCTGCAACAAAGTTAACCATATGTTTATTAGACATTTCAGACAATTTAACAGTCAAAAGCTCATTAATGCAACATGTTTTGGCTGCTAAGAAATTAGAGGGAAAATAATTAGAATTTGATTTTGTTGTTTCACAAAATTTTCAAGAAGTGTGTTTAGATTAGCTCTTTGATTATTTGCTGAAAATGGGTAAAAGTTTAGTTGTATCTAATAAAATTGAATTTTAAAAGCTATGAATAACTAAATAAATTAAAAAGTTGAAAGCTAATGAAAGTGAATTTTATATTTGTACATAAACAAAACAGTTTAAAATCTTAAAGCTAAAAGCTAATCCAAACATACTAAAATGTCTTCACAATAAAACTTGAGTATGTTCTACTTTTGGAATCAAGGTATAGAAAGGTAAGGTTTCAAATTATCTTTCATTTTCATTTCATCAATTGTCTTCCTTTATGGTTTTTTTTTTCCTTAGATTGTTGGTAATGGATGAATTTCTTGTAGAGTGTGCTAAGATTGACGTAAGTTGATAGATTGTAACATCTTTGGACAATATTCTGAAAGAGTTCCCTAGTATAGCACACTAGTGCTCTTCTCTCTTTTAGCTTATACTACTTTTTCAAGCTTAAGGCAAAGGTGAGAAGCTAGCTAGCTATAGCATTAGTCCCTTCTAATTAAGAAGGTAAATGCATGCCAGTTTGCTAGCTCAGGCGCTCTTTAGAAATAGAGAGACGGGTGTGTGTGCAATTAAAAAGTTCAGTGAAAGATAGGTTTGGGTCACTTTCCACAAGTAGTTAGTATTTAAAAATTTTAAATAAATAAATTAAAAAAAAAAAAAAAAAAACAACTTTATGTGATATGATTCAGAATAAATCTTGAAGAAAGCCTGCTAAGTTTTCTCTCCTAGGATGAATTAATGGTGTGTGACGTGTGCTGCAATAAAACCTTACTTTTTTCCTTCATTATTTGCTTGAGCTTTTTTTTATTTATTTTTTATTTTTCAAACTTACTATATTTATGTACAACTTTTTAAAGACTCTTTTTTTTCCAAGTAAATCTTACTTATTTTTAAAATAAAATAAGCAAATAAAGTAAACTCACCCAAGTACTAAAATGGAATAAACTCAAGTACATGCAAAGAGAACTATGAATTAGCTAGTATATATGCGCCAAGTTTTATCGCCTCACTTCCATCGTACTCTCAAGAAAAAGAGGAGTAATATGAGTTTAAACTCATTAAAACAGGCAAGAGTGAAAGACTGTTTTTTTTTTCTCTACTGTTAAACTTTGTGAAGGTAAATTCTTAAGAGGAAACAAAGCAAATTAATGGGTTTAAAATTAATGAAAAGTTAAGAGAAATACATTGACAAAGCAGTCATGGAAGTGAAGCCTAATGAGGCTACCGCCAATTCGAGCATCTGTCTTTAAAGCCTGTGCGATGATTCCACGTACGATGTTGGACGCGTTTGGACACGTTGAATCATAGAATGTTGGACTCAGCTGGGCATGAGACAAAGATCCTCCAAGCAAAACCACACATAAAAGACCTATCAGTAGCGTACAGCAAGAAGAAGAAGAAGAAGAAGACATTCTTTTCTGCAATATTATTTCACTCTAATAAACAAGAATAGCTTCAATGTTTGAGTGTTTAACAAACCAAAGTGTGACCCTTTATTTATAAGGTGACAAACAACATTACATTAAGGTGAAAAACAAAGAAAATGAAATCTATCACGTTTGGCAGTTGAGGTGCAATGCACGCTTTGGAAAAATTCACGGGATTTGAAAAAGTCTAAAGTTGATAAAAAAGATGGTTCCATATTCTGTCGCATCAAAGTAGGGATGCATTTCATTGTGGGAAAAAGTAAGCCGGCGCCACGAACGATTTTTACAATTTTGCCAGAACTTGTCCGTATAGTGACTTATGAGCGGTAAAATTATAGACCGAACTCATATTTTTTTATTATTTATAATTTGTCATTAAGAGAATTGTGGTTAAAATTGTAGAAATTGTTGCATTAATAGGCTTACTCTTGTGAAAAAAATAAAATTGTCGGTGGAAATAAGGCTGGTGAGCACTAGAACCATACGTACAGGCACGTGTGTATGAAAAATCAGAAAAGTTTGTCAGGTAGGTAATTGCTTTCCCTGGATTCTAGCTAATTAGTATTTACTATTCTTCTACGCTACATGGACTGTGTTATTTAATTCAAAAGGTAATGGTTTAGACTTGGCTTTATGGTCGTGGAAAAATAATAAAATATTGCCATTTAGGTGGGTTTGAAAGATCAAATAAGACTGCCAGTCAACAAATTGCTTTTGTCCGTTTGTTATTATGGTAAGATGTAGAATTTTTTACGGTGGAGTTTTTAGTTTTTACAATATAATATTGCTAGCTTTTTTGAAAATATCTCTAGCTTTTGTATATTCAACAAAGTACAATGAGTTTTTCTCCAAAAAAAAAAAAAATTACAATGAGTTAATAAAAAATAACTTCCAGATATGAGTACTTGATAATGGCGAATTTCATCCTTTATGTCCTGAAAACTGTTTTTTTACCGTTTATAGTAATTTTTGTTTTCTTAATAATTTTTTGCTCAAAAATTAGAATAAGGTCTCGTTTGTTTTGGAACGACTCATAAGGTCAGTAGTTTATGATTTTGTATTTAATTCAATTTTTCATTTTTAGTAAATTTCGATATTTTTGTCACCTAATCGCATAATTAGTATGAATTAGAGTTTCAGACATTTAGCCGTCAGAGGCAGATCATACTATAATCAATAAACACAGACATTTTGTCAATTTTTTCTCTGGTGGATTCCAATTTATCTCCTTGTAAATTCAAGAGAACCCCTCATAAATTCAAGGTTTACTACCAAAAGTTAATAGTTCAGTTTCTCTCCTATCAAGAGAATATCATTTATGTATTCTTCAAGCTTCTACGGCATCAAAACCAAGATCCTTTAATTCAAATTTCTCATCAAGGAGCTTTTTAATTTTTCAACACAATCAACATCATTACCTCAAAAACTTGATTGTATTCACCCTCAAAAACTGTTATTAAAACACCTTTACTTTATGCAACTCGTAATTCAGAAAGCATCCTTCCTTAGTGGACCTTCTTCTTTAGCAGAAAGCAAATGCTATTTTAGGCAACAAGCGTGGCTTTGAGTTATACAGCTAGTTTTAGGGATCAATGGTACTTTATTATATATAGTGAAACGTTAGGAGCGTTTCAAGAAGTATAGAAAACAAAGTGGGAATTCTTGGGTTGGGGTGGGGGTATGACAAGCTGTAACAAATATTTATTTTTTTGTATTTTGTGTGAAGGGGGATGAAGTTGGGATTTGGTTTAGTGTGTTTTTTTCATCATGAATTTGTAGATAAATCTATCATGATTTTGTTATTCGATTTAACTGATGAATGAGTTGAAAATACCATTACTATTTGGTTTATACATAATCTGTCTACCGATTGGTTAATTTCATCTCTAGATTACACCTCTGGTTAGCTGTATCTTTGAAAAGTGAATGAAGTGTTTCTTTGTAAAATTATATTCTATTCATTTCATGCTTTTGGATCATACCAAAATATGTTTTTTAAAATTATATATTTTGTTTATTGAGTACTCTCAAGAAGCTGGTACTCTCAAACTTTGTAAACCCAATATCAATTATTTTGAAATAGACAAAATATTTTGATATATTATTATTCATGAGAGGGACAGAGGTTACAACACACAACATGGATATGTCTTTTTCATACTGTTTCATGTTATAATCCTAGTGTCCCATATGGATTAAGTGTAAGCTTAATCATATGTTTCTAAACTCTTGGGCACCTTTCCTTTGCAAGCCGGTTTTCAAAAATGAGTTCTACTCATGAGTTTGTAACATTTAGTATCAAAACTAACCACCACCTCAAGTAATCAGGTGTAGCTCATTGAGTATGAGGTCAAATGAGTTGCGGTTTTGTTGTCGGCTTTGTGATCAAATGAGTTGAGCCATCATAAACGTCGGTTGCGAAGCGTTGAAGTATGTTATGATTCTAGTATTCTACCCATGAGTTTGTAACATTTCAATTCAACAATCATAATATATACTACTAAAAAAACATCACTTAGCACACATTTTATTTATACTTAGCCATAACACTTATCATAACACATTTTATTTATGCTCATATGAAAGATTAATTCAAAGAACCCCAAGGAACAAAGACAAACATTACAAAAACATCTATCAAGTTACACAGTTAACACTGCTCAATACAAAATAGCCTCACTCATACTGACCATCATTACCATTGTAAATTAGCACACGTTTTATTCATACTTAGACTTAGCCATAACACTTATTTACATTGAGCTATATAGAAGACCATCTGATTCAGTAGAGTTGTCATTAACTTTTCCACAATTCAATCTAATCTCTCCAGCCGTCCCCGTTAACGGGCTAATATTCCCCATTTTAATCATTGATACCACAAAGCTGTCAAAGAAGGCAGTCTGATTAGCAGTAAAGTTGTTAACAAGGGCAACGGTATCATTATTCGCGGTAGTTGAAAATAGTATTTGATCGCTATTGAGTAGACCCTCTAGAACTTGAAGATTAGAGAAGTACTTATTGTCAAAAACATCAGGTGTGGTGAGGTCGAGATTGGTCACAACAGTAGTATCTCCATCCTGGGGGCATATTCCCTGCAGAGTTGATAAGTAGGTTGTGTTTAAGGTTGGATCAGGATTACTAGAGTTGTTATAATCGTATAACCGGTTGATGAAAGTGCTACATTGAGCACGTCCAAACGTGTGAGCACCTGAAAATCAATCATGCATGCCAACTTTATATCAGAACTTAAAGCAATACTTTCATCACAATGTCATTAACTCATATTATTTCTATGTGTGCGTGCGCGTGTGCGCGAATAAATAATAATTACCAGAGAGGGCAACAAGATCGGTGGTGTCGAGGCCCATGGTTGAGAACATTGTTATAATAACATCAAGGGGTTGTGTGGGACCAGGAAGGAAAATACCGGCAGCTGTTCGGTTTGCTGTAGTGCTATCCCTTCTTCCCAGTAAAACATTCCACGAAGGACCTTCTGCCTGTGAGGATGGATTAGTTTTACTTTTAGTTGGTATGTGATGCGCGCAAACAATATATAATATTATTTGAAATGTCAGCAGTAGTTAAAAGATATGACCGACTTTTCACTTGTGTTCCCATCAAAAAAAAAAAAAAAAACTTCTCCCTTGTGTTTAACTTTTAGTTAGGGGCGTGCATGATCAGATTAAGTCGGGAGGATGGGTTTTTTCAGCCCAACTTATTATGGTCAATTAAAAAAAATATAATTCAATTCAATCCAACCCAATTCATTACAAGAGTTTAACTTAACTCAATTCAACCCACGTGGATTAGGTTGGATCAAATTGGACTCATGGGTTGGACTTTTTTTTTTTTTTAATTATTATTATTATTATTAAATTGATCAGTATTAGAATAATACCACCACAAATAAGAGTAAATTTATAACCAAATAATCATAAACATAATATCAAACAAACACAAACTATATAAAGAAAACTTATGATTTGGGTTTTATTTCGGAAAAGAAGCAACAAAGTAAATAACAAAATTGTATAATATATTTTTTAAATTTTAAATATATATTAAATATAGATGGGTCTGGTTGGATTAGGCAGATTTGTGAATCTTATGACCCGAACCCAACCTGACCCATTGTAAAAAAAAAAAATTCATAACCCAACCTAACCCACCAAACCTTAAAAACCGACCTAACCCTGCAAGTTGGGTGGGATCGGGTTAGTTTTGGTGAGTTGGTGAGTTCGCTGCACACCTTTACTTTTAGTAACATCTTTACTAGCTGATATGTTTTCAAGGACACAATTTCTACATCTAAAAGAGATTGTATTTTTGCCTTAAAGATTGAAATCTGATATCCAAATTAATATATGAAATTGAAATCATGTTTTTAAGACACAAATTCTATATAACATGAATAAGATTATATTTTTTGTCCTTGAAGATAAATGTCTGATATCCAAACTCATATATAAATTGAAATAGAGTTTTTAAGATATAATTTGAATATAAAATGAATACTATTGAATTTTTACGTTAGAGGTATCTAAACTTTAAAGGTTTTGATGTATGTCTGATATCCAAACTAAAATCATGTTTTTAAGACACAATTTCTACATAACATGAATAAGTGTGTCCCTAGATTTTAGGTCTCTTAGACCCTATCCAAAAATGACCTGATTATTGTTATCGGTCCTTGTTTTCAATAAAATGCCCATTGTTTATTTACACTTCAATCTTCGAGTTTTAGTTTCCTCCTTTTATTCACTTGGGTAAAAGAGTTAATAAGAGAGAAGATTAAAGAGAAGGGTTTGTCGTTATTATACCAATGAAACTGATTCTTCAGCTGCAATGGCAAGAATATCAGCGCAGGAAACAGTAGCAGGACAAGCAGTTTCCAATGCAGTCTTTATGTCATCAACAACACCAAAGCCCCTGACCGAGTTATTATTTGGAGGAGCCTCTTTTTCACTTTCTATGGTAGCGGAGTTGTTCAACAAAATTGATCCATCACAACCCTACAACAAAGTTTAACATATGTTTATTAGACAATTCAGACAATTCAACAGTTAAAAGCCCATTAAAGCAAAATGTTTTGGCTGCTAAGAAATTAGAGGGAAAATAATTAGAATTTGATTTTGTTGTTTCACAAAATTTTCAAGAAGTGTGTTCAGATTAGCTTTTTTATGATTTGCTGAAAATGAATAAAAGTTCAGTTGTATCTAATAAAATTGAATTTTAAAAGCTATGAATAACTAAATAAATTAAAAAGTTGAAAGCTAATAAAAGAGAATTTTATATTTGTACAAAAACAAAGTAATTTAAAACCTTAAAGCTAAAAGCTAATCCAAACATACTATAATGTCCTCACAATAAAACTTGAATATGTTATACTTTTGGAATCAAGGTATAGAAAGGTAAGGTTTCAAATTATCTTTCATTTTCATTTCATCAGATGTCTTCCTTTATGTTTTTTTTCCTTAGATTGTTGATAATGGATGTATTTCTTGTAGAGTGTGCTATGAATGACGTAAGTTGATAGATTGTAACATCTTAATTTGGACAATATTCTAAAAGAGTACTCCCTAAAATAGCAAACGAGTGCTCTTTTCTCTTTTAGCTTATACTACTTTTTCAAGCTTAAGGCAAAGGTGAGAAGCTAGCTATAGCATTAGTCCCTTCTAATTAAGAAGGCACCTGCATGCCATTTTGCTAACTCAGGCGCGGTTTAGAAATAGAGAGACGGGTGTGTGTGCAATCGAAAAGGTCAAGGAAAGATAGGTTTGGGTCACTTTCCACAAGTAGTTAGTAATTAAAAATTAAAAATAAAAAAAAAATAAAAAAATAAAAACTTTATTTGATATGATTCAGAGTAAACCTTGAAGAAAGCCTACTAAGTTTTCTCTCCTAGGATGAATTAGGATGAGTTTAGTTCAGCTTCTTGATACTGTACTTTTTAAAAATGGATGGCTTTAAATAGTGCAGTATGAAATTATGCTTTTTTAAAAAGCAAAGTGCTTGATAAAAGCTATTAAAAAGTGTTTTTTCAAAAAATTAAGTGTTTGACTAGCACTTACAGAAGTGGCGGTTTAAGTTGTAAATTATCAAAAATGACAAAATGTATATATAAGGGAATTTATTTTATACTTAGTATCAACTTCTTAATAATAATAATAATAATAATAATAATAATAATAATAATAATTATTATTATTATTATTATTATTATTATTATTATCATTATTATTATTACTTCTTCTTAATAATAAATGACTCTCTTAATAAAAGATTTTGTAAAAAAGTACTTGGCTTTAGCATTTCTCTTTTCAAGAAATGTTATATCCACAATATTTTCTCAACACTTTCACAACAAATCTTATGTGGTAAGCTGTTATTAGTTTTAACTAGATGATGTCCACGCGATGCGCGGACTACTTCATAATTACTTCTTGTTCATAATACTATGTTTGCCTACAATATTGTTGAATACTTTGAAACTTAATTTTCTTAATTCATATTTTATTGAAAAAAACTGTATAACATTACAAGACTATAACATATTATAATATTTACCGTTAAAAGTAGATTTTATTTGTTACATAGTTTAAATGATTTTGAAATCTATAAATAAGAATTTAAAGCATAAAATACTTTTATATTCTAAAATTTCATAAATTTAGGCAACCTCCCAAACACTTCCTCAATCACTCTATTTTCACAATTAAATATGGAGACCTCAATTGCAAACACCCAATTCATTATCTCAATGAAATTAAGGAAATCATTTGTAAGTATGAACATAAAGAGAACATGATTAAACATAGAGAAATTGGCTAAAAACACATCCATATATCAAAATTTAAATATTTTTAGTTTCGCTTCCGTATTTTTTAAAAAGAAAAAAGGAAAATACTTTAAATTTATCATCAACTTTTGTTTTTATCACTAAGGCTCATACTGCACAAAACAGTAGTAAAAAGCCTACAAAAAAAAACCTACAAATTATGAGTTCTAACACAAAATAATATTATTAAAAAAATAACAAACTTCATACATTTATGACTTTTCCAAACCAAAATCCCAAACACCCAAGACTCAAAGTGAATCAGCGAATCACAACCTTCACAAAATCCACAACGTCCGACTTCCATATCAAAACCGTAAGCTACCATCACTGAATAAAAAATGCAAGGCTCCTTTCTTGGTCATAGCCTACTCATATGGGTTAGAATCAAATGGTACCACAATGTTGGAATTATATAGGTGTCGTTGAAAGACTGAAAATAAATGACATCGTTTTTTGCTTAAGTGTATTTGAGATGGGGATAGAATGAAAGGTTGTGGAGTGTGGACATGTGTATATAAAGGAGTAAAAGTGAAAAGAGTGATTGGAAATGCAAAAAGTTTTTTGTAAGTGGGAGAGGGGAAAATTCTTGAAACATTGAACCAAAAGAAATAAAGAGTCCATATTTTTAAATTTTGTTCTTATCTCTAAGAGTATTTCAATCTTTTTCATAGAATGCGGCACATGATAGAACCTCAAACTTTCCCGCATAAGGTCTCTGCTTTTATATATATATTGATGATTGATTGATATTGATTGATGACCGATGATATATTGATTGATTGATGATTGAACTTATCACTTAAATTACTTTTTTGCTCATCAATAACAACCAATAATAACTTGACATTTAAAATTTGTTGTGAAAGTATTGTGAAAATAATATTTCTCTTTTTCACGAAGAATACAAAATTATTATCTTAAAAGTTGAAAGTTAAAACCCAATAATTTTGGTAGAATTAATCTTTATAAAATAAAATTTTATTAATACTTATTTTTTAAATAGGTTGTTCTAAGATTACAAACTATTTCACAGTTTTTTCTCTATTTCTCTATCACATATTCTACAACATCACAGTTGTAAAAAATAAAATTTTAAAAAAATTGTGAAATAATCACTGTTCTTACCTCCTATATTTTCTTCCACGTTGTTTTACCCAAACCCAAAAACTCTTTTTTTCTTTCTTTCTTTTTTTCATTTTTTCTTTCACTTTTTTCTCATCCATCGTTCACTCCTTCCTCATCTTCTTATTTTCCTTTTCTATTCCTTTCCTGCATATACAGCCACACAGGTTTCAACTTCTTATTTATTTTCCTTTTCTTTTACTTTCCTCCACACAAAGCCCCACACACACAGGTCTCTCTCTCTCTCTCTCTCTCTCTCTCTCTCTCTCTCTCTCTCTCTCTCTGCTGCATATTTTCCATCTATCAAAAACTCTACTGAATTCAAAAAGTTTTTTTAAGATTAGTTATGTAAGACGTAAATTAAAAAAAAAAAAAAAACAATAGAGAAGAGAAGAAGAAGAAGACAGGATGCCGCAGCATAAAAGAGTAGAAGGAACCATGGGCAATTTAGGAAAAATAAAAACCCACTAACGGTAATATTTTTATTTTAAAAAAACATAGCTCAAAGCTGCCGGCACCAAAACACAGGAGCCTTTGAGCTGAAAAACGCACTTTTATATATCGCACTTTTCAAAAAATTTACCAAACACGCGTGTTTGAATTTTAGGCTGGAAAACGCGTTGTGGTCCCTTAATGGTGTGTGACCTGTGCTACAACAAAACCTTATTTTTTTCCTTCATTATTTGCTTAAGCATTTTTTTTTTTTTTTTTTTTTTTTTCAGACTTACTTTATTTATGTTCAACTTTTTAAAGACTTTTTTTTTTTCTAAGTACATCTTACTTTAAAAAAAAATTAAAATAAGCAAATAAAAATAAACTCACCCAAATACTAAAATGGAATAAACTCAAGTACATGCAAAGATAACTATGAATTAGCTAGTATGGGCAAGTCTTAGGACCTCACTTCCATCATGCTCTTAAGAAAAAGAGGAGTAATATATATGAATTTAAGGCTCATTTGGTAATATTATTCTAATAAAGTTGTTTAAATATTATGAAAACATTTGTGGATAAAAAAGTATTGTAAAAATATTGTTTAAACAATAACAAAAAAAACTGTTGTTTAAACGACGCAAGTTTAAACAACGCAACAACTCATTAAAACAGGCAAGAGTGAAAGACTTCTACTGCTAAACTTTGTGAAGGTAAATTCTTAAGAGGAAACAAAGCAAATGGGTTTAAAACTAATGAAAAGTTAGAGAAATACATTGACAAAGCAGTCATGGAAGTGAAGCCTAATGAGGCTAGCGCCAATTCGGGCATCTGTCGTCAAAGCCTCTTCGATGATTCCACGTACGATGTTGGACACGTTTGGACACGTTGTATCATAGAATGTTGGACTCAGCTGGCCATGAGATAAAGATCCTCCAAGCAAAACCACACATAAAAGACCAATCAGTAGGGTACAGCAAGAAGAAGAAGAAGAAGAAGAAGAAGAAGAAGACATGCTTTTCTGCAACATTATTTCACTCTAGAATAGCTTCAATGTTTATGTTTTAAGTGTTTAACAAAACAAATTCTGACCCTTTGTTTATGAGGTGACAAACTACATTTATATTCAGGTGAAAAAGAAGAAAATGAAATTCAACAAGTTTGGCAGTTGAGGTACAAGGCACGCTTTGGAAATATTCAAGGGATTTGGAAAAGTCAAAAGTTGATAATAGAGATGGTTCCATATTCTGTCACATCAAATTAAAAAAAATTAATAGATGTGGGGATGCATTTAATTGTGAAAAAAGTAAGTCGGCACCACAAACGATTTTCATAATGTCGCCGGAACTTGTCGATACGTGAGCGGTAGAATTATGGACCGGACTCATCATTTTTTTCACTGGTTACTGTTTGTCATGCAGGTGAAGTGTGGTTAAAATTGTAGAAATTGTTGCGGTAATAATTACTTTTTGAAAAAAAATAAAATTGTCCTTGGAAATAAGGCTGGTGAGCACTAGAACCATACGTACAGGCACGTGTGTATGAAAAATCAGAAAAGTTTGTCAGGCAGGTAATTGCTTTCCCTGGATTGTTGCTAATTAGTACTTAGTATTCTTCTACGTTACATGGACTATGATATTTTGTTGGGTTTTATGGAGCCTAATTGTGTTTGATCCAGTTAACGACCTAACTCGACCTGAATAATGTTGCGTGGTTTTTAATGAGAGATTTTCTGAAACTTAGTCCATAGAGTAGAGGTTTGGGCCGATAGGCCCAAGTCGAAGCGCTCATGGACAAGCCTCTTGGGAGTCTGGGGGCAACGCCCCCAAGAAAAATGTTTTGGCTTGTTTTGTAGCCCATTCTGAATCCTGTGCGCAGGATGTAAAAAATGCAATTTTGTGATTAAGATTTGTTGTTGTCGTGTTTCTTGAGTGAGAGAAAAACTGTAGCTGCACTTTGTATTTTTTTTTCCCCTGATAATAGTGAAATCCCTGCAACTCCGTGGACGTAGGCAAATTTCCGAACCATGTAAATATTGTCTTGTACGTGTGATTGTTTTCTTTGGCGTGTGTTTTCTCTCTTTTTTTTTCTTTTTTTTTTCCTCACAGGTTGGGAATTCGGGTTAATTCCCTTCAACTGATATTAGAGCCTAGGGTTAGGTTTGAGTGGGAGCAATGGCAGAAGAAGCAGGAAAGACGTCTAGAATAGAAAAGTTTGATAACACAGACTTCGTGTGTTGGAGGATGCAGATTGAAGATTATCTCTATGGGAGGAAATTGCATCTGCCTCTTTTGGGGACAAAACCTGAAACTATGAAGGCTGAGGAATGGGCTCTTCTTGACAGACAGGTACTAAGAGTTATCAGGTTAACTCTGTCTAGGTCTGTAGCACACAATGTTGTAAAGGAGAAGAGCACAGTAGATCTGATGAAGGCTTTGTCTGGTATGTATGAAAAGCTGTCAACAAACAATAAGATGCATCTGATGAAGAAACTGTTCAATTTGAAGATGGCAGAGAATGCATCAGTAGCACAACATCTGAACAAATTTAACACTATCACAAATCGATTGTTGTCTGTAGAAATTGATTTTGATGATGAGATCCATGCACTGATCATTTTGGCTTCTTTGCCAAACAATTGGGAGGTAATGAGGATGGTAGTAAGCAATTCTACAGGAAAGGAAAAGCTCAAGTACAATGATATACGAGATTTAATTCTGGCTGAGGAGATTCGCAGAAGAGATGCAAGCGAAACCTCAAGATCTGATTCTGCCCTAAACCTTGAGACAAGAGGCAGAGGTAATGACAGAAATTCAAATCAGGGCAGATCAAAATCCAGAAATTCTAATAGGAACAGAAGTAAATATAGATCTGGTCAACAAGTACAATGCTGGAACTGTGGGAAAACAGGTCACTTTAGGAGGCAATGCAAAAGTCCTAAGAAGAAAAATGAAGATGATTCTGCAAATGCTGTAACAGAAGGGGTACAGGATGCATTACTTCTTGCAGTAGACAGTCCACTTGATGATTGGGTTTTGGACTCAGGTGCTTCGTTTCGGACTCAGGTGCTTCGTTTCATACCACTCCACACCAAGAAATCATACAGAATTATGTTGCAGGTGATTTTGGTAAGGTGTATTTGGCTGATGGTTCAGCCTTGGATGTTGTAGGTATGGGAGACGTCCGGATATTGTTGTCCAATGAATCTGTTTGGTTACTGGAAAAGGTTCGACATATTCCTGACCTGAGGAGGAATTTGATTTCTATTGGATAGCTTGATGATGAAGGACATGCAACACTATTTGTTGGTGGTACTTGGAAGGTTACAAAGGGAGCTAGGGTATTGGCTCGTGGAAAGAAGACTGGTATTCTATATATGACCTCAAGTCCAAGAGACACAATTTCAATTGCTGATGCAAGTACTGATACAAGCCTATGGCACCGCAGACTTGGTCACATGAGTGAGAAAGGGATGAAGATGTTGTTGTCAAAAGGAAAATTAACAGAATTGAAATCCATTGATTTTGACATGTGTGAAAGTTGCATCTTAGGAAAACAGAAAAATGTGAGCTTTTTGAAAACTGGCAGGACACCAAAGGCTGAAAAATTGGAATTAGTACACACTGATCTATGGGGGCCTACTCTGGTTGCATCCCTTGAAGGTTCAAGGTATTACATCACTTTCATTGATGACTCAAGCAGAATGATATGAATTTATTTTCTGAAAAATAAATCTGATGTATTTGAAACTTTTAAGAAATGGAAGGCCATGGTTGAGACAGAAACAAGTTTGAAAGTAAAATGTTTGAGGTAGATAATGGAGGAGAGTACATAGATGGAGGGTTCAGTGAGTATTGTGCTGCACAGGGAATTATGATGGAGAAGACCATTCCCGAGACACCACAGCAGAATGGTGTGGCTGAGCACATGAATAGAACTCTCAATAAGCATGCTAGGAGTATGAGGTTGCATGCTGGACTACTAAAAACTTTACAGGCTGATACTGTTAGCACTGCAGCTTACCTGATAAACCGAGGACCATTTGTTCCCATGGAGTTCAGACTTCCTAAGGAGGTTTGGAGCGGTAAAGAAGTAAAGTTTTCACATTTAAAAGTTTTTTATTGTGTTTCTTTTGTTCATATTGATTCTGATGCTCGTAGTAAACTTGATGCAAAGTCTAAAATATGTTTTTTCATTAGCTATGGTGATGAGAAATTTGGCTATAGGTTTTGGGATGAACAAAACAGGAAAATCATCAGAAGTAGAAATGTGATATTTAATGAACAGGTTATGTATAAGGACAGGTCAACTGTAGTGTCAGATGTCACAAAGATAGATAAAAAGAAATCTGAGTTTGTCAACTTAGATGAATTGACTGAAAGTACTGTCCAGAAAAGGGGTGAAGAAGATAAGGAGAATGTAGATTCACAGGTAGATCAAAGTATACCTGTAGCTGAAGTCCGCAAATCTTCCAGGAACATTAGACCTCCATAGCGTTATTCACCCGCTCTAAATTATCTCTTGTTGACTGATGGTGGTGAGCCAAAGTGTTATGATGAAGCCTTGCAAGATGAGAATTCAAGCAAGTGGGAGTTAGCCATGAAGGATGAGATGGATTTCTTGTTAGGGAATCAGACATAGGAATTGAGTGAATTGCCAGTAGGAAAGAAGGTTTTGCACAACAAGTGGGTATACAGAATAAAGAATGAGCATGATGGTATCAAACGTTATAAGGCCAGATTAGTTGTTAAAGGGTTCCAGCAGAAGGAAGACATTGACTACACAGAGATATTTTCTCTAGTTGTGAAGATGTCAACAATTAGACTGGTACTGGGAATGGTGGTTGCAAAAAATTTACATTTTGAGTAGTTAGATGTGAACACGGCATTCTTTCATGGTGACTTGGAGGAAGACCTTTATATGATTCAACCAGAAGGGTTCATTGTTCAGGGACAAGAGAATCTAGTCTGCAAACTAAGAAAGAGCTTGTATGGCCTAAAACAAATTCTTAGACAGTGGTACAAGAAATTTGACAGTTTTATGCATAGAATTGGGTTCAAGAGATGTGAAACTGATCACTGTTGCTATGTTAAGTCTTTTGACAATTCTTACATCATATTACTGTTGTATGTGGATGATATGCTTATTGCAGGGTCTAGCATTGAGGAGATTAATAATCTGAAGAAGCAGTTGTCCAAACAGTTTGCAATGAAGGATTTGGGAGCTGCAAAGCAAATCCTTGGTATGAGAATCATTAGAGACAAGGCTAATGGTACATTGAAACTTTCATAGTCAAAGTATGTGAAGAAATTTCTCAGCAGATTCAACATGAATGAAGCTAAGCCAGTGAGCACACCCTTGGGTAGTCATTTCAAACTAAGAAAAGAACAGTCACCGAAGACAGAAGAAGAAAGGGACTATATGAGCAAGGTGCCCTATGCCTCAGCTATTGGCAACTTGATGTATGCTATGGTGTGTGCAAGGCCAGACATTGCACATGCAGTGGGAGTTGTGAGCAAATTTATGAGTAGGCTTGGAAAGCAACATTGGGAGGCAGTCAAGTGGATTCTGCGATATCTGAAGGGTTCATCAGATATATGTCTTTACTTCACAGGTGCAAGTTTGAAATTTTAGGGTTATGTAGATGCTGATTTTGCTGGTGATATTAACAGTAGAAAGAGTACTACTGGGTTTGTTTTTACTCTGAGTGGTACAACTATATCATGGGTTTCAAATCTATAGAAGATTGTTACTTTGTCTACTACAGAAGCTGAGTATGTTGCAGCAACTGAAGCTGGAAAGGAGATGATTTGGCTACATGGTTTCTTAGATGAATTGGGTAAGAAGCAGGTGATAGGCATTCTACACAGTGATAGTCAGAGTGCAATCTTTCTTGCCAAAAATTTGGCTTTTCATTCAAAGTCTAAGCATATACAAACAAAATACCACTTTATCTGTTACCTTGTTGAAGATAAGCTGGTAATACTTGAGAAGATTTGTGGATCTAAGAACCTGGCAGACATCTTGACTAAGGGTGTCACTATTGAGAAGCTGAAGCTGTGTGCAGTTTCAGTTGGCCTTTTAGCTTGAGGATAGGAGGATGAGTTGCAGGAGTGATGGATTGTGTTTTGGAGGATTGCAGTTGATGTTGGTGATTGAACTAGTCTCCAAGTGGGAGATTTGTTGGGTTTTGTGGAGCCTAATTGTGTTTGATTCGGTTGACGACCCGAATATGTTGCATGGTTTTTAATGGGAGATTTTCTGAGGCTTAATCCATGGAGCGGAGGCTTGGGCCGATTTTGTGATTAGGGTTTGTTGTTGTCGTGTTTCTTGAGTGAGCGAAAAACTGTAGCCACACTTTGTATTTTTTTTCCCCCTGATAATAATGAAATCTCTGCAACTCCGTGGATGTAGACAAATTGCCGATCCACGTAAATATTGTCTTATGCGTGTGATTGTTTTCTTTGACGTGTGTTTTTTCTATTTTTTTGTTTCTCACAGGTTGGGAATTCAGGTTTATTCTCTTCATATTTAATTCAAGAGGTAATGGTTTAGGCTTTGTTTGGTTTGATGGAAGAAGAATGAAAAGAAAAAAAAGGAATGACTTTCCTTTGTTTGATTAAAAAGGAAAACAAAAGGAAGGAATAATAGAAGGGAAAAGACTTTTGTGGGATCAATTATTTTTTCTCTTAAAATTACTCTTATACCCTTAAAAGTTTTGTCTATTTTTGTGAAATAACATTTATATCCTTATTGATTTAAAACTTAAAAGGATAAAAATGTAAAATACCTCACATCTTTTCTTTCTCTTCCTCTTCATATCCAAACATACTTGAGAAAATACTTTCTTTTCCCACTCTTTTTTTATTTTCTTTACCTTTTTCTTTCTCCTCTCTTCCTTCCCCTTCCACTGAACCAAACATAGCTTAATGGTTGTGGAAAAATAATAAAATATTGCCATTTGGGTGGGTTTGAAAGATCAAATAAGACTGCCAGTCAAGAAATTTCTTTTGTCCGTTTGTTATTATGGTAAGATGTAGAATTTTTTAACGGTGGAGTTTTAAAATATCTTTGGACTTTTGTATATTTAACAAATTACGGTGAGTGAATAATAGAATAATGGGAACGACTCACCTCCCATTTTCTCCCGTTTTAAAACTGATGAGCAACACATGGCAAAGACACAATCTAAGGGTTACAAAGAGAGCACGTCAAATACAACTTTTGTCTTTCTTAAGAAGTCTGACCCTCTTTCTCTCTCTCCCCAACAAGCCTCACTCTTCTTCTTCTCCATCACCACTGCCATATGAGCATCAAAGGCATCGAAATTAAAGCTTGTTGGAGAAAACAGGGCAAAACAAGCCCCATACTTTTGGATCCTCATAATGCAACTCGTTTAGCATTTGGACTCCAACCATTGGTGTGGGATGCAAAACTTGCACGCTATGCACAATGGTAAACTAACCAAAGGCGATCCAACTGTGCTTTGAAGCACTCTAAACTCTAAAGGGTCTTATGGTGAGAACATTTTATGGGGTAGTGGAGATGGTTGGACACCTTCTCAGGTTGTCACGGTGTTAGGCTAAAAATAATACAGTTTGGGTTTCAGAGCATCAATGGCTGAAAAGATCTTTTTAATACAAATATACCCACAGGCAATGTTACCACAAAACCGGTCATAACATTGACATCTAATTGAAAAAAAATTCAAAAAATTTTACAAAATCAAAAATTTCCACAACCTGAAAGGAAATGAGAAATACAATTTGATTAGAGAGAAGAATTTTTTATTTTTTATTTTTTTAAATCCAAAATGGACAAGATGTGAGTCTGTGCTTGGGGAATTTATATCATTCTTGGCATGTTGGACAAGGACTTGAGTGGTGTACTTAGTCGCAACCCCATTGGCTTTCGTCCAAGAGAAGGTGGAGTTAAGGCCAACAATGGTAAACTGCACACCTACCTTCCTCGCACTGTATAGCTTGCTTTGCTTCCCATAAATCCGCTAAGATATTTTGCTCTTTTTAATTTCCTAATCCATTGTCTTGTTTTGCCCCTTCTTCTCTAGCAAGCTTTAATTTCAGTGCTTCTGATGCTCATGTAGCGATGGTGATGGAGAGGAAGAGAGAGGCTTGTTGGGGAGAGATAAAGAGGGGTTGGACTTCTTAGGAGTTAGGAGATTAGGAGAGACAAAAGTTGTATTTGACGTGCTCTCTTTGTAGCCCTTGGATTGTGTCTTTGCCACGTGTCGCTCATCGGTTTTAAAACGGGAGAAAATGGGAGACTTCCAAATTGGAGGTGAGCCATTCCCTAGTTTAATAATACTTTAAAGTTCTAAATTTATATAACATGAACTCTAAATTATAGAGTTTTTTCTTAAAGGCTCCATATTATATATTTTTTAAAATGATTAAAACAAAGTATGAAGGTTTAAAAGCTCTTCTCATTCTTATTACAAGACACTAGTGTTTAGCTTCATGCATATGCACGAGTACAATATAAAAAATTACAATTACAGAGTTTAAATTATTATTTTTTTAGAACATGTTCAAATTATATATACATGGTATTAGTTTACACATTTTTTAAACCATATATTTCTAAAATATGTAATGATTTATATATATGTGATTTAGAATTTAATTAGATTTAGACTCTTTGAAAATGGTAAATTACGTATTTGATTCCTATCCTTTACATCATATTTCAATTTAGTTCATAACCTTTTAATTGTGTTAATTTGATCCTTAACCTTTTAATGTCATATCAATTTAGTCCCTGCCATTATCTTTTTTATAGAAATTGATGGCATGACAGATGACCAAAATAAAAAATTAGTTTCTGTTGATCTGGCAATAAACTAATTCTTTTTTTTTATTTTAGCCGTTTGCTATGTCAGCAATTTTCATCCAAACGATAACAACATGGACTAAATTGACACAGCACTGAACGCTAGGAACCAAATTGACAATTGAAATATTATGAACTAAATTGAAATATGGAATAAAGGATAGGGACCAAATACATAGTTTACCCAACTAAAAAAATTAGATAGACACGTGGTGCAAAATTGAACTCCAATTGAAATCTAATTTAGAATATAATTGGATTTGGACTGTTTAATTTTTATACTCAATAATTCACTTAGCACAAAAATTAAAAAGTAAATAGGACACCTGGAGCAAAATTGAAAATCTAATTGAATTCTAATAGATTTTCTTTGAATTTTGGCTTTTAATATATATAGATTCTTTTCTGGTTGGGTAACGTAATTGAACAAGATAATGGTGTTTAATTAGACTAGGCTTATATGTAGTTGTTGAAAATGTGTCATTTACGTGGGTTTGAAAGATCAAATAAGAAGATTAATTGTCGGAAAGCTAATTGCTTGTCTTGGATTCTTAATCATTAATAGTCTATTTGCATGTTAAACGGTTTGTGTTACGTAATTCAACAAGGTAATTAATGGCTTAGACTTATAACCAGAAAAGTACTAAGACGTGTGTATGAAATATCAGAAAAGTTTGTCAGGCAGGTAATTGCATTCCCCTAATTTTTTTTTATTTTTTTGCTGAAAATTGCTTTCCCCTAATTAGTACTTACTATTCTTCTACGTTACATGGACTGTGTTATTTAATTCAAGAGGTAATGGTTTAGGCTTTGTTTTGTTTGATGGAAGAGGAAGGAAAAGAAAAGAAAGAAATGACTTTCCTTTGTTTGATTAGAAAGGGAAACAAAAAGAAGGAAGAATAGGAGGGAAAAGGCTTTTGTAGAATCAACTATTTTTTCTCTTAAAATTACTCTTATACCCTTACAAGGTTTTATTTATTTTTGTGAAATAACATTTATATCCTTATTAATTTATAATTTAAAAGGATAAAAATGTAAAATAATTCATATCTTTCCTTTCTATTCCTCTTCCTCTTCATATCCAAACACACTTGAAAAAAAATACTTTCTTTCCCCACTCTTTATTCTTTTCCTTACCTTTTTCTTTCTCCTCTCTTACCTCCCCTTCCACTGAACCAAACATAGCTTGGACTTGGCTTTATGGTTGTGGAAAAATAATAAAATATTGCCATTTGAGCGGGTTTGAAAGATCAAATAAGACTTCCAGTCAACAAATTTCTTTTGTCCGTTTGTTATTATGGTAAGATGTAGAATTTTTTAACGGTGGAGTTTTAAGGGTGGAGTTTTTAGTTTTTACAATATAATGCTTTTTTGAAAATATCTTTGGAGTTTTGTATATTTAACAAATTACAGTGAGTGAATAGTAGTATAATAATACTTTAAAGTTCTAAATTTATAGAACATGAACTCTAAATTGTTGAGTTTTTTCTTAAAAGCTCCAAATTATATATTTTTTAAAATGATTAAAACAAACTATGAAGGTTTAAAAGCTCTTCTCATTTTTATTACAAGACACTAGTGTTTAGCTCCGTACATGTGCACAAGTACAATTAAAAAAATTATAATTATAGGGTTTAAATTATACTTTTTTTTAGAAGATGTTCAAATTATATATATATGGTATTAGCTTACATATTTTTTAAACCATACATTTCTAAAATATGTAATGATTTATATATATATATATATATATATATATGATTTAGAATTTAATTGGATTTAGACTCTTTGAAAATGGTAAACTATGTATTTGGTTCCTATCCTTTATATCATATTTCAATTTGATTCCTAATCTTTTAATTGTGTTAATTTAATCCTTAACCTTTTAATGTCGTATCAATTTAGTCCCTGCCATTTTTTTTTTATTTATAGAAATTGATGGCATGGTAGATGACCAAAATAAAATATTAGTTTCTGTTGATCTGGCAATAAACTAATTTTTTTATTTTAGCCGTTTGCTATGTCAGCAATTTTCATCCAAACGATAACGATATGGACTAAATTGACACAACACTGAAGGTTAGGGACCAAATTGACACAATTGAAATTTTATGAACTAAATTGAAATATGGTATAAAGGATAGGAACCAAATACGTAGTTTACCTAATTAATTAATTAGATGGACACATGACACAAAATTGGACTTCAATTGAAATCCAATTTAGAATCTAATTGGATTTGGATTATTTAATTTTTATACTTAATAATTCACTTAGTACAAAAATTAAAAATTAGATAAGACACTTGGCGCAAAATTGAAAATCCAATTGAAATCTAATGGATTTTCTTTGAATTTTGGCTTTTAATATATATAGATTCTTTTTTGGTTGGGTTACTTAATTGAACAAGATAATGGTGCTTAATTAGACTAGGCTTATATATAGTTGTTGAAAGGGCAAGACTTATGTACAGTACTTAGGTGCTATTTTTTAGGTTTTCCTCTTAAAATTCTGCCATGTGAATTTTTTCTTATGAGACGGAAATGTATTTTTTAGTTAAGTAGTCACATGACTGAATCCTAAGAGGGAAACCTAATGAACAGCATTAAAGTACCATTTGTCCTTAATAAAAATGTGTCATTTACGTGAGTTTGAAAGATCAAATAATTAAGAAGTTTAATTGTCGGTAAGCTTTTTTTTTTTTTTTGAGAAAATAATTGTCGGTAAGCTAGTTGCTTGTCTTGGATTCTTAATCATTAAAAGTCTATTAGCATGTTAAACAGTTTGTGTTACGTAATTCAAGAAGGTAATTAATGGCTAAGACTTGTAACCTAGACACCTAGACCATATTGAAACATTCCTGCTCCAAGTCCATGCATGCCTTTGCTTTTACCTAAAAGCAAAGAGATTCTTAACACCAAAAAAGATATTGCAGCGACTTAGGGGCTACGGCGTCCCTGTCAGTCTAGAAGCGCAATAAAGGAAGGGAGGACCATGTCGACTCAGACAATGCTTTTCATTTCTGTCTATTTGTTCTTTAATTGTGGGGCACTATTTCTGGTTTTAATATATACAAGTAAGACTTATTCTCACTCATACATTTCTTATTTCCCACGGAATTCCATCTTATCTTCTTTGTTTTTTCTTTCTTCTTTTTCTTAGGAGAAATACAACTTATGTGAGTCCCACTCTTCAATTTGAGATTTAGTACAAAAGAAGCCCAAAGGTTTTCCACCAAGGCTGCATCGATCATATCATATGCTAAATAACACCATTAACAACTAGTCTTTAAGATAAAATTTAAATATATGACATTCGTTCTATGATAATTGTTCTTTACTGTTAGGTCATGGCATTAATCAATTTTTGGTCGAGCCAACTAGTCGATCGGTAGCCCATACAATATTCTACGGAGAAGTTTAATATAATTTTTTCTCTTTTTTTTTTTTTTTGGTTTAAATATTAATAATTATAGTAGTTGTTAATAGACATTTATTATGATTATGTTTATATATGGAACTATGTGTATTCTAGCATTAGGTATTTAATATGATTGTGTTTGTATATGGAAATTATATATTCTACTAGTTAAAGAAAATGTAATGTATCAAAAGCTTGTGTAGTATAATATTAGTATATGAAATCAACCAAAAGTCAAATGATATTTTTTATATATATACTAGCCTTAGAAGCTCTTCTATTTTTCTGGGTAAAAGTTAATAATTTGCATATATTATAATTTAGAAATATATATATTTTTTCAAATAAATAAAAATGATAAACTTTAGAGATAAGGTAATTTCTTTTTTGAACGTGAAGGGGAAAAAAATCCTAAATTTTAAGAATTCTTTTTTTGAATTCAAAATGAAATTTTTTATTTGACATTTATGACCCTATTTCTAAATATATATATATATATATATATTTATTTATTTATATAAACTCCTAGTTAAGAGGGTTTATTCAAGAATTTCAGGTATTAAGCCACCACAATAGGGTGCTTTGACAGTTTGAGGTTAGGAGAAGTTACTTGTGATTAGTGGGCTATAAGTAGAATTCTAAAAGCCTAAAATATAAGATTTTTTTTTTGCTCAAAATTGTAAAAATAAAATAAAATAAAATAGAGTGATTTTACTTAATTGACCCAATTTTTTTAAATTAAAAAAGTTGGATGTGAGAGTAAATTGAAATAGTAGAAAAGTCCAACCCAAACAAAAGAATCCTATTATTAGTAATAAATAGCTGATTCTATACTAAGATTAGATGGTCAACAACCAATTAAACATCCTATCAAAAAAACAAAAACCAATTAAACATCATTCGTGACCATTGGAATCCAATTGCATTGGACCAAACTAACATTAGTGGTTGCATGACATGTGACCAAACAGTCTTCAATGATCAACGTGTGTTTAAGAAACACTATGAATCTCGTTATATCACAAAATATTTTGAGAGAAAAAAGAAACATGAAATCAATCAAGAACTCCAAATTTAATAAACTTAGACTTCAGGTGTATGGCCTACACAAATTGTGTTTTAAGCAGAACAATATTCGATGATATTTTATTGATAATTCTCACACATAATCCAACTTCCTAAACTTTTAATTAATTTATTTATTTATTTATATATATATATATATATATATATATATATAAGCAATGACATTATAAATCAAGACAAAGAAGGGAGGCTCAAAATCATTTTTGGAACTTGGGGAGGAGACCTAGTCAGGAAGAGGAGATGTTTAGCAAGCAAGATTGTGGGTTAAAAAGTTTTTTTTTTTTTTTTGGTGTGTGTGTGTGAAGATTGTGGGTTAAAAATTTAATGTTCCTTAATACAAAATAAAAACCCCAACAATATGGAAAATTGAGAGAAGCAAATAAGGTAAAAGGACACGGCTTGTGTCTAAAACTTGACACGTATCAACATTTTAATGTGTCAAATGTAATTGATGCACATGACACATCTCAAACAAAAAAAAATGAAATACTAAAACAGCCGGGGTTACCAAAACTCCTAAATATGGCCACATTAACTATGCTCCTAAATACAGTATCAGAACACCCTTAAGGCACTAACACAGAACGCAATTTAAAAACAATTCAATTACCCAACAAACATCTAGACTTTTGTTTTTCATTCCGTAACCCATAACTCACAACTAATGCCTATAATAGTGGGAAATGGCAATTCCTTACAAATTCAAACTATTTAATGGTAACAACTCCTTATTGGATTGAAACTCTGTTTATATGAAAATAGTAGTCCCGACAAAAGATGACACTTGTAAGTAGAAGTTATTTACTACAATTAAACCACTCCCTCGATTTGTGTGAGTAGTTATTGACTGAATATTTGTACTCCATACATATAAACCTTCTTCTCAAACAAACTTCTTGCTGGTTTTATATATATATATATATATAGATAGAGTAAGCGTGTGGTGAGACTAGTATATATATATATATATAGAACCGCTTTATATATTGGTTCAAGACAAGGGTCAGTGGTGAAATTGGCAATGGCTGTAACATTTGATACTATATTTATGTATTTCTCATTCACTTGTACGGTTCTTATCTCGCTTTGGACAACCTATAATTCGTTCCAAAGTTTTCTTGAAAAATATCAGAAGATCGACTTTGTGGATTTTCTGCTTCTACTTTGGCCTACCATCTTTACATGTTTCTACGTCGCGTGGTTAAGGAAGCTGGCCACGACCTGATCTTTTGCCTGATGAATACTAGCTACCATGCATGCATGGTTTGCCCTTACATCTATTCAGTTCTTTAATATTTACTGTCCACTCTAGTTTATAAATTGTTCAAATTAGGTTCTTCTTTTTTTTATTTTTTTTTATTATCATGCTAAGACTAGTATAGACGGTTTCAAACTCAAATCTTTTATTTAACAAACAAAAGACTTTTATGTATTAATTTTTGGATATGTATTAGAGCCTTACATAATGTAAGATTAATTACTTTGCTTCATCGTGTGTGTGTTTTTTTTAATACTCCGTAATATTTTGTTATGTTGTTGCTTTTTTTATAATTGTTGAGTGTATGGTAAAAATTAAGAAATAAATTGATCGGCCAGTGTTTTTTTTTTTCTAATGTTACTTGTTATGTGTGTTTGAGAAGAAATAAACATGTATTATTTAGTAAAATCACAATCTAATACAACTTTTTAATCCAGAATTTTCCACTAATTCCCATGGCACCAATGTCCAAAACCCGCAAAGAATCCAAAATTTCCTGGTCAATTCTCCCATTGGTGTTAACATGCTTCTCTTCAAGTTAATAAGAAATGACTTCCAGATTTGAGTACCTGATCAACTTCTATGAGGAGCATCACATGGGTTTAATAAAGTCATCATTAGATAGCAAAGACATGTTATTCTACATAAGCAAATTAAATTTCATAAAAACAATCTATGAAGCCAATTTGATCTCAAAGAACCTAAATTTGATATTCCTTTATAAAAAACTTACACTGAGAGGCTGCACATTCATCGATCGGGTTTCTGGGTTTTGATGATTTTTTTTTTTTTTTTTTTTGTTTAATTAGTTATTTTGAATTGATCCTCCTCTGGTAATTCCATTGCCTGATAAGAAGACATTGGAGATGAAAGAAATTTTCTTTTTTTTGTTGTATGTGGTAGTGTGGTTTTGAAGCCAATTTTGGGGCTGGTGTTTATTTTTGTTATTATTTTTTTTTTTGTTGTTTAATTTTGGGACCGAAAGAATTTAACACCCCAGCATTATTAGCAATTTCCAAATCTTTACCATATTCATTGCGGACCATGTTGCCAAAGCTCATAAATCATACTAAATGGAACGGTATGCAGATCGAAAATTTAATATTCTTCTCATCTACTATTCATCAGTTTCTTAGATTTTGTCACAGAGCCTGTAACAATGAATAAAAATAAAATAGAAATACAGAAAAAAAAAAAAAAAAAAATTTAGAAGGAGGGAAAGGAAGAGATTTTGATACGTGTTTGTACATACCCGCCTAACTAGAGGAGTTTGAACATACCCACCTAATTAGAGGAGTTTATAGTGAGGTTAACGAGTTTGAGCGAGCGAAGAACTCAACAAGGTCACTAATTAATTGACTTCACTGATCTCCCCCGAATTTATTGATTTTTTTTTTTTTTCCTTTTTTTCTTTTCTCTTTCAATTGAAGGACACATGGCATTCTGGTTGAAAAAAATAAAAACAGTTTTTCTTATTTTAATATATTTGTTAGTCATGACAACTTCTTCCCTCCATCATTTAATAGAATACACTAGTTTGACACAATATCAAAATGCTATGGATTAAAATGATACATATATTTGAAATTTTATCACATAAGATAAACGTTATGGACCATAAACATGTTTTTTTACATATATCAACAAGAATAATGCTAGAGATACAAACTATTTTACAAAAATTTTTACAAATTAACTGCTGATGTGGTGAGTGATAATTGATAAATGAAAATGTGATATTAATGATGGGTTTAGATGAAAACTAATAAGAAGTTGGTTACATCAACGTTCTGTAAAAATATTGTAAAATAGTTTGTGTTTGTAACATTACTCAATTAACAAAATTCCCACGTACAATCAAGAAGATTCTTCCTTATGTTGCACATTATTATTTTAACTAATCTTTTTAATCTATGGTGTAGTTTTTTTATGGCTTTCCAGAATATAAACTTCCATATTCATGTTTGAATTACAAAAGCTTATTTTCTTTAAAAAGTTTAAAATAAAGGGAATTGGCTTGCATCCAATGCTTTGGTGCATTATGTTTGAAAATAACTATATATTACTTTTGTATATTGTTCACTATAACAAAGTACTGGACAAAGGTTGTCTAAAATTTAAAAATATATATTAAAAAAAAAAAAAAAAAAAAAAACCCTACTCTTCAATCAACTAGTAACCAAACACCTATCAAAAAAAAAAAAAAAAAAAAAACTAGTAACCAAACAAATGAAGAACTTCTCATATTATCAAACAGTCATGACTTTCTACAATGGTTTTTTTTTTTTTTTAATTATCCAAAACAGTGCTACTTTCCAAATACTCCTGTAATTTATTTTTGGGTAAATTGTAAATTATACTCCTAAAGTTTAGGGGTGACTGGATTTACACCTTGAAATTTTAGAATTTGGATTTTACCTCCTGAAATTTGGAGTATTTGGATTTTACACCCTAACGTTTCAAAACTTGGATTTTATCTCCTAAAGTTTAGGGTTGTTTGGATTTTACACCCCCAAATTCTGAAAGTTTAGCGTGTAAAATCCAAACACCGGAAAACTTTAGGGAATAAAATCCAAACATTTCTAAAATATAGGGACTAAAATCCGAATTTTGAAACATTGGGGTGTAAAATCCAAACATCACCAAACTTCAGGGGATAAAATTCAAATTTTGAAACTTCAGGGGGTAAAATCCAATCACCCCCAAACTTTAGGGGTGTAATTTATAATTTACCCTCTATTTTTTAACTAACATTAGGGGTTGCATGACATGTGACCAAATAGTTTCAAATCAGAAGTACGACTTGTGTTCAAGAAACACTATAGAATCTCATCATATCACAAAATATTTTGGGAGAAAAATGAAAAAGAAGAAATAGAAAATTCAGGTGTTTGCATAGTACACAAATTGTGTTTTAAGTGGAACAATATTCAATGATATTTTATAGAAATTTCTCCAAATTTTATATACATAATCCAACTTTCAATTTTAATAAAAAAAATCAAGTAAAAATCCAAAACTGACCCTTTAACTTTCAGCCTTTTTCATTTCAGTCCTCTAACTTTCAGTTTTGTTATTTCAGTCCTCTAACTTTCAATTGTTTGCAATTCGGTATTTTGTTGGACCTCAATTACTTGCTGCCGTTAAGTGAACGACGTCGTTTTGGCTTTTTTTTTTTAAATAAATTTCAGAATTAAAAGAAAAAAAAAAACTGTTATTAAAAAAAAAAAAAAAAAAAAAAAAATTTAGGGGAACGACATCGTTCCCCTTACCTGAAATCAAAACAAAAGAACACGATGGACACCCAAATCCCTAACTGAGTAAATTTGGGGAAAGGGGAAAATTGGTCGGTTTGAGAGAGAGAAAGACTAAGTCGGTTTGAGAGAGAAAGAGAGACTAAGTCGGTTTGAGAAAGAGACCGAGATGAAGGTGAAAAGACCAATCTGCAGAGATTGAGAGAGATCGAGATATTGATATTGAGAGAGATTGAGATATAAATTGAGACCAAGATAGATCGAGAAGGTGATGAATTTCTGATATTGAGACCAAGACCAGCAGTGTGTTATATAAAGCTGGTGGATTTTTCTGTTGAAGAGTATTTTTATTGCATTTTGTTTGTTTATGTTGGACTTTGTTGACTGATAGGTGAGATTAAATGCGTTGGGATAATCTACTTTATATGGTTTATTTTTTCTTTTTTTGTGTGGATAATATATTTCATTTGTCTGTTTGCTAAACATCTTTACATGCAATTTTATTGTTTCGAAATAACTTGGTCCCCACTTGGAGGAGTTGTTTGTTGTGTGGGGTACTTAGATGTTAGCACTTTATTTTTCTATTGAGCTAGTGGTATGTGTGGGGTTACTTAACACTGTCTTTGTCGGCTAAAATACTTGTGTTGTGTGCTAAATTTTTTATTTAAAACTTTCAGAGGGAAGACGATTGGTCAGAATTTTACATTAGTTTTTGACTACAACGGAGTATTGCACCACGCGATTAAGAAGAGGAAGTATATAGGTGGTAAGGTGAAAGTTTATGATAATGTGGATTCAGACTGCTTTTCTGTACCGGAGGTTAAGCATTATTGTGCGGAGTTGGGGGTATTGTATTATGTCCAGTTTTATTATCTTGTGCCTGGGTTGGATCTTGACAATGGCTTAAGATATTTGTCTACTGATGCTAATACTCATGAACTATTTAAATGTCTTGACTCCATTGATCCAAAAATAGACATTTATGTAGAACATGCAACCCCTGTTCAAAAATAATTGTTAGTCAGGGATGTCAGTGTTATTAATGCTGCAAATTTGATGGGTTATGGTGTTGGTGTGGAGGATGTGGGTGTTGATGACGTTGATGGTGATTGTGATGATAATGAAGTTGATGTGGAGGATGGGGATGTTGATGAAGTTGATGTGGAGAATGGGGATGAGGCTCTTGCTGATGATGAGTTTGAGGAGGGTGGTAATTTGGTCAATGAAAGGAATGATGCGAAGGGCAAGGATGGGAATGGTGTCGTGGGAGATGTGGATTATGAATGGTATGACTCTGATTATGATGACCCAGCCAATGAACAATTATATGAAATTATTGTGGATAAGGTTGATGACTACACAATTCAACCCACTATAACCCATAACGATCAGCCCTCACAAGAACCCATAATTGCCATCCATCCATTGTCACACCCACCTAATTTTGCAAACCAACCATTATCCAACCTAGATCTAGTTCCAACTCTTTTCAATTGGCTGTTGGATGAAATCCCAAGTGGATCTGACTATGCACCCTCAGACCAATTGCATTCTCCCGACAATTTCGATGGTGATCAAAAGATAAAATTACTTGAATTTAGAAGTGAATACTTAAAGGATCCTGAGTTTGTGTTGGGGATGCCATTTAAGGACAACAAGTAGTTCAAAGAGTTTGCACAAGCTTACAAGTTGAAGCATGGATATGACATCAAGTTGTCAAAGAATGAGAAGTCTAGGGTGAAGTATAAATGTGTTGAAGGTTTTCCTTGGAAGGTGTCTGTAGGTATTGATAAGGAGGCAAACTTCTGAATTAGTGCGTTGTATGATACTCATACATGCAGTAGGTCTTTTATTTTCTTCCTAAAATTCTCTCCACTACCAACCATTAGTAAAGTAAACTTGCACAAAAAATGACAACATATTCTAAACTAACCATTCCTAATTTTCAATACCCATCAGAGAATAAACAATTTAAAACTTACCCAAATCCATAAAACATTAAACCCCACAACAACAACAACAACAACAACAACAACAAATAGTGATAACTTTTAGATATTGATGCCCCTATAAATGTAAGTTTTAATACTTGATCTTTCAACTATGAAAACAAAACAAATATTTAGTTAGAAGCTGATAAGAACAATGATTGAATACCTGTTGCCTCCAAATCGGTCTCTCTCAAACTCGGCCTCACTCAAATCTGTCTCAATCTCGGTCTCTCTCTCAAACTTGGCCTCAATCTTGGCCTCTCTCTCAAACTCAGTCTCCCTTGCTGACCTAAACCTCTCTCTCTCTCTCTCTCTCTCTCTCTCTCAAACCGACCCAGTTTTCCCTTTTCCCCAAATTTACTCAGTAAGGGATTTAGGTGTCCATCGTGTTCTTTGGTTTTGATTTCAGGTAAAGGGAACAACGTCATTCCCCTAAGTGTTTTCTTTTTTTTCTTTTTTCTTTTTTAATAACAATTTTTTTTATTTTCTTTTAATTCCGAAATTTATTAAAAAAAATAGCTAAAACGACGTTGTTTTGGCTCACTTAACAGCAGCAGGTAACTGAGGTCTAACGAAATACCAAATTGACAACAATTAAAAGTTAGAAGACTGAAATGACAAAACTTAAAGTTAGAGGACTGAAATGAAAAATGCTGAAAGTTAGAGGGTCAATTTTGGATTTTTGCCAAAAAATTAATTATTAAAAAATAAAAAAAAATAAAAAAAGAAAGAAAGAAAGAAAGAAAGTGAGGATGCTCCTAATTTTCAAAACACCACTAAGGCACTAACACTAAGAATGCAATGAAATTCAAAAACACCTAGACTACCCATAAGGCCATAACTCAAATAATGCCTATAAAAGTGGTAAATGGTAATTGAATTCCCTACAAATTCAAACTAACTAATACTAGCTAGTATACGTATAACAACTCCTTGGATTGGAACTCAATCTTCTTTCAGTCTTCTTTAGTTCATAAATTTTTCAAATTATTTTTTTTCTTTTTTTAATATTTGATAGGAGAGAATTTCAACCCTTTGTGTCTACTACATAATGATTATTCTGTCAAGACATTAAACGGTTTTTAGTGTAGACGGTTCAAAGTTTAAATCCAAATCCTTTATTCAATCGACAAGAGACTTTATCTATTAGCTTTTGGATATGTATTAAAGTCTTACATAATGCAAGTTTAATTACTTTTCTTCATCGTGTGTGTTTTTTATTTATAATGTTTTGTTTTGTTGTTGCTTTTTTTAAATATAATTTTTATAATTGTTTTGAGTGTACGGTAAAAATAAAGAAATATATTGATCGGCCAGTTTGAGAAGAAATAAAAGTGTATTATTTATTAAAATCACAATCTAATACAATTGTTTAATCCAAAAATTTCCAATAATTATGGCACCAAAAACCGCAAAGAATACAAGATTTCCTGGTCCATTCTCCCATTGGTGTTAACATGCTTCTCTTCTTCATACTCACTGAACTTTCATGAACTTGACAGAGGGCAAGTTAACTTTCAAATTTGAGTGCCCTATCAACTTCCTTCTATAAGTTAAATTTGGCACAAAAGAGCCCAAAAGAGCCCATGAAAAATTAAATTTGGCCCCTTTAACCACAAAGGAGCCCAAATAACGATACAAAAGAATCCAAATAATAATACAAATAAGCCCAAACAACATAAAATTAGCCCAAAGTCTTGATCTTTTTTTTTTTAATAAAATAAAAATTACAGATTTGTATCTAGTCAGATGATACTAATTAAAATTCATAAAAACAATCTATGAAGCCAATTTGACCTCAGTGACCCTAAAATTGATATTCATTGTGCACGAACTAAACACGCAGTATGCATGATGCCATAATGATCGACCTTTATAAAATACTTATACTGTGATGCTGCAGCTGCACATCAGTGCATCATTGACTTGGTTTATGGGTTTTGAATGATTAGTATTGTTTTTGTTTAGTATGGGTTTTTTGTTTTTGTTTAGTATGGGTTTTGAAGGCTGGTGTTTATGTTTTTTTTTTTTTGGGACCCAAAGTAATTTATCCAACAAACCCAAAGTAATTTATCAAAAAAAAAAAAAAAAAACTATCCCTTAGTTATCTGAAGTGAGGTTATGTAAAAAGGATTTTCACTTAAATCAACGAAATTCCCAATTACAATCAAGAAGATTCATCCTTATGTTATACATTATTATTGTAATATACCAAATTGTTCGTATTATAAACGTTGTATAGGCTTATGGTAAGTTCCACATCAAATATATGTACTAAAGTTGATATGGCAATATAGCAACAGGACCTTTTATTTTAATTAATCTATGGCCTAGATGTGGATATCAGGATATGGCTTTCCAAGATATAAACTTGGATATTCATGTTTGAATCCTAAAAACTTATTTTTCTTTAGGTTTCGTTTGAGAGTTCATAAGGGAATGAAATAATTATAAAGGAATAGAAACGAATAGAATGGAATGGAATGCATTTGAGCAAGATAAATAAATGAAAAAGAATGGAATTAAGTAACCTTAATTGGATGTTTTAAAATAAAGGAATGAAAGGAAATGAAAATGAATGGAATGTAAGTAATCTTGTTTGGAAGTAACATAGAGGGAATAGAATAGAATCATTTTATGACAATATTACTATTAGACCTCTATTTTAAAATAAAGGATTGAATATATAGGAGTATTTTTGGGAGTTTTAGTAAAAATTCATTAAATCTAATTTCATTCCCTCTTATTTCTCCTAATTTCGAGGGAATGAAAATTTAAGGTTTGAAGGGAATAGAGAGAAATGAGTGTTCCTTCTTACCCATTCCATTTCCTCCCACTTAAACTCTCAAATAGGGAAATGAATTTACCATTCTCTCCATTAAAACTCCCAAACAAGGGAAGGGAAGAATATTTTAAAATTATTCTTTTTATTCCTTTCCATTCCATTCCATTCCCTCCTCCCAAACAAGGGCTTAAAGTTTATAAGGAAGACATTTTCTTTCATTCAATGCTCTAGTGAGAACTAAGTTTGCAACCCCAAAAAATACTAGGAGCTACAAGTCTCTTCCTTTTCGAATATCAATTTAAATTCCCTCGTCTAGGAAAAAAATACAAGCTTTGGCTTTGGTGAAGTGGAAACCTCTAGGTATCGACAATTTCAAAACTAATTTTGATAGGGTGGTGTTTGCTGAGTCCAATAAGCAGTTATTGGGGTGGTGGTGAGAAACGATAAGAGGGAAGTACTAAACATGACTTATGCCATTTTCTGAAAAATAAAAATAAAAATGACTTATGCCATTTTCCAAAAATAAAAATGCTCCAGTGTACTAAATAAGATACGAACACAACATGGAATAGAGAATGAATTTTGTTCATTGCACTAGAGCACTAGACAAAAGCTTTCGTCCAAAATAAAGCCCTACTCTTGAATCAACGAGTAACAAAGCAAATGACGAATTTATCAAATTATCAAACAGGCTTGACTTTCTATAATGACCTTTAATTATCCAAAACATTGCCACTTTCTACAAATGACAGACTTTTTTTTTTTTTTCAAAGGTAGTCCCCCATTTGTCCCAATGTTAATTAAATTCAATTTATTTTCTACTTTTGTGGCTCCAAAATATTTGTAATTGTCTTGCTCCAACTCATGATGTGATGATTATACAAATCATTTATATGTAGCTTTACTCATATTACTTTTTTAATGAAACATATGACTTATTTAAATAATATAACATATATAATCTTATAAATCGACTCCTAAAAAGTTAGAAGAGATAACTCCCAACATATTTGGGGTCAAACTTTGTTTAAAATATGATTGTTTGGTGCTTATGCATTGATGGTAATGATAGTGTACAATCACAACTCACAAGGAAATAAAACTAAAAATAAATGGATAGTGTTATCAATCACCAAGAAAGGAGAGGAATTTTCCTTCAAAAACTATTTGTAAGTAAACCGGATAACACATGACTCTTTTTTTTGTTTTTTAGAAACAGACATTGTTATATTGAATTATTGTGAGTGGGACTTGACCATAGTTTTAAAAACCAAAAGTGAATATGGATTAAACATGGCTAAAACAATGCCAATTTGAATAGCCGTTTAAACCCTAAACCTTTTCATAAACCCAGAAGAGAAAGAATGAGGCAGAAAAACCAATCTTAAACCCAAACCATAACACACACAAAAAATACCAATCGAAGAAGAAAATGGTGATACTAATAGCTCGAACTCTCTCTACTTCCCAAAAGCTCAAACACTCCCTCTATTCTCTCTCACAACTCTTTACCTTGGCCCAACATCAACAATCACTCCCAACCCCAAAACCCAAAACCCCACCACCTCCATTTCTCTTCTTCAACTTCAAATCTCTCTCTTCCTCAATCCCATCTCTGCCCTTCACCCGCGATGGAAATTACGAGGAACCCACTTCCCTCGTCTGCCCTGGTTGTGGGGTTCACATGCAAAACGCAAACCCTAAGCACCCTGGCTTTTTCCTCAAGCCCTCGGAGAAGAATCCCGATTATCACTCACATACCCATCTCGTTCACATTGCTCAGGAATCGGAATTTCCAGGTTCCCTCAAAAGGGGTCTCGTGATTCAGCCCGAAAGTGGCGATGAGTCGGGTTTTGATTCGGGGCGGAGGCCGGAGAGGCCGGTGGTTTGTGCGCGGTGCCATTCGCTGAGGCATTACGGGAAGGTGAAGGATCCGACGGTGGAGAATTTGCTGCCGGATTTTGATTTTGATTACACGGTTGGGAGGCGGCTGGCTTCGACTGGCGGGACGCGGTCGGTGGTGTTGATGGTGGTGGATGCTACGGATTTCGATGGCTCGTTTCCGAGGAAAGTGGCGAGGCTGGTTTCGGAGACGATAGAGGAGAATTCGGGGGCGTGGAAGCAAGGGAAGTCGGGGAATTTGCCGAGGATGGTGATGGTGGTGACTAAGATTGATTTGTTGCCAACTGAGTTGTCACCGACGAGGTTGGAGCATTGGGTGAGGCAGAGAGCTAGGGAGGGTGGGGCAGCGAGTAAGATGACTAGTGTGCATATGGTGAGTGCAGTGAGGGATTGGGGGCTCAAGAATTTGGTGGAAGATGTGGTGAAATTGGCCGGGCCGAGAGGGAATGTGTGGGCAATAGGGGCACAGAATGCCGGCAAGAGTACGCTTTTAAATTCGATTGGGAAGCATGTAGGAGAAGGAGGAGGGAAGATTACACATTTGACGGAGGCGCCAGTGCCAGGGACGACATTGGGGATCATTAGAGTGGAGGGAATTTTGCCGGGGCAGGGGAAGCTGTTTGACACGCCAGGGCTTTTGCATCCTCATCAGATCACCACGAGGTTGACGAGGGAAGAGCAAAAGCTTGTGCATATTAGCAAGGAGTTGAGACCGCGGACTTATAGGATCAAGGTTTGTTTTTGCTTGAATGTTAGCATTTTGATTTTGTATATACTTTATTTGTTTATTTAAAGGTTGTCTAATTTTTTCATGTTAAGAGTCATGAATAGAAGTACAGAACATTATGCACTGCAATGCCTTTAGAATCAACCGGCTGTTATGAGAGCTGTTGGTTTCTAGATGTTTAAAGGTTCTAGATTTTTTAGCAAGGAGGGGGAGTAGCTTAATTCAAACTTTATAAGTATGAAGTGAAAAATGATGATTTTACTTTTATTCAATGGAGGAGCTGAAGAGGTGATATTAGATATGACCAAATGATGCAAGCAAGAGAGTTAAAGATGTTGCTTAATTGATTTGAGTTATGTCTTTTTTCTTTTGTAGAATTTAAGGTTTTCAATCAGTATTAGACTGTTGTGCATTTGTTAAATATGGGTCAAGGTCTCATTTTTACATCAATCTTTTGATATCTGTAGAGGTACAGCATTGGTTGTTACCTAAAGTTGCAGTTTGGTGTTGCATTGCCTGCTTACTGGTGACTTCACTTTTATTCTCAGACAGCTGTAAGGAATTTTTTTTTAAGGCTTACCATAAATCATTTGGTCAGTTAAAGTTGATTCATGCCAGTTCAATGTGCAAAGATTAGGAGGTGGAAAGGTCGCTGTAAAATCATATGTAGTTAGATTACCTGATCAACTCAACATTAAGGATTTTCTTCTTCTCTTTTTTTTTTTTTTTTGATAGGTAATAAAAGTTTTATTGATAAAAAGTACATCATGTTCATGATGGTGAACAAATTGTACTTGAAACAATTACAAATAAATCAAAGGGAAGATTTTCTTCTTTTTACTTCTTAGCTCAATCAAATGTTACAATATATGGTCATGGATTTGCCTGACTTTACTTTGATGGGGTTGGTTGTATTCTTAGCACTGAGTGTGCCTTATTGGGGTTTATTTGGTGACAGTGAACCAGAAAGATCTTCTCTGCAAGACTTGAATGTAATTCTTAAATCTTCGATTCTGTAATTACTTGGATTAGTAGATTTTAAAATATTTTGCCGTTTGCAATGTATATTTTTTGTGCTGGAAGGAGTGTGAATTTATATTTCTTATTTAACTTTCCTTTTTCCAGCCTGCCTTGTATCCTTCTCATTACAAATATTTACTGGAAGGCTGGTCATGATTCTTTTCATTTTATTTATTTTTCTCTATTCCTGGTGATTGTTCTTTTCTGCATCTGCTTTTAGCTTGTTATTTTACCTCATTAGGGTTAAGAATTTTACTTTGATTTCTCGTCATTATGTCACGTGAGAGCAGCATTTGATTTGTCTTGAACCCCAGGCAGCAGCGTGCCAGTCAATTCTTTACAAAAAAAATGATTCTAGCATTTAAGCAGAGATGCTGGTGCGCAATGTTATTTGATTAGTTTTGTACTAAATGTTTTTCCATTGAGTTTGAGCTCTAATGCACCTCCTCCTTTATAAGAACAGGATGATGACTGATGAGTGAGTTTGTTGTATAGTTTACTAGTCCAAGACAATATAATAACTACTGCAAGAATACTATGTCTGTTTAACACTTGATATGCAGTTAGTTAGGTGCCAAAACTCACTGTTTCAAAGATAGTTTTTTATTTGATGGTTCTAGCAGTTATTTGATAGTTTGTTATTCTCTGATTTCCTTACCAATTGATATCTGTTCTAGCTCATGCTTTTATCATTTGAATTGTGACAGGCTGGTCATACAGTTCATATTTCTGGCCTTATGAGGCTGGATATAGAAGAATCATCTGTAGATTCTATCTACATCACAGTGTGGGCATCTCCTTATCTCCCATTACACATGGGAAAAACAGAAAACGCACAGATAATGCAAGAGGCACATTTTGGCCTTCAGTTGCAGGTATTATTCTGTGATTCCCTGCTTGCTCATGGTTTTTTTATTCTAATAACCAGTAGTCAATGTAACTAAAATTTTATGAATGGAGGAATTTTTTCTTCTTTCACCTGAAGCACCTAATAATATTTTAATCATGGCTTCTTTTAGGTCCATCCTGGAAATCCATGTAGTATATAGGATAGTGCCTGTTTGTGGCAGTTTAACCAAAATTGATTTTCCTCTTGGTCATTTTAGAACTCAACTGGCATACAGAAGTCTTGCACAGGCATTGGCCCTAATTGGTACCCCCCCTCTTTCTTTCTGTGTTCATGTTGTGAGGGGGGAGTCTATTCTACAAATGCTGAGTGCCCAGTTTTGGCACTTGTGGTACCCTGGCCCCAATATAGGCCTGAGTCTAAGATGATAGATGCTTATCTACTTATCAATACTTATCTCATTATACTCTTATGGAAGATGCATGCTGCATTATGGTTGTGTAATGTGTATTATATAATTGTGACATCAATGTGAATTTCCCCTTGCTTCAGCCACCAATTGGGGAGAAACGAGTTGAAGAGCTTGGGAAATGGGTGAGAAGGGAATTCCATGTATGTGGCAATAGCTGGGATTCAAGTTCAGTGGATATTGCTGCTTCAGGTCTGGGTTGGTTTGCTGTAGGACTTAAAGGAGAGGCAGTCTTAGGTGTTTGGACCTATGAAGGAGTTGATGTTGTGCTTCGCAATTCTTTAATACCTTATAGATCACATACTTTTGAAGTTGCAGGGTTTACAGTCTCAAAAATCGTCTCCAAGGCTGACCAAGCTTTAAATAAGCGGCGCCAAAATGAAAAGAAGAGGAAACAGAGTGATCCAAAAGTATCTGTACCAGCTGAATCACCAATATTAACAGTTGGTACTGACTCAAATTCTTGTTGAGTCAGGCAGTATCATTAGAAGAAAAACAATGTGTGAAATTAACACAAAGATTGTGTTAACAAGAATGGATGAGGAAGACATAGTGACAAGTATGAACCTAGCTTGTGAGAGGAAGCAAAAAGCTAGCAACATTGTCAAGCCACAGATGGAGTGATTGACACTCATTGACAAGAAGTGTGCAGGAGGATTTATATCTGGCCATCTTTTATTTTCGATCAATATTGCATGGAATATCTAAATCTTAATGAGAATATTGCTGTTCTGCTGGACTCAGAGCCAAAAGAAAACAGAAGATGCTATGGGCAGGATTCTTCTTTAGACAAAAAGGCTGTCTCTTCTTTCTTAATAGCATATGATCCAGCTTAATTTTATCGGTGGAAGACAAAAAGCTCTGCCCAAGTCATATTCCACCCAAAAGTCTAATACTGCCCTAGGCCATGGAAATTACTGCTAGCTTACAGTTGCCTGTGATTTGAAAATGATCACTGAGAAACTCCAAACAATGTGTATTGAGTGTCAAAGCTATTGTAACAGAGTTTTATTTGTTGTCATAATTTACCACCTTGTTTCTTCTTGCAAGATTTAATTATAATAAATTGATGATTCAGGTTTTATTAAATGCTGAAGCAGTGAAGTATGGATGGGGTCATTCCCTGAAAAGTCACTCTTACACGTTTGGAAGCTCTACTGAGCGCATGATAAGTTGTTGAACCCTTGTATCAAAAATTAATATTTAATCATATGAACTTAGTGAATGGTTCAATTTGATGTGGTCATTAGGCCAAGGGTTCCATATTCTGCAGTTGATCCTTTCACTAGGATGTAGCCTTGAATCTCTTGACCTCAAATGATAAGTAATTAGTTAGTAATAAATTAGAGGGGGGAGTAAGCTTATGTCATCTTTATAAATTGCTTTTGTGCAAACCCCAAAATTGTACAGTGCTTTTTGTTTTCTTTTCTTTTGGAAAAATAAAGGGGTTTATGCCACCATAGGTTACATAGAGGTTACATAGTGTACTTTGGAAAGGAAAACAAAACAAATCATTGTATGGCCCATCATTTGTATTTAGGGTTGTTCATAGGTCGATCTCGATTAGGTTTGTGCCCAACCCAAAACCAACTCAACAACTTTGAGTGGCAGAGCAGCTAACCACCATCGACTGTTGAAAACTACGGGTCAAGTTAGTTTCAGTTCGAGTTGACAGCAATCAGTTTCAGTCGAAACTAACGGAGAGCAGCGATCTTAAACGGCGGTGGAGATTTGGCTAGTTGAGATTCATCTAGATCTCAACAAATCTAGTGGAGATTTGGCTAGATCTTGAAGGATTTCGTCAAGATCTCATTGGATCTCATAAAGATCTTGCTGGATCTTGACAAAACTCATCGAATTCGCATCTAAGAGAGTGGGGGAGGGTGATGAACAGTGAGATTTTGGATGGGAGGTCGATTGGACTCTGTTTTTTATGCAAAAAACCACTAACCTACCCACCAGTTTCGGTTCCTAGAAGTGAAGATTTGTCGCCGACCGTTGTTGGCATCAAGTCGAACGGTTTTCGATTTGGCTCGGACGGTTTGGGTGGGGCAGACTTGGACACCCCTATTTGTATTTATGAAAAAAGATTGACTAAGATGCTTCACATAGGTTTTTAATAAAATTGTAGGAAGTAGTATCCGTATATTGTAACCACCCAAGAAAGTATTGTTTGCATACCACAAGGTCATAAAAGTTTATGCTTTATATTGCTTTAAAGTATGAGCTTCATCACTATTCTACCCTATTATTTGTATTTTTTATCCATACCTTATGTATAATATACCTTACAAGAATTCATGGTTGTTCCTTTTGAATAAACTTTTAGGCCTTCTAACTCTAAATATAATAGATTATTTACGAAGATTTATGTCATCTAACACTGTGGAGTCAATTCTTTGTTTTATTTACCTACATTATGATAATATGATATACATTTTTACCATATAGACTAATTCTATATTTAATCATATAGTTATGATTTATTGAAATAATAGCAAGAAAAAAATATCTAAATTCAAGATAATAGGGAGAAATAATCACATCTAGCCTAATTTTAGATTTAATATAATAGATATTGTAAGGATTGGATTTGTAACGATCCCAAATCCGTAACTGGGTTCGGACGTTAAAGGCCCAAACAATAAATTTGTAGAGCGTGGTTGTCAAAGAGCTAGGTTAACCTCAAAGGAAAAACGATCAAACTCCACTTTTACAGACGTATTCTCACTAATATTACGATCAGTTCCTCTTTGAAAACAAGTTTTGTTCTTAGTTTTTCAAGGTTTTCTTCTAATACTCCTCGTTTTTCCAGTCCCGATTCCTTTCTCAATGCATTCTTTCATATTATATACTGCCATCTTGGTGCCATCTTCGCCACACACGTGTAGGTTGGATTCGAGGGATCCCTTTCTGTCCCATCTAGCACCTCCTGGAAATCTCAACCAGCAGCTGTAAGACTGCTTTATCACTGTTCAGGCATCACCTCCATATTAATGCGGCCAGAGAGTTGGTTGGAAGGCATTTAATGTGGAGGCAGCAGCCTTATAGATATTTATTTACCTCTCCCGTCTTTCCCCCGGTCCAATATCCCTTCCTTTGCTGTGGTGTAACTCTGACGTAAGTCGGCGATGATATAACACTCAAATTCACCTCGGCTACAGTTTTCTGGGAACACTTTCATCCTCGGACACTTATTGGACTCATCTCATGTGGTCTTTATTCCTCTCTTAGTTTTGCTCGTTTCACAGTTTTATTTGGGGCCTCCTCGGATGGTCTAACATCCTCAGATTGGGCTTTAGGCCCAGCTGGCATGGCCTTGATAGTATCTCCTGATTAATTGGCCCCCATAATAGCCCCTTAAAATCTTGTTTTTCGACTCCTCAGGAGGAAGGATGATTTTGATATCCTCGGCTGATTTTACTTGGGACTCTACCCTGTATTTCTGACTTTTCATATGTCTCTTCACCTGCCCAAGGCACGTTCCTGACGCTTATGCGTCCTGAGCGTGTCAGCATTAAATTTTGGTAACGCCCTTGTCCCCCACGTTCAACGGTATAATGTGAATCTAACGGTGGAGGGTTTCCCTCATTTCACAAGCGGGAGTTTTCCCACCTGCAATTTATGAGTCGCTATAAATAGCTTTTCAAATCATCTCTCTCTTACTTACGTTTCGCAATCTCATAATCCTAGAGCTCGTACTTCGAACCTGACACTTTATATTTCCTTTCTCCGTGCTTCTACAAATACTAGAAATTCGTCCGAGGACTCCCTTCCAAACCTGTAAGTTTTCTCAAAAAATTTTCCACTTTCATCTTAAACTCGCTAATTTCTCTATTGAAATCCTTTAGGAAAATGGGGAAAAAGCAGGGTAAGTTTCGTAGTCTAGTTAAGTCCGAGGAAGGTATGAGGAATTTTCGCTCTAAGTATAAGATTCCCTCAATAGTGGGTATGAGGTATGCAGCCCAGGGGGAATGGTTCGATGCTAGAAGAACTGGGGAAGTGGCTATTCCCATGATTGCCTTCATAGAAGGCGGGATGACCATCCCCATGGGTAAGATTACTAGGAACTACCTTAGGTTCTTTAGGTTATCCCCAACTCAGTGTGCCCCAAATATGTTTAGGGTCCTAGGAAGTATAGAAGCTTTGAACGAGAGAATGGACCTAAACTTGACCCATCATGACATGAATTGGGTGTACAATCTCCACAACTTGAAGGGGCAGGGGTATTATCTCAAGTCGAGATATCCCGAGGTGAGGTTAATTCAATGCCTACCCACCTCAAACAAGAACCTAAAGGAGGATTTCCTTATCTTCTCCGGGGAATGGCATGATGGCCTACCATGCCCTGTGGAGGAAGGAACACCAGGTGGTAATGCAGTCTTAGATTTATAATATTCAGTTCATATGTATTTCCCCCCCCCCCCCCCCCCCCCCCGCCCCCTTTTTTTTTTTTTAGTATTCTTATCCCTATTAACGCTTCATTTCAATTCAATGGTTTTGCAGACAGACGTTTCACCAAGCCCAACCTCAAATTAGTAAACCAAGCGAGCTTGGATAGGGTACTGAAGGCCGAGATATATGTAAATGAAGCTGATGGCCAACTCCGGGTAGCCCATTTAATCCTTGGCTACACCCCTCTCTCGTTCGCTTTCCAAGCGCCGAAGTGCGTGATCAGAGCCCGAGATCGTCGGCTTCAACGCATTAGCGTTGCCTACAAGGGGTTCATCATCCCAGAATGTATTCCACTTCCCGAATATACAGCCCGTACCGAGCTCTTTTTTGTGGCCGCCATCTCATCAGGTGCCTTTTTGTCCCAGCCTGCCCTCAGAGAAGAGGAAGCAGAAGAGAAAGAGGAAGACGAAGGAGAAGAGGAAGAAGAGGAAGAAGTTGTAGAACTCTCAGAATCCTCGGAAGATTTTGGGGTTTTTGAACAACCTATACACTCCGAGGAGGATCTTGACGAGATGGGAGTACAAAGGAGGCCCCAAAAAAGTTTGCAGGAGTTAATTGAGAATCAGCCTGGGAAGAATGCACCGGCAAAATCAACGCAATCCAAGAGTCCTTCTCTTCCCATCAAGTCTCCTCCTCCTGCTCCTCACCAACCTTCTCGTCAACCTCCACAGCCAGCCAAATCAGATGCTGCCGAGTTAAAAAGGCGTAGGGAGCAGAAGGGGAAGGATGTGGTACATGCAGGCAAGTCCTGTCTGACCCGCGAAGAGGATGCAAAGCAACAAAAAACTAGCCACCCAACTCAGCGAGACCAGGAGAGGTCTGCCATTCAACCTCCTGAGCCACAAGCATGGCTGCTAGCACCTATGCACGGTGGGGAGCCTTTACTTGATGATGCATCTATTAGGGATTTCAACGGTGGCGTTGGGTGTCACATAGCCTCGGCTATAGAGGAGGCTTTGTTGCTTCCAAAAGATATGGCTGAAATAAAGAATGCAAGGAAGAATGAGCTCATCCTCAATAATAAAAGATATTTGGCCATGGTATAGTGCAAACTTCTTTCTTTTTCTTTTTGTGATCATTCCTCACTGACATGTACTTTTTACTGACTATAGTGTTATTCTTTCCTTTTTAGGTTATCCAAAACACGTTTAAGTTGGATGAGATGTTCAATATCTACTACGGTTAGCTGGACGATGAAAAGAAGAAACGGGTGTCAACTGTACAATCTTTGAAAATTTCTGAGCAAGACTTAGCGGCTGAGAAGAAGAAATTACTTGCTGAAGAGCAAGCTCGCAAGAGTGCTGACTCGGCCTTGGAGGGTTATCAGAAGCAAGTCGAGGACTAGGGAAAGCGCTTGCGCGAGACAAATGCCGAACTAAAAACTGCCCGGGAACAAGTTGCAGTCCTTAAGAAGCACTTGGAGGAAACCCAAAAGCTGAGGGAGCAAGTTGAAAAGTCCAAGGAGGAAGCTGAAAGGGCAAAAGTCGAGGCTGAACAGGCAACGAATGAGGCCGAGCAGAAAGGCTATGATCTCGGTGTGGCTGAGACGGAGGAAGCACTAAGGGCAGAGGTGCCAATGGTGTGCCGCATCTACTGCGCCCGAACTTGGGATGAAGCCCTTAACCGAGCTGGGGTTAAGGCTTCATCCGAGTTAAGGAGGCCAGAGAACGTGTTTTATCCTGAAGCAATCCGGGCCTCAGTTCCTCCATCCAGTCAAACTGAAGACACTCCCTCAACCATCAATCCTACTGAGGATGTTTTGCCATCCAATCCTCCCCCTCCGGGCCAACCAGAACCAGCTAAAGAGAGTAATGACCCTTCAGAAGCCTCCTTGGACAAGACTGCAGCTGCTTTTGAGGTAGAGGTGGCCTCTTAGGGCTTTCAACAGGATTTGGCTTCCATAGTCATGCCTGCTGGTGGAGTTGCTAAGGATAAAGAGAGAGTCACCACTTCGGAGGAAGACAAATCAGCCAACCAAGCTCCAAAGCTCCAAATTAAGTTGAAAAAATAGGGCTTACTTTGTAATTTACTTAGGGCTTTTGTAAGGATATTTAGGTTTGCTTGCTTGTTGTTGTTTCCGTTTTATCTTATTTTTGTACTTGTTTACTATGTTATCTTAATTTGAATGGTTTCATTTTGACTACCTTTCATTTGCAAAAGAAGGAATAACTTATAAATATTAACAATTGGCAATTAAAAATGCTTGAGAAGCATTAATAATATGTGGTCTAAAGGAGTCATTTTGGATACATACGTATTCTTTCTAATCAATTGAAACCTTATACAATGTTCAAAAGTTGGATAAAGCTGGACCCCCAGTACTTCAATCATACATTAGATGATGTTCATAGGCTTTTGCTTAGTACTTCAGTGAATGTAATAAGGTGTTAATTTCTACTAAGTTTGTGGTTCGAGGATCTGACATAACTCAGTTTCTGTTCAACACTTCAGTAAATATCGTAGGGTGTCAATTTTCACTAAGTTTGTGGTCCGAGGAACCTGACATAACTTAGTTTCTGTTTAACACTTCATAGATGTCATAGTGTATTAATTTCCACTAAGTTTGTGGTCCGAGGAACCTGACATAACTTAGTTTCTGTTTAACACTTCATAGATATCATAGTGTATTAATTTCCACTAAGTTTATGGTCCAAGGAACCTGACATAACTTAGTTTCTGTTTAACACTTCATAAATGTCATAGTGTATTAATTTCCACTAAGTTTGTGGTCTGAGGACCTGACATAACTTAGTTTTTATTTAATACTTCATAGATGTCATAGTGTATTAATTTCCACTAAGTTTGTGGTCTGAGAACCTGACATAATTTAGTTTCTGTTTAATACTTCATAGATGTCATAGTGTATTAATTTCCACTAAGTTTGTGGTCCGAGGACCTGACATAACTTAGTTTCTGTTTAATACTTCATAGATATGGAAACACATCATATATAGTTGACATAAATTAAAGAGAATTCATGACATAAATTAAAGGGAATTCAAACTAAATTACTTTTATTAATAATAATACCTCCTAAGATTGTTTACATTCCAAGGATGGAGTACAGCTCTTTCATCTAAGTCTTCCAGGTAATAGGCCCCTATGCCGGCTACTGAAGTAATCCGATAAGGTCCTTCCCAATTAGTTCCCAATTTTCCCCAAGCTGGATTCTTAGTGTTTCCCAGAACTTTCCTCAGCACCAGGTCTCCCACAGCTAACGGCCTCAGCTTTACATTAGAATCATAACCTTGCTTGAGTTTATGCTGGTAATATGCCCATTGGACCATTGCATTCTCCCTTCGCTCTTCGATCAAATCCAAACTTTTTTCTAACAGCCCGTCATTACCATCTGAGGTAAATGTACTAGTCCTTAACGTTGGGAAGTTGGATTCCAGAGGGATGATGGCCTCTGCTCCATATGTCATTGAAAAAGGAGTCTCTCCTGTTGACTTTCGGGGCGTTGTTTGATAGGTCCAAAGGACATGTAGCAATTTCTCCACCCATTTTCCTTTCGCATCATCCAGCCTCTTCTTAAGTCCATTAACTATAACCTTGTTGATGGCTTCAGCTTGCCCATTCCCTTGAGGATAAGCTGGAGTGGAATATCTGTTCTTAATACCCAAGTCTGAACAGTATTGCCTGAAGGCTTTACTATCAAATTGCAGGCCGTTATCCGAGATAAGTGTATGTGGAGTTCCAAACCGCGTCACGATGTTCTTCCAGATAAATCTCTTAACATCAACTCTCGGATGTTAGCCAAAGACTCAGCCTCGACCCATTTAGTGAAATAATCTGTGCCGACCAGCAGATACATTTTGTTTCCTAATGCCTTAGGAAAAGGACCTACGATATCCAAGCCCCACTGAGCGAATGGCCAAGGGTTAGAGAGGGGATTAAGAATTCCTCCCAGCTGGTGGATGCTGGGAGCGAATCTTTGACATTGGTCACACTTTTTGACATACTCCTGCGCTTCCTTCTGCATATTCGGCCACCAGTATCCTTGAGTTAAGGCCCTGTGAGATAGGGACCTTCCCCCCATGTGGCTACCACAAATTCCTTCATGCAGTTCCTCTAGAAGTGATTTTGACGTCTCAGGGTGTACACAAAGCAAATACGGCCCAGAAAAGGAACGCTTATACAACTTTTTGTCCTCGGATAACCAAAACCGAGGAGCTTTCCTTCGTATTTTCTCAGCTTCTACTTTCTCTTCAGGCAAGATATCACTCTCGAGGAATTTCATTATGGGGTCCATCCAGCTCGGCGCTAGTTAACTTGATGGACCTGAAGCATATCACTCCGTGCTGGCGTGGGAGTGCATAAATCCTCAACGATTATTATCCTGGGAAAATCCCGTACCGAAGACGTGGCTAGGGTCGCCAAGGAATTGGCATGAGTATTTTCACCCTTGAGAATATGCGACAAATCAAAAGATTGAAACTTTGCTTATACGCGTCTAACTTGGCTCAAATATTCTTGCATTCTTGCATCTCGGGCTTCCAGTTCTCCTCTCACCTGGCCGACTATCAGTCTTGAATCTGAGAATACTTCCACTACTTTTCCTCCCATTTTTTGGACCATACTCATCCCCATCAACAAAGCTTCATATTCTACTTCGTTGTTTGTGGCTGAGAATCCTAGTCTCAAGGATTTCTCAATGATGATCTTTTCGGGGGACACCAGGACTAGCCCCACTCCTGCCCCCCGTTGATTTGCTACACCATCCATATATACTTTCCAGGATGGATTGTCCTGTGTGGAAATCAGGCCAATCGATTTTTCATCAATGTCATATTTCTTCATCTTAAGTTCTTCTGGGAACTCGGCGAATTCCGCTACTAAATCGGCGAGGACCTGGCCTTTCACGAAAGTACGTGGCATATACTTGATGTCGAAAGCTCCTAGGATTGTGCCCCACTTAGCAATCCTCCCCGTGTAGTCTGCACTTCTGAGTATGGATTTGAGGGATAGCTGAGTTAGGACTACTACAGTATGCACCTGAAAATAATGCGGGAGCTTGCGAGTTGCATGCACTATTGCCAAGATGGCATTTTCTAATGACAGGTACCTCATCTCGACCTCATGAAGTGACTTGCTTACATAGTAAACTGGCCTTTGAACGCCACTGTCCTTTCGTATCAGAACAAAACTCACAGCATGAGGGGCCACCGCCAAGTAGGCAAATAGGACTTCGTCCGCCTCAAGGCTGGACATAATAGGCGGCCGAGCTAGATACTCTTTCAATTGCTGAAATGCTACAGCGCATTCCTTGGTCCACTCAAATCCTTTCCATTTGTGCAACAAGCGAAAGAAAGGTCTGCACCTATCAGCTGACTTGGAGATAAATCTGTTTAAAGCGGCAGTCATTCCTTTCAGTTTTTGCACTTCCTTCGGATTCCGAGGTGCTTGTAAATCATGAATGACTTTTATTTGGTCTGAATTCACCTCAATTCCCCTATGAGTCACCATGTACCCCAAGAACTTTCCGGAGCCCACGCCAAAGGAATATTTTGAGGCATTCAGGCGTAGCTTATGCTTTCTTAGGATTTCAAAAATGTTTGTAAGATCTTCCACATGCCCAAACACCACCTTGCTCTTTACCACCATATCGTCAATATAGACTTCAATGTTCCCGCCTAGCTGTGGTTCAAACATTTTAGTCATCATCCGTTGGTAAGTAGACCCCGCATTTTTCAATCCAAAGGGCATCACTTTATAATGATAGTTTTCGATGGGCGTGACGAAAGCTGTCTTTTCTTGGTTGTCCACTACTAACGGTATCTTGTGATATCCTTGGAATGCGTCCAAAAAACTCATCCGAGGATGACCGACTATCGCATCTACCAACTGGTCTATCTTTGACATCGGAAAAAGATCCTTAGGACAAGCCTTATTGAGGTCTGTGAAGTCCACGTACACTCGCCATTTTCCAGTCTTCCTTTTCACCACCACTGTATTAGTTAGCCATTGAGGGTAAAACACCTCTTTTATAGTCTCGGCCTGCTTGAGCTTGGCCACTTCACTTCTAACAGCTTCGGCGTGTTCCTTTGATGGTCGCCGAGGAGGCTGTCTCTTCGGAACAATGGAAGGATTCACATTGAGGTGATGACAGATGAAGCTCGGATCTACACCCGGTGCTTCATATGGACTCCAGGCAAACACGTCGATATTCTCTCTAAGGAACTTGACCAGCTGCTCCTTCTCTTGTGAAGGCAATTTGACCCCAACTTGGAAGAATTTCTCAGGATCATCAGCAACAATTACCCTGTTTAGATCTTCACATCTCGCCCTATCAGCCAGCGCGTTTAAGGGTAATGCTGGGGCTGTTAATTGCTATAAACTATTATCGGCGGCAGCTGAGGTCTCCTCCTCTGGCCAATGTTGAATTGCTGCAACCAGACATTGCCGAGCAGTAGCTTGGCTTCTTACTATCTCCAAATCTTGGCCTCCAGACGGGTACTTGACCTTCTGGTGTAGGGTAGAGGAGACTACCCTCAGAGTATAGAGCCAAGGTCGGCCCATAATAGCTGTGTACGGAGAGAAAACATCCACCACTATGAAGTCTACCTCCACTACATCTGTACCGGCCTACACAGGTAGCCTTATCTGGCCTTTTGGGACAACCATTCTTCCTTCAAAACTCACCAAAGGTGAATTGTAAGTTGTCAAATGCTCGGGCTTCAAACCTAGCCCGTTGTATAAATCAGTGTAAATTATATCAGCCGCGCTGTCCTGATCAATCATTACCCTTCTCACGTCATACCCGCCTATCCTCAGAGTAACCACCAGAGCATCATCATGCGGCTGTATGGTTCCCACTTTGTCTTCATCCGAAAAACCCAAAACCAGTGGAACGTCCATCCTAGCTCTTTTAGACGTGGAGTTGCACTCCCCAACTAAAGATTGGGATACTGATAGTATCCTGGAAGGGCATGACCCAGTCCTCCCCGGGGCAGCAAAAATAACATTGATTGTCCCAAGGGGAGCCTAGAGGAAGCATCGGCCCGCATCTCCGAACCAGCTTGGCCAGCTCGGCCACTAGAGTGGTGCAATAGTTGCTTCAACTTCCCTTCTCGGACCAACTGCTCCAGATGGTCCCATAAGTTCCTGCAGTCATCAGTTGTATGTCCGTGATCCTGATGGTAGTGGCAGTAGAGATTCTGATTACGTCTCGCAGGATCCCCTACCATCTTATTTGGCCATTTAAAAAATGGTTCGTGCCTGATTTTGTCCAATACCTGCTGCACAGGCTCCTGAAACACAGCATTAACCGTCTGGAAGTTGGTAGGACCTAACTGTCCAGCAAAGTCCTTTCGCGGCTGGTTATTGTTGTAACGGTCCAACCTGAAATCTCTTCTCTCTTGAGGGATTAATTTAGCCTTTCCTTTCCCCTGCAATTGGTCTACTTCAACTCTTCTGTACTTGTTAATCCTATCCATCAGTTGATGCACACTGGTGACAGGTTTACCAGTTAAAGATTTTCTCAAATCATGCTCGATTGGGAGACCAGCCTTGAAAGTACTTATAGCCACATCGTCATGCTCCCCTTTATCTCATTAAACATCTCCCAGTATCTGTCCGAATAAGCTTTAAGAGTCTCACCCTCTCGCATGGACATAGACAGCAAAGATCCCAAAGGCCAAGGAACCCTGCTGCAGGTAATAAAGCGAGCGCCAAAAGTCCAGGTAAGTTTCTTGAAGGAGTCTATAGAATTAGCTCTTAAGCCATTAAACCACCTCATCGTAACCGGGCCCAAGCTTGATGGAAAGACCTTACACATCAGAGCTTCATCTCTGGAATAGATAGCCATCTTCTGGCTGAAATGGCTAACGTGTTCTACCGGGTCAGTCCGACCATTATATGGTGTGAATGTAGGCTGATGAAATCGCTGAGGAAGATTCGCATCCTCAATATTCCTTGTGAAGGGTGATTTGGAACCCTGGGTTAGAGCTTTGTTCATGGCGTTATTCCCCAAGCCCCTACTCGGCGGACTTTTGTGCTTACGTTGATGGTGGTACTCCTCTTCATAGGTAAAAGTCTCGCTGGGCGGGGTTCTGGATTTTCGTCTATAACTAGCACCATTTGTCTCCTCGGAGGAAGACCCGGAGTTGGGCGGCGAACATCTTCGTCGAGCATGACGCAACTCCCTTTTCAATTCGTCTATTTCATGTTGCATGTCTCTATCGTTCTTTACATGGGAGACATGACTCTTCCCTCGAGACTGACTCTTGCTAGTATGAGTCGTGCATACGCTTCCCTCACGGCCCTTTCTCCTTTCGAGGCTCCGGCGTGGATTGCCATGCTGGGAGCCCCATGATTCTGCTTGGTGCGGGTTAGCATCTATCTGGTGCGGCCCAGCTGCTATCTGGTGTGGACCTGCTTCCTCCATTGTGAATGCTGCAACTGAATTTCCTTTGGCCTAAATCAAGCTCTTCCCACAGACGGTGCCAATTGTAAGGACTGGATTTGTAACGATCCCAAATCCGTAACTCGGTTCGGACGTTAAAGGCCCAAACAATAAATTTGTAGAGCGAGGTTGTCAAAGAGCTAGGTTAACCTCAAAGAAAAAACGATCAAACTCCACTTTTATAGATGTATTCTCACTAATATTACGATAAATTCCTCTTTGAAAACAAGTTTTGTTCTTAGTTTTTCAAGGTTTTCTTCTAATACTCCTCGTTTTTCTAGTCCCGATCTCTTTCTCAATGCATTCTTTCATATTATATACTGCCATCTTGGTGCCATCTTCGCCACACACGTATAGGTTGGATTCGGGGGATCCCTTTCTGTCCCATCCAGCACCTCCTGGAAATCTCAACCAGCAGCTGTAAGGCTGCTTTATTACTGTTCAGGCATCACCTCCACATTAATGCGGCCAGAGAGTTGGTTGGAAGGCATTTAATGTGGAGACAGCAGCCTTATAGATATTTGTTTACCTCTCCCGTCTTTCCCCCGGTCCAATATCCCTTCCTTTGCTGTGGTGCAACTCTGACGTAAGTCGGCGATGATATGACACTCAAATTCACTTCGGCTACAGTTTTCCGGGAACACTTTCATCCTCGGACACTTATTGGACTCATCTCATGTAGTCTTTATTCCTCTCTTAGCTTTGCTCGTTTCACAGTTTTATTTGGGCCTCCTCGGATGGTCTAACATCCTCGGATTAGGCTTTAGGCCCAGCTGGCATGGCCTTGATAGTATCTCCTGATTAATTGGCCCCCACAGATATAAATATATATATATATATATATATATATATATATAGTTTTGATGTGTTTTGTTTGATTCTTTGTTTTGTTTTATATGTGTTAAGTTTAAGAATTGTTTTAGTTTCACTATTAATGATTTGGGATGTCATATAAACTTTCAATTTTTTTTTTTTTTTTTGGTATATTTTTTTGAGAAGATGTTTATTTTGGTATATGAATATTGATATAGGGGAAAAAATGTTTGACAATGAATAAGGAAGAACAAGGCAAATGTGATGTAGTAAAAGTTAAAGGCATTGCAATTTGCAAAGCCTGTTTGTGGACTTCTTTTTTTCTTTTCTTTTTTTACAAAAATAAATAATTGCTATAGATCTTAGAGTGGCCAATGGAAAAGGTATAATCTGAAAATATGGAATGATCTACAATATTTGACACATTCTATTTACCAAAATGAAGCTCCAGCTAAGTAATACAAATATTTAAAGTAGTTAGAGCTATAAGTGGAAGAAAATTTCAGCATTACGAAATAAAATGTATCAAATGGAGACAAACAACTCATAGGAATTAGGAATCTTAAAAGTGGGAGGATAGAAAATAAATAGAGAATAAAAAAGTTGGAGGATAGAAGAGATTTTAGTTTCTTTTATTTGTGTTTGGTTGAAATGGTGGAAAAGTAAAGAGATGGAAAATTCATTTGTTTGGTTGAGAAAAAAAGTGAGGAGATAGAAAATATAGTTTGTATAAAATTATTCTCATGCCCCTATTGTATAATATAGGAAATAATTTCTTTACAATCATTAAAAATAAACTTATTATCAATTAAAATTAAAAAAAAAATATCTTATAAAATTTAACACATTATTAATATTATTATATTACTTTATTTTTCTTTGTTATATATATAAAAAGCGGTGAAAGACTGAAAGCTGGAAAACTTTGGAAAAAAAGAAACGTTGATCAAAAAAAGAGGTGAAAGCCCCACCGTTTGATTAAAACGTTGAAAAATAAAAAGTAGCGTAAACGTAAGTTCAAAGAGCTTGAAAAAAACAAAAACACAAGAAGGAAAATTGGAAAACGTAACTCAATGCACAGAGGGGAAAATTTGGTTATTACTAGAACCTATGTTTTCTCCCTTCAGTTTTCTCTTTATTTTGGAAAGAAAATTTTTTTGTGAGTCTAGGGAGAAAACACTCGAGTCCCATGACAAAATTTTCCACTGCTCCTCCTAACCAAACACCTTCCCAATTTTCTTTATCTCTATTTTTCTCTTCTAAATTTTCCATCCTTCCTAAAACCCTTTCAAACAAACACACCCTAAGGCTGCATCAATTAAGTACTTCTGCATTTTTTTTTTTTTTTTGAGAAACACTTCTGCATTTAGAGATACAATACTCATTGATGTACATGTATTGTAATAGCTATTAGAACACTAGCATCAGGTGTGCCAAATATCAAAATATTTGACATTTGGCACACCAAATACCAAAAAAACTTCTCAGATGAGGTGTTCTAATTGCCAAATAATTTGGCATGGGTGAACATCTACTGTTCCAAATTTGGAATGGTACAATCACAAATGCTATAATAAAAAATTCTTTTTTATTTTTTTCTCTCTCATCTCTCTTCCTCTTTTTCTTCTCTCTCTTTTTTGTCACTCTCTTTTTTCTTTCTTCTCTCTTTCTCTCCTCTCACACATTTATATATGATATGGAGAGTAGAGAGAAGAGAGGTGGTGGATGGGTTTTCAGAGAGTAGAGAGAAGAGAGATGGTGGCTGGGTTCTGGATTTTTAGAGAAATTAATAAATGAATTTTTTATTAGTTTATATTATTTTAACGTGAAGTATCATTAAAATAGAACATCTAATGTAGAATGTATTGTAAAATGGTGTGGTAAAATAGATAAAATAAGTTTTTGTGTGTTAAAATGACATTTGGGATAGTACAGCTAATACTAATGCTCTTAGCAAATATTAAGATAGTTAGCATTGTACTAGGATTACTATTTTTTCTTTGATGTTCAATGAATCATATTGAGACAAACAAATTTAATTTTATGCAACACTTAAAAGCCTAAGATAGACTTGGCATTGTATGAAAATTTAGGAATGTCTTGATTTGATTGGATGAAAGTTTATGATTTAGCTGAGCAAATTTTTTTTTGTATTGCTGAATTTTTTTCCCCATTTAAATAGTAATATTGTTACAATAATTTGATGATTTAGTAATTTGGTAGATTGGAGTCTCATACGTTCCATTATTTTTTATATAAAAAAAAAATGAGATCTCAAATTTCACATGCCTTTTTTTTACCTCTTTCAGATAATAATATTATTACCTTGCCCTTTTCTCACTGTTTGGTTTATGGGAAATTGTGAGAGAGAGAGAGAAAAAAAAGCAAAAAAAAAAGATGAATTACATTTGAAATTAAAGCCCAACGCATGATTTTAGTAATTTTTATTTGGAATATGCAACATGCTTTTGCTTCTTTTTCTGTTCAATCAACATCTGAAATTGAAATCCCAACAAATGATTTGAAATTGCATAGGAACAGAAATAAAAACCAATCTAATGAAATTACAAAGGAAAATGCAATCGATTCCCTAGTCCCAACAGTCCCATCGAAATAGTGACCCATCAGTCAAAGTCAACATGGAGAAAATGATATGTTTATAATATTTTTATAACAAATTCTAAGTGGTAAGTTGTTACTGGTTGTTATTGTTGGGGCAAAAAAGTAATCTTAGGGTGTGTTTGGATAAAACTTATTTTGCTGAAATTGAAAACTGAAAACTGAAAATACTGTAGCAAAATAATTTTTAAATGTGTGAATAGTACCGTGGGACCCATTTTTAATGAAAAAATTGATAAAAAATGAAATTTGTGGGTCCATAAACAGTGCACGGATGCACTGTTCATGGAAAACTGGTCAAGTATTGCGGCTACTGTTCATGCACCGTACATGAACAGTAGCCACTTGTGAGGGGGAAAACGCGTGAAAAAAAAAAAAAAAAAAAAAAAAGCAGAAAACGCAGAAACGCAGCAAACGCGGTATGCAAACAGGTACTTAGTATTAGTTTCAAATTTGAACTAATAACAACTAATTACCTGTAATTTGTTATAAAAATGTTGTAGACGTAACATCTCTCGAATTATGTAGGACAAGAGAGAAGAGTTTGGATACTGATTGCGATTGGTAACTAACATTTGACTTGAAATTTTCTTTTGCACGCGTTTAAATATTCAATTAAGAAATGAGATGTGGATGATGTTTCGTCATATTATCTTCACTCTCGCTGAACAGAGACAGCCCAAGAACTAGAAATATAACCACACGCCAAAAGAAAGATAAACCCATTTCTCTATTTTGTTTAAAATTTCCACAGAGACAAAAGTCTGCGGAAAATTTGAAACGATTCTGAAATATAGAAGTATTCACCTACTTCACCATAAATTGCGTTCCATTGTCAAAACGTTCCGTTTACTCCCGTCTCCTACTTCACAAGTGACCATGGCCCAAAAGAAATGTCTATGTCCCGGTAGTGCCCGCCACGTTATGATTTTTTCGAAGATGCCAAAAAAATTTTCACCTCTTTTAAATGGGTTTCCACCTATTTTTCTCAAGACTCCTTTAAACTTTACCAAATAACCTTTCTTATTAATTATGAGACCGGAGAAATTATAGAGTCCTCTAGTGGACCACGTCATTTGTCCACCATTCCATTAAAAAACTACCACTTGTTTAAAATTGCTGAGTCAATAATTAATTTTTGTTTAAAAAAATTTTCTAATTAAAAATTTTAAACAAGTGGAAGTTTTTTAATGGAATAATAGACCACATCACTTGTTCACCATGTGGATCTTATAATTTCTCATGAGACAGACGCGTAATGCTACCTTTTTCTTTTCTTTTTTTTATCCTTTGAAATTTATTATACACGAGAATTGCCCCGTGTGTGACGCGTTAGTAAGAGTCTTGGACTAAATCACACCGATGGATATAGGAGTTACTTGATTTGAGTTGTGTGCTTCACCAAAATTTATGTCCTTACGTAGATGGTCCGCACTCAAAGATACCCCACATTATGAGTTTCGCGGATTTCAATGAGCCGGTCAATAATCAACGTAAGCCCTTTTTCTTTTATAAAGGATAAAAAATTATAGTCGAGAATTAGAGAGCCAACACTGCAACACGTAATTCATGGAGTAGTTGACGGTTCAAACCAGCCGCAAAGATTTCCTTCACCAATTTTTTGAGCGTTTATTAGAGGTTTTGATGGAGTCATAATCTTTATGTTGTGGGTCAATGGGGAAGATGAGTAGGAAACTCCCCAGTAGGCACAGACCATGCTTCACATGGCTACCCCACCTTGCTCTAAATTCAGTCTGGTTTTTCACAAGTCTTCCGTATCCAACTTCCAAGTCAACTGGCGTGTTAATCAGAGAAACTACATGTTATATGGTGAAGAAACGAGAAAATAAGTCATACAAATACGTTGTTTTAGTTTTAGAATAATAGAAGAGAATTTGGAAATGGCTTCTGTCTCTCTGTTTGTTGTTTTTGTTCTCTCATACCTCGTGCTGCTTCACTCAGCTGAAGAAGTAAAGCTAGAAAACCCACATTGTTGGCCCTTTCAATGTGGAAAATTAGGTCGCATTAGCTTCCCATTCACCGATATCCCACCCCCACCCCCATTTTGCGGAATGCAAGCAAAGTGTGACGAAACACCTAAACACTTGCCACCGGGGGACCGGTGGGATGAAAGACGATATGAAGTTATAAGCATCTCCTACTACACTAACGCCACAAAATACATCCGTGTCAAGGACCATTGGCTTTTGAAATACCTGAATTCCAAAGAATGCCATTACTTAATCAATTTTGCTTTACCACCCGACACTCCATTTATCTCTTTTAAACTCGCCACACCCAATCAGACCCTATTCATATGCAATAGCGATCGTCCTATTACTTCCCCTAGAAATTTTAAAAATATGGCCTGCGGAGACTATAATATCTTCTATAGTCCTGCAAACGAGGCACCTCAGAGTTTATCTTCTGTATGTTCAACTATTCAGCTGCCATTAAACGAGACCTCACATGAAGATGACCTGAAGATCATTGCTGAGTTCGACCTTGAATTGCAAGTATCTGATGATTGTATCCGTTGTCATGGTGAAGAAGGTAAAGGTATAGACACTGGAATAACACAAAAATGTTTTGATGCGCACACACATGTTCATTCATGAATATGGATATAAACTCCTTTATTTTTTTCTATGCTGAAGTTGTTCGTAATACATGTGTTGCTACTATTTCTGTTCCGTGACATAATCCACTATGCAGAAATAGCTTTAGTTGATTTGGAGTAGTTTCAAATTTAGTTTATGAAAGAGATAGAAATAACTTAGTTTCAGTGAAACCTATGATCGGGTATGTCTCAGCTGGTTTTGAAAGTGCTTTGCCTAACATTGTTAAGATCACAAAGGATGCCAATTTAATTAGCTGTGTCACTTCTTTCTTCACTGTTGAAACTAACAACATTTTTGTATTTATCTGCTGTTGCAGAGAATAAAAACAACAAAAAAGTGGTGATACTATTAGGTAAGATGCATCTTCAATCATATTTCTTTGTAAAATTGATATAGACACGTGCCTGCTCTAATTGTATCATTTCATGCGAGCAAAAATAATCTCCTATTTTTGCTCTAAGTTTTGTTACTGGGTCCATTTTCTCCACTACTATAATCCTAGAAGATGGCCTGGTGCCTTAAATACAATGATGGTTAATAAGTATGTTGTCAATTTTTAAATTTCTTCCCATAAGTTCCTTTGTGACATTCATTAGAAAAATTTTATCTCATGAATTCCTCCATTGCAACCTTTCAGTCAGAACTTAACTCCTTCCTTTCTCTGCTTTAGCTGTTGGATGCGCAGTCTTCTTCATGAGTACCTTGTTCTTTATTATCTGGCACCTTTACAAGAAAAAATATCCTTCTTCAAACTTGCTAGCAAGGAATACATATTCTGATCCATCCCCAAGATCAGAAGTGGAGGGGTGGAGTGTCTACTATGGAGTCCCTGTTTTCTCCTACAATGAACTTGAAAAAGCCACCAATAATTTTCATGTTGAAAAAGAACTTGGGAATGGCGGATTCGGAACTGTTTATCATGGTAAGGTGATCAACTCATTGAATCAATTTCTAGATTACTTAAAACTACGGTATAAACTTTCTTAACAAAAGGGTAAAGAAAAATATGTGAAAATAAAAAAGAAAGACTTTGACATGCTATTTTTCTCAATTAGGCAAACTCCATGATGGGAGGGAAGTTGCAGTCAAGCGCTTATATAGGCCCAACTATAGACGAGTAGAGCAGTTCATCAATGAAGTTGAAATCCTAACACGATTGCGCCACAAGAATCTTGTCTCCCTTTATGGCTGCACTTCACGCCACAGCCGTGAACTTCTTCTTGTGTATGAATACATTCCCAATGGCACCGTTGCTGATCATATTCATGGCCATCGAGCTACACCAGGTTCACTCACATGGCCAACTCGTATGAGCATTGCTATAGAAACTGCTAGTGCATTGGCTTACCTCCATGCTTCTGACATCATACACCGCGATGTAAAGACTAACAACATCCTTCTTGATGACAATTTCTGCGTCAAAGTTGCTGATTTTGGGCTTTCCCGGCTGTTCCCTAATGATGTTAGCCATGTCTCAACAGCTCCTCAAGGGACACCAGGCTACGTTGACCCAGAATATCGCCAATGCTACCAGCTTACTAGTAAGAGTGATGTCTACAGCTTTGGGGTTGTCCTCATGGAGCTTATATCATCACTGCCAGCCGTTGATGTATTTAGGCATAATCATGAAATTAATTTGGCTAAATTAGCTGTAAACAAGATTGAAAAGTGTGCATTCCATGAGTTGATCGACCCACATCTTGGATTTGAGTCAGATGAGGGAGTTAGAACAATGACCATTTTGGTGGCAAAGTTAGCTTTTCAATGTCTACAACAGGACAAGGAAATGAGGCCTTCCATGGATGAGGTATTGGAGGCTTTAAAGAAGATTCAAAGTGGTAAGGATGCGCATGAGGATCAAGAGATGGCATATGATGATGCTGGGATCCTTGTGGTACAGCAACCAGCTTCACCCGATCATGATGAGGTTCATGTGTTAAGGAATAAGCGGCTGCCACTTTTACCTGAGGATGTAACCGATTTTTGGACTAGTAGGTCTACTACACCTAATGTCAGGAGTACTTTTTAGGTACTTCCGTAGCACAATGAATGGTACACCCTCCTCTTACATTTATTGTAAACTCATTAAATTTATGGTAGAATCCATCATGAATGTGAGAAGAGAGAGCACCATTTTACTATATACCGAGAGTACCTAAGTATTTTTCCTAATGCCAGTGGTTGAAATTTCATTTTCTTTTCATCCACTTGTTTGGTTGTTCTTGTTCATAGCAGCATATAATTGGTATGTAGATGTGAGGGATGCACATTTACCAAAATACCTAAAAAAATTTATTCTTTACGTGATTCTGTGTTCTATTTTTCGAATAAAAATCCTACTTTGAGTGTCACCCATCAAAACACCTTCTTCTTTTTCAGGGGATGTACATTTGCAGAAGCAACTCTTTTATTTTTTTAATTTATAGGTACAATAAAAATTCAACCTATGACGTTCATTAATAATTATTGTTCTTTATCATTAAGTCAAGATACTAATTAATTTTTTATATAAGTAGAATTTGAACCACAAATCTCCTATTCGACTCCAAGAGACTTTATTAGTGTGTGTATCCAAAACAACAGTGAGAAAAATTACAAATGGTAGCCGCCCATGCTATCTGTAGAGATTTGCATTTTGTTTCTCAAATAAATTATATATTTAATAAGTTTATGAACAAAACCATGTTGCATGGACTTCAACTAGTTATAACTAAAACTAAATTTTAGGGAAACGAATGGGAAAAGTAATAAGATTCAAGATTTTCCTTTTTTTTTTTTTTTTCTTTTTTTAGAGTCAAAAAATAATGATTTTTTTTGTTGTTGCTTTTTTTTTTAATATAATTTTTATAATTGATTTGAGTGTATGGTAAAAATAAAGAAATATATTGTTCGGGCCAGTGTGAATTTCCCCTTGCTTGATGGCCATGAACTTTTTCGTGTATGAATACATTCCCAATGGCACCGTACAACAAGGCCAGTATAAGAAAATAGAATTAACCAACTTATTCAATAGTTGAGGTCAGTGTTTTCATTTTTAACAAGAAGACTGGACCAGATAGTTTAAACTTCTAGAACCATCAAATAACAAACTATCTTTGAAACAGTGAATTTTGGCACCTAACTCATTCATCAGTCATCATCCTGTTCTTATTAGGGAGGAGGCGCATTCGAGCTCAAACTCGATGGAAAAAAAATTTATTACAAAACTAATCAAATAACATTAAGCATCAGCATCTTTGTTTAAAAGCTAGAAACATTTTTTTTTTGTAGAGAATTGATTGGCATGCTGTTGCCTGAGGTGCAAGACAAATCAAATGCTGCTCTCACGTGACATAATGACAAGAGAAATCAAAGTATATTTCTTAACCCTAATGAGGTAAAATAACAAGCTAAAAGCAGATGCAGAAAAGGACAATCATCAGGAAAGTTAAATACAAAATATAAATTCACTCTCCTTCCAGCACATAAAAATATACATTGCAAAGGGCAAAATATTTTTTTAACTCTACCAATCTAAGTATTTACAGACTCGAAGATTTAAGAATTACATTAAGTCTTGCAGAGAAGATCATTCTGGTTCTCTCTCACCAAATAAACCCCAATAAGGCACACTCAGTGCTAAGAATACAACCAGCCCCGTCAAAGTACCAGTCAGGCAAATCCATGAACATATATCGTAACATTTGATTGTGCTAAGAAGGAAAAAGAAGAAAATCCTTCACGTTGAGGTGATCAGGTAATCTAACTACATATGATTTTACAGCAACCTTTCCACCTCATAATCTTTGCAAATTGAATTGGCATGAATCAACTTTAACTGACCAAATGATTTATGGTAAGCCTCTAAAAAAAAAAAAAGTTCCTTACTGCTGTCTGAGAATAAAAGCGAAGAAGTCACCGGTAAGTAGGCAATGCAACACCAAATTGCAACTCTGGATAACAACCCATGCTGTACCTCTACAGATGTCAAAAGATTGTTGTGAAAATGAGACCTTGACCCATATTTTACGAATGCACAACAGTCTAATACTGATTGAAAACCTTAAATTCTACAAAAGCAAAAAGACAACTCAATTAAGCAACCTCTTTGACTCTCGTGCTTGCATCATTCGGTCATATCTAATTTCACCTCTTCAGCTCCTCATTTGAACAATAGTAAGAACATCATTTTTCACTTCATACTTATAAAGTTTGAACTAAGCTACCTAACTAAAATGCCTCTTCCTGATAAAAAATCTAGAACCTTTAAACATCTAGAAACCAACAGCTCTCATAACAGCGGGTTGATTCTAAAGGCATTGCAGTGCATAATGTTCTCTACTTCTATTCATGATTCTCACTAAGAAAAAAATCAGACAACCTTTAAATAAACAAATAAAGTATATACAAAATCAAAACGCTAACAATCAAGCAAAAACAAACCTTGATCCTATAAGTCCGTGGTCTCAACTCCTTGCTAACATGCACAAGCTTTTGCTCTTCCCTCGTCAACCTTGTGGTGATCTGATGAGGATGCAAAAGCCACGGTGTGTCAAATAGCTTCCCCTGCCCCAGCAAAATCCCCTCCACTCTAATGTAGTCCCTGGCACTGGCGCCTCTGTCAAATGTGTAATCTTCCCTCCTCCTCCTCCTACATGCTCCCCAATTGAATTTATCAGTGTACTCTTACCGGTATTCTGTGCCCCTATTGCCCACACATCCCCTCTCTGGCCGGCCAATTTCACCATATGCACACTCGTCATCTTTCTCACCACGCCACCCTCCCTACCTCTCTGCTTCACCCAATGCTCCAACCTCGTCGGCGACAACTCAGTTGGCAACATATCAATCTTGGTCACCACCATCACCATCCTTGGCAAATTCCCCGACTTCCCTTGCTTCCACGCCCCCAAATTCTCCTATAGCGTCTCCAAAACCAGCCTCACCACCTTCCCCAGAAACGAGCCATCGAAATCTGTAGCATCCACCACCATCAACACCACTGACTGCATCCCTCCCGTAGAAGCCAGCGGCCTCCGAACTGTGTGATCAAAATCGAAATCTGGCAGATCTTGATATCGATAATGTAGTATTTGTTGTGAAAATTGTGTGAATATAGTATTTCTCTGTATTAAAAGAATTAATTAAAATAAAAAGTCCTATTTTTATGAAAGCGTTTGGATTGGGCTGAAAGTGGCTGAAAGTTTTGTTGCGTTTTCAAGCTTTTTTTTTTTTTTTTTTTTTTTGTTCCAGCCGCACTATTTGACCAAGTCAACCGTGAACAGTGCACTGTGTACTGTTCACGAATCCACAAATTTCACTTTTTAGCAACTTTTTCATTAAAAATGGGTCCCACGACACTATTCACACATTTAAAAATTATTTTGCTACAGTGTTTTCAGTTTCAGTTTTCAGTTTCAGCAAAAATAAACTCAATCCAAACGGACCCATATTGTTATATTTGATGTGGAACTTATCATAAGCCTACACAACATTTATAATACAAAATTCGCACAATTTGGAATATTACAATAATAATGTACAACATAAGTAAGGATGAAACTTCTTGACAGTTTTTTTTTGGATAAAGTACTTTTGAGTCCCAAAAAAAAAAAATAATAATAATAATAACTAGCCTCTAAGCATGCGCTCACACGCGTGCTCAAAGGTTTTTCTATTTTTTTGGGTAAAAATTACTAATATGCATAAATTATAATTTGATATTAATATATTTTCCAATCACAAAAAAAAACCTAGGGGTGTGATGAGTGTTAAGCGTTTGTAGTGAAATAATTTTTTCATCACACCCCTAGGTTTTTTTTGTGATTAAAAAATATATTAATCTCAAATTATAATTTATGCATATTATTAATTTTTACCCAAAAAAATAGAAGAGCCTCTGAGCATGCGCGTGAGCGCGTGCTTAGAGACTAGTATATTATAAATAAATAAATATATAATTTAATATAATATAAATGTTATTGCAATAATTATATATTTTTATTTTGATGAACACAATTATCATTATATAGACATATATAAAAATTGTAATTACTTTTTTATTATTATTATTAAATTAAATGTGAGAGCAATATATGTAAAGTCTAGTCAAGATTTAATTAGTTTATTCTATAATATATATATATATATATATATATATATATATATATATATATATTTATATCTAATCTAATCTAAACCACAAAAGTTACATGAGAATTAATTGGATTTTATAGATCTAATGGAGATGTTGTTTAGTGTTTGTCCCCGAAAAGCAAGTAAGAGGCGAAATTTAGGTGAATAGTAAACTTCACTCATGAAAAAAAAGGACTTCTAACTAAGGAAGAATTTCCATTAGATGAAGAGAATAAATATTGCATACCTTCTTTCAGAGAATAAAGTCAGTTGTATGAACAGTTTTTTTGAACATGCTCCAAAATCAATTTTTTTTAAGATGCTGGAAGAAAGTTAAGTGAGGGTAGAAGCAGTTTTCCTCAATCTAATAGGTTGGAAATAACTGTATTTGGGAAGGAGTAGGGGGTGGTGGTTTTATTTGTGTTCATCGGATGAAAAGATTTTTTGTTTTTTAGAAATAGGAGAGAAGTTTGAATCTATTTAGGACTCTTGTGGGAGGTTTTTTTAGTTTTTTAATTTGAATTTATCTATTGTTAGTGAGTTTATACGGGAAGGATTTTTAAGAAACTACCCTAAAATTTAGGATTTGAAATGGAGTAAACTTCTGGTTTAGTGTTTGCTACTTTTTAGGAAAAAAAATTGTATCAAACATGCATGAAATATATTTAAATAAAGATTGTGCTAATTTTTAGGAAAAAAGTTTATCTGATAGTTTTTTTTTTTTTTTTTTTTGAATTTTGTTGAATTACAATTTTAATCGCATTTTTTATTTTTTAAGAATAAGGGTTATCTAATTAGATTAGGGGTATTTTTGACAGTAAAAAAAGCAATAACTATCTTTCTGAATCCTCCTAATATATACAGATAATAATAATCTATATCTATATATTACTAAAAGCTGAAACGTAGCATTTATTGCTGTTGAGCTCTTGCTGCGCCACCTCATCGCCACATCATTCACCACATAATTATCGTTTTTTTATGTCCTATTTTTTTTACAAAAAAAATATATAAATAGATTATTGTCGTTACATATTTATCTTTATTGGTTTTAACACCTATATATATTTCCTTTTTATTTCCAATTTTTCTATAATTTTTTTTTTGACATTCACTTATTTTTTAAATATTTACACTTTCTTCAACCTTTCTTCTTTACTTACCTTTTCATCTCCCCACTACCCCTACTTTAATATCACTATTCATCTTTCCCTTCATCTTCCTTTATTTATCTTTACTTATTCACTCTCTCTTACTATAATTTAGAATGCAAAAAAGTAATTTACCTTTTATTTTTACATTCAAATCATAAAGAATATTTTTTCCTTTTTTTTTAATCGTTTTCCACTTCTTTTTCCTTCCTTTAAAAACAGTGTTAATTTTAGAGAGTAATTATAAATTTGACTTCCTCTTCACAATATTTGTATTGCGGTGGAACTAAACCTCTTGGCTCCCATCACAGATTCACAACACAAAATTGTGAGAGCATGTATATGAAATTTTTGGTGAAATTTAGGATGTGTATACTAGAATTTTTCTTGAAAGAGAGGGAAAGAAAGAACAAGCACAACTTTGGAGGTTTACGCGCATGTAAGAAATTTCCAACCCTTCTTCTCAACGTGTGAGCCTACCCCATATGAGAGCTCAGAGTAGTCTACACAATAATTTTCCTTCAGCTAAACAATTATTGTATCAATCTCAACATCCAAAAACATTGTGCTAATTTCAAAGAGAGAGAGAGAGACAGAGTGGGGAAGACGGGTACAACTTTTGAGGAGCAAACTGCAGAATGATGCTACGTAACGTGAAAGTTTCTAACCCGAATCTCTTCTTTTTACCACCAAACAATGTTAATGTCAGAGAATCTCAGTCCTCCGCAAAACATTGTGTTGTGTTAAGTCAAAGAGAGAAAGAGAGTAGAATGACACAACTTTTGAGGAGAATAATGTAGTTGTGGAAATTTTCAACCAATTCTTTGCCCCACCAAGGGAAACAGGGTGAATTTTTCCCTCTGAGAGAGGGAGAGGACAAACAAGTTTGGCATGGTGTACGAAATTTCCAACCCTTCGTTTGACGTTTTAGGAGCAGATTGTAGATCACGCGCATGTAGGACAAACAACCTTCGTTAGTGCATAAAAGAAGACAAACAACTTCTTATTATATTGCTTTGTGACCAGTTTTTTTCTTTTTGCTGGATATTGTGACCCATTCATTATAAAGTTCTTTTTACATTGCTTTTCACAAGCTTTTTAAGTAATTTTTACATTACTTTTTGACCAGCTATAAAAGTTTTTATTTTACATTACTTTTTGACTAGCAATAACGGTTTACATCATTTAATAAAGAGTTGAATAAATCTTAACTCAAACTCAACTCGGGTTCCATGTAAGATAGAAAATTGAATGATCTTAGAATTTTAATAATCAGCTTGATTCAGTTTAGCACAATTACAACCTATCTCACAAAACCCGAGAATACTTTATTATTGCCCATGTTATTCAAACAAATTTAAACATATTTTGAGGAGGACTTGAGTTTTAAGTTTCAAGTAGTGAAAATCACAACCGCCCTGTCATTTTTCCTAGGATATATTTATGGTGAAATTACCGGTTCAAAAAATTCTCCCACAAAAGTTGGCATACACCTTGTAATAATAATAATAAACACCAGCCTTCAAAACCACACTGCCACATACAACAACAAAAAAAAGAAAATGCATTTCATCTCCAATGCACTAGCAGTTTCTATAGCAATGCTCATACGAGTTGGCCATGTGAGTGAACCTGGTGTAGCTTGATGTCCATGAATATGATCAGCAACGGTGCCATTGGGAATGTATTCATACACAAGAAGAAGTTCACCGTTGCTGATCCCAATTGTGACATCAATGTGAATTTCCCCTTGCTTCAGCCACCGATTGGAGAGAAATGAGTTGAAGAGCTTGGGAATTGGGTGAGAAGGGAATTCCGTGTATGTGGCAATAGCTGGGATTCAAGTTCAGTGGATATTGCTGCTTCAGGTCTGGGTTGGTTTGCTGTAGAACTTAAAGGAGAGGCAGTCTTAGGTGTTTGGACCTATGAAGGAGTTGATGTTGTGCTTCGCAATTCTTTAATACCTTATAGATCACATACTTTTGAAGTTGCAGGGTTTACAGTCTCAAAAATCGTCTCCAAGGCTGACCAAGCTTTAAATAAGCGGCGCCAAAATGAAAAGAAGAGGAAACAGAGTGATCCAAAAGTATTTGTACCAGCTGAATCACCAATATTAACAGTTGGTGTAGACTCAAATTCTTGTTGAGTCAGGCAGTATCATTAGAAGAAAAACAATATGCGAAATTAACACAAAGATTGTGTTAACAAGAATGGATGAGGAAGACATAGCGACAAGTATGAACCTAGCTTGTGAGAGGAAGCAAAAAGCTAGCAACATTGTCAAGCCACGGATGGAATGATTGACACTCATTGACAAGAAGTGTGCAGGAGGATTTATATCTGTCCATCTTTTATTTTCGAACAATATTGCGTGGAATATCTAAATCTTAATGAGAATATTGCTGTTTTACTGGACTCAGAGCCAAAAGAAAACATAAGATGCTATGGGCAGGATTCTTCTTTAGACAAAAGGCTCTCTCTTCTTTCTTAAAAGCATATGATCCAGCTTAAATTTATTGGTGGAAGACAAAAAGCTCTGCCCAAGTCATATTCCATCCAAAAATCTAATACTGCCCTAGGCCATGGAAATTACTGCTAGCTTGCAGTTGGTTGTGTTTTGAAGATGATCACTGAGAAGCTCTTGACAATGTGTATGAGTGTCAAAGCTATTGTAACAGAGTTTTATTTGTTTTCATAATTTTACCACCTTGCTTCTTCTTGCAAGATTTAATTATGATAAATTGATGATTCAGGTTTTATTGAATGCTGAAGCTGTGAAGTATGGATGGGGGGCATTCCCTGAAAAGTCACTCTTACACATTTGTATTACACACATTTGGAAGCTCCACTGAGCGCATGATAAGTTGTTAAACCCTTGTATCAAAAATTGATATTTAATCATATGAACTTAGTGAACTTAGTGAATGGTTCAGTTTGATGTGGTCATTAGGCCAAGGGTTCCATTTTCTGCAGTTGATCCTTTCACTAGAATGTAGCCTTGAGTCTCTTGACCTCAAATGATAAGTAATTAGTTAATTAATAAATGGGAGGGGGGAGTAATTAAGCTCATGTCATCTTTATAAATTGCTTTTGTGCAAACCTCAAAATTGTAGGAAGTGTTTTTTGTTTTCTTTTCTTTTGGAAAAATAAAGGGGTTTATGCCACCATAGGTTACATAGAAATTACATAGTGTACTCTAGAAAGGAAAACAGAACAAATCATTGTATGGCCCATCATTTGTAGTTAGGGCTGTCCATGGGTCAGGTTTGTGCCCAACCCAAAACCAACCCGACAACTTCATGTGGCAGAGTAGCTGACCACCACCGATTGTCGAAAACCACTGGTCGAGTCGGTTTCGATTCGAGTGGATGGCAATCAGTTTCGATCGAAATCGATAGAGAACAGCAATCTTAAACGGCAGTGGAGATTTGGCTAGTTGAGTTATGGCCGGATCTGGTTGAGATTTGGCCAGATCTGAAAGGACTTCGTCAAGATCTCGTTGGATCTCATAGAGATCTTACCAGATCTTCACAAAACTCATCGAATTCGCATTTGAGAGAGAAGGGGAGGGTGATGAACGGCGAGATTTCGGAGGGGAGGTCGGTTGGACTCAGTTTTTCATGTGAAGACCCGCTAACCAACTCGCCGGTTTCAGTTCCTAGAAGTGGAGACTTGTCACCAACCGTTGCTAACGTCAGGTCGAACAATTTTCGATTTGGCCCCAACAATTTGGGTGGGTCAAACTTGGACACCCCTATTTGTATTTATGAAAAAAGATCGACAAAGAAGCTTCACATGGGTTTTTAACAAAATTGGAGGAAGTAGTATTCATGTATTGTAACCACCCAAGAAAGTATTCTTTGCACACCACAAGGTCATTTTAACAAAATTGAAGGAAGTAGTATTTGTGTATTGTAACCACCCAAGAAAGTATTCTTTGCACACCACAAGGTCATAGAAGTTTATACTTTATATTGCTTTAAAGTATGAGCTTCATCACTATTATACCCTATTACTTGTATTATTTATCCATACCTTATGTATAATATATGTTACAAGAATTCATGGTTGTTCCTTTTGAATTAATTTTTAGGCCTTCTAACTCTAAACATAATGGATTATTTACGAAGAGTTATGCTATCTTACACTGCGGAGTCAATGCTTTATTTTATTTACCTATAATATGATATTATGATATACTTTTTTACTATATAAACTAATTCTATATTTAATCATATAGTTATCATTTATTGAAATAATAGCGAGAAAAAATATCTTAATTCAAAATAATAGTGAGAAATAATCACATCTAGCCTAATTCTAGATTTAATACAATAGTTATATATATATATATATATATATATATATATATATATTAATTTATAATAGTTTTGATGTGATTTGTTTGATTCTTTGTTTTGTTTTATATGTGTTAAGTTTAGGAATTGTTTTAGTTTCACTATTAATGCTTTGGGATGTCATATAAACTTCAATTTGAAATTTTTTTTTTTTTTTTGGTATATGAATATTGATATAGGGGGAAAATGTGCGACAATGAATAAGGAAGAACAAGGCAAATATGATGTAGTAAGAGTTAAGTCATTGCAATTTGCAAAGCCTATTTGTGGACTTCTTTTTTCTTTCTTTTCTTTTTTTACAAGAAAATAAATAAATAAATAATTGCTATAGATCTTGAAGTGGCCAATCGAACAGGTATAATCTGAAAACATGGAATGATTTACAATATTTGACACATTCTGTTTACCAAAATGAAGCTCCAGCCAAGTAATACAAATTTTTAAAGTAGTAAGAACTATAAGTGGAAGAAAATTTCAGCATTATGAAATAAAATGTATCAAATGGAGACAATCTACTCATAAGAATTAGGAATCTTAAAAGGCACAGATTAATGTTGTGTGACATCGTGGTAATTCATTTGTGAAAATATGACATTCAAAAGAGCCATAGGCCCATAGCTACTTTCTATGTTGCATTGTACAACTTCATTTTAAGAAGTTGGGTATTTTTGGTATTTTAGAAGGTGCAGAAGTGATGGAGAAAGTAGAGCAGCCTTAAATTGAGTCCAAATCTTCTATCACACTCTTCCTACTCCACTATATACTCTACAAATAAAAACATGCCACATGTCTATCTAATTTATTAAATGCTAAATTTATGCCTTGTATTATTTCAATTACCTAAATATGATGAATTATTTATTTATTTATTTTAGGAAATTGAGATAATAGAAGGCATAAATTTAGCATTTAATAAATTAGATGGACATATAGCATGTTTTTATTTGTGGAGTATATAGTGGAGCAGGAAGAGTGGGACAGAAGATTAGGACTCCCTTAAATTGCACATCCTTATTAGTTTATGTAGTTCGAAGATATGATTCCTTATGCTCCAAAGAGTGAAGGAGGTTGCGTCAATGACTCAATATGAGAGTGATTTCTTAGCCTAAGGTTTGTGTCAATGACATGATATGAGAATAATCTGTGCTTGACATATTGTTCTTTGTAACTTTTGCTACTTTTCTTGTAAGTGAATAGACAGATGCCTAGGGTGGTATTTTAAAGTTTTATTATTTAAGATCCAAAAAAAGGTGTTGATATTTTTCTCAAGGAATTTTTCCAGATGTTTCATTTGTATTTTTTAAGAGGTTTTGATGTCTGGGATTTGTACACAAATGTTTGCTTGCTTTGTAGGGTTTGATGTTGTTGCCACACAAGAAGCTTATAAGGGAAAAGCTTACAGAAGAGGAGGCTGAACAAAATGTCAAGCAAGAGGCCAAAAAGAAAAAATACTTGATAAAAATTTTGTTATACTCGACTACATTATTCAAGAGCTACTGCTACATTAAGGGTCTATTTGGTTGGAAGAGTGGAAAAGTGGGAGGATAGAAATTGGGGAGAGGATAGAAAAGTGGGAGGATAGTTTTCTCCCATTTGTGTTTAGTTGGGAGGATGGAAAACCGGAGAGATAGAAAACTTACATGTTTGGTTAAGAAGAAAAATAAGAGGATGGAAAATGAAGTGGTATAAATTTACAATTATGTCCCCATTAAATAAAACAAACAAAAAATAGCATTTTTTTATTAAAAAAATTTTGTATGGACACTTTAAAAAAAAAAAATTAAATAGCACAAGCCAAAGGAAGATGAGCATAAAAAAATAAAAATAAAACTCTACTGAGAAGTACAAGAAAAGCCAAAAAATAATAATAAAATAAAATGAAGAAGTACAACAACAACAACAACAACAACAAAAAGGTGCAAATGGCACACCCAAAAGAAAAAAAAAAAAAGTTAAGAACAGCGCACTTGTGTACTGTACACATGGGCATTTTGGTCAGCTCACATTGAGCTTTTCTCCATCTCCCCGGCACCACCCCAATTTTCTCCCCATTTTAGGGAGCAAGCGTTTTGGTTGGCCTAGGAAGAAAACACCTAGGCTCCACCATCTCTTTTCCCTCTCCCCCTCCCAACCAAACACTTTTCAAAAAGTTTCCCTTCTCATTTTCTCTCATTTTTTTTCCATCCTCCCTAAAATCCACTCTACCAAACACACTCTAAGGTTGCATCAATTAAGTGCTTCAGCATTTAGAGATACAATACTCATTGATGTACATGTACTGTAATAACTGTTAGAGCACTATCATTAGGTGTGCCAAATATTTGACATTTGGCACACCAAAAAACCTCTAACATGAGGTGTCCTAAATGCCAAATAATTTGGCACGGGTGAATATTACTGTTCCAAATTTGGAACAGTAGAATCACAAATGCTATAATAAAAAATTCTTTTTTATTTTTTCTCTCTCCTCTCTCTTTCTTCTTTCTTTTTTCTTCTCCAGACCGGTCTCTCTTCTTTGTCACTCTCTTTCTTCTTTCTTCTTTCTTTCTCTCCTCTCATACATTTATATATGATATGGAGAGTAGAGAGAAGAGAAGTGGTGGATGGGTTTTCAAAGAGTAGAGAGAAGAGAGATGGTGGCTGGATTCTAGTTTTAGAGTACAGAGGAGAGAGAGAGAGAGAGAGAGAGAGAGAGAGAGAGAGAGAGAGAGAGAGAGAGAGAGAGAGAGAGAGAGAGAGAGAGAGGGAGAGAGGCTTTTTAGAGAAATTAATAAATGAAATTTTTATTAGTTTATATTATTTTAATGTGAAGTATCGTTAAAATATAACATTTGATGTAGAGTTTATTGTAAAATTGTGTGATAAAATAGATAAAATAAATTTTTGTGTGTTAAAATGGCATTTGGGATAATACAGCTGATACTAGTGCTCTTAGCAAGTATTAAAATAGTTAGTATTGTACTAGGATTACTGTTTTTTCTTTGATGTTCAATGAATCATATTGAGACAAACAAATTTAATTTTATGCAACACTTAAACAAATGAAATCATTTTAAGTTCAAGCCTAAGATAGACTTGGCATTATATGAAAATTGAGGAATGTCTTGATTTGGTTGGATGAAACTTTATGATTTAGCTAAGCGAATATTTTTTTTGTATTGCTGATTTTTTTTCCCCATTTAAATAGTAATATTGCTACAATAATTTGATGATTTGGTAGATTGGAGTCTCATACATTCCAAATTGTTTTATAAAAAAAATGAGATCTCAAATTTCACATGCCTTTTTTTTCCTCTTCTTGTTTTCCTCTTTTAGATAATGATATTATTACTTTGCTCTTTTTTTACTGTTTGGCTGATGGGAAATTGTGAGAAAAAAAAAAGAGATGAATTACATTTGAAATTAAAGCCCAACTCATGATTTGTATCATTTTTATTTGGAACATGCAACATGCTTTTGCTTCTTTTGCACACGTTTAAATATTTAATTAAGAAATGAGGAGTGGATGATGTTTCGTCATATTATCTTCACTCTCGCAGAACAGAGAAAGCCCATGAACTAGAAATATAACAATACGCCGAAAGAAAGATAAGCCCATTTCTTTGTTTTGTTTAAAATATCCACAAAGACAAGAGTACGGAAAATTTGAAACAATTCTGAAATAGAAGTATTCACCTATTTCACCAATCACCATAAATTGCGTTCCATCGTCAAAACCTTCCGTTTACCCCGTCTCCTACTTCACAAGTGACCATGGACCAGAAGACATGTCTATGTCCCAGTAGTGCTCACCACGTTATGATTTTTCCGAAGATGCCAAAATTTTTTTGACCTCCTTTAAACGGGTTTCCACCTATTTTTTGCGACTCCCATAAACTTTACAAAAGAAATTTTTTTTTTGAGATAATTATAACATGCTACTAACTCAACCGTTCGAACATTTTTTCCCCTACACTTCAAGTACTTTGTGCATGGAGAGGTGTCAATTCAGTTACAAGACCTTTAGCTTACAAAAGATTGCAGTAGACCATAAATCAAACCTTTTTGTTTAATTATGAGAGATCCGTTAATTTTTTTTTTTTTAAATCTTTTGAAATTTCAAATATTCTGCCTCATTTTTCCTGTTCCATTTTATACTTTATGGAAATTGATTCAGACATGTGATGCATTAGTAAGAATCTTGGACCGAGTCATACTTCAAGTCTAGGAGTTGCCTGATTCGAGTATTGTGAGGAGTATTGCACCTCACAAAAATGCAGTGCCTAAACGTGGATAGCTCTTACTCACCCAACAGCGCCTCATACTATGAAATCTGCGGAGTCATGTAGGTCAGGTCAAATAACGCGTAAGGCTCTTTTTCGTTCATAAAAAAGAGCCAACACTGCAACACGTACTTCATGGAGTAGTTGACGGTTCAAACCGGCCGCAAAGATTTCCTTCCCCAATTTTTTGAGCATTTATTAGAGGTTTTGAAGGAGTCAAATCTCTTTATGTTGTTGGTTAATGGGGAAGATGAGTAGGAAACTCCCCAGTAGGCACAGACCATTCTTCACATGGCTACCCCACCTTGCGATCTAAATTCAGTCTGGTTTCACAAGTCTTCCGTATCCAACTTCCAAGTCAGCTAGAGTGTTAATCAGAGAAACTATATGTTATATAGTGAAGAAACGAGAAAATAAGTCATACGAATACGTTGTTTTAGTTTTAGAATAATAGATTTTTATTTTTTTTCCTGTGAATCGAGAATTTTGGAATGGCTTCTGTCTCTCTGTTTGTTTTTTTTGTTCTCTCACAGCTCGTGCTGCTTCACTCAGCTGAAGAAGAAGGAAAGCGAGAAAACCCATATTGTCGGCACTTTCAATGTGGAAAATTAGGTAACATTAGCTTCCCATTCACCGAAATCCCAACCCAATTCCAATTTTGCGGTTTAATGCAAGTAGAGTGTGACGAAACACCTCCGATGATCCACTTGCCACTGGACTGCCCGTGGCCGTGGATTGAAAGAAAATATGAAGTTTTAAACATCTCTTACACTAACACCACACAACACATCCGTGTTAAGGACTATTGGCTTTTGGAATACTTGAAATCCAATAAATGCCAATACTTTGACAATTTTGCTTTTCCCAAGTCTCCATTTATCTCTTTTAAACTCACCACACCCAATCGGACCCTATTCAAATGCAATCGCGCTCTTCATATTTCTTCCCCTAGAAATTTTTAAAAAATGACCTGCAGACACTATAATATCTACTATAGTCCTTCAAACGAGGCTTCTCAAAGTTTTTCTGAGTGTTCAACTATCCAGCTGCCACTGCCAGTAAACGAGACTTCACATAAAGATGAACTGATTTTAATCGCTGAGTTCGACCTTGAATTGAATGTATCTGATCATTGTAGCAGTTGTCATGGTAAAGAAGGAAAAGGTATAGACAATGGGATAACACAAAAATGTTTTGATGCGCACACATCTGTACATTCATGAATATGGATATAAACTCCTCTATTTATTTTTTATGCTGAAGTTGTTCCTAATACATGTGTTGCTACTATTTCTGTTCCATGCCTTAATCCACTCTGCAGCAATAGCTTTAGTTGATTTGGAGTACGTAGTTTCAAATTTAGGTTATGAGAGAGATAGAAATAACTTAGTTTCAGTGAAACCTATGATCGGATATGTCTGAGCTGGTTTTGTAAGTGCTTTGCCTAACACTGTTAAGATCTCAAAGGATGCCAATTTGATTAGCTGTGTCACTTCTTTCTTCATTGTTGAAACTAACAACATTTTTGTATCTATCTGCTGTTGCAGAGAATAAAAACAACAACAAAGTGGTGATACCATTAGGTAAGATGCATCTTCAATCATATTTCTTGTTGAAATTGATTGTATCATTTCATGCAAAAATAATTTCTCCTATTTCTGCTGTAAGTTTTGTTACTGGGTCCATTTTCTCCACTACTATAATCCTAGAAGATGGCCTTGTGCCTTAAATACAATGATGGTTAATAAGTACGTTGACAATATTTAAATTTCTTCCCATAAGTTCCTTTGTGGCATTCATTAGAAAAATTTTATATCTCATGAATTCCTAGAATTCCTCCATTGCTGCCCTTCAGTCAGAACTTAAAAGGTATAGACAATTGAATAACACAAAAATGTTTTGATGCGCACACATCTGTACATTCATGAATATGGATATAAACTCCTCTATTTATTTTTTATGCTGAAGTTGTTCCTAATACATGTGTTGCTACTATTTCTGTTCCATGCCTTAATCCACTCTGCAGCAATAGCTTTAGTTGATTTGGAGTACGTAGTTTCAAATTTAGGTTATGAGAGAGATAGAAATAACTTAGTTTCAGTGAAACCTATGATCGGATATGTCTGAGCTGGTTTTGAAAGTGCTTTGCCTAACACTGTTAAGATCTCAAAGGATGCCAATTTGATTAGCTGTGTCACTTCTTTCTTCATTGTTGAAACTAACAACATTTTTGTATCTATCTGCTGTTGCAGAGAATAAAAACAACAACAAAGTGGTGATACCATTAGGTAAGATGCATCTTCAATCATATTTCTTGTTGAAATTGATTGTATCATTTCATGCAAAAATAATTTCTCCTATTTCTGCTATAAGTTTTGTTACTGGGTCCATTTTCTCCACTACTATAATCCTAGAAGATGGCCTTGTGCCTTAAATACAATGATGGTTAATAAGTACGTTGACAATATTTAAATTTCTTCCCATAAGTTCCTTTGTGGCATTCATTAGAAAAATTTTATATCTCATGAATTCCTAGAATTCCTCCATTGCTGCCCTTCAGTCAGAACTTAACTCCAATTCCTTTCTCTGCTTTAGCTGTTGGATGCGCAGTCTTCTTCATGATTATCTTGTTCTTTATTTTTTGGCTCCTTTACAAGAAAAAATATCCTTCTTCAAACTTGCTATCAAGGAATACATATTCTGATCCATCCTCAAGATCAGAAGTGGAGGGGTGGAGTGTCTACTTTAGAATCCCTGTTTTCTCTTACAATGAACTTGAAAAAGCCACCAATAATTTTCATGTTGAAAAAGAACTTGGGAGTGGAGGATTCGGAACTGTTTATCATGGTAAGGTGATTAGCTCATTGAATCAATTTCTAGATCACAGTATAAACTTTCTTAACAAAAGGGTAAAGAAAAATATGTGAAAATAAAAAAGAGAGACCTGACATGCTATTTTTCTCAACTAGGCAAACTCCATGATGGGAGGGAAATTGCAGTCAAGCGCTTATATGGGCACAACTATAGACGAGTAGAACAATTCATCAATGAAGTTGAAATCCTAACACGATTGCGCCACAAGAATCTTGTCTCCCTTTATGGCTGCACTTCACGCCAATGCCATGAACTTCTTCTTGTGTATGAATACATTCCCAATGGCACCGTTGCTGATCATATTCATGGCCATCAAGCTACACCAGGTTCACTCACATGGCTAACTCGTATGAGCATTGCTATAGAAACTGCTAGTGCATTGGCTTACCTCCATGCTTCTGACATCATACATCGCGACGTAAAAACTAACAACATCCTTCTCGATGACAATTTCTGCGTCAAAGTTGCTGATTTTGGGCTTTCCCGGCTGTTCCCTAACGATCTCAGCCATGTCTCAACAGCTCCTCAAGGGACACCAGGCTACGTTGACCCCGAATATGGCCAATGCTACCAGCTTACTAGTAAGAGTGATGTCTACAGCTTTGGGGTTGTCCTCATGGAGCTCATATCATCACTGCCAGCCGTTGATATATTTAGGCAAAAGCATGAAATCAATTTGGCTAAATTAGCTGTAAACAAGATTGAGAAGTGTGCATTCCATGAGTTGATCGATCCACATCTTGGATTTGAGTCAGATGATGGAGTTCGAACAATGACCATTTTGGTGGCAAAGTTAGCTTTTCAATGTCTACAACAGGACAAGGAAATGAGGCCTTCCATGGATGAGGTATTGGAGGCTTTAAAGAAGATTCAAAGTGGTAAGGATGCGCATGAGGATCAAGAGATGGCATATGATGATGCTGGGATCCTTAATGTACAGCAACCAGCTTCACCCGATCGTGATGAGGTTCGAGCGTTAAGGAATAAGCGGCTGCCACTTTTACCCGAGGATGTAACCGAGTGATGTAACCAATTTTTGGACTAGTGGGTCCTCTACACAGGCCGGCCCAAGGCCTAGGCAACTTAAACCTAGGCCTAAGGCCCCACCACAAAAAATTTTTACCCTTTACAAAAAAGGCATCATATCATTGTAAAAGATCCAAAATTTTATAAAAAATATGAATTTTTTCAAATTATTGTGCACTTTTTATTATTAGTGATGTTAGAGATATCACAAATTTTATTATAGATTTACAAACTGACATGTTACGAATCACAAAAAAGTATTTTAAATATTCATTAATTACATTATTAAAGCTCATCCTTCACTATTATTGTCACATTATATTGTGAACATTTTGTAATATCTTTAATATTTTCCTTTTTTATTTCTAACAAGGCTTTAAAATTTTTTTTGCAAATGTGTTAGATCATCAATGATGATTAATCTCTCCTAATAGTTTGAAACTTTAATATTAGTAAACTAATCTAGTACAAAGCCACACATCAATTAATATAATAGATTATAAATGTAATTAACTATGTATCGTTATATATATATAAGATAAATTAATTTTCTTTAAAAAAAAATTGTTAAATTAATTTTTCAACTATGATATTCAATTCTCTATATGAAATTAACCTTAATTTTAGTTAGTATTATTCATTAAATTATATATTTAATACATCAAATTAACCTCAATTTAATTAATATTAAATACTTTTATTTAATTAATATTTATATATAAAAGGCCCCATATATATATATATTCACCTTAGGCCCCAAATTAGGTTGGGTCGGCCTTGCCACTACACCTAATGCTAGGAGTAATTTTTAGGTATTCACGTAAATGGTACACTCTCCTCTCACATTTATGGTAGACATATTAAATTCATGGTGAAATCCATCATGAATGTGAGAGAAGAGAGCATCACTTCACTATATTATTTGTATGTAGATGTGAGGGACTCACATTTATCAAAATACCTAAAAAAAAATTTTTCTTTGTGTGATTTTGTGTTCTATTTTTTGAATAAAAATCCTACTTTGAGTCAAGGTTTTCAGAACCGGGAGGTCAGACCGTGAAAACCAGGAATCAGGATGAAAATCGATTTTTTAAGCATAAAGAACCGGATTTTTTGTTAATTCCGTGAACCCCTAAAACCGGGGTTGGACCGCACGAACCGATGAGAATCGTGCGGTCCAACCCCTTAGCAATTTTTTTTAAAATTTTTAAAAAACAACTTAACACAATTTTATTCTTCTTAATTAAATTATCCATCTCTTAAAATCCTTCAAAGATATTCAACTTTACTTCAAAAATTAATCATAAATTTTAATGTTTTCATGGTTATTATTTTCTTTTATTAACTTTCTTATTTAATTATTAAATATATGCTTGAAAATTATTAAATCTCTCTCACATATATAGATATATTGTCAATTTTGCTAGTTTTATAAATTTAATATCTATATTTAGGCTTTAATTAATTATTAAATTAATTATGACGTCATCACGGTTCGATCCTGGTTCGACCTCGATTTGACCTCAAAAACCTTGAACCTCTCCCTTTTACGGTTTAATGGACGGTCTGGGTCTGAAAACCTTGCTTTGAGTGTCACCCATCAAAACACCTTCTTTTTTTCAGGGGATGTACATTTGCCGAAGCAACTCTTTTATTTTTTTAATTTATAGGTACAATAAAAATTCAACCTATGACGTCCATTAATAATTATTATTTTTTATCATTAAATCAAGACACTAATTAGTTTTTGATATAAATAGAATTTGAACCACAAATCTCCTATTCGACTCCAAGAGACTTGTGGGGTCCAATAAATCGTGGCCCTGGCTCATTCTTTTTACATTGGGGCCCAAGGCCCTAGCCGAGGAAGTGGGTAGCCGAGGATAAGTAATAAAGGTCCAAAGTAATAGTGAGACACAGCCGAGGATGATTCTGTCCTCGGCATATCCGAGGTCCCCCTGGAAGGAGGGGCAAAAGCGGTCTAGGAACAGTTTGGAATAAAAATCTAAAATATCTAAGTCAACAGAGAAGGATACGCTGGAAAGTATAACGACCAGGGAAAGCTGCCCTCATTGCCATTCAATACTCTGCACCTGACAGAGCCATACTCCCCAGCTTTTACAAACACCCCCAACCACTCTGAATATGGACTGATGGGACAAGTATCAGTCTTGGAAAAGTCGACCCTACACGTGGACGAAGGATAAGGAACACAGGCTAGTATAAAAGGAAAGGTAAGCACTCCATAGAGGAGGCTGGGAAAAATGGCCAAAACCAGAGCCTCCCAGCCCACCTCTAGGAGAAAAACTCCCAGAACGTACACGTTTTATTTATGTATGAACACCCCGGAATACCACCGACTCGTGATCAAGGCCTAACCTTTCAAACCCACGCTCTATAAATGATATTGTTTGGGTCTTTTTACGTGCGAACCCAGTATCGTTTTGGGTCGTTCCAAATCGTGTCCTTACAAGACTTTATTAGTGTTTGTATTCAAAATAACAATGAGAAAAATTACAAATAATAGCGGCCCATGCTATATGTAGAGATTCGCATTTTTTTTCTCAAATAAATTATATATTTAATAAGTTTATGAACAAAACCATGTTGCATGGACTTCAACTAGTTATAACTAAAACTAAATTTTAGGGAAACAAATGGGAAAAAGTAATAAGATTCAAGATTTTCCCTTTTTTTTTCTTTTTTTAGAGTCAAAAAATAATGATTTGTTTTGTTGTTGCTTTTTTTTTTTTTAATATTAGTTTTATAATTGATTTGAGTGTATGGTAAAAATAAAGAAATATATCGTTCGGGCCAGTGTGAATTTCCCCTTGCTTGATGGCCATTAACTTCTTCTTGTGTATGAATACATTCCCAATGGCACCGTACAACAAGGCCAGTATAAGAAAATAGAATTAAACAACTTAATCAATAGTTGAGGTCAGTGTTTTCATTGTGTTTTCATTTTTAACAAGAAGACTGGACCAGATAGTTTAAACTTCTAGAACCATCAAATAACAAACTATCTTTGAAACAGTGAATTTTGGCACCTAACTCATTCATCAGTCATCATCCTGTTCTTATAAGGGAGGAGGTGCATTCGAGCTCAAACTCGATGGAAAAAAATTTATTACAAAACTAATCAAATAACATTGAGCATCAGCATCTCTGTTTAAAAGCCAGAAACCATTTTTTTTTTTTTTTTTTTGCAAAGAATTGATTGGCATGCTGTTGCCTAGGGTGCAAGACAAATAAAATTTTGCTCTCACGTGACATAATGACGAGAAATCAAAGTATATTTCTTAACCCTAATGAGGTAAAACAACAAGCTAAAAGCAGATGCAGAAAAGGACAATCATCAGGAAAGTTAAATACAAAATATAAATTCACTTTCCTTCCAGCACAAAAAATATACATTGTGTAACATCCCGTGAGTTTAAAAAAAAAAAAAAAAAAAAAAAAAAAAAAAAAAAGGTAAGTCAGAATTTTTGTGGACCAATGTGCCCCCACCTAACCCCACTACCCATCACACAATCCACTCCCTCTTTTCTCTCTTTGGCCGGTCACTCCCACTCTTGTTCTCCTTTTCTTTTTCTTTTTCAGTCAACACAACACACATACACACACTCCTCTCCCTCACCCTCCCACCGGTACATTCCTCATCCTCACCTCTACCATTTTTCCGGCAAAATCACTAGAAAATCCTCAAGAACATCACACCTTCACATAAGTTAATTGAGGTAAAAGTTTTAATCTCTTTTGATGAGTATTATGTTCTTATTTGAGGTTATTTTACCCAAGCTTTAATACTGATTTTCATGTGATTTAAGAGCTTTGGAAATGATATTCATGTGTTATACGTATGGGTTTTGGTCTTGGTGGATGTAATTGTTGAGTGAGTTCATGCTTTTTACAATGTTGGGTATCTAGGGCTTGTTATGGTGAAAATTTAGGGGTTTTGAGGTATATCTTGTGAAATGAAATTGTGAATATAATTTTATGGTTTATTTGGAGCTAGTTAAAGATCTAAATTGTTTGTTTGAAAGGATATTGTGATTTTGGTGTCATGGGTCTCTTGATGATGTTGTGAAAACCATGTGGAAACTATTTATAAATTATTGAGGTTTTGATGTTAGAAATAATACCTTGTATGATTCATAAGTATAATGGGAGTCTATGTCTTGTAAAGTAATTGGTTGAGAAACTTTGGAGATGGAAAATATTATTTGTGAGGCTAAATCTAGGCTTGCCTAATTTAGCGCTTATTTGGCAATTCCTAATATGTAGCTAGATACAATTTCAAGCTTTGTGCTCATTGTGATAGATTTGCTTGACATTGTTTAGGTTCTAGCTAATCTCCCCTTGGAGCTTGGAGAATTAGGATTTTGCGGTTGCTAGGTAAGTAGCTTGTTAATGGGTATTTTTGAAAAATAACCATATCTTATAAATATTGTTTTTGGGTCAAACACATTTTGGAAAATTAATGGTGGAACTATGTTTTTCTAAAAGGTGTTGTGTTATGACCCTACTATATATGATTATATATGAAAATGCATATTCTTATTGCATATGGGGGATTTGCATGATTTGTTAGCAAAGAAAAGACTAGCATCTTTGATTAAATTCTAGAAAATGCGTATTATGGATTTATTGCATTATTTGCAAAAATATAAAGATGCTTTATCTTGGCCTATGTTATTTGGGAAGTTAATACAAAATCTCTTTGGCAAGAAATAAGTTGAAGGCATTGAGAACCTTGTGAATATCTTGGACATTCAAATGTTTTATGAAACTACTTAGAAGTGAAATTATGTATTTTGAATTAAAGTTATGTGAGCTCTTTATGTTCTACCCATGTGCTGTGACATGTGATTACTCGGTGATTACCTAGCTAGATATTATAGTCTGTGTGACATTAGTATCTTAGCACCCGTCTTTGTGATGGTTATGAGTTCCGGCTTTGTGTCGGCAGTTTAGTTTCGGCTTTGTGTCGGCAATGAGTTCCGGCTTTGTGTCGGCGATTATCATGTGGCCTTGGGTTAGATTTTCTGGTTTGGAACGGTGTGTTATTGCTCATAGTATAGTAAGTAGTTTCATGTTGAGATGTTTTGAGGAATATATAGTATGTAATCTCATGAGAACATTTTGAGAAGCTTTGTGCTGTGTCAATTTATTCATTATTGTCATATTATTTTTGGGAAATGGTTTTGTAGAAACTATTTGGAAACTCCCGAATTAAAAGCATGATTTGTAAATTGTTACCATCATGAAACTTGCATTTCCCCACCCCCTTTAATTATGCTACTTACTGGGCTTTGTCTCATTCCATTATTTTTATAACTTTTCAGAGTAGACAACAATCTTTTGAGACAACTTTTTGGTGGCTAATAGTAGTTAGACTAACTACTGATGGAGGCTGAATTTTTGTGTAATGGATATATTAGATGGTGTACATCTTAGTCTAGGCTTGACTCATTCTTTTGTATATTATAGTGGTTATGACTGTATTTCCACTGTTGGGACAAGCTGTTGTTATGTAATTGTTGTTTTCAGACCTCTATTCTTTTGTGGCCTATGGTCCTTGTAATTAATGCTTAGAGCTCTGACTTACTCTGAAAGTATATTCTATGGGATGATTATGATAATCCTTGTTGTTGGCACTCGATAATAATTATGTAGATTGAATTGTCAAAAAGGAAAATTTTACAGGTACTTGAGACGTCTCTCTCATGTTTTGGACCCTTTGGGGTTTGGGGCGTGACACATTGCAAAGGGCAAAATATTTTTTTAACTCTACTAATCCAAGTATTTACAGACCCGAAGATTTAAGAATTACATTAAGTCTTGCAGAGAAGATCCTTCTGGTTCACTCTCACCAAATAAACCCCAATAAGGCACACTCAGTGCTAAGAATACAACCAGCCCATCAAAGTACCAGTCAGGCAAATCCATGACCATATATCGTAACATTTGATTGTGCTAAGAAGGAAAAAGAAGAAAATCCTCTACGTTGAGGTGATCAGGTAATCTAACTACATATGATTTTTCAGCAACCTTTCCACCTCATAATCTTTGCACATTGAATTGGCATGAATCAACTTTAACTGACCAAATGATTTATGGTAAGCCTTAAAAAAAAATAAAAATAAAAAAAAGGTTCCTTACTGCGGTCTGAGAATAAAAGCGAAGAAGTCACCAGTAAGTAGGCAATGCAACACCAAACTGCAACTCTAGGTAACAACCCTTGCTGTACCTCTACAGATATCAAAAGATTGATGTAAAAATGAGACCTTGACCCATATTTAATGAATGCACAACAGTCTAATACTGATAGAAAACCTTAAATTCCACAAAAGCAAAAAGACATAACTCAACTCAATTAAGCAACATCTTTGATTCTCGTGCTTGCATCATTCGGTCATATCTAATTTCACCTCTTCAGCTCCTCAGTTGAACAATAGTAAAAACATCACTTTTCTCTTCATACTTATAAAGTTTGAACTAAGCTACCTAACTAAAATGCCTCTCCCTGCTCAAAAATCTAGAACCTTTAAACATATAAAAACCAACAGCTCTCATAACAGCCGATTGATTCTAAAGGCATTGCAGTGCATAATGTTCCTTCTGTTCATGACTCTCAACATGAAAAAATCAGACAACCTTTAAATAAACAAATAAAGTATATACAAAATCAAAAGGCAAACATTCAAGCAAAAACAAACCTTGATTCTATAAGTCCGCGGACTCAAATCCTTGCTAATATGCACTAGCTTTTGCTCTTCCCTCGTCAACCTTGTGGTGATCTGATGAGGATGCAAAAGCCCCCGTGTGTCAAACAGCTTCCCCTGCCCCGGAAAAATCCCCTCCACTCTAATGTAGTCCCTGGCACTGGCGCCTCTGTCAAATGTGTAATCTTCCCTCCTCCTTCTCCTACATGCTCCCCAATTGAATTTATCAGTGTACTCGTACCGGCATTCTGTGCCCCTATTGCCCACACATTCCCTCTTAGGCCGGCCAATTTCACCGTATCCTCCACCAAATTCTTGAGCCCCCAATCCCTCGCTGCACTCACCATATGCACACTCGTCATCTTACTCACCACGCCACCCTCCCTAGCTCTCTGCTTCACCCAATGCTCCAACCTCGTCGGCAACAACTCAGTTGGCAACATATCAATCTTGGTCACCCCCATCGCCATCCTTGGCAAATTCCCCGACTTCCCTTGCTGCCACGCCCCCGAATTCTCCTCTGTCATCTCCGAAGCCAGCCTCGCCACCTTCCTCGGAAACGAGCCATCAAAATCTGTAGCATCCACCACCATCAACACCACTGACCGCGTCCCTCCTGTCAAAGCCAGCCGCCTCCCAACCGTGTGATCAAAATCGAAATCTAGCAGATCCTGATATCTACAATGTTGTAAATATAGTATTTTTCTGTATTAAAAGATTTAATTAAAATAAAAGGTATTGTTATATTTGATGTGGAAGCAATATAGCTGGGACTCAAGTTCAGTGGATGTTGCTGCTTCAGGTCTGGCTTGGTTTGCTGTAGGACTTAAAGGAGAGGCAGTCTTAGGTGTTTGGACCTATAAAGGAGTTGATGTTGTGCTTCTCAATTCTTTAATACCTTATAGATCACATACTTTTGAAGTTGCAGGGTTTACAGTCTCAAAAATCGTCTCCAAGGCTGATCAAGTTTCAAGTAAGCAACGTCAAAATGAAAAGAAGAGGAAACAGAGTAATCCAAAAGTAATCGTACCAACTGAATCACCAATATTGACAGTTGGTGCAAACTCAAATTCTTGTTGAGTCAGGCAGTATCATTAGAAGAAAAACAATGTACGAAATTAGCACAAAGATTGTGTTAACCGGTATGGATGAGGAAGACATAGTGACAAGTATGAACCTAGCTTGTGAGAGGAAGCAAAAAGCTAGCAACATTGTCAAGCCACAGATGGAATGATTGACACTAACTGACAAGAAGTGTGCAGGAGGATTTGTTTCTGTCCTCCTTTTATTTTCGAACAACATTGCGTGGAATATCTAAGTCTTAATGAGAATATTGCTGTTCTGCTGGACTCAGAGCCAAAAGAAAACACAAGATGCTATGGACAAGATTCTTCTTTAGACAAAAGGGTTTCTCTTCTTTCTTAAAAGCATATGATCCAACTTAAATTTAATACTGCCCAAAGTCATATTCCACCCAAAAGTCTAATACTGCCCTAGGCCATGGAAATTACAGCTAGCTTACAGTTGCTTGTGTTTTGAAGATGATCACTGAGAAGCTCTTAACAATGTGTATGAGTGTCAAAGCTGTTGTAAGTTTGTAACAGAGTTTTGTTTGTTGTCATAATTTTACCACCTTGTTTCTTCTTGCAAGATTTAATCATGATAAATTGATGATTCGGGTTTATTGAATGCTGAAGCAGTGAAGTATGGATGGGGGGCATTCCCTGAAAAGTTACTCTTACACATTTGTATTACACACATTTGGAAGCTCTACTGAGCGCATGATAAGTTGTTAAACCCTTGTATTAAAAATTAATATTTAATCATATGAACTTACTGGGTTCAATTTGATGTGGTCATTAGGCCATGGGTCCCATTTTCTGCGGTTGATCCTTTCACTAGGATGTAGCCTTGAGTCTCTTGACCTCAAATGATAAGTAATTAGTTAATTAATAAATGGGAGGAAGGGGGGAGTAAGCTCATGTCATCTTTATAAATTGCTTTTCTGCAACCCCAAAATTGTACAAAGTGTTTTTTGTTTTCTTTTCTTTTGGAAAAATAAAGGGGTTTATGCCACCATAGGTTTCATAGAGGTTACATAGTGTACTTGGGAAAGGAAAACAAAACAAAACATGGTATGGCCCATCATTTGTATTTAGGGCTGTTCATGGGTCAAGTTTGTGCCTAACCCAAAACTTACTCTACAACTTTGAGGGTCAGAGCAGCTGATCATCGCCGACCGTCAAAAACCACTAGTCGAGTTGGTTTCAATTCAGGAGAATGGCGATCAGTTTCGGTCAAAACCTGTTAAAATGGCAATGCAGAGTGCTCCTCTGCATCAAGGTGAAGTCCATTTTGCTAATCAAAGCAGCTCACAGCTTCAAGATGACAAAGGCATTGATCAAACAGTTGCTGAGGACTCTGATCTGGCAAAGGAAGAGTTGATGGCTCTGATTGAATAAATGCCTCACTATGATCAAGTTCTACACTCAATGCAGGGATGATGCCACGTGTGAAAGGGTATTAGGAAGCTGATTAGACACGTGTGAATGAGCTGGAATTTAGTTGTAACAGATTTTCCCCCTTTTTAGGAAGTTAGTTATTTTACAGTTCTTAGCTTGCTTCAGTTTCTTTATATATAGGGGCAGAGCTTGTATGTATGAACACTTGTATTCTTTTACGCTTCATTCAATAAAGGTTCAATTTCTTTTTTTTTCTTTTTTTTGAGAAGAAGGTTCAATTTCTATTTAGAGAGTGAGAGCACAAGTTTTTACAAAACCCACGGAGAGCAGCAATCTTAAATGACGGTGGAGATTTGACTAGTTGATGGGAAATTGTGAGAAAAGAAAAAGAGATGAATTACATTTGAACTTAAAGCCCAACTCATGCTTTTAATCATTTTTATTTGGAATATGCAACATGCTTTTGCTTCTTTTTTCTGCTCAATCAGCATTTGAAATTAAAAGCCCAACTCATGATTTGAAATTGCATAAGAACAGAAATAAAACCAATCTAATGAAATTACAAAAGAAAATGCAATCGATTCCCTAGTCCCAACAGTCCCATCGAAATAGTGGCCTATCAGTCAGGGCCGGCTCTATGGTGGAGCAAAAAATGCAACCGCCTAAGGCCCCAAGTAAAAAAAAGGCCCCTAAATTTTAACCAATAGGATTATTTATAATCAATAAATAAAATAATTTTTTTTATTAGATGAAAAACAAATAAAAAAATAGAGAAAAATGCAATGTCGTCCACAATATTTTTCACAACACTTTTACAACTAATGCTAAGTAGCAAGTTATTACAGCCTATTGTTGATGGCAAAAAAATAATTATAGTGATATTTTCAAATAAAAAACAAAAAGTAGTTTAAAATCTAGGATTTGTTGTAAAAAATATTGTGAATGTTGCACTTCTAAAAAAAAAAGAATAATAATAAGATTTTAATTAGCAAACTTTTACTAGTTTTCATCTAAATCTACCACTAACACCACTGTTTTACTTACTACTATCAATCTACCACATCAACAAGTATGAAAATTTTTGTCAAATTTTTTTTGTCTTAAAAATTCAAAAAAAAAAAAAAAATCTATGTAGTTCATGTTAATTAGTAGTAATTTTGCATCTAAATAAGATGATCAATTTTCGTCTTAGGTCCCCAAATGTATCAAGCCGCCCCTGCTATCAGTCAAAGTCATCATGGAGAAATAAAAGAGGGAAGAGTTTGGATACTAATTGGTAAAGTAACATTTGACTTGATATCTTCTTTTCCACACGTTTAAATATTTAATCAAGAAATGAGATGTGGATGATGTCAGTTTCGTCATATTATCTTCACTCTCGCAGAACAGAGAGGGCTCATGAACTTAAAATATAACCGTACGCCAAAACAATGATAAACCCATTTCTCTGTTTTGTTTAAAAGCACGTATGCATCTTATTAGGAAAAACTAAAATATCCAAAGAGACAAGAGCCAACGGAAAATTTGAAAACAATTCTGAAATAGAAGTATTCACCTATTTCACCATAAATTTCATTCCATTGTCAAAAGGTTCCGTTTACCCCGTCTCCTACTTCACAAGTGATCAGTGCCCACCACGTTATGAATTTTTCGAAGATGCCAAATTTTTTTTGACTTCTTTTAAACGGGTTTCCACCTATTTTTCTACTTTGCAAAAGCTTGTCTCATTGACCATTGTAGTAGACCATAAAGCAAACCATTTTGTTTAATTATGAGACGGACGCGTAACGCTATTTTTTTTTTTTTTTTACTTTGAAATTTGTTATACAGGAGAATTGCCAGTGTGGTGAGTTAGTAAGAGATCTGGATGAGGTTACACTTGCAGGTATAGGAGTTGTCTAAACAAAAAAATTGTGCACATGAATAACCCTAACGCACCTAGAAGTGCCCACGCCATGGGTTCTGTGAGTTCAAGTAGTAATCGTGAGAGCCTTTTCATTCATAAAAAATAAAAAATATACACGAGAATTAGAGAGCCAACACTGTAACACGTACTTCATGGAGTAGTTGACGGTTCAAACCGGCCGCAAAGATTTCCTTCACCAATTTTTTGAGCGTTTATTAGAGGTTTTCAAGGAGTCAAATCTCTTTATGTCGCAAGTCAATGGGGGAAGATGAGTAGGAAACTCCCCAGTAGGCACAGACCATGCTTCATATGGCTACCCCACCTTGCTCTAAATTCAGTCTGGTTTCACAAGACTTCCGTATTCAACTTCCAAGTCAACTGGCGTGTTAATCAGAGAAACTACATGTTATATAGTGAAGAAACGAGAAAATAAGTCATACAAATACGTTGTTTTAGTTTAGAATAATAGATTCTTGTTTTTTCCCTGTGAATCGGGAATTTCGGAATGGCTTCTGTCTCTCTGTTTGTTTTTTTTGTTCTCTCGCACCTCGTGCTGCTTCACTCAGCTGAAGAAGAAGGAAAGCGAGAAAACGATTATTGTCGGCACTTTCAATGTGGAAAATTAGGAAACATTAGCTTCCCATTCACCGAAATCCCACACCCATTCTTACTTTGCAGCACTTTAATGCAAGTAGAGTGTGACAAAACACCTCCGATGATCCACTTGCCAATAAGCATCCCGTGGGGATGGGGTGAAAGACAATATGAAGTTTTAAAATCTCTTACACTAACACCACACAACACATCCGTGTCAAGGACCATTTGCTTTCGGATTACTTGAAATCCAATACATGCTATTACTTCGACAATTTTGCTTTTCCCAACTCTCCATTTATCTTGATGTAGAACAGATAGCACATGCTTTCCTAGAGCAGCAGGAGTGTAGGAAGTCACAACGCAAAATCAAAGGGGGGTGCCAGTAGGGGGTCATCGGGGTAACAGTGTCGGAATTGTATGAAATTTGGCAGGTTGAAGGGAAACGGCATTCTGATCCAGATTCATGACTGCCATGAACGTCGCCAAAATTTAGGCGAATTCCTTCGTTAAGGCCCCGATAACAGTGTTTTTGCTATTTATAGTAATATTTGTTTTTCCTTAATAACTTTTAGTTTAAAAGTCAGAATAAGGTCCCGTTTGTTTTGGGACGACCCTTAAGGTCAGTAGTTTATGATTCTGCATTTAACTCAATTTTGCCATTTTTGGTAAAATTCGGTATTTTGTCACCTAATTGCGTAATTAGTGCGAATTAGGGTTTTTAGACGTTTTTCCTTAGTATTTATATGTTTTGTAGCCGTCAGAGGCAAAGCAGACTATTATCAATAAACACAGACATTTTGTTAAATTTTCTTCTGGTGGATTCCAGTTTTATTCTCCTTGTGGATTCAGGGAAACCCCTCGTGGATTCGAGGTTTACTACCAGGAACTAACAGTTTAGTTTCTGTTCCATTAAGAGAGCATCGTGTGTGCTTCTCTTCAGGCTTCCGCGACATCATATCTCTTTTAAACTCACCACACCCAATCGGACCCTATTCAAATGCAATCACGCTCATCATATTACTTCCCCTAGAAATTTTAAAAAAAGGACCTGCAGATACTACAATATCTACTATAGTCCTTCAAACGAGGCTTCTCAAAATTTATCTTCTGAATGTTCAACTATTCAGCTGCCACTGCCACTAAACGAGAATTCCCATAAAGATGAACTGAATTTAATTGCTGAGTTCGACCTTGAACTGCATGGATCTGATGATTGTAGCCGTTGTCATGGTATAGAAGGAAAAGGTATAGGCATTGGAATAACGCAAAAATGTTTTGATGCACACACACATGTACATTCATGAATATGGATATAAACTCCTTTATTTTATTTTATTTTTTTGCTGAAGTTGATCCTAATACATGTGTTGATACTATTTCTGTTCCATGCCATAATCTTCTCTGCAGCAATAGCTTTAGTTGATTTGGAGCGGTTTCAAATTTAGGTTATGAGAGAGATAGAAATAACTTAGTTTCAGTGAAACCTATGATCGGGTATGACTGAGCTGGTTTTGAAAGTGCTTTGCTTAACACTGTTAAGATCTCGAAGGATGCCAATTTAATTAGCTGTGACACTTCTTTCTTCATTGTTGAAACTAACAACATTTTTGTATTTATCTGCTGTTGCAGAGAATAAAAACAACAACAAAGTGGTAGTACCATTAGGTAAGATGCATCCTCAATCATATTTCTTGTTGAAATTGATTGTATCATTTCATGTGAAAATAATTTCTCATATTTCTGCTATAAGTTTTGTTACTGGGTCCATTTTCTGCACTACTATAATCCTAGAAGATGGCCTTGTGCCTTAAATACAATGATGGTTAGGAAGGATAACGTCACATGACTCACAAAAGATGTTGTCAATATTTAAATTTCTTCCCATAAGTTCCTTTGTGACTTTCATTAGAAAATTTTTATATCTCTTGAATTCCTCCATTGCTGTCTTTCAGTCAGAACTTAACTCCAATTCCTTTCTCTGCTTTAGCTGTTGGATGCACAGTCTTCTTCATGATTACCTTGTTCGTTATATTCTGGCACATTTACAAGAAAACATATCCTCCTTCAAAATTGCTTGCAAGGAATACATATTCTGACCCATCCTCAAGATCAGAAGTGGAGGGGTGGAGTGTCTACTTTAGAGTCCCTGTTTTCTCCTACAATGAACTTGAAAAAGCTACCAATAATTTTCATGTTGAAAAAGAACTTGGGAATGGAGGATTCGGAACTGTTTATCATGGTAAGGTGATAAACTCATTGAATCAATTTCTAGATCACAGTATAAACTTTCTTAACAAAAGGGTAAAGGAAAATATGTGAAAATAAAAAGGAATGACCTGACATGCTATTTTTCTCAACTAGGCAAACTCCATGATGGGAGGGAAGTTGCAGTCAAGCGCTTATATGGGCACAACTATAGACGAGTAGAACAGTTCATCAATGAAGTTGAAATCCTAACACGATTGCGCCACAAGAATCTTGTCTCCCTTTATGGCTGTACTTCACGCCAATGCCATGAACTTCTTCTTGTGTATGAATACATTCCCAATGGCACCGTTGCTGATCATATTCATGGCCATCAAGCTACACCAGGTTCACTCACATGGCCAACTCGTATGAGCATTGCTATAGAAACTGCTAGTGCATTGGCTTACCTCCATGCTTCTGACATCATACACCGCGATGTAAAGACTAACAACATCCTTCTTGATGACAATTTCTGCATCAAAGTTGCTGATTTTGGGCTTTCCCGGCTGTTCCCTAACGATCTCAGCCATGTCTCAACAGCTCCTCAAGGGACACCAGGCTACGTTGACCCCGAATATGGCCAATGCTACCAGCTTACTAGTAAGAGTGATGTCTACAGCTTTGGGGTTGTCCTCATGGAGCTCATATCATCACTGCCAGCCGTTGATATATTTAGGGAAAAGCATGAAATCAATTTGGCTAAATTAGCTGTAAACAAGATTGAAAAGTGTGCATTCCATGAGTTGATCGACCCACATCTTGGATTTGAGTCAGATGATGGAGTTCGAACAATGACCATTTTGGTGGCAAAGTTAGCTTCTCAATGTCTGCAACAGGACAAGGAAATGAGGCCTCCCATGGATGAGGTATTGGAGGCATTAAAGAAGATTCAAAGTGGTAAGGATGCGCATGAGGATCAAGAGATGGCATATGATGACGCTGGGATCCTTAATGTACAGCAACCAGCTTCACCCGATCGTGATGAGGTTCGAGTGTTAAGGAATAAGCGGCTGCCACTTTTACCCGAGGATGTAACCGAGTGATGTAACCAATTTTTGGACTAGTAGGTCCACTACACCCAATGCCAGGAGTAATTTTTAGGTATTCACACCCTCCTCTCATATTTATGGTAGACACATTAAATTCATGGTGAAATCCATCATGAATATTGAGAGTACCTAAATATTTTCCCTAATGTCAGTAGTTGAAATTTCATTTTCTTTTCATCCACTTGTTTGGTTGTTCTTGTTCATAGCAGCATATTATTTGTATGTAGATGTGAGGGACGCACATTTACCAAAATACCTAAAAATTTTTATTCTTTGTGTGATTCAGTGTTCTATTTTTTGAATAAAAATCCTACTTTGAGTGTCACCCATCAAAACACCTTCTTTTTTTCAAGGGATGTACATTTGCTGAAGCAACTCTTTCATTTTTTTTAATTTATAGGTACAATAAAAATTCAACCTATGACGTCTATTAATAATTATTATTCTTTATCATCAAATCAAGACATTAATTAGTTTTTGGTATAAGTAGAATTTGAACCACAAATCTCCTATTTGACTCCAAGAGACTTTATTAGTGTGTGTATTCAAAACAACAATGAGAAAAATTACAAATACTAGCGGCCCATGCTATCTGAAAAGATTCGCATTTTTTTTCTCAAATAAATTATATATTTAATAAGTTTATGAACATAACCCTGTTGCATGGACTTCAACTGGTTATAACTAAAACTAAATTTTAGGGAAACAAATGGGAAAAAGTAATAAGATTCAAGATTTCCCTTTTTTTTCTTCTTTTTTTAGAGTCAAAAAAGAACGATTTGTTTTGTTGTTGCTTTTTTTTTTTAATATTAGTTTTATAATTGATTTCAGTGTACGGTAAAAATAAAGAAATATATCGTTCGGGTCAGTGTGAATTTCCCCTTGCTTGATGGCCATGAACTTCTTCTTGTGTATGAATACATTCCCAATGGCACCGTACATCAAGGCCAGTATAAGAAAATAGAATTAACCAACTTAATCAATAGTAGAGGTCAGTGTTTTCATTTTTAACAAGAAGACTGGACCAGATAGTTTAAACTTCTAGAACCATCAAATAATAAACTATCTTTGAAACAGTGAATTTTGGCACCTAACTCATTCATCAGTCATCATACTATTCTTAAAAGGGAGGAGGTGCATTCGAGCTCAAACTCGATGGAAAAAAAATTATTACAAAACTAATCAAATAACATTGAGCATCAACATCTCTGTTTAAAAGCTAGAAACCCTTTTTGTTTTTTTTTGGCAAAGAATTGATTGGCATGCTGTTGCCTGGGGTGCAAGACAAATCAAATGCTGCTCTCACGTGACATAATGACAAGAGAAATCAAAGTATATTTCTTAACCCTAATGAGGTAAGATAACAAGCTAAAAGCAAATGCAGAAAAGGACAATCATCAGGAAAGTTAAATACAAAATATAAATTCACTCTCCTTCCAGCACAAAAAAATATACATTGCAAAGGGCAAAATATTTTTTTAACTCTACCAATCTAAGTATTTACAGACTCGGAGATTTAAGAATTACATTAAGTCTTGTAGAGAAGATCATTCTAGTTCACTCTCACCAAATAAACCCCAATAAGGCACACTCAGTGCTAAGAATACAACCAGCCCCGTCAAAGTACCAGTCAGGCAAATCCATGACCATATATCGTAACATTTGATTGTGCTAAGAAGGAAAAAGAAGAAAATCCTTCACCTTGAGGTGATCAGGTAATCTAACTACATATGATTTTACAGCAACCTTTCCACCTCATAATCTTTTCACATTGAATTGGCATGAATCAACTTTAACTGACCAAATGATTTATGGTAAGCCTTAAAAAATAAATAAATAAATAAAAAGTTCCTTACTGCTGTCTAAGAATAAGAGCGAAGAAGTCACCGGTAAGTAGGCAATGCAACACCAAACTACAACTTCAGGTAACAACCTAAGCTGTTCCTCTACAGATATCAAAAGATTGATGTAAAAATGAGACCTTGACCCATATTTAACGAATGCACAACAGTCTAATACTGATTGAAAACCTTAAATTCTACAAAAGCAAAAAGACATAACTCAACTCAATTAAGCAACATCTTTGACTCTCGTGCTTGCATCATTCAGTCATATCTAATTTCACCTCTTCAGCTCCTCAGTTGAACAATAGTAAAAACATCATTTTTTACTTCATACTTATAAAGTTTGAACTAAGCTACCTAACTAAAATCCCTCTCCCTGCTCAAAAATCTAGAACCTTTAAACATCTAAAAACCAACAGCTCTCATAACAGCCGATTTATTCTGAAGGCATTGCAGTGCATAATGTTCTTCTGTTCATGACTCTCAACATGAAAAAATCAGACAACCTTTAAATAAACAAATAAAGTATATGCAAAATCAAAAGGCTAACATTCAAGCAAAAACAAACCTTGATCCTATAAGTCCGTGATCTCAGCTCCTTGCTAATATGCACAAGCTTTTGCTCTTCCCTCATCAACCTTGTGATGATCTGATGAGGATGCAAAAGCCCGGTGTGTCAAACAGCTTCCCCTGCCCCGGAAAAATCCCCTCCAGTCTAATGTAGTCCCTGGCACTGGCGCCTCTGTCAAATGTGTAATCTTCCCTCCTCCTTCTCCTACATGCTCCCCAATTGAATTTATCAGTGTGCTCTTACCTGTTGGGTTACACGTGTGAGTAAAGTCCCACATTAAATAAAGATGAAAAGAATGAGTAGTTAATATAACATAATTGAGCACATACCCATTGGACTTAGGCCTTTTGGGTTAAAGTGTATATCTATATGTTATATTAATTATGATGAGGTGCTCAACCTTTTGGGTTAAAGTGTCTCTATATGTTATATTAATTACTCAAGGAAGCTCCCCAAGGTTCCCCAACATTACCGGCATTCTGTGCCCCTATTGCCCACACATTCCCTCTCAGGCCGGCCAATTTCACCATATCCTCCACCAAATTCTTGAGCCCCCAATCCTGCACTGCACTCACCATATGCACACTCGTCATCTTACTCACCACGCCACCCTCCCTAGCTCTCTGCTTCACCCAATGCTCCAACCTCGTCGGCGATAACTCAGTTGGCAACATATCAATCTTGGTCACCACCATCGCCATCCTTGGCAAATTCCCCGACTTCCCTTGCTGCCACGCCCCCGAATTCTCCTCTGTCATCTCCGAAGCCAGCCTCGCCACCTTCCTCGGAAACGAGCCATCGAAATCTGTAGCATCCACCACCATCAACAGCCTCGCCACCTTCCTCGGAAACTAGCCATCGAAATCTGTAGCATCCACCACCATCAACACCACCGACCGCGTCCCTCCCGTCAAAGCCAGCCGCCTCCCAACCATGTGATCAAAATCGAAATCTAGCAGATCCTGATATCTACAATGTTGTAAATATAGTTTTTTTTCTGTATTGAAAGAATTAATTAAAATAAAAGGTCCTATTTTTATATTGTTATATTTGATGTGGAAGCAATATAGCTGGGACTCAAGTTCAGTGGATGTTGCTGCTTCAGGTCTGGCTTGGTTTGCTATAGGACTTAAAGGAGGCAGTCTTAGGTGTTTGGACCTATAAAGGAGTTGATGTTGTGCTTCGCAATTCTTTAATACCTTAGAGATCACATACTTTTGAAGTTGCAGGGTTTACAGTCTCAGAAATCGTCTCCAAGGCTGATCAAGCTTCAAGTAAGCAGCGTCAAAATGAAAAGAAGAGGAAACAGAGTAATCCAAAAGTAATCGTACCAGCTGAATCACCAATATTGACAGTTGGTGCAGACTCAAATTCTTGTTGAGTCAGGCAGTATCATTAGAAGAAAAATAATGTGCGAAATTAACACAAAGATTGTGTTAACCGGTATGTGTGAGGAAGACATAGTGACAAGTATGAACCTAGCTTGTGAGAGGAAGCAAAAAGCTCGCAACATTGTCAAGCCACAGAAGGAATGATTGACACTAAGTCTTAATGAGAATATTGCTGTTCTGCTGGACTCAAAGCCAAAAGAAAACACAAGATGCTATGGACAGGATTCTTCTTTAGACAAAAGGGTTTCTCTTCTTTCTTAAAAGCATATGATCCAACTTAAATTTATTGGTGGAGACAAAAAGCTCTGCCCAAGTCATATTCCACCCAAAAGTCTAATACTGCCCTAGGCCATGGAACTTACTGTTAGCTTACAGTTGCTTGTGTTTTGAAGATGATCGTTGAGAAGCTCTTAACAATGTGTATGAGTGCCAAAGCTATTGTAACAGAGTTTTGTTTGTTGTCATAATTTTACCACCTTGTTTCTTCTTGCAAGATTTAATTATGATAAATTGATGATTCAGGTTTTATTGAATGCTGAAGCAGTGAAGTATGGATGGGGGGCATTCCCGAAAAAGCCACTCTTACACATTTGTATTACACACATTTGGAAGCTCTACTTAGCCCATGATAAGTTGTTAAACCCTTGTATCAAAAATTAATATTTAATCATATGAACTTATTGAATGGCTCAATTTGATGTGGTAATTAGGCCAAGGGTTCCATTTTCTGCGGTTGATCCTTTCACTAGGACGTAACCTTGAGTCTCTTGACCTTAAATGATAAGTAATTAGTTAATTAATAAATGGGAGGGGGGAGTAAGCTCATGCCATCTTTATAAATTGCTTTTGTGCAAACCCCAAAATTGTACAAAGTGTTTTTTGTTTTCTTTTCTTTTGGAAAAATAAAAGGGTTTATGCCACCATTGGTTACATAGAGGTTACATAGTGTACTTTGGAAAGGAAAACAAAACAAATCAGTGTATGGCCCATCATTTGTATTTAGGGCTGTCCATGGGTCGGGTTTGTGCCCAACCCGAAACTGACCCGACAACTTTGAGTGGCAAAGCAGCTAACCACCACTAACCGTAAAAAACCACACGTCAAATCGGCTTTGGTTCGGGTGGACGGCAATCGATTTTGGTCAAAACCGAGCAACAATCTTAAACGGAAGTGGAGATTTGGCTAGTCGAGATCTAGCCGGATCTCAATAGATTTAGTCTAGATTTGGCCAGATCTCAAAGGATTTTGTCTAGATCTCGCTAAATCTCGTAGACTTAGAGATCTTGCCGAATCTTGACAAAACTTGTCGGATTCTCGTCTGAGAGAAAGGAGGAGGGCGATGAATGGCGAGATTTTGGAGGGGAGGTCGGTTGGACTCAATTTTTCATGCGAATACCCTCTAACCAACCTGCCGGTTTCGATTCCTAGAAGTGGAGATTCGTCGCCAACCATCACTAGTGTCAAGTTGAACGGTTTTTTATTCGGCCTAGATAGTTTGGGCGGGTCAAACTTAGACACCCCTATTTGTATTTATGAAAATGATTGACGAAGAAGATTCACATGGGTTTTAAATAAAATTGAAAGAAGTAGTATCCGTGTATTGTAACCACCCAAGAAAGTATTCTTTGCACACAAGGTCATAGAAGTTTATACTTTATATTGCTTTAAAGTATGAGCTTTATCACTACTATATTATTTATCCATACTGTACGGCACCGAGATCCGAAGACCCATATGGGCCCTGGGCCCAGGTCCACTAGAACAGCCCCATTGCCCTAAGCCCTTCTTGAAACTGCCTTCATGTAAAAACAAGTTTTGGGTCTCGAATCCTGAGAAGTGTTCGGCATAAGCTTTCCCGAACAAGCATATGAACCCTGTCCGGGAAAATCATGAAATGCTCGGGGAACTGCATTACCGAGCACAATCAACTAAGCTGGAACCAAGTTCCAAGGCCATAATTGCTGCATCCCACTCTCACCTAAACGCCCACTTAAAACAGATAATATTGGACCTTCAATAGCACTAGCGGTGGCTGTAATCACAATCTCCCCACTAACCTTAGCTATAAATAGCAGAAATTTGGGAAGAGGTAAGGGTTCAGAAAAAAAGAGAGAAAACAGTCGAGGAAGAGAGAATGAATATTGCTTTGAGTCTCTTTGCCGGGAACGACCCAGAGTAGGAAATCTTGAGGCCCACTCTACAAATAAATTGTAAGCCCAAGTGAGATCAAGCCCAATAGTCTCACCTCTGGTTCATACAATTAGCGCCCACCGTGGGGCTCTCCTACGAAGCTGTAGTTCAACTGAGACTCAAACAAGGGAAATGTCCGAGGAGCGTTCGGGAGGGCGTGCACCGAGCAGTTCCACAGGATCTTCTCGGGGATCGACGTGGAGGGAGAGAAGGCAGAAACGGCAGGAGGATAGGGAGCACCCGAGAGGAGAGGGAAGGTCCGGATTGGGAGAAGGGTCGAATCAGACCTACCGAACGGTTTCGGGTGTCTCGGCGCATAGGCAGCATGATGATAAAGACCGAGAACTGGAGCGGTTGCGAAGATTGGTAATGGATCTAGAGCTAGAAGTAAGGGGTCGACGCCAAGAAAGGAATTCCAACCTCCGGCAAAGGACAAATTGCAGCGAGGAGGGCTCCAGTCGATCTAGTACGCAACGATTCCAAAACCGATCACGCTCTCAAGAGTCACACCGGAACTCCCGAGAGACACGTCATCACCGGGACCGTTCACGGTCGCAAGGATACGATGACCGAGGGTCAGAATCACCGAAGGAACGGCAACCCCACAATGCTGCCATGGACGCCATGAGCCGAGCCTTACAAATGGCCGCCCGGTCACCGTTCTCCGATGAGATTGAACGGGCCCCTATGCCGAGTAGATTTACACGACCGCCATTCATTTCCTACGAAGGGAAAACAGACCCTGTGGAGCATGTCAGTCATTACATCCACATGATGTCCTTGCAGGCACACAATGATGCGTTGATGTGTAAGGTATTCCCCTCCAGTCTCGGCTCAACGGCCCTGAGATGGTTCAATGGGTTACGAAAAGGCTCCATTCGTAGCTTCGCCGAGCTGATTCAAGAGTTCGGCAGTAGATTTGTGACATGCAGCCGAGTGCCACAGCCGGTGGACGCGCTACTTTCCATAAAGATGAGGATCGGAGAAACCCTTCGGAGTTATGCCAGCCGGTGCTAAGAACTCTACAACGAGATTGGTGGAAGAAATGAGAAAATTGCGGCAAGCACCTTCAAGATGGGGCTCCCCGAAGACTCTGAGTTACGGGAGTCATTGACGAAAAGACCTCCCGAGGATATGAGGCAACTTATGAGACGCATAGAGGAGTACAAACGCCTGGAGGATGATCGGCTGCAGAACAGGGGGAAAGCTCCGTTACTCGGGAGATCCCGGCAAGGCGTTGTGCCGGCAAAACCCAAAAAAGACTTCAGAATGCAGGAACCAGAGGTGCAAATTGAAGGAGTTAATGTGGCGTTCAAAGAGCCCGTGCACAAAATCTTAGATCGGATCAAGAACGAGTCATTCTTCAAGTGGCCAAAAAAAATGGGGGACGACCCGTCTCGGAGGAACCAAAACCTATACTGCACATACCATAGAGACAAAGGGCACACCACCGAGCAATGTCGGGTACTAAAAGATCACCTCGGGCAGCTAGTAAGGGCAGGGTACCTGAAAGAGTTTGTAGTAGACCCCGCTGACCGAGAAGCCGGCCAGGGCGTCCAACAGAAAAGGAACCCCCTCCCGCCACCACTGGGGGTGATTGAAGTCATCCACGCTGCACCAAGAGGAACGGCAGCAGCAAAAAGGGTATTGACAGTGGCTTGCACGGCAAGAGATTCAGCCGAGAAGAAGAAGAAAGTTGAACGGCTGACCATCTCATTCGGAGATGACGATTTGGAAGGGACGGTCCAACCTCATGACGATGCATTGGTAGTGACGGCTCGGATAAGCAGGTTCCTGGTGAAGAGGGTGATGATAGACCAAGGAAGCGGGGCTGACGTCATGTACCCAGACCTGTTCGAAGGGCTCGGATTGAAGACCCAGGATTTGGCGAAATATGACACGCCGCTGGTCTCATTTGACGGGAGAGTCGTGATTCCCGAGGGATAAATCTCTCTCCCGGTGGACATGGAAGGCAAGGGAGTTACAGTGACCTTCATAGTAGTCCGGTCATTCTCACCGTATATCGCAATCCTGGGGAGGCCGTGGATTCACGCAATGAAGGCTGTTCCGTCCACCCTCCACGTGAAAGTAAAATTTCCCACTGAGTATGGAGTCGCCGAGGTGAAAGGGAACCAACAAGTGGCGAGGCAGTGTCTTGTCGCCGCAGTCAGGTGGAAAAATGAACAGCTCGGACAAGCGGAGCAGACCGAGAAAGAAACTTTATAGCAATTACAGAAGCCCCGAGGGGAAACGAGGGCAGACGTGGCCAAGGAGGTATTGAAGGTTAGAATTTTTCCAGATACTGACAGGTATTTCCAGATAGGTACAAGCATGAATGACCGGGAAAAGGTAGAGATGTTGTTGTTCATTTTGCAAAACGTACACGTTTTTGCCTGGAGCCCGTATGAAGTACCCGGCGTAGATCCCGAGTTCATTGTCCACAAACTCAACGTGGACCCATCATTTCCCCCGAAGAAGCAAAAACCGAGAAGAGCGTCAAAGGAACATGTTGACGCAGTAAACTTGGAGGTCCAGCGGCTGAAGGAAGCCAGAGCGATAAGAGAAATATTCTTCCCGATATGGCTAGCAAATACAGTTGTAGTGAAGAAGAAGAGTGGTAAATGGAGAGTTTGTGTGGACTTCACAGACTTGAACAAGGCGTGTCCCAAGGACCCGTTCCCAATGCCCAAGATTGACCAACTAATAGACGCCACGTATGGGCACCCGAGGATGAGCTTCCTTGATGCTTTCCAAGGTTACCACTAGATTGCCTTGGCACCCGAGGACCGAGAAAAGACAGCATTTATCTCCTCGGGTGAAAACTATCACTACGAGGTCATGCCGTTTGGATTGAAGAACGCCAGAGCCACGTACCAACGGATGATGACGAGAATGTTCCGAGAAAAAATTGGATGCACGGTTGAAGTATATATTGACGACATGGTGATAAAAAGCAGAAAAGAGTCACAACATACGGAAGACCTCCGGGGAGTATTCGAGATACTACGGCGGCATAAATTGCGCCTGAATGCCGAGAAGTGCACTTTCGGTGTGGGGGCTAGCAAGTTCCTGGGTTATCTGATCTCTACTCGGGGAATAGAGGCTAACCCCGACCAAATAGAGGCCGTGAACCGTCTCAGACCACCAAGCAATCCCAAGAAAGTGCAAGTGCTTACCGGGATGTTAGCCGCCCTAAATCGATTCATCTCCAAATTCGCCGATCGCTGCTGGCCGTTTTATCAACTTCTGAAGAAGTGGAAGGGGTTTCATTGGGACGAGGGATGTGATGAGGCTTTTCGAGAGCTGAAGGAATACTTGGCAAAGGCGCCAAGGTTGACGGCCCCGGAGCTCGGGGAGGATTTGTTTATGTACCTCTCAGTCACCGACCATGCCGTAAGTGCTGTGTTACTAAGGGACCAAGGGGTACAGATGCCAGTGTATTACATAAGCAAAACCTTGGTAGATGCCGAGACGAGGTACCTTCCCCTGGAGAAGTTGGTTTTAGCCCTGGTACATGCCACTAGGAAGTTGGCACATTACTTCCAGGCTCATACGGTGTTCGTCCTCACCGAGTATCCATTGCAGTCACTGTTAAAGAGATCAAACTTCACGGGCCGAATTGCCAAATGGGGGACCCGGTTGGGATTGTTTGACATAAGGTACCGACCGAGAAGCTCGGTGAAGGGACAGGTTCTTGCAAATTTCATCGCAGAATTCACACCTAAGAACGACGGCAAGGTAATCTGTAATGTAGAAATTCGTCCGTGGAAGGTATTTGTAGACGGTGCTTCAAATGCTATGGGGATCGGGGTTGGTATTGTCATAATCACCCCAGAGGGCATACGATTGGAACACTCCTTCAGATTGGGATTTAAAGCCTCAAACAACGAAGCCAAGTATGAGGCCCTACTGGCCGGTTTAAGGGCCGTATTGCATCTAGGCGCAAAAGATGTTGAGATTTATTCAAACTCTCAACTGGTTGTTTATCAAATCATAGGAAGCTTCGAAGCTCAGGACTCTTGAATGAAAGCTTATCTAAATGCAGCCAAGCAGATTATCGGTCAATTCAGAACGGTAAAGGTGTCCCAGGTAGGTCGGTCACAAAACAAACAAGCCGACTCACTAGCTACGTTAGCTTCATCGGCTACCGAGGATACGCCACGGCTAGTCACAATAGAGCTTATAAGGGAGCCAAGCATCAGTGTGAAGAGTATTCACGACCAAGCCAGAGTGGAGGTGGCCAAGGTAGCGGTGGCCAATCCGTGCTGGATGAACCCGATCATAGATTTCCTTGCCGAGGATAAAGTTCCGGATGATGAAGACGAGGCCAAAAAGATTCGTCGGGTAACTCCCCAGTACTAGCTGTCTTCGGATCACAAACTGTACCGAAGGTCTTTCGCAGGCCCTTACCTTTTATGCTTACATCCCGAGAAAGTAAGCGAGCTTCTGACCGAGCTACATGAGGGAGTGTGTGGCGGCCATGTCGGGGGACGATCTTTAGTGCACAGAGCGATGACCCAGGGGTTTTGGTGGCCACAGATGCAGAAGGATGCCGCCGAAGATGTCCAGAGGTGCGAACAGTGTCAAAAGCACGCCCCTTTGATCCATCAGCCAGCAGGTCGTCTGAACCCCGTCAGCAGCCCGTGGCCGTTCGCACAATGGGGGTTGACATCCTCGGCCCATTCCCCCGAGCAACAGGAAACCGCCGTTTTGTATTAGTGGCTGTGGATTACTTCACAAAATGGGCGGAAGCTGAGGCCTTGGCAAACATCCGGGATACTGACGTGAAAAAGTTTGTATGGAAAAACATAGTCACAAGGTTTGGGGTTCCAAATTCGCTAGTAACAGACAATGGGCTACAGTTCGATAGCAAAGCTTTTCGGGCCTTCTGCAGCGATCTCGGCATCAGGAACAAGTATTCAACCCCGGCTTATCCACAAAGCAATGGCCAAGCCGAGGCAGTGAACAAGACGATTTTGAACGGGCTCAAGAGGAGGTTGGACGGGGCAAAAGGAAGATGGGCTAAAGAGCTACCCAATGTATTATGGGCTTACCGTACGACCCCCAGAAGATCCACGGGCGAGACCCCTTTCTCTTTGACATACGGGGCGGAGGCTGTGATACCAACCGAGGTGAGCTTATGTAGTGCACGGGTCGCGGGGTTTGACCCCGCCCAGAACACCGACCTGATGATGGAGCGTTTGGATTGGTTAGAAGAATACAGGGAGGCCGCAACCATACGGCTCGCCGAGTATCAGCAGAAACTAGCCCAAAGATACAACCGAGATGTAAAGGGGAGGGAATTCAATGCCGGAGAATTGGTACTGAGAAGGGTCATGGGAAACATGCGAGACGTAGCTGCAGGGAAGCTTGCTCAAACCTGGGAAGGACCGTACAGAGTTATCGCAATTGCCGGTGCAGGGGCCTACTACTTGGAAGACCTTGACGAGAGGCCGCTTCCCCGGAAGTGGAATGCCAACAACTTAAAGAAGTTCTACGCGTGACCATCCGCGTAAGCCAAACCTTGTATTTTGCTAAAATCAAGATTATGATGGAGTTGCTTGTATATGTTGTTTTTGATTCCATAATTGCACACCAAGAGAATTGCAAATAAAAAACTCTAAGGACAGAAACCTGGCCCTCGGCTCGATTAAAATCGCCGAGCAGGTGGAAACCTTATCACTAAAAACTCTAAGGACAGAAACCTGGCCCTTGGCTCGATTAAAATCGCCGAGCGGGTGGAAACCTTATCTCTAAAACCTCTAAGGACAGAAACCTGGCCCTCGGCTCGATTAAAATCGCCGAGCAGGTAGAAACTTTATCTCTAAAAACTCTAAGGACAGAAACCTGGCCCTCGGCTCGATTAAAATCGCCGAGCAGGTGGAAACCTTATCACTAAAAACTCTAAGGACAGAAACCTAGCCCTCAGCTCGATTAAAATCGCCGAGCGAGTGGAAACCTTATCACTAAAAACTCTAAAGACAGAAACCTGGCCCTTGGCTCGACTAAAATCGCCGAGCAGGTGGAAACCTTCTCGTCACAAAGGAATAAAAGGACAAAGGACAAAAACATCATCCTCGGCAGGAGCAAAATCGCCGAACATATGGGAACCCTAACCCTTACAAGCATTAAATCCATTGTCACTCTCGGATTATCCAAAGCACCGCGCAATAGGTTTTGGGGTATCATTCCATTTACGGCCAAAACACTGGCATAGTCCAAGCGAAACATACAAGTAGATAGAAATTCATTCAACGAATTAAAACCAAAGTTAAAAAAGGAAGCTGTTTTACAGGAAATTGTTCGTTCACCACATCCCGGCGACATAGGCAAATAAACCATTAAGAAAATAAACTAAAAATGCGATAAAAATAGGTGAAAGCATAAGAGAGGCTGCAGATAATCAGCTGGGGGGCCGGGTCAGATCTGTCACTTCTGGCTGGTCGGTCAAGGGGTAACGCGAGTCTTCATCGAGAAGGTCCTGTACGGTTGGGATGCTGGTGGCTTCCATGTCCTTTGGCTCAGCATGAGCGTCAATTTGTTCAACCAGCTCCCTCATGCTCGCCGTTTCCTCCTCCTCAGCAGCAACCGGGGGATCCTGCACGGTAGTAACATCGCTCGGAAAGGGAATTTGGCCGGGGTCTCTCAAGTGGGAATCCTCGGGAACTCCCAGTGCTTGAAGAGCGGCGAACCACCCGGCCTCAAAACCCAGCTTCCGAGCCTGGGCCACTACCGGCTTTGCAGATTGCTCGGCATCAGCAAAGCCTTCGTTGTACCACTTCTGCTCACAGGCCGTCAGGGCTGCCCTAAGGTCGGCTAGCTCCTCGGCATTGGAAGTGTTAAGGCTGATGGCTTCAGCTAGCTTCAAGTCCGTTTCATTCTGCTTAGCCAAAAGCTCCTCACACCTCTTTTCCACCAACGCCCTATTTTTCTCCGCGGCAGCGGCCTTCTTCTCAACGGACTCAGCTGCCTTTAGTTTTTTCTTCGCTGTTTTGGCCGCTGACTCCCGCGCCCCCTTTTCACACTCGACCTCCTCGGCAAGATCCCGTGCCCGGCCAGCCATTATGTGAGCCAGTTGAGCAGCCTAGCAATCACAAAAGTTAGTAAGGAAGCAGAAGTAAATGTATAGGAAGAGATAGATAACTAAAGAATTACCGCGATAGCGTGCCACTCTAACCGGCGCCCCACAGACTCCTCAAATCCCTCCTCAAAGGCGTGCACGTCATCGGGAAGAAGAAGACCCTCGGCTAGGGTTTGGGCAATACAGCCACCCTCGCCTTTCTCCCATATCCGCACACAGGCGGTTGAAGGCAAAGGCTTGCCGTCCAACAAGAACTTGGGCTTCCACGCTGGAGCCGCTTGGGAGGAGGACGCAACCCCCGGACCAACCTGGGTCTGCGGCTCACGGATAACGATCCCCCCTGTTGGCTGGGGAGGAGTCTGGACGGCAGCATCTCCCGGGCCCGTGGATGGTTGATCGGTGACCTTTTGTTTCTTACGGGCCCGTCCAGCTTAAGAAGAAGGTGGGGGTTAATTGGACTACCGTGCACCGGGCACGAAGCGGTCAATGGTCATAACCTTCCTTGACACCATCCTTCCGCCGGGTTGGATATCTTCAGCCGACAAGGCAGCCGCTTCAATCGCTGGTTGCTGGGGCTCAGCGGGCGGATTCTCGGGCTGTGCCTGTTCTTGAACGGGGTCCTCTTGTTGGATAGCTTCATGGGCTAACTCTCTAAGGCGCCGAGACACGCGTTCCGCGGACTCGTCTCTCAAAGGGGCTAGCTCATCCGAGCAGGTGAAGCGCCGTCCAAATTCCCTCGCCTCCCCGGTTGTAAGCTTCGGCGGCAAGAAGTTTGCGTACCGAACGTCGATGTATGACAGCAGGGGGCTATCAACTAGAAGTGCCTGCTTAAAGTTCTGCCAGGTGGAGTAAACTGGCTCTACTCCGAGGATCAGGTGCGAAGCCCGGAGTTGTCCGTCCCAATGCACGTATATCTCGGAACGAAGGATGAAGTTCAAGTCTTTGACATGGACGGTTCTGACGTCCGGAACAAACACTTTGCCGTCTGCAAAAGAGCAAGTGTCATATCAGTATCTATTAATAAAGATTTACTTCAATGAAAAGAAAAGGAAAAGGGGAGGAAAACAATTAGATCAAGGGAGTGGTACAAACCCACTTCACGCCGTGAAAGGGGGCAAGGGACGTCCCCGGCAAACCAATTGCCGCGCACCCGAACGAACTCCCCGGCGGAGTTCCTGTTCGAATCAGGTAGGCATGATATCAGCCGTACCCGATTATCTCTTGTCTTTAAGTAATAGTTGGTAGCTTTGTTCCCACAGAGGCTATACATATGGTTAATGTCATAATGATTTAACTGTAAATCAAAGGTATGGTTCAACCTACTGATGCAGCTAACTACCCGATAAAAGTTGGGGGGAAGCTGGTCGGGACACAGTCCGTTGTACCTAAGTGTGTCATTTAAAAGGGGATCCACGGGGAACCTAACCCCGCCCTCTAAGATTGACATCAGGGGAAAGAAGGCTGTGCCTTGTCCTCGGTGGAGAGCAATATCACTCTCATGGCAGTAAGCCACTTCCACGTCATCGGGAATACTAAATTTGCTCCTAAAGGTGGCCAAGGCAGCCGAGGACTCTAGAAGATAAGAGTAACCCATCTATGAAGCTTAATGCTATGAAAGGGAACTTGGAGAAATAAAGCTGAAGGAATAGGAAGGGGAAGAAAACTTACTTTGGGTTCTAAGGAGGAAAGGAACACTGGGCAGGTGAGTAAGCGCACAGAGAGTTGATCGGCAGAGAGTAAACTCGAAAAATCAGAGGTGGAGGAAAAATGAAAGAATGTTCTGAGGGAAACTATTTATAGAGTCAAAAAGGGGGGCAAAGAAACGTTTAATCAAACAATAAATGGGCACGATTTACGAACGGCCCTGCGAATACCAAAGGTAACCGATACGCGCGCCGCTTCGGTTCACGAACCGTCAGGCAATAATGACAACTGTACCTGACGCCGCGAAACGGCACGTCTTTTGAGATGAGCATTAATGAGAAACCATAACCACGAGTCCCAGGCCATAAGATCTCCGAGATCGAAAGGCTTGGCCAGCTCCTTGATTCTTCCCGGCAACCGAGTATGAATCAAGGGGGGGCTAATGTACGGCACCGAGATCCGAAGACCCATATGGGCCCTGGGCCCAGGTCCACTGGAACGGCCCCATTGCCCTAAGCCCTTCTTGAAACTGCCTTCATGTAAAAACAAGTTTTGGGTCTCGAATCCTGAGAAGTGTTCGGCATAAGCTTTCTCGAACAAGCATATGAACCCTGTCCGGGAAAATCATGAAATGCTCAGGGAACTGCATTACCGAGCACAATCGACTAAGCTGGAACCAAGTTCCAAGGCCATAATTGCTGCATCCCACTCTCACCTAAACGCCCACTTAGGGTCCGTTTGGATACAGCTGAAAACTGAAAACTGAAACTGAAAAACACTGTAGCGAAATAATTTTTAAATGTGTAAATAGTACCGTGGGACCCATTTGTAATAAAAAAGTTGCTAAAAAGTGAAATTTGTGGGTCCATAAACAGTACACGATGTGCACTGATTGGTCCAAAAAAGTTTGAAATGTCAAAGTTTGCGGCTACTGTTCATTGAACAGTACATGAACAGTAGCCACAATCTGAAAAAACGCGTGAAAAAAAAAAAAAAAAAAAAAAAAAAAGCAAACAAAACGCAGACGCAGACGTATCAGCCCAATCCAAACACACACTTAAAGCAGATAATATTGGACCTTCTATAGCACTAGCGGTGGCTGTAATCATAATCTCCCCACTAACCTTAGCTATAAATAGCAGAAGTTTGGGAAGAGGTAGGGGTTCAGAAAAAAAAAGAGAAAACAGTCGAGGAAGAGAGAATGAATATTGCTTTGAGTCTCTCTGTCGGGAACGACCCAGAGTAGGAAATCTTGAGGCCCACTCTACAAATAAATTGTGAGCCCAAGTGAGATCAAGCCCAACAGTCTCACCTCTGATTCATACACATACCATACCTTATGTATAATATATGTTACAAGAATTCATGGTTGTTCCTTTCGAATTAATTTTTAGGCCTTCTAACTCTAAACATTATGTCATCTTACTCTGCGGAGTCAATGCTTTATTTAATTTACCTACATTATGATAATAAGATATACTTTTTTACTATATCGACTAATTCTATATATAATCATATGGTTATGATTTATTGAAATAATAGTGAGAAAAATACCCTAATTCAAAATAATAGTGAGAAACAATCACATCTAGCCTAATTCTTGATTTGATATAATAGTTATATATATATATATATATATATATATATATATATTTATAGTTTTGATGAGATTTGTTTTATTCTTTGTTTTGGTTTATATGTGTTAAGTTTAGGATGCTTTGGGATGTCATATAAACTTCAATTTGATTTTTTTTATTTTTAATTTTGGTATATGAATCATTGAATATTGATATAGGGAAAAATATGTGTGACAATGAATAAGGAAGAACAAGGCAAATATGATGTAGTAAGAGTTAAGGCATTGCAATTTGCAAAGCCTGTTTGTGAACTTCTTCTTTTTTTTCATTTTTTTTTACAAAAAAAATAAATAAATAAATAATTGCTATAGATCTTGGAGTGGCCAATGGAACAGGTATAATCTGAAAACATGGAATGATCTACAATAATTGACACATTCTATTTACCAAAATGAAGCTCCAACCAAGTAATACAAATCTTTAAAGTAGTGAGAACTATAAGTGGAAGAAAATTTCAGCATTACGAAATAAAATGTATCAAATGGAGACAAACTACTCATAGGAATTAGGAATCTTAAAAGGCACAAATTAATGTTGTGTGACATCGTGGCAATTCATTTGTGAAAGTATGACATAAGAGCCATAGCTACTTTCTATGTTGCATTGTAAAGTTATCATTGTTAGTTTTTAGTTTGAACAATTTGTTCTTAAAATTTGTTTTTACTACATTTTAACTCAGTTTTATTTTCAAATAAGATTTGTCTTAATTTGTGTTTTCTTATTATTTTGCAAAATGGGAAAGCTTGGAATAATTGGATTGTGCTCTTTATGAGCCATTAATTTGTGATTTCTTTGTAAGTAGGCTATGTTTTGTGTAAGCCTTTGTTTTTTTCTTGGGAATTGTTAATTTTAGGTTTTTTTTCCTCATAGTTTTCTCACCAAACAACCTAAACACAATTCAATGTCCATTCTGCTATCTTTGATGTGAGGGTCTCAAATTTCATCACAATAACTTTAAGGTATAGAGTCAACAACCTTTAAATAATTAGCACAGAACCATAAAATATTGGAATAATGTCAAAGCTCCCAAAAGCTAATATATGCCAGCTTCGGTTAAATAAAGAATAAAATTCGACTGTATTAGCTTTCCATCCTACTGAATTGAGTATATTTATGTACAGAATGTGACACCAACAAATAACGTGATTTAGAGGAATTAATTTTGAAGAAGAATGTAACGTCCCAGTCAACCAAAAAAAAAAGTAGAGGGCAGATTTTTAATGGACCACACGTGCCTCCCAACTACCCCACCCATTCCCACCACACATTTCACTCCACCTTATCTGCCCTCTTTGGCCGGCTCATTTACTTCACTCCTTTTCTATTTTTTTCATTTTCTCTCATACACTTCTCTCTACTCTTTTATCCTCTCTCACCGGTACTTCCACACCACCACCACCACCACCACCATTTCCACCATCATTTTCCAACAAGATCATCGGAAAATTCTTAAGAACCTATAAACACCTTCACATCCTTTTTTTTGAGGTAAAAATTTCTAATCTTTTTGGTGGGTTTTACATTTTTGCTTGAGGTTATTTTTATCTAAGCTTTAATAATGATATCCATGTGATTTATGAGCATTGAAAGTGATATTTATGTGTTTGTATGTATGGGTTTTGTATTGGTGGAATTATTTGATGAGTGGATATATGGTTTGTGCTAATGATGACTACTTAAGGTTTATGTATGGTGGGAAATTTAGGGGTTTTAAGTTATAAAATGTGATGGTTGGTAAATTTAATTTTTTCATTGCCATTAGGTTTATTTGGAGTTAGTTGAAGTTCTAAATTTCTTGTCCTGGAGGATATTTTGATTTTGCTTTCATGGGTCTCTTAATGATGTAGTGTAAATTTTATGGAAGCTAGTCATCATGTTGGAGATGATATTAAATGGGTTAACTTTATAAATTGGAGTTTATGCCTTGTGAATCAATTTGTTGAGAAACTTTGGAAGTGGAATATATTATTATTGATGAGGTTAAATACTAGGCTTGCCTAATTAAGTGCTCATTTGGCAATTCCTAAATTGTAACTAGATACAATTTCAAGCTCTATGCTTATTGTGATAGGTTTACTTGATATTGTTTAAGTTCTAGCTAATCTCCTTGGAGCTTAGAGAATTAGACTTTTGCGGTTGCGAGGTAAGTAGTTTTTTAATGGGATTTTTGAAAAATAACCATGTTACATAAATGTTATTTTTTAGTTAGACACGCTTTTGGAAACTACCTATGAAAACTATATTTTCTTAAAAACTATTGTGTTATAACCTTAATATATATATATATATATATATATATTATTATATTATTATATTATTATATATGAAAATGCATCATATTTGGTATTGCATTTGGGGAAATGCATGACTTGTTGACGTGGAAAAATGAGCATCTTTTATTTAATCTTTGATATGGAAATCTTGAATTTTATGGTATATTAGAAAATTTAAAGATGCTCATCTTGTCTTGTTATGTGAGAAATTGATAGAAATCTTTTGACAAGAATGAAGTTGAAAACCTTACAAACTTTGTGGAAGTTAGACTATTTAAGGCTTTTCTAAAATTACCTAGATATAAACTATGTATTTGAAAGTAATGTAACCTGTGAGCTTTATGTGGTTTTAACACCATGCCATGTGTGATTTTCCGGTGATCACCCGATTTGGTTTTAGTTTTTGTGACAACGGAATCAGATCCAAGTCAGTGCCCTTTCACTATGGATGACGCATTCTTCCTTACTGCCCATGGGGGGAAGAGGTTCCTTGATTGTGTGTGGGTGAGGCTATTGTCCATGGGGCCAAAAGATCACATGAAAAAGAGGTCCTATTTGACGCGCTTTCCCTGCTGCCCATGGGGAGAGAGAAAAACTTTGAGGGTATGAGTGAGGCTGCTGTCCATGGGGCCAAGAGTTTGCATACCAGAGAGGACAATATCATGCCAGTTGTGAATGGGTGGATCCCCTGACCGGTCTATGTGATAGTGTGGTATATTTGTGATAATTTACCTTATGTTAGATATTATGGCTTTGGAAATTATATTGTTGGTGATTTTTTTACTTTAATTTTAGGAATTTCCCTTTACATGATATCTTTGTTTGTTAGTGGGAGTGAAATTGTGGTTTTTAGGTCCAATTTGGCACTTTGATTTACTAATCTTTTTTAATTGTGTTCTTTTACTTCAAAACTTTTTATTTTTGAATAAGGTTCTAAATATATTATAGATTTTTGGGTGTCAATGTCGGTTAGTTACTATTGTGTTATATTAGATGTTACCCATAAGATAATTGTAGACAAGCTATGAGTTTTCCATGTTTGAAAGAATGAATCTTCATCAAAATTTAGAGGCTTAAAAAGTAAAATTTTATTTTAAATTTTGGGGTTTAATAGGATTTAGTTTTTGGTATTTTGATCGGTTGGTTTTGATTTAGGTGATTGGGATAGATTTTGTTTTAATTAAGGTTTTTGATTTAGAACTATTCTTCTTCATTTACCGTAATTTCAAAAGGTTGTTTATTCATTTGAATGAAATTGTTGCCTCTTTTTGGTTGTTTAATTGTTCTGATAATGATTGAGTTTGTCTGTTTGTTTGGAGTTTTTAGGCTCACAAAGCAATTTATTTAGGCTATTATCGGATCCGTCGACCTCAACCTCAGACTCATGGTTTTAGTATTTCACAAAGACGATGCTCGGTGAAGGCATTACACGATAAGTCAAAATGTAACAATTTGATGGCCCCTAGTGAGTGCAAAAATTTTGAGTTTGAGTTTTAAAATGTTTGAATTTTTTTCACGAAGTCATTATCATTTTCAATCATTTGTTATTATTTTAATGATTTAATTTAAAAGAGATTTCATTAAACAACTTCATTTTAAGAAGTTGGGTATTTTTGGTGTTTTAGAAGGTGTAGAAGTGATGGAGAAAGTAGAGTAGCCTTAAGTGCACATTGTTATGGTGGATATCAGACTATCATCCTTATTAGTTTATGTAGTTCGAAGATATGGTTCCATATGCTCCGAAGAGTGAAGGAGGTTGTGTCGATGACTCAATATGAGAATGATTTCTTAGCCTAAGGTTTGTGTCGATGACGCGATATGAGAATAATCTATGCCTGACATATTGTTCTTTGTAACTTTTACTACTTTTGCTATAAATGAATAGACAGATGCCTAGGATTGTATTTTAAAGTTTTATTATTTAAGATCCAAAAAAAGGTGTCGATATTTTTCTCAAGGAATTTTTCTAGATGTTGCATTTGTATTTTTTAAAAGGTTTTGATATCTGGGATTTGTACACAAATGTTTACTTGCTTTGTAGGGTTTAGTGTTGTTGGCACACAAGAAGCTTATTGGGGAGAAGCTTGCAGAAGAGGAGGCTGAACAAAATGTCAAGTAGGTTGCCAAAAAGGAAAAATACATGATAAAAAGTCGGTTATACTCAACTACATTGTTCAAGAGCTATTGCTTCATTAAGGGTCTATATGGCTGGAGGAATGGAAAAGTGGGAGAATAGAAAATGAGGAAGAGAATAGAAAAGTGGGAGGATAAAAAAGATTTAGTTTTCTCTCATTTGTAATTAGTTGGGGGATGGAAAAGTGAAAAGATGAAAAACTTATATATTTGGTTAAGAAGAAAAATGAGATGATAGAAAATGAAGTTAGTATAAATTTACAATTATGTCCCCATTAAATAAAACAAAAAAGTAACATATTTTCTTTATTAAAAAAATTATGTATGGACACTTCAATTTTTTTTTTTTTTTTTTAAATAGCACAAGCCAAAGGAGATGAGCTCACAAAAAAAATAAAACACTACTGAGAAGTACAAGAAAAGCCAAAAAAAGAAAGAAAAAAAAAGAGAAGTACAAAAAAAGAATGAAGGAAAAAGAAGAAGGAAAAAAAAAAACAAATGGCACGCCAAGAAGAAAAAAAAAAAGATAAGAACAACGCCTACGTGTACTGTGCACATGGGCATTTTGGTCAACTCACATTAAGCTTCCCCCCCCCCCCCCCCTCTTTTATTTTCTCCTCATTTTGGAGAGAACTTTTTGATGGGCCTTGGGAGAAAACACTTGAGCCCCACCATTTCTTTTCCCTCTCCCTCTCCCAACCAAACACCCTTCAAAATGTTTTCCCTCCTCATTTTCTCTCATTTTCTTTCCATCCTCCCTATAATCCACTCTACCAAAAACACTCTAAGGCTGCATCAATTAAGCGCTTCTACATTTAGAGATGCAATACTAATTGATGTACATGTACTGTAATGGCTATTTGAGCACTAGCAGCAGGTGTGCCAAATGCGAAATATTTGACATTTGGCACACCAAACACCAAAAAAACTCACACATGAGGTATTCTAAATGCCAAATAATTTGGCATGGGTGAACATTACTATTCCAAATTTGGAACAATACAATCACAAATGCTATAATAAAAAATTCTTTTTTATATTTTTCTCTCTCCTCTCTCTTCCTTTCTTTCTTTTCTCTCTTTCTTCTTTCTTTTTTCTTCTCCAGACCGGTCTCTCTCTTCTTTGTCACTCTCTCTTTTTTCTTTCTTCTTTCTTTCTCTCCTCTCACACATTTATATATGACATGGAGAGTAGAGAGAAGAGAGGTGGTGGATGGGTTTTCAGAGAGTAGAGAGAAGAGAGATGGTGGCTGGGTTTTGGTTTTAGAGTACAAAGTAGAGAGAGAGAGGGGCTTTTTAGAGAAATTAATAAATGAATTTTTTATTAGTTTATATTATTTTAATGTGAGGTATCGTTAAAATAGAACATATGATATAGAGTATATTGTAAAAATGATATGATAAAATAAATAAAGTAAGTTTTGTGTGTTAAAAATGACATTTGAGATAGTACAACTGATACTAGTGCTCTTAGCAAATATTAAGATAGTTAGCATTGTACTAGGACTACTGTATTTTCTTTGATATTCAATGAATTATATTGAGACAAATAAATTTAATTTTATGCAACACTTAAACAAATGAAATCATTTTGAGTTCAAGCCTAAGATAGAATTGGCATTGTATGAAAATTGAGAAATGTCTTGATTTGGTTGGATGAAAGTTTATTATGATTTAGCTTTGAGAAATTTTTTTGTATTGCTGATTTTTTTCCCCATTTAAATACTAATATTGCTACAATAATTTGATGATTTGGTAATTTAGTAGATTGGAGTCTCATATATTCCATTTTTTTATATAAAAGAAGTGAGATCTCAAATTTCACATGCTTTTTTTTTTTTTTACCTCTTTTAGATAATAATATTATTACTTTGCTTTTTTTTACTGTTTGGTTGATGGGAAATTGTGAGAAAAGAAAAGGAGATGAATTACATTTGAAATTAAAGCCCAACTCATGATTTGAAATTGCATAAGGACAGGAATAAAACCAATCTAATGAAATTACAAAAGAAAATGCAATCGATTCCCTAGTCCCAACAGCCGCGTCGAAATAGTGGCCTATTTACAGTCAAAGTCATCATGGAGAAACAAAAGAGAGAATTATGAAGGACAAGAGGGAAGACTGAAGAGTTCGGATACTAATTGGAAAAGTAGCATTTGACTTTTTTTTGGTAAAGTAACATTTGACTTGATATCATCTTTTGCTCACGTTTAAATATTCAATTGAGAAATGAGATGCGGATGATGTTTCGTCTTCACTCTCGCAGAACAGAGAGAGCCCATGAACTAGATATATAACCATACGCCAAAACAAAGATAAACCTATTTCTCTGTTTTGTTTAAAATATCCACAGAGACAAAAGTCTACGGAAAATTTGAAACAAATCTGAAATAGAAGTATTCACCTATTTCACCATAAATTTCGTTCCATTGTCAAAAGGTTCCGTTTACCCCGTCTCCTACTTCACAAGTGATCAGTGCCCACCACGTTATGATTTTTTCGAAGATGCCAAAATTCTTTTGACCTCTTTTAAATGGGTTTCCACCTATTTTTCTCAACACTCCCCTATTTTTTCAACACTCCTGTAAACTTTATAAAAGATTGTCTCATTGTAGTAGACCATAAAAGCAAACCTTTTTGTTTAATTATGAGACAGACGCGTATCGCTAATTTTTTTTTTTTCGTTTTTTTTATCCTCTGAAATTTATTATACAAGAGAATTGCCCCTAAGTGTAAGTGTGGTGGGAGTTCAAATCTTTTGTCCTACTTTTCCTACTCCACTCTATACTTTGCTAATAAAAACTTGTCACGTGTTCACCTAATTAATTAAATACTACAATTAATTAATAACGGTAATATTAATAAGTCAATAATAATAGTATTTAATTAATTAGGTGAACACGTGACAAATTTTTATTGGTGGAGTATAGAGTAGAGTAGAAAAAATGGGACAGAAGCTTTGAACTCGGATGGTGAGGTCTTTTTCGTTCATAAAAAATAAAAATTAAAATAAAATAAAAAAATATACACGAGAATTAGAGAGCCAACACTGCAACACGTACTTCAAGGAGCAGTTGACGTTCAAACCAGCCGCAAAGATTTCCTTGACCAATTTCTTGAGCGTTTATTGGAGGTTTTGAAGGAGTCAAATCTTTATGTTGTGGGTCAATGGGGGAAGATGAGTAGGAAACTCCCCAGTAGGCACAGACCCTTCACATGGCTACCCGTTACCCCACCTTGCTCTAAATTCAGTCTGGTTTTTTACAAGTCTTCCGTATCCAACTTCCAAGTTCCAAGTCAACTGGCGTGTTAATCAGAGAAACTACAAGTTATATAGTGAAGAAACGAGAAAATAAGTCATTCAAATACGTTGTTTTAGTTTAGAATAATAGATTCTTGTTTTTTTCCCTGTGAATCGGGAATTTCGGAATGGCTTCTGTCTCTCTGTTTGTTTTTTTTGTTCTCTCGCACCTCGTGCTGCTTCACTCAGCTGAAGAAGAAGGAAAGCGAGAAAACCCATATTGTGGGCACTTTCGATGTGGAAAATTAGGTAACATTAGCTTCCCATTCACCGAAATCCCACACCCATTCCCATTTTGCGGTTTAATGCACGTAAAGTGTGACGAACCACATCCGATGATCCACTTGCCACTGGGCGACTGGTGGAGTAAAAGACGATATGAAGTTATAAACATCTCTTATACTAACGCCACACCACACATCCGTGTCAAGGACCACTGGCTTTGGAAATGCTTGAATACCAATAAATGCAATTGCCTAGAAAATTTTGCTTTACCCAACTCTTCATTGATCTCTTTTAAACTCACCACACCCAATCGGACCCTACTCAAATGCGATCGCACTCTTCATATTACTTCCCCAAAAAACTTTACAAAAATGACCTGCAGAGACTATAATATCTACTTTAGTCCTTCAAACGAGGCTTCTCAGAGTTTTCCTTCTGGATGTTCAAGTATTCAGCTGCCAGTAAACGAGTCTTCACATAAAGATGAACTGAATTTAACTGCTGAGTTCGACCTTGAATTGCATGCATCTGGTAATTGTAGCCGTTGTCATGGTGAAGAAGAAAAAGGTATAGACATTGGAATAACGCAAAAATGTTTTGATGCACACACACATGTACACTCATGAATATGGATATAAACTCCTTTATTTTATTTTTTTTATGCTGAAGTTGATCCTAATACATGTGTTGATACTATTTCTGTTCCATGCCATAATCCACTCTGCAGCAATAGCTTTAGTTGATTTGGAGTAGTTTCAAATTTAGGTTATGAGAGAGATAGAAATAACTTAGTTTCAGTGAAACCTATGATCGGGTATGTCTGAGCTGGTTTTGAAAGTGCTTTGCTTAACACTGTTAAGATCTCAAAGGATGCCAATTTAATTAGCTGTGTCACTTCTTTCTTCATTGTTGAAACTAACATTTTTGTATTTATCTGCTGTTGCAGAGAATAAAAACAACAACAAAGACAAATGGGAGATACCATTAGGTAAGATGCATCTTCAATCATATTTCTTGTTGAAATTGATATAGACACTTGCCTGCACTAACAAGACTTTTGTATTTATCTGCTGTTGCAGAGAATAAAAACAACAACAAAGACAAATGGGTGATACCATTAGGTAAGATGCATCTTCAATCATATTTCTTGTTAAAATTGATATAGACACGTGCCTGCTCTAATTGTATCATTTCATGCAAAAATAATTTCTCCTATTTCTGCTATAAATTTTGTTACTATAATCCTATAGGATGACCTTGTGCCTTAAATACAATGATGGCTAATAAGGATTACGTCACATGACTCCCAAAAGATGTCAATATTGAAATTTCTTCCCATAAGTTCCTTTGTGACCTTCATTAGAAAAAATTTATATCTCATGAATTACTCCATTGTTGCCTTTCAGTCAGAATTTAACTCCTTCCTTTTCTCTGCTTTAGCTGTTGGATGCGCAGTCTTCTTCATGATTACCTTGTTCATTATTATCTGGCACTTATACAAGAAAAAATATCCCTCTTCAAAATTGCTAGCAAGGAATACATATTCTGATCCATACTCAAGATCAGAAGTGGAGGGGTGGAGTGTCTACTTTAGTGTCCCTGTTTTCACCTACAATGAACTTGAAGAAGCCACCAATAATTTTCATGTTGAAAAAGAACTTGGGAATGGAGGATTCGGAACTGTTTATCATGGTAAGGTGATCAACTCATTGAATCAATTTCTAGATCACTTAAACTACAGTATAAGCTTTCTTAACAAAAGGTTCAAGAAAAAGAGCAAGACTTAGGTATAGTATTTAGGTACTATTCCTTAGGTTCCCCTCTTAGGATTCTGCCATATCGATTTTTTCACATGGAATGGAAGTGTATTTTTTAATTAAATAGCCTCATGGCTGATTTTTAAAAGGGGAGCCTAAGAAACAGTACTTAAAGTACTGTACCTAACCTTTTCTCAAAGAAAAATATGTGAAAATAAAAAAGAAAGACTTTGACATGCTATTTTTCTCAACTAGGCAAACTCCATGATGGGAGGGAAGTTGCAGTCAAGCGCTTATATGGGCACAACCATAGACGAGTAGAGCAGTTCATCAATGAAGTTGAAATCCTAACACGATTGCACCACAAGAATCTTGTCTCCCTTTATGGCTGCACTTCACGCAGCTGCCATGAACTTCTTCTTGTGTATGAATACATTCCCAACGGCACCGTTGCTGATCATATTCATGGCCATCAAGCTACACCAGGCTCACTCACATGGCCAACTCGTATGAGCATTGCTATAGAAACTGCTAGTGCATTGGCTTACCTCCATGCTTCTGACATCATACATCGCGACGTAAAGACTAACAACATCCTTCTTGATGACAACTTCTGCGTCAAAGTTGCTGATTTTGGGCTTTCCCGGCTGTTCCCTAACGATCTCAGCCATGTCTCAACAGCTCCTCAAGGGACACCGGGCTACGTTGACCCCGAATATGACCAATGCTACCAGCTTACTTGTAAGAGTGATGTCTACAGCTTCGGGGTTGTCCTCATGGAGCTCATATCATCACTGCCAGCCGTTGATATATTTAGGCAAAAGCATGAAATCAATTTGGCTGATTTAGCTGTAAACAAGATTGAGAAGTGTGCATTCCATGAGTTGATCGACCCACATCTTGGATTTGAGTCAGATGAGGGAGTTAGAACAATGACCATTTTGGTGGCAAAGTTAGCTTTTCAATGTCTACAACAGGACAAGGAAACGAGGCCTTCCATGGATGAGGTATTGGAGGCTTTGAAGAAGATTCAAAGTGGTAAGGATGCGCATGAGGATCAAGAGATGGCATATGATGATGCTGGGGTCCTTAATGTGCAGCAACCAGCTTCACCCGATCGTGATGAGGTTCGAGTGTTAAGGAAAAAGCGGCTGCCAGTTTCACTCGAGGATGTAACCGATTTTTGGACTAGTAGGCCTACTACACCTAATGTCAGTGGTTGAAATTTCATTTTCTTTTCATCCACTTGCTTGGTTGTTCTTACTCATAGAGGCATATTATTGGTATGTAGATGTGAGGGATGCACATTGACCAAAATACCTAAAATTTTTGGTTCTTTGTGTGATTCTGTGTTCTATTTTTCCAATAAAAATCCTACTTTGAGTGTCATTAATCAAAACACCTTTCTTTTTTCTTTTTTCTTTTTTCTTTTTCAGGGGATGTACATTTGCCGAAGTAACTCTTTTATTTTTTTAATTTATAGGTACAATAAAAATTCAATCTATGACGTCCATTAATAATTATTGTTCTTTATCATTAAGTCAAGACACTACGTAGTTTTTGGTATAAATGGAATTTGAACCACAAATCTCCTATTCGACTACAAGAGACTTTATTAATGTGTTTATATATCTATATCTATGTATAATATAAAAGCGAGAATGACCACATGTTGCTTTTGTATCATGTTCATTGCACTAAAGCACTAGACAAAAGTTTCTTCCAAAATAAAGACTTACTCTTGAATCATCAAGTAACAAAACAAATGAAGAACTTCTCATATTATCAATGGGCAGTGAAAATAGTTAAATACCACGTTTTGGCAAAATTTGTGGCAAACTAGCACTATTTCAGAAATATTTAACAATCTACCACTTTTTTAGTATTCAAGTTTCACAAAATCAAGTTCTAAATAGTAATCGAGTTAAGTGAACTCGAGTTCCTAGATGAGTCGCCAGCGTAGCACTGCTGACTTGGAATTTGAGGAATTAAAAAAACAATGTGGTACTTGATATTGCGAAAATCGAGTACTTCTTTATAGTACTCGAGCTTAACAAAGTCGAGTACCTTGTTTTTCTTTTCTTTTCTTTTCTTTTCTTTTTTCTACTTTTTGTTTCGTACAAAACTTTTACTTATTTCATTGTGATCGTTGTGTCCACCATGTTAGGTGCATCATAGCACCATGGGTCCCGCCCACACTTGATAAAACACCTCATTAAAGAGGTGGTTGGACAAGCCACAAAAGTCAGCCTATTTTCTTCTTGGGTAGTGACTTAGGTGTGTTGGACACGCTAAGGAGAAAAAGAAGAAAAGAAAGGGGCTGATGCATTAAGGCTATTCGGCCTAAGGGAGAGTTGAAGGAAAAAGAAAGTGGCTAAAGCAAACTCAAGGCAAGTGAGTTGCATTTATTGTGATTTGATGTCAAGAGTGTGAAAGGAAGAAAAGAATGAAAAGATGAAGAAATAAAAGGGGAGGCCATTCGACCAGTGAGCAAGAAGTGAAGTCCTAGAGAAAGTGAGGACTAAGTGCAGTCTTGAAGAACTACGTTAGTGAGTGAGCAAGCAAAAGAGAAGAGAAAAATAGAGAGAGTAAGAAAAAATTGTGAGAGATACACAGTGAGAGAGAGCAGTGAGTGAAAAGAAAAATAGAGTTTTTTTTTACTCAAGTTGTATTTCTAAGTGTTGTAATCTCTATTTAATAGAGTGAAATTATTCGGAGTTTGTATCCCGTGGTTTTTCCCTTCACGGAGAAAGGGTTTCCACGTAAATCTTTATGTTCTTGTGTAGTTGTGCTTCCGCTGTGCCTGTTGAAATTTATTCACAGTCATATAGAATTTTTCCCAACACACCAAACTAAGGTGGGGCCGGGCCAACCACGTGGACGATGTGTTAAAAAAAAACTATATTAAATTTTACCGACACATATGTATACAACAAACAATTTTTCATGTCATGGCTTCTAACAGTGATGAACTAAAAGATCCTATCCATATGTGTCTTTGGTGATCTCTGATTACGAACATCAGATAAAATTACCAACTCTTATCATTTTTTTGTTTAGAATCATATCAAATTACCAAGTCTTATCAATTTTTTGTGCAACACTTTTACAACAGTATACTCAATGAGACCTCTGCCATCCGATCCTTTGTTTAGGTGTTATCCAGGGTATGGGTCATTTTGCATCTTACTAACTTCCTAACATCTCATAAGCTCGAGTACTATAAAGAAGTACTCAATTTCCGTAATATCGAGTACCATATTACTTTTTTATTTACACAAATTTCAAGTCAGCAGTGTCACGCTGGCGACTCACCTAGGAACTCGAGTTCACTGAACTCGAGTACTATTTAGAACTCAATTTTGAGAAACTCGAGTACTAAAGATTACTAAATATTTCCGAAACAGTGCTAATTTGCCACAAATTTTGCCAAAACGTGGTATTTGGCTATTTTCTCCATAAAAGGGCCATGACTTTCTATAATTACCTTCAATTTTCCAAAATAGTGCCACTTTCCACAAACGACAATCTTTTTTCCTCTTGAATCAAAGGGAGTCTCCCATTTGTCCCAATGTTAGACAAATACAATTTATTTTCAACTTTTGGCACCAAACATATTTGAAACTATCTTGCTACAACTCATGATGTGGCAATTAAACAAACCATTTATAAGTAGTTTTACTCACACTACTTTTTTAATAAGTCATATGACCTATTTAAATAATATACATAAATAGCTATGAAGCACGGGTGCGTTTCGGGACTCAGGTGCGGGTGCGGGTGCGGGTGCAGGTGCAGGACTCGGCAATTTTTGAAAAAGGTGGGTACGGGTGCGGCGGGACTCGGCGATTAAAAAATTATTAAAAATATTTTTATTTATATTTTTAATATATTGCTAAGCATACTTTTTCACATTATACAAACATATACCAAATTTAAGAGCAATAGTAGATAATAACTAAAACATGATGTTCATAAATTAAATACAACCCACAAGATTGAAACTAAAACATTCCATGATGTTCGGAAATTAGAATACAACTCACAAGTTTGAAACTAAAACAAAATAAAAGATAATCAACAAGACAATCAAACACCAACATCATCATCATCAAGATCAATAGCTTCACTTCGAACTTCACTTTCACTAGTAGTAACACTAGTGCTAGCATTCCCAATAACCATGGCCTCCAACTCTGGCTCATCAAGTGTAAGGGCTGCATTCTCAAGAATTCTAGCTCCTCCATGTATGATTCCAAGAGTCTCCTGCAATATCTCACATCTTTGTTGCTGTATTTACGTACTCCTCATTGCGCCTTGACAAGAATAGAAGATTAGAATGCACATATACCAAATCTTCAGCGCATGCAGGAGCCATTTTGTTTCTTTTTAAGGAATGAATGAATTTGTATGTGCTCCAATTCCTCTCAGCACATGAGGGTGAACAAGGTTGTCCAAGAAATTTAAAGGCAAGGGATTGAAGAGTTGGAAATGCGAAGCCATGGTATTGCCACCAAACCAAAGGGAGTAAGGCCCACCTATCTGTCAAGGCATCTGGTGAAGGAAACCTCCCTCCTGAAAATGCAACAAACTCAAACTTCACCACCTTTAATTCATTCTTATCTTCAAAGTATCGATCCAAACACTTGCTTCTTTCCATAGAAATTTCATGATCCCAATGTGGAGAGATGCGTTTTGGATTCTCTGAAAGGCATTCAATGGAGTAATACCTAGTTAAAGATTAAAAAACAAATATAGATGAAACGTGTGTTTTACTAGAAGGGGGAACTAAGGAAAATAGAAAATAAATGTACTTACTTAGGATTTAAGGAATGAGCCAAGCAATGTAGTGGTGTACAATTTTTAGTCCATCGATCAATGAGTATATCATACACCACACTCCAAAATGAGCTATACTCATCATCTTCCAAGCCTTCGTGCCGATATATTGCTGCCTTCACCTTCTCTATCATTGAATCCCACATCTCATACACAAGATGAAAACAAGGCTTATCTGTGTCGGTTACTCGTAGCATATCATAAATAGGTGCTGTGAATTCAAGGATATAATCAACTTTATCCCACCAAAGATCACTTAGAATCATATCTTTCACCTTTTGAGCTTTTCCAACATCATCCTCCCTATAAGAAGTCCATTGCTCACTAATAGCCATGGCTTGAAGGCATCTTTTTATCAACTTCAACCTTTTCAGCATTACAACAATCGAAGCAAATCTAGTATCAGCAACTTGGAGCAGTTTTAATGGACAAAATTCATTAAACATTACCAACCTCATTGAATGGTTCATAATAAAAACACGTATGAAGGATGCATCATCAGCAATACGTGTAATCAAACTACATTCCTCATATGTAACTTCATTCTTTTCAGTGTTTTTTGCTGCACAAATATTCTTCAAAGCTAGATTGAGAGTGTGGACAACACAGGGTGTCCAAATTATTTTAGGATACTCACCTTCAATAAGAGTTTAAGCAAACTTCATCACATTAGCATTATCAGTGATGACTTGGACAACTTTTTCATGTCCAATCTCTTTTATAGCATCCTTCAACACCCCAGCAATATAATGTTTGTCTTTGAACTCACCTGACCCATCAATTGCATTTATAAACACTGGACCCCCATCTGATACAGCCATAGTATTAATAAGAGGCCTCCTTTGTGGATTTGACCATCCATCAGAAACTATGCTTACACCATTTTCAAGCCAAAAGTCCTTAATTGGTTTCAAAAGTCTTTCAACATGAGCTCTTTCTTTTGGCAAAAGTGTTGTTCTCAAGGCATTGTATCCAGAAGGAACATAACCTGGGATGCTATGGGTAGCAGCATATGCATAGAAATTACGATAATATGGGTTCCTTGCAAAGTTAAATGGAAGCCCACCGGTGTAAAACATCCTAGCAATTCTACTATCCAATTCATGTCTAGCATTATTCTGGAATGCTTTCTCAATAGGAGAAATCACAGTCACCTTCCTCCTCTTACCATCAACTGGATTTGTATTATCACTCTCTTCCTGTCTCCGAAATGGGGAAATAGGTATAGGCTCACGGCTTGGGAGAGGTGGGGGTAAGGGAATTCAACTTCTCTGTTCTCTCTCTAACTTATCATTCTCAACTTGATCATGCATTTGCTGCATTTCCAACCTATGGCTCGATGTCACATTAGGGCATGTTTTAATACCTTTATTAAGAATTTTTAATAAATGAGCCTAAACCCTAGAATAGGATCCCAAATAAACTACACCACAATAGTTGCACTTAAAGTATGTGTTTCCACCTTTTTTAACTGTAGCACCAGGTGGTTTTTCTACTTTAGTCACATACTACCAAAGAGGACATTCAGCATTTGGCACTTCTTGAGATGAAGTTTTTGTGCTAGTAACTCCATCCATTGCAAATTCAATAGATTCAATTTAACCTACAAATAATAACTATTAAGTATTAACTAAATAAATTAATAATAAATCAAACTCAAGTTCACAGATTCACAAAATAGATTCACAAAACAGATTCACAAATCACAATGAGTAATAAGCAATAACTATTAACTAAATAAAACTAAGATTGAAAACTAAGAGCCTGTTTGGCCAACAAAATTTGATCACTCAATTTCCGTCACTCAATTTCCATCACTCATCACTCATTACTCATCACTCATAACTCATCACTCATCACTTATCACTCAATTTTTCACATCCGTTTGCCTTCATCACTCAGTTTCCATCACTCACTATTTTTCACACTATTTGGGGGCCCACGCCTGTCACGGTGCAGTTTTTTTTTTTTTTTTTTTTTTCAGTACCCAGAAACCCGAAACCCAGTGAAGAAAAAAAAAAAAAAAAAAAGAAACTCAGTGAAGAAGACCGAACCCAGTGAAGAAGAAAGGAAAAAAAAAAAAAAAAAAAAAAAAAAAAACCAGCCCAGTGAAGACCAAACCCAGTGAAGAAGAAAGGAGAGAAAAAAAAAAAAAAAAAAAAAAAAGAAACCAACCCAGTGAAGAAGAAAGGAAAAAAAAAAAAAAAAAAAGCAACCCAGTGAAGAAGAAAGGAAAAGAAAAAAAAAAAAAAAAAAAAGTCAGTTGGTCAAAAGTTGCTGTTGAGTGGGTCCCTCATGTGTGTTTAATTACAAAAATGCCATTGAGTTATGAGTTATGGAAACTGAAAACAGCCAAAAGATGTTTTCAGTTTCCATAACTCATAACTGAAAAATCAGAGAATTGAGTGATAGAAACAAAAAATTGGAAACTGAGTTATGGCTTGACAAACAAACTTTTTTTTAAGAATTGAGATGGGTTCCACCATTTTTGAGAATTGAGTTATGGAAACTGAGAATTGAGTGATGAGAATTGCCAATCCAAACAGCCCCTAAGATTCACAAATCACAGATTCACAAATCACAAATCACAAATCAAAGATCAAACTAAGATTGAAAGCTTTATATTAATACCTGAGTTAAGAATGCGTGAGAGAGAGCTGAAGAAAGAATGAACTGAAGTGAGTCAAGTGACTGAGTGCCGAGTGGCTGAGTGTCTCACAGTGAGCAGAGACAGAGGCATAGAGCACACAGAGAGTGAGAGACGAGTGACGGAAGTGAGAGAGAGGCAGAGAGCTGAAGTTTGGTGTTTGTGTGAAGTGAGCTGAAGTAGGGTTTAATATTAAGTTCAAACGGTGCGTTTCCCACCTTTTTTTTTTTTTTTTTTTGAATTTCGGTCTGAATCGGCCGTTTCGGCGGTTTCAACCGATACGACCCAATTCAACACAAATCGGCTCAAGTCGGAGCCGCCTCGGCGCGAGTCGGCTAAAAAAAAAAAAAACCTCGTGGCATGACACGGCCCGACAGGCGGGCAGCGGCGTCCCTCGCACGTCACCACGTTGGACGCGGGTGCAGCTCCTCTGGTGCCGCATCCGTGCTTCACAGATAAATAATCTTATAAATCAATACATACAAAGTTAGAATAGATTATTCCAAACATATTTGAATTGAAACTTTATTTAGAATATAATTATTTGGTGCACGCTCAACTACTGCACAAATCAATGGTGAGAGTAGTGTCGTTGAGATTTTTTTTTTTTTTTGAATGGGGTGTGACTGTGGCAAAGAAATATAACTAAAAATATACTTAGATAGTTTTATCAATCACCAAGAAACGAGAGGAATTTTCCTCCAAAAACTGTTTGCAAGTAAAACCGGTAACACGTGACATTGTAATACTGAATTATTGTGAGTGGGACTAGACCATAGTTTTAAAACTATCTGGACGTTGCTAAAACGATACCAATTTAAATAGCCGTTTAAACCCTAAAACCTTTCATAAACCCAGAAGAGAGAGAATGAGGCAGAAAAACCAATCTTAAACCCAAACCATAACACACACAAAAAATACCAATCGAAGAAGAAAATGGTGATACTCATAGCTCGAACTCTCTCTACTTTCCAAAAGCTCAAACACTCCCTCTATTCTCTCTCACAACGCTTTACCTTTGGCCAACATCAACAATAACTCCCAACCCCAAAACCCCACCATCTCCGTTTCTCTTCAACTTCAAATATTTCTCTTCCTCAATCCCATCTATACCCTTTACCTGCGATGGAAATTACGAGGAACCCACTTCCCTAGTCTGCCCTGGTTGTGGGGTTCACATGCAAAACTCAAACCCTAAGCACCCTGGCTTTTTCCTCAAGCCCTCGGAGAAGAATCCCGATTATCACTAACATACTCATCTCGTTCACATTGCTCAGGAATCGGAATTTCCGGGTTCCCTCAAAAGGGGTCTCGTAATTCAGCCCAAAAATGGCGATGAGTCGGGTTTTTATTCTGGCCGGAGGCTGGAGAGGCCGGTTGTTTGTGCGCGGTGCCATTCGTTGAGGCATTACGGGAAGGTGAAGGATCCGACGGTGGAGAATTTGCTGCCGGATTAGATTTTGATCACACGATTGGGAGGCGGCTGGCTTCGACGGGAGGGACGCGCTACAGATTTCGATGGCTCGTTTCCGAGGAAGATGGCGAGGCTGGTTTCGGAGACGATAGAGGAGAATTGGGGGGCGTGGAAGCAAGGGAAGTCGGGGAATTGCCGAGGATGGTGATGGTGGTGACTAAGATTGATTTGTTGCCAACTGAGTTGTCACCGACGAGGTTGGAGCACTGGGTGAGGCAGAGAGCTAGGGAGGGTGGCGCGGCGAGTAAGATGACGAGTGTGCATATAGTGAGTGTAGTGAGGGATTGGGGGCTCAAGAATTTGGTGGGATTGGCCGGCCGAGAGGGAATGTGTGGGCAATAGGGGCATAGAAAGCTGGTAATAGTAAGCTGGTAAATTCGATTGGGAAGCATGTAGGAGAAGGAGGAAGGGATTTTGCCGGGGCAGGGGAAGCTGTTTGACACACCGGGGCTTTTGCATCCTCATATCAGATCACCACGAGGTTGACGAGGGAAGAGCAAAAGCTTGTGCATATTAGCAAGGAGTTGAGACCACGGACTTATAGGATCAAGGTTTGTTTTTGCTTGAATGTTAGCGTTTTGATTTTGTGTATACTTTATTTGTTTATTTAAAGGTTGTCTGATTTTTTCATATTGAGAATCATGAATAGAAGTATCGAACATTATGCACTGCAATGCCTTTAGAATCGACCAGCTGTTTTGAGAGCTGTTGGTTTCTAGATGTTTAAAGGTTCTAGATTTTTTAGCAAGGAGGGGGATTTCAGTTAGGTAGCTTAGTTCAAACTTTACAAGTTTGAAGTGAAAAATGATGTTTTTACTTTTATTCAACTGAGGAGCTGAAGAGGTGACATTAGATGTGACCAAATGATGCAAGCAAGAAAGTTAAAGATGTTGCTTAATTGAGTTGAGTTATGTCTTTTTTCTTTTGTAGAATTTAAGGTTTTCAATCAGTATTAGACTGTTGTGCATTCGTTAAATAGGGGTCAAGGTCTCATTTTTACATCAATCTTTTGATATCTGTAGAGGTACAGCATAAGCTGTTACCTAGAGTTTCAGTTTGGTGTTGCATTGCCTGCTTACTGGTGACTTTGCTTTTATTCTCAGACAGCTGTAAGGAACCTTTTTTTTAAGGCTCACCATAAATCATTTGGTCAGTTAAAGTTGATTCATGCCAATTCAATGTGCAAAGATTATGAGGTGGAAAGGTTGCTGTAAAATCATATGTAGTTAGATTACCTGATCACCTCGATGTTAAGGATTTTCTTCTTCTTCTTCTTTTTTATAGGTAATATAAGTTTTATTGATAATAAGTACATCATGTTCACAATGGTGAACAAATTGTACTTGAAACAATTACAAATAAATCAAAGGGAAGATTTTCTTCTTTTTCCTTCTTAGCTCAATCAAATGTTACAATATATGGTCATGGATTTGCCTGACTAGTACTTTGACGGGGTTGGTTGTATTCTTAGCACTGAGTGTGCCTTATTGGGGTTTATTTGGTGACAGTGAACCAGAAAGATCTTCTCTGCAAGACTTGAATGTAATTCTTAAATCTTCGAGTCTGTAATTACTTGGATTAGTAGAGTTTATAAATATTTTGCCGTTTGCAATGTATATTTTTTGTGCTGGAAGGAGAGTGAATTTATATTTTGTATTTAACTTTCCTTTTTCCAGCCTTGTATCCTTCTCATTACAAATATTTACTGGAAGGCTGGTCATGATTCTTTTCATTTTATTTATTTTTCTCTATTCCTGATGATTGTCCTTTTCTGCATCTGCTTTTAGCTTGTTATTTTACCTCATTGAGGTTAAGAATTTTACTTTGATTTCTCTTGGGACAAAATTTAGCTACAAAATTAGTTATAGCCTTAGGATACAACCTTACTCAATATCTTTTTATTAGAGATGAATTTTGACAAATCCATCATTGGATTATATCTTCTTCTTATATCCTCCATACTTGCAAAAATTTTAGAAAATTAAAGATCAATAGCTATGTAATCAATAAATTATTTAAATTACAAGTTTTTCTAATTTGAAATTATGCATAAAATATAAGTTTATAGATCATATAGTAAATAATATCCAATTGACACAAAATTTGACATATGTATTAAAAACGTAAAGAACATGCAATTCAACGGTTAAATTTTCAAAATATGTAGTAATGTTTATTTTATTGAGTAATGTTGTAACCTAAGGCTACAACCAATTTTGTAGCTAAACTTTGTCCTTTCTCTTGTTATTATGTCACATGAGAGCAGCATTTGATTTGTCTTGCACCCCAGGCAGCAGCATGCCAGTCAATTCTTTACCAAAAAAAATGATTTTAGCTTTTAAGTAGAGATGCTGATGCGCAATGTTATTTGATTAGTTTTGTAATAAATGTTTTTCCATTGAGTTTGAGCTCTAATGCACCTCCTCCTTTATAAGAACAGAATGATGACTGATGAGTGAGTTTGTTGTATAGTTTACAAGTCCAAGACTATTTAATAACTACTGCAAGAATACTGTGTCAGTTTAACACTTGATGTACAATTAGTTAGGTGCCAAAACTCACTGTTTCAAAGATAGTGTTTTATTTGATGGTTCTAGCAGTTATTTGATAGTTTGTTATTCTCTGTTTTCCTTACCAATTGATATCTGTTCTAGCTCATGCTTTTATCATTTGAATTGTGACAGGCTGGTTATACAGTTCATATTGCTGTCCTTATGAGGCTGGATATAGAAGAATCATCTGTAGATTCTATCTACATCACAGTGTGGGGCCTGTGGGCATCTCCTTATCTCCCATTACACATGGGAAAAACAGGAAAACGCACAGATAATGCCAGAAGAACATTTTGGCCTTCAGTTGCAGGTATTATTCTGTGATTCCCTGCTTGCTCATGGTTTTTTTATTCTAATAATCAGTAGTCTATGTAACTAAAATTTTATGAATGGGGGAATTTTTTCTTCTTACACCTGAAGCACCTAATAATAATTTAATCATGGCTTCTTTAGGTCGATCCTTGAGATCCATGTAGTATATAGGATAGTGCCTGGTTGTGGCAATTTAGCCAAAATTGATTTTCCTCTTGGTCATTTTAGAATTCAACTGGCATACAGCAGTTTTGCACAGGCATTTGCCTTAATTTGGTACCCCCCCCCCCCCCTCTCCCCCTTCTGTGTGTGTGTTGTGAGGGGGGAGACTATTCTACAAATCTCAGTGCCCAGTTTTGGCACTTGTGGTACCCTGGCCCTATTATAGGCCTGAGTCTAAGATGATAGATGCTTATCTACTTATCAAATACTTATCTCATTTTGCTCTTATGGAAGATGCATGCTGCATTATGGTTGTGTAATGTGTATTATATAATTGTGACATCAATTGTGAATTTCCCCTTGCTTCAGCCACCAATTGGCAAGAAGCGAGTTGAAGAGCTTGGGAAATGGGTGAGAAGGGAGTTCGAGGCAGTCTTAGGTGTTTGGACCTATGAAGGAGTTGATGTTGTGCTTCGCAATTCTTTAATACCTTATAGATCACATACTTTTGAAGTTGATGGGTTTACAGTCTCAAAAATTGTCTCCAAGGCTGACCAAGCTTTAAATAAGTGACACCAAAATGAAAACAAGAGGAAACAGGGTGATCCAAAAGTATCCGTACCAGCTGAATCACCAATATTAACAGTTGGCGCGGACTCAAATTCTTGTTGAGTCAGGCAGTATCATTAGAAGAAAAACAATGTGTGAAATTAACTCAAAGATTACGTTAACAAGTATGGATGAGGAAGACATAGTGACAAGTATGAACCTAGCTTGTGAGAGGAAGCAAAAAGCTAGCAACATTGTCAAGACACAGATGGAATGATTGACACTCATTGACAAGAAGTGTGCAGGAGGATTTATATATGGCCATCTTTTATTTTCGAACAACATTGCATGGAATATCTAAGTCTTAATGAGAATATTGCTGTTCTGCTGGACTCAGAGCCAAAAGAAAACACAAGATGCTATGGGCAGGATTCTTCTTTAGACAAAAGACTTTCTCTTCTTTCTTAAAAGCATATGATCCAGCTTAAAATTATTGGTGGTGGACAAAAAGCTCTGCCCGAGTCATATTCTACCCAAAAGTCTAATACTGCCCCAGGCCATGGAAATTACTGTTAGCTTACAGTTGCTTGTGTTTTGAAGATGATTACAGAGAAGCTCTAAACAATGTGTATGGGTGTCAGAGCTATTGTAACAGAGTTTATTTGTTGTCATAATTTTACCACCTTCTTTCTTCTTGCAAGATTTGATTATGATAAGTTGATGATTCAGGTTTTATTGAATGCTGAAGCAGTGAAGTATGGATGGGGCATTCCCAGAAAAGTCACTCTTACACATTTGCATTACACATTTGAAAGCTTTACTGAATCTGAGCGCATGATAAGTTGTTAAACCCTTGTATCAAAAATTAATATTTAATCATATGAACTTAGTGGATGGTTCAATTTGATGTGGTCATTAGGCCAAGGGATCCATTTTCTGCAGTTGATCCTTTCACTAGGATGTAGCCTTGAGTCTCTTGACCTCAAATGATAAGTAATTAGTTAATTAATAAATATCATACGAAACTTAATTTGGGAAATCACTGGGGGGGAGAAGCTCATGTCACCTTTATAAATTGCTTTTGTGCAAACCCCAAAATTGTACAGAGTGTATTTTGTTTTCTTTTCTTTTGTTTTCTTTCCAGAGTACAGTACATGGTGTACTCTGGAAAAGAAAACAAATCATTGAATGACCCATAATTTGTATTTATGAAAAAGATTGACGAAGAAGCTTTAAATGAGTTTTTTAATAGAATTGGAGGAAGTAGTATCCGTGTATTGGAACCACGCAAGAAAGTATTCTTTGCACACCACAAGGTTATAGAAGTTTATACTTTTTACTGCCTTAAAGTATGAGCTGCATCACTGTTATACCCTATTATTTGTATTACTTATCCATACCTTATGTATGATATATGTTACAAGAATTCATGGGTTGTTCCTTTTAAATTAAATTTTAGGCCTTTTAACTCTAAACATAATGGATTATTTACAAAGAGTTGTGTCATCTTACACTGTGGATTCAATGCTTTAATTTCTTTACCTATATTATGATAATATGATATACCTTTTTTCTATATACGCTAATTCTATATTCAATCATGTCGTTATGATTTACTGAAATAATAGTGAGAAATAATCACACCTAGCCTAATTCTAGATTCAATTTTTTTTTTTTTTTTTTTCATAATTCTAGATTCAATATAATAGTTTTAAATATATATATATATATATATATATATATATATATATATATATTCAAAACAATTGTGAGAAAAATTACAAATAGTAGCCGCTAATGCTACATATAGAGATTTGTGTTTGTTTCTCAAATAAATTATATAAGTTTATGAACAAAACCGTGTTGTACGGACTTCAACTAATTATGACTAAAACTAACTTCTAGGAAAATAAAGCGGAAAAAATAATAAGATTCAAGATTTTTCTTTTTCTTTTTCTTTTTCTTTTTTTCTTTTTTTTTTAGGGGTAGTAAGATAAATTTCCTTTGGTGGTAGGAATCTCTTTTACCTCATTACATGACAGTTCTTAAAATTATACTCGTGTATTAAATCACATACTCATTAAATCATTTAAATAAGTCATATAATTATTAAATAAATAATATGATTAAAATATAAGTAAAAGTTCATTTGAGTTGACACCTAGTGAGTTAAAATATGAGTAATGTTACGGGTCTGTTTAGGAACAGCTTATTTGACTTTTTGCTGAAAATTTATTACTGAAAGTACTGTAGAAAAAAACTAAAAGTGAGCTGATTGTTTTTTTACTAAAAGTACTGTAAAAACAAAATGTGAGACCTGCAAATAATAAATTTACCCTTGACAGAAACACAAATATTGTCATTGCCACCAGTGGGACCTCCTGGTATTGTTAGCTTATTTTGCTTGCTTTTTTCTCCCTTTTGGCTTATTTAGCTTATTCATGGGGGCCTCTAAAAGAAAAGCAGAAAGCCAAATTTTCATCTATTTCGAAAATGCACTCTACATACAATAATTTTTACAACAGTTGAGTTGACATGTTTTATTATTTTTTATCTACCGCTCAATTTATTTCAGCATTAACGTTTTCTAGAAGTATCACTTTATCATTTATCATTAATAACTTCTTCTTTTTTGAGGTTCATTTTCTATTAACAACCTATTAGTAAGCAATTGTTAAATATTTTGTTTAATCTATACTAGGAGTACTATTTAAGGGGCTTCCCCTTATTTGCGATCTTCAATTTAGATGCCCAAAATACCCAAAAATTCACCTATTTCTAAGACTTAAATCATAGAGTTAGACATATAAAATTAGTAATTTTTAGCTAAAAAAAATATAATAAAAAAAACAATTTGTTCTCCCACCTGCACATTTCTCTCTCACATTAGTTATCAAGTCCTAATACAACTTCTTCTTGAAAAATTATAAAAAATAAAACTGTTTTTTTTTTTTTTCCATAAACGTACCATTTTTTTATAACTAAACTTTTTTTTTCTCACCTCCACATTTCTCTCTCATATTAGTAGTCAAGTACTAATACAAATACTTCTTAAAATAACAAATTAAATTAAATTGCCATGAGTAAAACGTGTAAACCCAAAAAATAAATAATGAAAAGCCTCATCACACGCGCGAAGCGCATGTGATGAGGCTATTTTTTTCTTTTATGGTTCTAGAGTTGTTTTATTCTTTTAAATATCCAAACCGATTCAAAAAAATCTGTAATTTTTCCCTAATATCACTTCTAATAATAAGCTTTTATAATTGGGGTTAGAATTGGAGTCGCATTCGAGCTAACACCATATAGACCACATCCCTCGTTGTTTTTAATCCCTTGAAAAGTCCCAAAAACCAATAGAGCCTAGGGTGTGTGTGAGTTTGGGGTCTCTGAGCTGCGATTCGAGTTGGTGGTACCCATGGGCTTACCGAAATGTACCGTGAGGCGTGAGACATTGATTGCCACACGCAAGTCCCCTTTTTTGTTTCTCAAAAAAAAATAATAATAATAATGTGAGTTTCAGTTAGCTCAACTGATAAAGTTTCTGATGATTGTATAAGAAATTTGGAGTTCAATCCCCACCTATACCAAAAACTGATTAATGTCTTGGTCTGATGATAAAGAGATATCATCAGAAGTAGACACCATAGATTGAAACTCTCTAAAAATAATAATAATAATAATAAATTCCCATAAAATAAATATTGCTAGTGGCGTGGTGCAATTCCACGACTTTTTATAACTATTTGTCAGAGTTCTATAATCTATTTTTATTTCTATTTCTATTTCTATTTCTATTAATTATATAAAAAGAGCGAATAGACTCATGAATAGTGTTTTTGATTGTTCAATTATTTTCAAGTATGCTAAGCTTGTTTTTGTTTTTTTTTTTTTTTTTTTTTTTTTAAATTTATGTTTACATTATACTTGCAATATAAACTTACATTAACACAAAAGTGGTAAATGTTGTACACATTTGTAAAAAATGATAAATATTATACACATTTAACAAATGTGTACAACATTTGCCAATTTTTGTTTTTCTACAATATAAATTTACATTGTAAGTAAAATGTAAACATAGAGATAATATGAAAATATTGTGAACTATGTGTTAATTCCTTATGGGTCAAAATAAAATAATAAATATGGAGATTTAGCACATTTAAAAATAAAGGTATTATATTATCAAAATGTCATAATATTTTATTATTGCCACAATATATTCACAACAACTAAAATGAAAGTTGCTTATTAGTGAAAATCAAATTTTATTTAATTGAGTTGTCTTTTTAGTGCTGTAAAATTTGGAACTCCAATCATGAATATTTTTTACATCTAACTATTCTGCTGGTTTTCAGACACAATTTGCGCCGCATGACAAGGCTTCCAACAATAATGTACCTGACCACTGCTTGTCATCTTCCTATTGATTCCTAATGATGAATACAATAATTATAGGCTACAATCGTAAATTCCAAAGAGATAAATATGCATCCAACAAGCAACAGTGACACGATGTAGTTTCCAATCAGTACAACTAATAAAATTTTTAAGAGTTGAATAAGAGATTTGAAGTTTAAATTTCACTTATACTAAAAATAAATTAGTATCTTAATGTAATAACAAAAAACAAAAATTGATATCTTAATCTAATAATAAAAAATAAATATCACATAAACAATCTATATAAGTTGAAACCCTTACCAAAAAAAAATCCTGCCGACATGTTTTATTTACTTTATGTGTAGCGGAACAAAAAAGCAAGAAAAGTGTCGTACTGTCCTAGCAACGATTATATAGGTCTCAGTCAATCATGTGAAAGGGTACCGACTAATGACTAAGCATTGACAATAATGTAATAAACCCTGGTCCATATCTTCCCCCACCGTGACCGGCATCCCCCTAAAAATTGATTTTGATAGATTATTAAAATTATGTAAAAAAATTATTAACATTTTAGTTTAACTGGTTAATATCTTTCAATGTTTTCAAATGAAACATTAAGAGTTTAATCACTTATCTCCTAATTGTAACTATTAAATTATCCAAAAAAAAAAAGAATACTCAAGAAAAGAATAAGTTATTAAATAATGCAATTTTATATATCCACATATTATTTGACTTTGACATATCTCTTAATCTTGGGGTTTAAAATAATATTTTTATATATTCTTTTTATAAGAAGTATAAATATATTTGGATGCAAGAATTATGGTATATAAATAGGCTTAATATACTGCACAAATCATTATTTTGGACAAAACTTTCCATCAAATTCGATTTAAGTATAATTTCTTTTAATCATGTATTTAAATTATTTGAACAAATTACATGACTATTAACACATGCATATTTTTTTGAGTCGCCACATAATAAATTGGAGGAATTTCCTTAAAACTGATTCAGTAAAAAATTCTGTCCATTTATTAAAAAAAAAAAAACTGACAACAATTTTTTTTTTCCTTATGAATTATGATGCTCTGATGAACATTTTCGTGTGATTGCATTTTGTTGGTTAGATCATGCTAATGATCAAATGCTATATTTTGCTTTGAGGTTGTGTCATGCCTTAATGCATTCAATCCTAGCTGGAGTATGAAATGGTTTGTACTAGTAAAATTAATTAGTCAGCATTATTTTGGTTATCACAGTCCCAAATTCACTTATTTTTTTCTTTTCTTTTTTTGAAAAATAGATTTTTCTTAGATTAGCATTATAAGAATTGCGTTCGGTTTCATTCATGGAACTAGAAAAGTGCTTGGATAATTACCTATACCTTAGCTATTACTAATTTGTCATGGAGCATACATAAAAGAAGAACTTAATAGAATTTGGACAAATTTTTCCTTCAACTTACAACTAACTTGTCATAGAGAATACATAAAAATAATGAACTACTAAAAATTCGACAAAAGTTTCCTCAAAACAAATTTGCATAAATAACTTCTAACCCATTACGTGGCGATCAGATGTTCATACGCGTATATTTTAGTTACATGACTCATTAAGTTATTTAAATAAGTCACCCATTTTGAAATAGAGCATGTAATTCAAATTATACATGAATTAATATTTTAGTTGTTATGGTTTTATTTTAATTAAAATAGTTGAAGAGAATGTAACTTTACATGCAATTTGACAATTTCAAACTGACAGTTTTTAGACCCCTTAAAACACAATTGGATTAACCTAGTTAATTAGTCAAGTTATTACTTAGTCCAAATTCCAAGTCTAGGTTATCACAATCAAACAATCATATCATGCATAGCAGCGGAAAGATAAATAAGACAATGATATGATCACCCAAGAAACCAAACCGATAAAAACCTAGGGAGGATTTAACCTAACTATCCTCAAGGTAAACCTGAATCCACTATGAAAGAATCGAAGTTGTTCAACAGGACTTAGACCACTAACATCCTATTGCTACCCACCAGTAGAAACTTACTGACACGACCACGTGCAAGCTCCAAAACCACAGACGCCTTCTTTCTTGGATTCTCCAGCAAGTACAAGCACACCCGCTTGTATTTCTTTAAGTTCTTATGGCAGCAACTGGATGATCATCAAGCTCTTGAAGAAATCTCCTTCTTGATAATCCTAAACTTGTGTAAAGGAAAACTCCTCACAAATCTCACAAGAGATTTACACAAACAGCAATATGAGCAACACTAAAACGTAGTTAGGGTTTGCCTTATATACCTAGGGCAAAAACATAAAACCCTAAACGTTTTAAATGAACTAGGGCTAAGTTGGAATTTTGCAGAAAACGCATCTGACCCGATTTTGGATTGATCGAGCCTAAGCTTCGATCAATCGAACCAAGCTGAGAAGCAATATTAACTCTACATCAACTTCATTCCAACTTTACATAAATGAATCAACTTTGAGCAATTCTAAACACGACTAAACATCTTGTTTTGATCATAGTTTACCAACAATACAATTTAGAGTTCTAAATACATAAAATCCTAAGTTTTTAGAACCTAACACAAACCTTCCCAATTTGCACGATCTATATGGAGCCTAAAACTTGTCCAGCTAGAAAATAAAGAAAACTCCCTGAACTTCCATTTGGATTGAAATGAAAGGAGGAAAAGAAGAATTACAATTTGCAGTTATTTGAGTTGGAGTATTGAACTATTCTAGAGCTGTACTTGTTCAATTGTGTTATGCATGTTGTTTAGATTTCACCATTAATGGCATTTATGAACTAAACCAAGTAGTACTTGAGGTTGGTCTCATTTATTTTCTTTTGTTGAAAACAATGAAGAGGAAGATTGATTATGATTTATGAAGACCAGTAACATCAACCAATAACAAGTGGAAATTAAGAACTTATGATGGGTGTACATCTCATTTTTATTTTGTAATTAAAATATAAGATACAATTGTTCTTATTTATTACTATACATAATTGGGATGAAAATTTATATACACACGGTAGACATAATTCATGCACATACTCCACGCATAATTATAAATCTTTACAATCAACGCCTTAATTTAACTAAGATTACTCTATAATATTCATCTCATCATTTAAAATTCATTAATATAATAAAAAAAATTGTAAACTAATGGGCACTATGGACATATTACTTCTTCATTTTTATTTATGGTAAAATACTATTTTAGCCCCTAAACTTTAAAAAATTATTTTTTTCATCCCTAAAATTTGTAAAGAGTTTTTTTAATAGTTTAGAGACAAAAATAGGAATGAAATAAGAACTTTTTTAATAGTTTAGGGATGAAAAACAAACTTTTAGTAAAGTTTAAGGACATAAATAAAACATTTTCAATAGGATAGGACATCTAGGCACAAAAGATGAATTTTTCAATAATTTAGGGACGAAAAATGAACTTTTTAAAGTTCATAGATGAAAAAAAAACTGTAGGGTCACGTTTTGCAGCCCAAGCCCAAGATGGATGTGATCTTGGACCAGTGAGCCCAGTACAATAAATTTGTAGAAAGTGAATCAAAGAGTTAGGCCTTAGTGAATGGATAACAGTTAATATGGTGTTCGTGACAATCAAACAGAGATGAATTGAATTTATCAAAGAAGGTTTGTCCTCGGCACAATCCGAGGAGTTTTGTTCTAGTACGTGTTGAGTGGTAGTGGTTACAGGAGTTCTTCAGATTGCCTCCTTCCCCTTTTTCCCTTCATCCCCCTTTTTATACTAGCTTCCCTCCTCTCTCCAATGTCCACGTGTAGATTTAGATTCATAATGCTGATACTTGTCCCATCAGCCCCTCCCCAAAGTCGTTGGGAGTGGTTGTAAAGACTGAAAAGCATAGCTCTGTTAGGTACAAAGCACTTAATGCAATAATGGTAGCTTTCCCTTAGATATTTTTATTCCTTCCGTTGTCATTTTCTGTCTTAGTACTTATCCTATTCCATGGAATGACCTAGAGTGTCACTCTCAGTGGTAGGCCGTTCCCTTTGTCCTCGGCCATACCTGGCCGAGGAGGGGTTCTTCCCATGGCCGAGGAGGGGTTCTTCCTTGGACTGGGCCCTTGGCCTAACATATATATTGGTATGGGCTCCCTGGTCTATTACCCCCACAATAGCCCCTCGGGATTCTTCTTTTCTTCCCCGTGGGAGGAAAGGAGGATCTCGATGTGATGATAGTTCTTTCGCGCCCATTTTACACTATGTCTGATTGTAAGATATTCTTTTAATTTATCCAAGTCGCGTTCCTACCGTTTCGGTACACGAGGCGTGCTTTCATTAAGGCCTTTTACGAAGTGATGCAAATCCAACGATTGAAAACTGCTTTGGAAATTGAGCGAGATTTATCTCGCTTGTAATTCTTTCTTTGAGATTCAGGCGAATTAATTGCTACTGGGTTTGCCTCCTATATAAGACACATGGGGGGGTCGTTCTTCCTCATTTACAGATCCTTGAGTTCTGCGGGAGTTTCAAGCTCTTAACTCTTCAGATGTTCCCAAGGGCCCCACCAGGGTGGTGATTGAGGTCTAGGGAATGAAGCGGCCAAGGATAAAGGTGAGGGTGAGGGAACCAAGCCCTCTTCAGAAGCCAAGGACGTCGCCAAGATTCAGGATAACACAGTTAAGGCAAGGGAAGCAGAGGCCAAAGACATTTCTTCCTTTCAACCAAGCAAGAAAGAAGTCTCTCTTCCTTCAGCCAAAACCCAAAGCAGGTGTAGATCGCATCAGATTTTTGGTGCGACAAAATTTAGGTTCCACCCGGCGCCGTGAGTCACGTGTGCGCAGATGTGGAGACGGACTAAGGTTGATCAAGCAAACCAACCAGAACGTGGGTAGGCAGGTGTTTTGTCTCTCAACCTTGATAGCAGAACATCTTGTGGTTAGGAGAAGAGGGGTCCAACAAACGCTCCCGCCTCTTCTTCTTTCTTATCGCCGGTACCATCCATATTGGCTTGATTACTACTAGAACAAGATTGTGGATTTACCGTTCCTATGGGCTGCTTTTTATAGTTAGCTTTTGAAACAGGCTTGCCTAAGCCCTTTTGTATACAATGTACTTTCCCTTTATTTAATAAAAAGATAACTGCATTTTACTTTACGAACCTTTCCTTTTTTGCAATAATTGTTTCACGAATGGGCGTGTTGGTATTTTTCTTTCAAATAGTACTTAGAATTGATGCTGTTGATAGTAATGAAAAGTTGTCACCCTGAGTTTATCAAAACTGATGGACACCCAACCGCTAACTTTAAATAAGTTAACTATGTAGGACTAATCAGGAAAATAATCGTGTGCTCTATACTGCGAACAGTGCATCCATCAAAGAACGTGGAATTTAAAATAAGTGGTCCGAGGGGACCACCGGGTACTAAGGTTCTTTTCAACATTTACGATGATGTTATAGCGTTAACATCCCTTAAGCGTCTGGTCCGAGGACTCAGGCATGCGTTAGGTTCTATTTAAGCACTTTAAAAGTTATCACGGAGTGTTAACCTTCCCACATCATCTGGTCCGAGGACCGAGGCATAATTGAGTTCAGCTTAAGCACTTAAAAAGTTGCCAGTGCGTGTTAATTTCCCCAAAGCAAGAGATCCGAGGACCCGGCATAGCTAAGGTTCTGTTTAACCGCTTCAAAAGATGCCAATGCGTGTTAATTTCCCCAAAGCAGGAGGTCCGAGGACCCGGCATAGCTAAGGTTCTGTTTAATCACTTCAAAAGATGTCAGTGCGTGTTAATTTCCCCAAAGCAAGAGGTCCCAGGACCCGGCATAGCTAAGGTTCTGTTTAACTGCTTCAAAAGATGCCAGTGCGTGTTAATTTCCCCAAAGTAGGAGGTCTGAGGACCCGGCATAGCTAAGGTTCTATTTAACCGCTTCAAAAGATGCCAGTGCGTGTTAATTTCCCCAAAGCAGGAGGTCCGAGGACTCGGCATAGCTAAGGTTCTGTTTAACCGCTTCAAAAGATTAGAAGATACCAATATATTCCTTCCAAAATAGAAGTTTTTGCAGGGAAATTGTGCCAACCGATTTTCCATCCATGCCTTGATTCTCGGCTTCTTTCTCCAATGGGAATTCAACGAACCGGGTTACTAGACCCGCGAGAACTAGCCTCTTGACAAATGTACGAGGCATATACTTGATATCAGAAGCCCCCAGAATTGTGCCCCATTTAACAATCCTCCCCGCGTAATCAGTACTTCCAAGTGTAGACCTGAGCGGAAGCTAAGTTATGACAACAACTGTGTGTTCTTGGAAATAACAGGGAAGCTTCCGTGTAGCATGCACCACCGCCAAAATGGTCTTCTCGAGGGACTCTTGCTGATGGGAGCTTGATCCTACCATGATTAACCGTTGCACTCACTAACACACAAGCTCTTCCCACAGACGGCGCCAATTGTAGGGTCACGTTTTGCAGCCCAAGCCCAAGATGGATGGGATCTTGGACCAGTGAGCCCAGTACAATAAATTTGTAGAGAGTGGATCAAAGAGCTAGGCCTTAGTGAATGGATAACAGTTAATATGGTGTTCGTGACAATCAAGCAGAGATGAACTAAATTTATCAAAAAAGGTTTGTCCTCGGCACAATCCGAGGAGCTTTGTTCTAGTACGTGTTGAGTGGTAGTGGTTACAAGAGTTCTTCAGATTGCCTCCTTTCCCTTTTTCCCTTCATCCCCCATTTTATACTAGCTTCCCTCCTCTCTCCAACGTCCACGTGTGGATTTAGATTCATAATGCTGATACTTGTCCCATCAGCCCCTCCCCAAAGTCGTTGGGAGTGGTTGTAAAGGCTAAAAAGTATGGCTCTGTTAGGTACATAGCACTTAATGCAATAATGGCAGCTTTCCCTTAGATATTTCCATTCCTTCTGTTGTCCTTTTCTGTTTTAGTACTTATCATATTCCATGGAATGACCCGGAGTGTCACTCTTAGTGGCAGGCCGTTCATTTTGTCCTCGGCCATACCTGGCCGAGGAGGGGTTCTTCCTTGGACTGGGCCCTTGGCCTAACATATATATTGGTATGGGCTCCCTGGTCTATTACCCCCACACAAACTTTTTGTAAAGTTTAGAGATCAAAATAATTTTTTTACATTTTATTTATTTATTTTATTTATAAGGAAGTGGTGTTATAGCCTTTGGCCAAACTATTCCACTCCATGCACAGAAGACACTCCAAAAATCGACCTTTGGATTTATATTACACCCCAAACCAATGAATCCACCACCTTAAGCCAACAATTTGGCATTTATTAGTGCACCCCACCATCTAACCATTCAACTAATTTGTGAATAGTGATACTAATTTTGGATAATTTAACAAACATTGTAAATGAATGTTGAATTAAAATGTTGACTATAATCATTTGTAATTTAAGATGGACAAATGATCCTATTATTTATAGTGAGTTGGTACACTTAAATGTGTTTATTTTCATTGATTTATTTTGTTAAAAGCCATATAAAAGTACAACTATACATTAAAAAAATGCTATAAAAAACTATGTATACCAAATTTAAAAATTTTTAAAAAAATGTTTAAAAATAAGTGGAATCAAATGAGGACTAACCCTAGATAAAAATTTATTCACTCAATAAATCTAATCTCCAATGTGGAGATCAAAGTTAGCACAACCATAATAAAAAAATAAAAAATTATCTCTATGCGGTATGCACTATGTAATAGTGTAATATCATATTGTTTTATTGTGTTGTTCTATGAGATAAAGATACACCACAAGATATATTCATTGATAAATATATAAATATATATATATATATATATATATATATATATATATATATATCTTACGTGTCTGTTTTATGGAGTATGCTTATCACAAGCATGTGAGCGTGAGTATGTGAGCTTCACACCCACATGCTTGTGAGAGAGGCTTGCTCCATAAAGAAGATCGCACCAGATTCGGTATCTATTATTGGAAAGAGTTTTTTTTTTTTTTGATAGGACTAGAAAGAGCTTGATGTATGTGCAAACAAGCTGCTCTTTTTTGTTTTTTTGTATATGAAGTCCAAACAAGGTTCGTTTTTTAATACTAATAACCATTATAATATAATTATTAATATATACGTGTTAGAGCATTCACATCAGCTCTTAGATAATTGTGTATAAATGTGTAAAATACACATTTTAGCTACTTTGACACATTTTGAACAAAAAAATACTCCACATCAGTCCGTTTAAAAATGTGTAAAATCGTCCAAATTTTTCAACGAGCTACAGTACTCGTGTATTTATTTTTTTAAAGTTTTTTCTCTCTCCTCTCCACTGTCTCTCACCTCCCTCTCTGCGCTCTCTCTTTCGCTCACAAAAAAACCCACAAAAACCTTTCATCCTCAGTTCTCTCTCCCTCTCTCACATCTCTCTCTAGTTCAAAGCACGCCACCGGAGATCACAGTGTGGCGAGATCGGCGCTGTGGGTCACACAGCGTGGTGAGATCGGCGCATGGCGTGGTCTCGATGGTGGCGGTGTGGGTTTGGGTCGATGATCGATGGCGGCGACGTGGGGAGGTCTCGATGGTCGTTTAATCTGAGTTTATGGTGTGGGTTGGTCTTGGTTTGTGTGGGTTTGCTTGGTCTGGGTTGATTTGGGTTGTGGGTTGATCTGGGTATGTGTGGAGGCGTGGAGACGATGGCGTTTGATCGGCGTTAATTTTTCTTTGTGTGGGTTGATCGGTGTTGGTTGATCTGATGTTGAATCTGATTTTTCGTGTGGGTTGATCGGTATGTGGGTTGATCAGTATGTGGGTTGATCGGATTTTTCTTTGGTTTCTAATGATTTTTCGTGTGGGTTGATCGCTATGTGTGGGTTGATCTGATTTTTGTTTGGTTTCTGATGATGGCTGTGTGGTGATGGTGGCGGTGATGGTGGCTGGGTGGTGATGGTGGCTGTGGGTTTGTGAGAAAGAGGGGCAGTGAGGGAGTGAATAATAAAAATTAATAAAATAATGAATATTTTAATAAATAAATGTGTAAAATTGATAAACTGATGTGGGTGATTTATAAAAGTGAATGTGTAAAATAGAAAAAGTAGGTTTTTTCGTATAAAATATACAAAAAATTTAGAAGAACTGATGTGAATACTCTTAGGACATAGAAGTATAGAACTTTTGTATTAATCTCTGTCCTGCAAAATACAAAAATTCTGAAGTCCTAACATAAATTTTTATAATAATTAGCTACAGTACAAGTACTTGCCAGTTGCCACCGTTACCTACTTACTTTTATTTCTTTTTTCTTTTTTCTTTTTTCTTTTTTGCTTCAAATTACCTACTTACCTACTACTCTGACAGTATTAGGTGCGATTTGAATCCAGCTTTTTACGTATCTGCGTTTTAAAATCATGTTTCATTCCTTTTTCTTTTCTTTTTTTCAAGTCGCAACCTTCAAACTTCATTTTTTAATCACTTTTTTATTAAAATTGACCTTACAGCATTATTCATATATTTAAAAATTATTTTACTACAGTATTTTTAGTTTCAACAAAATAAATTCTATCCAAACAGACCGTAATATCATTTTATGTTTTACCTATCCATTCTAAGGCAATAGAAAAAGTTAAATTTTTTTTTTTTTTTTTTTTTGAGAAACCAGACCCGAAGGTCTGCTATATTGAACGAAAACAGAGACTACAAAACATCATTAGAAACCAGAGGAGCTATTTCGCTAGGAACGGATTCAATCAGACCTGAAGCTCATTACCAAACTTAGACATTCTAGCAAGATAATGGGCAACTAAATTGCCTAAACGTTTTACATGAACAAAGTTACAAGAACGGAAACTGCGACCCAGAAGCAGGGAGTCTGACAGTATAAGGCCGAACTCGGGATGATTCGTATCACCTCCACATAGAGCCGATGTTACAATTAAAGAGTCACCCTCAAAAGTAGCATCGAAAGTAGCATCGAAAAAGTTAAATTTTGGTAACTAACAAACCGTACGTATTAGAATTTATATATTATATATATAAATAAATTAATTAATTAATCATAGTCGTACAAAATCTGATTATAGTTAGGCCTCTTTATTTTCTAGAACTGTTGTCTAACTTTGTCTGTGTATGAATTATGATTAAAAATTAAAATTATTTTTTTCTATTATTTATAGACCACACAGTTCATATTGTACTTTTTGACATTATTTATGAGTTTTATTGTACTATTTTAACTAATTTTTAACAATAATTTTTTAATTTTAACAAAATAAACGATACCTAAACACATATTTTGATATTTATCATATTTGTTTTGTGTATATATATATATATATATATATATATATATATGTGGCAAGACATGTGAGTGAGAGATAGAAGTAAGAAGACACATGAACAAGGAGACACAGACACAGCAAAAATAAGAACAGAGAGACACAGACAAAGAGATAGAGAGAGAGACATGGAGGATACGGATCTGAAAGCGCCGATTCTGGGGGCGAGTCGAAACTGTAGAGGAGGGGGGAGGCTGAGTCGGAGATCGTACTCGGTGAAGTCATTGAAGAAAGATTTCGTGTTAAGGTTGCCTGATAAGCTTCGCTCTGCTTGTGATCTCGACCCTGAGTCTGAAACCTTCGGCACTGATCTTTCCACAATCTCCGGCTTAACCAAAGGTCTCTCTCTCTCTCTCTCTCTCTCTCTCTCTCTCGCTCTCTCTGTTTGACTGTTTGGTTTATCAACAAAATGCAGGAAAAGAACAAAAAGAAAATGGTGTGTGTACGGATGTGTGTATATAATCTGTAGTATACATTGCACAGAAACGCACACACGATAGAACAAAGTCACTCATTGCTATCGAGGAAAACGTGAGAGTTTGTTCTGTTTTGTTTGTCTTTTACACTTTTACATAACATTTCACTTTTTTTTTTCTCGACTTTTGCTGAGGTGCATGTAAGCTATGATTGGTTTCAATGTGAAAAAAAAGTGATGTTTTGGATCAGTCATTTGTTTGTCAACTCAATCTATTGTGTGTGTGTGTAAGGATCAAGTTTCACAACTCAAAAACTTTTCATTTAACTAATATTTTAAAAACTCAACCTTTAGATTAATTATATATTTTCATCATTATTTAACATGTGCATCGAATTTTGTGTTGATCATAAATTTTTTTTTTTTATAAACTCGTCTTTTATACATAATTTTAAAATTAAAAATTTTAAACATATTATAGATGATATATATATATATATATATTACGATCATTCTGAAATTTTACAGACAGAAAGGTATAAGAATAAAACGCAATTCAATCTTGAGTTTTTCAAAAATACACATAAATTAAAAAGTTATTGAGTTTCTACCCAAAAAAAAACTAATAATAACCTGTAAAACCCATTACACATAGTAGGGATTATGCATATCACGGAAGAATTTAAAATTAAAAAAAAAAAAAAAAAAAAACTATTTTTCCTTAAATTGCCCTTTTTGCGCTTTGGAGGAAGTAGTATTTGAGTATTAGAAATTAGAATCACCTAAGAAAGTTCCTTGCACACCATAAAATCATAAGAGCTTAGAGCAATTGCATCAGTCCGTGCAAAATTTTTTCTATTTTACACACCCACTTTTACAAAATATCTACATCAATTTTATCTATTCTATCATCTATTTTATTTAAATAATAATATTTCTTTAATTTGTTATTATATCAAACAAACCACTACCCCATGGCCCCACCCACCTTTTTCTTTCTTTGTTGTGAGAAGAAGACAAATGAGAGAGCAATCTGACGGGGAGAGAGAAAAAAAATTAAAAAGTATAAATCATTAATAACTTCTTCTGTTTTTGTTATTCTTTTTCCATTAACAACATGTCATATAAGCAATTGTGAAATATTTTATAAAATTTTTATGGTTCTAGAAATTAAAAAAAATATATATATATCCAAACCGATTCCAAAAAATTCTGTCCTTTTTTCTTAATATTACTTCTAATAATAAGTTTTTATAATTGGGGGTGTGAATTGGAGTCACTCTTCGACCTTAACCCCACATGGACCACATCCCTTATTATTTTCAATCATTTTCAAACAGAGTTAAAAAAAAAATTGTTTTTTTCATTCGGCATGTCGTGTGGTGCACTGATATAACTTTTTATCTATCTAACCAAAAAAGAAAAAAAAAAAACTTTTTATCTATCTGTCTTGGCGTTCTAAAAGTAATGGATTAAAAAGCAAGATATTAATATGGTGTCCTACTTTCCTGATTTCAAAAAAAGGACTGTCCTAATACTGTCCTTGCAGGTTGCAACAGTTTATAATGTTAATGGCTCAATCAATTCTGTGAAAGGGTAAAACCTATGACAAAGCTTTGACAATAAATCCTGGGCCATGTCTTTCCCACCGTGACCGGGGTCCCCCTCCAATTTTATTTATTTATTTTAGTTTTACGATCATATGGTAATTTTTTTAACCACAAATTATACACATATATATATATATATACACACAAGAGATTGGTTAAACATATTTATTAAATAACTCACCCCCTTCTACTCTAGGAAACATGGGTTCTCAAACCCCGCAAGCTTCTTTTTTTCCTCGAGAAAACCCCTCAAGCCTTTATGTGAGATTAATTCAATAGCTACAAAATTGTCATCTTAATAGGTTATTAAAGTTAGGTTAAAAAATAAAAATTAGTAATCTTGTAGTTGTAATTCAATTGGTTAATACTTTTTAATGTTTTCGAATAAAATATTCAAAGTTCTAATCACCTATCTCCCAATTGTAACTATCAAATTATCAAAAAATGCAAAAATTACTCAATAAAAGAATAAATTATTAAAGAGTGCAGTTTTATATACCCACATATTATTTAGCTTTGACATTCTCTTAATTTTGGGATTTAAAATAATAACACCTTCCATCAAATTGGATTTAAGTTTAATTTCTTTTAACCGTGTATTTAAATCATTTGATTTATTAAATTATTTGAACAAATCTCATGACTATTAAATACATGCATATTAATTTGTTTGAGTTGCCATGTAATAAATTGGAAAATTTTCCTTAAAATAATAAAATTGATTCAGACGAAAATTCTGTCCATTTATTAAAAATCAATGGATAACAATTTTTTCCCTTTATGATGCTCTGATGAACATTTCTGTGTGATTGCACTTTGTTTGTTAGGCCATGCTAATGATCACACACTGTATTCTGCTTTAAGGTTGTGTCATGTCTTAATGCATTCAATCCTAACTGGATTATGAAATGGTTTGTACTAGTAAAATTAATTTGTGGGCATTCTTAGATTCACTTAACATGAATTAGATAATACATAAAAAATAATGAATTATTAAATTTTGAACAAAATTTTTCATCAAAACAGATTTGTATAAATGTCTTCTAACCCATTACATGACGATCAAATGTTCATGCATATATATTTTAGTTACATGACTCATAAAGTAATTTAAACAAGTTATATATCTGAAAATAGACCTTGCGATTAAAATTATAAATGGATTAATATTATAATTGTCATGTTTAAAAAAAATATATTTGAAAGGAAAATTGTGTAATTAAAATAGTTTAAGAGAATGTAACTTTATATGCAATTTGACAATTTCAAATCCTTCACTATTTGCACGATCTATATGGACCCTAGTCACCCTACAAATTGTCTAGAAAATAAAGAAAACACCCTGAACTTCCATTTGGATATTGAAAAGAAAGGGGGAAAATAAAATTACTATTTTGCATTTATTTGAGTAGTAGTATTCATAAACTATGCCCAATGTATTATGCTCCCATTTGTAGGCTGCCCACCATATCATGTTGTTTATATTCCACCATTAATGGCATTTATGAACTGAACCAAGTAATAATTGTGGTTGGTCTCATTTATTTTATTTTGTTGAAAACAATGAAGAGGACCATTCATTAGGAAGATCAGTAACATCAATCAATAACAAGTGGGACATAAGAACTTATGGTGGATGTGCAATTCATCTTGATTTTTTATATAAGATATAATTGTTCTCATTTATTACCATACAGAATTGAGATGAAAATATTTTATATACACACTGTAGACAAAATTCATGCACATACTCCATACAAAATGGGTTAATTGTAAATTATAAATCTTTACAATTAACTCCTTAATTAAGATTACTTAGTGCCAATCTGGTTTAAAAAAAAAGATTACTTAGTGCCAACAAAAATTTCAAGTTTACTTTATAATAATATTCATCTCATTATTTAAAATCATTAATATAATCATCAAATTTGTAAACTAATGTGAATTAACATATTGCATCTTCTTTATTTTTTTATTTGTTTTCTTTATAATGAAGTGGTATCTTAGTCTTTGGTCAAACCCATAAATCTATTAAACGAATTGTGTAGTTAATTAAATTTGAGACCTCTAAATTTACTTCACGGCCAATACTAATGAACCCACCACCTAGGACCAATATTTTTGTTTAATGAGAACTAAATTTACTAATTTTGACATATTACTATTAGTGCACCCCACCATCTTACCATCTAACTAATTTGTGAAATTTAATACTAATTTTGGATAATTTGGCAAACATTGTAACTTAATAGAATTAGAATGTTGACTATAATCATTCATAACTTAAGATGAACAAATGACCCTATAATTTATAGTAAGTTGTTACAAATTTTTTTTTTTTTTTTTTTGGAGAATCAAGTTGTTACAATTATGCGTGTTTAATTTCATTGATTTATTTTGTTAAAAAACTATATAAAAATAGATACAACTACATATATATTAAAAAAAAAAAATGCTATAAAAAATATATATTCCAAAAAACGGAAAAAAAAGATTCAAAATAAGTGGAATCGAATGAGCACTAAATCCAGATAAGATTTATTCATTCCAGAAAATATAATCTTAACATGGAGGTCAAAGTTAGCACAACCATGATTTGATAGGAAGCAAGAATTATATTTTGCTTTAAAGTTATGCTCATGCAATAGGACTTTCACATAATGTAAATCTCATTGTATAATTTCATAGGAGATAGAATTACACTTCTCATACGAGCCATATCTCTCAGTGGAACCATTATTTAGTTGAAACTAATTTTTTTTTGCTAAAAATATGTAGATAAAGGTAAAAGTTAGCTGAATGAGACCTATAAATATTACCAAAAAATACAATAAGACCCATAAATAATAACAAAAATAAGCTAAAATTTTCAATTTGTCTCAAACGGACACTCAATAAAGAGAAAAAAATATACTGCATCTTATGAATTGCCTCTCACAAACATATAGCACATATGCTCGTAAGAGATGCACGTAAAATAGACCCACAAAACACTGTTTGGTAAGCCAACTTAAACTCACATTTTCACATTTTAAATAACTTTACACACATTTCAACACACTTTTTCATCCACACGTATATTAAAAACACCCAAATAATATTACTCAAACTTCTCTACCAAACGAGCTCGTGTCGGTACCAAACAAGATACCTTTTTTTTTGTTTCTTTATACCATAAGCGATAACCATTACTATTCTATTATTAATATTATACTTTGTTTTGTTTTTTGTTTTTTTTTTTTTTAGAATAAACGGCAGAATATTATACTTTGTTAGATACAAAGTAGTAAGCTTCTCAAAAAAAAAAAATTAAACATAATTTAATAATGTGGCAGTACAAGTACTTGCCATCGTTACCTACTCACCAACTTCTTACTTTAAAAATAAAATAAAAAACAAATTAGTACTTTTTTTTTTTTTTTTTTTTACCTCTCCTTTCCAAGGAATAGAAAAGTTAAAATTTGGTAAATTTAGTTACAGTTTAATTATTCAAAGTACGTTTTTTGGAATTCTTTTTATATTTATTTATTATTGAGTACGTATTAGAGGACTAAAAATTAAAAATTAGAGACATTAATTATAGTCCGTACAAAACCTGATTTAAAGTCCAGTCCTTTTAACTTACTTTCTAGAACTTAGATAAAAAATTACCCTAGGTATTATATTTGGCAATTGGCAAGACACATGAACTTAGAACAAGACACATGAACAGAGAGACACAGACAAAGCAAAAGTAGGAACACAGAGAGTCAGAGACAGAGTGAGACAAAGATAGAGAGAGAGAGAGAGATATGGGGGATACGGATCTGAAATCGCCGATACTGGGGGCGAGTAGAAGCGGTAGGAGAGGGGGGAGACTGAGTCGGAGGTACTCGGTGAACTCGCTGAGGAGCGAGTTCGTGTCAAGGTTGCCTGATAAGCTTCGGTCTGGTATTGACCCTGAGTCTGATGATATATTGGACCTTGACCTTTCCAAAGCCTCCGGCTTATCCAAAGGTCTATGTCTCTGTCTCTGTCTCTGTGTGTGTGTGTGTGTTTGGTTTGTCAGAAAAAAATACAGGAAATGAAATGGGTTCATATTATATATACAGACAAGTACATAGGATAGAACAAACTTAACTCATTGTTCTTAACTTGAAAACGTGAGAATTTGTTTTGTTTTGTTTGTCTTTTACACTTTTACACGACATTTCACATTTTTTTTCTCTCTCAACTTGCTGAGGTGTATGCTGTGATTGGTGTCAATGTTAGGCCTATTTGAATGTGAAAAAAAAAAGGTGATGTTTTGGATCAATCAAAGCTTGTTAACTCAATCAATTGTGTATATATATAAGGATCAAGTTACCCAACTCAATAACTTTTCATTTAAGTAATATTTAAACAAAATTCAACCTTTAGATTATCTGTTTTTCATTTATGTGTACCAAATTTTGTGTTAATCAGATGCTATTTACTATTCCTTTATAAGCTCATCTTTTATGCATAATTTTAAAAAATAAAAATTTGGAAATTTAAACCATGTTATAGATGAGATATATTGATATACGATCATTGTGAGATTTTTCAGACATGAATAAAAAATTATTGAGTTTCTACCCCAAAAAAAAAAACATAAAACTAATCACATGTAAAACCCATTACACATAGAAGGGATTATGCAGAACAGCAGAAGAATTATAATTATAAAAAAAAAAAAAAAAAAACTATATTTCCTTAAACTGCCTTTTTTGCACTTTTGTACATCTGTTTTATACAATTAAGGTCCTAGTGTTGCAACTTGTAAGTTGCGTTGCATTTTGATACTACAGGAATACTGTAAATGTTATGCCATTATGGGGACCATGGTTTTGTGTAATAGCATGAGCTACTAAATGTAACTGAATATTGGACGTGGGTTTTCCTTTTTCCTTAGTGCTAGATGTACATATATTCCTACATATGTTTTTAAATTTGCAGACATACACATATACATGTATTGTACTGTAGGCCTAGGAAGTAGCTAGGAGAAGAATTTAAAGTTTCATTTAAATTGGGGAACAAGAATAAATGAGATTATGAATATAAAGTCATGAGTGAAGTTAAAAATTTCTTCCTTTTCTTACAATGAATGAATGCATTGTCTTCATTATAGGAGAAAGGGAGTACTATGAAAGACAAATCAATACCATGAACTCCTTTGAAGAAGTCGATTCTTTGGTGACATCTAACAGTATTGATGAGGAGGAACAAAAGGAACAGGCTAAAGAAGATGCTCGACATGAAAGAGCAATGAAGATATCTAATTACGCAAATATAATACTTCTGGCATTTAAGGTGATGTAGATATATAACTTTTTTTTTTTTTTTTTTTTTCATGGTCTACCAGACTCCAAGAAGGTGTCTCTGACCTGGATGGTGTGTTTTAAAACTTTATGAGGCATATATAAGTAGACGGGCTTTCATTTTTGTTCATTTTTTACAGGATATATGTTTTCAGTTGAGTTTGATGAAGAAAAAAACCCTATTTTTTTAAAACTGTTAAAAGCTCAGGGAAATTCAAGTTTTATTTCTGATAAAGCTCAAAGGTGGAACTTGTAAAATAATTTAATCTAACCAAACAATATTCTGGAAGAATATATATACTTTGAGTTAAAAAGCACTTAAAATAATTCATTTTATATGACAAAAGTATTAAATTGATTAACATGTCTCCGGGCACCCTTAAATCACCATTTTATATAATATGTTTCTGGCTAGAGGCAAGTCCAAAGGGATCTTCTTTACTAAGGTTCCCTATGTTATCAATATATATATAACCCATTGCTCAAATTGAACCTCCCAGAATAACAATATGCATTACAATGTGCAGGTCTATGCCACAATAAAGAGTGGATCTTTGGCCATTGCTGCATCAACACTTGATTCTTTACTTGATCTCATGGCCGGTGGCATTCTTTGGTTCACTCACCTGGCAATGAAGAACATAAATATCTACAAATATCCTATTGGAAAGTTGAGGGTGCAGCCAGTAGGCATAATTATCTTTGCTGCTGTCATGGCTACACTTGGTATGTTGCAGTACCTTCACCTGCCTTAGGTTTCCATTGGTTTTCTGTCATGTCACTGTTGACTACCTTTTTTTATGGTGAACTTGTTTGTTAATTGAACCTATCCAATTATCGAATTACATTTTATTGAAGACATATAAAGCGAAGTAAATGCAATGTAATTGATTTTTAACAATTGGCTTTTCTTGTTAATAGTTTAAAAATATAGGAACTTGATCATATGTTATATAAATGATCAAAAATGTTTATGAATACTCCTAATTTAGTGAAATATTGTATACAAAGTAAAAGAAAAAACAGGGTACTACTTTTCATATTCTTCTAATGAATGTTTCTGGATAGTTGGGCCAGATTACATCAGCTTTCTAGCATAGGCAACATAATCGATGTTTAATAATTGGCTTTTCTTGTTAAGAATAAAGAAATAGGAACTTGAAATATTGTACTCCTAATTGGTGAAATATAAAAAAATGTTAATGAATACTCTTAATTGATGAAATATTGTACACAAAAGTAAAAGAAAATACAGGGATTATTTTTTGGTATTCTTCTAATGAATGGTTTCTGGATGGTTAATCAGAATACATAAAGTTTTCTAAAGCAACCCATATCAGTAATTACTGCTGTGGTTGATATAACGAACTTTCTTCTTCTTATCACAACAATATTGAAATACCTAAACAGTTAGAAACCAAATACATTATTTAATACTAGCAAGTTTGTTGATACATTTTTGAATACATGTGAAGCATGATTTAGATAAGGACTTATGAAAAACACATTAGGAACTTATTCCTGAAAAGTGTGGCTTACTCATACTTCCATAGTGATTGATTAAGAATAAGAGCTTCCTCCTGCAGTTTAAACATGCATAAAACATACAATGTTCACTTGAAGTTTGAGGTAGGCAGAGAGCTTTTAAAATGTTCTGATTTTTGTTCTTGTTTGGACACATGACCTGACACGATGTTGTAATTTACATCTAAGTGCCTGAGGATATTGGTCATTCTTATCATTTTTCTGGAGACTGCTTGAGGCTTGAGCTTAATATAATTCCAGATGGGTTTAACCAGAACTTTCATATAGTTAGTGGATGTACCTGTCACATTTCCCTGCTGCTTATGAAGAAGCTCTGTGAATTGCTATTTTTAAGGACAGCACCTGCTTCAAGTTTCAGTGGGTAATTGCTCTTAAGCAAAAGATAATTTAGAAGTTCCCTTCTCATAATAAAGGAAGGAGAGACCATTGCCATATGACCAATACATTATATCGTGTTGGTAAAAGCGTCAAGCGCACAAGCCTCTCTGAAACTAAGGGTAAAGCACTAAGCTCAAGCACAGGCTAGATTGAAGTAAAGCGCTCATCTATCATATACAATACATAATATTCTCTAATAACAAGATTTATAACATATAGATTTTTTATTGGCTTTCCACTTCGTTAATAAATCTGTGTGCCTTTTTACTGTTTTTTATTATTACTGTCTTTAGATTTGGTGATTGATTATTGTGGCTGAATTGCATGTTGGATTATCTGTTGGGAATACACTTAACTTGTTGAACTAATCAGATTAATACATTGAATAAGTGTTTGGGGTTGAAATCAGAATTTTTTTTTTTTTTCCTATTGGTATCAGACCTTTTAGAACACATAAGGGTCTAAATCAGATTTTTCAAAGAATAATTAATTGCAACTACTACGCTCATTGATTAATTACTTGCTAGACAACGTAGTATCAAGAAGAATTATGTATTCAGTTGTGTTCATAACCTCAGAATATTGCTTAATTTCTTTGCAGAAGATAATCTGACCTTTGGGTTTCTCACAAGCTTCTTCTTTCATTCAACAATTGTAACTTGCAAAAGATTTGCATCTAATGTCATAATATTCTGTCTCAACTTATTCAAAAATCTTGATGCTTTTCAAAAATAAACACCCTGATGAAACTATTGGGGGTTTTCTTCTCTGAATGTGGAATAGATTCCTTTTGATAAGGTTGGGATTGTTACACCCTTCCATTTTTCTTACAGGCTTTCAGGTGTTGCTTCAGGCTGCAGAAGAACTAATTAAAGATGAACCTTCTGAAAAACTGTCCAAAAGTAAATTGATATGGATGTGCACAATCATGATATCTGCTACTGTAGTAAAACTTGCCCTCTGGATATACTGTAAAAGCTCAGAAAATGATATCGTCCGTGCATATGCAAAGGTTTCGTATCTCTACTTTTATATTCTTAAGCTTCTGTCATATGTATTATCCTTCTAGCTATCAGCTGCATAACTTCTTGAAATGATGCCAATGTGCAGGATCACTTTTTCGATGTGGTAACTAATGTGGTTGGATTAGCTGCAGCTCTTCTTGCTGATGAATTTTTCTGGTGGATTGACCCCGCTGGTGCCATAATCCTTGCAGTGTACACAATTATAAATTGGTCTCAAACTGTATTTGAAAATGCAGGTACTCTTCAACCTCATTTTTATTCTGTTTGATCTCACAATCTTTTGCATGATTCTGACAAACAAACAAAAAGAATAAAAAGGAAGTTCATCTCTAAAATCTTATAAGTTTTCTGTCAAAGTTTTACTTCTGTGTCCACTACTATTCAGCCACCACTTCCTTTATCACAGCTCATATTATCCCTACAAGATTAAAGGTTATGCTTCCTTTGGATGTTTGTTCTTTTAAAGAATCTCACTATTCATCACAACAGTTGTCGAAGTTGGAGGCTTTTTAAATTCCAGTGCTTTCAGAGATTGCTATTTGGGCTCTTTATGTTGATTGATTTCTGTTAATTTCATTTTTACCTGTGCTTTCTTTATATATTAGTTTGGTTGAAGAGGGATATTCTTTTATCAGAATCATTTATGCTTCAAAAGGTTTTAGTTTTACCTCCCAGAAAAATGAAGAAGCGAAGAGAAGAATATCAAAATAAATTCTGGTTTCATATTTAATTTATCAAGGGCGTAGCATTCAGGATACTGGTTGGTGCCAGAACTAAACAATAAATGTTTGGAAAAGAAGGAAAAATATCTATGTTCTGCAGAAATTGAAGTTATAAATACAGTGCCTACTTCCTTATCCCAATGCATGTGTCCTACAAAATTTACTATTGATAAATTCTAATTTGTGCTTGGCTATGCTTTATATACTTTACATGGCTGTAATATTCATATTTAGAACTATTTTAAGCTGCGTTTCTTGATGCAGTTTCTCTTGTGGGACAGTCTGCACCTCCTGAAGTCTTGCAGAAACTAACGTATCTTGTCATGAGGCACCCTAAAGTCAAGCGTATTGACACTGTCCGTGCCTACACCTTTGGTGTTCTCTATTTTGTAGAGGTGAGTCATGTAAATTTTTGAGTAAAAATAAATAGTGGCGAGCTTTCGATCACAACTTCAATCTTTTATTTCATTTTTTAAAAAAGTTTTGAGTCTACAATAAGACATCAAAACTGTGATCCTCCCTTCCCTTTGAGATGCCATTGAAGAAATTGCAAATTAAATATTTTGTGGGAGATTTTCTTTTAAATTTTATTATGCTATGCAGATGAAATTTTTGCAAAGTTACATTAGACTCTTCTAAGCATCCTAGTTTTGAATATCTAGGAAAGTAATGATCTTTATTATATTGTTGAAACAGGTTGACATTGAACTCCCAGAAGAGCTACCCCTAAAAGAAGCACATACCATCGGAGAGACCTTGCAGGAGAAGCTAGAGAAACTTCCGGAAGTTGAGCGGGCATTTGTTCACCTTGATTATGAATGTGATCACAAGCCAGAGCACTCTGTACTCAGCAGACTACCCAACAATCAGACTTGAATTTTGAATAGCCCATACAAGTCTGACATAGAAGATGTGTTATAATCTTATGGCTTTGTGGAGTTAAATTGTTCGCCTTGATTATTTTTAGTTTATTTTATTATATGAGTGAGTTTGGCCCCTAAGGTAAGGGAGGGTCATGATTCATGAGATGTGGTCCAGCTGAATTGTGTTAACCCTTGAGAAAATAGTTCTCTTCACCTAAGCCGCTCACTTATCTTGCTCATTCCCTATCAATAATGCTTTAATAGTTCCCCTTGTGACATGCTAGTGCAATTATGATTTATGGTCTTCATTGGGTTTCAAATGCTTTTTCTTTATGTTGAAGCACAAAGGCAATTATTATGTAAGAAGCTGTTTTTGTCGTTCAAAATTAAAATGTGAAAAAACTTAATTTAGACTCTAATAACTTAAGCTACTGATAAATTAATTAATTGTGACTAAATTTTTTATATATTAATTTTAGTGTTAACAAATTGTTAGATTGCATAATCACAGTTAATGTCACCAAAATCTAAAAGCAATGAAAACACAATCTAATTGATGACGAAGTGGAAAATCTTTGATGAACTCCTTGGAGGAAAAACTACTCCAGGTATCCAACCCTATAGGAAATTCATTATAGAGGAAAAAGTTACAACATTCAGAACTTATCAAAATTTTATAACCTAGACTCTCTATGCAATCTCAACAAACGATGCGTTTGCTTCCCATTGTAGTGACTTCTAAAACTTTGGAATCCTTCTATAGAACTTCATTCACAAATAAACTTGTCCACAACCAATGAAATTCTAGTGCTCCAAAGAACTCTCTGGAGAGATACACTAGTGTGCTCACTTATAACAGTTGACAACTTTTGTGGTTTGAATGAGAAACTTTGGAAAGAACTCAAAAGGCAAACACTAAAGGGAGAGGGTTATTTTTTTAACTGTTTAGGCTCAAGAAAGTTTACTTTTACGAATAATCTTGATACGACAATCTCTCCCATCTCAATTTGTGTGGTAAGGATGGTTTTACATATGAAATCATTAGGCAAGTCGCCAGGCCTTTAATGTCAATTTATTATATTATTTATTGTAGTTTCAAACGAACAAGATCTAGCGCGAGCAAACTCTCAAAAACAACACAATTGTATTCATTTCAAAAAACCATATCTCACTCATTTAAAAACTAAACTAGATCAAATTTGTGTTTGTTTTGAAGCTCCAAATGTCTACTTTCCTAGAAATAACTTTCATTGAAAAATTCATTACGGTTTCAAAGATACCTACAAATGATCATTAATTCATTATCTTTGAGTATATCATAAGCTCATTAATTTTTTTTTTTTTTTTTTATACAAGATAAAAGTTTTATTTTAGTTTAATCTAAGTATATGTGCGTGAAGTTTCCTTCTGGAAACTTGAACCTCTGCCCTTACCCCCCACACCATTTAAGACTTGTGGAATGACCATTACGCTAAGGGTGTGCAGTGGTTAAGCCCATTAATTTTAAGCAGTTTCTAACCTAGTAACCTAAAGTTAACCTTAATATAGTTCTATTAATACAACCCAAATTCGCTACGTTTTGACATTAAAATTTCCCAACATATCCAACAACCCTAACAAAATGATGTAATCTCATCAGACTTTTGATGCTTTTCATATGTATTAGTCACACTCATAACGGATGCATGCCCCATTAATGGGTGTAAAATGTGCTATACATGCATCAAGCCCTATTAATGAGTGTAAACGTGTTATACATGCATCTAATCTAAGAAGTTAATTTTTGCATGCCCTACTAATGAGTGTAAACGTGTTATACATGCATCTAAGAAGTTAATTTTTTAGGGTATGAATGTGTGTACATAACCAATGGTCCTTTTAATAAACCTTAGATACAAATACAGTTCTTTTAATTATATTGAATTTCATTAACCCTAGGGAAAGATAACATTAATGTTATATTGACCAATTTAGTTGTGTTTGAGATTTTGAATTTAGTTAGTCATACTTCTCCACCTCATAAAGTTCATATTTTGATATTCAACTTCCTTAGTCATGGAATTTGAAAGATAGGATTCTTCTATTGGCGTGGAATTTTCAAGAAATTTATTTGCCTTTTTTAAAAGAAACTTCCCATTTGCTAATAGAAAACTTGTTTTCATCTCCGGTAAAAGTTTGCAATTATCAATGGAATTGACTCGGTAGTCGGTGGGAATCACTGGTCTGTGTTTTCTGATTCTATACATCCACATCACAAGATCATCATACGTTTCCCGAGCCTGTGGTCCCCACTTTGGCAGGTTGACCCAACCAGCCTAAAGTCCAACCTAAAACCAATTGGTAAAGCTATGGATAAAGCCAAGTGCCCCAATCATTTATTCATTCCATAGGCACTGCCAAATGATTTAATAAAGCTGGGAACCTCTCTCTCTTTCCTTTTCTGTTGGCTATGATAAAAATGTTTACTTGCATATGGCTACCATGTCACAAGATGGGTAATCCAGTTCCATGTATTCTGAAGTCCTATTGAGTTGAAAATGGAAATGCAAGTAAAACAGGTTTCACAGATTCCTTATGTGATCTGTCATTTCCTATTACCAATTAGACTGATCTTATAGAACAGGCACATTGAAATGCTACAAAAAAAACATGCGCCCAATTCAAACACATTGTAAAGCTCAGTAACAAAGTCCATTTTCCACAACAAACAAATGTGCCTAATGTAATGCTTACAATTTGGGATGATCAACCAGTCCACAAGTGTCGTACAATGATCAAATCAATAAAAAATAACTTTTGTACTTGGCAATGCAATAATCATGTATTACTTGGCATCATAGCACCACGCAGTTTTCCCCTCCAGCTAAGTGAATTACTACAGTAACAAAGTAAACAAAAGGTATTTCCCAGTGCTTGGTATCAAGCTCAAATTGCATGCAACTATCACAAGTACAGACTATTTGGTTAGACCGAGCTGATGATTGCTGTTGTGAAATTTTAAAATACTCGCAAGTGTACGAACCGTACCGAAGTATAGTTGGACAAGAACGAGGTCGAACCCACAGGGACTTGTATGAACGTAGGAAAATTAATTAAACCTTAACCAAATTAATCCTAATCTAGTTTAATAAAAATTGGTTGTTTGCAATCAAATAAACTAAGCAAATAATAAAATTAAACAAATAGTTAAACTAAGCAAAATATATAAAGCAATAAAAAGATGTAAACAATCAAGAGAAAGGAATTAAGGTTTTGGAATCCACCTTGTAAGTCATATCAGCATATATTTATGATCATTAATTTTTCCCAACTCACTACATGATAATCTAGAAATCAATCTTGCTATCATGGAAAATATCATCATTTAAACCCTTATTTTAAAAATCAAAAGCATGTTCTTCTTCGCTTCTTAAGTATAAAATCAAATCATCAATTGTATCCGTAGCCAAACAAATCACAAGATATATCCAATTCTAAAAATCAAATCATAAATTGTATCCATTGACAGACAAATCACAAGCGATATCCAATTTTATAATCAAGAATTAATAAACAAAGCATTCAATTAATTAAGACAAATCCTAAATCATGAGAAAAACATGATTGAACTCATATCTAGAACCCCATCTTAGTCAATTGATATGAAGCAAGAACAATTTAAATCAATAAAGAACAACTATTGTGGGAAAAATCAAATCACATAAATATTACTGTTAATCCTTAACAAGGTTTCATCCTCAACCCTAATTATAAATTTAGCTACACATGGTAATTGAAAGAAAACACAAAAATAAAATACTAAACATTAAACTAGACAAATAAAATAAAACTAACTGTCATGGAAGAAAACCAAAGAAGTAGCCGCACTCTCTACACATTCAGCCCTCAGCCCTAGCACTAGCCTCTGCCTCAGCCTCCGTGAATTTTGCCCTAAAGAGCCTTTAAATAGGTCAAGGAATCCTATTACAAGTTGAATTCCCGTTTGGAGAAAATCCCAGATTTTTAGACTTCAATTAACCGACGGTTTTGGCCCATTTAACTTCATAATTTGGACTTTTGGTAAACTACAAAGTTGTAGATCTTTAAGTTAACGTTCCAGCCCAATTTGAATCATCTCGATTGGACATCTGAGCCGAAAGTTATGCCAAAAACACTAACTGATGTGCAGGCTGGAATCCTAATCCGAATTAGACTTGGACTTGGTGCAAATTTCCTTTGATTCCTTACTCCAATTGGACTTAAATTTAATTGGGTTGGTCTTTTCTTAAATTCATGCCTGGCTGAATGTAAGTTGGCTTGATTCAATTGGCCTAGCCCCACTTTGCATGTAAAGCCCTTGTTACCTACAACACAAAGATATTATATAATCAGTCACAAAATAACATAAAAGTAAGGCTAAATATGTAGATATGTGAGTACTTTATTGTATATATTTCATGCACATCAATTACTCAACAGGAAAAAAGCTTTATATCTGTGCTGCACTTGGGAGTGTAACAAGTACTCTATACTCTCTGTGCCTCTTCTTTCTCCAACTAGTTGAAGTGTATTCTTGTGATCAAAAAGCCTCTAACTGCAGCATTTCAAAATTTAAATTTATAAATAAGGAAACCACATCCATCAAAATTATGCAATTCAAGGGGAGGCCCATTAAATGATATGTATGCAGTCCAAGCATCATAAACTGTATATAATACCATATATACAATACAGAATCACTGCTAAAAGATAAACGCTGTGTGTGTAACACCAACAACATCATCAAGTAATCACGGAATTAATTTGGAAGAGAACTTACTTCAAGATTTTGGTAGCAGCCGACCATTATACATCTTATCAAGTAACTGTTTTGCATCAGGCCTCCTAAGAAGACCTTTGTTATTCGGTAAACCAGTCCCTAAACAAACAGGACACACAAGTTTTCCTCGACCTGCCCATAACAAGAAATTAGTAACACAATTCAAAGTACTTGGGTTCCACATTACCAGAGAGAGGGAAATTAATTTTTTTTTTTTTTTTTTAAAAAAAGAAGGAATAAAGCTGATTTGACAAATTGGAACAGCAGTATTAAAATGAATGGAGGTTAAAATCAATGCCTTTTACCATGCAACAATGTCAACATTGTAGCATCCAAGACAACCTGACATATCACAATCTTTTATATATATATATATATATATATATATATGAAAGTAGTGTTGGGGCTGCTAAAGTTGGTCAGAACCCCCTTTTGGGATTGTGCATTGAGTAGCTACTACCCTTTGAAGTGTGTTTTTACCTAAAGACTTCTTGCTAAACCTTTCATATGCATCTTCAGCATTTATGAGCATGAAGAGCTCTTGAGTTAAGTTTAGCACTCACAAAATATCCAAATTATTGAAACAAAGAAAAGACTGTTATTTAAAATTACAACTCAAGGGCTAGAGGGCTCCAATTAACCATATATACTAAAGGCTTGACCATCCATTCCTGCAAGCTTAAAACATTGACTGAAACCTAACTAACTATATGTATTTCTATTTCTATTTGTTAAGTTTTATTTGTAGAAATTTCAAAGTAACACCAGCATTTGGTTTTCATTTAATGTCAGCATATCAAAGATGCCTTCAGCAAGCAATTTATTTCATTAGCTTTTATTGTAAATGATTTTTAAAAGTAAATAAAATTTATGAGCATCTTATTATAGTTCATGATCATTAATAATTCTAGTGTTAAATCATCAAGAATTAAAGTACCAAAGCTTTTTACAATGTGTTGAAACAAGATAGTCTCTACTCACCCACGATATTAAATAACACAAAATGTGAAATTGACAGAAGACAACTCTTTAATTGTAGAATTTTTAAAATATAAATACAATAATAAGTCTATCTTTCTAGCTAGACTCCATTAGGAAGGATAACCTCAGCGGAAAATGCCAAGAAAAGAAAAATGGAATGTGTTCACTACTATTGAACGTTAAAGAATGTCTGAATATCCCAAGTCATTAGTCAAAGAACCAATATCAGATAACGTTCAGAGAAATGAGTATTCAGAATGGCAACAAAACAATTGAAAGCAGCAAATACCTGCTTCTATAACTAATTACCTAATGCAAATGTATCAGTCAAAAAGTACATACCATAACAATTTGGACATTCTGTAAATTCATAGACATCTTTAGCCCGTTTTCTGTTCAGAGCTTTCCATTTTCCTGTACCACCACACATATCACCTAAATAAAAAGCAAATGAACATCTTATGGACTGAATTTCTTATAGACAAGAGTGGGGTACCACTTGTAACAGAATTTAATAAATAGTGATGTTTTCGTAGAAGATTCAATGATTATGAGACCATGATAAAATCTTTATAACTATGCCAAATTCTTGGAACACAAGGACTTTTAACAGATCAATAAACTTCAATAGACCTTATAACAGTAAGGAGTTGCAGTAACAGAAACAATTCATATTCACTCTACTCACCCACTAACTTTTTTTAAGGGAGGGATCAGGGGTGAGAGGAAGGAGGATACAACAACAATATCAGATACAAGGTAAACAAGATCCATGATCTAGATATCAGTGTTCCCACCCATGTTTAAATTTCTCACAGTTTATATTGATACAAAAGCAACAGAGCTGGCAACTCTAAAATTCTCAAGGGTTCATATAATTTCACATTCTCAACAAGTTTTACATATATTGCAAGATGTGTACACTGTACAAACATTCGGATTATTACTCTGATGAGGAAATAAAAATAAAAATAAAAAACATAGGGAATTTCACACTTACAAAGTACAGCACCGCTGCCCCCACAGTTCTGGCATCCTGGTCTTTCATTTCCTTCCAAAGCAGTTGCATTTTGTATGGAAATAGGGGTACCAAAATTGTTTATCAAAGATAAAGTTGAGCATTGTCGGACCGTGTGCCTTACCGATCCATCCAACGACCAATTGGTGAAGGATGAGGGGTACAAATCTTTTATAGCATTCGATCGCAGACCAAGCCCATTGGGCTTGGAGCAAATTATGAAATCTCTCACAATCCCTCCCTCACAATGCGACTCCAAGGACTCGAACCTATGACCAGGCTCTGATACCACTTGTTGGATCGTGTGCCTTACTGATCCATCCAACAACCAATTGGTGAAGGATGAGGAGGCACAAATATTTTATAGCATTCGATAAGCCCATTGGTATTGGAGCGAATTGTGAAATCCCTCACAAGCACAAACATGTGAGACAACAACGCTAAGAGATTGACGATTGATATCCCTGCAGTTTTTTAAAAAAAAAAAAAATCCTCACTTTGTTACAGTTAAGTCTTTTCTATGAGACTTTAAAGTGCTCTACATGTCATTAAGATATTCAGTAGACCGGTGTTTACAGCAAAACAAACTTTGTACTAGCAAAATTTATAAATTTTTAGTACTGTGGCCATCAAATGACTAATGTGAGCGTCATTCATGGAAGTTATATTTTAAGAACATGGAAGCCCATCCACAGCATAATGACAAGTCATCTAGTAAATAGTTTTATAAAGAGAATGGATAAACTTCCCTCCTCTACTATACCATTGGCAACATGAACAACAAATTGAATGTGCCCCAACAAAGAGAGCAGCTTCCCACGCAGAGAAATACTAGCGACCCCATCCATCACATCACATTCTACTAAATGGTATTCATACGTGGCACATAAATGGGTAGGAACTCGTAACAGAATGAGCACCAAATAGTACATTTCCACAAATGAAAGCATTTGATGATCAGTACCACTTCTCCCCTTGCTTTCCAGCAAGCCATGTCTTCCCTGTTATAAATTTTTCTTTAAGGAAATGGTGATCATGCCCACCTTAAAAGACACTAGATGTAGATAAAAATCAAAACTTTTACCTTTGATGAGTTGTCCGAATCTCCTGGATTTTGGTTCTCACGTTCCAAACTAGATCTCACACGAATCCTAACTGACTTGAAATTGACTGTGATTTGATAGAAATGAATGTGGTTAAAATCACTGCCCTTCCAACAATATACAGCTTAACATATTCTAATCTTCAGAGCAATACAAAGCAAAACAACAAACCAAAATCATAACAATGACTGCATCACCATGAGTTTGGAAACCAATTTGAATATCCATATAAAAACAAATAAAATTCATTTTTTTAATTAACCATTATTAGAATAACAGTTAAGAGATTAAATTCACCATTTCCTAACATCTTAAGCTTTGGGAACAAATAGTAATTTATCACAGTATCAGAGCAGCTGATCTTGAATTCGAACCATCTCTCTACTCTCTATCTCTCATTTAAAAAGGTTAAAAATTCCGTGTGTTGAGTCTCACTTATTAAGGAAGAGTCTAGATTCACATGACGGGGAGTGTTAGAGTAGTGGTTAAATTCATCATTTCCTTACTACTTAAGCTTTTGAGACAAAAGGTAATTTATCAATCATCACAGCAAACTTGAAATTTCACAATATGATGATATTTTAATTCTGATTCTACAGTTCCTAACAACAGAATCATTTCTGCATTGACCACTTCTCAACAACGAATTTGTACAAGAGGAAAAAGTAACCCATTTATATATTAGCAGCTCAATTGCACTAACGCCTAACTGACCTGGAAAACAAATTTGGACCCTTTTGGAAGATTCACTCACAAATAAGTAAAGCTTTTGAAAATTCAAAGAAATATGTAAATATTAATACAGTCATTATACCTACTTTCACGAACCAAACTGGAAATTCAGACAACATGTTCCAGAGCTCAGGTTAACTTGAAAGTTTAGTTTAAAGCAATTCCAACAAGTTCATGCAGCTAAATGAAACTGATCAATAAGCTCAAATTCTTTATTGGGTACTTGTAAATGAGTGTGTGTGTGTGTGTGGTTGTTAGAGAAAGAGAACTCACAGTGGTCCGTGGAGCCAAAGCAAAACGTTGAGAGAGAGCTGAGAGCCTGAGAGCTGAGAAGAAGATGCCATGTTTTCTCTTTCTCTCTCTCTCTCAGACACGCACACACACTGTTGTGTTGTATGGGACAGTGGCATGGGATGGAATGGAACACAAAGGTCGTGGGGGACCTCACATTCACCATCACCAAAACCAAAAATCTCAGAAGTGCTTTCCTCGGTCATTGTCTTGTTATATTAAACGACTCGTCGTTTTTCCTTTTAAAGTAATTGTACCTGTTGTAAGGACGAACTTTGTCGACTGAAGAAAGTTTCAGTGACTCACAACCGTAAGAAAAGAATGTGCTTTCAACCCGCCATTCCAACCCAACCAAATATCTTGGGTTTTTTTTTTGGGTTAATGGGTTGTATTAGATTTTTTTTTTCTTAATTAAGCTTTTTATTGGGTTGGATAGAGTGAGTTAGTGACTCTATTTGAAATTTTTTTTTTTTTAATAAAAATTTAGTCTCATTACACGCACTGTGCATGTGCAATGAGACTTTTTTTTTTTTTTTTGAATTTTATGTTGTAATTTTTCAATTTGAATTTATCTTCTTCTTTTTTTAGAAATGAATTTGTCTAGTGAAGTTAATTACATAGGAAATTGTATTAAAAAAATTACACAGGAAATGATTTTTAAGAAGTTAAAATTTAGGATTTTGAAAATAAATAAACTACTGAGTTTAATGTATGCTAATTTTTATTAAAAAAGTATCAAACATATGTAAAATATTTTTTTTTTTATAAGAATATGTGAAATATATTTAAATAAAGAATGTGTGCTAATTTTTAGGAAATAAGTTTCTGGGTAGTTTTTTATTTTTGAATTTTGTTGAATTACAATTTTAACCCTATTTTTTATTTTTTAGGAATAAGGATTATCTAATTAGATTAGGGGTATTTTTGACATTTTTTGAAATCATAACTAACTTTATGAATTTTCTTAATATATAAATATTATATGTATTTTTTTTAGTAAGAAAAATTATATTTATTTTTGTAAGGACACGATTTGGAACGACTCAAGAACGATACTGGGCTCGCACGTAAATAGGCCCTAACAATATGATTTGTAGAGCGTGGGTGTAAAGAACTAGGTTAACCTTTCGTTTTAAGCTAAAAACTGGCATAACGATCCTTTTGTTTGGTGATCGATACAGTTCCTTTCTATATTTTCGTTCTTTCTATCTTTGTTTCTTTCTCTCTTTTCGTTCTTTCTATCTTTGTTTCTTTCTCTCTTTTCGTTCTTTCTATCTTTGTTTCTTCTTTGATCCCCTTTTTTCGTGTTCCTCTTTCAGTTTATATATCACCCTTTGTACTCCATCCTCACCGCACACGTGTAGGTTGGGTTCGGAGGATTTCTTTCTGTCCCATCTAGCGCCTCCTGGAACTTCCTGTGGGAAGCTGTAAGGCTGCCTCCCTACTGTTCAGGTATCACCTCCACATTAATGCGGCCAGAGAGTTGGTTGAGAGGTAGTTAATGCGGAGGCAGCTGTAGTTACAGATATTTGTTTCCTTTTCTCTTAGACCCGTAGTCTGTTATCCTTATCTTCAGTGATGACGTAATTTTGGGGTCTGGTTGTAACAAGGCCGCGTCCTGTTCGTCCTCGGACACGTACTGCCGAGGAATATAGCGTCCTCGGACGAACATAGAACTCTACCTTCGTGATATTGACCATCACCCCCCTTCGGTAATTGCCTTGTGACCTGACATGGCCTCCTCGGACGGATACACATCCTCGGATGGGCCACAAGCCCAACGATCCTGACCTTAATGGGCCCGCTGATTGACAGGCCCCCACAATTTTATATTTATCAATTTGATTTATTTTGAATTTTCGGACTTGGTTTATATTCATTAGTTCTTTAATTAAAACTTCTTATGTATTTTTGGAACCTATTGTAAGTTATAGCTTTTGATATATGGAAAATTGACTATTTTCTAAACCATCTATAATATATTTATAAGATTAAAGTATGTGATCTATGTACAACTTATTATTTTAAGACTACGAAACTTCTTCAGTTATTTTGGAAACACATAGTATATTATAACTTTGAAAACACATATTACATCTTATCCTTTACAAATCTATTGCTTGATAGAACTTGTGGGAGGACTTTCATCTCGGCCCCCAATCAATTATTGTCCTCTTTGGAAATGGCGTTGAGCCTTAGTCCTCAAGGATTTGTTCAATCCCACATTGGGGAGAGACGCTTCCCACTCATGCCTTATAAGCCTTTGGCCTAAGGCTCAACGTCATTTCCAAAGAGGACAATACCTAATTGGGGGTCGAGACGAAAGTTCTCCCACAAAAAGGCCCCTTTTAGGGTTTAAGGGGAAACCCCTACCTTCCCCCTTCGTAGGTTCATGTGTGACTCGAAAGAGTGCACTACCACAGCATAAGGTAGCAGTTTTTAAGACTTGCTCTACTTCACATGTGTAGTAGTGGTACACTCATCCTTAGGCCAAAGGCTTATAAGGCATGAGTGGGAGGCGTCGAAACCCACTTCACATGTGTAGTAGTGGTACACTCATCCTTAGGCCAAAGGCTTATAAGGCATGAGTGGGAGGCGTCGAAACCCCCACCTTCCCCCTTCGTAGGTTCATGTGTGACCTGAAGGAGTGCACTACCACAACATGAGGTAACAGTTTTTGAGACTTGCTCTACTTCGCATGTGTAGTAGTGGTACACTCATCTTTAGGCCAAAGGCTTATAAGGCATGAGTGGGAGGCGTCTCTCCCCAATGTGGGATTGAACAAATCCTTGAGGACTAAGGCTCAACGCCATTTTCAAAGAGAACAATACCTGATTGGGGGCCGAGACGAAAGTCCTCCCACAAAACTTATTAGGATTTTGGTTACTTATTGAGTTGTCAGCTCACCCATTTTTCCCCTCCAGTTTCAGATTGTGAAGAATAGCAAGTTTTGAGAGTTTTGATGTTGTGTTGTGAGCAGGAAAAGAAGCTTAGTGATTTTGGGATTATATGGTCTTCTAATAGTTTTATATTTATTGACCAATTGACATTATGTACATGAGGTTTGGATTTTGTCCTTATTAAATCATTGGAGATCTATTCATGAAGAAATTGTTGAGATATTTTAGATTTATTTTATTTAATTTTTTAGGATTAATTTTAATTGTTAAAAAGACATTGAACAATTGTAAGGTGCTTACTTTATAAGCGTGCGATAATCATCACAAACTTATCTTTATAATTTGGTTCGGAGCGTGACAGTTTCCAGTAGTGCCCGCCACGTTATGATTTTTTTCGAAGATGCCAAAAAAATTTTGACCTCTGTTAAACGGGTTTCCACTTTCCACCTATTTTTCTCAAGACTCCTTCTTTTTTTTCTTCTTTTTTTTCTTTTTTTTTTTTTTACACCTTTATCCTTTGAAATTTATTATATACGAGAATTGCCCCAGTAGACACAAACCATACTTCACATGGCTACCCCACCTTGCTCCAAGTTCAGTGTGGTTTCACATTTCACAAGTCTTCCATAGGGCTGTCCACGGGTCGGTTCGGGTCGGGTTTGTGCCCAACCCGGAACCGATCCGCCGGAATCGGGTGGAGAAAAAATGCACCCGCCGCCGACCCGCCTGAGTAATCGGGTCGGACGGTTTAGATTATGAACGGATGGCGGCGGGTCGGTCGGAGCTGTAGATCTGAGAAGACGGTGAGAAAATGGTGAAAAAAACACAGATCCGGCGAAGAAACCCATGTTTCGGCGATAGTTTTCCAGATTCCGGCGATATTTCCCTTAGATCCGGCGAAAATCTCACTGGATTTGATGAGATTTCGCAAGATCCGGTCAAAATCTCACTGGATCTAAGGGAAATGTCGCCGGAATCTGGGTTTTTTCGCCGGATTCTGGAAAATTCTCGCCGGATTCTGGAAAATACGCACCGGAAACTGGAAATTATTGCCGGGATCTGGAAATTTTGGCCGGAATCTGGAAATCTTTCGGTCGGTTCGGGTTTTTCGGGTTTTAGGGGAGGAAAACCGAAACCGACCCGCCGGAATCGGTTTCTGGTGGTGAAGATCCGCCGCCGATCCGCCGGAGCAGTCGGGTCGGCCGGATTCGGGTCGGTTCCGGTCGGTTTTTCGGGTGGATCGGGTCACCGGATCAATCTGGACAGCCCTAGTCTTCCATATCCAACTTCCAAGTCAACTGGCGTGTTAATCAGAGAAACTACATGATATATACTGCAAGACACATGAACTTAGAAAAGACACGTGAACAGAGAGTAACAGACAAAGCAAAAGTAAGAACAGAGAGAGAGAGAGAGAGGTATGGAGGATACGGATCTGAAATCGCCGATTCTGGGGGGCGAGTAGAAGCGGTAGGAGAGGGGGGAGACTGAGTTGGAGGTACTCGGTGAACTCGCTGAGGAGCGAGTTCGTGTCAAGGTTGCCTGATAAGCTTCGGTCTGGTATTGACCCTGAGTCTGATCCGTTCGACATTGACCTTTCCAAAGCCTCCGGCTTATCCAAAGGTCTATGTCTCTGTCTGTGTGTGTGTGTGTGTTTGGTTTGTCAGAAAAAAATACAGGAAATGAAATGGGTTCATATTATATATACAGACAAGTACATAGGATAGAACAAACTTAACTCATTGTTCTTAACTTGAAAACGTGAGAATTCTATCAAAAAAAGAAAACGTGAGAATTTGTTTTGTTTTGTTTGTCTTTTACACAACATTTCACCTTTTTTTTTTTTTTAATCTCTCAAACTTGCTGAGGTGTATGCTGTGATTGGTGTAAATGATAGGCCTGTTTGAATGTGAAAAAAAAAAAAGGTGATGTTCTGGATCAATCAAAGCTTGTTAACTCAATCAATTGTGTATATATAAGGATCAAGTTACCCAATTCAATAACTTTTCATTTAAGTAATATTTAAACAAAATTCAACCTTTAGATTATCTGTTTTCATTCATGTGTACTAAATTTTGTGTTAATCAAATACTTTTCTTTTATAAATTCATCTTTTATACATAATTTTAAAATATAAAAATTTGGAAATTTAAACCAGGTTATAGATGAGATATATTGATATACGATCATTGTGAGATTTTGCAAACATGAATATAAAATTATTCAAAAATACACATCGAATAAAAAATTATTTAGTTTCTACCCCAAAAAAAAAAAAAAAAAAAAAAACATAAAACTAATCACACGTAAAACCGATTACAGATAGAAGGGATTATGCAGAACAGCAGAAGAATTATAATTTAAGGAAAAAAAAAAAAAAAAAAAACTCTTTTTCCTTAAACTGCCCTTTCTGCACTTTTGTACATCTGTTTTATACAATTAAGGTCCTAGTGTAGCGACTTGTAAGTTGCGTTGCATTTTGATACTATAGGAATACTGTAAATATAACTTAATATTGGACTTTGGGTTTTCTTTTTTCCTTAGTGCTAGACGTACATATATGCCGACATATGTTTTTTAAATTCGCAGACATACGCATATATATATATATATATATATATATATATGTATGTATTGTACTGTAGGCCTAGGAAGTAGCTAGGAGAAGAATTTAAAGTTTCATTTAAATTGGGGAACAAGAAGAAATGAGATTATGAATATAAAGTCATGAGTGACGTTAAAAATTTCTTCCTTTTCTTACAATGAATGAATGTATTGTCTTCATTATAGGAGAAAGGGAGTACTATGAAAGACAAATCAATGCCATGATGAATTCCTTTGAAGAAGTCGATTTTTTGGAGACACCTAACGGAATTGATAAGGAGGAATAGACTAAAGAAGATGATCGACATGAAAGAGCAATGAAGATATCTAATTACGCAAATATAATACTTCTGGCATTTAAGGTGATGTAGATATATAACTTTTTTATTTTCATAGTCTACCAGACTCCAAGAAGGTGTCTCTGACTGGATGGTGTGTTTTAAAACTTTATGAGGCATATAAAAAGAAGACGAGCTTTCATTTGTGTTCATGTCTTACAGGATATATGTTTTCAGTTGAGTTTGATGAAGAAAAAACCCCTATTTTTTTAGAACTTTTAAAAGCTCTGGAAAATCCAAGTTTTATTTCTGATAAAGCTCAAAGGTGGAACTTGTAAAATAGTGTAATCTAACCAAACAATATTGTGGAAGAATATATATACTTCGAGTTAAAAAGCACTTAAAATAATTCATTTTATATGACAAAAGTATTAAATTGATTAACATGTATCCAAGCACCCCTAAATCACCATTTTATATAATGTGTTACTGGCTAGAGGCAAGGCCAAAGAGATCTTCTTTAGTAAGGTTCCCTATGTTATCAATATATATATAACCTATTGCTCATATACAAACTCCCATAATAACAATATGCATTACAATGTGCAGGTCTATGCCACAATAAAGAGTAGATCTTTGGCCATTGCTGCATCAACACTAGATTCTTTACTTGATCTCATGGCCGATGGCATTCTTTGTTTCACTCACCTGGCAATGAAGAACATAAATATCTACAAACGTCCTATTGGAAACTTGAGGATGCAGACAGTAGGCATAATTGTCTTTGCTATTGTCATGGCTATACTTGGTATGTTGCAGTACCTTCACCTGCCTTAGGTTTCCATTGGTTTTCTGTCATGTCATTGTTGACTACCTTTTTTATGGTGAACTTGTTTGTTAATTGAACCTATCCAATTATCGAATTACATTTTATTGAAGACATATAAAGCGAAGTAAATGCAATGTAATTGATTTTTAACAATTGGCTTTTCTTGTTAATAGTTTAAAAATATAGGAACTTGATCATATATTATATAAATGATCAAAAATGTTTACGAATACTCCTAATTTAGTGAAATATTGTATACAAAGTAAAAGAAAAAACAGGGTACTAGTTTTCATCTTCTTCTAATGAATGGTTTCTGGATAGTTGGGCCAGATTACATCAGCTTTCTAGCATAGGCAACATAATCGATATTTAATAATTGGCTTTTCTTGTGATATGCCAAGAACGTATTGACCCATTTGGTAACTTAATCAATTAATTAGCCAAGTTAATTAATTAGATTCAATTTCATGCAATAAGCGTGGTAGCACAAACAAATCACCAACTAAGTTAAATGCAGCGAAAAATAAATTTGACACAGGTGATTTGTTTACGAATGAGGAAAACCATCGAGGTAAAACCCCACCGGGTGAATTTAAGGTCACCACTCCCGAGAATCTACTATTATCAAAACAAACAGTTACAAGTAAAGGAATCTCAGTACCTTATACGAACCTACAATTGAACCCCTACCCCAATACACAATTGGACTTGTAATGTAGTGACAATCTCTCCTTTTAATACACGGCTCTAAGTACGTGACTAACTAATCGATGCACAGATCCCAGTACGTGACTAACACACCAACTTGAGAAAGATGTTGACTGCAAAGTTCTTCAATTCATCCAGACGATGAAGATCAAGAAACTCCTTGGTTACAAAACCCTTAGTGCACAGACGCAACAGCTTCTTTAAGAGAAAAATGAACTAGAGCAAATTGTCTCCGATCACAATTTGAGTGAATAATCACTTTGCATCAAGTTGCATCTCCTTTGACGGTCCTTAAAATAATCCTTATATATGTCTAATGTTGTGAGAAAAGAAAACCTACACAAATAACTTGGATATGCATGAAAAACAGATCTGGAAATCTGAATTTCGTAATTCTCGATAGATACAGCTTCTATCATGAGCTGTCAAGAATTAAACATTAAATCTCGATAGATACATCTGTTGAGTTTTAATGAACAGCACTTCTTCACTTAATTCTTGGATAGATTTGCATGACTTCAATACTAGACATGAACTCTTGTTCCTTGAAGTATTAAACACATCCTAGATCTACTCAATTACAAGTAAAGTGCGTTTTGTCAAATGATTAGCCAATTCTATATGACATATGTTCTAACAAGTTCTATATATGTCCTAACTTCTTGTTAAGAATAAAGAAATAGGAACTTGAAATATTGTACTCCTAATTGGTGAAATATAAAAAAATGTTTATGAATACTCCTAATTGGTGAAATATTGTACACAAAAGTAAAAGAAAATACAGGGATTGTTTTTTGGTATTCTTCTAATGAATGGTTTCTGGATAGTTAATCAGAATGCCCAAAGCTTTACTGCTGTGGTTGATATAACGAACTGTCTTCTTCTTGTCGCAACAATATTGAAATACCTAAACAGTTAGAAACCAAATACATTATTTAATACTAGCAAGTTTGTTGATACATTTTTGAATACATGTGAAGCATGATTTAGATAAGGACTTATGAAAGACACATTAGGAACTTATTCCTGAAAAGTATGGCTTACTCATACTTCCTTAGTGATTGATTAAGAATAAGAGCTTCCTCCTGCAGTTTAAACATGCATAAAACATACAATGTTCACTTGAAGTTTGAGGTAGGCAGAGAGCTTTTAAAATGTTCTGATTTTTGTTCTTGTTTGGACACATGACCTGACACGATGTTGTAATTTACATCTAAGTGCCTGGGGATGTAATGGCTGAGAAATTAGGCATCCAGAAAAGGTTATATTGGTCATTGTCATCATTTTTCTGGAGACTGCTTGTGGCTTGAGCTTAATATAATTCCAGATGGGTTTAACCAGAACTTTCATATAGTTAGTGGATGTACCTGTCACATTTCCCTGCTGCTTATGAAGAAGCTCTGTGAATTGCTATGTTTAAGGACAGCACCTGCTTCAAGTTTCAGTGGGTAACTGCTCTTAAGCAAAAGATAATTTAGAAGTTCCCTTCTCATAATAAAGGAAGGAGAGACCCTTGCTTTATGACCAATACATTATATCGTGTTGGTAAAAGCGTCAAGCGCACAGGCCTCTCCGAAACTAATGGTAAAGCAAAAACCTCAAGCACAGGCTAGATTGAAGTAAAGCGCTCATCTATCATATACAATACATAATAGTCTCTAATAAAAAGATTTATAACATATAGATTTTTTATTGGCTTTCCACTTGGTTAATAAATCTGTGCGCCTTTTTACTGTTTTTTATTATTACTGTCTTTAGATTTGGTGATTGATTATTGTGGCTGAATTGCATGTTGGATTATCTGTTGGGAGCACACTTAACTTGTTGAACTAATCAGATTAATACATTGTATAAGTGTTTGGGGTTGAAATCAGATTTTTTTTTTCTATTGGTATCGGACCTTTTAGAACACGTAAGGGTCTAAATCAGGTTTTTCAAAGAATAATTAATTGCAACTACTACGCTCTATGATTAATTACTTGCTAGACTACGTAGTATTAAGAAGAATTATGTATTCAGTTGTGTTCATAGCCTCAGAATATTGCTTAATTTCTTTGCAGAAGATAATCTGACCTTTGGGTTTCTCACAGGCTTCTTCTTACATTCAACAATTGTAACTTGCAAAAGATTTGCATCTACTGTCATATTATTCTGTCTCAACTTATTCAAAAATCTTGATGCTTTTCAAAAATAAACACCCTGATGAAACTATTAGGGGTTTTCTTCTCTGAATGTGGAATAGATTCCTTTTGATAAGGTTGGGATTTTGTTACACCCTTCCATTTGTCTTACAGGCTTTCAGGTGTTTTTTTGGGCTGCAGAAGAACTAATTAAAGGTGAACCTTCTGAAAAACTGTCCAAAAGTAAATTGATATGGATCTGCACAATCATGATATCTGCTACTGTAGTAAAACTTGCCCTCTGGATATACTGTAAAAGCTTAAAAAATGATATCGTCCGTGTACATGCAAAGGTTTCCTATCTCTACTTTTATATTCTTAAGCTTCTGTCATATGTATTATCCTTCTAGCTATCAGCTGCATAACTTCTTGAAATGATGCCAACGTGCAGGATCACTTTTTCGATGTGGTAAATAATGTGGTTGGATTAGCCGCAGCTCTTCTTGCCGATGAACTTTTCTGGTGGATTGACCCCGCTGGTGCCATCATCCTTGCATTGTACACAATTATAAATTGGTCTCAAACTGTATTTGAAAATGCAGGTACTCCTTCAACCTCAATTTTATTCTGTTTGATCTCACAATCTTTTGCATGATTCTGACAAACAAACAAAAAGAATAAAAAGGAAGTTCATCTCTAAAATCTTATAAGTTTTCTTTCAAAGTTTTACTTCTGTGTCCACTACTATTCAGCCACCACTTCCTTTACCACAACTCTTATTATCCCTACAAGATTAAAGGTTATGCATCCTTTGGATGTTTGTTCTTTTAAAGAATTTCTCACTATTCATCACAATTGTTGTTGAAGTTGGAGGCTTTTTAAATTCCAGTGCTTTCCGAGATCGCTATTTGGGCTCTTTATGTTGATTGATTTCTGTTAATTTCATTTTTGCCTGTGCTTTCTTTATATATTAGTTTGGTTGAAGAGGGATATTCTTTTATCAGAATCATTTATGCTTCAAAAGGTTTTAGTTTTACCTCCCAGAAAAATGAAGAAACGAAGAGAAGAATATCAAAATAAATTCTGGTTTCATATTTAATTTATCAAGGGCGTAGCATTCAGGATACTGGTTGGTGCCAGAACTAAACAATAAATGTTTGGAAAAGAAGGAAAAATATCTATTTTCTGCAGAAATTGAAGTTATAAATACAGTGCCTACTTCCTTATCCCAATGAATGTGTCCTACAAAATTTACTGTTGATCTAATTTGTGCTTGGCTATGCTTTATATACTTTACATGGCTGTAATATTCATATTTAGAACTATTTTAAGCTGCGTTTCTTGATGCAGTTTCTCTCGTGGGACAGTCCGCACCTCCTGAAGTCTTGCAGAAACAAACATATCTTGTCATGAGGCACCCTCAAGTCAAGCGTATTGACACTGTCCGTGCCTACACCTTTGGTGTTCTCAATTTTGTAGAGGTAAGTCATGTAAATTTCTGAGTAAAAATAAATAGTGGCGAGCTTTCAATCACAACTTCAATCTTTTATTTCATTTTTAAAGAAAATTTTGAGTCCACAATAAGACATCAAAACCGTGATCCTCCCTTCCCTTTGAGATGCCATTGAAGAAATTGCAAATTAAATATTTTGTGGGAGATTTTCTTTTAAATTTTATTATGCTATGCAGATGAAATTTTTGCAAAGTTACATTAGACTCTTCTGAGCATCCTAGTTTTGAATATCTAGGAAAGTAATGATCTTTATTATATTGTTGAAACAGGTTGACATTGAACTCCCCGAAGAGCTACCCCTAAAAGAAGCACATGCCATCGGAGAGACCTTGCAGGAGAAGCTAGAGAAACTTCCGGAAGTTGAGCGGGCATTTGTTCACCTTGATTATGAATGTGATCACAAGCCAGAGCACTCTGTACTCAGCGGACTACCCAACAATCAGACTTGAATTTTGAATAGCTCATACAAGTCTGACATAGAAGATGTGTTATAATCTTATGGCTTTGTGGAGTTAAATCGTTCGCCTTGATTATTTTTAGTTTATTTTATTATATGAGTGAGTTTGGCCCCTAAGCTAAGTGTCACAGGGTCAATTTTTTTTCTTTTAAATTTTCTGCCTGTGATGGCACAAAGCTCCTGACTTAGTCTCAGCCAACACTCCACACACACACTGTTGGAACACTCAGAACAGATTTATCAAGGGAATTCACACACACACAGCACACACAGTATTTACAGGGCACCAACCCCAACCTTTATTACTCAATATCAAGTACAAAGGAAGTCTAGAGAATACACACGAAATTCTCTAAGCAAAATTACACACTATTGTTGACAGCCCCAACAGCCTAGGATAAATATACAGAATTAACTGTCACAGTAGTTACTGCCAAGTAACTGTCCCTTGTCCAAGACTTGCTGCCACATGTGGTCTGACTTAGGACACCTTCAACTGATGTTGTCTTGGCCTGCTTTCCATGTTTCCATCCCCTACACAGCAGGTCTAAACATCCACAAAGCCAGGAACTGCTTGGTAACTGTTGATAACTGCTGCTGCACACTCTACACATGCCAGCCCATTACTCAACACATCATCATGGGGCTTCTGCCCATGCTTCAGCAGCCCACACATAATAGTTCCATCACGTTTTAGAAGCCTTGGCTCCCTGCCCAAGCCCTTCTCATCAGCATCACAGCCCACACAACATGTCCATATGCAGCACACCAAGTAACTGCCATCAGCCCACTCATACAAGTCCATGCATTAGGCCAGCACCAACCAGCCCAATGCCTTGCACAGCATATCATCATCACAGCAGCCCAGTACTGCCTTGAACCCAAGCCACCAAGCCCACATACAAAGCAATCACTAGCCAAGCCACTATGCCATGCACTATCACATAGGGTCAACACCACCTGCTGCTGCCCATCATCAAAATCCGTCTCTGCCCACCATGGCCCTCCTCTGCCATGGCCTTGGGGCATCATGTGGAGCAAGGTGCCTCCACATGCTACCCCTCATCATGCTCATCAATCCGAATCCAGCAGGGAGACCGGGCTTGTCGCCCTCAAAGAGCAATTAGGAGCTTCACTAGATAGGCATGAGGAGCCATTGGTGTCTTGAGAAAACATAGAGCCATGTGACTGGCCTAATATTGTCCAAGCACTCCAATTCCTCATGCCATCATCAACAATTTGTAAAGCTCCTAACACTAAGGGAGGGTCATGATTCATGAGATGTGGTCCAGCTGAATTGTGTTAACCCTTGAGAAAATAGTTGTCTCTTCACCTAAGCCGCTCACTTTTCTTGCTCATTCCCTATCAATAATGCTTTAATAGTTCCCCTTGTGACACGCTAATGCAATTATGATTTATGGTCTCCATTGGGTTTCAAATGCTTTTTCTTTATGTTGAAGTACAAAGACAAATATAATGTAAGAAGCTCTTTTAATCGTTCACAATTAAAATGTGAAAAATCTTTATTTAGACCCTATAACTTAAGCGACTGATAAATTAATTGTCTGTGACTATTTTTTATTTATTTATTAATTTTAGTGTTAACAAAATTTTAGATTGCATAATCACAGTTAATATCACCAAAATCTAAAAGCAATGAAAAGCACAATCAAATTTGATGAAGTGGAAAATCTTTGCTGAATTCCTTGGAGGAAAAACTACTCAAGGTATCCAACCCTTAGGAATTTATTTTTTTAATTTTTTGGTAAACAACCCGTAGGAAATTCATTATAGAAGAAACAGTTACAACATTCAGAACTTATCAAACTTTTATAACCTAGACTCTCTATACAATCTCAACAAACAGCTTTTGCTTCCCATAGTAGTGACCTCTAAAACTTTGGAATCCTTCTATAGAACTTCATTCACAAATAAACTTGTCCACAACCACTGAAATTCTAGTACTCCAATCTCCAAAGAACTTTATGGAGAGCAAACACTCAAAAACAACACAATTGTATTAATTTCAAAAAACCATACCCCACTCATTTTAAAACTAAACTAGATCAAATTTGTGTTTGTTTTGAAGCTCCAAATGTGTACTTTCCTAGAAACAACTTTCATTGAAAAATTTGTAACGGATTCAAAGATACGTGCAAATGATCATTAATTCATTATCTTTGAGTATATCATAAGCCCATCAATTTTAAGCAGTTTCTAACAAAATGATGTAATCTCATCAGACTTTTGATGCTTTTCATATGTATTAGTCAATACGTATTAGTCAAACTCGTAACGGATGCATGCCCCATTAATGGGTGTAAAACGTGTTATACATGCATCATTCATGCCCTATTAATGTTTAATGAGTGTAAAAGTGTTATACATGCATCTAATCTAAGCAGTTAATTTTTGCATGCCCACTAATGAGTGTAAACGTGTTATACATGCAGATAAGAAGTTAATTTTTTCGGGTATGATTGTGTGCACATAACCAGTGGTCCTTTCATAAACCTTAGATACAAATACAATTCTTTTTAAGTATTGTGCGATTCTCCAATTAAGTTTAAACTAGTATGTAACTTGTGCTTATGCACAAGCATGATGAATTGTAGTGGTACTATAATATTAGCTTGGGTTATAAAATATATAGGATATTAGTTCAAACAGGACATTTGGTGATACTAAAATAGTTTTTTTTTACAACTTTCATGTATTGATTACGTCAAGTTTCTCATTACATCGTTATTATGTATATAATTTTTAAAATCACTATTGGATATTTCATATACAATATTAATTCACAATCATTGTCCGTGAAATTCTACTAAATACAACACAAAATAAAAGAATAAATTGGTCCAATAGTATCTCTTAAATTGAATGGGGATAGGGGTATGGGATCGTTCAGCTCAATTACAATTTGTTATGTTCAAAATCCTGGCATACAAAATATTTGAATAAAAACAGTATAAAAAATTTGCTCATTAGTTTAGAGAAAAAATAACAACAAAAATCTAAACAATTTAATTTGTATGAAAAGCTAACAAAAGCAAAATTCAATTTTGAATCTAATTAAATTTTCTCTAAGCATTGATTATATATATATATATATATTAGTTAGTAATGGACCGTATATAATCATGGTATATATATAATTAGGTTTTTTACGGTTTATTTATATTGAACTTCTCATTTTCTAGCCAAAGGCCTTGTAACTGAATTGGCACCTCCCCATGTACAAAGTGCTTGGGGGTTTAGGGGGAAAAGGGTTCGAGCTGCGGGGTTAGCAGTATGTTGTAATTATTTCTCAAAAAAAAAAAAAAAATTCTCATTTTCTACAATGAATTAACTCACTTAACACAAAATTTGAATTCCAATTTTTACATTGAATTAACTAACTTGACACAAAAATTTAGAAACTTAGATTAGATGAGACATATGACGCAAAAATCTAATTGGATTTGCTCTCGGCTTTACCTATTAATATATATAGGCGAAAATGCACTTTTGGTCCCTACATTTTGGGCCTTGTTACAATTTGGTCCCTAAATTGATTTAGGTCCTAGGTCAGTCCCTAATTTTCAAAAATCGTTTTTAAAATAGTCCCTGCCGTCAACCCAGTGACAGAAAATGCTGAGGTGACAAACGGAATGTACTGTTTGCTGACGTGGCTAATAAAATAATAATAAAAAAATATATTTAAAATTTTTTAAATGCCATGTCAGCATTTTTTAAATTAAAAAAAGCCACGTCAGTTTAATTAAAAAATAAAAATAATTTATATTTTTCAATTTCAATTTAATTCAAATTAAATTTAAAAAAAAAACTTTTAAATTTGATTTTATTATTATTATTATTATTATTATTGCTTTCATTATTTTTTAGCTAAGAACACAATAACTTGTTCTTCAGAATCCAAGATCAATCAAACCCAGAACAAGACCACAATCAAACCCAGAACAATGCAAAATTTCATACAAAATCCCTATCCTCCACCGAAACCTCCAGAACATGAAAAATTCATCAAACCCAAACCAAAACCAACATGAGAAAACCAACCCAGAAAAATCATCAAACCTCCAACCCAGAACTTCATCAAACAACACCCCACCGATCAACAACACCAAATCCACCATCAACAACACCAAATCTGCCGTCAACAAACCCAAATCCACCATCAACTCACCATCAACAGCACCGAATCCACCTAATCGAAGCCCAGTCCGAGTCACGGTCCACTAAACAGTACAAAAACGACACCGATCTCCACCCCGATCAAACCCAGAAAAACCCAGCCCCGATCTCCACCCCGACCACCGATCTCCACCCTGACCAAACCCAGAAAAACCCAGCCCCGATCTCCACCCCGAACACCGATCTCCACCTCGACCAAACCCAGAAAAACCCAGCTCCGATCTCCACCCCGACCAAACCCAGAAAAACCCAGCTCCGATCTCCACCCCGACCAAACCCAGAAAAACCCAGCCCCAATCTCCACCCCGACCACCGATCTCCACCCTGACCAAACCCAGAAAAACCCAGCCCCGATCTCCACCCCGACCAAACCCAGAAAAACGCAGCCCCGATCTCCACCCCGACCACCGATCTCCACCCCGACCAAACCCAGAAAAACCATCTCCACCCCGACCAAACCCAGAAAAACCCAGCCCCGATCTCCACCCCGACCACCGATCTCCACCCCGACCAAACCCAGAAAAACCCAGACCATCGATCTCCAGAAAAACCCATAATCCAAGACCCATGGATTACCGATCTCCACCTCCATTACCGACCACCCCACGGAAAACTAGAAAAACCCAAAGACTAGAGAGTCAGGTTTAGAGAGAGAGAGGGATTGAAAGCTTGAACAAAGAAAGATACAAACAAATATACGCACCAAGAGACAGAGAAAGAGAGGATCTGAAAAAAAAAAAAAAAAAAAAAAAAAAAAAAAAAAGAAGAAGAAAGATACAGACACAATACACTCACCATATTTATTTATTAAGTTATTTTTATTTTGATTTTGATTTTTTTAGTTTATCTTAAAAGAAAGAAGAAAATGAAATAGATACAAACACAAACACGTTAGCCTAGAATGAGAAGAGGTGTTAACTTAATGTTTGTTTGTTAAGAAAGTTCAAGAAAAATTGAAACTATAAATTGTTTTCTCAATATTTAAAATTGAAAAAAGGTTTTTTTGTTTTTTTTTTTTGTTTTTGATTTTGAATTTTTTCAGTTTAATTATTTTTATTTTTTTATTAATTAAAATGCTGACTTGTCATTTTTAAAAGCAAAATAAATTTTTTTAATATTATTTTATTTGTCATGTCAGCAATTAACTGCCACCTATGCACTCCGTTTGCCACCTCAGCATTTTCTGTCACTGAGTTGACGGCAGGGACTATTTTAAAAACGATTTTTGAAAATCAGGGACTGACCTAGGACCTAAATCAATTTAGGGACCAAATTGTAACAAGGCCCAAAATCTAGGGACCAAAAGTGCATTTTCGCCATATATATATATATATATATATATATATATAATTGTATTGAATTTCATTAATCCTTGGGAAAGATAACATTTGTGTTATATTGACCAATGTAGTTGTGTTTGAATTTAGTTAGTCATACTTCTCCACCTCATAAAGTTCAAATTTTGATATTCAACTTCCTTAGTCGTGGAATTTGAAAGATAGGATTCTTCTATTGGCATGGAATTTTCAAGAAATTTATTTGCCTTTTTTAAAAGAAACTTTCCATTTGCTGATCAATTCAGCTTCACATGGCTAATAGAAAACTTGTTTTCATCTCCGGTAAAAGTTTGCAATTATCAATGGAATTGACTCAGTAGGGATCACTGATCTGTATTTTCTGATTCTATATATCCACATCACAAGATCATCATACGTTTCCCAAGCCTGAGGTCCCCACTTTGGCAGGTGGACCCAACCAACCCAAAGTCTAACCTGACCAAATATTGGTAAAGCTTTGGTTAAAGCCAAGTGCCCCAATCATTTATTCATTCCACAGGCAGTGCCAAAAGATGTAATAAAGCTGGGAACATAATCAGGATATGATATCCTTGGCTTAGAGGCCTTAGGAAACAGACCCAAACTCTAAAACATTTGATTCATTATCTCTCTCTCTCTCCTTTTCTGTTGGCTATGATAAAAATGTTTACTTGCATATGGTTTCCATGTCACAAGATGGGCAATCCAGTTCCATGTATTCTGAAGTACTATTGAGTTGAGAATGGAAATGCAAGTAAAACAGGTTTCACAAAAGGCACATTGAAATGCTAAAAAAAAAAAAAAAAAAAAACATGCACCCTATTCAAACACATTGTAAAGCTCAGTAACAAAGTCCATTTTCCACAACAAATATGCCTAATGTAATGCTTACAATTTGTGATGATCAACGAGTCCACCACAAGTGTCGTTCATTGATCAAATCAGTAAAAAACTTTTGTACTTGGCAATGCAATAATCATGTATCACATGGCATCATAGAACCATGTAGTCTTCTCCTCCAGCTAAGTGAATTACTATAGTAATAAAGTAAACAAAAGGTATTTCCCAGTGCTTGGTATCAAGCCCAAATTGCATGCAACTTATCACAAGTATAGACTATTCGGTTAGACCAAACTGATGATTACTCAACAGGAAAAAAGCTTTATATCTGTGCTGCACTTGGGAGTGTAACAAGTACTCTATACTCTCTGTGCCTCTTCTTTCTCCAACTAGTTGAAGTGTATTCTTGTGATCAAAAAGCCTCTAACTGCAGCATTTCAAAATTTAAATTTATAAATAAGGAAACCACATCCATCAAAATTATGCAATTCAAGGGGAGGCCTATTAAATGATATGAGTGCAGTCCAAGCATCATTAACTGTATATAATACCATATATACAATACAGAATCACTGCTAAAAGATAAATGCTGTGTGTGTAGCACCAACAACATCATCAAGTAATTAGGGAATTAATTTGGAAGAGAACTTACTTCAAGATTTTGGTAGCAGCCGACCATTATACATCTTATCAAGTAACTGTTTTGCATCAGGCCTCCTAAGAAGACCTTTGTTATTCGGTAAACCAGTCCCTAAACAAACAGGACACACAAGTTTTCCTCGACCTGCCCATAACAAGAAATTAGTAACACAATTCGAAGTACTTGGATTCCACATTACCAGAGAGAGGGAAATTTTTATTTTTATTTTTAAAAGGAATAAAGCTGATTTGACAATTTGGAACAGCAGTATTAAAACGAATAGAGGTTAAAATCAATGCCTTTTACCACGCAACAATGTCAACATTGTAGCATACAAGACAACCTGACATATCACAATCTTTTCTATATATATATATAGAATGTTTTGAACCAAGATAGTCTCTACTCATCTATGATCTACCCAAGATATTAAATAACACAAAATGTGAAATTGACAGAAGACAAATCTATAATGGTAGAATTTTTTTAAATATAAATACAATAATAAGTCTATCTTTCTAGCTAAGAGATAAGGTTTGTTTATTTTTCAGTTAGATAATTAGAATACACCACTCTCTGTAGGGACAGGCTATGCTATGTAAAGCCCACTCCAACCTGCCACACTCTCACAGTGATAGCCTTTTACCACCATAATTAAGATGGGGAATGTGTCTATCCAGTTTCATGTATGATAAAACTTTCAGCTACTATGATATGAGGCCATGATTTCAAATGCTGCAATTGACTCCATTAGGAGGGATAACCTCAGCAGAAAATGCCAAGAAAAGAAGAATGGAATGTGTTCACTACTATTGAATGTTAAAGAATGTCCAAATGTCCCAAGTCATTAGTCAAAGAACCAATATCAGATAATGTTCAGAGAAATGAGTATTCAGAATGGCAACAAAACAATTGAAAGCGGCAAATACCTGCTTCTATAACTAATTAACTAATGCAAATGTATCAGTCAAAAAGTACATACCATAACAATTTGGACATTCTGTAAATTCATAGACATCTTTAGCCCGTTTTCTGTTCAGAGCTTTCCATTTTCCTGTACCACCACACATATCACCTAAATAAAAAGCAAACGAACATCTTATGGACTGAATTTCTTATAGACAAGAGTGGGGTACCACTTGTAACAGAATTTAATAAATAGTGATGTTTTCATAGAAGATTCAATGATTAGAACATAAAATAGATTAAAAGGTGAGAGAGATGAAAAACTTTTCCATTGAGACCATGATAAAATCTCCATAACTATGCCAAATTCTTGGAACACAAGGACTTTTAACAGATCAATAAACTTCAATAGACCTTGTAACAGTAAGGAATTGTGTTAACAGAAACAATTCATATTCACTCTACTCATCCACTAACATTTTTTAAGGGAGGGATTTGGGTGTTTGGGGGGGGGGGGGGGGGGGGCGAGGAAGGAGGGGACAACAGCACTAACAGATACAAGGTAAACAAGATCCATGATCTAGGTATCAGTCTTCCCACCCATGTTTAAGCTTTTCACAGTTTATATTCATACAAGAGCAACAGAGCTGGCAACTCTAAAATTCTCAAGGGTTCATATAATTTCACATTCTCAACAAGTTTTACATATATTGCAAGATATGTACACTGTACAAACATTCAGATTATTATTCTAATGAGGAAATAAATAAAACAAAAAAACATAGGGAATTTCACACTTACAAAGTACGGCACCACTGCCCCCACAGTTCCGGCATCCTGGTCTTTCATTCCCTTCCAAAGCAGTTGCATTTTGTATGGAAATAGGGGTACCAGAATTGTTTATCAAAGATAAAGTTGAGCACAAACATGTGAGACAACAACGCCGAGAGATTGATGATTGAGATCCCTGCAGTTTAAAAAAATTTCTTAAAAAAATCCTCACTTTGTTAAAGTTAAGTCTTTTCTATGAGATTTTAAAGCGCTTTATATGTCATTTAAGATATTCAGTAGACCAGTGTTTACAGCAAAACAAACTTTGCGCTAGCAAAATTTATAAATTTTTAGTACTGTGGCCATCAAATGACTAAAGTGAGTGTCATTGATGGAATTTATATATTAAGAACGTGGAAGCCCATCCACAGCATAATGACAAATCATCTAGTAGATAGTTTTATAAGGCAAATGGATAAATTTCCCTTCTCTACTACACCATTAGCAACATGAACAACAAATTGAATGTGCCCCAACAAAGAGAGCAGCTTCCCACTTGGAGAAATACTAGCAACCCCATCCATCACATCACATTCTACTAAATGGTATTCATACATGGCACATAAATGCATTGGGACTCATAACAGAATGAGCAACAAATAGTACATTTCCACAAATGAAAGCATTTGATGATCAGTACCACTTCTCACCTTGCTTTCCAGCAAGCCATGTCTTCCCTATTAGAAATTTTGCTTTAAGGAAATGGTGATCATGCCCACCCTAAAAGACATTAGATGTTGATAAAAATTGAAACTTTTACCTTTGATGGTTTTGATGAGTTGTCTGAATCTCCTGGATTTTGGTTCTCACGTTCCAAACTAGATCTCACACGAATCCTAACTGACTTGAAATTTACTGTGATTTGATAGAAATGAATGCTGGTTAAAATCACTGCCCTTCCAACAATATACAGCTTAGCATATTCTAATCTTCAGAGCAATACAAGCAAAACTACGAACCAAAATCAGAACAATGACTGCATCACCACGAGTTTGGAAACCCATTTGAATATCCATAAAAATAAAAATAAAAAACAAATAAAATTCATTTTTTTAATTAATCATTGTTAGAACTTAGAATGTCTCTACTCTATCTCCAATTTAAAAAAGTTAAAAATTCCATGTGTTGGGTCTCACTTATTAAGGAAGAGTCTGGATTCACGTGAGGGGAGTGTTAGAGTAGTGGTTAAGTGGTTAAATTCATCATTTCCTTACAACTTAAACTTTTGAGACAAAAGGTAATTTATCAATCATCATAACTTGAAATTTCACAACATGATGATATTTCAATTCTGATTCTACAATTCCTAACAACGGAATCGCTTCTGCATTGACAGTGAATTTGTACAAGAGGAAAAGCAGCCCATTTATATATGTAGTTGAAAATGCAATTTCATACTCAAATAAAGCAGCCCAACTGACATGGAAAACAAATTTGGACCCTTTTGGAAGATTCAACCACAAATTATTTTTTTTTAAGCTTTTGAAAATTCAAGAAATATGTAAATATTAATACTGTCATTATACTTATTTTCATGAACCAAATTGGAAATTCAGACAACATGTTCCAAAGCTCAAGTTAACTTGAAAGTTTAGTTTAAAGCAATTCCAACAAGTTCATGCAGCTAACTGAAACTTCTCAATAAGCTCAAATTCTTTATTGGGTACATGTAAATGAGTGTGTGTATGTGAGAGAGAGTTAGAGAAAGGGAACTCACAGTGGTCCGTGGAAGCCAAAGCAAAACGTTGAGGGAGAGCTGAGAGCTGAGAAGATGATGCCATGTTCTCTCTCTGTGTCTCTCACAGGCACACGCACACACTGTTGTGTTGTATGGGACAGTGGACATGGAACACAAGGTCATGGAGGACCTCACATTCACCATCACCAAAAATCTAAAAAGTGCTGTCCTCGGCCATTGTCTTGTTATATTAAACGACTTGTCGTTTTGACTTCCTAATTTTTATAATAAAAAATCTGTCTACGCCTTTTAAAGTAATTGTACATGTTGTAAGGACGAACTTTTTCGACTTAAGAAAGTTTCAGTGACTCACAACTGTAAGAAAAGAACGTGCTTTCAACCCGCTAATCCATTCGACCCAACCCAGCCAAATATCTTGGGTTTTTTTTTTTTTTTTTGGGTTAATGGGTTGTATTAGATTTTTATTTTTCTTTAATTAAGCTTTTTATTGGGTTGGATCGAGTGAGTTAGTGACTCTATTTAAATTTTTTTTAATTATATGTATTTTTTTTAGTAAAAAAAATTGTATGTATTTTAAATTTGTCAATTTGATTTATTTTGAATTTTTGGACTTGGTTTATATTTATTAGTTTGATTTATTTTGGTATTTTGGGATTTAGTTTTGTATCTTTTGATGCAACTGGAATATGATGCTTGGATGTATAAATTATAATTATTTATTGAATAATCAACTTAAATGGTTGAATAAAAACTCATATTTTTTATGCTAAAATATTATTTACACCCTCTAACTTTAGGGTCACCTTTAAATCAATCCCTTAATCAGGAAAACTTGTAATTTACACTGTGAGTATTATTTACAACAATTACAATGTGTACCTTTTCTGTCAACATGCATGATATATTGTTATTAACTCACCTAAAAATGATGTCATTTTGAATGACAAGTATATTTAAAGATAAAAAATGGCACTGTGTTTACTGTTTAGGTGGGTTAGTGATAAAACGAAACATATCATAGTGGAATGTGCATAAGGCTACCTACTAATCGTTGCCAATGAGAGCCTACTTTACCGAGCCAATCCACTTGAAAAATGATGGCTTCTTACAGGATTAGTGATGGTGATTAGTAGTTAAAAGCCTAAAACTACATTGACAACAATGCTTGGTAATGGGTTTTGAAAGCTATTAAAAAAGGGTCGACCAACCTCCTCACACAATTAGAACCCCCCACCCCTAATCTAGTTTTTCTATTCCAGACTTAGAGCCTGTTTGGGATGTAATGCAAGTTTCAGCTTATTTAAGTTTCTAACTTCTTTTTGTTACTATTTATGAATCTCATTGCACTTGTTGGTACTATTCATGGGTCCTATTGAAGTGTTCAACTAACTTTTAACTTTTTCTACAGTACTTTCAGTAAAAAGTTTTTAATTTCACCTAAATAAGTTGTTCCCGAACAGACCCTTAATATACATTCCAAATATTCTCAGTTCCATGTCTGCTTGTTATCTATCTCTAATGGGTTGTGGTTGTTGTATATTAATGAGCTATTTCCAAAGGGAATTCCATAATTAAAGGACAATTAACATTATTTGATTAAGATTGTCGGTTGAGAGGGAGAGAGTCTATGAACTTTGACCCAAAAATAGGATACCATTAAAACTCCAATCAAACTCATAATTCTTGAGAATTAAATGTTCCTCCTTAAAAGGACCAGTGGCGACAATCCCAAACCCTTCTAACATCTACTACGTGTTATGATCTCTCGAACTATCAAACAAGAAAAAAAGATTTTGTTAACTGAATTGTAGCGAGCAACACAAGTTTGGACCGTTAAAGCTCCAATCAAGCTTACACTTCTTGAGAATTAAATGTCCCCCCTAAAGGACCGACGACAATGGTCACAAACACTTCTAACGTCCACTATGTGTTTAAAGGAGAACATAAAAACATCATTATCCACAACTGATATATTTACTTTATTAAAAATTTTCACAACTACTGTTATGATCTCTTTAATTATCAAACGAGAAAAAGGATTTTGTTAACTAAATTGTACCAAGCAACATAAGTTTGGACCGTTAAAGCTCCAATCAAGCTCATACTTCTTGAGAATTAAATATTCCCCTTTACAGGACCAATGACAATAATCCCAAATCCTTCTAACGTCCGCTACGTGTTTGAAGGAGAACATAAAAACATTATTATCCACAACTAACATATTTACCTTATTAAAAGTTTCTACAACTGTCATTAAGATCTCTCTACCTATCAAATGAGAAAAAAGGTTTTGTTAATAGAATTGTACCAAGCAACATAAGTTTGGACCGTTCCTCTACTCTTGTTTCAACTTCCAAGTACACTAATTGCTTGGACAAGCTAAACTTCTTCGTGTTGGCAATCAACTTATCCATAAAATACTTGCAATGAACATGAACTTGAGCCCCTTAACATATCAAAACAAGGTAATTCCATGAGTTAACGATTAAAATGCCATTAATAGGATGAGTGCGTTGATAAAGAAAGCCCTAGAGGGAGAAAAAAAATGAAAGATTAACAAGTCTCAGTATTATTTGTGTAATATTATTACTTGTTAAGGTAACAAATTATGATACTCATCATTGACACCACCACCATCGATCGCAACAAGCACGTTAGCATTTATGGAAAAAAAAGAGAAATATATTAAAGCTACAGAGCTTACTCTAAAGGGTTTACAAATTAATGTGGCATTGAGTTTATTTGGCAACACATCAAGAACATAAAATACTTTTTTCCTTTTGCGCTTTAGAAGACGATATATTCTAACATCTATATAATTAAACTTGTAGCTATAGCATCACTAAAAAAAAAAATTGCTAATATCCTTGTAACTTAATTAGTCATGTTAAATGTTTCCAACCGATGCATTCAAGGTTTATATTTGCCCTCTTTAACCATCCATTTATTTATTTATTTTCTAAAACCCTCTTACATCATGGAAGTTTCACCTCGAGTGCATCAATCTCATCCTCTCACAGCATGGACTACACATTTTTGAATCTATCACAGAAAATCCACCATCCTAGATATTACACATGTACATAAATCCATTCTTCATTGGCTAGAACCATTGTCCTGACATTGCATGCATCTGAGTCTTTTGACTGTCCACTCACCCACCCAACACACACCAAAAAAAAAAAACTACTACTATATGAGGAGAGGAGAGCTCATAGATCTCGGGTCCCACTAAACCAAGCAAGCAAGAACCACTTTTCTCAATAGGCTCCCCAAACAAAACAAACACGGCTCCCATCCCATCCCCTTCTCTCTCTCTCTCTCTCTCTCTCGCTGTGTTTCTGATTTTTGCTCATTTTTGAACCCAAACACCCAAACCCAACCCTAACCCTAGCTGTCCTCAAAAATTCAAAATCAGGATTCTTTTGCATCAAATCGCAGCTTGAGCTCTCTTTTTGTTTTCTCGGGAACCAAACAGGAATTTTTTGGGGTGTTTTTTTTGTCGGCGATGAATACAATCAGGGAGCTGAGCTGAGCAATATAATGATCGAATTGTTGGACTCTGATTTCGACGCCTATTGTATGGGTTTGAGCGATGCCGGAGCTTCGCAAAGGAGTTCGCAGAGGCCGAGCTAAGGTCGCTCCACAACACCACAACAACAACAACAACAAGCGATCCGATCCTTCTCCCTCTCCCTCTCCTTCTCCTTTGCCCAACGCGGTTGGGACGTACGTCAAGACACGCGCCGCCGTAGCTAGGGCCAAGAGGTTGAAGCTTGATAACAAAAAGACTACCAGGAAGAAGAACAACAACCACAACCACCACAACCAGGAGGAGGAGGAGGAGGAAGAGGAAGAGGAAGAGAAGCAGCCGGAGCAGGTGATTGTCATTTCTGAGAAGGAGAGTGGGTCTGACAAGAAGAGAGGAAAGAAGAAAGAAGAGAAAGCTGCGATGGGCGACGACAGTGGCGGCTTGAGTGCTAATAAGGCAGCTGGGCAAGAGGAAGAGGGCAGCACTGCTCCTTTTCCAGAGAGGGTATACACTTTTTTCCTGACTTTTTGAGTTTTTTTGTGAACTGGGTTTGTGTTGTTTTGGTGTTTCAGGGCTTTGTGTTGGTACTTAGTTGTTTAAATTGTTCATTGGTAGGTTCGTTTTGGTGTTATAATTGCATAATGATTGTTTGGGTAGTTTGATCTGATATTGTTTGGTTGTCCCCCAATTGGATTGTGTTATATTTTTGCAGAGATATGACCTTTGGCATGCTAGTTTAATGTTGTTTTGTCGTTTATCGGTCGGGTTGCTGCTATAATTGCCAAAAAGGGTATATGGTAAATGATTTATAATGCTGTTTGGGTGTTGATCACTTATAAAAGAATGTTGTTTTGGCGTTGATTGATTCGGTTGATCCTTGAATTGCTAAAAAGGCTATATTGTAAATGGTGAATTGTCTACTTTCGTGTTTGCAAGTATCTTGTTATATGGTGATTTTGACTAGTGTTGTTGCCAATGAGCTATAGCTCAACTGGTACTTCCTCTTGTCATGATAATGGGATGGAGGGCGAGGTTGTGAGTTCGAGTCCCGCTTGGTGAGTGTGTAACTTACCAATCATTTTTTTGCTAGTGTTGTTGAAGCATTTAATGTCTGTTCTCACTGCACGTGTGAGTAACTTGCGTTATGTACTTGTTTGTGTATTTATTATTTATGCATATGAGTGTGTTAGTTGGTTTGTGTATTTACTATATATGTATATGGGTGCGTTATGTACTTGTTTCCATTTCTTGATTGCACGTGGCGACTGGCGAGTAGTTGTGTTATGCACTTAATGTGGGTGCGTTACTTGGTTCAAGTAAAATGATTTATGTATTTACTATTTATGTATATGGGTGAGTTATGTACTTGTTTCCATTTCCTGATTGCACGTGGCACGTACTTGTATTTTTTCTCAGTTGTTTGGTTGTACACTCTTATGTGGGCAAATACAGAAGTATAGATATGATTGATGCATTTTTTCATTGCCAATAAAGCATCTATTGAACTCAAGTATTTTTATGGTTCAGTTTTGGTTTGGTGCATTGATACCTCTTTTTGTAATTTTCATAAAGGTCTCGGTGGGAGGGTCACCTGTATATAAGATAGATAGGAAATTGGGCAAAGGTGGCTTCGGTCAGGTGTTCGTTGGTCGTCGTGTTTCAGGTGGAACTGAACGCACCTCAGGTCCCGGAGCAATAGAGGTTAGCTCAGTTCAGATTCTCTTGTACTAGAAAAGTTCTGTCAGTTGTCTGGATTTTAACTTCTGAATTTTATGGTCATATCAGGTAGCTCTCAAATTTGAGCATAGAAACAGCAAAGGCTGCAACTATGGCCCTCCATATGAGTGGCAAGTGTACAAGTAAGTCTTTTTTATTTTTATTTTTTAAATTGGCGCTTCTACTTTACTTTGCCATAAATTTATATTTTTATGTTTTTATTCTTTATTTTTGTTGTTTAGCACTCTTGGTGGTAGTCATGGAGTGCCTAAAGTACACTACAAAGGGAGGCAAGGAGACTACTATGTAATGGTATGATCCGCACAAACTACAACTTATTTATCTCTCCATTATAACTTGATGGTTTAACTTTTATACTTTTTGATATGCAGGTTATGGACATGCTAGGGCCCAGCTTGTGGGATGTATGGAATTCCTCAGGGCAGGCGTGAGTATCTCATGTCTTCAATAGATAATGTAGTGGAGGGGGGGTTAAGCTGATTTATTAGTTTTAATTTGGGGGGGGGGGGGGGTTGAAGATATGTTATTTCATGGCATGACTGTATCAAGCCTCAGGATGTTACAAGCATGTGATGATTAGAGTTTATAGACCTTTTGGATTTTCTTTGAACAGCATGAATTCCTCTATTTTATGTAGTTCTCACCTCTCCTCTTATTGCTAAGTCAAATTCACACAACAATACTTAATCAAAATAAAATTTGCCTTTGTGATATTGGTTGTGAACTCATGATGTGGACTTAGCACCCATCTTTGTCAATGTAAATCACAAGAGGGTTTATATTAGTTTGCTAGAACCTCTTGAAATGTTAATGTGTTCCTGTTACAGTAGGAGACATTATAAAATCCATAAATACTAAATGTTAACAAGTTTGGAACTTGAAATGGGTGACCTTTTATTTTATTTTATTTTGTCTATTTTAAAGAACCAGTACAAGAATTGTTTTGTTTAAGGCTTGGTTGTTGTATTCTTCTTCTTCTTCTTCTCCTCTCTCTCTCTCTCTCTCCTTCTCTCTCAATAAACGTATCTTGTTTCTAGATCTTTCATGAATGCAATGAGTATATGATTTTAATTCTTCTCTTCTTTTGTTATATGTACACAGTATGTCCTCGGAAATGGTTGCTTGTATAGCAGTTGAGTCCTTATCAATTCTAGAGAAGATGCATGGAAGAGGGTATGTGATTGTATTAATTTAATTTTATTGATTTTTAAGGTTAGTATCTTGATTTTGCTGCAGAATACTAATTTTCTTTTCTTTCTATTTTTTATCATGACCCTGTTTGGTATTAGCTATGTCCATGGTGATGTGAAGCCAGAGAACTTTTTACTCGGTCAGCCATCTACACCACAAGAGAAGAAGTTGTTTCTTGTTGACCTTGGATTAGGCAAGTAAATTTAATTACTTACATACTCTCTCAAATTAATCTATTTTACATCGATTTCTTATGTCTTCTTTATGAATTGATGATGTTGCAGCAACAAAGTGGAGGGATAGCTCTAGTGGGCAGCATGTTGAATATGATCAACGCCCTGATATGTTTAGGTGAATTGATGTTTGTGTCTTTAGGCTACAGTTTGCAATGTAACTTATTTACTAGAGATTTTGATATCTTCTATATGTTGTCTCAGAGGAACTGTTCGATATGCTAGTGTTCATGCTCACTTGGGAAGAACTGCTAGTAGAAGAGATGATCTTGAATCTCTTGCATATACCCTTATCTTTCTCCATCGAGGCAGGTTGCCTTGGCAAGGGTACCAGGTACTAATACATATATCATCTGTTGGGATTGTATGTTAATGTCTCTGGAATTACTTTATTGAAGCCACTTTTTAATTTTTAATTTTTTTCCCCTTCCCTCTGTTAGGGTGATAACAAATCCTTTCTAGTGTGCAAAAAAAAGATGGCAACGTCTCCTGAAATGCTATGCTGTTTCTGCCCCCCACCTCTTAAGCAATTTCTTGAGATCGTGGTGAATATGAAATTCGATGAAGAGCCTAACTATGCCAAGCTCATTTCTTTGTTTGAGGGCTTGATAGGACCTAATCCGGCTCTAAGACCAATAAACACTGAGGGTGCTCAAAAGGTAATTTTGGTATTATATCAGCTTATGGATAAACGGTTATTGTTTTTATGTTCTTCTATTCATAGTTGTTTTAATGCAACCACCAGGTTGGCCAAAAACGGGGTAGGTTAAACATTGAAGAAGAAGATGATGGGCAACCTAGGAAGAAGGTTCGTTTAGGAGTTCCTGCTACGCAGTGGATTTCAGTTTACAATGCCAGGCTACCAATGAAGCAGAGGTAGAACTGCATTTTGTTTCATTACTTTTGCCTTTTCTCCTCTTGAACAAACAGATGAGTTTCGTTTTGTCATGTGCATGTGTTATTAAATCATGATTTTAATAAGGGATATGGTTTAAATATATATTTGAAAAATGGTTATGGTTTTGAATGGGTTTTTGGATCCATGTCACTGTCCTAAAGTCAGTTGACAAAAAAAAGGGGTGCAACCTAGTCCACAATTACACCTTTAGCCCTGATAAAGTAAGTCTAATTTTATGTTTTTGTATCACTTTAAAAGTTCATATCTTCAAACAAAGCCTAGGTTCAAAACTGACGGACATTATGGTAGTGATATTGTAATTGGAACTGTCTTGAGGGTTCCTGATCTTCTTTCTGCTTATCTTTTTTTGAGATAAAAGATGGAATTCTTTCTGCTTATCTAATTGGACCTGCACCTCATTATTATTTCCTGACTGGAGGATGCCTTTGTTTTTTAAGAAGTTAAATGCCTCTTCTGCATTTGCTTCACTGTACAGAACAAGCATATGGAAGTTAAGATTTAATAGATTATCCCTTGATGACCTGCTCATTTATTTTATGCTTAGGTACCATTATAATGTAGCTGATGCAAGGCTGGCACAACATGTGGAGAGGGGAATTGCTGATGGCCTGCTTATAAGTTGTGTGGCATCTTGCTCCAATCTCTGGGCCCTTATTATGGATGCTGGAACTGGTTTCACAAGCCAAGTTTATGAGCTGTCGCCATTTTTCTTACACAAGGTGAATTTCTGTGCCACAGACGCACACGTTATTTCTCTGTTCATCTTAGGAGTTATACTCGTCAAGCAATATTCAAATTTAATGTTGGTTATTCACAGGAATGGATCATGGAACAATGGGAAAAGAACTTTTACATCAGCTCTATCGCTGGTGCCAACAATGGGAGCTCCCTTGTGGTTATGTCTAAAGGTTTGTTTAATTGGCATCAATGGGTGAACCTACATAGTCTTTTTGAATGGTTGGTGCATACCAATAAAAATAATTTTCTCATGAAAACTTTGTGAGGCATCCTGTTTGGGGGTTTCCATTTCCTAAATGATATTGTCAGGTCTTAAGGTACCTCTTTGTATTTCTAAGTTAATAATTTTGGTAAAAAAATATACACTTCTTGTGCACTGATAAGTTCGTAACATCTCCAAATCTTTGGGTATCATGGATTTTCTTCCTAGCATTCATCTTCAACTACTAGTTTATTAAGTTATGAACCAAAATTTGCAGGCACCCAATACACTCAGCAGTCTTACAAAGTAAGCGACTCTTTCCCTTTCAAGTGGATAAACAAGAAGTGGAGAGAAGGGTTCCATGTGACCTCAATGGCAACTGCTGGAAGCCGATGGGGTGTTGTCATGTCTCGCAATGCTGGCTTCAGTGATCAGGTTGAGTTTTGCTTATCTTCAGCATTTACTGTTCTCTCTCTTTCAGAATACTACGTGTTCTTATTGTTCTTACAGTTGAAAGACAACCGCCTATTGTTATTTTGGGGGTTGGGGGGTGGGGAGTAAAGGCTAACTATAATTGTCAACTTCCATTGTTTGTTGTCTTAAATTTATAATCCTTCTGGGCTCAATGTCTTAGCAGGCATAAGTTAATGCCTTGTGGCTGGAACTGGATCAAATTTTTGTGTGGGTGCGAATGTTATATTTTCGAAGTGTTATGCTGACTTGAATTCTGTCTTTTTAGACTTGTAAAATTACAGAGTGCAATGTTATTAAGTTAGAATTGACTGATAACATTGGTCTAAAAGGATCGGCTTGGCCATCTTCAGCCTTGTGACCCAGTTTCTAACCAATTGATTTGAACTTTGAAGATTAAGTGTCACATATGCCTGTGTTAATGATTATAATTTTACGTATTAACAATTCCTCAATATCCTGTTCATTTGCAACAAAATATTTTCTTTGCGCAACTTATAACATTCTTCCTTCATATCTGCACTTCATTTCTGGCAAGACTTATATTTCAGATTGGTGCACTCCACCATTGCTTTACACAGTTTCAATGTCAATTTTATTTGTACTGTGGAATTCAACGTAGGCCTCCTCTGGTTCTGCTCTCTGATCTGTTCTCTATTTTGATTTAGGTTGTGGAGCTTGATTTTCTCTATCCAAGTGAGGGCATCCATAGGCGTTGGGATAGTGGTTACCGAATTACATCAACAGCTGCAACTTGGGATCAAGCCGCTCTAATTTTGAGTGTTCCAAGGCGCAAACCTGGTGATGAAACTCAGGAAACCTTGCGTACATCCCAATTTCCAAGCACCCATGTGAAGGTAAATGTTGGAAAATCTGTGATTATTTTAGATGTGATGTAGCGGAGAGTGAGGTCATTAGTTCAAAACTCATTGGGTGCTAGTTTTATTACTGATAAAAAGAAGTGCATGTAATTATTTTTCATTTATTTTTCGAGAGTGATGTACTAATTTTTTCTTCCATGTTTTTGGTTTATGTGCAGGAAAAGTGGGCGAAGAATCTCTATCTTGCTTGTTTGTGTTATGGGCGGACTGTATCTTGATTCCTGTGTAGTTGCAAGGAATCATGTCGAAAGAAAGTGATAGATTTTGGTGTTCCTCCTTTCCCAACTTCATTATATGTAGTTGTTGTTGTCATGTTAATTGTAAAAAATGGTTGAGGAGCTTAGCTGCAGCTGCAGACTTTTGCGCTCATGTATGATAAATTTATAAAGCTGTTCGCTTGCTTTTAATGTTATCCTTAATGCAAGTACCCAGGGCAGTGCTTGTTTCACCGATTTGAAGCCACACTTTTTCAAACAATAGCTTTTTAAAACCTATAATTTTTTCCAGGTACAATTTTTCATTACACCTATTTTCAAAAAGTTGAAAAGTATGGTGTTTCTTCTAATGCAAAAATTCTGTCTATTTTAATATAAAAACTTTTTATTTTATTTTATTTTACATACTCACTTTTTAAAAACCACACATTGGATTATCAATTTTACATTATATTGCATTAAAATTTCAATTTTTCTTTATTTTTTAGAATTTTCTTGCTAAAGCCTAAATGCATTGTAGTATAAAACATAGTTATTAAATCCGTACTAAACAACCGGTTAAACCTTGAAACCTGTCAACTAAATCATTATCTGGAATGGTTTGGTGTAAATCCGTATATGCAATGATCCATTCTCAAACCATCTAAACTGATGGATTGCACATATTAATCTTCTTAACTGGAGAATAAAATTTTAAAAAAAAATATCGTGTATTTGTGAAAAAAGACTAAACTGAACTATTGAAGTCACTGGATGGTCTGAACTTTGAAGTCTGAAGACTAAGAACCTGATTACTAAAAGGGGCTGTTTGGTTTTTTTTTTTTTCATCACTTATCACTCAATTTTCGTCACTCATCACTTAAAATACCCCAACTTTCTACACGAAGTCTGTTTGGCACCATCACTCAACTTGTCATCACTCGAATTTTTCAACTATATATGGGCCCCATACTTGTAACTTGGTGCAGTTTTTTTTTTTTTTTCCTTCAACCCCCAGTACCCAAACTCACCAAACCTAGTGAAAAAATAAAAGAAAAACCCAAACTCACCGAACCCAGTGAAAGAAGAAGAAGGAAAAAAGAAAGAAAAAAGAAAGAAAGAACTGAAGACCAAAAATATTCTGTGATGAAGAAAAAAAGAAAAAAAAAAAAGGAAGAATGAACTGACAAGATTTTGGTGAAAATGAAGAAAAGAAGAAAGAAGAAGAATAGTGGAGAAGAAAGGAAAAAAAAAAAGGGTCAAAAGTTGCGGTTGACCCTGACCAGTGGGTACCTTTGTGTGTTTAATAACCAAAATGCTATTGGAAACTGAAAACACCTAAAATGTGTTTTCAGTTTCCATAACTTATAACTCAAAAATCAGACGGAAACAAAAACCAAACAAACTTCTTAGCCATGGGTCCCACCATTTTTGAGTTATGGGTGATGGAAATAGCAAATCCAAACAGCCCCTAAACTACCTAAGATTGAAATTTTTTTTGGTAACCACTTAAGATTGAAAAGATAAACTGATAAAGATGAAATATTAAAGAGATAAAGTAAGAGTTGTGCCATGAGATAAGAGTTGAGTGCTGAGATTGAAGAGATAAACTGATAGAGATGAGACTAAAAGAGATAAAGATATACTGATAAAATTATAGAAGTAGGATAAGGTGATAGAACTTAAAAAATAAATAAAAATAAGAGACAAAAATGGAAGAATTTCTACACTAAAAGAGAGAAAATTTGTCATAATAAAAAGTTATTGGATGATTTAAAAATTACATCATATAACTTTATGTCACATGATGTAATTTTTTATTGTTATAATTTATTAATTTACCTAAATAGAATATTTTATATTTTATTTTAGTTGTTGTTTATAGTTATAAAATATATTATTTAATTAATTAATAAACCTACAATTCAACTAATGAAACACTATTTAAATTAATGAACTAATGAACCAATTTTTCAATTGGGTCAACCTTCGTTACGATTTTGATAACTAAGATATAATAGATAATCTAATGTGTGTTGTTTTAGAAGTGAGTATGTAAAATATTAAAAAAAAAGAAGCTTTTTTTATGTTAAAAATTTAAAATATACAACAATTTTTGCATGAATTGATGTGAATTCTCTAGGTAGAAAATGCAAAAATCCATCTTCTCACTGCATTACAATCTCAATATTGTACAACTCATGAAAGCAATCTTCAGTAGTTTTTGGGTCCTAAAAGTCCACAAAAACAAAAATTTTAAATAATTTGATATTATATTTGATTTTAGATGTTTTAACTATTCTTTATTGTGTAATCAATTCTCTTCATCATGAGTTTGTAGCTCAATTGACACATTTTGATGTTTTTAAAGGAGATGTCCATAGATTAAATCCTCTCATTGTAACTTTGAATTATCAAAATTTGACTTTCTTCATTTTTTTTAAAAGTAAAATTCTCTTCGCATACTTAGTTGACAGAAAATTCTAGTAACACAATTTTTATCATAATTTTGATGTGATCCATAGTTAATGGTGGAGAAACTTAGTGATAGGAAAGTCTAGTAACACAATTTTTATTATAATTTTGATATGATCCGCAGTTAATGGTGGGGAAAAAGTGGTGAGTTGTGAATGTGATTATCCTTTATTCATGGTAGACCACTTTAAAAGATTATGGCAAAAATTGTGGTGAAAAACTGTTTTGTGATTAGTGTTAAAAGGGTATGGCAAAAATTGTGTGAGAAACTGTTTTGTGATTAGGGGCAATGTATGCGTTCATCACTAGCCACATTGTGTTTCTTTTTAGACCAGGTTAAGCCACACCCGCACGTGCAATGTGTCATTATTTGAAAAAAAAAAAAAAAAAACTCATGTTTCATGTTTGTTTGAGCAAATTGATGTTGTGACTTATGATTTAACAAAGTCAATAAAAACATGCAAGAGTGCAAAGTCCTTTCTCATGTGAACTGTGAAGCCGTAGAGTTTGAATATTGGACCCTATACAAGGAAAGGGGAAGTCGCTTATGACCAGATTTTAGCCTAATGTCTGTTTTATGGTACATAAATGGATTTTATTAACTTAAATTAACAAATTTTATTATTGATATTTGTGGGGGCCAACTATCTAGAAGGTAATATTAATACTGTATGAATTGGGCCTTTGAACCAATCCGAGGATGGTTAAATAAGGTTATAATGGGAATGGTATAAGAAGAAGAAGTAAAGGTTGTATGTGGTAGTTCAAAATACGTCCGAGGAGAAAATTCATATCGGAAACGGAGATCCGAGGTCAGTAAGAATGTCTTATCATCCCAGACATCCCTCAAGGTTGCATCACGACTAAGAGTCGGGCATTGGATAAGGGATGAGCAAAGGGTGGCAACAAATATCTTCAAAAGCTGCTGCCTCCACATTAAATGCCTTCCAACCAACTCTCTGGCCGCATTAATGTGGAGGTGATACCTGAACAGTGATCAAGCAGCCTTACAGCTATTAGTTAATGGTTCTGGGAGATGTTGGATGGAACAAGAAGGAGTTCCCAGAATCTAACCTACACGTGTATGGTAGAGATAATACCAAGATTGTAATATATAGCATGGGAAAGTGACCCAAAAGGAGGATCAGAAAAAATCAAGAAATCTTGGTAATAACATTGTGAATTCTTGTAACTGTGTTCATGAACAAGATATTATAACATAAGCTCCTCAGGTCGTGCCGATGACAGATTTTCTTATTTTACTTGTGCTTGACAGTTTCAATTCAGCACCTTTTATTATCTATCTTCTGGAGTATAACTAGTTCTTTCACCCATGCTCTATAAATTCATTGTTTGGGCTTGTTGGGCTTAAACCCAATCCTATACTGGGTCCAATCTAAACCCAATCCTTACAATATTGATAGAACCAAATTATATTTGTTATACTTGTGAGTTTTTGACGAATATTTTTAAAGGGGCCCTGTTAATTGTTGCCTTTAGAGTAATTATTAATAAATTATTTTAGAAAATATTTTATAGCACTTTTATAAGAAATTGAAAAAAGATGTCAAAATATTAATTATTTTTTTTTTTTCCGATAAAACTTTCTTAAAATTGTTCACTAACCAATACGCTTAGGGCATTCGTTAACACTCCCCTTTTTGAAGAGTTCGTTATCATACATTTCAAAAACTAATTTATTATATGGAAACTTTGGACCATTAAAGAAATAAAAGAGATATTGCTTTTATAAAAAAAAAAAAAAATTATATATGTTAATTTTATTGATAAGATTTGAACCTATAGTGCTTGTTTATAATGGTGCATAAATTGACTTATAGGGTGAGTTAACTGAAACTAACGGATTTTATTATTAATATTGCTAAAACCAAATTATACTTGGGAGTTTGTTGCTTCGCTCCAAATTTTTTGATTGAATGAATACCATAGTTATCATACATTTCTAAATATTTTATAATACTTTTATGAGAAATTGAAAAAGATGTCAAAACATTAATTACTTATTTTTATTTTTGATAAAAAATTTATTAAAATGATTCACTAACCAATGCGCTTAGGGCATTCATTAACTCTTCTCTTTTTGAAGAGTCTGTTATCATGCATTTCAAAAACTAATTTATTATATGGAAACTTTGAACCATTAAGGAAATAAAAGAGATCTTGCTTTTTGAAATTTTTATATATGTTAATTTTATTGATAAGATTTGAACCTATAATGCCTGTGGTACAGAAATTGACTTATTAGGTGAGTTAATGAAACTAGCGGATTACTTTCTCAAAAAAAAACCTAAAACTAACGGATTTTATTATTGATATTGCTAAAACCAAATTATACTTGGAAGTTCGTTGCTTCACTCCAAATCTTTTAACTAAATGAATACCGTTAAAAAGTCAGTTATCATACCCGTTTAAAACTAACTTATTAGTATTATACTCTCGCTGAGAATAAATTATTCTGTTCATTCAATGTATTATATCTTCCTTTTCACGTAAACATGGATCATATGTGTAAAAATTACTTTGCTTTTTATGCGAGATGAATATATAATATACATGTCACACTCAATAATTTCCACTCACTAACAAACAATGAAAGTGTTAATTTCTATTTTTCTTAAAAAAAGAGAAAAATAACACAAAAGTGGCAAAACAAAACAAAATTTTCCCAAATCACCCGTCCATAATTTGTAGAGAGAATAATGCCTATTTATTTGTAGTCACCCTTTGGATTCAAGTAATACACTTAAATCGTGGTAGAGTAGGACTCAACATAAAAGAGAAAAAAACAAAAAAAAAAAAAACACTTGGACCTTTTTAAAATCGATTTCACCAAACTCAATAATTTTCACTTTTCCCGCTCACTCCGCCCTTTTTCAAAAATTTCGCCCTTCCCGATATCTCATAAAAACCTAATTAATCCCTTCCTCTCCCTCTCAAACTCTTCTTTTCAAACTCTATTCTCTCCAACTCTCTCGCGCTCGCTCTCTCTCTCTCTCTCACACACACGCTCCGATCTCTCACTTCTCTGCCATGGCAAAGCGCAACTCAAGCTCAAAGTCAGTGACCAACAGAAAGCCGAAAGTGGAAGCGCTGCCGCAGGCGGCGGCGGCGCCGGATCTGAATGAGGAGGAGGTGAGCAGTTCGCCGAGTAAGCGTAGGGCGGTGGAGGAAGAGTCGGCAGTGGCAAAGCGCGTGTTAAGGTCGAGCTCAGTGACCAAGAAAAAGCAGGAAGTGGAAGCGCAGCCGCAGGAGGAGGAGGAGGAGGAGGAGGAGAGTAGTTCGCCGAGGAAGCGTAGGGCGGTAGAGGAAGAGTCGGAAATGGCGAAGCTCAAGTCAAGGTCAAAGTCAGTGACCAAGAAAAAGCGGAGAGTGGAAGAGCAGCCGCAGGCGGCGGCTCCCAAGGAGGAGGAGGAGGAGGGCAGTTCGCCGAGGAGGGCGGTGGAGAAAAAGGACGATGATGAGGAAGATTCGAGGTTCGTTGGAGAGCCAGTTCCGGACCAAGAGGCTCGCCAACGCTGGCCTAAGCGGTACGAGGAAAAGGGAAAGGTATACTTTTTTTTTTTTGCTTTCTTTTTGAGTTTTCTGTTTGCTCGAAGTGATAATTTTTGTGTGGAGTTTCTGTTTGGTTAGTCGGAAAATCAATGTGTTAGTAAAATGTGGCTAGGGATTTGAGAGTTTTGTCTGCATCCAGATAGAGCTGTTTGATTGCTGAGAATGTTCAATTTAAAAAAAAGGAACAATAGGTATATGATATTTTTATTTGTACGGAATTCGTTTACTTTTTGTTGTATTGAACTCAATTCTGTGTGGGGTTTTTGTTTGGTTTTCTAGAAAATTAGTCTATTATTAAACTGTAGAGTTCCAGATTTTTTCTATTACCAAATGTGGAGGAGTCTGGTTGCTAGGAATGTGAAATGGAAAAAAAGAGGACAATGAGCTTATTTTGAGTAAGCTAAATAGTTGGGCTTAATGTCTATGTATGCAATTCTTGCTTGGTTTAAAAAATAAGTCTGAAAAACAAGTTGGTCTATGATGTATTTGTTTATGTGTCATGAGCTGACTTGAATTAAGTTAAATTATTGTAAAGATTTGAGCTTTGTTGGGTAGATATAAATGTTTTATTGAGCAGAAAGCATATTGTGAAATCAAAAGTGTAATCATTTTGAGACAATATGCTTGGGAGTTTCTATTTGGTTGTTGGGGAAATTTTTATATCATCAAATTGTAAAGTTACTTTTGTGATTGCGTCGACATTAATGTTTTATATATTAAAAGTAGTTTTGAAATTCAAAACTATAAAATGTTAATATTGCTTGTTATGTGTTTTGGTTGGTTTGAATAAAAGCAAGAAATACTTCTGTTTTTATGTTGGTTTTTTACTTGAGTAGTGAAAATCATGTTTCATGAAGCTTGATCTACCACTTATGGATATTGACTTTTTATGAATAAAGATGGAAGATGGCCATCAAGCTCTATTTCAAATCATTGTTAATTAAGAGTAATGTTGTGAGTTAAAATAAAATTATGTTGTTTTAATTTGGTCCTTTTTGTTTCATTGATGAGTAATGTAATATATTTTAATTATAGATGTAGGCTTGTAATGTAATGAGATATTTCTTAGATGGTTAAACCTACTGTTATGTAATGAAATATTATGAATCTTCTTGGTAAGTGATGTGATGATATTGTTAGGTCATAAGAAGTAAGGATGAATCTGATGAAATTATTTTGGCTCGACGCCATTACACTCAAGCAGAGGTTGATGGTCAAATTCTCTATAATCTTTATGATGATGCTCATGTTAAGGTAAGTTCTAATTTGAAATGCTTTGCTATTTATTGTATATTTTATTTTGATAGTCTAACTTGTGTTTTTGTTTGTTTGTTTGTTATGTTTAGGCTCCGGAAGGAATGCCTAGTTATATCGGCAAGATTGTTGAAATGTTTGAGGCAGTGGATGGAGGTTTTTATTTTACAGCTCAATGGTATTATAGGGCTGAGGATACAGTAAGTATCATTTTAACACTATCTCTTGATTTTGGTCCTCAATATTTAGCTTACTAATGCCTAGTTCTGATTAAATTTTTAATTTTTTTTCCATAGGTCATACAGAACTGTCACAATCTTATTGACAACAAGCGTGTGTTCTATTCGGAAATCCAGAATGATAACCCACTGGATTGTCTAATTGAAAAATTAACAATTGCTAGGATTCCTTTGGATGTATGATTTCAAATTCTTATATACATTCTTTGATTTCTATAAGATCTTATATACGTTCTCTGATATTTTTAGTGTGATAGTAATTAAAATTTCTTTTTCAGGTTGATCCAGCAAATAGAACAATTCCTAATTGTGATTATTATTGTGACATGCTCTATTTATTGCCATATTCTACATTTGTTAAGTTACCAACAGGTTGGAATTTTGTGTTATTTGCGTTAAATTGTATCTGTGTTTTTAAATTTGAAAGACTTTATTTTTATTTGTCCTTTTTTTTCCTTCTTATAAACTTGTAGAAGAGAGGCATAGTAGCTGTGAGGCATCATCCACTATTTCTTGTGAGTGTGATATGAATGGGACTGAACAAGAAGAAGTTTTTAAAGTTCAAGATCACTCTAAGACAGAGGTGTCATTGCTAGACCTCTACTCCGGTTGTGGTGCTATGTCGACTGGGTTATGTCTTGGAGCTAATTTGTTCGGTTTACATCTTGTTACCGTAAGTTCTATTCTTTAAGCCAAAATATATACAAACCTGAATTAGATGTTAGCTTATCATCATCATTATGTCTTGGAACTAATTTATTTCCTTTGTATGTTGTTGTAGAGATGGGCTGTTGACTTAAATCGGTATGCTTGTGAAAGTCTCAGGTTAAACCATCCAGAGACGGAGGTAGATTTCCTGGTCTCTTTTCTTTTATTGATACATAGGCACTTTTATGCTTAAGTGCAAAGCTCTAATATTAGTTTATCCTTGGCAAATCAGGTTAGAAATGAATCCGCTGAGGATTTTTTATTGTTGCTAGAGGAGTGGGAAAAATTATGTTGTTATTTTTCCTTACTTAAAAGTGATGCTGTTCCACAAGCGTATGCGGATTTGTTTGTTGCCGATGATGGTGATGTTAGTGGCGAGGACAATGATAATGATGAGGCTGATGATGAAGATGGGGAGGTCTTTGAAGTTGAAAAGATATTGGGAATATGTTATGGTGACCCTAATGAGACAAAACAACGGGAATTATATCTTAAGGTATTTGAATTAGTTCATATGAATTAGTTTTTATTTGTTTTAATTTTATTTTAGTTATTATTTTGCACTTGAGTAAGAAATTGTAGTCTATTATCATGTTAGAATATTTACATGGAGAAGCTAAAATAAATTCAATCATGTGCTCTCTAAAAAAGTAATTAGCTATTAAGTTCAATGGTCCAAAAAATGTAATATTGTAAAATTTTAAGTGCAGTACTAAGGTTTAAAATTTGAAGTATTTAGAATGTGCCTCTTTTTGACAATTGGGTTTTATCATCTCTTGTATTTAGGTTCGTTGGAAAGGCTACGGAGCTGATGAAGACACATGGGAACCAATCATGGGATTGGGGTATTGCATGGAATTTTGTTACATTTTTATGGATATGCTATTTTGTTATATATTTTTCTAATTATGGTTCATTTTACAGGAATTGTGTTAAGACAATAAAAGAATTTGTCACCAATGGTTATAGATCGAAGGTTTTACCTTTACCGGTATGTTTGTTGTAACTGGAATTAGGAAGCAAGTTATGTCTAACTTGAATGTGACCTTATACCTTTTTTTTTTAATAATGTAGGGTGATGTTGATGTGATATGTGGTGGACCTCCTTGTCAAGGCATAAGTGGTTTTAATCGGTTTAGGAATAAAGAAAATCCATTGGATGATGACAAAAATAAACAACTAATTGTTTATATGAACTTAGTGCAACACCTGAAGCCAAGATATGTTTTAATGGAAAATGTGGTTGATCTTGTTAAATTTGCAAATGGCTTTCTTGGACGTTATGCATTGGGTCGTCTTATTGGCATGAACTATCAAGTCCGGATGGGGATGATGGCAGCAGGTGCATATGGGCTTCCACAATTTCGCATGCGTGTTTTCTTATGGGGGGCACAGCCTACTGAGGTTTGTAAATAATTATATATTTTTTACTTGGTATGACTATCTTGAAGCATTTTTGTGCTAATTAGTTGTTTTCCTTTGGCAGAATCTGCCTCAGTTCGCACTCCCCACCCATGATGTTGTTGTAAGGGGGGTTATTCCATTAGAGTTTGAGGTATAAGAGGGTTACCTTGCTCTATAGTAGAAATTCTGTTTTCCTTGCCGATGGTTTTCTTATACGTTTATTTATGTACTGATGCAGAAGAATACAGTTGCTCATGATGAAGGCCACAATCTCAAATTGGAAGAAAAGCTTTTGCTTAAAGATGCAATTTCTGACCTTCCTGCTGTATGTTTTATCGTTACTTGCTTCTTTTTACGTATGTTTGCAATCTATTGTAATATAATTTATCTTTTCACGTTTTATTCAGGTTGAGAATAATGAATGCCGAGATGAAATGCCCTACAGTGGGCCTCCCCAGACAGAGTTCCAGAAGCTTATTAGACTAGGCAGAGATGGTATGCTTCTGTGTTTGTTGCATAAATTTTTCTAAATCCATGGAGTTATATTCTGTGTGATGTTCATTTCTGAAGTGTCAATTTGTTGAAAGGAGGAACTTGAGAATGCTTCAAATTAATTTTTTTATCAGTGTCTCTTTCAACGGGTGTGCATCATTGAAAGAAAAAATTTTGTCTGAAGATGTGTATTTCGATACTATTCCCATATACCCGTATATGCAACTGTTTCATTACATGTTGTGAGTTTGAAAACATTTTTAATACACTAACATTGAATGAGTAACTCTTTTTGATTAGTACTGCAGGTTGTGTTGTTATCATATATTAAATTTGTGTTTATAGCAGCTAGCAAGTGTGCTAATTTACTGTTTTTTTAAATATAGAATTATGTGTATGATGGGTTTTCCCCCTTTTTCAGGTCAATATTAATTCATAGACTCTATTAACAGAAAATTTTCAATGAATTATATGATGTACTGTATTTTCTCTAATTTTTTTTTTCTTTGAATGGTGTTTCAAGTCAATCAACTTTCTTAATAAATTTGGTAGGTAATGTTGAAGGCCTAAATGTACATTTTGGTGGGTGATTTTTTTGGCAGAATTGCTGGGTCTTCCAAAGCAAGAACCATTAGAATGTGTCCTTTATGATCATCGTCCATTGGCATTGAATAATGATGATTATGAGCGTGTTTGTGAGATCCCTCAGAAAAAGGTGATTTTTCATATCATGCAATATGTATTTATAGTTTGACTAGCACAGGGAATGCCTGTCCTCCTAATTGAGTGAAGTTCTGTTGAGAGCCTTTGTTCCGTTCCCACACTGAGAGTCAAGGACTTTGGGTGAGGTTCCCTTGGTTGAGGATTCTTCCTAGGGTTCGGTCTCATTCATCTTAATAGCATTTCAGTGGACTGAATGTTCAAAGCAGAATACGAAGAGGAGCGAACAGATAACCAGGGAGGAGAGATGCAACTAGATTGAAGTACTAATATTTTCCATGTGTGCATTGCTTTCTTATTTTTACTTTGTTTGAATGTTTGGTTAGGGTGCAAATTTCCGAGATCTGCCTGGTGTTCGGATCTGTTCAGATTCGAATAAAAATAAAGTAGAATGGGATCCAGATGTAGAGAGAGTCTATTTGAAGTCAGGGAAACCCTTGGTAAAGTTTTTTTTTTCTACTATTGTTTTTTTCAAATGGTGGTGGTTATGGATATATTTATACATATTATTTTCAGCAATTTGGGCTGATAAGTCCTATTTACTTGTAGGTACCAGATTATGCAATGAGTTTTGTCAACGGGACGTCATCTAAGTAAGTATTTCTTTTGGTTGATTTTTTTTTTTGTTGATTTTGCTAGTTGATTTGCTTTTCATATATTCTCCTTTCAAATTCTTTTAGACCTTTTGCACGTTTATGGTGGGATGAGACAGTGCCAACTGTTGTTACACGAGCTGAGCCTCACAATCAGGTCATCTCCTTGTTTAAATTGTTATAGCTTAAAAGGATATGCGCGGTGTTTCTTGATGGTTAACATGTCTCTCTATTACAGGCAATTTTACATCCAGTACAGAACAGGGTACTCACAATACGTGAGAATGCCAGACTTCAGGGTTTTCCTGATTGTTACAAGCTTTGTGGTCCAGTAAAAGAGAGGTGCCTTTCATTTTCCTACTCTTTGGTTGAAGAAAATACTGCAAATACATGTTTCTACTAGTGAATCTCATGAGTTTGTGGTGCCCAAATGGCACTTTATCCTACTTGGCATCTTTTTCAAACAGAATTGTTACTTTACAATAGACAAAACTAAAGTGGTTGTTAATAGAAGAGGACCTTTTCATGAGTGAATTTTTGTTGATTTTGTAAATATGGAAACTATACAAGAGATTAAACCTGAAGGGGTTGCACAATTGGCTGGGGACCATGCCTCAAGAAGCTTAGATTGTTGGCTCAATTCTCATCTTCCCTTGGGGCCAAAACTTAGAGAGAGAATTTGAGTGATTAGGGAAAGGGGAAGGAGATGCCCTTTTAATGTTTCTGTCAGTTGTGGTTATACAAGATGAGGTTTGCCATGCTATGTAGTTATGTAGTATCATTTGAATAGAAAAATTCTGATGCATTGTGTTGCTGGTATTGTATTGCATCTCATGCTAAGTTGTCAACCTTCTTAGGGTTTCTGTCAAACAAATGTGAAGTGATGTTCTTAACTAGTTTGATGCTCATGACAAGTCTAGTGTTTCTACATATTTGTAGCTGGAAAAAGTGAATTTTAGTTTCTTAGTCATTCCTTTGGAATATATCTAATAGATAAAATTTGGTTTTCTGAATCTGTAATGCTTAATTGTGTTGGAATTTTTGATACAGTTGTTGATTTTAAGTCTATTTCTTTGATATTGTTTCAGATACATTCAAGTTGGGAATGCCGTTGCGGTTCCTGTTGCTCGAGCCTTGGGCTATGCATTAGGTTCAGCATTTCAAGGTTCTAGTGGTGTTAATGAACCTGTGTTTAGATTGCCTCCAAAATTTCCAAACATTTCAGGAGTGTGTTCTTCAGCAGCATCTGAGGATGATGCTTGATTCTTTCTTTGGAGGAGATACATTATATTTGAATATTATTAATTCTATCAAGGGAATTGTAAATTGCCCTAATTGGGTTATTTTTGTCACTCTGATTCGCAATATTATTAGATGAATTAATTGAAGTGCCTCTTACCTTTTAGGTAAAAATGTTGCTTTATTGTGATTGATATTTTGAAATGAGTAGTTTTGTAATGTGTCTTAGAGCAACCACATCAGTTAGTGTATTTTACACACCTATTTTTACACTAAAAACTTACTTTTTCTGTTTTACACATCTGTTTTTACAAAACATTCATATTAGTTTATCTATTCTATCATTTGTTTTATTTAAATAATCATTTTCTCACTTTTTTTATTATTATTTTATCTCAAACCCTCTCTCTTTAGAGTCTTCTCTGAAACTCCTCTCTATTCCAACATTTTCACTTCTCTTTGAAACTCCTCTGTATTCCAAACTCTTTGAAATTTCGATCCAAGCATGGAGCACGACGCTGATTTGAAACTTTGATCTAAGTTGAAATTTCCTCTTTATTCCAAACATCGATTTGAAATTTCCATCTAAAACTTCGATTCAGTCCAAATGCTGATCTGAAACTTCGATCCAAGCACAACGTCGATTTGAAGCTTTGATCCAAGCACAGTGAGAAGAACTTCGATCCAAGCACGGTGAGAAGAACGTTGATCCAAGCACGGCGAGAAGAACGCTGATCCAAGCACTTCGATTCAAGCATGTCGATTTGAAACTCTGATCCAAGCACACTGATCTGCCACAAGTGCCGATCCACTCTCTCTGTCTCTGTTGGTGTGTTCGTGTGTAGGTGTGTTTGGTTTTGTGGTGTTTGTGGTTGATTTTTGGTTTTTGTGGTTGATTTTTGATTTTGTCTGTGGGAGTGTGTATCAGAGGAAGAAGCTGATGAAGAAGACGTTGGTTTTGCAGTTGGAGAAGAGAGAGAAAAAAAGGAGCGAAATTAGAAATTATTCGTGAACACACCATATTCCACAACTCTTGAGATACTAGGCAGTGTAGAAGTGATCAGTAGTCTCCCCATTCCTCTTGCACATACAACACCAATCCTCCTCCACCACTTTTTGCCTCCTTAAATTATCAGTGGTTAAAATTTCCCCCAAAGCTGTTGTCCAAATAAAGAAACTAACCTTTGGAGGCACTTTTGATTTCCACAACGGTTTCCATTGAAAAGAATCTGGATTTGGGGGTTGTAAGGCCCTATAGTAAGAACAAACATCAAAAACACCCCTAGCAGAGAGTTTCCAACAAATTTTATCCACCCCATTCCTTCTCCAAGATCCAGAATAAATAAGGTTCATAAATGATACAACTGGCTCCAGCTCCCAATCTTGAACCGGTCAAGTAAATCTGATTTTCCAATGGTATTTTGCCTCTAAGATCAACAACAACTCAGCCACTGAAGCATCCTTGTTAATAGCAATATTGTAAAGTTCTGGGAAGATATTTTTCAAAGGAAGCCCCTTGCACGATGGATCATGCCAATATTTAATACAAGAACCATCCCTCACCTTAAAGATGATAAAAGGATAAAAGTCATCCCACCCCTTTCTGATATAATTCCATAAACCAACCCCGTAAGGCCCCTGCACGCTACAAGAACACCCCCCTTCCCCCCTCCACATGCTACCATATTTTGTTTCTATTTCCCTTGTCCACAAGGCAGTCCTTTCCATAGCATATCTCCACAATCATTTCCCAAAAGAGACTTATTAAGCAAAACCAAATTACTCACACCCAATCCCCCATGTTAAACTGGTACACAAATAGTCTTCCACTTAACCAAATGATACTTAAACTCATCTCCTAATCTGCCCCACAGAAAATCCCTTTGTAATTTTTCAATACATCTAGTAAGTTCACCAACATGGGTGGTTTTCGCAGTTTTTTTCTTGATTCCAAATTTTTTCAACTGGTGGTAGAGGAAGGGGGTCGGTTTTTTTCGTTAAGGATTTTTGAGCGGAGTAGGTACTTCATGAAGTCGGTCTTCATGGGTAAGAATGGGGCACAATGGCTGATGAAGAGTATAGAACAGATTGTTGTTGGGATCAATCCAAAGTTTTTTTATACGTTCAGAGAAGGTGACTTAGCTTACACCCTCCAACGGAGCTCAAACTCTTTTGGCATGTTCTTACTCTTGACTGAGTTTAAAGTTGGCGGGTCTAGGAGGTCCATTTTTATACCAGAAGGCAGAGATAAGAATGGATGGAGGGTTTTTGGGTTAGAACTAAGGAAGTTGTTAGAACCTGACAACTATGTAAATGGTGGGTCTGGTTTTTCGAAATTCGTAGCTGAGCATCATAAGGTTAGTTCAAGGGTTCAACCATTTAAAACCTTTGCCGATATGGTGCGTGGGCCTCAGGTGCAGGTCAAGGGCCGGCATCAGCCTAAGCTGGTCAGCGCCCATGCTAAAGGGACAATGATTTTAGAGGATAAGAAAAGAGAGAAGCAGAACCCAGCTTTTGAACAGAGGCCGGTGAGCACATCAGGTCCGATAACTCTTGGAGGAGGAGAAGTGGGTTCCCGGTGCATGAATGAGGATTTTGAATTTGGAGAGACAAATGCAGTAAAAGAAAAGAGGAGATATCCGTTGAAAATCCATTCAAACTGGAATAAACATGCTAATGGTAAAGAGCGTGAACTGAGGCATCCTGACTGGACAGGAGGAGGCTTGTCTGTTGAGGTGAATGAGGAAGGAATTAGGCGTGTAGCTTGGTCATCTAATAAAGATGGACTGAGCTATCCTTTTTGGGTTAATAGCAGTCAGAGGGGGCAGGTTGTGGGTCCTTCAAGGTCACGGGTTTATCATAAGAGGAGTGTTACACGGAATAGATATAAGAGTGGTTTTAAAAGCCTTAAGTGGGTCACACGGGGTGAGAAGCCCATTGTGGGCTTAGGCTCCTTTTGTGACACAAGAGGTCCAGAGAAGCCTGTGCTGGTTTCTGGCCCAAATGGTGACACAAGCATGGGCTTTCCACACTTTCCAAATATTCCAGAGTCAAACCCAATCAGACTTGAAATGGGAGAAAGCTCTTCTTTGGCTGACCCTAGACTAACAACCCACAAAGCTCTTGACTCGGTGTTGGTGGCAAGCTCCAAAACACAGCATGACTCCAGTGGGTCGACGGAGTCTACGACGGAGGTTGGGTCGACGGAACCTAGGATGCCGGTACTAACAACTGGGTTAGCGACGCCGGTACTAATGACTGGGTTAGCGTCGCCGGTGGGTGTACCGAGGAGCGATGATGATGAAAGAAGCTCCTCGGCCATTCACGTGCATGTGGCTTCGCCGGTAGGGGCGACGCAGTCCAAGGCTAAGGGAGTAGTGTCAACTCACCAGCGCTGGGCATCGGCGGTGGAATTATCGGCGTGTTTTGAGCTTCTTCTGAAGATGGGTTTCAGATTTAGCTCTGACCGGAACAGTACTTTGGGCTTTAACATGCTGTCGGGTGGGCTGATTTTTGAAGGTAAGAGGTCGGTGATTCTCGATTTTGTGCCGAGATTGGTTGGACCTTCTTTTCCCGATCTTTTTCTGGAGTTTTTGAGAGCTGGGTCAATGGGTCTTGGAGTATCGGGTCAGGAGGCTAATTCTTTTTCTAGTAAGGAACTTTTAAGTCTTCCTAGGGAGGTCTTGCTTGTGGATGATGAAGTGGATTTTTCTGTGGGTTTTGGTGCAACAGAAGTGTCAGATTGTTTACCTCTGCAAACCATTGCTCCGACTGTGCCAACAATTTCGGCAGAGTTGGAGGTGGCCACTGAGGTATTCAGTATTGAGAATAAGTTAGATATTTCTGGGTGGGTGAAGCACAGAATTCCTGGGTTCAGTAAATTGGTTGGGTTGTCAACGACCCGACATGAGAAGTTGTGCATTGCTCTCTTACAGAGGTTAGAAAATGTGATGGAAGCAGCGAATGTGTTACACAGGAAAGAAACGGGTAGCAAAAAAGTGGCTAAGTCCAAAAACAAGGGACGTAGGGAGTTGCAAAACTTGACCTGTTCGGTGAATTATGACAGGAGATAGAGGGCGGTCTTGTGCTGGTGTTAGTAGTTGGGGATAGTTTTGTGTTTATGAAGATAAAAATGATTTCTTGGAATGTTAGAGGTTTAAATGATCCTCGGAAACGCCTTGTGGTGAAGAATTTGTTGCGGGAGTGGAAGTGTGATGTTAACTTGATATTGAGAAAGCCTATGATCATGTGAATTGGGAGGCTTTGTTGAATTTGTTGAATAGAATGGGCTTTGGAGTGAAGTGGTGTAAGTGGATCCGTACTTGTATTTCCACAATTCAGTTCTCGGTTTTGATTAATGGGTCTCCAGTTGATTTTTTTGGTAGTTCGAGGGGTTTAAGACAAGGGGATTCGCTATCTCCTATGCTGTTTTTGATTATGATGGAGGTGCTTAGTAGGATGCTGAGAAGAGTGGAGGGAGCTGGCTTGATCCGTGGTTTTAAAGCTGAGGGTAGGAGGGGTGGTGGAGAATGTGTTACTCATCTATTATTTGCAGACGATACCATCCTTTTTTGTGATGCGGATGTGGAGCAAATTCTTCATATTCGGCTGTTGTTACTCAGTTTTCAGGCGATGTCTTATCTTGGTATGCCGTTGGGGGCTTCACATAATTTCCCTTCAATTTGGAATCCTATTTTGGAAAAATTTGAGCGGCATCTAGCTGGGTGGAAGAAGTTGTATTTGTCTAAAGGGGGTCGATTGATGCTACTCAAGAGTACGCTATCTAGTCTTCCTACCTATTTTCTTTCGTTATTCACAATCCCTACTCATGTAGCTAATAAAATTGAAAAGTTGCAAAGGGACTTTCTATGGGGTGATAGCAAGACTCATCTGGTAGGATGGGATAAAGTTTGTGCGCCTATAGCCAATGGTGGCTTGGGGATAAGGAAACTTACCACTTTTAATAAGGCCTTATAGGAACCATCTCACTCTTATGCACATTAACCTTCAAACCTGTAACCGCCTGAAAACTGAGTAACAACAGCCGAATATGAAGAATTTGCTCCACATCCGCATCACAAAAAAGGATGGTATCGTCTGCAAATAATAGATGAGTAACACATTCTCCACCACCCCTCCTACCCTCAGCTTTAAAACCACGGATCAAGCCAGCTCCCTCCACTCTTCTCAGCATCCTACTAAGCACCTCCATCATAATCAAAAACAGCATAGGAGATAGCGAATCCCCTTGTCTTAAACCCCTCGAACTACCAAAAAAATCAACTGGAGACCCATTAATCAAAACCGAGAACTGAATTGTGGAAATACAAGTACGGATCCACTTACACCACTTCACTCCAAAGCCCATTCTATTCAACAAATTCAACAAAGCCTCCCAATTCACATGATCATAGGCTTTCTCAATATCAAGTTTACAAATGACTCCAGGAACCCTACTCTTTCCTCGGCTATCCACACACTCATTCGCAATGAGAACCGAGTCCAGGATTTGTCTCCCACCCACAAAGCTATTCTGAGTCTCAGAGATCAACTGATCTAAAACCACTCTCAAACGGTTTGCCAAAACCTTAGACAAGATTTTATACACACTCCCCACTAAGCTAATAGGTCGGAAATCTTTAATATTAAAGGCATCATTCTTTTTAGGAATTAATGCAATGAAGGTAGCATTAAGGGACTTTTCAAACTTACAGTGTTGAAAAAACTCTTCAAAGACTGCTAAGACGTCTTTCTCCACTATTCTCCAACAATGATGATAAAACGCCATAGTAAACCCATCCGGACCTGGAGCTTTATCCCCTTCCAAGTCATTTACAACTTGGAGAATCTCCTCTCTCTCAAATTTCCTTTCAAGCCAAACCCTCTCCATATCCCCAATACGATCAAATTCCAAACCCTCCACAAGGGGCCTCCACCCCTCAGTCTCCTTGTACAAATTTTTATAAAATTGTACTACCTGATTAGTAACCTCAGACTCCTCCTCAAAAACCACCCCATCCACCTCCAAGGTCCTTAGATGATTAAATCTTCTATGAGAATTAGCCATTTTGTGAAAAAACTTAGTGTTATTATCCCCTTCCTTGATACATAACATTCTAGAATTTTGTCTCCAGGAAATTTCTTCCAAGGAAAGAAGATGCTCCACCTGGGACCTCAAAGCTGCCCTATGACCTTTCTCACCATCAGTGAGACCAAAGTCCCCTTCCTTGGTGTCTAATTTTTTCAGCTCCTCCAAAAGCTGATTCTTTTGACGCGCTACATTACCAAACTCTTGGCGATTCCATTGCACAATGTCCTCTTTCAAAGCCTTCAATTTTCTTGCAAGCACGAAACTTGGTGTACCTACAAAAGAATGCTGATTCCACCAAGATTGAACTCTGTCCACAAATCCCTCCGTCTTCAACCACATATTTTCAAATCTAAACGGACTTTTCCCCCTTGCCATTCCCCCTGCCTCCAAAAGAATAGGACTATGGTCTGAGATAGGACGGGGTAAAATCCTTTGAATAACATCTGGGAAATGGTCCTCCCAATCTGGAGTGACCAAAGCCCTATCAATCCTAGACATCGCTGGTTGATCAGTACCACTTGACCAAGTATATCTACCTCCTTCCACAGGCAAATCAATCAAATTAAGATCCTCAATAAATTCAGAGAATTTTTCCATAGCCAAGGTCAAACGAGTCTCACCCCTACGCTCAGTAGGAAAGCGAACAATATTAAAATCCCCAAAGCAGCACCACGGTATCCTCCAATACTGCTGAATACCCACCAACTCATCCCACATGTGACCTCTCTTCATATTATCATTTGGGCCATACACCCCTGAACATGCCCATATAAAACCGTCCCCCACCCCTTGCCACTTAACCGAAACTGAGAAAGTACCAACCATAACCTCCACCTTCTCCAAAACCCTTTTATCCCACATAAGCAAAATACCACCAGCAGTCCGATCAGCCTCCAAAACAGCCCAATCCACATATGGACAGCTCCACAAACTACAAACCAACTGTCTATTCTTTGGCTGAAATTTTGGGCTGCAGAGTTGGAAAGTTGCCTATGTCTTATCTTGGTATGCCGTTGGGGGCTTCACATAATTTCCCTTCAATTTGGAATCCTATTTTGGAAAAATTTGAGCGGCATCTAGCTGGGTGGAAGAAGTTGTATTTGTCTAAAGGGGGTCGATTGATGCTACTCAAGAGTACGCTATCTAGTCTTCCTACCTATTTTCTTTCGTTATTCACAATCCCTACTCATGTAGCTAATAAAATTGAAAAGTTGCAAAGGGACTTTCTATGGGGTGATAGCAAGACTCATCTGGTAGGATGGGATAAAGTTTGTGCGCCTATAGCCAATGGTGGCTTGGGGATAAGGAAACTTACCACTTTTAATAAGGCCTTACTGGGGAAATGGTTGTGGCGGTTTGGGAAGGAAGAGGGTCGGTTATGGAGGAGGGTGGTAGTTTCAAAATATGGGGAAGAATGGGGGGGTTGGACCTCAAAGTTGGGTAGGGGAGTTCATGGGTGTGGTTTGTGGAGAGGTATTCGCATGGGTTGGGAGGAATTTAGCAAACATTGTCAGTTTGTTGTTGGGTTGGGGAATAGAGTGAGGTTTTGGCAGGATGGATGGTATGGGGATCAACCTTTTCTATTGGCTTTCCCAAGGCTGTATGGTATTGCTGTTGATAAGGAGGTTTCTGTAGAAGCTTCTTTGTCAAGGCAAGGGGCGGAGGATAGAAGAATTTGGGATGTTAGTTTTATTCGAGAATTTAATGATTGGGAGATGGATGAAGGGCTGCATTTTCTTCATATATTGGGAGCTAATACTCCTCCAATGGATGTGGGAGACCGGTTGAGATGGAAGTTGAAGCCTAATGGGGTTTTTGACATTCGGTCATATTATAACAAATTAAGGAACTCTCCCTCAACTGTCTTTCCTTGGAAAGCTATCTGGAAAGTTAAGGCCCCCAGGCGAGTTTCCTTTTTTGTTTGGTGTGTTGCTTGGAATAAGATCCTAACGGGTGATAACCTGAAATTGAGGAGATTGGTTTTTGTGGACTGGTGTATTATGTGCCGTCTTTGTGGAGAGACGGTAGACCACTTATTTCTTCATTGTGAGATGGCTTATCGGTTTTGGAGCTTTGTCTTTTTATCTTTTGGCTTGTCTTGGGTTATACCTAGATCGATCCCAGATTTGCTTTTTGGGTGGTGGAATTGGTTAGGGAAGCGCTCATCTCAGATTTGGAATTTAGTTCCGTTATGTATCCTTTGGTGTATTTGGAAGGAACGAAATCGGCGGACTTTTGAAGATTTGGATAATTCCGGTGATCAGATGCTTGCTTCTTTTAGTGGAACTCTTTTTGATTGGTCTCGGGCTTGGGGACTCACGACTAGTGATTCTCTCCCTTCTTTCCTTAGTTCTCTTTCTCTTTGTAATTAATTTGTTGTTTGGTTTTTCTCTTCTTATGTTTTTTCTCTGTTTCCTTCTCCTTGTATTTCTTGGGTTTGCTCTTTGTTTTTCTAGCATAGAGTAGCCTTTCGTATATATATCATTCTTACTTATCAAAAAAAAAAATTAGAAATTATTAAAATAATGTAAAGAAGAGCTATAGTAACCGTGTATATATGCATGGTTACTGTAGCTCTTGTATATTTATGCATAATTTTACACTCACTGATGTGGGTATTTTTTTGGTCAAAATGTGTAAAAAGAGCTGCTTTTTGTATTTTGCAAGATTATCCATGGATTGATGTGATTGCTCTTATATTGCTTCTCTGAAGTCTCAACTATTCCATAAAAAATCAAACATTTTATCTTCACATGGAATGGCTAAAGTTGAACAGTTTGTCCCTGCAGATTGATTCATTGACAGTAGATTTTCCAGCTAACAAAGATCTTGTATGTTTTGAGTGCCCTAAATGCATGGAAGGTGACTTATCAATTATGAGCAAGAACCAATGCAAAACATAATTTTCATGGAGAAAGTCGTGATTCTCTTGAACCTTTCCTTCTGTGGATAAAAAGATGGGAAAAACATAAAATTAACGTATGTGGGGTCAAATGATTTTTTTTATTATGTTTTTATAGAAAATAAGCAATGTTTATGCAAAATTTACCATAAGGAAATATTTTTATATTAAACTTTAGGTCATTATGTATTTATATAAGTAATTGATGTTCACAATCAGAAGCCAACTTAAAATGAAGAATAATTTTAAATTTTTTTTTGAGGAGGGGGTGGTGTTTATTGCTTCAGATTTGGATTGTTTTATTTTATTTTATTAAGTGCTTCAAATTTTGTTTATTTGAAGAACACGAAGACTGAATTTAACTAATCTACACAGGCTACATCAATTGGTTGGCATTACTAGTCTGTATTCTGTTTCATGCTGTGCATGTGGTGAAATAAGATATGGAGCAGTTATAAATTTTCGAAATCTGCTTATAAAAAATAATTTTCCAGTTTATGTTTGAGGTGAATGGGCTACCTTTGGTGTAAAATGCTAGCAGTTTGTCAATTGAAGTGTTTTTAATAAGATTGACAAACACATATTTGAATAGAGTAAAAATTGAATTCCCATCTGGTTTCCAAACAAGAATTTAGCTGCTAAACCATTCAAAAAAGAAAAGCGCATCCACTTTCTAATCTAATGCCAGTAAAGATGGCTAATATTCCACAATTCCCTCATTGAACACAACCCTTCTCATGAACAACTGCTTATCTTAGTCACAATCTCTGCTTGTAGCAGATTAAAAGATCCTCTCTCTCTTTTCTGGGCTGCATATTCTTAATTTCTTACCTTGTTTCAGCATTTCTTCAACCATTAAACTGCTAGGATCCACTCTCCAATTAATTATGGAAATGAAACCAACACCAAGTTTGGAAAGACATTTATAAAAGGGAGCACAAATGCCTGAATTTTAGGAGTGAAAGCTTTACACACAGACCTAAGATCTATATAATAACACTTCATTGTGCCTCGACTCGTGGCAAATAACCCATGAGAGCATGGATTTTTCTTTTTAAATCAATCTTATAAGTCAACTCTCCTGCTCACAGCTTTGCAAGAAGTTCCAGGAAAAATCTCATCATCATAAATCCTTAGACAGATAACAATTCAAAATTGCAGACAAATCAACAACCTCAAATCATACATAAATACACAACTAAGTTTCACCTCTCTCTCTTAATAAAGATCCAATTGGTGTCTTGGCTTGATAATGAAGAGCAATTATAATGAAGCGGATGTTATAATTTCAAATCCTATAGTATTTATCCAAAGAAAAAAAATCAAACACTTTGGATTATCTTGTTTGCAGGTTAGCTTGGGCTGCCACTCTTTATCATTTGTGGTTAGATTGTAATGCTAGATTGTGCAATGGGAGAATAAGATCCGAGGATCCAATTCTTCAAGGTTCAAGCCAATGTTATTTATGCGAGTTGTAGAGTTGAATTGTTGTAAGAAAGTGTCACTCAATCATTAACAGAGGTTTGTGCTGTATGTGGAAAATTTCATTCAGTTTTGAGTCTTGAGTTGGGTTTGCTCTGTTGTCCTTGTAGCCTCTGTTTCTTTGGTGTTTTTGCTAGATATGTGCTGGCTTTTGGTCTCAGGTGGGGGTGTTCTTTGATAGTATATGTTCCATTTGGTTTTAATAAAATATCTCATTCATTTTTTTTAAACAAACCAGCAATTGTGTTAGGCCAAGCACAAAAGCACCTGCCAATCCATACAGGCATACTTTCCAAACAATTGTACAATTTACCAAATGCTTGTTTGGACCAATTAACAATAAAATGGTTCCAATATAATTAATCTAATTGGGGAAAAAAAATTGACAAACACACAACAGGATTCTGATTAATACAAATCAAAATCAAACCAACAAGTAAAGACATTAAACAGACCTAGAATTTCAAGCAAATCTGTGCATGGCCACTCATGGATTGACGCTAATTGCTATTTCTAATTTATCTCTTAAATGTTAAATCTGTTAGTTTTCAGGTTGTTCAGGCAATGAGGGAAAACATCCAACACTCATAGACTGTTGTTCTTTGGGGGATCTATTTATTTTCTAGATCAAAATCATATTAAAAGAACATGCTTTGCCAGAAAGATATGAGGGATCTGTCAAACCAAGATAAACAATTTGATAAGAAAAGTTAGAGAGATAGAGAGAACTCACGTGCTGTTCACAGAGCAGGACCCCAATGTACAGATCAGATTGGCTCTGTGCCTGGCTTCAGATGTGTGCTGCTCTAAATACAAATCGTTTCCACAGAACACACAGGAGTGAATAACCATTCTAGAGTAAGCATTTGGTTTTTTGGCATTCAAACCTGGAAAGTACAGGTGAAGCTCTACAGAGCTAAATTTTTTTTAACTTCTCACAATTACATATATATATTAAAAATCTTCAAAAAATTTGTATAGTACACCATTTAGTCATTATTTTTGCCAGAGAAATGCAAACCAAAAACCCCTATATTCAAAAGCTTGTTTTCAATTGCCACCGAAAAGAAGTCCAACACATTCATGGCTATTATAGAAGTCATACATGGCCATGCAATACACATATAGAAGTAGAACTCCAACAATTTTATTTCAGTTAAGCACATTTGATCTGAATTCATATTCTACATCAAATTCCCAAAACACAGAAAAAGATACAATAAAACAATATATTTGGGAATTGAACTCATTTTGAACTGGGATTTGATCTGCTAGTAACAGGGAAAGGAGGCAATCTGAGCACTGCTTCTTCCGTCTCAATCGGGTCTGACCTGAGTATCTACCCAAAAAACAAAACAGCAAAACATAAACGAACACCCTTATATCAATAAAAATCCATGTCTAAATTGAAAAATGTATAGTAGTCTAACAAAATGAATGGTACCACTCACAAAAAATGAGTAGAACTACACTCAAAGATATCAAAAAACACAAAATGCAAAAATCCAAATAACAATTTAAAGAGAGAGTAGTGGCCCAGTGGGTCTTGGAGGACAGACTTAAATCAACAAAAGTAACCCCATAATAAATTCCATATGTATATTTATATAAGAAAATGAATTGTAGCCAAGAAACTTGTAGCTCAGCTATGCCTGATCTCCTTAGGTTCAAATTACCCTCTCCCACTTGCAACAATTATCAAAAAAAGAAAATGAATTGAACTAGATACACACAATGATATATCAAAAAACATAAAATGGAAAGCCCATATAAAAAATTTAAAGAGAGAGTAGTTGGTCTTGGAGGACAAGATTATATCTCCAAAAGCCTCTACAATATTGAAAATTTTCTATATTGATATATAGCAAAATGAATGGTACCACATACACATAGAATAATGATATCAAAAAACACAAAATATGAAAAACCCATGTCAAATGAAAACTACTACAGGCCAAATATTCATATAAAAATTTAGAGAGAGAGAGAGTACTGGGTCTTGGAGGACAGGCTTGGTGTCATCTTGAGCAGGTCTAAAATGGGGTTTGCTAGGCTTCTCTGAACTGCTTTGCCCATTGTTGTTGTTGGATTTCATTGAAATCTCTGAAACTTTCATTGTTACCTAGCTCTCTCTCTCTCTCCTGAGTAGTCTCTACTCTCTATTGCTTTCACAAGAGAAGACGGAAAGCAGAGAGAAACGACGGCCTCTTGTGACTGTGTGTGATACAAAATTTAGGCTAAAATTCAATTTAGTGCATTGATTTTTACTTCAATTGAAAAATTAGACTCTTAAGATTAAATTTTGGTCAATTTAGTCCTCACCTTTTCAGAGTCCAATTCTGTCAGCAATCAAGCTGTTTAAAGTTTTAACATTTTTTTTTTATTAATAAAAATTTAACCGAAAATATTCACGAGACATATTATTTGATAGAATTAATTGTGTGATAAGTATTATTTAAAAAAATAAGGTTTCTAAGGCTTCATTTTTTTAATAAATTTGGACAAAAAGTAAGTACTAAATAGAATAAGTAGAGAACTTACGTGACCCTTGCAAATAATATAATAAAAGACAATAAATTGACCTATAATTAAGATCTAAATGCACACTAAAACGAATTTCAACCTAAAATCTAAAATGAACATGCATAGAAACAAGAAAAAAAAGAGTAAAGGTACAAAATTTCCCTTCTAATTTGATTAAATTTATTTATTGTTCTTAAAATTTAAAAGGTTGTTATTTAGTCCTTAAGAATTCAATAGGTGTTCTATCAAAAAAAGAAAAAGAAAAAAAGAATTCAATAGGAGTTAATTTTTTGTCCAACGTATTAATATCTCGCTCAAGTAATCACTCATGTGAAAATAAAATATTGATGTGACATGTCAAAAAGTTAACGTAATTTAGAAGAAATTTAATAAAATAAAAATAGAACTACGTCTTGCGTTTGAGCAATTACTTATATGAAAATGGAATGTTGATAAAACATGTTAAAGAGTCAACGTGATTTAGAAGAAATTTAATGGAGTAAAAATGAAACTAAGTCTTATGTTTGAGATAGGTAAATAGTAGGAGAGGGGATATGAAATCAATGTTTGAGGTTACCTCTTATTTTGTATTTGTCCCAAATTCCAACACGTTCTAACCTATCATTTTTATTTTTTTATGAGGCCATTTTATGTAATTGTCGATAGTGTAATTTGGATGTTTTTAATGATTAAAAGGGACTGTTTTCTTATCAAAAAAAAAGAGAGGACTGTTTTAGGAGCTAGCCAAAACCTGCTGTTTTAGTTCGGAGTCTTTGAGTTTTTAACTTTTGAAGTCTTTTGTGTTAATGTAAAAGTGTCATGGTTTCCCGCCAAATTCAAAACTTGATCCAACGGTCAAAAACTACCTCCCATCTTCTCCAATTCCAGTCTCTGATCTTCAAAACCGCTCTTGATCACGACGCCGAATTCATCTCTCAGTTCGTCCTTTCTGGGTGCTCGGTTTCAGTCAATTTTGCAAAATTAGTATTCGATAGCTTGCCCATTACTCCTCCACTCTTTGCTTGGAACACAATTATCAGAGCATTTACCAAGAGCTCAACTCCAATACAATCAGTGAGGCTGTTCTCTCAGCTCCAAAGGGTTGGGCTTAAACCAGACAATTTCACATACCCTTTTGTTTTGAAAGCCTGCGGCCAGTGTTCGTTGGTCGGAGAAGGTGGGGCGGTGCATTCGATGATTATGAAGGCGGGTTTTGATCTGGATCGGTATGTAGGGAATACCCTTTTGAGAATGTATGCAGGTTGTGGTGCTGTTGGGCTTGCGAGGCGGGTGTTCGATGAAATGACTGTGAGAGATGTGGTTTCTTGGAGTTCCATGATTGCAGGATATGTTGCTTGGTATGCCCCTTTAATGCTTCAGCTCATATGCAACCTTGTTTGGAGTTTGGACTGACTGATGGGTGTGTTTTGATTAAGAGCATTATAGAAGCTTTCAGATGATTTGTCATCAGCAGCACTTGCTATTTAGTGTTTTCGGTTTTTTCACCCAGTAAAAATTGATTAGTAATTTTATCGGTTACTTTCCCAAATTATAACATGGAGTTATAGTTGTTTTTGAATGTAATGAAAAAGATCCAGGTTACTAAACTTCCTCTACTGACCATAAAATCCTGATAATAATCACATAGAGTTCCTTTGTTAATTATTTTCTTGAACTTTCATGCCGAGCCTGGATTAATATATGCTCCTTTTGTTCATCAAGTATGCTAACTTTTCCTATATGAAGATGCATTTAATATTCATGGTGCTTTCTTAACTGTTGGCCACAAAAAAAAAGTTTTCTCTAACCTATCCATGGTGATTTCTCGACTCTTGATACCAACATGTTCTCATGAAAAATAAACATGTTCTTTATAACTGTGAACTCATGATTTCAATTGCTTTGTCATTCAGAAAGAGCTCTAGAATTACTCCACATATTTGAATTTTACAGTGACACAGTAGAGAATTGATAAACTAGTCAAGCTTTATAGATTGGGTACTTCCTACAACTCACTTGGGCCATGGGATTTGGAGATTAAGTTCCTAGAGGCATGTGTTTTCAGGTTTAAGGCTTGTATGCTTGTCCAATGTAGCAATGTGCTTCATACATTCTATTTCCTCATAATCCCTGCTTAAGAAAATTTCTCTGTTCCTTTCATTTGTTTGACGTGTTAAAACTTAAAACTGTGAATCCTCTAGAAAAAGAAAGTTAACTATTACTCTTAGTTAATTTAGTGTCCTCATGAAGAGAAATTTTAGTGTGAAAACCTTCTTCTTGTTATTCTCATATGAATTAGTTATTATTTGTTTTAATTTTTATTTTTGCTTTTGCTCTTCCTCTCTTAGACTTTGTTTTATATTAAAATTCATAAAAGTCGCCTTAATCATGGCTAAGCTTCAAAGTTTATTCTTGCATCATGGAACTGCAGAAAGCTTCACCTCCAATCATAATTTATAATCATTGTCAGGTTAAGAAAAATGACCAAATTATTCAGATTGACTTTTATCATGTCTTTGCTACCAAGATGGCCATTTCCCTTATTCTGTAATTTTCATGTCATATATATAATACAGATTCACCTTAACCCCAGTTAAATTATTCCTTTCTTACTTTTATGTTTATACAGCAACTGTCCATCAGATGCCTTTAAGGTGTTCCAACAAATGAAACTAGCAAATGAAAGACCAAACTCAGTCACTTTGGTGAGCTTGCTTTCTGCTTGTACTCATCTTCTTGATATCAACACAGGGGAGTCCATTCATTCCTACATTATCATAAACCATATGGAATTGGATGTTGCTTTAGGGACAGCTCTCCTTGAAATGTACTCTAAGTGTGGATATATTAACAAAGCTTTCCAAGTCTTCAATTTGATGGGTGAGAAGAATTTGCAGTCGTGGACAATCATGATATCTGGTCTTGCAGATCATGGCCATGGGGGAGATGCTATTTCATTGTTTACTGAGATGGAAAGAACTGGGCTGAAACCAGACAGTATGTCATTTGCTGGGATCTTGTCAGCTTGTAGCCACTTGGGTATTGTTGAAGAGGGTCAAAAGTATTTTGATCAGATGGTAAGAATTTATGATATCAAGCCAACAATGGAGCATTATGGATGCATGGTTGATTTACTTGGAAGAGCTGGATTGATTAATGAAGCTTATGAGATTATCAAGAACATGCCAATGGAGCCTAACTCAGTAATAATAAGGAGCTTCCTGGGAGCATGTAGGACCTATGGCTGGAACCTTTGTTTAGATGATAACCTTAGGAAACTATTACTTAAATTAGAGCCTGAACTTGGAGCAAACTATGTACTTGCAGCTAATGTATCTACTTTATCTGGTTTCTGGAATGATGCAGCTGACCTGAGAGTAGCCATGAAACAGAAGGGATTGAAGAAGGCTCCTGGGTACAGTTGGTTGGAGTAAATAGTGTTTGTACTAAGGTAATCGTCAAAGAGGCTGTATGGTAACTTTTGATCTTGGCTAATGAAGTCATAATCTATCTGAATTTCTGTATTTTGCTGAGAATTCAGGGATGAAGAACATAGTTTTGGAAATTAAAGAGGCGTAGTGTAGACTGTAAGAGAGATGAATCACTAGTGAACTTTTCTTTTGTAACAAAGTACTTGAGCTTTCCAGGATTTTTGTTCTTGTTGACAGCTGCACTATTAGCATGTGAAATTAGATTCCCAACATGAAGTGCAAAGACTATTTCCTTTGAACTTGGCGCAATATTAAGTCTTAGACTAAAAGGTATATATGGAATTGAGTTTTGGAGGCTATTTGGGGAGCTTAACAGAATGTCAAGGGCATATTTGGACAGCCAATCTGCATAAATATACGCAAATGCAGCTTGCATGTTACTGTAAAATGAAATTTCAGCTTGCCTATGAGTGTAATTTTTCCGTTATTTGATGAATGAACCAGGGTGTGAGAACTGAGACCTGACAAATGTGCAAGAAATAAATGTTGAATTTCTCAACAGTCACCTTTCCTGCAAGCAATAACCAGAGATTAGTTCTAATTTGAGCAGCATAACTTTCATGTTATGGACATTTAAAGTTATTGCACTAGAGAGATTGGCTGAGTCATCATATTGTATATAAAATCAGGTAAAATCCTAGAACACAAAGTTGCCATTTTTGTTCATTTTCTGCCACGGGCAGGTGATGGTTTACATGGAATCACTAGAAGTGGAGCTTATAGGCATAGGTTGCACCTGGAATAACACATCTTATGAGCTGTTAATACCCAGAGGAATTACTTTTACTTCAAGACAATATTTTTAAACTTGTGAAGCATCTCATTACATGCTCACAAGATAATTTTCAAAGCAACTATTGAAGCTTTCTAGGAGTAGCATTTTCCTATGTCTTTGTTGTGCATATCATAGAGTTTCCTTTTCTTATTTAGGCAAAGTAATTACCTGATTCTTATGAAATTCCAGCATTGCCCTTGCAAATCAATAAATTATATGATTGGTAACTGATTGAACCATAGAGATGCTAGTGTTACCGTACAAAATTCCATGACTAAGGTTAAAGGCTCAGTGAATTGATTCCCTTTGGTAAAAAGTCTGACAAAAGTTTCAAACTACAGAATAATTTATCCTAGTGAAATTAGAGTTTATAAGTCCATAGGTCCACCAGATAAATACAAAAGGACACCTCTATTATTGCTATTATTTTGTGGCCATATATCCCTGCATATGTATGTCTTTTGACAGCTTCAGAGTCCTGACCCTTTCAGTTTTTCACTCCCTAAGAATCACTCACTAACCTTTTTTCCTCATGACTTCAGCCCCAAGATCAAGAGCATCAAGTCTCAGCCTCTCAGAGATGTGGCTCCTAATGGCAGCCATTATATTTATCTGTGGGTTTTTGGGTTATGTAATTTATGATGCAATTATGGCCACAGCATCTGAGCTATTGCAACGTTTGCTGGTGATTTCTCCTCTGTTGCTGGTCATTGCTGTTCACTGGCTCTCTACAGGCAGCCATTTTAACCTCCCAATGCCAGGGTCTGAGCCAGGTGCCATTCACCGAGCTGGGGGCTCACCTTGGGGTGTGGCCTTTGTACTCCTATTGCTTTTATTTCTCATATCCTACCAGCCTTCCTTGCATGGCCTTATCTTCTAAAGCAAAGCTCAAGTATGTCAGTTCACAAATGTGTGTGCTATATAGGTGTGTAATGTATCCTTCTCCATAATGTAAGTTAACTGTCATTTCATTTCATTTCTATGGAAAATGAAATGAGGAGAAGGAATAACTGCTGTTACTATATGTGCTAGTAAAATGTAATCTTGGTTATGGTTTCTTTATGTGTGTTTAACTAGCTTCTCAGAGTGAATCATCATATTGAAACCACTTCCATTTTTTTTTTTTTTTGAGGATGAAACCACTTCCATTGATTTTGAAGAACTATGGAAATATTCCACCCATAAATAATCCGTTTGTGCTCTATTTTTTTTCTTCTTAATCTCACAGTTTGTGTTCTATAAACATAGGAATAGGGGAAACTTTTTATGAAAATATTACCTCAAATTTGCTTTTCACCAGCTACAAGCACAGCCTTGTCTTTGATGTTTGCATTATATGGGGAATAAATTTTGCTTCTACTTTATCAGGAAAGTGCTGGATGAACTTTTTAACTTGCCAAAATGCATTATGAGTTTTCCTGCTGTTTTCAACGTCAACAGGAAAGTGGAGGATGAACTTTCCAACTTGCAAAATGCAATAGGAGTTTTCCTGTAATTTCTACTTCAACAGTAAAGTGAAAGATGAGCTTTTCAATTTTCAATTTGCAATAGGGATTTTCCTGTGGTTTTTGTTAGTGTAAAATCATTCTTTAATCCCTGCTATATTAAAATACATATTCCTGCACAACTACTTTTTGGAACCCACTTTCTGAAGGATGAATATTCTTCACTATCTCAGTAGGTCACTTTGAATTTCGATTCCCAGCATGGAGTCTTTGCTTTCTTCCTTTTTCCGTTTTGGCCATTTGTTGATGGATCATGCAAACGTTTGTTTTTTTCCCAAGAGGGTGGAAAGTTGAATAGTAATTAGCAATACCTTGCCATCAACATTTAGCGTGCACAAAATATAAAGAAAGGGATCAGCTTGTAAGGAAACAATTAAACAAAGGTGATTGTCTTTTTCATTGAGATTTACATATAATAGTATAGGTGGGGAGCAAGCATCGGCATGCTAAAACTCCAAATATACTAAAATTTAGCATCAAACCCAATAAATTTTGCATCACTTCCCATTCTAAATAGTTTTACAATTGAGCTACAGTACCATCCTACTTTTATGATGGTACTATAGCAAGATGGCATTTTCTTTAAATAATATTTTGTTAGGTTTTTATTTAGGTATTGGGTTATATTATTTTATTATGTAGATATATTATTTTAATGTATTGTATGGTAAAATAAAAGTTAGGATGTTGGGTGTATTGTAAAATGGAATAGTATAATAAATAAAGTAACTTTTGAGATGGTAAAATGAGATATTTTTTAGAAACTGAATGCCAATGTAATGGTTTCCAAGTCTCATGTGTTCCATGGGTTCTAATAATTTTGGAGATAACTTAGGTACAATTTAATAATTTTCTAAAGATAAAACTTAGGTTTAAAACTTAGATAAAATTATTGAGGTGCAGTGTATATGTTTCTCAATTAAATTCAATCTAATAACTGCATTGAGTTTAATTTTTTTTTTTTGAGGAAAAAAATATTTTTTTGTACTTCATTGTTCTATGCAACCATGTATTTGAATACAACGAGGAAACATAACATATTGCACCTAAAAAGTTTTGCCCATTATCTCGTACATTTGGCATATACTAATATACATAATCTCTCTCGAGGTAGACTTTACGTTTAGTGGGATATACATATGTCATATTCACAAGATACCTTCTTCTAGGATTAATGGATTACTTTATCAGCACTCGAAGTAGATAGGACAATCTGTATCGTCTGAGTGCAAAGATTGGGTCAATTTAAAAAAGGAGACAGAAATTATACAAGTGAAAATAGGATTGAATGCAATTATCCTCCTCTACTTACAAAATATTTTTACCACTTTAATTTTTTAACTTTTTCTTATTTTCATTGTCCAATTATTGAGATTGAAAGTTCCTTCTCTCCCTTTTCCTTTTTTTTTTTTTAAAACTCTGAATCAATCTCAGCCATTAAATCTATTCCATTAGGTAACCGGTAGGTCCGGTACATAGGAATAATTAGTAGTGCAAAAATTATAGGCCCAGTCAAAAGTTGAGCTAGGGATCCGGTACATAGGATCCCACTCCCTTAGAAAAATTCAACTAAAATCTGGCCCTTCATAAATTCAATTTAAAACTATCCAGGCCCTCAAATAACTTCAGCTATGGGCCCTCATTTATTATCAAAGGACTCGAGCTAACCTTACCTAGCCCTCTGAAAGCAACAATTATAGCTTCGTACATCATCTATCACCATAATAATACACACAAAACTCAAAAGACATCTATATTTATAGATTCAATAATGTTTTACAAAGTCAAAATCCCACTTAATGAATTTTTATTATCAAAGCTGTAGGTGTTGTTAGTTGTGAAACATCTTAATGACTCAATGTGTTGTTTTACTAACTTTTCACAAGAATATTTTGCTTTGATGCAAATATCATATAAACAAATTAGTAGTTATGGTGTTTTAAAGTACCTCCTCCCCTATGTTAGCTTTTCTTAATCAAATTCTATTATAACTAAATTATTGGGTTAGGGTGCAGCCTCATCTTATTTGGTCTAAGAGACTCTAGACATCTAGTTAGAGACTAAATTACACTTATAACATTTTATGTTTAGGTGTGTTTTTATTTTAGCCCCTCATGTTCCATAGCAAAGTGGCAATTCTATCTACTTCTATGATGGACCTTATTATTATTATTTTTTATAATAAATTAGTTAGAAATATTGCATAAATACCCCAAGGTTCAAATTGAGGTCCCCGTGTTCTCTCATACACTTTTAAGGTGTGAGAGATACCATTCGGCTCAACTCACCCAATTGATTAACCTTATCTGTAAGTGTTAATTAAACTTGCAAGTTACATTATAAGAGATGGTCCAAGCAAAACCAATTATTTTTATGTTCTCTTTTTTTTTTTTTTTCCATTACTATGAGTATGAGACCATCAACAATAACTCTCTTGCACCTCGATCCAACATTCCAATCTTCATTAAGTTGTCCAAAGACTCCAAACCAGCAATCAAATAAACTGTGTATCCACTTCAAAACACATTCTATAAAATCATTCTCAAACACCTAATTTTTTTTTTTTGAGGGAATCGAAACTTTTCATAAACAGGGACAAAAAATAGGAACACCCCAAGCAATCAAGTTACACTACTAGAGACATAGAGAAAAAGAGATACAATACACACACATTGTCAAGCTAGAAATCACTAGTCCACGTAAATATGTAAAGGTCTCAGAAATCTTGCTTCTTTTAAATGCAAGAGCACAATCTTGTTGCATCTCTTAACAAAATCAATTTTTTTTTTTTTTGGTTTTGTTTTATTTTTTTTAGAAAACAAAATCAACTTATTTAGTTTATATAGTTTATTTGATAAAATTATAATTAAACTTTAAAAAAGTGATGTATTAAAAACTGTTATTGAGGTGAAAAGAATTCATCCAATGAAGCCCAAAGATTTTTTTTTATAGTCAACTCACAAGCATGGGCGGAGCCATGTTGAAGGGTGGGGGGGCCATGGCCCCCCCCCCCCCCAATTTTGAATTTTTTTTAAATATATATATAATTATTTTAATGTTTTCAAAATTTAGTCTACAAAAATAAGAGTTGGCCCCCCCTAAGTATTTGAATTTGTCCAATGATACTTTAAAAAAAATAATTGGTCTAATAGTTATAGAGACAACTTTATTTTTCGCAATTCTATTTTTTATTATAAAATGTGCTTTTATATCTGTTAAATATTTGAAAAAATTTGGCACCAAACATGTTTGAATTTATCTTTTTAACCTGTTATGTGGCGATTAACAAGTCATTGACTTATTATAAAATTATTGTCACTAAAACTACACATGAAATGTCTCTTTAGTTGCCACATAATAAGTCAAAGCAAAATAGTTTCAAATATGTTTGGAGTCTAATTTGTTCTTCCAAGTTTTGGATGATTCTTGTTTTTGAAAATTACATTAGTTCAATTGAATAATTTTACTTACATTAGTATAAAATTTGATAATTTTTATAGAAAATGAAACTTTTTAAGAATTTCACTAAGAAAATTGTGAAAATGTATTTTATTAATTTTATGAAAGATAGCCATCAAACATAATTTTGATTGAAAATATTAAGCTCTTTTTTTGTTGTGTGTGTATATATATAACTTATCAAATAAAAAAGTGTGTATATAATAAAAAAAAGCATGTGTATTTATGTGTGTGTATAAAGTTGTCTTGATAAATATATTAGTGTTGCAACTTGATCCCCCAAACAAAAATTCCTGACTTTGCTCCTGCTCACAAGTCACAACAGCTTATGTTCCTTGCTTTACCGTTTACATATGACATATATATTTGAATAACTTGGTCCCATAGATTCTTATTTTTATTTATTTTTTAAATTTTCACAGAATCTTTTTTACTTCCAGACTTCCAGTACGTACAGGCATTGTGGGGCTGCCTATATGATTCACGAGGGAAGACTTACACATGCCATCTGATACGGCTGCAATGTTTAATAAATACACAGTTATTGTACTGCTTTTTTTATTTTTTTGTTTGTTTAATAAACCTTTTTTTTTTTTTTTTTTGAGGAACGTTTGTTTAATAAACCTCATACTTTAAGTTGCATTAGATTGTGTTTTAAATTTAATGCTATAAACTAAGCAGAAGGGGGATCAATGAAGCTTGATTCACCCAAGATTTGACTTGGCTTTTTTCTTCCCACCAAGAGAGAATATTATGCCTGTGATGCCACCTAAAAAGAAACCTGGACCTGTTCCAAATCCAATCATCACAAAAGATTTGTGTTCAATAAGGCATCGATATCAAGCCTAAAAAGCCATTGCCAAAGGTACTGGTGCTTGTGATTCTGAATCATTATCAAAATGCCAACCTTCACGGGTAGTGGTGGTGACAACACTTATATGGAAGGCTCTCATTGCTGTGGCAATGAAATCCTTAACTTTGATAGAGTTCCATCGCAGCTAGAGTTCGTGCATGGTGGTCAATATGTGGTAATGAAGATGATGATTGTTAGATAGAAGTTTAAACTTTTGGGAGAATTAGTAATTTAACAATGATAATGTGAATTTTAGCAATTTCAAATATTACACAAGATAGATTGTGGTGCCTAGGATGTGTGTGGGCATGTGATAGTAATCTTCATGGGGCAAATGTATGCATGAAGACAAAGTTGTCAAAATTGAGATCTTATGTAAGATTGTGTAAAGCAGATGGGATCGTGAATTGTAGAATCGGATCGTGAATCGTAAGATATTACATTATTTAAGAAAAAAAAAACTAAAAAAACAAATTGGTATGTTAAATAATCACATAAATTATACATTCATAAAAAACCAAAAATTTGCATTAATTTGATGTAATTACCACACATCATTTAATTCATTTGTAAGCATCATTAAAGATGCCAAAAATCTTAAAACATGACACTCTATTGGGATGTTATTTTTCATTTGTGTTCAACTGACACTTTATTTCTCTACATTAGAATAGAAAAACTTAGTTTATTGGGATGTTATTTTTTCATTTGGGTCCAATTGAACCTTCTGTCAAGTTAAAGAAAATTACAAGAAATCAGGATTGTTTGAGATCGTTAGAATCGTACTATCCTGAACAATCGCAAAGATCCTTGAAAGATCTGGATCGTTTTGGGTAGGTGGGATCGTAAAATCATAAGATTATAGGATCTAGATCGGAATTTTGACAACCATGCACGAAAGAGGAGGAAGATACCACCGGCAAGTTCAACAACGTTCACGACCCTCTCTAACCATCACTGCCTTAACAAAACTATCTTCTACATTAGAGATCAACAAATTAAATTATATATACCACTCCTTCGGTATACCCTTAAAATATGAAGCTACCTTATGTTTTATTTTGTGACACTTACCTCCTTTGAAGTTTGCTTAATAAGAGCATATCTAGCAGAATCTTCAAATTTTTGTACTATTTGGAGAATGAACAGTGACTTTTACCTTTTAGTTATTCACTTTTTCAAATACACTTCCAACAGATTCTCTATCCCATTTTCTATATTATTTAAATATTATTTTTTCATTCATTGTTTATTCTTTTTTTAACAACTACATATCTTCCAACATTTTTTTATTCAACACCTAATTATTATAATAGGAAAAAAGCATTTGAAGAGTGAACAGTAGCTCATCAGACTTGATGAGCTACTGTTCATGAGCCAAAAAAAAAATCTAGGAATAGAGAGTCCATTGGAGAGCTTTTTTTGGGTTTCACTCTCTATTATAGAGAGAATTTTGGATTTACATAGACCATTGGAGATGCTCTAAGGCATTTACTTCTTTGTAATTTGTTCTATGAGACAATTCTGCTAACATTAACAAATTTTGATGATAGGGTAAGTGCCAACAACATCCATGGGGGAAAAAAAAAAAATTAAAGAAAAAAATTATAGTATCTTAAGCTTTCGCCTTGTAAACATAAACCCAAATGAGAATTGAATGAAAATGTTAAGAGAGAGAACAAAGAACATAAGGGCAGAAGTTAGGACGATCTTTTTCTTCAATTCTTTATTTGTATATGATTTTGTACCTTGTACCTTGCCACATCATAAAGTCCATTAAAGTTTTAAGAATTATGCAACTAATCTTCCGGTAGGCTCTTATCTTTTCCTCCCTTCACCTAATCTTTCATTCAATAGAAATACTTTTATCTTCCCTCGTTAGCCTCTCCCCAAAATTGTAGGGCCTATATAGACTATAGTTGATATATAGGGTGCAACTTTTTCCTTAGTTTTATTATTGTGGAAAAATAATTTGAGAATTGTTGATGTGACAAATTATTAATGGTAGATAAAAAAGTAATGTAAGTGGTGTGTTTGATAAAAATTAGTAAAATCCTACCAACTCAACTATGTCAAAAAAAATGTACAGTTTTAGTTAGTTCAATTGGTAAAATCTTTTATTGTCAAATGAAAGATCTAAAGTTCAATTATTGCCTACACCGAAAACTAGTTGGTATCCTGGCCAGATAATAAAGAACAATCATCATGGGTCGGATGCCATAAATTTGAAATATGATCATATCTCTAAAAGAAATTGTGAAATTTTTGTGCATGTAATATTACTCAACTAATTAACAAAGAGCTACCCTCATGTACTTCATTTCCCCAACTATAATTCAGGCCATTGCACCCAGATCTACCCTACCTAAATGTGGACTACATTAAATTCTCCATCCCCAGCCCGCTTTAACCACTCGACCAAACTATCTTTTAATTATGATATTGTTTTGGTTGCTAGAATTTTTAAATGAAGTCTTGAATTCTCCATCGGTTTATACCTTGTGTTTTAAATATAAAATATAATGTAATTTTTCTGAAATCTGAAATGTATATGGATCCCTTACTTGTACTCGGTACTCACTAACAACCAGGCCTGCCACATTCAATTATAGTCAGAACATTAGTCTTTCAAAGCAAATGATTGATTTTATTTATTTATTTTCCTTCGTTTTTTCAGTACTTATTGTCAAAGAACAACAATATTCTCTGGAGTTTTCATTATGAAGGGATTATTATGTGTTCTGTTATCCTTGTCTAAAATACTATTTATGCCCTTTAAATTTATAAGAGTAAAAACTGGTCCCTTGAATAAAATTTTTCAATTTAAATATTCAAATACTACAACAATGTTAATATGTCCTTTCTGTCAGGTGTCAACATCCATTAGAATTTAGCCATTAACTTGCTAAAATAGGATATCATTTTTTCAAAAACGACGTTTTTAATAGAAAATAAAAAATAAAAAATAATTTTTATTTGATTAACAACAAAAATGCGACAAATGATAAGTGAGTGGATTAATTGAGATCAAAATAATATGTTGACGGAGAAAATTTCAAAATAAAAAATCGAGATATTGATTTAGAAGTGGTCCAACTTAATAGGTTTATTGTGAATGATGAAATATAAAGTAGAACATTAAGTGGGAAAAATGGTTTTTATTCACCATTGGATTTTATTACATTCAACCACATTCCCCTTCTACTCTCTCTCCATTTTCCTTCATTTCCAAGATTATTATTATTATTTTAGGTAGTTAGCTAGTAGGGGGAGGGGGAAGGAGGAAGGAGATTCAAACCGCAATTGTGAAACATCACAAAAAATACAATTGGTCATATGTTAACAAGTGCCTTTAGAGCAATTGTTAACAAAAAAAATTAGGAAAGTTTTAACACCACTTTCATGTGAAATATAAAAAGTTGTCAAAAAAATTAATTACTTCATCAATTTTCAAAAAAATGTTTCTAAAAATGGTTCCTAAACCAATGCCCTTAGGGAATTTGTTAACATTTCTCAAATACAATTACCATTGGACTATCACTTGAGCCCATTCCAAGAATTAATTATCCTTGGGTTTAGTTATTTTAAGTGTTGCATGTTTTGCATAATGACTATATAATGCAATATACTTTGGTTTGAATTGTTAACTAGCAAGAACCAAAAGACATGATGGGTATATAAAAGTCAAAGAAGTATTTTTTTTTTTTTAAGGAAACAGTAATACTTATTAGAACACATGAACACGAAAGTAGTATATAGAGTTTTTAAAATAGGCTTATAATATACTTCCTTCGTCCCACTTTTTTTGTCCTGTTTGAAAAGTCAAACTTTTTAGGAGAACATAATTTATTGTCTTGTCTACCTTTTAAAAATGTATAAGTTTCCAAAATTACCCTTAAAAAAATTTATCAAAAAATTGAATTAGTAAATTAATAGGGGTATAATAGGAACATTAGTAAATTAATGACTTTTATTTTTAGAAACAGGACAATATTTTGGGACATCTCAAAATGGAATAGAGGACAAAAAAAGTGAGACGGAGGGAGTATTATATAATCAGAGTACCACTACATATTTGAAAAGATTATATCAGGCGGGAAACAAATTTGAATCAATGTGTTGAATATATTGCTATATCTCAATTGAATAGAAACCAGTTTTTGTATTATATTTTATAGTCTATTACTCAATACTCACTACTTTTCATGTGTAAAGTTTTTTTAAATTTTTTTAAGCTTCGATTATTATATAACAAAAGAAAAAAATACATGACAAGTTATGATTAGTGAAACATAAATACATGAACGAAGAATATAAGATCTTAATTGTTCATTAATAAATAGAAACATAATGTTTCCCACATTATTGCAATTTGCAAATGCAACTAAATAAATTTTATACATCGAATAAAAACTGATGATGCATGATTGGATAAACAAAACAGAATGAGCACACGCATAATTAAACTAAAAAAGATTCAAAGTGGCAAAGCAGTATACAAAAGGGAAGAAAGTTGGAATTGGTCATAAGTTATAAGTACAGGATCAATGATAATAAAGCAAAACAAATTAAGTACAGAGATCCATATTCTTACAATATCTATATCTTCACAAGCACCATATATGCTATCATAATAACCTAAATACAAAAGCAAGTCTTGTATGCCAAAAAGAACAAGTCAAGCTAGCCCTCTTTTTCTCTTACAGGTATGACCCAAAATCCACTAAAATAACTTGATCATCACCTATTTAGTAAGGGAAACCAACGCTCATGAAAAGAAGATTGGTGTGAGATCATGAACAAGAGGAAAACAAGTACTAGTGCCACACCCCAAGGAGACCCTCCAGCCCTATGAAGCGAATCCCTCTCCCCCGGCAACGGTATCAGAGATGGAACACCACTGGATAGGCAGTGAACTAGTATCAATAGAAGTAAGGGGACAAGCGTGAGGAAGAGTTTGATCTGAGTGATCAAGTCCTCAAACATAGACTCATAGTTTATGTACCATGTGAAGCCCAAGATGAAGAAGAGTATGAAAACAAAGAAGCAAAGGTGGATAGGGAAAGAGAGGTAGTCTAGGTAATAATAACGTTGGTTGTAATACCTAGCCATGTTTAGCAAAAGGGTGAAAGAAAATGGGGTTTGAATTGGTTTTTATGATGGTTCTTCTGTAGGGTGGAACTGTTTGAAATGATTTCTAGAATGAACTGGTTTGCTTTGGATGACAAAGCTGTGTAGTCAAAAGTAGCTTATATAGGGAATTAGATCAAGAAGTGAGCTTGTGTGTCAAGCTTCATGTGATAAATTTCTTAACTTGCAATTCCTTTTGCTAATTTCAAACTTTGTTTATAGAAAAAAGAATAGATAACTATATTAAATGGGTTTTTGTGTATATATTTATCAAAGAAAACAAAAACAAATAGTGTGTTTGTGTAGCTTTACCTTGCATTATAGGGATTCCCTTTTTTAGCAGATACATGTTGATCATTCGAGGACGGTGAGAATAATTCATGGTTAAGATTCCTTGTTGTAAAGATGTGAACCAATGGCTATGTGCCACGTACGACCGACTTTGGTCAGGAACGTGGAAAGATGAACATATTATTGAAAAAAAAAGTTGTCTTGAAAATGGTGGTCCACGTCACCTTTAGGTGCTTTATGCATTTTTAAATTTGGAAAAGTGTACTAATGAAAGGGATATGCATGATCATAGTTTTAAAACATTCACTCTTTTTTACTATGATTGATCAGCAGCTTTAGTTCAATTAATTTGGACAAATTGCCAAAAGTTTAATTAGCAAATGAGTAGAAGATGATGAGGCCCATTGATACACTCTTTTTTGGTATGATTTAGCTGATTTATTCTAGATAATTTTCAAATACTTGTTGAACTCATGATCAACCCCATCCACATGAATGCCTAAATGAGTAGAAGATGATGATGAGACCCCTCTTACTCATTTGTTGAATGAATTGGGAAAAAAAATTCACAACATTTTTTATACAACAATTTTTTTGTTGTTGATAAATATGATAGTATTTTAAATCTATGACATCCATTTTATGATAATTGTTTTCTATTATCATGTTAAGACACTAATTAGTTTTTGATGATGATCATGAAACCCCTTCTACTCATGATAGTAAGTATTAAATTCACTTAAAGATTATTACAATCATATCCAAATATAAGGCTCCTGGTTTGTTTAAGCTTCAAAAGCATCTATATGATTACATTTTCCTCCCTTTTTGACCATGCCTTATAGTATATCTCAAGAATGATGATATATATATCATGAAATGACTTTGTGCTAAACCTCACATATATATTCTCCCCAATTGTTGTACTTTTATTTGCAAGAGTGAAACCAACTTGATTTTGAAGGCCCACTAGTAAAATTCTTTATTCCTAACAATACAAGTGCATGCATTCCAATCAAAACCCACTATACCGTTAGACCTATTTACAATGATATTACCACTTTAAAGCTGGTTGAAGCTTTCAAAAGTTTTAGGGTAAAAACTTTAAATCACCAAGGTTTCAAAGAATAACTATTGCGAGAATAACTTTTTTTTTTTCGCTAAACAAGTTTTAGAACCTTGATTTGAACAACTTATTTCATTTATGTTAGGTGTGATAACTCAAATACTTAGCTTTATTTGTCTTGTATCCAGGCTGTGAGAGAATATTTTTACTGTGTAAGCAAATCTCAAAAGACCAAACATTATAATGCTGTGCAAGTGCGCTGGTTCAGTCCACCGATTGGCTGGTTTAAGCTAAATTCGGATGGGGCTGCACTTGGAAACCCGGGCAAGGCGGGTGGGGGAGGTCTAATACGTGATTATCAAGGGAATTGGGTTAAAGGGTACATGAGGCATATCGGTTTTGCTTCTAGTATCATTGCAGAATTTTGGGCATTGAAGGATGGGCTGCTGCTTGCTTCCCAACTTGGCATCTCTAAGCTTCTTGTGGAGTTGGATGCTCAAGTTGTGGTTAACTTGCTTCACTCTTCCAGAACTTGCAATAATTCCTTTTCTTCTTTGCTTAATGATTGCAGATACCTCCTTCGCCAGTTCCAGCAAGTGAGGGTCAGCCATGTCTTTCGGGAAGCGAATAGAGGTGCAGATTTGCTTGCTAAAGGTGGCTGCACCCTTGATGTGAATTTTGTTGTTTTGGACATTCCTATTTCAGAAGATCTTTGTAATATTTTAAATTCTGATGCTCTTGGAATGTACTCCTTAAGGCTTGTAGCCAACACTTCGCCTTTTATGGCTAGTTAATGCATTATCCCCCTTTAACCAAAAAAAAAAAAGTTAGAATTTTTATTATTATTAAAGTACATATTTTGTCACATAATATGCACATGGTAATTGTAAGGACACGGTTTGGATTCCTAGCCCAGCACGGTGATGGACTTAGGCCCAAGAAGCCCAAAACAATGAATTTGTAGAGGAATGGGTAGGAAAAAACTAGGCTTTAGTTGGTCAAACAATGAGCTAGATAGGTTTGACGCCAAAAAGATGAAAAGTGGACAACTGAAAAATGAAGGAAGAACGTCCTCGGCGAAATCCGAGGACAATACTACTTATATTATGGTCTCAGATAACGTTACAAGTTTGATTGGGGATTGCTACAGTAATTCTTTTCTCAATTTTTCAATCCCCCATCTCGTTTTCTCCTTCTTCTTTTATACCCTCTCTCCCTTTCATCTCCACCTTCCACCTGTACGCTAGATGGCTAGGGCTGATACTTGTCCCGTCAGCACCTCTCATGAGTTCTCAAGTAGTAGCTGTAAGGCTAAAATACACTGTCCAGGTATCACTTCCACATTAATGTGGCTAGGGGGTTAGCTGCAGTGCATTTAATGTGGAGGTAGCAGCTTTCTCCCCCTGATATTTTGGGGCTCATCCTTATCTTATATCTCTGCAGTGCTTGTCCGTCCCAACTGAATTTCAGGGGTTGTTATCCTTGCTGTTAAATTGTCTTTCAAGACCTCGGCCAAGTTTGGCCGAGGAAGTTTTCATCCTCGGCACACTTTCCGGAGCCATTTTGACCATACCCCACCTCTTATCTATCAGCGTAATCTCCTCTAACGAAGACATCTCCTCCTCGGGCAAATCCTCATTCTCGGCTCGGGCCATAGGCCCAATATATGAATAAATAATGATCCTCTGGGCCCAAGGCCCCTACAGTAATAAACTAATAATGACATTTCAAAATTATTGATAATGTGACAAAAATCATATGTGATGGCTATTAGTCTCAAGGGAAAAATACTAACATAATATGTTTTATTTGTGATAAACATAATGTACAAAGTTAATTGTCCAAATTGGAAGTCCATTAACTCTTACGATATAGTCGGAAGAAGCCCCCAATAATGATGGTCGTATAGTTGTTGTAGCCATGGGCAGTGGACATTTATGCTTGGTACTAGTGATTATAGCAAACGAATTTTAGTAGCTGGCGGCATTGGTTCTGTAATGAAAAAAGGTGACAGCAAAATTAAAGGTCTGTTTGGGATCTGCTTATTTTGCTGAAATTGAAAACTTTTTGCTGAAAGTACTGTAGATAATAAAGGTAAAACTTATCTGAAATAGTACAGTGAGACCCATAAATAATACCAAAAAGTGCAGTGGGCAAAAATTATTTTTGCTAGACACACACTAATAAGGTTGTGGTATATCTCCATAAATGGTGGTAATGGTTTTCAGTTGTGTTGATAACGAATATGGCAATGGTGCAGTGATGGTGAAAGGTGTTGGTTGAGGCAATTCAACTAAACAAAAATGATATAAATTCTCATCATTTTGCATGGTCTCCGTGATTGTTGGACTTCTGTTGTTTCAACTTTCAATAATGAGTTGAAGATTCTTGATATCACTATAATGCATATAAAAAGTAAAATAAAGAATTCAAACCTAATATATGTTTAGCAATACTAGTATTGTGAAGATCAAGAGAATAACGAGGAAAATGATAGGAAGATGGTGGTAGTTTTAGAATATATGTAAAAAATATTCTTGGTGTTGCCATTACGGACAAAACTTAAGTACAATATTTTAGGTACTGTTTCTTAGGTTTTCTTCTTAAAATTTAGCTATGAGGCTACTTAATTAAAAAATACACTTCTATTCCATGAGAAAAAAGCCATATGGTTGAAATTTAAGAGGGGAACTTAAGAAACAACATTTAAGTACTGTATCTAAGTTTTACCTTACTATTACAGTTGTATTGTTACATATATCCTGGATTGTAAATTGTTGATTACTGTACTTTGTATTTTACTATTGCAGTACTGACCATTATTATTAGGCGGAAAACACATTTTAGTCCCTACATTTTCAGGCGATTCCCATTTTAGTCCCTACATTTTATTTTTACCGCTTTTAGTCCTTATCCTGAAAAACACTTCCATTTTAGTCCCTGCCGTTACATCAGAAACGGATATTGCAGACGTGGCAAACGGCAAAGTTAAATAATAATAAACTAATGTTCACGTGGCCTAAATTAATAATAAAAAATGTTTTTTAATGCCACGTCAGCATCTAAATTAAAAAAATTAATTTATTAATTTTAACTAAATAAAAAAAATTAAAAACAGAATTAAAAACTAAAAATCTTATGAATTAAGATCTAAGTGTGTCTTGAACAAGAACAACAAGAACACAAACCCAAAAATTATTAAAAAAAAAAAAAAAAAAAAAAAAAACTAATCAAAGCCAGAAATTCCGATCTCAAAGCCAACCCACAACCACAAAAATAAAACCCACAACAACCCAGGTCAAGAAAATCAACCCACAGCCACAAAAGAAAAACTCAGGCGAGATCAGCAAAAGAAAGAAAAAACTCAAGCGAGATCGGTGAGGAGTGGAGGAAGAAAGAAAAAAATGAAAGGGAGAAGAGAGATCGGCGCTGGGCAGGCGAGATCGGCGAGGTGGGTAGTCGGAGGCTATGGAGTCGAGTGCCCACCTCGCCGATCTCGATTTCACAGCAGAAATGATACCGATTTCACATGTTCGCGAAATGTGAAGAAATTTTACAAAGAAAAATAGTATTTACAAAGAAATTCCGATCGGCGATGGGCAGGCGAGATCGGCGAGGTGGGTAGGCGAGATCGGCAAGGTGGGCACTCGACTCCATAGCCTTCGACTACCCACCTCGCCGATCTCGCCTGAGTTTTTCTTTTGTGGTTGTGGGTTGATTTTCTTGGCCTGGGTTGTTGTGGGTTTTATTTTTGTGGTTGTGGGTTGGCTTTGAGATCGGAATTTCTGGCTTTGATTAGTTTTTTTTTTTTTTTAATAATTTCTGGGTTTGTGTTCTTGTTTAAGACACACTTAGATCTCAATTCATAAGATTTTTCATTTTTAATTCTGTTTTTAATGTTTTTTATTTAGTTAAAATTAATAAATTAATTTTTTTAATTTAGATGCTGACGTGGCATTAAAAAACATTTTTTATTATTAATTTAGGCCACGTGGACATTAGTTTATTATTATTTAACTTTGCCGTTTGCCACGTCTGCAATATCCGTTTCTGATGTAACGGCAGGGACTAAAATGGAAGCATTTTTCAGGATAGGGACTAAAAGCGGTAAAAATAAAATATAGGGACTAAAATGGGAATCGCCTGAAAATGTAGGGACTAAAATGTGCTTTTCGCCTTATTATTATTATATAAGGACATGATGTACTATGTACAATTGTATACTACATAAATCATGAAGTGAAATATCATTGTTTGCTCATTCTCTTCTATTACAATGGGACTTATCATTTGGAAATTATACATGCATTATTAATGCAGACTATGAGTACAGAAAATAATGAACAATGGCATATTTCACCTGCTCAGTTTACTTAAAACCGAATCTGTAGAGGATCCAAAGGAGGATATGCTAATTAAATTCCAGTAAAGGATCATTACGACCACACCCGGCCCACATGATACATGGTCCACTTTAAGCATAAAGCATCACTTTAGTTATATGATCCATTAAACTCATTAGATGCCTTAATTTCCTTTTGTTAACTTTTGCTTAAATCCTTTTTATTTGGCGTTTTCTCATTATCTAAGCATGTACCTACAATGATTTTGATGACCCACACTAAAACAATATAAAGCCTCTTTAAGGAAGTGTGACGCTTAAGACCCTTGGTGTGATGATGTATCATACACTCATAAGGGCCAAAAATGATGCACCCCAATACACCAGCCAAAAGGTGTGTTGCGAATTGCGATCTAGGAGAACATGTCAACTTGCTAAACTTGAATTACAGAGTCATAGACTTAATTTCATTGTCTAGAACTACAAAGGCATGCTTTTAGAATTTGTTCCTATATGGTTGTTTGTTTGAGAATAATTTATTTAATTTTTCACTAAACGTGTGTTAAAGTATACATATATTTTGACAAAATTAAAAAAATGTACATAAAAACTAAAAATTAAATAAATAAGCTTAAGTCAAACGGACACAACAGCTAAAAAATCTTACATATTTATCATTTAATTTTATCGAAATTAATTCGATTCATGTGATTTACAATGATTAGTTGTGTATATATAGTATCACCGTGCACTCTTAGTGCGGTAGTCACTCCGCAAATATAAGTGCTTGTGGAGTGTGAGGGGTAAAAGCCGGGGTTCAAGTTTCCAAGAGGGAGTTTCACACATATATACACTTAAATTAGATTAGAGTATAATTTCTATATTGTATAAAAAAAAAATTGTGTATATATAGTTGTATACCTAGGATTATTTTCCGCTCAAGGTGGGCTGGGAACTTGGTATAACTTGAAGTAAACAAGGAAAAAAAAAAAAAAAAACTACTCAACAATCGACTATACAATTATTTTGAAGTTAAAGAAAATATGCAATAAGGTTTCTAATCAAGTTCATTTTTCTTCCAAGTTTTCTCCTTAACCAACTGAACTACCATTAAACAAGAGGCAATTGCCGAGGGGGAAGACAGTTATAATGTCAGGGGCATAGTTTTTTTTTTTTTTTGAATGGATAATTCAATTGTTACAACAAGTAGAGAGTGAGATTTGAATCCTAATTGTACTTATTAATAAGCAATATCACTGAGTTACATGACACTTAAATGTTGATAGAAAATGCACTCAATGCTTTTAACATTCGCTTCAAATTAGCTATGTCAGTCCAAAAATGTCTAATAGACCTGTAGTATTTCAATTCAAATATGTCTAATAAAGTGGGTTCCAGTTAGTTCAACTGGTAAACTCTCTGATGGTTGTATAAGAGATTTGGGGTTCAATGTTCACCTATACCAAAAACTGATTGGTGTCTTGGTCTGATGATAAAGAGCTATCATCAAAAACAGACGCCATAGGTTGAAACTCTCTCAAAAAAAAAAAAGTCTAATAAACCCCAACAATCACCGTGAATAAGCATTCATAATTTATTATTGTAAGGATCAGATTCGAGACTCAGTCCAGGATGAATGGACTTAGGCTCAAAAAGTCAAAAACAATGAATTTGTAGAGAGTGGGTTAAAAAACTAGTACCTAATGAATTTGACAAAAGCTAGTATGGATGTAGAAGATGATTAAGTAAGAACAAAGAACATAGAGTTGAATGAATTCACCGTCCGAGGAGGTAAGTTTTCATATAAATCAATTAAACAGAGTACAAGTGCAATTTAGATTGCTACAGTGCCTTTTCTCTATTTTTCCCCCTCTTCCCTATCAATGGAGGACCTCTTACATTATATAGGTCCCTTAGGATGATCTTGATCCTACATCTGTTGATTATTTGAGCCACTACTGGAGTGCCTGTCCCATCAGACACCCTCTCTGGCCTTTTGTTAGTTGTGGTAGCCAAGACAACACTATTTAGGAGTCTTCTTCACATAAATGCGGCCAGAAAGTTAGTTGCAGGGCATTAAATGCGGTGGTAGTAGCTTTCCTTTAGATATTTCCTAGCTCCCATCCTACTTGTACGTTCATGAGGCACGTCCCTATCACTGGAGCTTCCTCGAAGGTCATCTTGACTTTTTAGAAGACATATTTGAGTTGTGCTTAGTCTATCCGAGGAGACATTCCTCCTCGGACTACCCTCCCATTCGTATTTCACTTATTAGATTCTAAGCTTGACTCTGCCACCTCCATTTATTTGTCTTCGGATCACCACGCTCTCGCCAGAGCCCAAGGCCCAATATGTGGGTTGGGCCCTTGACCCTACAATTATCAATCAATTAGCCAAATTTTGTACAATGCTTAGTCTATAATAAAGAGAATCAAATATAGGTGTTTTAAAAAGTGATTAGTTAAAATACAAAAATAAATTTTTATTCTATACCAGAAAGAGAATTTTGACTAAACCAATGTGAAATGGCTCTAATGTGGTGAAGAATAGAGTTGACAATGTTGGGTTGAATAGATCTTTAATTAATAGGAGTACTTGTTTACGTCCCTCTAATTTCCTTTTATTTATTTATTTTTACAATGTATATAGTTCTCAGATACCCCTAAATCTCTCTAATCACAGACACAAAATATAAAATATAAAATATAAAATTTTCTTTAACTAATACTGCCAGCCCACTCATAAAAATATAAAATAGGTCTGGACAGTCTCCAGGGCCCTCTCTCACAGGCTTAACCAAAAAGTGCCATCCTCTTTTCTTGATGCGATTTAAAAGGGCTTATATACATGGGCCCATCGTGAGCCCATGGACTACTACAACTCAAAATCCATGAACTTTTGGTACCAAGGGTCCAAGACTTTGAAAATGCCAACTTTTCTCACAACCACAATGTTTACTTGGAATTTGACACTTTGCATGCGCTGCACCTTGATTAGTAAGATAACATTATCATACCAAGAAAGTACTACAAGACTACAACAATGACAACAAGAAGCTTTATTCCTAAAGTTTGGGGTCGACTAATAATAATGATTTTAGTATTTGCTAATAATCAGATTAATAAGATAACATTATCATACCAACAAGTCCAATGATACAAAAAAATATTCACAGTTTTTTCATAATAGTTAAAAAGATGATAGGTTGAGATTGATCTTAATGGTGAATTCATGTGAAAGTGGTATTGTTTTAATCATAACTTGTTGCATTTTTTTTAATATTAAAAAAAACCACATTCCCAAGCTGTGATAAAATTGTATCCTAAAATTAATCTTATCATATTCTTGTAAAGTTGTAAATCAATTGAACTGTTTATAAACTATTCGGGTTTTGCTAAAAAAAAAACTTATTTATATTCGTTTATTAAGCAAATAAGCCAAACTCAGGTTAAAGAAAAAAAAACATTTATATAATTAAAGGTTATTTACTTTTATATATAAAATGATTTAGAAAAAAATGATCTAATTAGTGACCATTAATAATGTATCATGTGTTCTCATAATCAATCCCTTTAAAAACTGGAAGTAAGGTTGTCTATTAACCAACTCCCTCAAATTTAGTAGAAGTGTGCACCTCATGTGATGCATTGCAAGTTGGAGTTTACAAGTCGCTCTCCTCAAAAATTGGGAATAAAATTATCTACCAACAACCTCTCTCAAATGTCACAAAAGTGGGAATGGTGTGTGATATGTCACGTGTTTGAATTTGTGAATCATATTATCTATTAACCACCTTTCTCCAATTTCATAAAAATAAAAACTTTGTATAAAGAGATTTGATTTTTTTTTTTTTATAAAAAATTTAAATATCTGAAAGTAGTATATTATTCTAATTACAACAAATTATGTCAATAATTATAAAGAAATTATAAAAATTATTATTTTTCATCTCATTAGTTTTTTATTTGTGCATTTGGCCTTTATTATTATTGGCCACAATCTTTCCCACACTATTTCTCACAATCATTCTATGTTGTAAATTGTGAATAATTATTTGTCACTTTTGCATCGATTGGTCACTTATTGCTTCAAAACCCAAAAGGTTGTGTCCTAAAATTTTATCATTATTGTATCGAGTACCTCAATGATATGAACATGGGCCGCATGGGCCAAGCTGGAATCGCTCAGAAAGGGCTTATGGTATCCGATGAGCGTCATTAATAAGTCGTACCAAATTCGCTAGGTAATGTCTGTGGGCCAAGTCTCTTTCATGGTCAGAGTCAAGTCAGGGGCCCAGGGCATTTAAAAAATTAAAACCTGAACCACCCTCCCAGTTCATGTCATGTGCATAGTTGGATTGGAATACTTCTTTTTATTTATTTATTTATTTATTTATTTTTAAATTAGGTGAGGGAGGCTACCTTGTATCGAGTTCAGCAAGCCGCAAGTCTCAGAGAAGATTTACACTGGACTTATAGATCGCCCACCAAAGAGGACTGCTAGTAGCGGGACTCAAATTTAGGCCTTTTGGACAAAGAGTTTGAGCCTTACCAACTGAACCAACTCCCGTTGGTTGGAATACTATTGCATTCATAGAATTTTCTTAGGGAGAATTGTATTCTTGTCTTAATTTATTTAAAATTCGAAAATATTACTTGCACAATATCATTTGTGGGTTTTAGTTAGTTCAATCAGTAAAGTTTTTTGTCGGTCTACACTAAAAACCAATTAGTATCTTAGTTTGATGATAGAAAGATCTTTTCAAGAGCTTACACTATAGGTATAGGTATAGGTTAAAGCTGTCTCTCAAACCACCCCCCCTCCAAAAAAAAAAGAAAGTACAGTAACAACTACACATGTTACTTTTATAGCATAGAACAACAAAACTTAACCCACCAAACTTTTAAAGTAATCAAATGTGGCCGACATAATATAAAGCCATGATCTCAATTCTCAAAAGAGAGGAGAACCCAAAAAGGGTCACGAGTGAAGATCAATAAAGTAAAACATAGATAGACATGGTTATGTACTCAACTGTAGCATCACTTGTCCTAGGATTGTGTCTTAGATAAAGATTATTACAAATCTAAAGTTTTACTTAGTTGTTTGTACTACGATATTATTATATTATTAGTATTATCTATATCTATATCTATATATATATAATAGCAGAAGCTGAGAGAAAGTTGATTCCTATATTTAAGGAGGTGTTGACAAATAAGAAAAAAGACCCCTTAAAATATTGATACGTATGCAGCTTTTAAGGAAAACAACCGCGCGTTACAACGTTTGGCTATTAAAATCTTTGCCACGCTTGCAATTAAAAAAAAAAATTTAATAACTGGTTAAAAAAAAAAAAAACACAACTAAAATAAAATAAACAAATAAAAAACGTTGCAATTAAAAAAACCCTACCGATTTCTTTTCATCAGAACGCTTAACATTTTCTCTCTCTAAACCAAAAAAACAAGCGATATTGCGATACAAAGAAAGGAAAGGAGGTAAAAAAAAAATCTTGTGCTCAAACGTTCGTCCCAGAGGTATTCAGATACGGAGTTAGGGATCGGCCGGTTAAAATTAAAGGATGCAAATAGAAATAGAGAGGCGATGAAAGAGAGAGAGAGGCGACGAGGAAACGGGGAAAGAAGCAGAGAAGGAGAAAAAAAAAAAAAGAGAGAAAAAAGCTTGCGATACGGAGATGAGAAGGAGACAGAGTTCGTACGGCCGAGAGGCAATGAGGCCTGGGACACGGAGAGAGAAACAGAGAAGAGAAAGAGGCAGAACGGTAATGAGTACATCGATTGGGCATAAGAAATCAAAACACAATAATTACTATCAGTTTTTCCGTCGCCATCCGTTCCCTCGCCAGACTCAGAACACCGGAACCGTAGGCACACACAGGAATTGATATTGAGGGAGAGAAATCTAAATTCCATTAACTCTATCGATCAGATCGCCGAAACTGCCACCGGTTATTTTTTCCCCCTTTCTTATATCTGGGTATTTAATATGACTTAGTTTTTGGGTATTTTGGTTGGATAGATATAGATTTAGATATTTGCTTTGATGTTTTGGGATTTTCTATTACGGTTTGTAGATTTCAGATTTTGATGTTGTTTGTTTGGTTCTTTCCTTTTTGCCCTAACTCACTTTTTCTCTCTTGCTTTCCATCTCTGTTTCTTTCCCAAGAAAGTTGTGATTATATATGCTTTGTTATTTGTTATTTGCTCTGTCACTCAAAACACAAATCTTTAATAATCAAAACCACACCAAAGTTTTATTTTAAAATATTATTTTTTTCGGTCTGTTGTTTCTGAATGGTCCCTTTTTAAAAGCCAATGGAAATCTGCGATGAAATTTTATACAAATTAGATTTACTATGATTGCCCTGTTTTTTAAATTCCTCTCACTTGGATATCCCTGCAAAAAAAACAAAGAAAATGTAGTATCAATGTATGTTCTATTAGTGCTCTCAATTGTGTTCTTTGTGTATGGTATGTTAGTGCTCTCAATTATGTTATGAAACTAGAATCATAACAGATTGCAATATAGAAAACCAGAAAACCATAATTTCACTTAGAAAACATCATAAATTGCTATACACTCTAAACTTTCAGATTTTAGAAAATAATGTTGCAGAGAAGAGATGGGGCAGAGCAGCAAAGCAGTATATCATTATTCTTTCATTGTATGTTGTTCTTAATTATCTTAAGAATTCTATCTTTTTTATTTTTTGATTGGAGGAACATGAGAGAGTTTGAATGCTAACGTTGATTATAATTTCTTTGTACTGATTCTGATGTTGGGTTTCTCCCAATTATGAATATTCATTGGTTAGAAAAGTAAGTGAACATGACTGGAAACGTTTTTGGCATATATCACTAAATCAGTTATATTAGTTTTGTAAATGGAGGATCTTGGTCCATTTAATGTAGTACACAGTAGCTCAAAAAACACTTTTTGGATTTCTTAGCTTTCTTTTAGTTTGGATTTTAAGCATGGATTGAGGTTGCAAATTCTTTTTAGTTAGATTGCTTTATGGTAATTACCTCTTTCTAAAAAACTTCTTTCAAATAAAGAATAAGATATTAGGGGTGAGAAAATTGGATGGGGTAGATTTTTTGTAGGCCATGTGGCCAAAGTTTTTGGAGATTGTAGAAGAATTAAGAGTATTTAAATTGATTGGGTGACTGTATTCATTTAAGAGCATGATTTATATCAATAGGTTACCTATTTGGATAATCTTAATTTTTTGGCGAGTTTTTAAATTCTTGCTAATTCATGTTGACAATGACACTTATTTTGGATTTTTCCTCATTTAATTAGATGTCTAATATGATCCTATCTTAGCAGCTCGATTCATGATTCTTATGGTCTTAAAAATAAAAATAAAATGACTTATTTAATTCTGTTTATGCTCCCCAGACAGGGTCAAAACTTTTTAGAATTATGGTTAATGAATGGTGGTGTGTTGGTGATGAAGATGCCTATGTGAGTCAGTAAGGAGTTCAATAGGCCCATTTGATTGGTGAGAAAATTTGGAGACTATTTTGTTTTATAGCCATGACAGTGAAATCTAATACTGTAATTTATCTATACTGACACTCAACTTTTAAGGTATCTTGCAATGAGTTATAGAATGAGCAATGGGTTATAGAGTTAATGAGATTTCATTCATTAGTATCTTTATGAGACAGTATTTTGAGGAAGATCAAATTTAACAATGGTGAATGGTATTTGTTACTTTTTGAGGAAGTTAATAACAATGCTTCATATCTTCCTTATTCTCCTGAAAAGATGACACCCATGGTCATGGACATGTATAGAGTTTGAAGTTGCGAGACTAAGATTCAAGGCCAGATTGTTGGATGAACTGATCATCCTAATTTAAATGTTCATGGTATTAGATAGAGCAATCTGCTCTAATGAATTCAATTTTCTCTATACTCTCAGACTGCTAAAAGCTAAAGCTTGATGGATAATAAGAGGACAGTGAAGTTCTAAGATTGTAGTTATTGTAATTCATTTTTTGCCATTGTGTTTGTTGTGGAAGACTTGAAGCCATCTGATGCAATTATATATGTATGGTTAGGATGGTCCTTATTCATAAGGCACTACAATCATGTGGCTAATATACTCCAAATTAGGTTCCAGACTATCACTAATGTACATTTGCAGAAATAGTTGTAATGTATAAACGTGTTCCTTTTTTAACATTATTTTATTCACATTTATGCCTCAAAGTTGGATGCTGATATTACTTATGTATAAAAAAATGTTGTATGCTGGTATTGATTTTGCTACTTCATACAGGTACTAGAAATAGCGTTAATTGTGTTGATGGCTCTATAGTTAAAGACATCAAATGCTCTAATTTAGCTGGTGTTACTCTTGAAAGGTCTTTTGATGGTTCACGAGATAATGAATCTTCTAAGTGCTTCAAATGCCCTTAAGAGAAGGCAATTCTTTCATTCCTTTGGCTTAGAGCGTCTATAAAGATGTGCATTGTTGTGGTTTCTAGCAACTCCAGTATGTAAATGATCTTAAAACTTTCAGTAGTCTCAAGTTCTCAACATAGTGGTTCACCAAGTAATATTGCTACAATAATTTGATGCTTTTTAGCTATTAATTTTTAAATTCTAAAGGATATGACTAACTAAATCTTCTAAAAATATCATAACTCTTTCACATATTGGTTCTCTCTCTTTTTTTTTTCTTTTTCTTTTTTTTTTAAGTAACTATGACAGCCAAAACCAGATCAGTATTTGACCTTGGCAAACATAGATCAAATGTTATTACTTTATTACTGCTGAAAGGTCTAAATTGTTTTTTAATATACTTTCAGGTTTTTAATTTTGACCTTCACAATGACTTCCACTTATGATTTGCATGTTCTAAAATTTAAATTGCAGGGGATGATGAAGTCTTTGATGTATACTGTGTTGCTTTTGAAATGGTGTGCTTAATGGCGCTATGCATGCTTCTTGCATGGAGTTTAATGTACAATCTCTGTTAGAGTCTAGGATTACTATATGTGAAGTCTTAGGTTGTCTTAGACGATTCGCAAGTCACATTCTAATTAAATGAAATCATACTGAGGTCAAGCCTGAGGATGAGCTGGTATTGTATGAAAATCGAGGAAGAAAAATAGAAGATTGTGTATGACTAAAATAATCTTCTAACTCATAAATTCTCAATAAATACCATTATCATTTTGTTAAAAAAAAAAAAAAAAAAGTTTTGCAAAAGGCTAATGTTTAAAATTTTTAGGGGATATTGGATACTATATGCTTAAATATACTAAATTATGTAGGCTTGAATGAATGTAGTGGAAGTATGAGAACTAAGTTTATGTTAGATGCAAAGATCATTAATATGTAAAATGACCCCGCGCATTGCGCAGGTTAAAAACTAGTATATATAATAGCAGAAGCCTTTAAGGAGGTGCTGCCACGTTAGGAAAAAAACCTATCTAAAAAACTGCCAAAAAACCGCAAGGTACACCGTTTGAGAGTCTTTTTTTAATAATTTTGACCGACCGTTTGAGAGTCTTCATATCAATCTTCTTTGTAAAAACACAAACCCAAACGCCGCATTCCTAATGAAAAACTAAGAGAATCTGAGAAACAGAGGAAGAGTCGCAAAGAGTGGAGAAAGAGAAAAAACTGAGAAATCTAGAGAGAGAGAAATCTTAGAAATCTGTTCGCCAACTGCACCAAGCCGTAATACAATCCAAGCCCAGATTCTTACCGGTTGGAAGGATCACGTATCATTCTAAACTTAAAGACCTATTTCAATCTTTGTTTCCAAACATTCCGATCAAGAAAAAAGAGAACTAATTCCCAATAAAACGACCTTTTTGGTTTTTGATTTTTCCAGAAAAAGAAGTAGAAGAAGAAGGCATATGAAGTCGACTAAAAAGAGTTCCCTCTGACTTTTTGGTTAACAATGACTCCGACAGATAATTCTTTCTCTGACTTTTTTTCCTCCATAATTTAAAGTTAAATTAGTTCTGTTATATGTTTTCAACATTTAAAAAAAAAAAAAAAAAAAAAAAAAAAAACCTATTTTTCCCTGTTTCTCCACCGATACTTATTCTAAAAACTAAAACAAGAACCCGATGATAAAAAAATTTCTCCTACCTATCTCCTTCTCCCTCCCCAAAAAAAAACCGATCAACTCTCTCTTCCTTTATCCCCATCTCCATCTCCTTCTAAATCACAAACTCAGCATAAACCAAAACACCCCATCTCCAGCTTCGTCATCTTTCTCCTCATCCCATAAATTTCTTCAAACACATTACACACCCAGCACAAACCAAACCCATAAATCATCAAAACCAAAATAATCTCATCTCTCTCTTCATCATCTTCATCTTCATCCCATAAATTTCCTCAAACATAGTGCACAAGCAGCACAAACCAAACCCATAAATCACAAATACAAGCCAAACCCACAAATCACAAAACCTCCTTCTTTGCATCTCAGTCTTTTTCAGACTTTGCACTCTTTCTCCTTCTGCTCTCAGATCTTCCATTTCATGTCTCTCTTCGTAAAATTTGGGTTTTTTTTGTTCAAATGCTAGAGAAGAGATAGCGAGATGAGATAAAGAAAATGAAAGAAATTGTTGACAAAAAAAAAAAAAAAAAAACACAGGGGAGGTAAGAACAGAAACTCACAGGCGTGGTAGAGGAAACTTAAGTTTTAGCCGCTTATAATTTGATTATACACGGTCTGAAACTTTCAAAGATAAGATGAAGAGAAAGTTTGAAATTTTTTTATTGAAAAAAAATAAAAAGGCCAACTATGAAAGTTTGAAGCACTTTGTGTGGATGTTGTGCTGCCAACACATTCTTGGAACTTGATCACTTTTCATTATTTTATGTTAATATTTTTTACTTTTCTTTAGTAGCTTCCTTGGATTGTCCGCCCACTTAACTGGAGACTCTTTGGTTAAGGATATAAAATCCTATGAGAACAAGATAATATGGGTTAAAAACTTAACATATTATTAGACTATCAAACTTCAATATCTATATATGCTTACTTAGAATTGAATATTTTTATTTACCTAAAAGTTGTGATTTAAAAATATATTTGAAAGATAGATTTTTATATTTAATTGGACTATTTTAGTCAAATTTTCAACTTTTACCAATTTAATATATTTATTATATTTTAAATAATTATTAATTTAATTATAATGTCATTAAATTCAATTTTGGTTCGATCTCAGTCCGACCTTAAAAATTTTGAACCTCTTCTTTATCCAGTTCGTTAAATGGTTAGATATTTATTTTCTTATGAAATATATTAAATATGATCTTCATTTTCACAAAACATAAGGTATCATATTCACAAAACTTCACTTAAAGCTTTCTTTCTTTTTGAAAAAATTTCAAATCTATTCCATGAGTTTGTCTATTCTTTATTCATTGTTGATTTTTTTTCATAGTTAATAGATTTCCCGTGCATCGCACGGGTTAGCAACTAGTTTTATATAAGATAGAAATTATACTCTAACCTAATCTAAGTGTATACGTGTGTAAAACTCTTTCTTGAAAACTTGAACTCGACCTTTGCCCTCTACATATTACAAGCTCTTATACTTATGGAGTGACTATCACACTAATAGTGTGCGGATGTTTGTACTACGTTATTTAAATGAAAAAGGACATGTATATTATTAAATATGATAAATAAAATCTTAATGGTAAAATATACTTTCTCAATTTTATTTAAATCTAATTCTCAATGTAACCTATAACAAACTTGAATGCTTCATTGCCTTGGATAACTGAGAGCCTGTTTGGGTAAGGTTTTTTTCATCACTCATCACTCATCACTCATAACTTATCACTCATCACTCATCACTCAATTTTTCACACTCGTTTGGCATCATCACCCAATTTCCATCACTCAATATTTTTCACACTATTTGTGGGCTCCATACCTGTCAACCGGTGCAGCTTTCTCTCTTTTTTTTTTCTTTTTTTTTTTTTTTTTTTTTTTTTTTTCAGTACCCAAACTCACCGAAGCTAAAAAAAAAAAAAAAAAAAAAAAAACCAAAACTGAAGATCGAACAAGTGAAAAAAAAAAAAAAAAAATCAAAAGGTGGTCAAAAGTTGCGGCTGTGGGTCCCCTATGTGTGTTTAATTACAATATTGCCATTGAGTTACGAGTTATGGAAACTGAAAACAGCCTTTGATTGTTTTTAGTTTCCATAACTCATAACTCAAAAATCAGAGAATTGAGTGATGGAAACAGAGTTATCGTTTGGCCAAACAACCTTTTTACTATGGGTCCCACCATTTTTGAGTTATGAGTTATGGAAACTGAGAATTGAGTTATCAAAATATTGAATCCAAACAGGCTCTGAGGTTTCCCTCATGTTGATGAAAACTTAATTTTGCTATTATTATAATATCCTTCAAAGAATGCAAGGGTACCACTGCACATTTTTGGTGCGATAACTCCACTAGTATAAATGCTTGTGAGGTGTGGGGGGGGAGGGGAAGAGCTGGAATTCAAGTCTCTAGGAGGAAGCTTCACACATATACATTTAAATTAGACTAGAGTAGAATTTCTATTTTTTTTTTTTTTAAATGCAGGGGTTGGTAATCAATTAATTAAGGGTCAGACCAATTTCTTCTTGTGAATTCGGATGCATAATGCAAATTGTGCTCTTCCTAAAGGTTGATGGGTTATCAATCAAAGGCCGTTGCCGACGGTGTATTGGGGAATGGCACAATTTGGACAGAGTGAGATCACGGGCCACTCATGACTTACAATCATGCCAATAGAAGCATGAGTAGCTTTTTGTTGTTGAAGCCAAGTAACTTCCGATAGGCGCTTTTTATAAAGCCCATGCTCTTCTCCAATCCCCTTTTAAGATAATTTGCATCAATCAATGCCAAATATCAAAGGCATTCAACCCTTAAAATTACTCACATTAGTCAAATTAAAAATGTGTAAATTTATAAAATTACTATAGTAACTGGGTAAATTTATACCGACACTATTCTCTTTGCATATAATTCTTTATTCTTTCTTTACGTATCATAAGGTTGAAGGAAGAGAATAGATAGTGATTATTGTGTGTAAAGAAAGATAAACAATTAAAAAAATCATGAAAAATTGATATTTTAATATAATGTAGTGTAAAATAGATAATCTGATATGTGGTGTTTTGAAAAATATGTATGTAAATTAAAAAATATAGCTTCTTATACTAAAATAGAAGAAATTTTTTGCACTAGGTGATTTGAATGCTCTAAGTTCAATAGAATTTGGGGGTCTATTTCCATGAATTCTTTACTTACCATTAGTCCATTACCAAGTACCAACCCCGTTCATTCTCAAAAAAAAAGAAAAAAAGAAAAAAAGAAAAGAAAAAGCACCATCCCCCACTATGCAATTGCGACCTCATATTTTTGGTACCTTTAGAGCATTCTCATCATCTCTCTCATAAAAAATGCCATTTTGACACATCAAAAACCTACTTTATCATTTTACCACACCATTTTACAATTCATCATTTATCACATCTTCTATTCTTCAATTCTATACATTAAAATAATATATCCAACACATTAAATAATATTAAACAAATTCCAACACATTAAACTACAATCACAATCAACCTCCACAAACCACCAACGGCAACGGCAACAGCAAATCACCACCAATGGCAAATCAACCTCCACAAACTACAATCATAATCATTGGATCTCCAACAAATTCCAAATCCAAAAACCTCAACAAAAGAGAAAAGAAAAAGAAAAAGAAACTCAAAATCTTCAACAAACACTGTCGGCCCACTACAGCCACAAACACCGTCGCCCACTATAGCCACAAACATCGCCGGCCCAAAACTCAACCAACCACGACACCACCACCGGCCCAAAATCCCAACCCAACCGATCAATCAATGATCCAAAACCCACACATCGAAACCCATCCCAAATCTCACACCCACGACTCGATTAAAATATCTGAAGGTCGGCGGTGAGGGCTGTGGAGGTTGATGGCGAGGGCTGTGGAGGTTGACGGCAAGAGATTTTGAGCAGGGAGGACTGAGAGGGAAGAGATAGAGAGTGACAGAGAGAGAAGAAATGAGAGAGAAGAGAAAAGCTGAAAATGATGAGAGAGGAGAGAGAAAAGAGAAAAGAGAATAAAAAAATATTAAACTAATATAGCATTTATGTCCGTACACTCTCATATTTAAGAGCGTACTGTAGCATGTCTTAAAATTTTGAGACATTTAGCACATCTCATAATGCTCTGTTTTTGGTGTTTAATGTGCCAAATGTCAAATATTTAACATTTGACACACCTGATGAGAATGCTCTTATGGTCATTGGTCAATATGTCGAAAAATAGGAGAAAGATCACGTCGGTTACCCTTCTTTTTGGAATGACCAAAATGTTACATCAAGTTAATTAATACATGGCATATGTAATGGTGCAGGACAATTCAAGGACATATTCAGCAAAAAAAGACAATTCAAAGACTCTCTTTCAACCCAGGGATCAAATCATCAAAGTCATCTTCCTCCATTACACATCGATAACGACGAAACACATTGAGAGGAACTGATTAGGAAGATAGCGATGGGTTGCACTCGCGAGAGGAACAGAAATGCTGTCTGAATTTTTATTTTACTTTTTCTCATTAAAGAAATGTTGTTTGTTCTAGTGCCCTTCTATTTGTATGCTTTAAAAAAAATGGTGATATATTTAAAAGAATTTAGTTTCTACTCAAGTAAAAATAAGAGTAAATTACAAATTACAACCATAAAGTTTGATAGTGTTTAAATTTTATATTCTGAAATTTTAGATTTTGAAATTTACTCTTATTCTTGAAGTTTAGGGATGTTTAGATTTTATACCTTGACGTTTTTGAATTGGATTTTACTTTCTAAAGTTTGGAGGTGTTTGAATTTTAAATCTTCAAATTCTGAAACTTTAGGGTGTAAAATTCAAACATTCCCAAAATTTAAGGAGTAATATCCAAACATCCTTGAAATTTAGAGAGTAAAATCCAAATTCTGTAATTTCAAGGTATAAAATTCAAACGTCCCTAAATTTTAGGGGTGTAATTTGCACTTTACTCTAAAAATAATGAAGCAAATAAATAGATGAAACTTATAAACGATGATCCTAATCCTAAACCTGTTGTTAACCAAATAAAAAAAAAAATTGCAATTAAAGTAGTCCATTAGCATATCTTTGCCCAATCACATTCTAGACATCTCAGGATATGATTATGAGTAATGAGATGTCGAGCCTGACTCAATGAGTTAGTTTGAGCGCGGTTAGGAGTTGTGACTTGGTTTGAATTTTGTTTTATTTAATGCTTCTATTATAGAGTTGAGAAATTTTGGTGGTTTGTAAGTTTTTTTTGGTTGTTGGGAAAGTGATGAAAGTAAGTTGTTTAGGTACTTAGAAAGTGATGCATTTTTTGGTTGTGTATTTGGCTGAATTTAATTTGTGTATAGACTCTTTAGAGATTGATAGAAATTTGGTCTGATTTATGTAGTTGATTTTATGGAAAATTTTGAATAGTATTGTGGTTAGTTTAATTTAGTAGTAGATTTTTTTGGGCCACATGGCAGTAAATGTGGCAGTTTAGGTGACATAAAAATAATATTTTTATTATTATCGTTAGTTACGTCAGCATCTTCAATTTACTATTAAATGACGGAGATTATTTTGATATGATACGAAAAAGTTAAGAATTAAAGTGACACATTTGAAACATTAAGAATCATTTTAAAACACAAAGTAAATATTAAGGACCAATATGATAATTTACCCTATTTTCAACAAGCTCTTGACCCGCAAAAAAGTTTTACTCTATATCTTAGTATGGAAAATGCTAGAGTACAAAATATTACTATCCTAAAGTTAAAAAAAAGTGATTTAACAATGAACATAATTTATAAAAAATTAATCATATATATATTTTTTTTGTAATTAGTGATCCATTATTTTGTAAGACATATTTAATAAAATTTGTAATATTTCTAAAATTGCTCCACTAGTATACGATGGCTTTTAGTTTGCTTGTGTAGCAATTAATATCCAATGACTGGCACCTTAAGTTTTAATACGTCATGCACGTTTGCTAGGCTAGGTTTTCTGGGCAAGTCCGAGTAGGAACAGGAAACATAAAATCAAGATGCAGTATGAATATTTAACCAAAAATCAAGAAAAATAATAATAAAATGACAATTCACTAAGTTAACCATTGCATGGACTTTTTGGGATTTCTCTTATGACTGAATTTGGTAGAAGTATGGCAAATATTACTGAAAATAAACAAAATATTGCAGTACTCTGTATTATTCAATAAAACTAAACCCCCCTAAAAAGCTCAAAGTAATCAAAATTGGCCAACATACTTGAAAGTTATACCTCAAAAAAAGAGAGCATACATAATATACTATAATAAAGCCAAATTACTTCATAAATAAAGAAAGTAGGTTGAAACTACTTACTCTCTTCTAAAAAAATTAATTACTTCATTGTTCAAAAAAAGAAGAAAAAAGAGAGTTAAATTACTTCTATAGTTCTATTAGGTAACATTTTACATATATAATATTATAATTTAGCTCTCAGCAGTAGGCAATCAATTATAGGTGCAGTTGGTGTGGAAACTGTGGATACCCAAGAGCATAAGTAAGTGTATTTTGGTAATTGACGTGTGCCTTTTCTAAAAGCATAGCACTATCTTGCCTCAGTCTTAAATTTAATGCCACCACCTCTAATTATATATACCAAATTGTCGTTATGCATTGTTTAATCAACATCATCCTCCATCAAATGTTAAACAATAAAGCTAATAAGTAATGAGTAATGACACAATAAAAATTTACAATAAAAATTTTCTAACATTCTTAAATTAGCTACCTCCTCTTACATTGGACCCTACAATATCTAATTATTTTTTTTTTTAATAATTCATGTATGAAGAGATAAACTAATTTAAAAATATTTTGAATTTTGTTATATCCCAAAAAGGACTCAAGGTTAGATCCAAATATCTTCTTTTAAAAGAACAAAAAATTCCATCAGATTACAAAAATTATTGACAACTATCTTGATATATATAGTTGAGAATATGTAAATCCAATTGTAAAAGAAAGGCCATTGTGTGTTTTTCTTTTTCTTTTTTCTTAGAATTTTTTGTTATAGGAGATCTGCCCAAGTTAGTGTTTTGGGGATTGAAAAATTTTTGGTTGATGGGAAAAAAAAGTTTAAAAATGTAAGAATTCTTAATCAAAATTTTAAATATCATAAACCTTTTAAGTAATCATATATGATATGGATAACCAGTAAATATCAATTCAAAATTAAGCGTGCACACACACAAAACGACAATAAATATAACAATTAGGCTATGACAGACTTTTATTTTTTTTAGCAAATAATTTCCATCGACCGACGCTTTTACACTATGTTTTGGTTGGAGGGATTATAGGGAGGATAGAAAACAATGGGTGAAAAATAGTGTGGAAAACAGTGTTTTCCACTGTTTGGGAAGCAAAGGAAAAAAGAGAGGATGAAAACCCAGGAGAAAATTTTCCTCCCGGGCCCACCAATTTTTTTCCTCCCAAATCGGGAGGAAAACTGTGGAGAGAAAACTGCTCTTACCGTGGAATTACACAAATGCCCTCTCCCACCTACCCTCCTCACAAACACAACGGCTGTTCTGGAATCAAGTAAAAAAAAAAAAAAACCAAAGACCGAGAGCTGGAGAAAAAAAAGAGAGAAAGCACTTCTTGAATGAGGGAGAAAAAGAAAGAAAAGAAAGGGGAGATAAAGAGATAAGAAAAACGTGTATGAAAAAAAAAAAAAAAAAAACAAAGAGAGCGAGCTGGAGAAAAGAAAGAGAGAATGAGAGTACTGGATGATTTGCTGGAACGTGTGTGGAGAAAAAGAAAAAGAAGGGGTGGGGATAGAGATAACAACGTGTGTGGAGGAGACAGCATATAAAAAAAAAAAAATGTATGGATGAAATGAAAAGATTGAAAAGAGAAATAATATAAAGAATAAAAAATTCTAATTGAGAAATGTTACTATAATATTTTCACAATAAATTTTAAGTAACATATTATTATTAGTTAATATTGGTGAGTAAAAAAATAATTTCAGTAGTGGGTTCAAATTAGAACTAGTAACAACTTTTTACATAAATTTTGTTGTGAAATTATTGCGAAAAATGTTGTGGACGTAATACTTCTTTTTGAAAAATATAATTGTTGGTAAATTTTATATTATTTAATGAGTACAAATAAATCTATTTCTTACCTATTATGTAACAAGGGTATAATAGTCAATTTATATAAACTACTTTTTCTATCCTCCCACTTTTCTTTTCAACCAAACAAAAGAGTTTTCCATTCTCCTACTTTTCCATCCCTCCAACCAAACACATATGAAGAAAAACTAAATATTTTTCATCCTCCCACAATTTTTCATCCTCCTATTTTTCTACTCCTCCAACCAAACGGACCCTTAAAGTTTAAACTTTTAAGTGGTGCCAGTTTGCTAGGCTAGGTTGTCAGTCTAGGCAAGTCCATCTCAATTGAGGGAGATGAGGCCTGAAATATTTAATTAGCGTATGATAGACTTTTATTTTTTTTAGCAAATAATTTCCATCGACCGACGCTTTAAAGTTTAAATTTTTAAGTGGTGCAAGTTTGCTAGGCTAGGTTGTCAGTCTAGGGCCTGGGCAAGTCCATCTCAATTGATGGAGATGAGGCCTGAAATATTTACAGTAATGTTTTTGTCATAACTGATGAATGATCGTCGGTAAATGATAAAAAAAAAAATGATAGGATCTTGGAAAATTGTTCATAACATTATTGGCAAATTTAACCAAAAATTAATAAATATAATAACAAAATGACCATTAAGGGTGAGTTTGGTTTAGCTTTTTGATATTGTGCTTTTTGAAAAAGTGCGGTATGAAATTGAGTTTTTTGTAAAAGTTGAGTGTTTGGTAAAAGTTATTAAAAAGTATTTTTTAAAAAAATTCAGTGTTTGGCTAGCACTTATAAAAGTGGCAGTTTGAGAGGTAAATTACCAAAAAGGACTATGTATATATAAAAAGAATTCTTTGTTTTAATTACCTCTCTTAATGCAAGTTATGAACACAATATTTTCTCAAAATTTTTACAATAAAGTCTATATGATAAGTTGTTAATGGTAGGGAAAAAAAATGTCACTAGTAGGTTTAGATGAGAACTAATAACAACTTTCTATGTAAACTTTAGGGATAATTACAATAAACTCACCTGTGGTATGACTCGTTTTTATTTTGCCTATCTGTGATTTAAAACTTTATACTTTGCCCACCTAAGGTTACTTCCATTAACCTTCCATAACCCACCTCTCCGTTTGCTGTTAGAAAAACACAATTTTAGGCAAAAACAAATATAACAAGAATAAAAAAGTTAGGGTTTTTCACTGCTCATGAACTTCAATGAGAACAAATTGGAGGAACAAACAACAAACCCAGATTCAGTCCCAAAGAAAAAAAATAATTCAAACCCAGATTAATTGAAATTCCCTTAAACATTCTCCAACCCATAACAAACACAAACCCAACTACACAAAAATCAATCCAAACCAAACAAATCAACCATAAAAATCAACCAAAGAATTAACCCAAACCAAGTAATCAACCCACAAATTTGAATATGCGAGAACCTCCCTATCAAAGACTCCGGCATCTCTTCCAACCACCTTTCTATCGATTATTCATCCGGATCCGGGTCGCCCAAATGGATCCTCCGTGACCTTGACTCCTTAAATGGCACTATCCTCAACGGAACCAAGCTACAACCAAACACATCTCACGATCTCTCCGATGGCGATTCTATCAAGATTGGTGAGTACACTTCCATCCTTGTCAACATTGTTTCCAACCATGATGAGAGCCAACTCAGACGGAACCCTAGGCGCTGAGCCGCCCAGACAGTTTCCGTGGAGCAGGTTTTAGAGATTCGTGGCCGGAGAGGTAGCGTTTTGAAAGAGGCAGAAGAAGCTGAGAAAAGCGAGGTTTTGGATACTAGGAATTGAAGGAGAGCTCCTCCAAGAAAAGCTAGGGGTTTGAAGAGTTATGAAGATGGAGTAGACAGAGCTCGGATTCTGAGATCCCTCTAGTCCTTGGTCTCCTGCAATGCCAGAAGCATGTGATCCATGGAAATGGGTCCACCTTTCTTCTTCTTGCTCTTGCTGTTGGGGTTGGGGTTGGGGTTGGAGTTGGGATTCAGATTAGGACGCTGTTGGTTTTGGTTTTGGTTTTGAGTGTCAGTTCTTGTGGGTCTGTGTTTGTGTTGCTAGGTGTGGTGGGTCTGGGTTTTGAAGCCGTGTATGATTTTTGTGAATGACTGAAAGTGTCTGAAAGGATTTTTGTGAAATTAGAGTAAAACACTTTCAAGTGTAGGATTTTTGTAAATGTTTTTTATGATTTGTGCGAATATGAAAATTTTATTTGGATTGATTGGCTCAAGATTGTTCATACCAAGAGAAAGTGTGTTCTTGAACCCAAGCTACAAAACCCCCTCTTTGATCTTGTTTGTTTGAGTTTTTTCTGTTATTTTTTGTTTTTAGAGGAGAGAGACATAAAAGGTAAAATACATTTTTACCCTTGATTTTAACAGAGGTGGATAACGGATTGAAGTTCAGGTGGGCAAAGTGTAAAGTTTTAAACTATGGGTAGACAAATGGGTCATACCACAAGTAAGTTTACTGTAATTATCCCTAAACTTTATTATGAAATTGTTATAAAAATATTCTGTCAATAGTACTATTTTTTTTTCTAAAGAAAAATAATACTAATTTAAAAAGTTAAGAGATATAATAAAATGTTACAATATCTTCACAATACTAATTTAAAATTAATATTTGTAAAATAAAATTTTATTAACACTTATCTTTTAAATGAGTTGTTCTAGGATTATACATGTACCCACAATTTTTTCTTCACCATATACTCTAACATCAGAGTTATGAAAAAGAAATTGTGAAATAATCTATGTTCCTACTCCTTATATTTTCTTCCACGGTGCTTTACCCAAACCCAAAAACTCTTTTTTTTTTCTTTCACTTCTTCCTCATCTTCTTATTTTCATTTTCTTTTACTTTCCAGTTTCCTCCACACAAAGCCCCACACACACAAGTCTCTCTCTCTCCATATTTTCTATTTATCAAAAACTCTACCGAATTCAAAAAGTTTTTTTTGACCCAAACCCAAAAACTCTTTTTTTTTTTTTCTTTCACTTCTTCCTCATCTTCTTATTTTCATTTTCTTTTACTTTCCTCCACACAAAGCCCCACACACACAAGTCTCTCTCTCTCTCCATATTTTCTATTTATCAAAAACTCCACCGTATTCAAAAGGTTTTTTTTGAGATTAGATACGTAAGACGTAAATAAATAAAAAAATTAGAGAAGAGAAGAAGAAGCAGCACAGAAAAAGAAGAAGAAGACGAGATGCCGCAGCACAGCAGTATGGAGGAGCAGACAAAACTATGGGCAAATTAGGAAAAAGAGAAACCCACCAATGGTAATATTTTTGTTTTAAGAAAACGTGTTTGTGCGGTTTGCAACTGCAATTCAAAGCTGCCGTGCCAAAAATGTAGAAATCCTTTGAGCTGGAAAATGGACTTTTGTATAATACACTTTTGTAAAACGCACTTTTAAGAAAATTTACCAAACACGCGTTTTGAGTTTTGGGATAGAAAACGCGTATTTTGGCCCCTTAAAGTCGAACCAAACGGGCACTAACTCTTTTAAGTTTTTGGGATTTCTTTTTTGACTAAAGCAATAAACTGGTATGAAAGTATGGCAAAAATTACTGAAACTAAACAAAATATTTCTCTATTATTGTTATTGAACAAGAGAAACCCCTAACCAAGGTGGCCAACATACATGAAATTTACACCTCAAAAAAGAGCATCACAGTTCACAAGAGATTAAAGTTCACAACAAAAGTTCAAGAACATCAATAGTGCAACACATAGACATTGTACTCAACAATGGCATCTCCAGTCTTGGGATCAAAAGTATGAGTCCTGGCCTGAGCATAACCCCTAGAAAACCTGAAAAGCCCACTGCCTCCAATAACTGGCATCTCTCTCATGCTGTTGAACACTGAGTTCCTGCCTAGCACAGTAATTGTGCTACTATTATATTTGCCTTCAATGAATGCAAAGTTCATCACCATTAATAGACTCACCTCTTCTTGTGAAGCAGAGGCATAGAACCCTTGTGCCCTTCCCACCAATTTGGAGCTCACTTTTGGTCCTAAGGTTAAAGGGTTATCAATCATGCTTACAAAACCAAAGGTTGATGTGTTTTGGGGTGGTCTTACAACTGGGACTGAAGTGGCGTTGCGACCGCTAACTATGTCATGCCAATAGAACTGAAAGTGGCTTAGCTTTTCTTCCTTTAACCCAAGGAGATTCCTGTCTAGGATTCTTCCAAAGCCATGATCTTCTCCAATGACCAAAACTGTGGAGAGCGAAAGGATGAGGATGAAGACGGTGAATTGGGTAGCCATTGGAACTCAACGTTGGTATACAAAAATTGGACTTGGTTAATGTCTCTATTTATAAAGTGAACAAAGGCCTTAGTCTTTACACTGACCAACCCCAACATGACACGTAGTTTGTATGGAGGACTTTTGTCCTCCACATGTTGAAAAACAAGTTTATAATTCTTTTTTCGTCAACCAAATTAGCTGGATGTGGGGGACTTATTAGATATTGGGGGAAAATTATTAGGTACTCCTGTTATGTAAGAGAAGAGAGTACACATTTATGGTATTCTGGGAGTACACAATAATTTTTCAATATTGGGAATGACAGTTGAATTATGGGCCTTAAGAGAGGGGTTATTATTAGCATTGAGCTTCAGCTTGTGGCAGTTGAAGTGGAGCTTGATGCAACTGCTGTTATTTTCCTAGTTTCTAGTAATTTTGATTTATTTGGGGGATCTTTCTGCCCTTGTTTCACTGCTACAGAGTGAATTTTTGTGATGATGCCTTAGCTAAATTGGGAGTCTCTTTCGATTCTTAATTTCGTTTTGTTTCTCCTCTCAATTGTTATTCTCCTGTTGTATTTTGATTATTTGGATTTGTATTGTAATAGACGTTGTAATTTAGTGGCTTCGGCCTTTGCTCTTTAGTTTCTTTTATATAAGTTCCTTTTTACCAAAAATAGAAAAAAAAAAAGTTTTACTAAGTTGTTTGTAATAAGTTATTTAAATGAAAAATATGATAATATAATAAATAAAATCTTAATGGTAAAATATACTTTCTCAATTTTATTTATACCTAATTCTCAATGTAACCTATATAACAAACTTAAACAGTTCATTGCCTTAGATAACCAAGGTCTCCCTCACGTTGATGAAAACTTAATTTTGCTAACATTATATAATATCCTTCAAAGAATGCAAGGGTTGGTAATCAATTAATTAAGGGTTAGACCAATTTGTTGTTGTGATTCGGATGCATAAGGCTGTTGTTGACGATGTATTGGAGGATGGCACAATTTGGACAGAGTAAGATCACGGGCCACTCATGATTTACACTCGTGCCAATAGAAGCATGAGGAGCTGAAGCTTTTTATTGTTGAAGCCTAGTAACTTCTGATAGGCTTTTTATAAAGCCCATGCTCTTCTCCAATCCCCCTTTAAGTTCAATAAAATTTGGAAGTCTATTTCCATGAATACTTAATTTACCAATACCAAGTACCAACCCCACCATTCAACAAAAAAGAAGTACCAACCCCACAATGCAATTGCAAGTTTGCAACCTCATATTTTTGGTACCTCTATGGCCATTGGTCAATGTGTTAAAAAATAGGAGAATATCACGTCGGTTACCCTTCTTCTTGGAATGACCAAAATGTTACATCATGTTATTTAATACATGGCATATGTAATTGGTGCATGACAATTCAAAGACTCTCTCTTTCTATCTCTCTCTCTTTTTTTTTTTTTTTTTTTTGAGAGGCTCTTTCTCTCTCTCTTGAGTGAAGGATAACTTTATTTGAGAATAAAATTCAACCCCAGGGATCAAATCATCAAAGTCATCTTCCTCCCCCACGGCCCACACATCAATGATGAAACACATTGAGAGAAATTGATCAGGAAGATAGCGATGGGTCGCACTCGAATGAGGAACAGAAACTCTGTCTCTTATATTTAATGATAAAACAAATGGTGATATATGTAAAAGATTTTGTTTTCTACTCAAGTAAAAATAATGGAGCAAATAAATTAGTGAAACTTATAAACGATTATCCTAAACCTATTGTTAAAAATAAAAAATAAAAGTTTTTGCAATTAAAGTAGACCATTAGAATATCTTTGCCAAACCATATTCTTGACATCTCATGATATGATTATGAGTAATGAGTTGGTGGGTGGCTAGTTGGGTGGGAATATGGGATTGTTGAGCTGGATGGAAATGAAGGAAGACATCATATGAGACTCTAACAACATGGCATCATTATAAAAATGTCATGCCAATAATATATAAGCTAAATGGCTAAGCTTTTCCTAATTTCTTAAGCCATTTAAGTTTAGGGTTCACACTGTCAAGATTTTCTTCAATGGCAAAAGTCAAAACTATGCCAAGGAATAAAAGATGAAAAGGTTTATCTCTTACTTAATTATGAAGTGGATTTATAAACTAAGTACCAATTAACCAATTATGTGATCATAGTTTTCACAATTAATGCACCACTAATTAGTAAGTTACCAAATCAAAAAGCAATAAGCATAATGCAATGAATACAACGATACAATGATGAAGTGAAAAATTAATGAAAAATGACTCCAAAAAAAAAAAAAAAAAAAAAAAAACCATTATAGAGGCACTCCTAACCCAATAAAACAATTTACTATAGGAAAAGAACTTACAAAGCTAGTTTAAGCCAACTGAAATCTCGAGATCCAAGGAATTTTTTTTTTTTTTTTTGGATTCATTTTGGTTCACGTCGAGCCTTAATGAGTTGGTTTGAGCGCTGTTAGGACTAGTGATTTGGTTTGAACTTTGTTTTATTTAAAGCTTCTATTATAGATTTGAGAAATTTTTGTGGTTTGTAAGTTTTTTGGTTGTTGGGAAAGTGATGAAAGTAAGTTGTTTTGGTGCTTAGAAAAAATTTGTGTGCAGACTCTTTAAAGATTGATAGAAATTTGGTCCAATTCATGTAATTTATTTAAGGTCTATTTGAGATCTGTTTATTTTACTGAAATTGAAAATTTTTTGCTGAAAGTATGGTAGATAAAGGTAAAAGTTAGTTGAAATAATACGGTAAGACCCATGAATAATACCAAAAAGTGCCGTAAGACTCATGAATAATACCAAAAATAAGCTGAATAGTAAAATAAGTTGTGAGAGTGCCTTTTTCTTTAGCACACAGGCCTAAAGATCCTAGGCCAAATAGTTGTAGTTTGGTGGACTGGGCTTGGTTCACCGCAACTAAAGGAGCTGTTTAAGAACCAAGTGGTGCACAAGGCAAGCTTCCTACAATACACATAAACTAGCAAACGTGAATATTTGTATTGAATAACAATAAAAACAGCAAAAGGAATGCAAAGTAATCAGGAAAATACACAAAACAATTATTAGGAATTCTCAAATTAATAAGAAATACTTCATTAGTTTTTCTTAATTGTGGATTACAAATGTGCTCATTAAGACGTGATACAAGGTTCAAATAAGCTCAAAAATTACAGATTTTGATGGCTATCCAAGCCTCTAAGACTTGCAAAGTTTGAATCCTTTTGAATCCAAGTATGTACTATAATGGCTGTTTCTGGGATACCGGGAGACGTTCCTCTGTTTTTTTTTTAAATTTTACAGAGTTCTAATGGCTCTGTTATGATATTCTTCCTACTAAAAAATCCATCCCCTCAACATGGGTTTTCTCTTCCTTTTATAGTGTGTTTTCTAGGGCTCCGAGGTACTAGTGATTTCTCTCTTTTGCCCCTCAGAGCTCGTGTTGTAACAGTTGCCCAGGGGCTGGTCTCTTCCCTTTTTCTCATAATTTCCTCCTTTTGGTGCGACCAAGCTGAAAGTCTCTAGCTGGCTTTCCATTCCAAGATCCCCTCAGGCTGCTGATCTTAGCTATTTGGTCTTCTTCACCTTTTTAGCTTTTTGGCTACCCTCCATCCTTGTCATTATTCCCAAATAGTTGGAATCTTTTACTGCTGGGTTGAAAGTTCCCTTCCAGTCGCTTCTACTTATGGTTTTCTTATTCTTGGTTCCTTGTGATATAGCTCATTTGTTCATGAATGTTTTCTTTATACTTTCTGATTCTTTGCTACACCACTGGGTACTTGAGAAGGACATATTTGTTCTTCATTTCTTGAATTTCGTGGTACCTCTCTTGAGCTGTCTTAATCCCACATTAGCTGTGCTGCACGTCCCGAGGATCCCGGGCCTCTGCCAACCTCTGGGTATCCCGGCCCAGTTCTTTCACTGGATTTTGCTGGATTTTTTAATGGCATTTTTTGCTGGAAATCTGAACATAAATAGGGCCTTAATGTTGATTCTTCTTGCTGCTTGAATTGAGCTTTCTTTACTTTTCATGGAATGGGCTTTCTTGTGAAATTTTGGCCTTCAACATAAGTTAGCAAAAATAATCTTCGCAAAGAAACACAAGAAATAGTAAGTTACAAAGAAATACAAGAAATCTTGTAGGTATTCTCCAAAATTGCTATTTGTAGAACCCAATATACTTGGTTGTATCTTGAGGACAAGTTTGTAGAAGCCTTTTAGCAACTTGCGTATGGGGACAAATATTGTCTAAGGATAACATTCAATTGTGCGTCCAAGTTAGTCACTAATTTCTATTTACTTGATACGTTTATTTTGTTCTTTCATTGTTACTCTTTGATTTGGTAAAATCCCCAACAATTGGGCTAGCCTCTAGTATTGCAGCTCAATTATGGGCCTTAAGAGAGGGGTTATTATTAGCATTGAGCTTTAGCTCGTAGCAGTTGAAGTAGAGCTTGATGCAACTGCTCTTATATTCCTAGTTTTTAGTAATTTTGATTTATTTGGGGATGTTTCTGCCCTTGTTGATAATTGTAGGAACCTTTTGGTGCAAATCCCTCAAACAAGATTGCTTCACTGCTTCATAGGAGTGAACTTTTGTGCTGATGCCTTAGCTAAATTAGGAGTCTCTTTGGATTCTTATTCTCGTTTTGTTTCTCCCACTGTTGTTTTTACCTTCTGCATTTTGATTATTTGGGTTTGTATTGTAATAGATGTTGTAATTTAGTGGCTTCGGCCTTTGCTCTTTAGTATCTTTTATATAAGTTCCTTTTTACCAAAAGAAAAACGAGTTTTTGGACAATAATTTTTCACAAGATGGTAAATTTGCGGGTGACAGATAATAAAATAATGGTTGAACTATACAAATGGAAAAAAATTTAACAGTTTGTTATTGCTATAAATTATAAAAAATATGATGACGAAATGGTACCCTTTAATTAAGTTTTATTTATTTATTTAGAAACCCTTTAATTAAGTTGAGTGTTGTGAGCTCATAAAAAAAAAAAATTAGTTGTGTGTTATGAATGATGTTTGCCAGTTTTAAAGATTTGATACGAGGATTTAAGAATGAGGATTTAAAATAGTTAAATGTTCAAGGACCCTTGGAATTAACATATTGTTACTATTAAAGTAGACATTTTTGTGCTCCCAGTCGTGTTACAAATTCATAAATAAATTTAAAAAATCATTAAAATTTAGGTATAGTACTTTAAGTACTGTTCCTTAAGTTCCCCTCTTAAGATTTAGTCATGTGGCTACTTAACTAAAAAAAACATTTCCATCCCATGAGAAAAAATCCACATGATAAAATTTTAAATACTATATCTAAGTCTTGTTCTTTGAGAAAATACTCATTGATTCACCCAACACAAAAACACAAGGAAAGGTGTGAAAAAAAATGGTGAATAATTCGGTGGGGCTGTGAAGGCTATAAATTGAATGGAGTAAGTTGTCATATGAGCAAGTTGTGAGAAAATTGTATATACCAAATTGAATGCCACCTCCTTTAATTATATATACCAAATTGTCATTATGCATTGTTTAATCAACACCAGCCTCCATCAAATGTTAAACAATAGAGCTAGTGACAACAAAAATTCACAAAATTTTTTTTTCAACATTCTTAAATTAGCCCACCTCCTCTCACATGGGCCCACTGAACTCTAATTAATTTTTTAATGACTCGCATGAGGTGATAAACTAATTTTAAAATGTTATGAATTTTGTTACTTCCCTAGGGTGACTCGAGTTTAAATTTAAAAGGACAAAAAAATACCCTCTATTTTTTAGCTGAATAAATACTTTATTAAACCCAACACAAAAGATTACAAAATAGGATACGGCCTAGTTACTCAGGCTTTGGAAAGAGATGAGAACTAACTCAGTACAATCGTACAAAGCTGCCCATTTGGCTAGGAAGTGAGGGGGAATTACCCTTTCTAACTAGAATAGAAAATGAGACAGAATTACAAGATTTTACAAGAACCAAAAAGTATCATCAAAGATAGCAGAAATACTCTATTGGGTTCTGAGATCTGGATTGCCTAAAAGTTCAACCACATTCCAAGCATCACTTTCCACAGTCATGTTTTTAAAGCCTTCAGCTACTGCTCTCCTGACTATAGTGCAGCTTTTGCTTATCCTAGCAAGGGGCTACTTGGATCCGCTTGTTCTTTCTATGCCATTATGATATTCCCATTCTCATTCCTTCTCACCACTACTATTGAAAATTTGTCATCTCTAATGACAGTATCAAAATTTAATTTGATCCAATCCTTAAGGGGTACACATAAATCCAATTGCAAAAGAAAGGTCATATAGTTTTTTTTAAAAAATTTTTTTTTTCTCATAATTGTTTGTGTTTTGGGGATTGAAAATTTCGGTTGAGGGGAAATTTTAAAAATGTAAGAATTCAATTCAGATTATGGATAATGAGTAATATAGAATCGACTATATCAATTCAAATTATGCACACTCAACATAAAAAATGACATTGAAAATGACAATTCAACAATACTACTATTTTACTCCCAAAAAAAAAAAAAAACAATACTACTATTCAAACTCCTTAAACAAACAAAAAATAAATCAATTAAATTACAATAAAAGTTAAATAAGTAAAACTAAATTCTTAGATGGTATCTTTACATTGTACGGCGGGTTATAGGCAAATTAGCCAATGATAGGCTGTTTCTTTTAAAGCAAATAGTACCACACCGACACTTCTATCATGGAGTCTGAATATATATATATATATTTGTGTGTGCGGGGACAACTCTTCTTAAGATTGAGTCACGATTATTTAACTAAAAAATATACTTTCATCTTATGAGAAAAAATTCGATTGGCAGAATTTTAAGAGGAATATCTAAAGAACAATATCTTTTTTTTTTTTTTTTGAGAATCAAAAGAAAAATATATTTTGTGTTCCAAAGTAAATGCTAGAAAGCACTGACGCGGCTCCAAGATTGCCGTACAGGAGTCCGACGCGGCCCGACGTAGTGTCCGGTGTCCGACTTGCTGACTCTCCCCTTTTTTTTTATTCGCGCTGATTCGGGCCAAAATGGGCCGATTCCGACAGAAACGGGAACCGATATGGCCGAAACGGCCATCGAAACATGCCGATTCCAACCGAAACAGCCGCCGAAATGGGCAGCAGCGGCCATTCTTCTGCTTCATGTGGCCTTGTGAGAGGAAAAAAAAAAAGGAAGGAAGAAGAAGATGAGAAGACACAAAAAAAAAAAAAAAAAGGATAGAAGAAGAATAAAGGTATGTAACAAAAGAATATAAATTAAGTAGGTGGAAAAGTCAATTATTTAATGTGGGTGGGCTTGGGAATTGGAAAATGAGTAAATGAACCTACTTGAAATGTGGTTTTTTGTTTACAATTACCAAAAGCATTGATTTTATTAAAAACAAATCATAAATAATTGTTTTTTAATAATAAATTCTACCATTTATTTGAATATTTTTATATAAAAATATTAAATTCACTATATAAAAATATTTTTAATAATTTTTTAATCATCGAGTCCTGCTGTATCCGCACTCACCTTTTTCAAAAATTACAGAGTCCTACACCCGCACCCCGAAACGCACCCGTGCTTCATAGAGTAAATGATAATGAAAGGTGATGAATTCACTTACAATATTGTATTATCAGTTAATGAATTATGATGAGTTCACTTACAAAGTTGTATTATCAGTTATATTATAGTAGTATTATTGAAATATTTAATTAGTAAAAAGTCTTGTATTTTAATTGACATTTTTCTATATATTAAATATTTGGGGTCTAATTTGAAAGGGTTTGAGCCATTAACAAATCATAATTATGTATAAAAATATACATAACCAAAAAATTAAGAAAAATAATAACAAAATGTCTATTAAATAGTAAGTTAATCATTACATGGACTTTTCGGATTTCTTACTTGACTGAATTTGGTATGAACGTAGGACAAAAATTACAGAAAATAAACATTATATTGCTCTATTATTGAACAAAAGAAAGTAAGAAACCGCTAACCAACCCCACTTAGCTTAAAGTAATCCAAGTGGACAACATACTTGAAAACTACACCTCAAAAAAAAGAATCACAAGAGGAATAAAGTTAACAACAGACAGTTCAAGAACACATCAATAATGCAATACATAGACATTGTACTGAACAACGGCATCTCCTGTCTTGAGATCAAGAGTATGAGTCTTGGCCTGAGCATAGCCCCTAGAAAACCTGAAAAGCCCACTGCCTCCAATAACTGGCATCTCTCTCACGCTGTGGAACACTGGGTTCCTGCCTAGCACTGTGATTGTGCTACCATTATATTTACCTTCAATGAATGCAAAGTTCATCACCATTAATAGACTCACCTCTTCTTGTGAAGCACCTGCATAAAACCCTTGTGCTTTACCCACCAGTTTGGAGCTCATATTTGGTCCTAAGGTTAAAGGGTTATCAATCATAGTTAAAAAACCAAAGGTTGATGTGTTTTGGGGTGGTCTTATGACTGGGACTGAAGAGGGATTGCGACCGCTAAGGATGTCATGCCAATAGAACTGAAAGTGGCTAAGCTTCTCTTTCTTGTACCCAAGGAGCTTCCTGTCTAGGCTTCTTCCAAAGCCATGATCTTCTCCGATAACCAAAACTGTGGAGAGGGAAAGGATGAGGAAGAAGATGGTGGATAGGGAAGCCAAGATGGGAAGAATTTTAGCCATTGGAACACAATGATGGTACTATGCTATCAATGGTGGTGTACAAAAATTGGACTTGGCTATTATCTGTATTTATAAAGTGAACAAAGGCCTTATTCTTTACATTGGCCAACCCAAATATGACACGTAATTTGAATGAAGGACTTTTTTATCCAAATGTTGAAAAACAAAGGTGTGTTATTAAGACTATAGAAGTCAGTCTTTTTCGTCAACCTCTGTGTGGAATGACCCACCCACCCCATCGGTAGACTTGGCTTTAATTGTTGGAAGAAGTTTCTGGACAAGAATTTTTCACAAGATGGTAAATTTGCCAATGATAGATAATATAATAGTGACTAGCGGTAGACCAATGTTTGTTATCACAATAAATTATAAAAATATGATGAAAAAGTTGTACTTCTTTAATTAAGTCTTGTGAATCATGTTTGCCAATTTTTAAGGTTTGATATGTTCTAAAAAGTTGGTTTAGAATATAAATTTTAAATGTACTAAAATACTCTAAAGACTGGTTTATTTCTATTTTTTTGTAAGGCCTTTATTTTGGTAGAAAGAGGGGGTCGGGTATCAATATTGTTTGATATATAGGAAGCTTTAGTATAACATTGTATATCCAGAAGCCATCATTTTTTTGTAAAGCTTAGAACAAAAGGGCCTAGATTGCATTCCCTAGGGGTACCTATTTTTTTTGTAAAGCTTAATTTGTTAAATTTTACTATGTATGAGATTTTATTATACTTATATTTAGTTCATAAAACTTAATATGTTTCATATGGCAATCAATTTACCATTTTCTTTTTGAAAAGTATGTTCAAATCACATACTTTTCAAAGAATGTGATTTGAACATAGGACTTTTTGATTTAACGATTTTGGAATAATTTGCATGAAGAAATTTAATATGTGCGAAGTGTCAAACAATATATATAAACCATACCACCGCTCTTGGTGATAGGGTAACCCCATCCATTTGAAATAGTTTAAATTTATTAACTTATTCAGCTAAATTTTTTCTCTAAAAGAGCCCCAATAACACAACAGTTATAAATGAGGATTGAGGATTTAAAATAATTAAAAGTTCAAACCCTTGAAAAAGCTTGTTACTATTGAAGGAGACATTAGTATGCGAGTGATTCAACTATTTTACGTGGCAGACTGTAACTGATTACTTGTAACTTTTATATAAACTTCTCATTTTTTTTTTTTTTGGTTATTCACAATTTGTTATTTGAACAGTTATAACAAAAATTGCGATTTTTTATATGGTTTTAAAACTTTTGTTAGTGCGCTGTATACCATTCCTCTTACGAATACATAAAAAAAATCGCCGAATTTTTCACATCTCACTCTTGTAACATTTGAGAAAATAATCAACTGATCCGCTCAACACAAATACAAAAGGATATATGGGTGTGAAAAAAACTGGAGAATAATTCGGTGGCTTGAGACTTTTCGCTGTTGTCATTCTTAGTGGGGGCTGTGGAGGCTATTAGAGAATAGAAGACCATAATATATAGACAACAGTTGGACTGGGAGGGGCGGCTTGGCTTGGGAAGGAAGGAAGAAAAGACACCTCTTTTGGTTTTTGCTCCATATGAGATGTCATGATGAGTTGTGAGTTGTTAGTTGTTAGTTAGGGGTCCACTGCGTGTGCCTGCGATTCTGAATTGTCTTTCATGATTATTGATAGCTAGTCACATGTATGGAACGATCTAGAGCATATACTATTATCACGAGGAGTGAGTGTGATGTTAGTTTATTACTTTATTTCTTTTTGTATTACATTGCTGCATTTCCTTTCCGTCCTTTGGAGGGAAGGAAAACTTCATCTTTACTTCATCTTCATTGCACCTTCATAGTCCATCTCCATGATAGATTAATTATTTTATTTTTATTGGAGGTCCATTGGAGCTAATAAAAGTTGATTTGTTTATTTTAATCCATAAAAAGTTTATTTGTACTTATATTCCAAGCTAATTGTGGGGGCCAGTTAATTAGGAAATGCTACCAAGGCCACGCCAGCTGAGCCTAAAGCCCAATTCGAGGACGTTAGACCATCCGAGGAAGCCCAAATAGAACTGTGAAATGAGCAAGGCTAAGAGAGGAATAAAGACAACATGAGATGAGTCCAATAAGTGTCCGAGGATAAAAGTGTTTCCGGCAGCTTATAGCCGAGGTGAATTTGAGTGTCATACCATCACCGACTTACTTCAGAGTTGCACCACAGCAAAGGAAGGGATATTGGACTAGGAGAAAGACGGGGGAGGCAAACAAATATCTATAAGGCTGCTGCCTCCACATTAAATGCCTTCCAACCAACTCTCTGGCCGCATTAATGTGAAGGTGATGCCTGAACAGTGATAAAACAGCCTTACAGCTACTGGTTGAGATTTCCAGGAGGTGCTGGATGGGACAAAAAGGGATCCCCCGAATCCAACCTACACGTGTGTGGCGAAAATAGCACCAAGATGGCAGTATATAATATGAAAGAATGCATTGAGAAAAGGATCGAAACTTCTAAACGAAGAGTATTAGAAGAAAACCTTGAGAAACTAAGAGCAAAACTTGTTTTCAAAGAGGAATTAATCGTTATATTAATGCGAATACATCTATAAACGTGGAATTTGATCATTTGTCCTTTGAGGTTAATCTAGTTCTTTGACAACCACGCTCTACAAATTTATTGTTTGGTCCTTTAACGTCCGAACCCGGTTACGGATTTGGGATCGTTACAAATCCAGTCCTTACACTAATGATCTTCTTTCTTTCATATTTAAAAAAAAAAAAAAAAAAAAAATCTCATTTCTTTTAAGCATATTTCCTTTTGATGTAGACATGATTCGATAGAAGTAATCACAGATCAATTGAATTCAAGTTGGGCATCAACTCACCACTTGAACAAACCTTGTAAAGAGAAGGATGCCTTGTTTATGGACGGGTGATCAAATGTTGGATAGGTAATTGGATTATGGAAATTTAGTTACAGTACCAAAAAAAAAAAAACTTCCTGCACATTTTTGGGAACCGAATTAGCAGCAGCTCATCATTTTTTTTTTTGGTAAAAGAAAATAGGAGTTAGCTAAGTTATGCCAGTCCCGGGACAGGGTGTTTGGGTTAAGACCTACATGTAAATCCTTATGGATGCCCATCAACGAAGGACTGCTAGTAGCGGGACTCAAATTTAGGTGGACTAGACAAAATGCCCAAGCCTTTCCAACTGAACCATTCCCGTTGGCAGAAACAGCTCATCATTTCCTCAAGTATTCAAAGTTCTTTGATTCAAATCCCATTATATAACTTTTGTGCCCAAAATATTTGAAGAAGTAACTCACAAAATTTGCCAACATAAATGATCAAGAAATGAAACAAATGGCAGGATCGAAGAACAAAAAATCCTAAAATGGACAATCCATCCAAAAGGTCTCAAAACCCGATATTTTTCTAAACTCAAATTCCCTTTCAAGGAAACATGTATTTTGGCAAAGGATAAAACTTAACTATAGTATTTTAGGTACTGTTCCCTAGATTCATCTCTTAAAATTCAGTCATGTGACTACTTAACTAAAAAATACACTTTCATTCTATGAGAAAAAATCCAAATGGCAAAATCTTAAAATAGGAACCTAAGAAATAGCATTTAAGTACTGTACCTAAGTTTTTCTCTTTAGCAAAACCCTCTATTTGTCATATTTTTAAACAGATTTGCTTGTTTTTCCCCCCTTGGTCTAAGTGTGGTACAATACGTTGAAGCCACTATTATTGTATGCACATAGATTTACCATTCTTGACTTAGATCAAAGAAATCCCTATGGGTAATTAAGCAAAAGATCGAGCTAGGTATGATCTTCTCTTCCTAACCATGGTTTTCAAACTCAAACTGTTTAAAGAACTAATAAAGAGAGAGGTTCAAAAATTTTAAGGTCAGATTGGAGTATGACCAAGGTTGAACCGCGATGATGTCATGATTACTTTAGTAATTAATTTAAACACAAATATAGATATTAAATTTATAAAGTTAATCTATATATAGGGGAATTTAATGATTTTCAAGCTTATTTTTACAAATTAAATAAGAAATTTTATAAAAATAAAATAATAAAGCATGAAAAAAATTAAAAGTTATGATTAATCTTAAAGTATAAAAGTTGAATATCTTTTGAAGGATTTTAATTGTAATTTTTTTATATTCTCTTTTAGAGATGGCTAATTAAAATATATAATATAATAAAATATTATGAATATTTATTATAATATAAAATAAAAGCAATAATGAAAATTTATTAATTTAGTAGGATAGAATTCTGTTAAGTTTACTTTAGATATATTTCTTTTCTACGTAAGAGAATCAACACCCAAGCATAACCTAGTGGTTAGAGTTTAATTTTAAATCAAACCCACTTGTGCCCATGTTCTAAACCTATAACAAGTTTATGAACACCCCTCGGATTAGATTCCAGGTCATTTATAATAACAAATGAATTTGTTAACTAAACTACTTTTCACCCACTAAATTAATATGCATAACAACTAAAAAAAATTTTGTGGATTGAAAATTGAGTGATTATAGGGATAACATAAATTTTATTGTATAAGTTTTTACAAAATGATGCATTATTAAGCTTGAAGACCCAACTCAAATAAATAAATAAGCTATGAGACAAAGGGGAATGTTGGATATATTAGAGCCAATTGGGGCCATACAAATTTTAAACCCAAACTTGTACTCAGATTAAGCAACCTAGTCCCCTTAAATTTTGGAGGAAAAAGTTAGAAGCTAGGCCTGCTAAGCTTGCAATAACACTTTTCTTAATTTATTTTATTTTATATTGTATATTCACAGAAAAATAAAACATAAAAATTTATATTGTATAGCATAAGCGAACCCAAGCTCTATTACTCTTTTTACCTTTTTTTATTTGAGTGAGTGATAGCTATTATTATTGCCACAATAGCAAGTAAAAACTAAAAAAGGCAGAGAGCACATAGAGTTAATGAGAATTAATAATGCAACACATAGACATTATACTCAACTATGGCATCCATTGTTGTGGAATTGAACGTGTAAGTCCTGGCTTGAACATAACCCCTAGCAAATCTGAAAAGCCCGCTGCCTCCAATCACAGGCATCTCTCTCACCTTTGTGAAAACCGAATTCCTCCCTAGCACAGTAATCGTGCTACCATTATACTTGCCTTCAACGAATGCAAAGTTCATAGCCATTAATAGAATAACTTCTTCTTGTGACGACAATGAATAAAACCCTTGAGCCCTTCCTATCAATTTTGAGCTCAATTCAGGTCCTGCAGTCATTTGATCATCGATCATGTATGTTGCACCAAAGAATGTTGCGTTGAAGTTGGAGGCCGGCGGCACGATTTGAATTGCAGTAGCGTTACGGCCACTAACAGTGTCATGCCAATAGAAGTGAATATGGCTATATTTCTCTTTTTTGAGCCCAATGAGCTTCCTGTCTAGGGTTCTAACATAACCGTGATCTTCTCCGGTGGCAAGAATTACGGAAAAGGAAGAGAGAAGAAAGAAAATGAAGAGTTTTGGAATTGAAAGGAGAAGCATTCTAGCCATGGTAGGTACTAAAATATGGTGTCAATGGCTACTCAAAGTGGTGCACAAGTTCTAAAGTTATCCTAGGTTGATGTCCTTATAAATGGTGTGTATAGCTTAATTTCCTTATAAATGGTGTGTATAGCTTAATTATCTTGTACAATTAGGTCTCTTTTCGTTGTCATTGTAAAATGACTAGGCAATCCTACCATTTCACTATGTATAATAATATTGAGATTTAAGTGTTTAGCAAGTAAATATGACTGGTTTCCAATATAAAATTTAGAAAGCTTGAATTGATCTTCTAGAAATATTTTGCACCCATGACAAAAACAAAATCCAATGTAGTTTGTTGCACCTAACTCTTAAACTAAAATGACAGCCCCTTTGTCACCAACTTTTGGGCATGCTGTCGTATGTGGTGGGCCTCACAGTCACTCCCTACACTGCACACAATCGACCAAAGGGAACAAGTTTTTTTGCTCCGGTGAGCTTATGAACCAATCAGTTGTATGCCTGTAAATCAGAGCTTAGAAACAAATGAGTCTTAGCTTAGAAACTGGGATCAAATCATAGTTTGCAAGATGCTACAGTGAGCCACTTTATTTGCTTCATGTGGCATCATCACATCTATTGAAGTAATTGAAGCTGGCAGAGGCAGTCGACAATTACACGCAAAAAAGTGCAGATTTGTCATTTCCTTTATTTTCTTAATATACAAGTAAGCTCGTGACATCCAGGAGGAGGAGGAGGAGGAGGAAGAAGAAGAAGAAGAAGAAGAAGAAGAAGAAGAATGTGTCTTAGAATGAGTTTTTAATAATCCATCAATTACTTCTTCTTTTTTATGAAAAATTATCTAGTACTTGAATACAAATTGAAAACTATAACTCTTGGAATAAAAAATCATGTCATTACTCTTGAGAGTAAATACTCATTATCATGTGAAAAGTAGGTCTCATCATGAATTTATATGCGAATGCTATGTAAGATAGAAGAGCATTACTTAATTATGTCATTCAAGGAAAAAAAAAAAAAAAACTTCTCAATTGAGTTCATATTATGGCTTCAAACTTCTAACCACAGTTATCAAAACCGAACTAGTGATTGACCTAGTTTAAAAACTAGTTTATTGGTTCATTGGTTCAACCCGTGATTTATTTGTTGATCCGTAAATTTATTAATTAACTAATTAATGTATTTATAAATTGAAAAAATAAAATAAAAATAGGTCATTCAACTAAATTATAACTATACAAAGACATGACAAGACATAAATTTGGAAAATTTCAATAGCTAAATGGATTATTTGTGTAAATTATCCAATATCCAAATCATATAGTCCAAATTACATATCTCATAGGAGTTCAAAATAAATTAAAAAATTTCTAGTAAATATTTATATGGTTAAATTTGTTTCAACAATATGTGAAAATGAAATAATTATATTATATAGATAAATGCTATTAAGTCATCTATTCTTATAAATTACAAGTTGAAGTTTACATTACAATTTTGAAGTAACCCAACAAGTAATAAATTCTAATTGCACAAAGAAATAAATTCCAAAATTAAATAAAATCATATTATAATTTATAAATAATATAATAAAATTATAAAAATAAAAGCTTATAAATAAATTAAGAATATTACCTTGACTTCGTCGATCGATGGTTGAAAGCCTAAAGTATTTGAAAGTTCATATAGTTTTTTTTTTTCCTCTTTTGGATAAAGTTCAAGTAAATAAATGATGCCAAAAAAGTAAAAGAAGCCAAAATAATTTAATTGAGAATGGCCCATGTAGTGAGGCAGGCCGCAGGTAGACCGTAACTGTAGAGTAGAACTGAAAGCTTAGGTTTATAAATTAAAAAAGTAACTCTCACAATTGTTGTCTTCTTACTCCTTCATTGTTATTAACTTTTTGTTTCTATTTTTAAATAGAGTTTCAATTTATGGGATTCGTTGGTCATGATAACACTTTATTATTAGACCAAGATATCAATCAATTTTTAGTATAGGCGGAGATTGAACCCTATATCTTTTATTCAATTATCAGAAACTTTACCAGTTAAAATAACTAAAACCCACTAATTATTATTTACTTTATAATGGCACTCAAATTTGTTAAAAAATAAAAACTTTATAAGGGCACTCACTCAACCAGGGCAAAACTTTATGTATATTTTAATATAAGAATCTAATTTTTTTATTTAACATACTTATATTTTAGAATACTTCATATTAGATTATTTCTTTTACACTACATTTAATTAAAATATCAATTTTTCTTGATTTTTTTTCTTCTTTACACACGACAATTATCATCCACTCTCTGTCTTTATCCTTGGTATATATAAAGAAAAAGAATAAAAAATTAAATACAAAATAAATAGTGTTAATGTGTATTCATGATGTACATACCTTCTTCCACGGTCTATAATCTTGTCCTCAATATATATATATATATATATATGGGTTAGGTTTTTGGTCCCAAGTATCATCACCTTGTAAGACTGTTAATAAGGCGATATATAGCTAATTTGTTATACAACATGTAGGTTTTTGGTTCCAAGCAATTTTTTTTTTTTAATAACTTGTTATAAGATGGTAAATTGTGGGTAATGAACAATCATTTATTTTTCATTAGGCATATTATATATGAAATTGATAATACACTAAAGAAAAGAGTTATATAATTGCAATTTGAATATATTAAAAAAAAATTATAAGCAAAATTTGGTGTTCAATGCCCCTATACCATATGGCATGTGTTAGTTTGTTTAGACTCCGGATAAGCAAATTTAGTGTGCGTTTGGCTACCAATTAAAAAGTTAGCTTATTTTACTATTTAGCTTATTTTTACTACTTTTCATGGGTCTCATTGTACTTTTTGATACTGTTCATGGGTTCCACTGTACTATTACAGTACTTTCAGCAAAAAAAATTCAGTTTCAATAAAATAAGCGGATCTCAAGCAGACCCTAACCCATTTTAAGTTGAGTAATTAATTAATCAAATTATGCATAGGATTTGGTTAATGCAAATAGTACCAATGTTGTGTATATGTGTGTGTCTATATATATATAACCAAAACTTAAAGAAAATCTATTTAGATTTCAATTGGATTATCAATTTTGCACCACGTATCCTATCTAATTGTTAATTTTTGTGTCAAGTGAATTATTGAGTATAAAATCGAAGAGTCTAAATTTAATTAGATTCGAAATTGGATTTCAATTGGAATCCAATTATGCGCCACGTGTCCATTTAATTTTTTTCATTTTTGTGGCAAGTGAATTATTGGGTGAAAAAACCGAAGAGTCTAGATTCAATTAGATTCTAAATCATGCGCCACGGGATTATATAGTAGTCTATATATATATATATATATATTAATAGGCAAAACTTAGAGAAAATTCAATTAGATTCTACAATTGAAGTCCAATTTTGCGCCATGTGTCCTAAACTATTTATTTTTAGAGAGAGATTTTATTTCTTAATTTTGGAGTTAAATGTGAGACCGCTTCATAAATATCCATCCAAGAGAGTTATTGCGTACAAAAACCAAAAAGTCTAAAATTAATGAACATAAAAAAAAATGGATAATTTACATTTTCTATATAATAATATTCTTCCAAGACTTTTTAAAGAGGTAAAAAAAATATAAGAATGACTATTAATAATATTTAAATTATATATATAAGAATTATACTATGCATCTTAATGTATATCTTTTAAATATATCTATGCATATGCATGATGTTACAAGCTAATATATATATATATATATATATGTGAAGTTTAGAGAAAGTCAAATTAGAGTTTCAATTTCGCGCCATGTGTCTAAATTTATGTAGGGACCGCACCATAATTATCCATTTAAGTTTTTTAATCTTTGTGATAAGCGAGTTAATGAGTGCAAAATACTAAGAATATAATATTAATGAACTATAAAATAAAAACAAAATAAAATAACTAATCACATATACTCAATACAAGTGAATTATTGGGTGAAAAAACCGAAAAGTCTAGATTCAATTAGATTCTAAATCATGTCTAATTTTGTATCATGTGTCTCATCTAATTTTTGCATCTTATAACAAAATTCATAATATTTTTATATTAGTTTATCTCTTCATACATGAATTATTAAAAATTAATTTATTAGAGATTGGGGGGTCCAATGTAAGAGGAGGTAGCTAATTTAAGAATTTAAGAAAAATTTTATTGTGTCGTTACTCATTACTTATTAGCTTTATTGTTTAACATTTGATGGAGGATGATGTAATAGATACTGTAATGTAATACACATTTCTATAACATAACTATTCGGTTGTTTGGTTATGTTTTTATTACAATGAATAATTATTTCTTATGAATAACTATTCTTCAAAATAAGGAATAATTATTCCTTATAAAAAATATTGAATATCTATTCATTCACCTTAGTAATAACTTTTTTTATAAATTTTCCTAAAAAGCCATTAGTTGCCACATCTTCAAAAGGAAAGAAAATAAATTTTACTTATTGTTAATTATTAGCTCTATTTTGAACACCCTAAAATAAGTGTTGTAGAGGCAAAGTTTGGAGCACAGGCCCGAATTGTATGGAATCCTGGTCCAAATGGCCCAATACAATGAATTTTGTAGAGTATGGGTCAAAGAACTAAGCTTCGATAAGTTAATCAACGGCTTGCATGGAATTGAGGAACAAACAAACAAGAATGAAAGTTATTATGGTCAAAGGACCTCTGTCCGAGGAGACTTAGAATTTTATTTATGAGTACAGATAGCCACATTAGGGTTCTTTTGTATGCTACAGTATTATCTTCTCCTTTTTTCCGTCCCCTTTCTCATGGGGGCTTTTCTACATTATATAGGTCATTCCTGATCATCTGGACCTTACACTTGTTGATCACTTGGATCCCCACTTGAATACCCATCCCATCAGACACCCCTCCCAGTTCTTTGTAAGTTGCGGCAGTCAAGGCAGCACTGTTCAGGGGTCTTCTCCACATTAATGCGGCCAGAAAAGCAGTTGCAGTACATTTAATGTGGTGGTGGCAGCCTTTCTTTTAGATATTTTGAGTTTTCTTCCCTCTCACGTGTTCAGGGGGCATACTTCAACTGTTTGAGTATATACTTGGTCTATGCTTGCTGTGCCCGAGGAGTTGTTCCTCCTCGGCCCTTCTTCCCTGTGTCTCCCACTGATGAGGATTGCAACATGGATTATTTAAGTCGTGTATCTTTCCTCGGACTTGTTAGCATCCTTGGACAAGGCCCAGGGCCCAACACATTACTTTGGGCCCTAGCCCCCACAAGTGTATTTTAGGAAATTTGACTTAAAAATGATTTCATTACACCTTCTTTTTATACTCTACTAAATTGTGGATGCATATTCAAGATTTTATTCCTAAATGGTCACCAAACTAATGAACAATAATATTTATTACATTCCAACTTAATGTATTCATTGTAATACTTATTCTTATTCCCATGTAATAATCATTACAGTGTACCAAATGTGCCCTTAGTATTGTTAGTCTAAATAAATTATATATGATGCATCCAATGAAATTGAATATTTTGCAATACAATAAAATTTCATTTATTCAACCTTAGTCCTACTTGGTCATTTCCAATGTAGTTACCAGAAAATCTAGTGTTTATGCCTGCTCCAATTTCATGGAAAAAGCTTTTCCTGTCAACCAAAAGCATTTGCATTGTTACAAATGCAACCTGTTGTTCTTTTGAAAACTAATTAATTCAGGTTGTTGCATTTTGATGCTTTCAAGTAAGATGTTTATTAAGGTTTGATATCTTTAATATGTGAGCAAAGTTAGATCCAGTTTTGCATTGCTAACGATTCTTATTTCTATGTCAGTTGACAATACGGGTTCTTACTGCTGGAGCTTTGCGTTGTATTTGTATTTTCACTCCATTTTTTGCTTTTCAACCATATGGATACTATAATATATGCCTAGGACGTGACCTACATGAAATGAGGCCCTGGTGCAAAGCAAAAGTACCTCTGTTGTACAATTTTATTCAAAGTAATTATTGGTATGTTCATCTTTAACTAATGCTTGAAGTTCTTAGCTACAAATCCATGTATATAGGTGAAAGATTTTGAATTTTCCTTTTCCTCATTGATAATTGCTTCAAAGCCATCTTAAGGATGAGTGCTTGCTTTGCTTGGTGCATTGCCGTTATTTTTTAAATTTCTTTTAAGTTTATTGATTTCGTATTTGTTATAATTTTGTATTGGATGATGCAAGATTTGTATTTGATCCAGAAAATTTTTTTAAAATAAAAACTTCAATTTTTGAGCCCATCTAGCATTGATTTTCTATTCTATCTTTATGAAATTTACTGAGAAAATGATTTCATTGATCTGAGTATAACAGGGATAATTACAGGTATTTATAGTATCACTTAAGCAACTAAACAAACCCAAAAACTAACTTATCTGATCTAACAAACTTCCTAACTAACTAACAGAAAAGTACAATTAAGTAAATCATGTGTAAGTCACATGTCCACTAACTAACATTATACTACATGTAGCTTTTATATTTAAACTACTTGTCGCTGATCTCTGCTTCAGCTCTACAGCTACTTGGACTTCTAGATTCATGTGATTCACTTATCTCTTCTAGTTTCTTTGACTTCTGATACTCCCCCTCAGGATGGACATCATGAGAATGAATATTGGAGATGCCTATCCTAGTAAGAAGGCCAGAAAATTGATTCCAACTCAAAGCTTTTGTCAACAAATCAGCAATCTGACATTGGGTACGAATGTCCATCTTCTTTATAACTCCTGCTTGCACTTTATCCCTAACAATGTGACAGTCTATTTCAATATGTTTTGTACGCTCGTGGAACACTGGGTTAGTTCCTATGTGAATTGTTGCTTGAGAGTCACTGAACAACAAGGCAGCCTGACTATGTTTTACATCCAGATCCTTAAGTAAATACAAAATCCATGTCACTTCACATACTGCAACATCCATGGCCCTGTATTCTGCTTCTGCCGTGGATCTTGAAACTTTGTTCTGCTTCTTAGACTTCCAAGAAATGAGAGAATCACCAAGAAATACACAGTAACCTGTGATGGACCTTCTAGAATTAATACATGCAGCCCAATCAGCATCTACAAATGCTTTGATATGTAAGGAGGATTGGGATGAAAAGAACAAGCCTTGTCCTAAAGTACCCTTAAGGTATTGAACCACTCCATAGGCTACCCTGAGATGAGGCTCTCTAGGCTTAGACATAAATTGGCTCAACCTATGTACTGAGTAGGTGATATCAGGCCTAGAAATAGTAAGAAACAGCAGCCTACCTATCAGTCTTCTGTCCATGGGAGTTTTAACAGGTTTACACCCAAGCATTCCCACATCATTGATCACTTCAAGAGCATAATTTCTTTGGCATAAGGAAATGCCTTTCTCAGATCTAGCCACTTCCAAACCCAAGAAGTATTTCAAACTGCCCAGGTCCTTCAACTTGAACACCTTATTTAAGAGAACTTTCAGATCTGCTACAGATTGAGGATCATTGCTGGCAATAAGTATATCATCAACATATACCAAAAGTGCCATGAAAGAAGCTTCTGAGTGCTTGGTGAACAAAGAGTAGTCTGCCTTAGACTGTAGAAAACCATGTTGCAGTAGAGTTGTTGAGAACTTGGAATACCATTGCCTTGAGGCTTGTTTAAGGCCATACAATGACTTATTCAACTTGCACACAAGCTCCCCCTTGCTGGGCAGGCCTGGAGGAAGACACATATACACTTCTTCATGCAAATCACCATGAAGAAACGCATTGTTGACATCTAATTGATGAAGAGTCCAGCCTTGCACAGCAGCCAAAGATAAGAGAAGTTTAACAGTCACCATCTTGGCAACAGGAGAGAATGTCTCAGTATAATCCAGACCCTCTTGTTGAGTATAACCTTTGGCTACCAACCTTGCTTTGTATCTCTCTACACTACCATCTAACTTGTATTTGATTTTGAAGACCCACTTACAACCAACAGCCCTTTTATGTGGAGGCAAAGGAACAAGAGACCAAGTGTTATTAAGTTCTAAAGCCTGAATTTCAGCTGCCATGGCAGCATCCCAATTAGGATCACCAACTGCCTGATGGTAAAACTGTGGTTCCTGAATTGTGGAGATACTATTGCAAAAATGAGAGTAAGAAGGGGAGAGTTTGTGACTAGAAATATAATTGGCAATAGGGTATTTGGTGGAAATAGCATGGCACTTATAAGCTTGAAGATAAGCAGGTGGTTTAGAGATTCTAGTAGACTTCCTAGGAACAAGAGTGGTTGGAACAGGACTAGTTGGAAGGGAGTGAGGAGCATGGACAGGTTCAATGGACAAAGAAGAAGAAGGAAGGTCAGGAATAGGATTAGCAATGTCATTAGGAACAAAAACAGACAACTCCTCAGGAAGATCAACAAAATGTTCTTCAAGAATATTGGAATCAATATGAACAGAGGTATCTAATATTGGAGTAGAATGGTGAATAGAATCAGTGATAGGAAGAGGTGGAGCATCAGGAAAGCAATCATGATAAAGGGGGTCAGATTGAGATAAAGGAACAGAAGCAGGAAGAGATTGAAATGGAAACACAGATTCATGAAAAAGAACATCTCTAGAAATGAATCAAGATCTGGTCTGTAAATTTAAAAGCTTATAACCTTTAACCCCAAAAGGATACCCCAAGAAAACACACTTGAGAGCCCTAGGATCAAACTTGCCTCTATTGTGAGAGAGAGTAGAAGCAAAACATAGACAACCAAACACTTTGAGATGTGAATAATCAGGAAGTTTATTATAAAGAAGCTCAAAAGGAGATTTGTTGTTCAAAAGAGGATAGGGGAGTCTGTTTATAAGATGTACAACAGTGAGGATACAATCACCCCAATAAGTAATAGGAACATTTGATTGAAGCCTTAAAGCTCTAGCAACACAAAGTATATGTTGATGTTTTCTCTCCACAACAGAATTTTGTTGTGGAGTAGCAACACAACTGTGTTAATGAATGATGCCATGAAGTTTAAAGAATTCATTCATTTGAAATTCAAGTCCATTGTCTGTCCTAAAGACTTTAATAGACTTACCAAATTGATTCTTAATCATGGTATAAAAGGATTGTAATAAGGACCTAGTTTCAGACTTAGATTTCATAAGATACACCCAAGTTGATCTAGTGCAATCATCAACAATGGTGAGAAAATACTTGTGACCTGCAACAGTAGGTACCACATAGGGACCCCATATGTCACAATGTATCAAATCAAATGAAAATTTAGAAACATGATTATGAAATGGAAAAGGAAGTCTTTTATGCTTAGCTAGAGGACAAATTTCACAGAGTTTATTAGAGACAGAATTGAGATCAGGAAGTACATTTTTCAAAACAGAAATCTTAGCATCAGAGGGATGCCCAAGTCTAGAATGCCATACAGAAACTGGAATTTTGACATTATTGACAACATGAGATTTATTTGTACTAAAAATGGAATGAAAAACAGAATTGAAAACAGAATGAAAAGATGGAATAGCCTGGGACTGAGTTGGAACGGCACAAGTATCAGAAGGGCTATGTTGAAGGAGATACAACCCATCATGAACTTCACCCACACCAATCGTCCTCCAGCAATTGGGGTCCTGAATGAAACAGAAGGTAGACAAGAAAATGAGACAACAATGTATTTTCTTGGTGAGTTGGCTAACTGATAAAAGGTTGAACGAGAAGGATGGAACACAAAGCACATTGGTTAAGACAAGATTTTTAGAAAGACATATAGAACCAATATGAGTTACCAAGGCAGTTTCACCATCAGGAAGAGCAACCACACAATTAACAGCAGTTAAATCAGTCAATAGATGAACAGAGTGCACTATATGGTCTGTTGCTCCAGTAACAATAACCCAAACATTACCACCAAAAGCTGTTCTATGTGTAATTTGGGCAGAAAAGACTGAATGCCTCAAATTAGGACAAGTAGGATTAAAAGTACCTGCCATGGTGAGAGCATCTATGCCACTGGAAGAAGAAGACACAAATGGATTAGGCTTAATCACACTGTTGGCCATGTGTGTTTCCTTGTTCCCCATATTGAATTGAGTCTCCTTGCCACCAAAGTTAAGATGAGCAGCTTGCATTTGAGTCCCCAACATAGTCAAAAACTGCTGACATTGCTCTTGAGTAAAAGGAAAATTAACAGAGGTATGATCATCATCCGCACAAGCCTCTTGAACATTGACTTGATTTACCATAAAGTTCTTGCCTTTAGGCTTGAATCCTGGAGGAAAGCCATGTAGCTTGAAGCATTTCTCCATGACATGCCCAAGCTTCCCACAGTGAGTGCATATAGGTCTGTCTCTACCTTTGGAATTCTTTCCTCCCAAAGCACTAGAATTGCAAAGAAAGCAGGAAAATTGGGATTGGAATTAACATTAGAACCCTTCACTGCAAGAGTAGTAGACTCTATGTGAACAGAATTGCCAAGCCCTACACTTCTCTGCCTCTCTTCTTGAATCAACTAAGAGTAGACTTTGTTGACGGTTGGCAATGGTTCCATCAACAAGATCTGACCTTTGATCTGAGAGTATGACTCGTTGAGTCCCATCAGAAATTGCATGACTGACTCTTGAAGACGAAGATCTTCAAGCTTCTGAGGCAAATTGCAGGTACACTTCCCACAAGAACAAGTAGGAGTAGGCCTAAAATTCTGAAGTTGATCCCAAAATAGCTTCAATTGAGTGAAATAATTGGTGATTGAAGAATTGCCTTGACACATTGAAGCTATATCTTTCTGAAGTTGGAAAACCCTAGGTCCATTCCCTTGAGAATTTGTATCCCTGAGGTCATTCCAGATTTCCAGAGCAGTATCCCTGTAGGTGATGCTCACTCGAATTTGAGGTGACACAGCCTTTATCAACCAAGAACCTACCATGTTGTCACATCGAATCCAAGCATCAACTGCTGCTGGAGTTTTTATCAATGGAGAAGAGAGAGTAATACTACCATTGACAAAACCAAATTTATTCTTGGCAACTAGTGCTTTCCTCATTGAACGAACCCAAGCATGGTAATTCTCGCCAATCAACGGTTCGGACACAAGCATGGCTCCAGGACTTTCAGCGTGATGAAGAAACAAAGGATTTGAGATATCCTCTACAAGTGCAGGATCTTGCACAGAGGAAGAAGACGAAGTATTTGTTGCTTCAGTCATTGACGAAGCTTCAAGGCTCTCAAGAACAAACCCTAGAAATTTTGGGAGAAAATAGAGCAGGAAGGCTCTGATACCATATGAAATTTACTGAGAAAATGATTTCATTGATCTGAGTATAACAGGGATAATTACAGGTATTTATAGTATCACTTAAGCAACTAAACAAACCCAAAAACTAACTTATCTGATCTAACAAACTTCCTAACTAACTAACAGAAAAGTACAATTAAGTAAATCACGTGTAAGTCACATGTCCACTAACTAACATTATACTACATGTAGCTTTTATATTTAAACTACTTGTCGCTGATCTCTGCTTCAGCTCTACAGCTACTTGGACTTCTGGATTCATGTGATTCACTTAGCTCTTCTAGTTTCTTTGACTTCTGATAATCTTTCCAATAGATCATTTTATTGAAGTCATGTAACTCTCTATGGAGTAAGCAGTGAACTAGCTCCATTTACATGATAAAATTTGCTTGTTATATTTTGTAAATTGTAAGATATTGATTTTTAAAAACAAGAAAGAATTAAAGTAAAGATGCGTGTGTCTAAATTTTGTATATATTGATTGTTTCTTTTGGTGCCAGGGGAGTAGGTTTCTTAAGATATTTTCAATTAAAGCAGTTGCCAAACTTTTTACTCACATCCCCTATATTGGCGGTTTGTTCAATTATCTACTATGCAAAGTCGAGGCCTGAAATTTTTTTCTCCCTGGGGTTTCAAGCTTCTATAGAGGAAAAGAATTCTTCAGCTCTGCTTTTTTCTCTAGAGTCAGTTCCAAGATCAAATATAGCTCGCCTGCCAGAGATATCTTACTCTAAGATACAAGGTATTACTTTCATTTGACAGGGAAGATATGGTACATCATATAATAAATAGTTCTTGCTGAGTGTTTGTAATCATGCACTGATGCACATGAGCTAACCCCTTTTCTTGGGAGGTGTTATGCTCTGTTTGCAGTACAAAAACAAATAACACTTTCAACTAATGATTGCTAATAACAGAAAATCACAACCTTAGACAGAGGAAGCATACGAATAGAGTGGATCCCATTGCTCTCCCAATAGAAAATGATCCATTAGCAAAGCTGGGATACTTGTCTATCTCTGTTCTCCCATTTATTCTGCAGTTGGGATTTATGGCAGCTACAGCATTTTTTGTCATGCATGTGCAGGTAGACTCATTCATCCTATAACTTCTGTAATATTCCTTAAATCTGTGGAAGATTATACAGTTCGTCAACTTCAGCTTTGTGAAAATTTTGTCACTTTGCCTATTGTATTGGATCATTATTATTTTAAGAATGGAAAGGGTATCCCTATTGGTAAGAAGTTGAAGGCGTTTGTGGGCCATGTGGCTTACGATAAAATTTTCATAAGACAGATATGAATTTTGATATTTACTCCCACCAAATTTTACTCACCAGTGGGAATTAGCAAATTTACGGAATCAAAGCTAAATTTTTTGGTAGGTAATAAATATTAAAAAAAAAAAAATGTATCAAAGGATTGCAAAGGCTTGAAGGGATTAAAGCTCCTAAAAGTTAAACTCACTATACAAGTTTTATGAGTTGGGGGGGCGGGGAAGGGGTGTACAGTTCCATGGATAGATCATTATTCACATCATTCACCTGCCCTGATATCAATAAGGCCCTGGCTTTGATGAAATTGAACACAATTTTCAAAAGATTTCCAGGGTAGAAAAGCTCCTAAAAACTCCTAAAAGTTATTTCACTATATAAGTTTTATGTGTCTGGATGTACATGCATTGGATGGACCTGTATTGGTTAATTTTGAAAAAAAAAAAAAAAAGCTTCACGAGATCTGTTATGTGGCTCACATTATATTCTTCCATGCACACCTATACAATATATATATATATATATATATATATATATATATATATATATATATATATATATATATTCTTCCATTCACCCTGATCCAAGTTGTATACAGCTTTTAGAAAATTTGCTGGCTGCTGTTTCTTTGCTTAAGTTTGAAACTCCCCTTCTTAAAATTTACTTGTCAAAATATAAACTTTGCTTAAAATGTTCTGCTTTTGGATATAAAAGCAGGGTGTTTCACTCTGGTTTATCATTAGAGCTGTTAAGTAGTACTCTGTTCTGCCTTTTGCCGTTCTCTAGTTTCTTTTCTTTTCCAATTACATTCCTGCTAATTCGAAGAATTTGTGTTATTTAAAGATGGTTTAAATGTCCCAACGCCTTCATGTTTCACTTTATCTGATGATGGATTCCTTTCTTATGTTGTTATTTGATGGCTGATTCTTGACTGGTGGCTACACGTTTCCTGTCAGCCAGCCCTCCCCTTTATTGGTTTGCCTCACATTTAATGGTACATCCTGGTTCTAAGAGATGGGCATATCTAATTTGGGCGTACTATGCAGCGTACATTCTTCTCGGTAGTTTACTCTTTTCAAATTTTTATCCTTTTACATGATAAGCTCCATTGTGGAACCCTTACATGATAAGCTTCATTGTGGAACTCCAATAAAAAATTTTCTGGATCAAATACAAATCTTGCATCATCCAATAGAAAATTATAACAAATAAGATATCAATAAACTTAAAAGAAATTTAAAAAATAACGGCAATGCACCAAGCAAAGCAAGCACTCATTCTTAAGATGGCTTTGAAGCAATTATCAATGAGGAAAAGGAAAATTCAAAATCTTTCACCTATATACATGGATTTGTAGCTAAGAACTTCAAGCATTAGTTAAAGATGAACATACCAATAATGACTTTGAATAAAATTGTACAGCAGAGGTACTCTTGCTTTGCACCAGGGCCTCATTTCATGTAGGTCACGTCCTAGGCATATATTATAGTATCCATATGCTTGAAAAGCAAAAAATGGAGTGAAAATACAGATACAACGCAAAGCTCCAGCAGTAAGAACCTGTATTGTCAACTGACATAGAAATAAGAATTATTAGCAATGCAAAACTGGATCTAACTTTGCCCACATATTAAAGATATCAAACCTTAATAAACATCTTACTTGAAAGCATCAAAATGCAACAACCTGAATTAATTAGTTTTCAAAAGAACAACAGGTTGCATTTGTAACAATGCAAATGCTTTTGGTTGACAGGAAAAGCTTTTTCCATGAAATTGGAGCACGCATAAACACTAGATTTTCTGGTAACTACATTAGAAATGACCAAGTAGGACTAAGGTTGAATAAATGAAATTTTATTGTATTGGAAAATATTCAATTTCATTGGATGCATCATATATAATTTATTTAGACCAGCAATACTAAATGATAGCATAGGTAAAGCTTTTTATTTTTTTATTTTTTTTTGGGCCCAGGCATATTTCTAAAAAACATATTATCATGTGTCTCATCTAATTTTAATCATCTTATAACAAAATTCATAATATTTTTAAATTAGTTTATCTCTTCATACATGAATTATTAAAAATTAATTTATTAGAGATTGGGGGGTCCAATGTAAGAGGAGGTAGCTAATTTGAGAATTTTAGAAATTTTTTATTGTAAATTTTTATTGTGTCATTACTCATTACTTATTAACTTTATTGTTTAACATTTGATGGAGGATGATGTTGATTAAACAATGCATAATGACAATTAGGTATATATAATTAGAGGTGGTGGCATTAAATTTAAGACTGAGGCAAGATAGTGCTATGCTTTTAGAAAAGGCATGTCAATTACCAAAATACACTTACTTATGTTCTTGGGTGTCCACAGTTTCCACACCAACTGCACCTATAATTGATTGCCTACTGCTGAGAGCTAAATTATAATATTATTTATGTAAAATGTTACCTAATAGAAGTAATTTAACTCTCTTTTTTTTCTTTTTTCTTTTTCTTTTTTGAACAATGAAGTAATTTGTTTTTTTAGAAGAAAGTAGTTTCAACCCACTTTGTTTATTTATGAAGTAATTTGGCTTTATTATAGTATATTATGTATGCCTTTTTTTTTTTTTTTTTTTTTTTTGAGGTATAACTTTCAAGTATGTTAGCCAATTTTGATTACTTTGAGCTTTTTAGGGGGGGTTTAGTTTTATTGAATAATACAGAGTACTGCAATATTTTGTTTATTTTCAGTAATATTTGCCATACTTATACCAAATTCAGTCATAAAAGAAATCCCAAAAAGTCCATGCAATGGTTAACTTAGTTAATTGTCATTTTATTATTATTTTCCTTGATTTTTTGTAAAATATTCAGACTGCATCTTGATTTTATGTTCCCTGTTCCCAATCGGAGAGACTTGCCCAAAAAACCTAGCTTAGCAAACGTGCACGACTTATTAAAACTTAGGGTGAGTTTGGTTCAGCTTTTTGAAACTGGGCTTTTTGAAAAAATGGGGTTTTTAAAAAGTGCGGTATGAAGTTTGGTTAAAAAGTGCTTTTTGAAAAAGTTCAGTGTTTAGTTAACACTTATAAAAGTGGTGGTTTGAGTGATAAATTACCAAAAAGGACAAAATGTGTATACATATATATATAAAAGAGTTTATTTCATACTTAGTATCAACTTCTTCTTAATAATAATAATAATTACTTCATGTTAATAATAAATGACTCTCTTAATAAAAGATTTTGTAAAAAAGTATTTAGTTTTAACATTTCTCTTTTCAGAAAGCGTTATGTTCACAATATTTTTATAATATTGTAAATTGACGTTACTTAAATATATTCTATTCTTTTAATATATTTATTAGCACCTTGCCTCACACCCAACCCAACCCATTTCCCTTTTTTTTTTTTTTCTCCTCAGCCACAAGAGCCAACCCTACACCTTTTGTAATGCCCCAGCTCAATTCAAGAGTAAAAAAAAAAAAAAAAAGGTCAGATATTTTAAGGACCCACACGTGTGACCCCACCTACCCTACCCCACTCCCCTCAACCACACATCTCACAAGAATCCTCACTCTCTTGGCCGGCCACCTTTTTTTTTTTTGTTTTTTTCATACAACAAACACTCCTCTCTCTCTCATCTCCTTCCACGGTACCCACTCCATAGCACCACCTCCACCATCATTTTCCAGCAAGGATCATCAGAAAACTCCATAAAAAAAAAGGTAAGGCTCACTCATCTCTAAAGGAGTTTATTTTAGTTTGGGAAGATTCACCTATTATTTTCTATGTTTGTCATTTCACCGGAAAACTCCTCTCTATCACTCTCTCATCTCCTATTATTTTTTGTGTTTGTCATTTCAGTTTTCAGTGTATTTTGTGGTTAGTGGAATGAGGGTAATTTTGGTCATTCTTTGCATTTCCAAAGGTAATATTGATCAAAAGCGCTTTTGCGTTTGCAAAAGCTTGAGAAACCTATCCGCACGTTTTGGATGAATTCTTTTTCATTTCAAAACGCAGTTTTTTTGAGAAAGCACGTTTTGAAACATTACCAAACGCCTGATTTATTTTTTTGGTTTCAAAAAGTGCTTTTTGCCGTCTAAAAGCTGAAACAAACGAGCATTTAAGGTGTTAGTCATTGGATATTATTTGCTACACAAGCAAACTGAAAGCCATCGTAAACTAGTGGAGCAATTTTAGAAATATTACAAATTTTATTAAGTATGTTTTACAAAATGATGGATCACTGATTACCAAAATATATATATATATATATGAGTAATTTTTTATAAATTATGTTCATTGTTAAATCAATTTTTAAACTTTAGGATAGTAAAATTTTGTATTTTAACATTTTTCATACTAAAATATAAGGTAAACACTCTCGAACTTTAGAAGTGTAATTTTCAATTTATCTATATTTTTACTTGAGTAGAAAACAAAATCTTTTAAATATATCACTATTTTTTTTTTTAAATCATACAATTAGAAAGGCACTAGAACAAACAACATTTCTTTAATGAGAAAAAATAAAATAAAAATTCAGACAGCATTTCTGTTCCTCTTGCGAGTGCGACCCATCGCTATCTTCCTGATCAGTTCCTCTCAATGTGTTTAATCGTTACTGATGAGAGTCTTTGAATTGTCTTTTTTCGCTGAATCAGTCTTTGAATTGTCATGCGCCAATTACATATGCCATGTATTAATTAACATGATGTAACATTTTGGTCATTCCAACTTTCCAAGAAGAAGGGTAACCGACGTGATCTTTCTCCTATTTTTCGACACATTGACCAATGACCATAGAGGTACCAAAAATATGAGGTGGCAATTGCATAGGCATAGTTAAATATATTCAAAATTTATAATGGATATATCTTTTATATATGTATATTTATAATTTTTTATAAATTTTATTAAGTGTTTGTGTATTTTACAATACACGATGCGAAAAAATTAAAAATCGATTCACGATATAATTCATGTTTTGACAACTATAATAACAGCTATAAATGAGGATTGAGGATTTAAAATATTTAAAAGTTCAAACTCTTGAAAAAGCTTGTTACTATTAAAGGAAACATTAGTATGTGAGTAATTCAACTATTTTACGTGGCAGACTGTAACTGATTACTTATCACTTTTATATAGAGTTGTCATTTTTTTTTCATTATTCACAATTTGTCATTTGGACAGTTATAACAAAAATTATAATTTTTTATATGATTTTAAAACTTTTGTTAGTGCGCTACCATTCCTATTACGAAGGCATTAAAAATCACCGAATTTTTCATATCTCACTCTTGTAATATTTGAGAAAATAATCCATTTATGATTTAACATTTGATAAGCCCCCACTACATTTTTAAAAATTATGACGTTACAGATGACATAAGCTGCTAGTCTTTGCGGTCCGAATTGTGTCTAGGTTCACTATAATCACTATATATATATATATATATATATATATATATATATATAAAAGTTACCTATCTCCTCCACATATATTATTAATTATTTTTCAAAAAATTACATTTGTTTCACTAATTCCAAAGTTCTCTCTCTTTATATAAGATATTCCTATGTATTTACCACTTAATAAATATCCGATGTAAGAGTTAACACAAATCCATACAATACAACACTTAACACAATTCAATACAATATCAAATCAACATAATTACATAAAAATGAGTCGAACTTATTAAAAAAAAATCTCATTTTATTTTTAATATAAACCAAGATGCCTAGCTATGTAGCTAAACAATATTTTAATAATAAACGTGAATCATATTTGTATAATCAAATATAAAACATAATATAGTAAGTGTCCGTTTGGCATAATTAATTTTGTCAACTTATTTTACTATTCAACTTATTTTTGTTACTATTCATGGGTCCCACTGCACTTTTTGGTACTATTCATGAGTCTCACTATACTATTTTAACTAATTTTTACCTTTATCTACAATACTTTTAGCAAAAAATTTTTAATTTTAGCAAAATAAGCGGATTCCAAACAGAGGAATCAAATTCCATCCAACGTGAGGATGTTTACCAAAGAAAGAGAAAACAACCAAAAACACACAAAATTTTTTTTGGGATAATTACAGATTACCCACCTGTGGTTTAGCCCAAATTTAACTTACCCACCTGTGGTTTCATTTTTGACACTTTACCCACTTGAGATTACTTCCGTTTAGTCTCTGTTACCCACCTCTGTTAAAAAAGAGGGATAAATAAGTTTTTTTTACTCTCATTTTATGTCTCTCTCATCCCAAAACAAGAAAAACAAAAAAAGCAAAAGAAAACAATATCAAAATGGGTTATTTTAAACCCAGGAATATGCATCTCTTTAAACATGGCTCAAATTAAAATTTTTTCAAACCCAGAACAATAGATGACCACCATAATCACCTTCATCGTGAAAGCCAGCCTACAAAAGAACAAAAAAAATCCCAGTTTTGAAGAACCCCAGGTTTCAAAGGAAAACAACAAACCCACAAAAAAAAAAAAAAAAAAAAAAAAAAAAAAAAAAAAAAACTCAATGCTGAGAGCATTAACCCCCCACCTTGCTGCTGCCATGAGGCAACCTTGACCTTTGCAACCACGTTCAGCCTTAATCCAACACCGTCCACTAACCAAATTCATAATTTAGAAAACCCATCACCAATCAATAACCCACTATCAAACATTCAACACATCAATATCGTCATTTTGGAAAAAAAAGTGAGATTTTCTACGAATTGATTTTGGGTTTTGTTCAAGACCCATACCTTAATCCATGATTCAACCCCCAAGTCAGCCATTATAAAAGAACATATGAATACCTCAGAGCCCTGGGTTTGAATCATGGTAGGCCAGATCGAAGAGTGAGATAGAGAGAGAAATCCAATCGTGGATTTGGTGGTGTGGTGGCGGCTCTAGTTGGTGATTATATCTTGATAATCGGTGTTAGGTGGAGTTCATGGATCATGGAAAATGGAGGGCAGAGAGAGAGAGAGACTAGTGACTTCTTTTTTCCTTTTTGTTGTTGCGCAAGTTGCCGATTTTGTGGTACATCTTTCAGTTCAGATGTTCTTGACTTTATCATAATTATTGATATGCTAAGATGTTCATATTGTATGTACTCATGATTTTCAAGCAAATTAGTAGATCTACCTCATGTGGATGGGAGTGTGTTTTGGGAGAGATGAATGTTTGATCTATTTTGGGTTTTGTTTTTGATAAAAAATGTGTTAGAGTAACGTCTGAAAGGAAGGTGGGTTACGGAGTAATAGCGAAGTGAAACACAGGTGGGTAAATTGTCAAAAAAGAAACTACGGGTGGATAAGTTAAATTCAGGTTAAACCACGTGTGGGTGTAATTATCCCAAAAAGTTTGTTAGAAGAAGTATTGAAGTCTTAGGTATGAGTAGAAACACAATATAGTTTCTCCCATACGTCAGAAAGTTGACAATAATAATAGCACAATAATATCTCAGATGAAATAATGCAAAATATTGAAAGGTAAGTAAACAATGAGAGGTAGAAGATATTTACCAAAAAAAAAAAATGAGAGGTAGAAGAAAAGACACGAAGAGACCCCAAACACCAACAGAATATATTTAGCCTTAAGAGATTGCTTTCACTTCCATGTATAGCTACTTTTCAAAGATTTAGGGGATAGGGGGGACAGAGTTTTTTGGTTCAGAGAAACATGGTACTTGGTGTAAGGGCTATTCCTTTCACGATTGTGGCACACGTGCTGGCAATTTTGGGTCTGGTTTTTGTGTTGGTTTGGACCTTACATTTCAGAGGTGGTTTAGCATGGGAAGCTACCAACAAGAGCCTCATCTTCAATGTAAGTTTTTCTAACTCTCTCTTTCTCTGTCTGTCTCTTTTGCTTCTTGGGTCGGTGGTTTTTGTTGGATTCTTGAAGGGTTTTTAACTTTTTATCATATACATACATATACACTTGTTATGATTTCCAGTACTAGGTTTTGTTTGGTTGTAATTTGTGGGGTTTTGTAGAATTGTAGAAGCTCTCTCTCCCTCTCCTCTCTCTCTTTCTCTCTTCTGGGTTCTGTAATTTTCGTTTGGTTTTTGGGTGTTTTCCTGTGAGATTGACCATGTCTATCAAAGGGTTGTGTTTGTTTGTTTTGTGTGTGTGTGTGGCTTGGGAAATGACGAAATGTTGTGTTTCTTGGTTTATCTGGGCGCCCCTTATTTTGGATAATGGACATTAACAGGTTTAGTATTAAATTTGATTTTTTGATCTTTTTATTGTTAATGAATACTATCTTAATAATTTACTTTTACTTTAAGCTATGGTTTAATGGGTGACCTAGGTTTTATTCCTCATGTTTATTGGCATTTGGAATTTTTCTTGATTCTCTCTCACTGTGAATATGGTATTGGATGTCACTCCAATTGGCTTGGACAGTTTCAATCTTTTTTTAATCTCATATATATATATATATATATTTTGTGGAACAAGCTGTTTAATATCAGTAACTAAATGCACTGGACAGCTAAGCCAAGCACTATTTTTTGTTTTTTTTGGTCCTTAATGTCAATATTTTGAAATTTAGCTAGCTTCGAGTAAAAATTAATAAAAAATTTAAACATCTTGAGCATATTAAAGAATATATATATATATATATATATATATATATATATATAAACATGTTAAACGCCATAATGGTTAAAATTAAGTATCTTTTCCACCTGTCGAATTACTTGATCTTTTTATTTTTTGAGAAAAGAATTACTTGATCTTCACGTGATATATATATATAAATAGAGAGAGAGAGGCAAGATTGAGGTACAGTACTTAAAATTCAGTCATGTGGATTTTTTTTCATAGGATGGAAATGTATTTTTTAGTTAAGTAGTCACATGACTGAATTTTAAAAGGGAAACCTAAGGAACAGCATTTAAGGTATTGTACCTAAGTTTTGTCTATATATATATATATATATATGTAAGATATATTTGCTAAATCATTGATTATTTATGTGAAAAATTTGTGGTTGATCAACTAAAACTTTAATTTTATGCAAAGTATACCTTTGTGCTTGACTTGATTTTTATGTACGTTTGCAATTTCTATCAAGCAAAAAAAAAGCCTCTCATGTCCATTAATTTCTCTCTACAGCTACATCCTTTGCTGATGTTGGTAGGCTTCATTAACATAGGGGGTGAAGGTAATTTACAAATCATTCTATATAGAATAAGGTTACTTTCTAAGATTCTCCTACATGCACAGTAATTAATTTGCCATTAATTAAAATGCAGCCATTATTAGTTACAAGTCACTTCCTTTGAGGAAAGACGTGAAGAAGAAGATACATCTGGTGCTTCATGCCATTACTCTAGTACTTGGTATTTTGGGAATTTACACTGTATTCAAGTATCATAATGAAAGCGGGATTGCCAATCTCTATAGCTTGCATTCCTGGCTTGGAATTGGGATTATTGTTCTCTATGGTATTCAGGTAAAACTACTTGCACGGGATAAAAAATATATATAGGACAAATCTTAGGAACTAAAGTGGTAATTACACTATTATTCTATCATCCATATGTTACGCTATAGTAAAAATATTGTAGGGAAAAGTTAACATATGCCTTAAAGGTATTAATTTATAAAATATTGTTAGAAACTTTTTATGAAAAAATGAAAAAAATTAATTAATTTTTTTTAAAGCTTTCTATATTTTTTTACTAAAAATGATATTAAAACTTTTTAAAAATAATTTATTAACAATTTCTGTAAAGACATCTGTTAATAAGATCCAATATTGTAAAGCTTCTTGGCTTCTTGCTTAGATTTTATTTTTGGTAAATTACATTTTTGGTCACTAAAATTAAGTGTTGGTTTGATTTTGATCCTTTAAATTTAAAAATTTTGGGTTTCAAATGGAATTTAAAAAAGAGAACTATTTGATCAATTCATATAATTTTTTTGTTTATGTGACTAATGGGAGACTAAGACACCCCCATTTTTTAGGGACCAAATTGAGCAAACCACATATTTGAAGGACCAAAATCAAACCAACTCCATATTTGAAGGATCAAAATCGAACTATCCTAATTTCAGGAACTAAATTATTCCATTTTTGAAATTTGAAGAACTAAATCTGAAGTTTTTAATATTGAAGAACCAAACTCAAAGTTACCATGGTTTTTTAGTGGAATTGTGGTGTGCTTTTGTGTTAGAATCTTTTCTCTCTCTCCTGTGTGTGTGTTTGTTTCTCAAAAAAAAAAAAAAATCAAAATTATCCTCAATTTTAAGACCAAAAGTATAATTTACCGATTTTCTTTTCTGCGAGGAAAAGAGAAAAGATACTTGTTAGAATGTGACATACATGTTGTACCTAAAAGGAAAAGAAACGTGCTTGGGCTTGGAATGTAGGGTCCAGTCTTTAACTTTAATCACAAGGCCATGTTTTAAGCAAGGCCCATCACAAACTTTGTTGTTAATTGAAGCTCAGTTAAGTGGGCTCACCTGTCCTAATTGTAACACCCAGCATAATAATTCAAGTAAAATCTCATACAAATCGAGATGTGTTTAATGTAAATTTCATTAATTTTCTTCATGAAAACCAGCCTAACAACATTGAGAAAATTAATTTGCAGTGGTTATATGGGTTCCTGGTCTTCTTCTACCCTGGAGGGAGTATTGGGCTAAGAAGCGAGTCTGTTCCTTGGCATGTGGTATTTGGACTTACTGTGTTCACATTGGCTGTGGGCAATGCTGCAATAGGATTCTTACAGAAACTTACTTTCCTTGAAAATTCAGGACTTGCAAAGTATGGCTCAGAGGCCTTACTTGTCAACTTCACTGCAGTTATTACAATATTATTTGGAGCCTTTGTTATATTATCTGTTCTTTCTCAGTCTCCAAAGTCTCCAATAGAAGATGAAAATAACAAATTCACTAATTCCTTGAAGACAATTTCACTAGTTCCTTGAAGTCAATTTTGGGTATGTTATGTGTGTGAGACTGGCATATAGTCATATTGGATGTATAAATGTAGGTTTCTATTATATGTCTTCTATTTTTGGGCCCATAATATGATGAACCAATATTTTTATTAATACTAGTGAAAGTCTCGTGCATTGCACGGCTTTAGTCATAAATTTTCGTTATATATAATAACTAAATGAGTTATTATTACATAATTTTAGAATTCTTGTTTCTAACTAAATGAATGATTATTATTAAATAAAATGCATAATTTTGTATATTTGTCTTTATATATAATATCTCTAATTAAAATGATCAATAAAATTTTTTATAATTAATGAATAGGGTGATTTGAACTCAAGCAATTAAATCTTTTCTGATACTTGCATAAATAAGATTATCCTAAAATAATTAATTCAAATTTAAGATTAAAAAATCAATTATATTTGTACACCTAAAATAAATTTCATTTTTAAGTCTTATTTTGATATTTAAATAATCTATTTTAGTGTTCATTTTATTCAAATGGTTAACACCCTAACTTATACAACTTGAGTAATGGTTAACACCCTAAATCATCTGTTTTAATGTCTAATCGCGTGACTCACGTCCTGGAACTTGTCGGATAGGGGTTGGAAGTCAAGGATGAGATGGACGGCTCTTAGCTGTTTATCCTCGCTCACAAACACCTCGGGCCTTAGCACCTTGTTGAGATTGGGGACATTGACGAAGTTAAGATTGGGTGCTACGTGCTTTTTATCTGCGAAAACAGTCAAGAAGCAAAATCACAATTAGAAAGATGAACCCTCAATCAGAAGAGAACAAAGTGTTAGAGGAATAAAAAAATAAAAAAGGAAGGCAAACCACTAGACTAAGTCCTGTGTCAAAAGACCTAAACCTAGGGCACCCCACCTGGTTCTCCCTCCCGGGTTGGGCAGTGAAGACCGTTATGACATTCACCAGAGGCGATTAGGTAGTCATCCTTCATGCCCTTGTTGGACTTGGGAAGACACGAGACGAGCCTAACAACTGAAGACCTAAACTTAAGGTAGTAGCTCAAGTCTACCAGCAGATGGCACTCGTACATCCAAACGATGTCATGCCAGGTGAGGTTCAACCCCATTGAGAGCGTCTACACTACCCAGAATCCTAAATAGGTTGGGCGCGCATTGGTGGGGACACAACCTATGGGCGATCAAATAGTCCTTGGTCACATTACCCATGGGAAGCCTCATTCCCCCTTCTATGAAGGTGATCATGGGAATGACGACCTCCCCTTCATTCCTGTGGGTGAGCCACTCACCCGGAGAGTAGTATCGCAAGGAAATGCCCCGGGGAATGTGAGACAAGGCCCTAAACCCCTTCATAGTCATGGGGGAATCAACTAAATGAGCGAACCTACCCATCAGAACAGACTAAAGAGAAGTGAAAGAAATATTTGTGAAGAAGAAATGAAAAGTGGAAGGCCGAGGAGAAAATAGCCTAACAAAGAAAAAACTTACGAAATAAGGACAAGGGTCACTTCAGAAGCTTTTTGAAAGTCTGAAGATTTGGGAGGTCTTGAAAGTTTGAAGATTTAGGAAGTCTTGAGAGTTCGAAGATTAGGAAAGTGAGAGAAATAAATCCCCCAAACGCCTTATATAAGAGGCGGATTTGGGTGGGAGTTATCCCACCCAAAATTTGAGGAGAAATGCCAGCTGTAAGATCTCCATCTCACTGTTGGACGTGGGGAACAAAGCGCTACCTGGAGCATTTAATGAGACTTTGCGGACTCTGAAGCACCAGAACGGTTGCGGGGCACGCGAAGTGACGTTCTCACGTGTGGAAGTCAAAGAAACGTGTGGAATTAATTATCCAAGGTCAAAACCCCACTTTTCTCCTCGGATAAGAGGAAAAGACCGAAATTTTGAGGGGCTATTGTGGGGTACAGGAATTTGAGTAAGGTAATTGCGCCACATGCCATACCCATGGCCGAGGGAGCCATTATTGTGCCAAGGAGGGCATACCCTTGGACAATAAGGCCACGTCAGTGGCACGTTACCAGAGGAGATCACACTGTAGAAAAAGAGTTTCGAAGAAGGGGATAGTCCTGACATGACTGAAGGGATGGTGGATGCCACCACATTTAATGCATCCCACCAAACCTCCTAACTGCATTTATTTAGAGAAGACCTCTGAACAATGCTGTCTTAGCTGCCACAACTCACAAGGGGTTTGGGAAGATGTCTGATCGGACAAGCACTCAAGTGGTGGCCTGAGCGATCAACAAATGAAGGGTCAAGATCATCTAAAGGAAGCTATATAATGTAAGAGACCCTCCAGGGGAAGGGAGAGAAAAATCGGTGGAGAAAACACTGTAGCAACAAGAGCTGAAATTGTATTCAAAATTAAAAGAAATATACTGTAAAGTTGTAATTTATAACTATGTATTTTGTTGGCTTTAATTCCGTGCCAAATTTGATTGTAATTCTGTTCAATCTTTTGTACCCTGTATTTCATATGGGATTTATTTGTAAAGGTTGTGTGTGAGAGAAAGAGTGTGTGAAGACTCAAGGCAAATTGAAGACTGAAGTGTTTTTGCAGGTAGCTCGCGAGTAAGCATCCCGCAAAGTGATGCATGTGCCCTGTACATGACTGGAATGCGAAGAGTCAGGACAGGATGGAGACAGTTGTATTTTGCGAGTGTCTCGCTGGTAAGGCCTTCCCGCGAGATACCTGCGAAACATTCTATTTTGCCAGACTATCATTTCTGATACACACTTTCTGTATCTACACTTTCTGTATCTACATTATATATACCCACATTACCCACAGATGTTGAGGAGTGCTTCTGAGAGAAAACCTTAGCCACAAACCTTGAGAGTTAGAGATTATTATACCCACAATTCTCTACACAATTGCTTGTGGATTTTCCTCAACTCCTACCTCTCCATTTCCATACCATTGAAAGGTTGATAGCCCAAACACTTACCACACCCTTTCAAAGTGTTCAGTGAGGTTTTGGTGCTGTTGGGAAGCATTGGAAGAAGCCAGGCTTTGGCGGATGCAATTGGGTGTATTGTAGGATCTAGAGAGCTAGACAAGACACGGTTCCGAGAAGCCTTGTTGGAGTAGGAGCTTGGAGGGCTTAGGTGCATTGGATAGATTAGGCTTGGAGGGTCTCTTGCTAACTCATGTATCCCAACTGATTGTCTAGTGGATCGATTATTACTTGGAGGGTGGCGGAAAGGTTTTACGCCGAGTACTTTGGTTTCCTTTTCGATAACACATCGGCGTGTTATCTTGTGTTTATATTCTTCTTCCCTACTCTTTTAGCTTTCATATTACTACTGTGTTATATTGAATATGGCTTAGAGTAGTTTATTTGTTTATCTGCTCGCATTTACTCTATTCCGTACTTAGTATAAGTTAGAGTAAAATCTATCGAGCCGTAATTTTTTAATTGGGGGGTCTAAACAGCTCTTGTGTTTTAACACATTTTCGAGCTTTCATATACATTAGGACCACTCTCCTTGGATTTTGCCGAGGAAGGTTTTCTTTGCACAGAGCTGGTCTTCCTTCACTTTCTTATTGTCTTCGATTCACTGTGTGTGTTGATTGATCCATTGGAGCCTAGCTTTTATGCCCACTCTCTACAAATTCATTGTATCGGGTTCTTTGAGCCTTAGTCATTTCATTTTTTGGGCCTAGAAACCAAAACCCACTCCTACAAAATATTATGAATATTTATTATAATATAAAATAAAAGCAATAATGAAAATTTATTTAATTTAGTAGGATAGAATTTTGTTAAGTTTACTTCAGATATATTTCTTTTCTACGTAAGAGAATCAGTACCTAAGCATAGCCTTGTGGTTAGAGTTTAATTTTAAATCAAACCCACTTGTGCCGATGTTCTAAACCTATAACGAGTTTATGAACACCCCTAGGATTAGATTCCAGGTCATTTATAATAACAAATGAATTTGTTAACTAAGCTACTTTTCACCCACTAAATTAATATGCATAACAACTAAAAAAATATTGTGGATTGAAAATAGAGTGATTATAGGGATAATATAAATTTTATTGTATAAGTTTTTACAAAATGATGTATTATTAAGCTTGAAGACCCAGCTCAAATAAATAAAGAAGCTATGAGACAAAGGGGAATGTTGGATATATTAGAGCTAATTGGGGCCATACAAATTTTAAAGCCCAAACTTGTACTCAGATTAAGCAACATAGTCCCCTTAAATTTTGGAGGAAAAAACTTAGAAGCTAGGCTTGCAATAACACTTTTCTTAATTTTTTTATTTATTTTATATTGTATATTTTATAGTCCCATTTTATATTGTATAGCATAAGCGAACCCAAGCTCTATATTATTCATATCTTCATTTTCTTTTTACCTTTGTTTATTTGAGTGAGTGATAGCTATTATTCTTGCCACAATAGCAAGTAAAAACTAAAAAAGGCAGAGCACAAAGAGTTAATGAGAATTAATAATGCAACACATAGACATTATACTCAACTATGGCATCCATTGTTGTGGAATTGAACGTGTAAGTCCTGGCTTGAACATAACCCCTAGCAAATCTGAAAAGCCCGCTGCCTCCAATCACAGGCATCTCTCTCACCTTTGTGAAAACCGAATTCCTCCCTAGCACAGTAATCGTGCTACCATTATACTTGCCTTCAATGAATGCAAAGTTCATAGCCATTAATAGAATAACTTCTTCTTGTGACGACAATGAATAAAACCCTTGAGCCCTTCCTATCAATTTTGAGCTCAATTCAGGTCCTGCAGTCATTTGATCATCGATCATGTATGTTGCACCAAAGAATGTTGCGTTGAAGTTGGAGGCCGGTGGCACGATTTGAATCGCGGTAGCGTTACGGCCACTAACAGTATCATGCCAATAGAAGTGAATATGGCTATATTACTCTTTTTTTAGCCCAATGAGCTTCCTGTCTAGGGTTCTAACATAACTGTTAATGTATATTATGTTATGGGCTTTAGGCCCAGTTAGGTTACTTGTATAGTACACTTACTTGTACGCACACATATGCCTCCTATATAAAGGCACTGATGTATATTCTTTAATTCAAGAAATACAATACAATCATTCTGTATTTCTAACATGGTATCAGAGCCACTGCTCTGACCTTTTCTTAGCAGTCTTGTCTTCATTAGTGTGGCTTCCTTTTTAACAACGCTTCCGCCATCAAAACTGTCGCCGCAGCCTTTCGCCGTTGAACCTCCGACGTCATCCAGCCGTCGTCCTTGGGTTCCGGACCTGCAGCCGCCGTCGTTAAGGAGTTTCACACTGCCCAGACCACTGCTCTTCGCATCGCCGCTGCAAGTATTGCTCCGATTACGATTTTGAAGGTACCACTGAGATCGTCCTGCGCCGATCTACAAACTCGTGGAAGCCTCGCCGCCATCGGAGACCGCACGCGCCCCCACGCGCCTCTCAAAGTTGCTGCTCCGCCGACCACGTGCCACACGCGCCACCACGCGCCGCAGCTTCTTCTCACGCGCCTCCCACGCGCCTCCACGCGCAGTCACGCGCCTCACGTGCATCAACTTGTCTCGCTGACGTCATTGCTGACGTCAGCCCTAACAGCTTGCTGACGTCACTGCTTGCGTCATCTACTGACGTCATCTTCTGGATCTGGATTTGACCGTTGACTTTTCAGGTTGACCGTTGACTTTGACTGGCCGTTGACCGTTGACTTTTTGGGGTTGACTTTTTCAGTCCAGGTTCTCCTTACCTAGTTTTTCGCGTAGATTTCATTTTTGCTGTCTGTTTTTGCATATTGTGTCTCTAAATGGATAAAAAGGATATTTTTGTTCCTCGCCCCATCAATACTGTATTGGAGGGGAATAAAAATTATTTATCTTGGTCTCAAGCTATGCGCAGTTTTCTTAAGGGTCGCATGCTCTGGCATTATTGTACTGGTGCAATCACTATTCCTGTCAAGGGAGCAAGTGAAGAAGATGCTGTTTTTCTTGGTCGCATAATTGAATGGGATAGTCATAACCACATGATCCTCACATGGATTCGGAACACTTCCATTCCCTCTATTTCCAATCTGTTGGGCAGCTTTGATGATGCAAAATCTGCATGGGATATGTTGGCCAAAAGGTACTCCACTACTCATGGATCCATGAAATATCAGTTAGTGGTTGAATTGCATCAACTCAGGCAAGAACCAGGGCAATCCATCAATGACTATTATGATCAGCTTCGCTTCATTTGGGACCAAATTGACCTTTCTGATCCAACTTGGGCATGCTCAAAGGATGCTCAGCAATATGCTTCCGTCAGAGATGAATTTCGCCTCTATGAATTCTTGATGTCACTTCACAAGGACTTTGAGCCCATTCGAGGTCAGCTTCTAAATCGCAGTCCTGCTCCCTCTCTTGATACTGCTGTGAATGAGTTAGTTAGAGAAGAAGCTCGTCTTGCAACCCTTCAAGCCCAGAATAAGCTCAATGTTTTGGCTATTACTCCATCTACTCCACTCATAGAGCAACCTCAGCAATCAAGTGATTCCTCTGGCTCTAACAATCGTCGCAAGCAGACCAACAAAAAGGTCTGCAACTATTGCAAGCGTTCTGGCCACACCATTGAGACTTGTTACCGTCGCAACAAATCTACTGCTGCTGTTGCTAATACTGAGCCTACTCCGCCAATGGCTTCCACCTCAGCTGAGTCCCAGTCTTCTGGATCCACTATCAACCTCTCCCCCACTGAACTACAGGAGATCATAGCTCAGGCTGTTCGTATGGCTGGTAATGCATCTTCTTCCACTGCCCTATCTGTTCTACCCGGTAAGTCTCAAACTTGGCTTTTTGATTCTGCCTGCTGCAATCATATGACACCTCACTCGTCCTTATTCTCCAAACTTGATCCTGCACCACATCCTCTAAATATTCATATAGCTGATGGTTCCACCATGCATGGAAATAATTTAGGTTTTGTTTCAACCTCTAACCTTTCTGTTCCTAGAGTCTTCCATGTACCTGACCTATCCTATAATTTGTGCTCTGTGGGACAATTAGCTGAACTAGGTTATCGCCTTATTTTTTACTATTCTGGGTGTATTGTGCAGGATCCGAGGACGGGGCAGGAGCTTGGGACCGGTCCTAGAGTTGGGCGTATGTTTCCCGTGGACAATCTTTATCTTCCACCTGTTGCTCCTGTTTCTGTTGCTGCTGCAACTGCTGCAGTTTCTTCCCTACCTTCTCTTGCACTTTGGCATTCTCGTCTTGGTCATGCATCATCTTCTCGGGTACAACAGTTAGCGTCTAGGGGTCTGTTGGGTTCTGTGTCTAAAGACAATTTTGATTGTACTTCATGTCAGTTAGGAAAACAGCCAGCTTTGCCTTTTAATAACAGTGAATCCATTTCTAATAGTATTTTTGAGTTAATTCATTCTGATGTTTGGGGACCTTCTCCTGTTGCTAGTATTGGTGGATCTCGATATTTTGTTGTTTTTATTGATGATTATTCTCGTTATAGTTGGATTTTTCCTATGAAATCTCGTTCTGAAATTTTACCAATATACAGCAATTTTGCAAAAATGGTTGAAACACAATTCTCCAAACGTATCAAAACTTTTCGATCTGATAATGCTCTTGAATATACTCAATATGCGTTTCAAGCTCTGTTACATTCCTATGGCACTGTACATCATCTAACTTGTCCAGGTACCTCTCAGCAAAATGGTCGAGCCGAAAGAAAACTTCGTCATATTCTTGACAGTGTTCGTGCTCTTCTTCTTTCTGCAAAAGTTCCTGCCCCATTTTGGGGTGAAGCTGCTCTTCATGCTGTTCATGCAATTAATCGCATTCCAAGTGCTGTCATCCATAATCAAACTCCGTATGAGCGTCTCTTTGGGTCACCCCCTGACTATCATCACCTTCGCTCATTTGGATCTGCTTGTTTTGTTCTTCTTCAGCCTCATGAGCACAACAAACTTGAGCCTCGATCTAGACTTTGTTGTTTCCTTGGTTATGGCGAAACTCAAAAGGGGTATAGGTGTTATGATCCTGTCTCTCATCGTCTTCGTGTTTCTCGTAATGTTGTCTTTTGGGAACACCGATTGTTTGTTGAACTCTCTCACTTTCGTTCTTCCTTGACTAACTCCTCTGTTTTAGAAATCTTTCCAGATGAGTCTCTTGTTCCTTCTACAAATACTTTTGATCCTCCTTTGGACTTCTCTCCAGATATTTTTGATGCTTCTCCCAGACAGGTTGAAGATGAACAGGTTGATGACGAGCTACCCCACCTTGAGCCTGGGTCCCCTGCTCCTGCTCTGCCTGAAGATCCTCCACAAGACATTCAACCTCGCCACTTAACCCGGGTAAGATCCATTCCTCCACATTTACTTGACTATCATTGTTACACTGCCCTTGCTACACTTCACGAGCCTCAAACCTATCGTGAGGCCTCTACTGACCCTTTATGGCAGATTGCAATGAAAGAGGAACTTGATGCATTAACCAAAAGCCATACTTGGGATCTGGTTACTCTCCCTCCTGGACAGTCTGTGGTTGGTTGTAAGTGGATCTATAAGATCAAGACTCGCTCTGATGGATCTGTTGAGCGCTACAAGGCTCGTCTTGTTGCCAAAGGTTTTACACAGGAGTATGGGATTGATTATGAAGAGACTTTTGCTCCAGTTGCTCGTATCTCATCTGTTCGTGCTCTCTTAGCTGTTGCTGCTGCTAGTAAATGGGATCTTTTTCAGATGGATGTTAAAAATGCCTTCCTTAATGGGGATCTGAGTGAAGAAGTCTATATGCAACCTCCTCCTGGTCTCTCTGTTGAATCAAACAAGGTTTGTCATCTTCGACGTGCACTTTATGGTCTTAAACAAGCCCCACGAGCTTGGTTTGCCAAGTTCAGCTCCACTATCTTTCGCTTGGGTTACACTGCCAGTCCGTATGATTCTGCATTATTTCTTCGTCGTACTGATAAAGGCACTATTTTGCTTCTTCTATATGTGGATGATATGATCATAACTGGTGATGACCTCAGTGGCATTCAAGAACTTAAGGATTTTCTCAGTCAGCAGTTTGAGATGAAAGATCTTGGACATCTCAGCTATTTCTTGGGTCTTGAAATTACTCATTCCATAGATGGTCTTTATATTACTCAAGCCAAGTATGCTTCTGACCTGTTGTCTCAAGCTGGATTCACTGACAGCAAGACTGTTAACACTCCAGTTGAACTTAATGCGCATCTGACACCCTCAGGGGGAAAACCATTGTCTAATCCTTCTCTTTACAGACGATTGGTTGGCAGCTTAGTTTATCTCACAGTTACTCGTCCAGACATCTCCTATGCTGTTCATCAGGTGAGCCAGTATTTGTCTGCTCCACGTTCAACTCACTATGCTGCTGTTCTGCGCATTCTTCGATACCTGAAGGGTACCCTTTTTCATGGCCTTTTCTACTCAGCTCAGTCTCCTCTTGTACTCCATACATTCTCTGATGCTGATTGGGCAGGAGATCCTACTGATCGCAGGTCCACTACAGGTTATTGCTTTCTCCTTAGTTTTTCTTTGATTTCTTGGCGAAGTAAGAAACAAATATTTGTGGCCCGCTCTAGTACTGAAGCAGAATATCGTGCCCTTGCTGATACCACATCTGAGCTTCTTTGGCTACGATGGCTTCTTAAGGATTTGGGTGTGTCCACCTCCTCTGCTACTCCCCTTTATTGTGACAACCAGAGTGCCATTCATATTGCTCACAATGATGTCTTTCATGAACGGACTAAACACATCGAGATTGATTGTCATTTTATCCGTTATCATTTTGTCCATGGTGCTCTTAAGCTTTTCTCCGTCTCCTCCAAAGATCAACTAGCAGATATCTTCACCAAGTCACTTCCTAAGAGACGCACTCGTGATTTAGTTGACAACCTCAAGTTGGTCTCACATCCACCTTGAGTTTGAGGGGGGCTGTTAATGTATATTATGTTATGGGCTTTAGGCCCAGTTAGGTTACTTGTATAGTACACTTACTTGTACGCACACATATGCCTCCTATATAAAGGTACTGATGTATATTCTTTAATTCAAGAAATACAATACAATCATTCTGTATTTCTAACAATAACCGTGATCTTCTCCGGTGGCCAGAATTACGGAAAAGGAAGAGAGAAGAGAGAACATGAAGAGTTTTGGGATTGAAAGGGGAAGCATTCTAGCCATGATGGGTACTAAAATATGGTGTCAATGGCTACTCAAAGTGGTGCACAAGTTTTAAAGTTATCCTAGGTTGATGTCCTTATAAATGGTGTGTATAACTTATCTTGTACAATTATTAGGTTTCTTTTCGTTGTCATTGTAAAATGACTAGGCAATCCTACCATTTCACTATGTATAGTAATATTGAGATTTAAGTGTTTAGCAAGTAAATATGACTGGTTTCCAATATAAAATTTAGAAAGCTTGAATTGATCTTCTAGAAATATTTTGCACCCATGACAAAAACAAAATCCAATGTAGTTTGTTGCACCTAACTCTTGAACTAAAATGACAGCCCCTTTGTCACCAACTTTTGGGCATGCTGTCTGATGATGCCGTGAATATCACCAGTGAGTTTGCACGATCCTTGCTCACCAATGCAACCTGCAAGAAGAGGAAAGTAATCTCGTCGTGGGCACCGGTGTGGTGTCGACCAAGTACCCTCCGACGGTCAAGTTAGAATTGTTCTCAACTCTAGAGTGCTAGAGAGGGTAAATTATGCGTACCTCGGTTTGTGAGAGTATTGGGGCTTTTATAGTAGTAGAAAGTCGGCTTCCCTTCCTTGGACTAGAAGTCTTTTCCTTTTAGGATTCTACTATGAGCAATCCCAAACGTGATGGACAAGCACTTCTTCGTAGGGTGGGCTTTCCATCAAGGCGGATCTTCTAGAATCATCCTTATGCGGACATTCTGATCTCTCTAGGATTCCATCGGATTCCAAACGTGTACACCAAGTATTTTAAGTAATGCTAAGCACCAGGCCCATCCTTAATGCCGGCCCATGAGTCCTAATCCGTCAGGCCCATTGTTGCGCAATTTCTGACCCCTTCAGTTGCCCCCTTCACCCTATGATCCGTCATGATTTTAAGTGGTCGGATCATTAGGGTGACGGTTAAATACAATTGAGATGGCGATCAGGTACTGTTTATGATGACGGTTGAAAATTTGACAAGGTTGACGGTTCCCTAAGGGGTACTCTCTACGGATGCGTGTTGACAGGTTGTCAACATTTATGAGGTATGCCACGTGTCGTATTTCGATTGGATGGTGTATCGGATCAAAGCGTCGCTTCGTCTTCCGTGCACCACTTATATATATAACACACCTCTCTCCCTTCATTTCCATTATTTTCGGCCAAATACCGTGTCAGAGCAGAGTCGTCAATTTTGTCAGAGCACTCCGTCGAGAATCCATATCCGTCAATTACTCGACCGTCAACTAAAATTCACCAAGTGTGGTGAGTACTTATTCTCATTTCATCATCATTTTTTTTTTTCTGAAGTTGTATTTCCTGCTTATATTTTTGTTTAGACCTACACACCCGTCATTACATTTAGACCCGTCAGTCTTAGGTTTCGTCGTTAATTGTAGGCAATGTCTAGTGCGTCAAGTAACCAGTCAGTGGTTCGTGACGGGACGGAATACGAGGAGGTATACCAGTCCGGTCAAAGAGACCAGGAGAGTCCCGGTGAAGATAGGAGTCCGTCTTCCTCTTCTTCATCCTCAGCAAATGAGGATATGGAGATGGTTGAAGAAGGTTCTTCTGATGATGACGGGGATCAAGCACTGGGGTCCGTCGTTGGTGCTAATGGACTTAGGGAGTTCATCATGCTACCAGAGTGGACGGTGCATAATTTCAGATCGATCATTAAGGATAGACACTTCAGCACTTTTAGAGCAAACTTCCAAATTCCAGATTACATCCCCATCCGTCTACCTTACGTGTCGGAGAAGTGTTACTATGAAGGTGTAGAGGGTGTCGGAGTGTACGAGCAGATGCTGAAGGCCGGACTTCGGTTTCCGCTAAGCACACTCCATAGAGAACTTTTACATTATTTTGGACTGTCCGTCACCCAAATATCTCCGAACGCCTGGAGGGTCTTCATAGCGATGGAGATTCTCTATGGTGCGATGTCGGACGATGAAAGGAGGTTGACGGTGCGTGAATTCCTTCATTGCTACCGTCCGGATGAGATAGATAGATCAAAGGGGATGTATAGTTTTGCTTGTAGAAGCCCTTTGTTGAAGGTTATCTTTGAGACCCCCGACTCAAATAGAGACTGGAAGAGCCGTTATTTCTTCCTTGAGGGTGACAAGTGGATGAACAATCCAGGGGAGACGGAGTACATGCCCGTCGACACAACTTGGGGAGTGATACAATCATCTCGTATGCACCCGTCACATTTGGTAATCCTTTTAATACACGTCCATTAACATTGACTTTCTAACCGTCTTCAGTCTCTGTAGGTAGACGGCGCCCACAAGTTAGCCTTGACGAGTACAGTTTTCTTGAGAAGATTTTCCAAAAGACTAAGCCGGAAGAAAGGACTTGGGCCAAATTGGTGAATCCAAAAACAATACATTGGTACTGTGACGGTCCTGAGCCTACTCAAGAAGCCATTAAATACGACGAGAGGATTCACAGACGTAAGCCCGTCAACTTTTTTTTTTTTTTTTATCGTTCACAAATAATTCCTTCCGTCATATTTCGCAGAGATGGACGACGCAAAGAGGAAGGCACTGATAAAGTCACAGGCCGTCAGGCAAAAAGTGACGGGTGAGGTTGTCGTGCCTAAGGGGACGGTGTCGTCGGCAAAAAGAAAACAGCCGTCCAAGTCTGATCGTCCACCTAAGCAACAGAAAATTCCCTTAGAGCCTGTCGTCGGATTGATGGCTGAGGGTGCAAAGACCGTCACCCCAGCTAAGCATGGGGTTGGTAAGGGCCTAATGAAGGCTCCGTCCACCAGCCAGGAGAAGCCTCCTCCCCTTCTCCGTGATGACTCAAAATTTGCTCTGGAGAGGCTTACGTCGATTATTTCTTCGGAGGACTACGAGGACCTGGGCAATCACTCGACGGAGGCCATGGGGGAGACGGGTCTGTTTGCCATTGCACAGGTAACTTTACCCATTGGTCTGAGTCCGTCAACTTATTTTTGCTTCATTCTAACACCCTTTTTTTTTATTTCAGTCCTTGGTTATGATGAAGGGCCTAATGGACCGGTGTTTAAACCGAGAGGCAGCTCTGGAACGTGTACGGGCGAAGGCAGAGCAGACGGAAGACGAACTCGTCCAACTTCATAAATGGAAATATACAATGGAAAAGAAGTTCGACTTGTGTGAGCAGGAGAGAAAAGAGCTTGAGCAGAGGACGGAAGAAGCTGGGAAAGTCTTGAAAACCAAAGACCAGGAAATAGAGGTCTTGAAGGAAAAGCTCCTTCATCTTTGATTTGCATCAAGACTTGGTCGATCGGGGTGGTTAACGGAGTGAAATTGGTGAATCTCCCGGTGGGGGGTCTGGAGCGCTTTTCTTCGCGTTGATCCCCGGTTCTAGCAACCTTTCGTCCCCTATCTTGTCTCGTGTCCTCCTGCCTTTCCCTCTTCTTTGGCCTTTCCTCACGGGCCAGCAGCGCATCTTCTGCATTCATGTACTTAGTAGCCATGTAGAGAACGTCCGTCATGGTTTTTGGGTCATTCTTGTACAAGGAAAACAAGAACTTACCCTTCCGCAGTCCGCTAGTGAACGCGGCCACGAGTATTTTATCGTCAACTTCGTCAATCGAAAGGGCTTCTTTGTTGAAACGTGTTATGTAGGCTCGCAGTGTTTCGTCTTCTCACTGCTTGATGTTCATTAAACACGCGGTGGACTTTTTGTATCGATGTCCGCCTATGAAGTGTGAGGTGAAAAGGGCGCTCAACTCCTTGAAAGTATTGATGGAGTTCGGTGTTAACCTACTGAACCAAATTCTCGCAGGCCCCTTCAGCGTGGTCGGGAACGCCCTACACATAATCTCGTCAGGTACACCCTGAAGGTGCATCAGTGTTTTGAAGGTCTCTAGATGATCGAGTGGATCCTTGACCCCGTCGTAACTTTCGATCTGGGGCATCCGGAACTTCTGTGGTAGGGGGAATGAGTTGACGGGCATGGTGAACGGTGAGTCTGTCCTGTTCACCAAGTCATCAAGATCAGAAGATACTCGCCCCTTGAGGGCATTCATCATGACCTCCATTTGCTCCTTCATCGCCTGCATCTCTGCGACGATTGGCAGAGGGGCAAAATCCATGAGAGACGGAAGGCTCACGTTTTGCCGCTCCGGTCGGCTTGGGGCGTTGCTACCCTCTGGCTTCTCCTGCTCCCTTCGCTTGGCGCTGTTTCCTTCCTGGTTTTGCTCCTGAGGGTTAGGTCCTGCCTCCTTTTGGCGTAGCTGCTCCTCCAGATCATGGTTTTGCTTTGTGAGTCGTTCTACTGCCGTCATAAGAGTCTGGACCTGTCTTTCTAATGCAGTAGATCTCGGTGGATCCTCCTCTTGCGCGTTGTTGGTGGTAGCCATCGAGCGAGTGAGTACCATGCAACTCTTATGTCCGGGAGGCGATGATCTGGCTTAACTTCTTCGCTGTTCCCACAGACGGCGCCAACTGATGATGCCGTGAATATCACTAGTGAGTTTGCACGATCCTTGCTCACCAATGCAACCTGCAAGAAGAGGAAAGTAATCTCGCCGTGGGCACCGGTGTGGTGTCGACCAAGTACCCTCCGACGGTCAAGTTAGAATTGTTCTCAACTCTAGAGTGCTAGAGAGGGTAAATTATGTGTACCTTGGTTTGTGAGAGTATTGGGGCTTTTATAGTAGTAGAAAGTCGGCTTCCCTTCCTTGGACTAGAAGTCTTTTCCTTTTAGGATTCTACTATGAGCAATCCCAAACGTGATGGACAAGCACTTCTTCGTAGGGTGGGCTTTCCATCAAGGCGGATCTTCTAGAATCATCCTTATGCGGACATTCTGATCTCTCTAGGATTCCATCGGATTCCAAACGTGTACACCAAGTATTTTAAGTAATGCTAAGCACCAGGCCCATCCTTAATGCCGGCCCATGAGTCCGAATCCGTCAGGCCCATTGTTGCGCAATTTCTGACCCCTTCACTGTCTTATGTGGTGGGCCTCACAGTTACTCCCTACACTGCACACAATCAACCAAAGGGAACAAGTTTTTTTGCTCCGGTGAGCTTATGAACCAATCAGTTGTAAGCCTGTAAATCAGAGCTTAGAAACAAATGAGTCTTAGCTTTAGAAACTGGGATCAAATCATAGTTTGCAAGATGCTACAGTGAGCCACTTTATTTGCTTCATGTGGCATCATCACATCTATTGAAGTAATTGAAGCTGGAAGAGGCAGTCGACAATTTCACGCAAAAAAGTGCAGATTTGTCATTTCTTTTATTTTCTTAATATACGAGTAAGCTCATGACATCCAGGAGGAGGAAGAAGAAGAAGAAGACGACAAGGAATGTGTCTTAGAATGAGTTTTTAATAATTGATCAATTACTTTTTTTTATGAAAAATTATCAAGTACTTGAATACAAATTGAAAACTATAACTCTTGAAATAAAAAATCATGTCATTACTCTTGAGAGTAAGTACCCATTATCACGTGAAAAGTAGGTCTCATCATGAATTTATATGTGAAAGCTTTGTAAGATACTAGAGCATTACTTAATTATGTCATTCAAGGAAAAAAAAAAACTTCTCAATTTAGTTCATATTGTGGCTTCAAACTTCAAACCACAGTTATCAAAACTGAACCAGTGATTGACCCAGTTAAAAAACTAGTTCATTGGTTCATTGGTTCAACCCGTGATTTATTTGTTGATCCGTAAATTTATTAATTAACTAATTAATGTATTTATAAATTGAAAAAATAAAATAAAAATAGGTCATTCAACTAGATTTTAACTATACAAATACATGACAAGACATAAATTTAGAAAATTTCAATAACTAAATGGATTATTTGTGTAAATTATCCAATATCCAAATCATATAGTCCAAATTACATATCTCATAGGAGTTCAAAATAAATTAAAACATTTCTAGCAAATATTTATATGGTTAAATTTGTTTCAATAATATGTGAAAATGAAATATTTATAATATATAGATAAATGCTATTAAGTCATCTATTCTTATAAATTACAAGTTGAAGTTTACATTACAATTTTGAAGTAACCCAACAAGTAAAAAATTCTAATTGCACAAAGAAATAAATTCCAAAATTAAATAAAATCAGATTATAATTTATAAATAATATAATAAAATTATAAAAATAAAAGCTTATAAATAAATGAAGAATATTACCCTGACTTTGACGATCAATGGTTGAAAGCCTATAGTATTTGAAAGTTCATACAGATTTTTTTTCCTCTTTTGGATAAAGTTCAAGTAAATAGATGATGCCAAAAAAGTGAAAGAAGACAAAATAATTTGATAGGAGTGCTCTGGTGTATTGGGTGTTGTTGGTGCGTGGGGGTGCTGATGACTGGTGCGTGGAGTGCTGATGTGGCCAAGGATTGCGACGCTTGTGATCAGGGTTGCTGCTACCATGTATTATAGTTGTAATTGGTATTATTCCGGTAGTTACAGCTATTGAGTGATGGGGTGGTTAGTTAGTTAGTTAGTAGCAGTTAGAGGGAATACCAATGTACCACAATTCTTTTAAGCTCGGGTATAAAGGAATGTAGGGTCTGAATGTATGAAGGAATGAGAAATCAAATGCAAATTCCTGTGTCTTCACTCTTCTTAATCTCTATCTCTTCCTCTCTCTAATCTCTCACTGTTCCATTCTTCTTCCAATTCCCTGTTTCTTCTTATTTGGATTTGGATAGGAATAAAGTGATTCTTATCATAATTTAATTGAGAATGGCCCATGTAGTGAGGTAGGCCACAGGTAGACTGTAATTGTAGAGTAGAACTGGAAGCTTAGGTTTATAAATTAAAAAAAGTTAACTCTCACAATTGTTGTCTTCTTACTCCTTCATTGTTATTTATTATTTATTTTTATTTTTAGACAGAGTTTCAATCTATGGGATTTGTTCGTGATGATAGCATTTTTTTATTAGACTAAGATATCAATAAGTTTTTAGTGTAGGCAGAGATTGAACCTCATATCTTTTATTCAATCATTAAAGACTTTACCAGTTAAGTTAACTGGAACCCACTAATTATTATTTACTTTATAATGGCATTCAAATTTATAAAATAAAATAAAAAACTTTAGAAAGGGCATTCACATCAACCAATGCAAAACTTTATGTATATTTTAATATAAGAATCTAATTTTTTTATTTAACATACTAATTTTTCAAAATACTTCATATTAGATTATTTCTCTTACACTACATTTAATTAAAATATCAAATTTTCTTGATTTTAATTTTTTTTTCTTTACACACAACAATCATCATCCACTCTCTATCTTTATCCTCGGTATATATAAAGAAAAAGAATAAAAAATTAAATACAAAATAAATTGTGTTAATGTAAATTTATACGGTTAACCGTAGCAACCATGTATTTTTGCACAACTCTGCATGACCTGATGTGGGTGAATGTTGAGCTTGGTTGGCTAAAATGTGTTTCTATTTCTATAATACAAGCACAGACGCGAGTGCTCTAAAGTTGTGTAAAAATATATGGTTGCTATAGTAATCATGTAATTTTATGTTAGCATCATTCATTTTGCATTTAATTTTTTATTATTTCTTTACGTATGCAGTATGCTGAGGATGAAAGAAGAGAGTAAATGGTGGTTGTTGTGTGTGAAGAAAGAGAAACAATTAAAAAAATTAAGAAAAAAAAGATATTTTAGTGAAATTTAGTATAAAATAGATAATATGATGTATAGTGTTTTGAAAAGTGAATTTGTAAAAAAAATTAAAAAATAAAAGTTTTTATACTAAAATAGACAAAAAATTTTACACAAGTTGATACAAATGCTCTATGGACCACAACAATCTACACACAATTACTTGATCATTTGCAGGTCAACTATTTTTTACTCTCTTTTTCGTGGTATTGCATGGGCTAAAGTAGTACTTCTGCTCAAATGGTAGCAAATGCTTACGGATCAAAGTACTTCTTGTTTAACCACCAATTCAGTACGGTTTTTATAACTATGCTTCAATCATACACCTCCACACTTTATTTGACAGAATTTTGAAATATATGTGGTGTATATATTTTCAAATGGTATCTCTCTTCTCTTTTGAAAAAATAGAAGATGATAACTTCAACACATGGAAGGAGAGGATTCAGATTAGGGTAGAGCATCCATATTGTGTAAAGTACGATCTTCATCCATTTGCAAGAGACTCAAAAGGGGAAAAAAAGTCTCAAATCCTGAAATCCTCATTGGTCCAAAAATATGAGTTAAATGCCCATACTATTTGTGTTATTTTTCTGGCTCAAAACAAGTGGCACTGGCAACACATTTTTGGCCCATTTACAGTTTCTCGTCACATATGGTCGTTGACAGTACTTGCATGTGGAAAAAAGAAAAGCCCATTTTCTGGCCTATGGGCTATGGTTGTCTTATTGTTATTTACCATTGATTTTTTTAACCCTCAGTGATCCTTGTTTTTTCTAGCCAAGTTTACATACCTCAACTTATAAAACCAGGTATCCTCTGTTGTTTGGGTTCCGGTTAGTTCAACTAGTAAAATTTTTAGTTATTGAATAAGAGATTTGAGATTCAATCTTTACCTATGCCAAAAACCAATTAGTGTCTTAGTAAAAAAAATTATTAGACGCTCATTAGTTGAAGGTACTCTTTTTCTCCTCTTAAAACTTCCATTACCAAATGTAAGTTATTTTCTTTCTCCAAAAAAAAAAAAAAAGTGGAAGTTATTTTGATGTAGTGTTCATAATACTATTTAGGCAAAAATGCAACACTGACTCTCTAACTTTCACTGTTTTTCATTTCAGTCCTCTAACTTTCAGTTTTGTCAATTCAATCCTCTAACTTTCAATTTTTATCAATTCAGGGCTCCGTTACAACTCAGTTAGTGGCTGCCATTAGAATTCCTAAAACGACGCCGTTTTGCATGTTTATTTATTTTTTTTAATTCGGAATTAAAAGAAAATAAGAAAAATATGAAAAAATAAAAAAAAAATAAAAAAAATAAGGGGAACAATGTCGTCGTTCTCCTTCCCTTGAATCAAAACAAATGCCATCACCGATCACCGATTCATCACTTACGCAAAAAAAAGTGTCACACAACACGATGAATGACACAAGTAAAAACTACTTTTAGACAATCAAAGATTAGCCACAAAAAAATAAACTTTACTAAATCGAATTCAAACAAACGTGAACGTCGGTCAAACTGACTCAATCTTGAATCGAAGTTGCAGAATAGACTCAAACCGCACGTTCACAACGGAAATATAGATCGACGCCACGACAACAACGGTGGTGAGTTGAGGCTGATTCGTTGTTGCGACCTAAGGCTATGGCTCACCAATTAAACTCCTCTGCTCAGGTCTTCAACGGCGCTGAAGGGATCACTGATCGGAGTTTCAGCCAAGTTTTGGGTAAGTGATGAAATCCCAGTTTTTTTAGTGTGTTTTGGCATTTGTGAGTTCATTAATGTTTTGGTGATGGCATTTGTTTTGATTCAGGGGAAGGGGAACGACCCCTTATTTTTTTTTTATTTTTTTTTTTTCATATTTTTCATATTTTCTTTTAATTCCGAATTATTAAAAAAAAAAAAACAATAAACATGCAAAACAGCGTCATTTCAAGAGTTCTAACGACAGCCATTAACTGAGTTGTAACGGAGCTCTGAATTAACAAAAATTAAAAGTTAGAGGACTGAATTGACAAAACTGAAAGTTAGAAGACTGAAATGAAAAACAGTGAAAGTTAGAGAATCATATTTGCATTTTTGCCTACTATTTAATTTAGGTGTCCATGCTTCATTACTTTAGCCCATATAAGGCCTGATTCCAATTTCGGCCTGTCTTGGTGTAGCCCATCTCAGGAATGCCTTTATTCGTACGGTATGATTGACTATTTGCTTCTTCTTCTTCTTCTTTTCTTCTTTTTTTTTTTCTTTTTTTTTTTTTTTTTTTTGAGGGAGAATTGACTATTTACTTTTTTTTTTGAGAAATAGAATTGACTATTTACTTGATTAATTAAAGTCTCTCAGTCTTTTCTTTCACAATTATCATGGACCTATAAATGAAACAATTGGCTATAAATTTGTGACAAATATGTATCAATCAAAACCACAACTATCAACATCCATTATTATGGTTTGCATTTCATGTCCAAGCAGGTAGTCCCTGACATATTTTACACTTCCACAAAAATATGCTATATTTTCTCCAAAAAAAATGCTATAATAATTAATAACTAAACTATAAAAATTTATATTGTTTGAATTAATGTTCTCATATGTAGTAAACACTATAATTTTTTTTTTTTTTACCCCTTCACATATATACTATAATAATTTGTGGGGAGACAAGGATCCCAGAACAGGTGAATAAGCAGTTAGGATTATTTCCAAGGAGCTAAAGTTCGAAAAGGTGATTTAGGGCGATGATATTGTGATTAGAAGGGAGATTGGAGTAACTTACTTGATAAAGACTCTGAATACATACCTCGGACCTCAGAGGGGCGAGCATTAGTTGTGTAAAGGGGGCAAAGCAAAATCGCCAAAAAGGGGGGAAGGTTGACTTGACACGGAGTACGAGAAAGATGAAGGAAAAAGGATGTAGAAGCCATCCCCTCCGCATTAAATACCGAACAACCACTTCTCTGGCTGCATTAATGAGAAGGTGATCGTGAATAGTGGAAGCACAACTAAGATTTTAGTGTAAATCTTGCTGGTATGTTCCAGATGGGACAAGAAACCTAGGAGTCTGATCCCAACCCTCCAAGTGTAGAATCCAGATGCATTTGAGCCGGATAATAAAGCAGGAAAACATCTTGAGAGGAGAGGAGAAAAAAGAGAGCTAAAAAGTAAGGAAGTGAATTCATACTTTCTGTAATACCTTCCTCGGAATAGACCCGAGGATCCACACTTGTGCTTTTCTTTAATCAACTTTCGAGCTGATCATCAATGAAATGAAATCAACACCATTTCTTTCTTAGTTATATGACATAAGCTTATTTAATCTTAGCACTTGGAATTATTCAAGTAGACTTGACTTCCCATCTCTCAAGAAATGAATTGTGATAGCATAGAGCTAAAAAAAATCATCTTATTCACTCCATAAGTTTTTCTTTTGCTTTTTGGTTCCCACATAATCAATAACTAAATTATAAAATTATATTATCTGAGTTAAATAAATATAATGATTTTTTTGGTATCATCTTGTAAAAAGCTAAATTCACCAATCTTGTATTGTTAAAAATTAGATTAAATTACAGCTGACACCTTTTTAATTTTGGGTAATTTTGATTTTACTCCTTAAAGTTTGAAATTAGATCCACCCACCTAATATTACATATCATTTAGATTTAAGTTCTTCCATCCATATCATTTTCTCAACCAAAAAAAAAAAAAGCTCTTCCATAAGTATTCGTGAAATGCCACCTTAACTCAAAATGATATAGATTTATGAATCCAAAACTTGAAACTTTAATAGGCAAAATCGAAATTATCCAAACTTTAAGGGTGTATATTGCAATTTAATAATAATAAAAAAAGTATATGACATAGTTGCCAAGAGCCTTATGGCTCAACTGATACCTCTTGGTGCTTTCAACGAAAGTACTTAAGGTTCAAATCCCCCATTAAAGCTATTGAATTATCCCAAAATAAATAAATGACATGGCTTTAATAGGGTTCAAGATGACGTAGAAGAAATGGTTTTGTTTAGAACTTAGTTGGTACTTGACAAACACCTTGTCATAGTGCATTGACAAAAAGACTTAAAACCAAATGATGGTAACGTCAAGGGTATGGATTCAAATTTTGAAATTTTAGGAGTCAAAATCAAAATTATCGCAAATTCTAAGGGTGCAAGTTGCAATTTAATCTAAAAATTATATACGTGTTTACTATGAAATGGACTGTTTATATTACTAATAAATTATATATATATATATATATATATATATATATATATATATATATATATATATATATATAATTTGATATTTTATGAATTTATTTACAAATTTATACAACCAATCCCAAATCTATATAGGTATATTTTAAACATGTATGCATATAACATTAAATATTCTTTCATCGAGTCTCATATTTGCAAACTTGTTTATAAGTTTTTTTTTTTTAATGAATTGTTTATGAGCATATTATTATGTTTGATCTCTGTCTGTTTAATAATCAAGCCTAAATTTAGGCTTAAGCTTAGCTCATAAATAAATGAACATAAAAAAACTTTTTTTTTTATGAGTTTACAACCTTATTTATTACCATATAGGTTTTACTACTTTTTATAACAAAATCAAGCCAAGGCCCATATTATTTTTTGTCCTTATTGAGACACACCACATCCCACAAAAAGAAAAATCTTTATTTGGAAAAGTTGGTGTAACTTTCATTCATAAAAAAAAAAATTAAAAAAAGAAGAAGAAGAAGAAGAAGAAGAAGAAGAAGAAGAAGAAAAAGAGGACAGAGGGGGTTGTTCGGTGTAACTTTCAATCAAACACTGCCTTTGGGCTTTTTGGGTCATAACTCATAACCTTTTTCTACAACATTCCCTTTTCATAAATCAACCACAATCAACAATAGACAATCCAAGTTAATCTCCTGCTTTTGATTCCTTAATTTTCCTTTCTTTTCATGAGCAATTTGCAAACTTCTTCGATGTGACCTAAATTTATGTTAGATTCTATTCATTTAGAACATTCGCTGGACCCTTGTGCTTTCCAAGGCATATAAAATATATGCGGTTTTTGACCCACTACAAAAAAAAGGTCCTTTGGCCGCGTTTGTCAAAAAAACATGACTATAGCCTATAGCCGCGTTTTTTTAGGCGGCGGTTTCTAATGTGGCCTAAAACCCGTGACTATAGGACTGACGGTCCTATGGCCGCACTTTTTAACCGCGGCTCTAGCCCAGGTCCTATAGCCCTGTTTAAAACGTGGCCTAAGGGTGCAGTCTTAGGCCGCGTTTTAAACGCAGCCCAAGGTTGAACCTTAGGCCACGTTTAAAACGCGGCCCAAGGCCAAAACATTAAGCCGCGTTTAAGAAGTGCGGCCATACCTCCCATGGTGACGGCCTCTGACACTTCTTTAAGCCGCGTTTTAACCGTGGCCTAAGGTTCAATTCTTAGGCCGCGCTTAAAACGCGGCCTAAGGTTTTGGTCTTAGCAATATAACTAACATTGAACTTGTGAAACCCTGTAGAGAGAAAGCATAACAATAAGTCTAGGAACACAAAATTTTAAACAACTGTACTAGCCCGTTTTGTGCATAATAAAAGTAGTGTCGGTAGTGGATACAAGTGAAAGTCATGCTAAATAAATCTCAACAAATCATGCTAACAATTATGAAAAAAAAAATGTTGTATCACAAAGAGCAGTGAAGCATTAATAGCCTATTCATATATAAGACGAAAACCAAAAGTTTCCAGTGGCACAATAATTCAGTACCAATCGGATGTGTCATGCAGATGCTGAGTATTGTTGGGCCCCAATTTCACAAAACTGGAGGATAGGAATCCAAATATGAATCAAAGGCTGGCGGATAACAACCATGATGCCACGCAACAATTCTTGGAAATACAAGCGAATTGATACTTGATATGAAATTGAAAGCTCACCAACCAATTAAAATATTTAAAAAATTTAGAGTCCGATGATTACTAACAGGTTCTGCTCTCTTGCAACTGACTATCCTATTTAAAAGAGGATAAAGAAAGATACATTTGAGGAATGTTTCGGAATTTTTTTTAGAAAAAATAGTTTTGACTGCAGAAGCTGAAAAGAAAAAAAATTATAGACCAAATTTTTTAAATGACGCAATTATTAATGAAAATGCAAATATATAATTATGTACCTAAAATGTCATTTTTTAATACTGAGATAACATACTTTTGATAAGAATCCTTTTTTTTTTTTTTTTTATTAAAAAAAAAAGTGAGACCAATGTAGAAAATTGAAATATGAACTCACGTTTGGAAAGTTTAACATATTTTAGGACCATCCAGAAATAAAAATTATTATTTATTTTGAGATAGAACTGTGCAAATTCAGAACATATTAATCTGCTTTACAAAGTGATATACCAATAATTATGTACCTCAATGAAAATTCGATATCATATAAAGTTTGCCCAAAGACAGCTTAGTCAGTCCAATTTCTAGCCATTGTCTTCAAAAAGGGCATCTGTTAATTTCTGAAAAGAAATTCTCAAATAAATCAAGACATATAGAAGACAATAAAGTAAAAACTTAGCTCGAAAATAAACAACAATAGATCAAAGAATCAACAAAAGCCTACCTTTCAAAATAAAAAAATTTCAAAACCCTAGAATTCAAATATAATAACCTCGAAACAAATAAGAAACGGAAAATAATCAGAACCTAAAGAACTTTGCCCTAAATTTCTATTCAAATCAAACACAGAACTTAAAACCCTAAATTCAAAAATTGAAAACAAAAAATAAAAACATAATTACCTCTCTTAGCTTCCCTCTCTTTCTCTTCGGCTCTTTGCGTTTCGCTCTCTCTCTCTCTCTCTCTCTCTCTCTCTCTCTCTCTCTCTCTCTCTCTCTCTCTCTCTCTCTCTCTCTCTCTCTCTCTCTCTCTCTCTCTCTCTCTCTCTCTCTCTCTCTCTCTCTCTGCGAATCAACCGAAGATTTGAACGGTTAAGAGGTCCGAGATGAAAGGTTTGGAAGTGGAGGGTGAGGGCTAGCTTGAGATCAGAGAGATGGAGGGTGAGGGTTGAGATCGATTGGAGATGGAGGGAGAGGGTTCAGATCGGGCTTGAGAAATGGAGGCTGATATCAGATGGGTGGAAAATTATTTTTAGTTTACTATTTATACAAATCCTAAAGCCGCGGTTTTAACCCACGGCTATAGGCAAAACCTGGGGCTGCATTTGAAAAATGCGGCCCCATCCCAAACTAAAGCCACGGATTTAAAACGCGGCTTCAGACGAAATTTAAAGCTGCGTTTTAAAGATGCGGCTTCAGACCAAATTTAAAGCCACGTCTTTAAAACGCGGCTTCAGGAATTCTAGAGCCGCATTTTAAAAATGCGGCCACAGTAAAAGAAAAAAAAAAGAGTTTGCCAAAAAATAAAATACTGAAGTCCTTAGGCCGCGTTTTTATCTCAAAAAAACGCGGCCTCAGAGCCTATCTATGGCCCCGCGTTCAAAACGCGACTTTAAGGTTCTTTGAAGCCGCGTTTTTTAAAACGGAGCTTTAGGCTCGACCTTGGGCCGCGTTTTTTATGGCCGCAGCTTAAAAAACGCAGCCCAAGGCCCCCGCGTTTTGTAGTGACCTTTTGAATGGTCCACGTTGAGATAGAATATTTGAGAAAATGTAATGAAAATTGAAAATAATGTAGTTACACACATTAATGGCCTGTTTGGTAACGTTGTTTTAGTAACGTTATTTGTATTTTTTGAAAATACATGTAGTTGAAAAAATGTGTGAAAATACGTGTAACATTATTTAAAAACTGAAAAATGTTGCTTAAAATACCATACTAAACAACCCCTAAAATTTTCACTATTTTTTCTTTTTTTAAATTCCCAGACATATCTTATCAGTGGTCTCTCCTAAAGCTAAAGGCCAAAGCTCTGAATTAATCGATTGATTAATGTCATATATTACATACACAATGACGCTTAGAATCATAGCGAATCAAACTGAAAGTTCAGCTCAAAAGCAAGAGTTTAATATATACTACTCATACTATATTAGACAATATATTCAGAAAAATAGATTTTTTCTTTCTTTCTTTCTTTTTTATCTTAATGCATGTTCTGTCAAGGGTGGCAGACGTCACCGCTGACTTAAATCCATTCATCATGAACTATTAACCGACTTATAGTTTTTTAAGTATGACACTAATAATATGATGATGAATTAGATGATCCATGATCCTCTTTCTCTCTCTCTTCTAGCTTTGAATATCAGATTGTTTGCTTAGCCATAAAAAAAAAGAAAAAGAAAAGAAAAGAAAAAAGGATCATTTGATTTGTCAACCTTGATGGCAACCATTAATAATAATAATTCTATAAAAAAAACTATAAATGATAATAATAACAATAATGATTTTCTAGATATACTAGCCTCATCACACGCGTTTTGCACATGTGATGAGATTTTTTTTTTTTTTTTTATTTAGTGTCATAATTTTTCTTTTAAAAAAAATTTCTATATAAGTTTGTTTTAAAGACATGAATTAGTAAGAGAGTATCCTATTTTGTAAACATTTTAAATAAAGTTGGAGAGATATTTTTACCAGGTTGTTTTCTAGTTATTTCTCTGTTAAACGTAAGATTTAAGGGTATTTCTAAATCACATAGAAGTTCAATCCAAATAGGGAAACCCTTTAATTAGTAGTATGAATAACTCAAATAGAAGATCTAGACGTTGCCAACACCAAAAGCCTTGTATCTCAATGGTATCATTCACTTTTATTAATGAGAAGAATTGGAATTCAAATGCCTCTTCCCCACTTAATATAAGCACTAAAAAAATCAATGACAACTCTTCAAAACAAAATTAAAGTTGAATTCTTGAGCTTTATCCTGTTAAAATACTCAAAACAAAATTAAATTTGAATTCTTAAACTTTAGCCATTTCTCTCTATCTCTTTAACTGTTTACAGGTTTCATACATCATTATTCCATTCTTAAATTCAGCTATGATAATTTTCTATTGTTTCTGTTGTTTTTATCAATAATATTCAAATTCTTAATAATAATAATAGTAATAATAAAATAAATTAAAAATAGGACATCAAAGTTATTGAAGATTTTTAAGAGTATTGTCCAACAGCATCCATAAGAAGTGATCATTTCCCAAAAATTTGGTTAGCTTGCTAGATTAATTGAGGAGAAAAACTGTTACATAACCTGGGATTTTTAACCAAACCCCAATTCAATTTTTTTTAATGAGTAATTATAGGTTTATTGTTTACATTGTAGTATCAATGTAAATCTTACATTGCTAGCTAGTACAATGTAATTTTTTATTTTTTATTATTATTATACTAGACTCTATAATACTTATTTCATTGTTATCTACTAATATAAGGTGTTTAGTACACAGTTTTCTGAATTCAGTCAATGGAAACTTTCCTTTGACGATGGAAAATTTTGAACTTTAGAAATTCTATAATGATGGCCGTTGCGTTGACAAACATTTTTGATGTTGTGCCATTCTATTTTGTTAATAGTTGCACTTACATCTTATTCAAACAAGAGATATATATGCATGAAAATGAATAGAAATACTTTTCTAAAACTAGAGAACAAGCACCCATTGATAGGAAATTTCTGAATAATTTTCTTTATTTTCATTTTAGAATCTTCTTGTGTTATTTACTTTAGGTTCTCAATTAAATTCAATCATATAATAATGCAGGACAAACAATATTATTGTTTTTCAAAAACTATAAATTATAGTTTGGTCAACGCAACAACCACATTGTTTTTCAAAAACTGTATGCATTTTTTATTTTATTTTTATACCACGTTTTCTGTTGCTTCATGAATTGGCCCTTGTCCCCTTGAGATGACTGGTTATAAGTATTAAGAAGCATTAATCTAGAAGATAACGACAACTCCATTGGTAGCCGTAAAGAAGCTTTGAAATCATCACGAATGTGCCTTCAAAAATCTACCTATCCAAGCTAAGCAGAAAGCACAAAATGGCACAAAATTGTACGTATCAATTAATTTAAACCAACTTGTTGTTAATCCAATAACATACTTACATCTATACTGCTTAAGAAGTACGCTACTATTAGTTTTCAAAGGCACAAATAATCAAATAGATAGGATGATTATGTACATGGAAAATAGGGCATCCAAAGCGACATTAATTGGTGGATGATAACTGATAAGCAAACGAAAGTAAATGATAATAACAAGCACTGAATAGAATGGAAAATGACTGATAAAATGGTCATCTCCATGTGTTGATTGTTGATTAATAGCCTCTCAATTTAAGAGATGGCTGCTCGCGCTTAAGCCATCATAAGATGTAGCATGAAATACAAATCTTTGTCATATTTTTTGTACTTCATTGATCACAACTTGTCTTGTATTTATTTTATTTTTCTTATAAAATAACTAAAGTTAAAAATGAAAAAATAAAATTCAAACACATAAGATGCTATGATTGATGAAACATAAAAAATGAGATAGATAATGTGTATTCATGATGTACATACCTTCTTCCACGGTCTATAATCTTATCCTCAAAAAAATTAAATAAGGGTTAGGTTTGTGGTCCCAAGTATTATCACCTTGTAAGACTATAAATAAGGCAATAGCTAATTTGTTATACAACATGTGGGTTTTTGGTTCTAAGAATTTTTTTTTTTTTTTGTTAAATAACTTTTTAAGATGGTAAATTGTGAGTAATGAACAATCACTTATTTTTCATTAGACATATTATATATGAAATTGATAATACACTAAAGAACAGAGTTACATACCTTGCAATTTTAATACAATAAAAAAAAAAATTATAAGCCAAATTTAGTGATCAATGCTCCTATACCATATGGCATATGTTAGTTCGTTTAGACTCCGGATAAGCAAATTAACCCATTTTAAGTTGAGTAATTAATTAATCAATTATGCATAGGACTTGGTTAATGTGAACAATACCAATGTTGTGTAGTGTGTGTATATACATTTTTTTTTTAAAATTTTTTTTAATAATAGAAATTGTGTTTAATTTTAAATGTATCTACACATATGTGCGTGTTACATGCTATTTTTTTTAATAATTTGACTAATTATATATATTTTTATAATAAAAATTATGTTTAATTTTAAATGCATCCATACATTTGCATGGGTTACATACTATTATTATATAGAAAAATGCTAATAAATGCCCTTGGCGCATTGGTTAATAGTCCAATTAAATTCTAAATTGGAGTCTAATTTTGCACCACGTGTCTTATCTAATTTTTAAATTTGTGTGTCAAGTGAATTTTTAGGTGCAAAAATCAAAGAGTCTAAATTCAATTAGATTCTTAATTGAATTTTAATTAAAGTGTAATTTTGTACCATGTGTCCCATCTAATTTTTAAAATTTTTGTGACAAGGGAATTATTGAGTGAAAAAACCGAAGAATATAGATCCAATTAGATTCTAAATCATGTCTAATTTTGTGCCACGTCTCTTATCTAATTTTTAAATTTGTGTGTCAAGTGAATTAATATTAGGAGCAAAAATCAAAGAGTCTAAATTCAATTAGATTCTAAATTGAATTTTAATTGAAATTCAATTTTACGCCATGTATCCCTTTTTTTTTTTAAATTTTTGTGGCAAGTAAATTATTGGGTGCAAAAATCGAAAAGTCTAGATCCAATTAGATTCTAAATCATATATATGTGTGTGTGTGCGCGCGCGCACGTGTGTGTAAAACTTAGAGAAAGTTCAATTAGAATTTGAAATTATAATTCAATTTTGTGCCATGTGTCTAAATTTATGTGGGGACCACACCATAATTATCCACTTAAGTTTGTGCCATGTGTCCACTTAAGTTTTTTAATCTTTATGCCAAGTGAATTAATGAGTGCAAAATACTAAGAATCCAATATTAATGAACTAAAAACAAAACCAATTACATATACCCAATAAAAATCACCACATACTCTATCTTATTAAAAATTAGAAAAAAAAAATATCATAGTTAGTATTAAATCTAGATAAGAATTTTAATATGTGACTAATTACGTTTACTTTTTTTAAAAAAATTTGACTAATAATTTGTATTTTTATAATAAAAATTGGGTTTAATTTTAAATGTATCTATAAGTATGCATGTGTTACATGCTATTTTTAATAATTTGACTAATTATTTATATTTTTATAATAAAAATTGTGTTTAATTTTAAATGCATTCATGCGTTTACATGGATTATATATTAGTAAAGAAATTAATGGGGGAAATAACTAAAGCACAATATAGTGAATCGGAGAAAAACCAATGAAAAATTATGCAAATGAAAAAACCACTATAGGGGCTACACCACCAATCCCATAGGCAAAACAAATCTACTAATGGAGTTGAAATTTTTACAAACTTAATACCCTTATTCTAGTTTGCTACAACCTAGTGCTAGTACTTAATAATGTTAACTTTATTCTAGTTGTACTTTAACCTCCCATTCATGACTTCAATTACCCATGATCTTCTAGATAAGGCAGCAACTTCTACACCACAAGAGGCACAAGAACTCTAGATGTACAATTAGTAGCTCTTCAAAGTCTTTTTCACATTCTCTAGTAATAAGTTTTAACCATACATGTGATCACTCTCTTGGAATTGGAGCAAACAAAATGATTTCTTGAGAATGTGAAAAAATTTATCACATTCAAAAACTTATTACTATTTTTTTTCTTCTTAATTTCAGGTTTACTCCCAGTCTTACTCCTAGGTGTGTTACTGTTCTTATTTATTCTATTTTTTTCTTTTTTTCATTGATATAACTTATAAATATAATAAGTTATTATTAATTTGACAAAAATGTATAATTAGTTACTTAATTTTATTTGTTTAAGCATCGAATGATTGTTGTCTTAACGAACTTTAAACTACTAATAATGATTGTTGGATTATGATTTCAGCAGGGACTAAACCAAGAAAAACAGGAAAAAGAATGAAGACATCAAAATCGATATTTATCTCTAAAAAAGGATTATTATTTACAAAAATTTATTAGTAGAAGAGCAATCCAATCAATCATTTAATCAGGTTGTTTTTTGGATGGGCCCTTTAACAATAACTCTATTATGATTAATAAAAGAAACTCCATTATGTAGCACGTACCATAACCATCCGAATCAATCAACAACAGGGAGCATCCAAATCAATATTTATTTTCACTTTTAGTAATTGTGTTTAACAATAATTGAGTAATTGACCCCGTTAAGCACGTTGCTAAAGAGAGGTACTTTTTAAACAAAGGTTTGATTCGAATACCTAATCTCCTTAAAAGAAAATAATTTTAATTGTATTTAAAAAAATTAAAAATAAAATAAAAAACTAGATTTGAGAATATTTAACAGTGTATAATTCTTTTCATACAAATTGACATGCAAAATATGCAATCATGCTTAAGGCATAAAATCAAAAAGGAAAAAGTTAACGGATGTAAAAAGGGCATTGGTTTAGAAAATATTTTAGAAATTTTTTTATGAAAAAAGTAAAAAATAGATAATTTTTTTTTTATATTTTTCATGAAAATAATGTCAAAATTTTTCTAAAATTATTTATTAACAAGGATCATATTAACAAATGTCTTTATGGCAATTGTTTTGGCGATAATATTTTCTAGAAAATGAATCATTTTTCAAAAAGTATTTTCTATAAAACTATCTCATTTTCTTATGTTTGGTAGCAACTTTGAATGAGTTAAAAAACAATTTTTAAACTTCCCTAATTTAACTTGTTGTGACATATAATTGTTTTCCCAAAAAATTTAGTGGAAAACAATTTTTAAAAATAAGTCATACTTTTTCCATTGATCAAAAATAGTTTTCCTTTGATTCATTTTTTCGGATGCTATTAAATACTGGAAAACACAGAAAACTATTTTTATATAAGGTTTTCTATTGAAACAAACGGAGTGTTTATTGGAAATATAAAAAGATGTAATAAAAAATTAATTGCTTTATCATTTTTTTATAAAAATGTTTCAAAAAATAATTCCTAAATCAATGTTCTTAGAACATTCGTTAATATTTTCCTATTAACAATTACCCTAAGGGCATCCAAGACCTAGGACTCGAAATAATATTTTACTTTGAAAATTAAATCTTAACTCTTAAGTTTTCCACATATTATTGGGATAAGATATAAATAAATTAAAATTACAAAACATAAATTTTCATGCTGCTGCACGTGAGTTTTGGGAGTGTAAAACGTCATTTACCCATAAGAAGTCGTATAAGCTGATCACATGTGATGTGGAGGAGATGCCGTGCAAGTATCAAATATTTAGAAATAAACATGTGAAACGACAATATAAAAGTCTCATTTAAAATATGATATCTCGGAAAACCGCTGAAGCTAACTATAAGAAATCAAATCATGACCATTTGGAATAAAACACAAACCTTTAAAAATTATTTTTTTTAGCTGAATAAAAAAGTAGTTTTAAAATTATAATACTACTAACTAATTATGTCATAAAGAGAAAAAGAAAGAGACGCATAGGGATGGCCCTCAAGCCTCAGTTTTTAACTTTTTATGAGTCAAGCCCCACCCGCCGTCGTCAATGACGGCCCATTAAATGAGGACGGCTTTGGTTATAACCATTGACCATAACTCTTCGTAACCAAAGTGATAAAATTATGAGAAAAATATTTACTTTTATTTTTGGATGAAAATATGTCCATTTTTTTTTTTTGAAAACGATGAAAATATGTCCATTAAATGAGCATGTTCAATGGACTAGTCATTCTTATTTTACAAGACTAAAAATTAATATACTCGGATATCAATTATTTTACATAAACTCATGCTTTCCCTCTTATCTTTCCAAATAAACAAAAGGTATGGGAAGTATATATCAGTACTAACTAGCTTAGTTTAATTGAGTGAAGTAAGAGACATATTGTACCATGTGTTTGTTAATGCACAAAACGTAACCCAACATTTGGTGTGTTTATAAAAATAACAAAGGGAAACTTCTTATTTAGTGGGCTCAACACTCAACTCTCTCAACAGTTAATAAAAATTGACAATAGAAATTTCCTCTCCGCATCTTTACACCAACCTACAAGTTTCCAGTTTTAGCGAACTTAAGATAGATTTTTTTTTTTATATAACAAAAATGAGAAGAATCTTAATCTTATAGATTTAAGTATTTAACCCCAAAAACTCCTACCAAAAAAAAAAAAAAGAGGTTCTAATAATCTGTAAAGCTAGCCAATTGATACTTTTCAAGTCAAGCTAAAGATGCTCAATAAAAGTGAAAGTAACATTTAATTTAAAGATGTTAAAAGTCTTTTATAATTCAATGATATTGACAAACTCTTATGATGGAGAACGTGAAGTCTAAATCCCCATACTCCCAAGGAAAGAAAGGAAAAAAAAAATCATTTAATTTATAGATAGTTCTAACAACTAATAATATAATGATAAAAAGTTACTATCAAAATGTTATGATCTCCTTGCATAATATAGTAGGAGGTCTTTTGATGGGGGCAGGCTATATTTGCATAGCCTATTCTTGTTGCTAAAAAGAAATTTTACTTCTTCTTTTTTATGAAGAAAAAGAAATTAAACTTTAGGTTAGATTTCAACATCTTCAAGTATATGTGGTGAACCCATGTGAAAGTGCTGAAATTCAATTAGAAATTGACAAACAAACAGGGTGTCTGTAGTTTACTTATCTATTTTAGGCCTATTTTAAGTTTAGGACCTGGAAGTGAATCTGATAAATATACATGTGAATAGTCAAAAGACTTAGTTATATTATTACAACTTTTATTTTCAGTAATAAAGATTACCACTCCTTAGTAATAAAGATTACCACTCCTTAGTAATCTTCATTACCAAAATTTCCCTAAGATCTTACTCTAATATTAGTGAAAATAGAAGTTGTTTTTATAATTCTAGAAACCAGGCTGGCTAAGCTCTCCTCATTGCTGAAGGAATCAATCGGTCAATTGTAGTTAATGTTATTCTCGGTCACATTTTTTTTTTTTGGTCATGGTAAGCCGTATTCCCCAAGTCACAGAAAACAAGTTCAAACTTGAAACCCCCCTTAGAAGCCTCTGGACCCCTTGGAATTTCAACCCCACATCCATTCTCTTTAAACCCCCCACCTCTCCCCCCCAATTCTTCTTCACCAAACTCTCTCTCTCTTTCCCTCTCACTTGCTTTTGTGATTTCCCCCCTCTTCTCCCAACAACAAAACCACACCTCCTTTCTGAGACAACCAAGCAAGAAGTGAAAACTTTGTCTCACAAAAACATGGGCACTTTGGTGGGACATGTGGCACCAGGCTTTGGGTTTTTCATCGTTGGCTTATGGCACCTCTATAACCACATCAAGCTCCATGCTCAGTACCCAAATTCTTATACCTCTTTACCATGGTTTCCCACCTCAAAAAGCAGGTACTTTGAGCTCTTCTTGATCATGGGAGGCAGTGTTGCCTCCATAGCCATGGAACTCTTCATAAGCCCTGATAGACACCAACCCTTTGACTCTGATGGAACCATCCCTTCCAACCATCTCCACAACTTTGAACACTCCAACATCTCACTGACTTTCATTGTCTATGCTGCTTTTGCTATAGCTCTTGACAAAGTTGGCCCCAAAGCTCAACATGGGCTAACACAATTGATTGGTGCCATAGCCTTTGCACAAATGTTTCTTCTATTTCGCTTTCACTCAACTGACCACATGGGCCCAGAAGGCCAATACCACTTACTTCTACAATTTGTTATTGCTATTTCTCTAGCCACCACTCTTATGGGAATTGGTAACCCAAAGAGTTTCATAATCAGCTTTGTAAGGTCAGTCAGCATAGTTTTTCAAGGTGTGTGGCTTATGGTCATGGGCTTCATGTTGTGGATACCAGAATTGTTACCTAAAGGTTGCTTTTTGCACCTAGAAGAGGGTCACAAAGTGGCTAGGTGTTCAGGGGATGAAGCACTTTATCGTGCTAAATCATTGATAGTCCTTCAATTTAGCTGGTACGTTGCTGGAATCACCAGTTTAGCAGTGCTCTTCTATTTATTTTTGGTTAAAGCTTATGGAGAGAAGGTGGAGTATGCTTCATTGATAAAAGAAGAGGAACAAGAAGGAGAAGATATTGATGACATTGAGTCCCAAAAGAAGAGCAAAATTGGCAATTCAACGAGCTTTATTCAAATGGGAAAAGTCTTTGCACCCGTTGACATGGAAAGGTAATAAAGAGGAAGAGGTAGATGTGATTAGGTATGTGCATAAAAAATATTAGGTTGGTGGGATCACACTTCTATTTTTATCAATTTGGCCAGTAATAATGTCATTGGCATTAAAGATAACAATGACATGGGAGAGAAAGGGCATGTGGGGTAGAGAGAAAATTGGTGTGAAATATGTTTGGTTTACATTGATGGACTTAAGCTTAAGGGAAGTCCATTGTATTTGTGTGTATAGAGAGAGAAAAAAAAAGTTATTTGACTATAATATCTTGAAACCACCAACTTGTATAAATCTTGATGATTTTTGGTTTGATATAAATTATAATGTACTAGCTTGTTCTTTAATGGACTCTTTATAATTTCATTGATTATATATAAGAAAAAAAAAATTAACTAATTAATTTCTCTACAAAATTGTTCCAAATTGTGTACATTAATTGGCTAACAAAGTTATCCAGAAAAAAAGGATTTAAAAAGTCATATATTTCTTTGGAGCAATCAGAAATTAATATATAGCTTCCATGTCTGAGGTAACATTTCTTGTACAATCAGAAACTACACTTATATCTGTTTCCTCAAGAATGGTGGAAGTTTCTTTACACCACCTTTGCCTTGCACTCCAAGGTGAAAAAACTACGCAATATGTACTTAGAAAATTACTTTTGGCTATAAAATATATAACAAGGTCCAGTAATAATAATAATATATAGATTTTGATGATATGGATGCTTGAGTGGCATGATGAACATTGAACTATATCATGTGCAGTTGACAAGCAAGTGCTAGATCCCACATCCACGTAATTAATTAGGATAAGATAAATTTGATGTAGGCCCTATATGACCAAATTCTGTCCAAGTACTTTTCATAATAAGAAATTTTCAAGAGCAATATGAATGATGTGATGAATTAGAAACGGATTTTGTGCTGTCCTAAGGTTCTAAAATTATTTGCCTATGTCACTGTTTATTCCTTTAGTTTTGTTAAATCAATACTCGAGCCCTTCTTCATGCCTTTTTTAGGTTTGAGATAATGTCATTCATTTTCTACTCCTCTTGTTTGTGGAGGTGAGAAATTTATTTTAAAGTACTTCTTTTGAGGGTAAGTATTTGAATACTTGGACCATCATAGATAGCTTTCAAAGATGAGAGAAACTGATGAGATAAAACAATTTATAAAATTTAAAAGTTAATTTTTAATATATATCATATTCAAAGTAAATTAGAGGAACAAGAAAATGAACTTAATTTTTTTTTTAATTTAAGAAAAGCACCTTGGCCACAACTTATTTTTTTGAGGAAGTGGCCACAACTTATTATTCAAGCTTATACGCTTCTCTTTTCAATAGAATTCAAGCTTTCATAGACCATAGTTTCACTCCAAAGCATGTCACATCACAGTTTTGCCTTCAAATCCTAGTTATTAGCTCCCCTTAGATTTTCTACTATATTTAATTGGCATAAAATTTCCTGAATAAAATCTATCAAAAGCTTGAATAAAAATAGTTAGTTCTAGAAATACGTCTTGAATGTGACATGTTAGTTCTAGAAATATTATTGGATGCCACAATTTGAGCCCTGCCTCGCTATCAATGGTAGGTTTTTGCATAACACAATTTTGGAGATGCCCTTGAGAAATCACTGGTTTCTGGGCCACTGGTGGGCATGTACGTGTCTTTTCACCCAAAGAGTGCGTTGGGATAGAAATGTTACTGCAGTGTAGTAGGTGCATGTACTTGGAGCCATGGATACCCCCCTATAATATAGGTGCTCCTGAGCAATCTGAATAATTAACAAAGTAATAATGACATTTTCCATTTCCTAAAGTTTGCGTATACTATTCAATTTGTCAAGAACAATAGTAATCGCACTAAAATATAAGTTTTCTCATGAATAATTTATGTATTAGTTTTGCTAAAGTATGAATAATTTATGTATTAGTTTTGCTAACGTATGGTCTTAGAGTATACTCCATTTTAAAAACTTTTTATAAAAAAAAGTAATTTACTGTTTTGACAACTTTTTCAATTCCTTATAAAAACTTCTCTAAAACGGATGATTAATATATACGCTAAGGGCATACATTAACCAAACCTTTTATGTATTAATATAATAGTGTGGCATGCCTCTAGTTGACTTGACACAATATGGATATATATGTCTAAAAATGGTCATATATCGTTTTCATGTTTTGTTTAATGTATTAGAAATTTAGAATACCATGTTTTCATGTTTTGTTTAATGTACTAGATACCATAGAAAAAATATTTAGTCTTTGTATCATTTTTTTATTTTTTTATTTTTATAGAGTACCAACTTATTGCTTCCGTTTTTTATGATGGTACTCTTTATTATCAAACCAAGATATTAATCAAATTTTTTTGTAGGCGAGGATTAAACCCCCAAATCTCTTATTCAATTCTCAAAGATTTTACCTGTTGAGCTATCTGGAACCTACAATCTTTGTATAATTAATTATGTACTCACTTAAAAGCAAGATCTTGATTCATTGCTTGATCTAAAAGTTGCTTCTAGCATTGGAACAATCGAACAATATAATTGTAATATTGGAAGAACTAATGAGAGTCTCTTACGGGACAAAGCTTAAATATAAAATTCTTTTGAAAAGACATGCTTTACATTTGGTTTACTGTGATGTTGTAGATTCTTTTTTCACTTGTCCCCTAATTAACTTTTAGTGAAAAAGAAGTCATGATTCACGTTGCAGGCTCTGTTTTTCTTGACGGTTAAGATTGTTCTGGTATTCACATTGAAATAGAAAATTGTCCCAAAAAGAGGGATATAGCTTTGAGTTGGAAATCAGAAATTATGACTAGAAGTAAGAACCATGCGTGTCTCCGTACATATATAATAATAAACTAATTAAAGACATATTATTTGTTAAAGTTGGACACTTTTTTTTTTTGGATGAACGGTTAAAGTTGGACACATATGTGGCATTTGATTCTCATCTTTAACAAATGTATAATTAAAATGAAAATTTTGTGCATAATAAACTTGCAAGTTGACGACAAGATGTGTATATATCATATATTCTTCAATAAAACTTGTGTCTGTTTGGATACAGCTGAAAACTGAAAACTGAAACTGAAAACTGAAAAATACTGTAGCAAAATAATTTTTAAATGTGTGAATAGTACCGTGGGACCCATTTTTAATGAAAAAGTTGCTGAAAAGTGAAATTTGTGGATCCATGAACAGTACATGATGTGCACTGATTGGATGAAAAAAGTTTAAAAAGTCAAAATTTGCAGTTACTGTTCATTGAACAGTACATGAACAGTAACCGCACGTCTAAAAAACGCGTGGAAAAAAAAAGGGTGGAAAAACGCAAACGCGCTAGAATCAGCGCAATCCAAACGCAGCTTTACAATTAATGTATCAATATAGCCTAATGATACTCTTCGATCTTCTACCGCAACAAAGAAGCCACAGTTGGTGTCTAGCTAGGAGGTATTTTTTTAGATTGTGTTATGAAAATAATAATAATAATTATTATTATTATTATTATTATTATTATTATTATTATTATTATTACTGCTATATGTTTTTTTTTTTTTTGGAGAAAAAATTAATACTATATGTAAGTTTAGGTTTGTTTTCCTAAAATCTCTAATATAAGTATAAAGATATATAAGAAAATGTTTAGAAAAGAAGTAATTAAGTTTAAGGTTTTTTTTTTAATTTTTTTTAATCCTAAAATTTCTAAAATATGTCGAAAAAGGTTAACAATAAAGGCTCCCTGTCAATTCATGTTCAAACCCACTAACCAAACCTAAGGAACATAAGCAAAAAGGACAGCGAATTGAATTATGGGATTCTGATGATCATTACTTGGCTCAATTCTTTATGCTAGTAGCAACATCTTAGGCCAGTTTTCACCCAAAAAAAATTTTCAAATTTGACAAGTTGGGGGTGCTAAGCTAGCTAATTTAATTAAAATATTAATTTCTTAAACCCTTAACATAAATTATGGGCCCCCATTCCCATATTCCTTCTCCTGTTGTCCTATGTGTTTAATCACTTTCCTCAGACCAAAAACTAAAAAATAATACACTTGCATATAAATAACATTTGATTAAACTAATAATAACCTCTCAACTGTTTGATTCCCCACTCTTTTAACTTATTTTTATATGTGCAATTATTTAAATCTCACTTCTTTTCTTCTTTTAGCATACAACAACTGCAGTTTTATCCATTTTCAATAAAATAAGCATATATACCAATCCAAAGTCCAAACACATCTGTTAAGGACTTTCACTATTCACCCAAATCAAAGGTAAAAAAAAATTAAAAACAAAATGTGGTAGGTAGACAAGATCGGAAAACTAGACAAAATATGTCTTCATGCTCTCCAATGTGTCAAAAGTAGGTTAAGTTAGCTCAAACGTTTTTATCTCACTTTAATTTTTTTTTTTTTAATTATCTTATTAGGCCTGTTCCACTTGCATGTCTATATATATATATATTAAAAGGAATCTTATATTACTTTAGCAAAAACAAAATAGACACATGACATACTACAATTAGTAGAATATAAAGTGAAGCAGATAAATTAGGGCAGAAGACTTTGATTCACTTCTCATTTTCAATTCAAATAAAAATCATGTCTCTATGTGTGTTCCATTCTATATTTCACTACTCACAATCTGTTGCACATCATTTTTTTCCCCTCATAAAGTAAATAAAATTTTAAAAGTGAGAAAATTATATACTTGATATATTGCAATTAGTGGAACGTAAAATGAAACACTTTTAATAGGACAGTAGAATATTTGTAGTAGCACTTGTATTACAATACACTTATCAATTTAAGGCTTTTAAGCTAAAATCCTAAAACCATATATATATATATATATATATATATATATACAAGATTTCGGTATAATACCTAGGTGCTGTTTTTTAAATTTCTCTCTAAAGATTTTGTCTTGTAGATTTTTTCTCATGAAATGAAATTGTATTTTTTAAATAAGTAGCCACATAGCTGAATTTTAAGGTACTACTGTACCTAAGTTTTTTCCCAAAAAAAAAAATGTCAATTATTTGTCATGCACGCAAGCAAAACTAAATACTTAACTAATGTGATGTGAGGGCTTCTTTACCTTAATCATCGATGTGTCTCAATCACGCGGATTTGGATCCTCATAAGAAACTCATAAATCTGAAAAAAAGTTGTTGGCTTTGGTTTAAGTTTAACAATGAGTTTGGAGATTTCCCTAACTTTTTGAGCTTCGTGCTTTGTCTCTCTCTTGAAACCCTAGCTACCGTGTGGAATTAGCCACTTTCTTTCTCAAAAGTTTCAAGGCACCCGGGGACGAAACTTCCATATTTTAATCTTCGAAATGTTAATTTCTTATCATCTATTTCTTAACAATGTGCACATGGAGGAAGTGATCGAAGTTCTAAATAGTTTAGCACTCTCTAACTAGTTTCTGTTTTTGTCTTCCATTTTCCATGTCGCGATCCATTCTAGCTTTGCTTTGTTTCTAACGTTGTTTTGTTTTTATTATGTTTGTCTTTTAAGAAAAAGAGTCTCAGTTAGTTTATATAGTGGATAATCCTAAAAGAAATAGTACAGTTATTATTGATGAAGATAAAAAGACCTGCTTGTGATAGTGATGCATGCGTTTATACTACCTGGAATATTTGGCTTTTTTCTTTTCTTTTGTCGTAGCTAGAAAGTTGAAAGTAGGAGAATGGAGATGGCAACAACTCTGACAATTAATTTATAAATGTACAGTTTTGCCCTACAATTATGTGGAGATAATTCTTACAGTGCATAGTTAATTTTTTTGATTTTTTTTTTCCTAAAAAAAAAAAAAAATGAGGTTTTAACTGTGGATCCATCAATTTCACATCAAGTAACAATAAGAATAATACTATATATGTGTACCACGATAAATGTAATACTACATTAATTATTTGATTATAGGTATAAACTGGGTAATTCTCATAGTATATATTTATTATTTGGTAAAGATGGGTGCATGATTATAATGGTTAAGTGAATAAATTATCATTTTTTTTAATCAATTTAACTTATAATTGATCATGATAAAAGTTTGAATCAATCATGTCTCTATCTTTTATATATATGTGTTGGACGGTGAGTTGCACCATTCCACTTCAAAACTAATTAGTGATAAGGAAGATACACTCAAATCTTTTATGACATTCGACATCACACCACGTGAGCTTGTTTTTAGAGTGTTTGTAAGGAGTCAAATTGTGTCTCTCCAACAATCCCTCCCTCACAATGACACTTCCGTGACTTGAACTCATGAACTTGGCTTTGATACCATTTATCGGACCATGAACTATGTCATTCTACCTCAAAATCAATTGGTGATGAGGAAGACACACTTAAATCTTTTATGGCATTCGACATCATATCATGTGGGCCTATTTTTAGAGTGGTTGTAGGGAATCAAATTGTGGTTTCCAACAATATATATAGCATTTAAAAAAAAAAATTTGGGGTGCATGTCTGCATGACCCTAAGTCCCTAACTAGCTAGGCTCTGCCACTGTAGAGATGTATTACCAATCTACCGTATTAGTTGCAAATGTAAACAAGATAAAGAGACTTTTATAACAATTGTTTGATAACGCTATTTAAATTAAAAGATATATAGTGTCTAGCAAAAATAAAAAGATATAGTGAAAACTCTATAGTATTAGTGGGCAAGCATGGTACGTACCTAGATTTGTAACCAAAAAGAAGGGAGGGGGGGGGGGGGGGGGGGGTAGGGGCACACAGATTTGAAAGAAATATATATTATGAGATCCATGTGAATCATCAAAATTCTTAATAAATAACGTTAATCATCATCAAAATTCTTAATAAATAACGTTAATCACTTGTTATTAATTCTTGATTTATTTTAACGCATGCATGTGAAACTTATGAAAGTATTAGGTATGTATTGTAGCCAAATGATATATGGGTTACAGCTAGGAGTCTCGTTGGTTTAATAGAACTAATCAATCTCACCTTTTTTTTTTTTTTTTTTTTTGATAATCAATCTCACCCCTGGGAAGAACTTGAATTTGAATTCAAGTACTTGTTTGAGAATAGCACAATTCTATTCTATATATATATATATATCGGTTATGTAGAATAGCACAATTCTATTCCACATATTACTCAAAAACAATATATCATGCAACTTTGTAAATGGTAAACAAATAAAAATAAAACATATATACGAATAAAAGCATAATATATTATGATATATTTTATAGATATATGTATGTGTGCGTGAATGCATGTGCGTGCATATGTATTTGTTATGAAATTTTATGGACAAATAAAGGAATGTATTATATATATGACTCACAACAAGTAAGCTAGTGAAAGAAAGGAAAGAAAGTATGTATATGTCCATTTGAAATCAACTTATTTAATTTTTTGTTGAAAATGTGCTAAAATGTACTTATACTTTAAAAAAATTGAAAAAAATGAGAAAAAGTGAGATTTAAAAAGTTGTACATAAAAACCAAAAGCTAAAAACCGAAACCGATGCCAAACACCTTTTATATATATATATATATATATGTGTGTGTGTGTGTTTTGGAATGATTAGGTGTGTATGCATGTTGTAGATGAAATACCTTATCTATTGAGGTACGCCACCCATATATAAGTGCTTTAAGGCACCTGAGGACCACAAGGGTACGATTCTTAAGCTATCTCCTTCCAGGAAAATGCATGCATGCATTCTAACATAGTCTTCTCGATCGTGAAGAACATGGACCATCAATCATAGTTCATGGACATGGAGGCTAGCTAGGTAGGAGCATGGAGTACTGTTTGTTTATATATGTAATATGTATTTATGTGCGAACTTGCATATCATGAGTAGTGACTGACAGTGTTGACTGCTGAACAACAATTATTAGTGGTTACTTACTACACTGAAGACCAAGAAAGCCTTCCATGCAACATCTAGGAAATTTCTTGACATAATCAACAATATATGAGCCATCACAAATCAAAATCAACAATATATAGCACGGTAAGTCCACGAACATTAAAAATTTCACACTCTCTCCCGTATAAACTTGGCACCTCACGGGCCTCACTTCACATAGGCCCACTACAACACAAACTGAAGAGAGAGAGAGATATCTTCTGCAAATTTTTTGGTGCCCGTAAGCTTATTGTTTATAACATGGACGTTAGGAAGGTGTCACAATCTTACTAACCGTTAAAATTATTGTATTTGACGATTGAATGATAAACAGAAGTATAAAAGTAGCAATATACACAAAAGTGTACATAATTCAGCATGATTACCTACATCTAATGTGTGAAAGCTCTTGACAGTTACATATTTTTATTAAACTATTGTATTACAACATATGAACTCAATATACAGCTTATCTACTAAACAATATTTGACTAGCCCTAAACTATTCAAAGATTAACCAAATGTTAAGTTGCTTATTCTACAAACACATAAACCTATAATTGATTTGGACCATTGGGGTTAGTGGGTTACAGTATGTCTAACACTAATAAAATCTCTCCCTTTTTATTAGATAGGTAGATAGTGGGAAGAGGTGGAGTTCGTGTTGGGTGCACATGACACCCTTGGATTCCAACACACACTTTTATCAAAGCTCATTTATGAGCTTGTTCCAGAAGTTTTCAAAGCTAGCTCTTTCATTTATTGGGAATTGACCAAAGCATGGGAGACGTCTGACTTCTCTTAATGAGAAGTGCTGCAACTGCCTGCAAGGCGTGTGGGACACGCTGAAGGAAAAGTAAAGAAGAAAAAAAGAAACTAAGGCCATTCGGCCTTGTGGGAAGTTGAAGCAAACAGAGAGCCATTTTGGCCATTTTGTGTGAGTTCAAGTGAGCAAGAAACACAGAATAGAGAGACCTTCAACTTGAGAGTTGCAGTCCGAAGAGATAGAGAGAAACACAGTGAAAGTGTGAGAAAGTGAAAAAGAAAAATGAGACATTTTTCTTTACTCAAGTTACACACAAGGAAGATAAATTAGTAGAGTTATCATAGAGTTTTTTGGGCGCTACAACCACGGAGAATTGGAGTATTCAGGAGAAAATTTTGCTACTAACTTTGTGGTGAGATTGAATTTACTCCTTGAGATTTAATTTGTTCTGCATCCAATTTATTGTGGACTCAAGTTTAGCACAAACTTGGTAGTTGTAATCTCTATTTCATGGTATATATTTTTTCGGAGTTGTCCCATGGTTTTTCCCTCTACACCAGAGGGTTTTCAACATAAGATTTGGTGTTCTTTTATAGATGTGTTTATGTGGTGCTTGTTGGAATTTTATTTTTTTTTGTTTCCATAATATTGCTATTGCTTGGTAATTATACATTTTAATTCGCACATAGACATAGAGGGGATTTAGGATTTTTTTTCCCAATAGTTTGAACCACAAACACGAGACACAACAAATGAAACTATTATCACTCGACTATTACTTAAACCCATAATAATTGTTGTTTTATAAGGATTTTGGAACAAATTTTGTCTATATCAAGTAATGAAAACTTAAAAAAATCGAGAGGATGTAAAAGCAAAATATAATGTAATTAGAAAAGCATGTCATCATTTCGGTGAGTATTTTAATAGAACCTAAACTCACTTATACCTACAGCAACTATTAATTAACCCTCATTACCCTAAATATAAAACATCGATCGATCATACTCAAATTCCACTTTTATCTAGCTTTTTGTTTGTTTTGAATGGTAAATTAGACATTGATAAAAGTCGCAATACATTTACATTAATGAGACAACATTACTACAGAATTAGCTCAATGTTGTTTGATTCAGGATTTACGATTTAGGTGGAAAAGTAACAACTAGAAGAAAAGCCCATGTGCGATGGTTTCTTATACAGCTTGATCTTGCTTAACCCATTACAAGCAAAAACCCTTCTAAAAGATATGCAAATGCAATTTAAAAAAAAATGAATGCCGAAGTTCACAAATAAGACCTTGAAATTGTATTCTATATAAATTTATGTTATAGGAGGCAGTAAAATATAAATTTTTTTTTGGGGGGGGGGGGTTTTGTGGGGTTGGTTCTGACTTCTGATCAAGTATTTGAGAGGAAAGAACCTCTTGGTTGGGCTTTCTCTAGGTAGATCTAAGAAGAATTGGAGCCCAAATCTGGGCTTAAAATTCTGAACAAGCACACCCCGACCAAGCTGAAGACCTTAGCGAAGAACAAAGTTAGGGCCCAAGCCTTTTGTTTTTAATTTGGAATTCTGGATACTAAACTCCTACAAACAAGTAGAAAATTCATTAAAAAAAAAAAAAAGTAGAAACTTATAGAAAATTATAACCGGAAGTAACCAAGAATTCTGTAGCTCAATTGACACTAACATCAATGGTTCAAATCCCCCCCCCCTCCAATTGTAACTATCATATTATCAATCAAAAAAATATATATATTATCATTTGTTACAGAAATCCATTAAAGCCATTTTATTTTTTTTCAAATGCTAGCTAAGGTGATATTTCACCTTAGCGTACACCTATTGTAAGTGTTATTTAAAACAAACAAGTAGTCAAGTGTGTGTTTACACTTTTTGACCCTAATCAACATGAGAAAGAGTAGAGTGAATCTTTAGTTCAAATTTCATCATTTGACATTTTATGCCGAAAGTAACATGAGGAATCTTCAAAAACATCATCATTTGCGTGGGCCAGCAGTGTAATATAATAGTGGGAACTATATATATATATATATATATATATATATATAATCTTGTCTCAGCCTTAAAAATTACAAATTTAGCAGGAAAAAAAAAAAGAAAAAAACCCTTCAAAAATTACAGCCTTGTTAAAAACTTGTTGAAACGACAACGTTTTGAATAAAATATCCCCTAAAGCTAAACCCCCTCAAAATCTCAAAGCAATAAACGATAACGAAAGAAGCATTATCCTCAACCTCAAAACGCTCAGGCTGAAGTCACAGCTCCAACAACAATGGAAGCAAGCTCCTTCATTTTCACCTATCCTTCTTCTTCTTCTTCTTCGCCTTCAATTTCAAAAACCCACTTCGATTTCAGCTTCCCCTACCCTTCTTTCCCACTCTCTTCTCCTTTACGAAGATACCCTTGTACCATTCACAAGAACACAGTCAAATTGTTGTGTACCCGAACCACTCTTCGCAATTCGGCTCTTACCATCGAAGAAGAACAAGCTCAAGCTCTAGAGAAATCCAAGGATGCTTTCTCCTCCTCATCCTCTTACAGAGACATGTTGCCCAAGATTGACAAGAGTGGCAGGTTTTGCAGTCCAAGAGCCGCCAGAGAACTTGCTCTGTAAGATTCTTTTCTCATTTTGCTCTTTTTTTATCATCTGGGTTTTCTTTTCTTTTTTTCTTTTTTAAGGCTGACCCGTGTTTGTTTCATGGGAAAGAAAGGAGGATGCTTGATGGTTTGGTGTGGTTGAATGACAGGTCCATAGTTTATGCAGCCTGTTTAGAAGGTTCAGACCCAGTTCGGCTTTTCGAGAAGCGAATGAATGCACGACGAGGTAGCATCTAAGACCAAATATTACTAAGCTTGCAATGTAAATTTTTTATTTTGGAGTTTGATTTTTGGACCGAGTGTATTGTGCTTTTGAGGGAAAAAAAATGGGGAAATATTGACTGGCTTTGTTAAATATACATGTTCAGAACCTGGTTATGAATTTGATAAGGCTTCGTTATTGGAATACAATCACATGTGCTTTGGAGGGCCACCTGTTACAGTAGAGACAGTGGAAGAAGCAGACGAGCTTCTAAGCAATGATGAAAAGGAAACTGCAATTGGTAATCATGTCAAATTTTTGTTTTGTTTACCTTTTTAAGTTTTATGCGATTGCTAGAAAGAAGACTGCATTTGAGAGCTAATTTAGTGAATTAGTAAGTTGTAAGTGTCATTCTCTAGTGCCATATAGCTTAGAATTTTTCAAAAAGCATGTAGTCTCTTTCAAATCATAAGCTTTTAGAGGTCCGTTTCAGACAGCTAGTGTATTTTAGAAATGTTCAAACCTCTATATCTGTTTGGTTAATCTGCATCTATGTTAAGTGATGGATGTGCTGGAATCGATGTTGACTCAATCAATCGGTGCTTTCAAGTTTCAAGTTTCAACTTCAAGGCAGATTAAATAGAAAGATTCAGAACACTTGCTAGTAATTAGGATTTAGAATGCAATCTAGGCTTCTTTTGTGTCTTTTTAATGTTTCTGCCCTCCCTCCCTCACCCCCAGTTGTTTACTTTCTTTGTTTAATTTATAGCTATTTGTGTTTAGAATGTGTTTTCTGTCTGTTCTAGATTAAATAAATAGTTTTTAGAATGTTTTCTCTGCCCTCCTCACCCCCAATTGTTTACTGTCTTTGTTTAATTTATAGCTATTTATGTGTGGAATGTGCTTCGTTATCGTTCTAGATTGAATAAATAATCTTTAGAATGTTTTCTCTGTCCCTCTCCCCCAACTCTTCACTATCTTTTTTAAATTTTAGCTATCTGCATTCAGGTTGTGTTCAATTATCTTTGTAGATTGGCCCTCACCCGGGGTGCCTTAGTTGTTAGGGAGAGTGCCTAGACTAAATGTGAACCCAGAAGTCTTTGGTTCGACTCCTAGCTGAGGCATGTTGTGATTTACTCGATGCCTGCTCAGTGGGGGAGTGTAGGTGTCTGGGGTTTGCCCCTCAGGGGTGGTCCCACTGGCCCATACCTTGAGGGGGTTCCTTGTAGGTTGAAATAATAGTTCTTTGGATCCTTTCTCTTCCCCTCTCTCCAATTGTTCACTATCTTTATATAAATGTTAGCAATCTGTGTTCAGGATGTGTTTAATTTTGTTTTCTAGATTGAAATAATAGTCTGTAGTTCCTCAGGACTTGCACAGGTCATTTCTAAATTACCAAAAGTCTATCTATTCAAGTTGTAAACACAATTGTTTAGTTACATACATAGCCATGTCCTCAACATACTAAATATTTACATAAACATTACTGAGTACCTGTCCCCATGTTGCAAATCATTAAAATCAAAATTTTGATTATAGTTAGAACTAAGCTTAAGCTTTGTTATTGTGGAGCGATGTTCTTCAGTCAATGTGAAACTGTGTTATCTTGTTCGTTTGCTGTTATCAGAATAACTTCATAGTGAATATACCTTTAAGTTACCAGGGCATGCACAGAAAATTTTTTAATTCTCAGGTCTCATGAAGTTTTAAGTGCCCTCTATGTGCTCTAGTTCCATGCTAGAATGACCTTTTCTGTTTATAGGAAGGCTATGCTACTTCAGTAGCTTTGTACTAGTTGAGAAAATGATAGCCTTGTATGTGCAATTATTATTAGCTCTCTGATTTAGTTGCGATTCTATTATATCTATTCATTTTTCAATTTCCCTTTTTCACTAACTTTTCAGTAGCATGAATTGTTTTGTTGTTTTATTTCTACCTCAGAAGCAGAAGTCCTTGCAGCTCCTCCAAAGTTGGTATACAGCAAATTGATTTTGCGGTAAACTCTCTGAGTTTATAGATTAGTTAATTATTACTTTATCTCTGTTGCTACATTTGTTATCTGCTGCAAGTGGAGCATGTCTTTATCCTTTCTTTTTTTTTCTCCTTCATTTGTGCTAGTGCGTGCACATAGAGAGAGAGTTAACTATGTCTCCATGGTTTATTGCAGATTTACTAGGAAAATTTTGGTTGCAGTCATGGAGAGATGGGACAGCCATGTGCTTGTCATTGACAAAGTTGCCCCTGCAAATTGGAAGGTTGAAGCAGTTATTGTATTTAAATATTAAATTCCTGGTTTCTTATTTTCTGCTAGCACAATTCTCATTGTTAACAATTGTTGGCATTTCTTGCTAGGTAGTATACATACTTAAATTTATTTGCAAAACATAGGCTGTAATATATGCAATCATTTTCCAGTTCCTGTGCCCTGACCTTACCATGATAGATTTGTTTGCCTTTCTTGGATGCCACTCTCCATAATTAAGGTATATGTGCTTATTTGGCATTCAGTGCAACCCTATGACTTGGACAGAGTAAAGATGTCTTTTTTTATTTGTTAAGCATTATTATCTTAACTTAAATGATAATGTTCTTCTTCTTCTTTTTAATCTTTTTTTATTTTAAAACACTATTATCTTTTTGATTTTTTCCTGTTTTTGAAATTCTGAAATGGGCATATATGCTGCATTGCTGATTTTATACTCTTCTTGGGAGGGAATAGCCAAGAGAACTAGCAGCAAAATAGCTGAATATATGGGTTTTTATAAATTCATGTGTGTTTCTTTATGATGCGTCAAATCTAGCTGCACCCAAGAACTTATCTTCTTTTTATTTTTTGTTCTATTCCATTTTCATTTGCAAATTCTTCTTTCCTGGAAATTTTGGCTATTTACGTAATGTTATCTTCCCATCTAGGTCTTATAATTTTTAACATCTCAAATTAAAGCATAGAGTCCCCCCTTCCCCCAATATATATATGGCTGATCACAAAAGAGATTACATATTTGCCAATGTTTTAGTTTCTTCAAATTTACTAATGGAGATGTTTGCATCTTATTCTTTTATATACTGCAGAACGAGCCAGCAGGCAGAATCTTGGAGCTTTGTATTCTTCATTTGGCAATGTCTGAGATAACAGTGCTGGGGACACGGCACCAGATTGTCATCAACGAAGTAATGTCTTATTTTCCATTCCTTTTTAAGTTTGCTTATCTTTACTTTGCTGTCCTCCTTTACCAATTTACATTAATCTAATCGTATATGGCATGGCTATTTTTGAAGGCTGTTGATCTTGCTAAACGGTTCTGTGATGGAGCAGCACCCCGTATCATCAATGGGTGTCTCAGGACTTTTGTGAAAGACCTTGAAGGAACTGGTGTAGCTCAAGCCTTAGATAAACAGAAAGTGATCCGTTAATGTCTGAATTTTATTTCAATTACTGCTCCTTGCTTTTGCATTGTTGAAACTCCCATGATCATTAGTGGACCGAAGAATCTCTTTCCAAATAAGCTGATGCTGGGAAACCTCATGGGAAAGTGATTTTTGTCTCTCTTCAGGTGGATTACTGCATTTTTCAGGCTCAAAAGTTGAATGGAAGGGATGGTTTAGTGGGCAATTTGTTAGTACCACTGTTGTATTTATAATTAAAAAAAAATTGAGTATTATAATGTATATGATGATGTTGTAATTGAGATAATCAGATACTATAAAATGTTTTAAGTTTTGGCTATCTTCTGCTCATGTCACTCTTCCAAATTCTTGTAGTTGCTTGTTTCTGCATTAGTATTCCCCCTTCCCTCTACCTCCTTTAGTATTGCTGGGTCTCTGTTATTAGTTAAGACACAGAAATTTTGAGGCTCTCTCAATTTGTGCAGTTTTGGATACTGCTATTGCTTTGTATTTCAATATTTTGCAACTCCTTTTTGTAATCTGTAATTTTATATAAATAAAACTGAGGGGCTTGTTCATTTTTTTTTTTTTTAATCTGTTTGTTTTTAATTTTTTTTTTAAGTGCAGAAACATACTACTCAACGTGTGGAAATTTGTTTTAGAGAATTATTCTTGAAGACAACCTGTTTTCACAACACCAGAATGCTATTTGAAACTGTTTGTTTGTTTTCAGTTTAAGAAAACAACTGCCAAAATATCATATTTGCAAGATTTCTTTGTGTTATCTAAAAACAATTTTTAAGATATTTTAAAAAAAACACTAATCAACACATAGGTATTTGAGGTTTTTTTTACAACTAAAATCCATTGTTTTAAATTTTTAATTACGCGTGTGAATGAGTTAGATGAGGTTATTTTTGAGATATTATAACAATTTTAAAAACCAACCCAACCTAATCATTGTGAAGCAAATTGGGTCTTCGGCTTGGAATCCTTTTTTTTTTTTTTTTGAGAATCAACTTGGAGTCATTTTGTTATACATTCAAATTGAGCTTTCACTCCCATCAAAAAAAATTTAGGCTTTCATTGGCCTATTTGAGCCCTTTCTCAAAGAAATAATTACAATTTATTGAATATTATATTCTAATTTCATCAAAACTAAATTTCAACTAAAATAAATCAAGCCAAGTCTCAAAAAAAAAAAAAAAAAAAAAACTTTTAAAACTATCATAATAACGTGGGCTGGATTTGGTTACTTTAGATTGAAGAGTTTATCAATTTAAAGTTTTAAACTCAATCCCAACTCAAATTTCAAACAAAAATAGGATCCAAACCATCTCATCTATCTACAAAAACCAATATTAGGCATTTGGAAGGTGGATCAAGTTTGATTTTTGCCCCTTAAAAAAAAAAAAAAAAAAAAAAAAAGGTGAAGATCTACTTTTGGTCCCTACATTTTAGGCCGATTCCTATTTTGATCCCTACTTTTTAGACGCACCTACCTTAGTCTTTGAAAACGAAAAACTATTTCCATTTTGGTCCCTACGATCAACCCATTAAAAGAAAATTCATATGTAGAAAACAAAGTGCCTACTTTTTAGACGCACCTACATGTCCTAAATGAACCCCATGTGACCCTTACGTGGCCCACACATCAGCTTCCCGCCACAAAGAGCCCCACGTGACCCCCCCCCACATGCTCTACTCATTAGTGTAATCTATTTCACTCCAATATTTTAGACACTTTCACCCTTTTACATGCTAACAGGGAACACATGGACCACCTTGACCGATTAATAACAAACAGAAAGACACTAACAAACAGTCAAACGTTACAAATACGAAATATATAAAAGTATAAGAAATAGTAAAAAGGATTGGTCCCTAATGAATGAGTACAAACAGAAAGTTAGAGAGAGAGAGAGAGAGAGATACATTTTAGAATAATGTCTTCTTCAAATTGTTTCTTCCTTTGGATTTGGGTATTTCGTATCCATTAGAAATCAAAGCGTTTCTTCTTCAAATCACATTTTCAGACCCACTGGTCTTACTTCAACCCCCCAAAAAAAAGTTGCAGTGGAATTCCCACCAGGTTCATACGTTGGGTTTTATAGCCCAATTGCAAGCAAGTAAAAAAAAAAGCCGAATAAGCCCAAAATATTAGGCCTACACTTCAGCCCAATATTACTTTTACTTACAACAACAACAACAACAACGCCTCTCAACTCTCTAGGGTTTTCTAATACTCTCTCTCATATTCATCTATAAAAGCAGCACACAACTCCTTCCTTCGTCACTTGTGCGGCGACATCTTACGTTTTCATAAATCAAATCACATAACACAAACTCCCCAAACTCTCAAAAGCCTCCAAAGGTTTCATTCTTGTTTTTCTGTGTCTCTTTCCTTGGTTCTTCTGTATCTATTGATTTTATGTGTTTTTGTTTATATGGGTCTAGTAGGGTTTGGTTATACGATGGTTGATTAAGCCTAAAATTGCAATTCTGTGATCTGAAAACTTTATCATTGGGGTCATGGAATCTATCATTAGGCTATATTGAAGTTTTATGTTACTTGTATCTATTCCATACTTGTAATTCTGCCTTTAGCTCCGGGTTTCCTCTTCTTAGGATATTTTTCTCGGTGACAAGGCTGATACATTTTTTTTCAAAAAATTTTCTATTATTTTGAAACATACCCATTAAGCTATTTAATTGAATTTGTGATTAATACATATTTTTTCTTTGAATTAGAGATGTTGGATGATGAAAAGAATCATTCGGATTCCCAATGATATTTTCTTTGCCGAAATATGTGATATCCTAACCAGCTACTTCTGACAACATCTTATCATATTCTCTTTGATATTTTTCCTTTTTATTTTTTTATTTTTATAAAACTGGGTTTTGTTTGGATTTTAAGATTTCCTTTTGTTTTATTTATTTTTTGTTATTTCAAAGATTAGTGATAGGGTTATAGGGGCCTGTGATGTAAGGATTAATATTTGCTACTCTTGATGGGATTTCCCATTTGATGAATTTTATCCACCAAGATCTCTGAGGCCTCTTTTTTCACTCAAAACATTCTTTGTTTCTTGGTTTGTTGTTTATTAGGCCTCTGAATATTGTTTTTAAGGTTGTATTTTCAATTTTTTTTTTAACATAATAATCTGATTCTAATAGGTTTGAATTGGTTTTAAAAAATGGGCTTAAAGAATTTGTTTGCCTCCGCTTTTTTGGGTAGTTTCTACTTTGGTTGCAATCGAAACTGTAATTTTACATTCAAAATCAATATGAAAATTCCTGACAATTTACAATGATTTAAAGTAAATGATCTAATGTTTACCAAAAAAAAAAAAAAAGTAAATGATCTAATCGTATTGAAAAGCTTGTATAATAATAACAACATAATTGCTGAAACACAATTTCTCAATTTCATTTTAATTAGTGGAATTTTAACTCAATGTGGTAAAGTACAGCCAAAATCTTCCTTTTCTTGTCCCCAAGCCTATAGTTGCAGGACCAACTTGGTTCTTGAATAAAATGACCCGTAAGGTCATAACTACTGAATTAAATGTAACAGCCGATTTACAAGATTTGAGAACACCAAAAGTAATTAGAACTTACATTGGACAAGGACCATAAGCAGCTTGGAAGGCATAAATATTACCCATTAAGCTTTTTTTTTTTTTGAGAAGCATATTACCCATTAAGCTATTTAAAAAAAGGCTGATACATTTACAAAAAAATATTTTCTCTTATTTTTAAACATTACCCATTAAGCTATTTAAATGAATATGTGATTGGTATATATTTTTTTCTTTGAATTAGAGATGTTGGATGATGAAAAGAATCATTCGGATTCCCAATGATATTTTCTTTGCCGAAGTATGTGATATCCTAACCAGCTACTTCTGACAACATCTTAATGTTATTATTTTCTTCTTTCTGTGTTTTTTTTTTCTTTTTTTCTTTTTAATTAAAAAAACTGGGCTTTGTTTGGATTTAAAGAATAGCCTATGTTTGTTTATTTTATTTAAAACTTAGATGAATTATAGGGTTATAGAGGCCGGTGATGTAAGGATTAATATTTGCTACTCTTGATGGGAATTTACCATTTGATGAATTTTATCCACCAAGATCTCTGAGGCCTCTTTTTTCACTCAGTTTTTCAATTTCTATTTTTCTAGATTTGTTGTTTTATCAGGCCTCTGAATATTGTTTTTCAGGAATCATTGATCGAAATTCTGACAATTTAGAATGAGTTAAAGTAAAAGATATCATCATAATGAAATACTTGTATAATAATCACATATAATTGCTGAAACACACAATTTCCTCAAGTTGTGGAAGTATAACTCAATTTGGTAACGTACAGTCAAAATTCATCCTTTGTTGTCCCCAAGCCTATAGGGGCATGACCAATTTCTGTCTCAAAACTATTGCAGAACGACGATTAGAAATTTAGACCTGATGTTTGATCTCAACTGGTCTCTTGTTCTTGAATATAAGGACCCCAAGAAGGACCTAAGCAGCTTTAAGGCATGGCAACTTCATATGAAACACTCGGATTAAAAACTAGTAGAGAAAGAAAATTGCAAACAAGAACTAGTAAAAAATTACAAACAAAAACTAGAAAAAACAAACTCGTAGAGAAAGAAAATTACAAACAAAAACAAGTAAAAACTTAAACTTGTTAACTCAACTTATATTGTTGCATATTACTCTTTCATTATTTCATTAAGGATTAAAAGGAGACAATATTATGAGATATTTCTCTATAAACATGTGGGACCTTACAATTGTTGTGAGAGGAACATCTTATAATATGTTGTATCAATAAATAGTTTTTTTATGTACTAATGACAATGAAAAGTTTTTAAAAGTTTATTATACATGTGAGTCTAAAACCTACTTCAAACAAAATATACTTTTGACGCAAACATTTTTTTGGTTTTAGTTCAAGGTTACAATTGACAATAGAAAGATCGAGTGCGTCTACTTACTTAACTATATTTAAGTGATATATACACATGTATCTTTTGTTGGTTCTAGTCAAATTTTATCTCTTAAAAAATGTTAAGAAACTTGTAACTAACTTCTCTTGATTCTCAAAAAATAAGAGAAAATAAAATAACTTCTCTTAAGGTTTCAAAAACTATAGATCTAGACATATTTCTTACTCATAAAAACTATAGGATTAACTTCTTCTTTTTTTCATTTTCTTTTTTTGAAACAATAGGATTAACTTTTTCAATATACACATATATATATATTGGTAAATAGTTTTTTTTTTTTTAAAAGAAAACTAGGCCCCGAGGAAGGGGGGAGAGAAAGTATTCTTCTTGCTAATTAATTAATCAATTAAAGACAATGGATGAAATTTGGGGTTCCAGACTTCAAGTCCACTCATTCGAGGTAGGTTTGGCGTGTACGACTAGAACGAATGGAAGTAAATGAGTTACGCACAGAAAAAAAAAAAAAAATCGTCCATACGTTGAAACTGAAAGAAAGGATATAAGGTTTAGAAGCAATCGTTAAACTTGTCTTTTCATTTTATTTTTTTTTACTTTTTTTTTTTAATTTTAACTTTTTTTAAAACTTAATAATTTTAGTTAATTTTAAAATTCTTAATCTTTTTACAATGGCTCTTATGTTTGGATGGAGAAAAATTGAGGAAGAGGAGAAGAAAGTAGAGGAAAAATTGATAGGAACTAGGAATATAATGTGTTGTAATTAGTGTATAATAAAAGTTGTCTATTATAGAACCATACATATCCATGTAAAACTAATATTATTACAAGTTGATGAAAATGTCATGATAAAAAATTGGTAAAAATTTTCTATTTATGATGAACTATGCCCTCCTTTTATATGAGGGCATGCCTCTTGTGAATTTTGTACATAGAGTGCACCCTTTAGTCTTTAGATAGAGGTGTGCACTCAACTAATCAATCTGATGAATTTGAGCCAAGAAAACACGATACCTCGGGTTGGGTTGAGTCTTTTTTTTTTTTTTTTAATGAAACTTTTAGGTTAGCTTGGTTTTAGGCTCACAAAAAATTATATCCAAGGAAAAAATTGGCCTTTACCCCTTTCAAAAAAACAATCCAGTATTTTGCCCTCTTTCCCAAACTAATTAGGGAAATGCCCCTATTTTGAAACTCGATTTTCTCAAAATCGAGTTAAGCCCTATAGTGGCGTTTTTAAGGAGTCTATATTGACGTTTTAAGGACCTATAGTGGCGTTTTGTAACTCAATATCTATGAAGTCGAGTTATAGGTAAAAAAAAGAAAAAAAAATTGCATATAGCTCGACTTCATGGAGATCGAGTTAAAAAACACCACTATAGGTCAGTAAAACGTCACTATAAGCTCTTTAAAACGCCACTATAGGGCTCCAAAAATTTTTTTTTTTTTATTTTTTTATAACTCGATTTTGAGAAAATCGAGTTTCAAAAGAGGGACATTTCCCTAATTAGTTTGGGAAAGAGGGCAAAATGCTGGATTTTTTTTTTGAAAGGGGCATTTGCCCATTTTCTCCAGTTATACTTTAACCTAACCCATCTCAATACCTCGAATTGATTTTCCAAAAGTTGATTGTTGGATATAAGGCTTGGGTTGGCAAAATTTCCAATTCCAGTAACATAACCCAATCCATGCTATTAATTTAATAATTAACAATTATATATTTAACATTGTTAATTTAATTTATTTTTGGATTTTAAGACTTAGTTTAGATTAATTAGTTTAATTTATTTTCATATTTTTTACTTAATTTGGATGAAACTATAATAAGTTAAAATAGTCGAATAAAAATCCAATTTTTTATTAGATAGGGCAATATGGTGCTAACCCAATTCATATAGTTTTAATTGGAAATTTCTCATTTGACAAGGTTTGGTTGGATGGAAAAATAGTCCAAACTTATCCCAACTTATGGACACATTTATATATTAATATGAGATGAAAACATAAAACGACCAACTGAACTAAGTGCTCATTTGATCATTTGTTTTTGAAATTGACTTTTTGAAAGGGACAAAGCCTCCATCTAATACTTCAATGTATTGGATGAGACGCAATGTGTACGCGTGATCAAGTTGTATTGAGAGTACTTATTAGAGGACTAGTATTAGATATGTTAAATGCTAACATTTTTAGTATTTAGCACATCAAGCACCAAAAAACAAGCTATAATAGATGTTTCTAAATGCCAGCAAATTTTAGTATTTATGACTGTGGGGCCTGAAATTCGAAATCCCAGCCCACTTCACATTAAAGGCCCAAGGCCCAAGCCGAGGAGCCCTACTGCCGAGGACGTATGATGAAAGCCCCTTAATGGCCCAAGAATGTGGCCGAGGACGATCTCACGCTCAACACCTCACAAAGCGCCTGAAGAAAAGGACAAACTCAGTACAAGAGCAGTACAAACGAGAAAGCTGCCAACATCATAATGTGGAGCCCAGCGCCTGACAAGCCCATACTCCATACCATGCTATCCAGCTTTTCTCAACCACTCTGACGTATGGATTGATAGGACGAGTAATTACCCCAAATCAGGAAAAACTGACACGTAGATGAAGAACGGGAGGGAAATACTAATATAAAAAGGAAAGAGAGCGAGGAAAGAAGGGGGGAGGTAGAATGGTGAGAATGTAATGCTCCTCGGACTAATTCCGAGGAGCCAAACCTTTCGAACCACATCGATGTAAGGCTCAGCTATACAGTCCAAACCTACCTTTGTATGAGCTCCCATTGAATCAGGACCAGACCGTTGCCCAGCGACCAAGGGCAAGCCTTTTAAGCCCACCCTCTACAAATTATATTGTTTGGGCCTATTACACATGAACTCACTATCATTCTTGGGTTGTTAAAAATCGTGTCCCTACAATTGGCGTCGTCTGTGGGAAGGCTTGCGCATTGGCGCAGATGGCGGTGGAGTCAACTCTCTAGCAAGCAAGGGTTCGCGGGGTTTCCTCCATCTCCGGCGACATGTAATTGTTGCTCCGACATAAACTTTTGCTAAGGGCTACGCCTTGCAGTGCCAATGGCGCGGGCAGCTCTAGGGGCTCCCGGCCTCAAGCCAACTCTCCCCGCCCTGGTCTAGGGGCTGACCTTCGAAAAACAAATAAATACAAAGGAAAAAGTACTCAAAGAAAAAACTACAAGTTTTGGACAGAACCAAGGCCTTGCATGGTCCTCGGACTCAAGCCTATGGGGAAACCAAGTACACACAAAAAACTACAAGTTTTGGACAGAACTAAGGCCTTGCATGGTCCTCGGACTCAAGCCTATGGGGAAACCAAGCTTAAACAAAAAACTACAAGTTTTGGACAGAACCAAGGCCTTGCATGGTCCTCGGACTCAAGCCTATGGGGAAACCAAGTACACACAAAAACTACAAGTTTTGGACAGAACCAAGGCCTTGCATAGTCCTCGGACTCAAGCCTATGGGGAAACCAAGTACTCAAACAAAAAACTACAAGTTCTGGACAGAACCAAGGCCTTGCATGGTCCTCGGACTCAAGCCTATGGGGAAACCAAGTACACACAAAAAACTACAAGTTTTGGACAGAACCAAGGCCTTGCATGGTCCTCGGACTCAAGCCTATGGGGAAACCAAGTACACACAAAAACTACAAGTTTTGGACAGAACCAAGGCCTTGCATGGTCCTCGGACTCAAGCCTATGGGGAAACCAAGTACACACAAAAAACTACAAGTTTTGGACAGAACCAAGGCCTTGCATGGTCCTCGGACTCAAGCCTATGGGGAAACCAAGTACTTAAACAAAAAACTACAAGTTTTGGATAGAACCAAGGCCTTGCATGGTCCTCGGACTCAAGCCTATGGGGAAACCAAGTACACACAAAAACTACAAGTTTTGGACAGAACCAAGGCCTTGCATGGTCCTCGGACTCAAGCCTATGGGGAAACCAAGTACTCAAACAAAAAACTACAAGTTCTGGACAGAACTAAGGCCTTGCATGGTCCTCGGACTCAAGCCTATGGGGAAACCAAGTACACACAAAAAACTACAAGTTTTGGACAGAACCAAGGCCTTGCATGGTTCTCGGACTCAAGCCTATGGGGAAACCAAGTACACACAAAAACTACAAGTTTTGGACAGAACCAAGGCCTTGTATGGTCCTCGGATTCAAGCCTATGGGGAAACCAAGTACACACAAAAAACTACAAGTTTTGGACAGAACCAAGGCCTTGCATGGTCCTCGGACTCAAGCCTATGGGGAAACCAAGTACTCAAACAAAAAACTACAAGTTTTGGACAGAACCAAGGCCTTGCATGGTCCTCGGACTCAAGCCTATGGGGAAACCAAGTACACACAAAAACTACAAGTTTTGGATAGAACCAAGGCCTTGCATGGTCCTCGGACTCAAGCCTATGGGGAAACCAAGTACTCAAACAAAAAACTACAAGTTCTGGACAGAACTAAGGCCTTGCATGGTCCTCGGACTCAAGCCTATGGGGAAACCAAGTACACACAAAAAACTACAAGTTTTGGACAGAACCAAGGCTTTGCATGGTTCTCGGACTCAAGCCTATGGGGAAACCAAGTACACACAAAAACTACAAGTTTTGGACAGAACCAAGGCCTTGCATGGTCCTCGGACTCAAGCCTATGGGGAAACCAAGTACACACAAAAAACTACAAGTTTTGGACAGAACCAAGGCCTTGCATGGTCCTCGGACTCAAGCCTATGGGGAAACCAAGTACTCAAACAAAAAACTACAAGTTTTGGACAGAACCAAGGCCTTGCATGGTCCTCGGACTCAAGCCTATGGGGAAACCAAGTACACACAAAAACTACAAGTTTTGGACAGAACCAAGGCCTTGCATGGTCCTCGGACTCAAGCCTATGGGGAAACCAAGTACTCAAACAAAAAACTACGAGTTTTGGACAGAACCAAGGCCTTGCATGGTCCTCGGACTCAAGCCTATGGGGAAACCAAGTACACACAAAAACTACAAGTTTTGGACAGAACCAAGGCCTTGCATGGTCCTCGGACTCAAGCCTATGGGGAAACCAAGTACACACAAAAAACTACAAGTTTTGGACAGAACCAAGGCCTTGCATGGTCCTCGGACTCAAGCCTACGGGGAAACCAAGTACACACAAAAAACTACAAGTTTTGGACAGAACCAAGGCCTTGCATGGTCCTCGGACTCAAGCTTATGGGGAAACCAAGTACCCAAAGAAAATATTACAAGTTTTGGACAGAACCAAGGCCTTGCATGGTCCTCGGACTCAAACCTATGGGGAAACCAAGTACCCAAAGAAAAAACTACAAGTTTTGGACAGAACCAAGGCCTTGCATGGTCCTCGGACTCAAGCCTATGGGGAAACCAAGTACTCCAAAGAAAAAACTACAAGTTTTGGACAGAACCAAGGCTTTGCATGATCCTCGGACTCAAGCCTATGGGGAAACCAAGTACTCAAAGAAAAAACTACAAGTTTTGGACAGAACCAGAGCCTTGCATGGTCCTCGGACTCAAGCCTATGGGGAAACCAAGTACTCCAAAGAAAAAACTACAAGTTTTGGACAGAACCAAGGCCTTGCATGGTCCTCGGACTCAAGCCTATGGGGAAACCAAGTACTCCAAAGAAAAAACTACAAGTTTTGGACAGAACCAAGGCCTTGCATGGTCCTCGGACTCAAGCCTATGGGGAAACCAAGTACACACAAAAAACTACAAGTTTTGGACAAAACCAAAGCCTTGCATGGTCCTCGGACTCAAGCCTATGAGGATACCAACTACTTAGAAGAAACAATACGGGGTTTGGACACAACCTGGACGTTATATGGCCCTTAGAATCTACCCCGCGAAAGAGTTCCCCATTGATAAGTGGGCTAATCCCAAAGCTGCATGGATTCCCAGCCTACCCTCGGATTCTCGGTACCAAGGGAATTGGTGCAACTGCAATATAGTGCCATACGATGTCAAAACGCAGTTAGAGTCCCTCACTGCTCGGCTACCCCCTCGGATGAATCATCGAGAGTTTATCGTTCTCGGACGGTTTCCTCGCACGCATTACGGAGTATTCAGCTGTTATCTCGGTTAGTTTCATGAGTTTAATTTACTGGGAATTATCATTATTGTGCCTGGTAATGTTGGTAAATTAGAATTAGTCGGATTATGTTTCAAGGTTTCTTGCTCTAAGTATCATTGAAGAAAAACACACATGGAGCACACCCATTCACAAAATAGTTGTTGCAGAAAGGAAAAATATTTAAAACAAGTAAATAAATTCATCTTTTATTAAGACAAAGAAACAGTACAGTGTACAACGAAAGAGCTTAAATAAGCTCACACTGAAACTAACTACATAAGCGAAAAGAAAAGATACAAGGGAGCGAAGGAAAAGCCGAAGAAGAGGTGCAGACGAGAGACGTGCTGTCGTTCCAAAATTTTATCTAAGGAGACCATTCCTCGATACTTTTACATGCCTATAACTCAGGCAGCAAAAGAGCCCAACTTCGGGCTAGCACCGTTGAAGAAAAGGTGCAGGGAGCCGGAGGTCGATGAGCCTCCACGTAACCATGCCTGCGATAGAGTAGACGACGCTGATGGCGGAAAACCTTTCTTCTGACACACCGAAAGTCTGATGTGACCAGAACCTGTTTCGGATTTTGACTGAAAGAGGTGGGGGTACCGTCCCCACCTTATCCAAGCGGGAGGTTACCTTAAACCTGTGCCTCCCCTGCCCAGACCACACCACCTTAAGTCTTGGAATGGTCCGGTGCCTCTGTGGCGGGTGAAGTTCCTCCACCTCCACACAAGCCTCAAACATATTGCACTAAAGGAAGACGACACTGGATGTGGGAACTGGTTATGGATAAAGGGTTATGATTTTGAAGAGGGTATAAGGGTTTATATGCTAGGAGAATAACCACCTATCCTGCTTATATAAAGGGTAAGGTAGTGTCATTTAATTTGAGTAGATTCCCAAGAAATGCTGCGGACAAGGCAGCTCTGGCACAATTTCCAACACTATCTGCCACCACAAGATTTAAAGGTCCTCGTGAAGGCGCGCCTCGAATACTGAAACATCAAAGGACACTACGCGGGTGAAGAATAAAGTAATGCCTATTAATTCGGCACATCTCCCATGCAAATGGAAGAACACAAACAGCAATAAGGTGCAGAACTTGAGCAAACCGCGAGGCGAGCCCAACGTCACCAAAACCCTCCTCCCCAACTAAAAAGTCGGAAAGTAGGATTTTGAGGGGCTATTGTGGGGCCTAAAATTCGAAATCCCAGCCCACTTCACATTAAAGGCCCAAGGCCCAAGCCGAGGAGCCCTACTGCCGAGGACGTATGATGAAAGCCCCTTAATGGCCCAAGAATGTGGCCGAGGACGATCTCACGCTCAACACCTCACAAAGCGCCTGAAGAAAAGGACAAACTCAGTACAAGAGCAGTACAAACGAGAAAGCTGCCAACACCATAATGTGGAGCCCAGCGCCTGACAAGCCCATACTCCATACCATGCTATCCATCTTTTCTCAACCACTCTGACGTATGGATTGATAGGACGAGTAATTACCCCAAACCAGGAAAAACTGACACGTAGATGAAGAACTGGAGGGAAATACTAGTATAAAAAGGAAAGAGAGCGAGGAAAGAAGGGGGGAGGTAGAATGGTGAGAATGTAATGCTCCTCGGACTAATTCCGAGGAGCCAAACCTTTCGAACCACATCGATGTAAGGCTCAGCTATACAGTCCAAACCTACCTTTGTATGAGCTCCCATTGAATCAGGACCAGACCGTTGCCCAGCGACCAAGGGCAAGCCTTTTAAGCCCACCCTCTACAAATTATATTGTTTGGGCCTATTACACATGAACTCACTATCATTCTTGGGTTGTTAAAAATCGTGTCCCTACAATGACCATACCATTCTATTAGTAGAAGAGTACAAACCTAAATGCTAAAACATGCTACAATAAGAGCATTCGCATTTGGTATTGCAAATGCTATATGCAAGAGAATTTTAGCATTAATGCACCAAACAAGCCCAGCATCAGGACTTGCAAACACCAACTATTGCAAAAAAATTTACAATAGTGTTACAGTGCAATTCTACCTTTAAAATTGCATTGTAGCACTATTCTAAAAAAAAAAAACTAATATTTTATTCACTTTATCAATTCCTCTCTCTCTCTCTCTCTCTCTGGGGGTTTTGAGTTTTTGTTTTTATTTGGGTTTTAGGATATATTATTTTATTGTGTAGAAATATTATTTTAATGTATTGTATTATAAAATAAAAGTTGGGACGTTGAGAGTATTGTAAAATGGTATGGTATAATTGATAAAGTACTTTTTTGGGATGATAAAATAGGATGAGATAAAATTTTGGGATGTGAATGCTTTCAGCGGTTGGTTGTTGCTTGTGTGGGGGGTTTTACTTTTATCTTGAATTTTTTTTTTAAAAGGTTAGAGTCTTTTGTTTTGTTTTTTTCTTTAAGTTATTTTAATAAGTGGTGTGCTAAAGTAAGAGATGCCGTGTAGAGTGTATTGTAAATGTTATACTAAAATAAAAGATAAATTGTAAATTACACCCTTAAAATTTGTGGGTGTTTGGATTTTCCACCCTAACGTTTTAGAATTTGAATTTTATCCCCTAAATTTTAGGGGTGTTTGGATTTTATTCCTTAAAATTTGGAGTGTAAAATTTAAATACATTCAAATTTTAAGAGGTAAAATCTAAATTCTGAAATGTCAGGGTGTAAAATCGAAATACCCTCAAATTTTAAGGTATAAAATTTAAAATTTGAAATTTTAAAGTGTAAAATTCAAACATTCTCAAATTTTAGGAGTATAATTAACAATTTACCTTAAAATAAATAAAGTAATGTTTGGTGGCTAATATATATATATATATTTTTAACAAACAAGCTTAAAAAAAAATATATAATAATAATAATAATAATAATAATAATCCAACTCGTAAGTGGGCCCATGTAATTGACCCAAAATAATTGAATCTAGAAAACTCGCGAGCATTAGAAAGAACCAAAAAAACGTGTCAAACACCCATTGGTACTTCACCAACACACCCCCTACAAAACCAGTAACAATATCACCCCCACATGAAATTCCAATAACACCCTCAACACAAGTTGACCACATCTCAATCCGCAAGGACAATATCGAGACCAACAAATAAAACCGAAGAGTAGATCTCTCCAAGACCCCCCCAACACATCCACAAAACGCAACCAGGGAAAGCTCTCTCTCCCTCTCTCTCTCTCTCAAACACACTCTCATCCCTCTCTCCTTATATCCTTCTCTCTTTTAAATCCCCAGAATTTCAAAATTCTCCAAACTCTATATATAAAAACAACTCCCTTTTTAAACTCTTCCCGCTCCCTCCCAAATTTCCGTTAATTTCTTCTTCTTCTTCTTCTTCTTCTTTAGATCTGATTCTTCTGATTCTGATTTTTTCGATCATCAAACCCTAGCACAGATACCATCAAATTAAAGAGAGGTCTGTGTTTCTTTTTATCAGATCCTGTCTAAACATGAACCAATCGAACTCCTTTCTTTTTTTTTGCTTTCTTGTTTCTTCGCTCTTTTAGTCTTTAAAACCTTTAATTATTGTTTCAAATCTAAGGTTTTTTATTTGTAAATTTAACTGAGATGCTTTAGAATGAAAAACCCAGATGAACCCATGTTTTGGATTTTTGTTTTTGGGTGAAATTTTTGTTGATCTTGGATACCCATGATGAAAAACCTAGATGAACCCCATGTTTAGAGTACCCCCCACTCCTTTTACTGTGTGTGTGTGTGTGTTTATTGGGTGCTTTGCCTTCGCTTATTTTGATGGGATTAATGGTATAGAAAGAGAAGCTCTTTTGTTTTGTCTGAGCTGACATAAATAAATCCTCTAATTTTATGGATGATTGTTCAGTAATTTTATCATGTGTATATGTATTGGTTTCTGGAAAAGTTAGTGGATGTTATTTCTGGGTTTGATTTAAAAATGGGTTCTTGGTGGTGAATGATTTGTGTAAATGTGTTGAATTCTGTTGGTTTGTAGAGTAGGTTTCTGGGTTTGATTAAAAAATGGGTTTTTGGTGGTGAATGATTTGTGTAAATGGGTGTTGAGTTTAGTTGGTTTTATAGAGTATGTTTCTGGGTTCTTTTAGATATGGGGTTTTGGTGGTGACTAATTTTGTGTTGGTTTTAACAGAGTAAAAGAAGAATTTATAAGAAAAGAAAGGAATGGCAGAACAGGGATTGGTGGAAGGGAGCCAACCAGTTGATCTCAAGAAGCACCCTTCTGGGATTGTCCCTACCCTTCAGTGAGTTCCTTTTCTTTTTTTTCACAAATTCATTATGTACTATTCTAATATATATGCACCTGTTTGGTTGACTAAGCTTCATGTGTAATCTCTAAAAGATAAGTATCCTGATATGGACGTGAGCCAATTGTTGTAAGACCAGGAAGAGGAAAATGCAGTGTATAATATGTTGTGAGGATCATAGGTTTTTATGATGTTGTAATGGCTAGTATGTGTTTGTACTTATATGTCTTTCATTGCATTGTAATTGATATATATATATATATATATATTTTTTTGGGTGTGTCTAACAATGGTAATGATATGGATTCTGATGTGGGTCACTTTCTGTACAATGTTGATGTTATGGTGTGGCTGTATGTTTGTTGTGATTGACATTTTGTATCCAGCAATATGAAATTACAGTTGTGCCCTGGCTACTGTGGGAATGAGTGTGAATGTGTTTAGATGTTTTGAATGTAAATGCTGGGGTTTGCCTAACTTATAATTTGGTTCCTGCATTCACTATGATTATCTGTCCCTCCTGTCTCGAGAATGGATGTGTGACTAGAGCCTAACATTTTAACCCTTTTTTTCTTTGATTTTGGTTGGTTTCTGAATAATTAGATACTTTATGATTCAAATAAGTTGAGCACGCATGCACACACACACACACACACACACACACACACACACACACACACAAAGACACAATTTCTTGTACTTGGGCAGATTCTGGTTGTATTACTTTCTTACATTGATTTAACTAAAAAATGAGCACTGAAGCCTTCAGATGTATATTGGTGGAAGAGTTGAATATTTGCTCTGCTTTCTGATGGATATGGATCTCTTGGTTAGATAGATTTGTGTCCTCATGATCTTCAGATTATAGAAAATAAAAGACTATTTTATTACTTTAGCCATTCCTGTATGTGGCTCTGTTAATGAATTGGACATTGCAATAACTCACTTATGTTATTTACTGCCAGAATTAGTAGCCTATAACATCTTAGTGTTGTCACTTCAGGAACATTGTGTCTACAGTAAATTTGGACTGCAAATTGGATCTTAAGGCCATTGCACTTCAAGCTCGTAATGCAGAATACAATCCCAAGGTAGGAGACGTTTGTGGGCATGGCTCTCTCTCTCTCTCTCTCTCTTTTTGGGGGGTGGGGGGTGGGGGTTTATTAGCCATAGTGCTGCGTGTTCCTTATCTATTTATCCTTTGTTGAATCCAGTCGACGTTGGAATATATTTGCTTACTCTAAGAAAGCTTGGTTTAGGCCATTGATTTTCTATGAATTCAATGACTGAAAAGCTTTTTTTTTTCTCCTCTTTTCTGTTTTGTTTTTTTTTTCCCCCTGTTTTCTTTTTTAATGGTTTTGATTTGACAAAGATGGTTAAGCTTGTTTCTTGTTTCACTTAGAGTTGTGTTTTGGGTTTTATATCAATAACATTTAAATTTTATATTTGTTGTGTTCTTACAGCGTTTTGCTGCCGTAATTATGAGGATAAGGGAACCAAAAACCACAGCCTTGATTTTTGCTTCTGGGAAGATGGTAAGTTTTGACAAAGCATTTGGTACCTTCCTAAGTACAACAGTAGAAGTTCTCTTTATATGCTGTTTTATATGCCTTTAAACTGCCATCTGGGTCTGTTTTTGTTGTTATCTTTCTCTCTCAAAATCAAAAATCTCTATTCTTGAAGATTAACATGTATGGTTCATTGATCTATACTAGAGTGATTAGTGAAAAATGAGCCCATCTATATGTCATTTACTTAGAAATTTGTGACGAGAAAAATTGTCCTCTCAATTTGTGGTGGATGAGGCCAATAAGTGCTACCTGTTCCTCCTGTTGTTAAATGAATCCACTATTTTAGCTAATTTTCTTTGTTTGGAATATTAAGTTGGTGCTTTCTATCTGAAAGCTTGCTATGTTGTTCTCTTTAAAATAGACATACATGGTTTGGCATCTTTGCTGTTTTTTTATTTTATTTTTTATTTCTAAGATTTTTTAATGGTTATGTGAATACCAAATGTTTAGGTTTGTACTGGAGCTAAGAGTGAACAACAGTCGAAGTTGGCAGCACGGAAGGTAATGGATCAAAGTTGCAATATAGTTTTCGTGGCTGATTTGGTTTGTATACTGGAATACTGGAATGAAATATTTCGGTGTTGGTGCATTCCAGTGTACTGTTCTCAGATTATACTTTGTGTGCGTGTGCATATTCCCCGCATAACCTCATTCCAATATTGGGGAATACCAATTTTATCAAAATAACCTTGTCAGTCTGAAAAGTTTTCAAAATAGAATAAGAATTGGTATCTGCACAAAACAGTAAAATTAGCTGAAGCAATTGGAATTGGAATGGATCAACACCCCAAATCTTTGGCAAATGCAGTGTGGTAACCAGTACAATATATTCAGCTGAAATAGTACAGTATTCATAACTTTATAATGCATGCCTTTAAACCTTCAGGCAGCTGCATACATAAGTTTTTAAACATAGGGCCATCTGGGAGATGCAGAGGAGTATCCAGAACCCTATAGGTTGTTGTTTGTAGTTTGGCTTTACTTTTCAGATATCTAGTCTCTTCAAACTAGCACTTAAATTCATGCAAATGTTGACAGAGCTGAAAGGTGAAATTATACATGCCCATACGCTTTACAAGCAAACAGTTCCTTGTTTTACTAGAACGTGATAAAAAAGAGTTAATTCCATGCTCATCATGTTGTCACTGAAAGAGCTGCAAATTGTCTAGATCTTTAGGATTTAATACTGTTGTTTTAATATTGAATTTCCGAATCTGACATTGTATTTCTGCTTTTCAGTATGCTCGAATTATACAGAAGCTTGGTTTTCCAGCTAAATTCAAGGTAAAAATTAATTGCAGTGCAATCCTCTGTGTCATTTATATATGTATATGTAATAAAACATACTGACACATGCAGCTTTGGTATTTTACAAAGAATTACTATTTGTCTAATATTGATGCTTTTCACTGTTGTAGGATTTTAAGATTCAGAACATAGTTGGTTCATGTGATGTTAAATTCCCCATCAGGCTTGAAGGACTGGCATATTCCCATGGTGCCTTTTCTAGTGTAAGTGATGGCTGTGTCCATCTGTGTTAATTGTACTTTCTGTTAAATATCAAGAGCTATTATTGGTATTTGTGTGTGATTTATCAGACTTTGGAATGTACGTACCAAAAAATAGCCTGTGCAATGTTCTCCTTTTCCTTCCCTGACCATTGAAGTGGCCATGATTGGAGGATAGGTTGTCTTATGAGGCCATTCTTGGAATTAAACACTTCCATGGAACCTATGATATGCATACCTGCATACACACATGCTATGGAAAATGAAGTTATATGTAAATTGAGCCTTTCAGAAGTTAAACTTATTGCAAAAATTATTGTCCAGACATCAAATAGCCAGTTGTAATACCGACTTGGCTGGAAACAATAGAAAGCTTGTTTTGTAGTAATGATTCTATGAAATTGGTTGGTGTCTGCAACATTTGAAATTATTTCAGTAGTATCCCATTTTTAAAAAAAATGCTTGCCAGTTTTGGTATCTTTTTGGTCTGGCAAAGTTTCAACCATGTTTTGGAACAATTTTAAAACTTTGAGAATTGAAATTGATTGTGTTCTCATTCTGGTGGTCAGTATGAGCCAGAGCTGTTCCCAGGGTTGATCTATCGCATGAAACAACCAAAGATTGTGCTGCTTATTTTTGTGTCAGGAAAAATCGTTCTTACAGGAGCTAAGGTGATATCACTAGACTCCTTTTTTTTGTTCTGCCCTCCCAGGTTTTATATGCTATTCTGGTTGGATCTGATCAGCATTGTTTCATTTCGAATCTTAAGGTGAGAGATGAGACCTATACAGCCTTTGAGAACATATACCCAGTGCTTACAGAGTTCAGGAAAAACCAGCAATGGTATGTTACACAATTGTAATATTTTTGTTAAGATACATGGTGCAGGGACCAGATTATTTATGCTAAATCTAACTCTTATTTACAGATTCCATGTTAAATCTTTCAGTAAGGGGTATTTATGTTCATAATACCCTTTAAAATGAGATTTATTAGGTTTCTAGGGAAAGGTTGGCTTCATAAGTTCTTGGGGAACGGGTTTGAGTCCCTAATTTCATAAACCTTTTAAATCAGATTTATTTGATTAAAATTTGGAAATTATGACTGGTTGGGACTGTCATAGATTGTAGTAGCACAAGTATTTTTCATTTCACATGAACTTCTAGACTATTAAATTGAGCACTGGAGATTAAAAGATAATTCTGGGTCCCATCATATATTGAACTTGATTATTTCAAGGTGTTGAGGTTCCATTTAGAGTTTGTTTACTGTAAGGGTCGAAAGTAGTACACATATCACTAGTGTTGGTAAAAGAGTCAAGCACACAAGTCTCTTGGCACTTAGGGCCCTAGGCGCAAAGAGCAAACATGCACTTGATTGAAGTAAAGCGCACCGTTTTCAAATATAATATATTGTAACCTCTAATAGAATTATTCATGATATATAGGGTCTGTTTGGGATTCGTTTATTTTGCTGAAATTGAAAATTTTTTGCTAAAAGTACTGTAGATAAAGGGAAATGTTAGGTGAAATAGTACAGTGAGATCCATGTGTAGTACTAAAAAGTGCAGTGAGGTATATAAATAGTAGCAAAAATAAGTTGAAGAGTAAAATAAGCTGGCTTTTTAATTTTTGCCAAAGTGCAATTGTATAATGTTTGTAAGTTCAAATTTTACTTTAGTTATTTCAATATCTTAAAATTTTAATATAGTAAGTTGAAAACAACTATCAATGGACAATATGATAATACTTTAGTCATAGAAAGTTTAAACATAAAATTTTATATAATTCTCCTGTGCTTATAAAATACACATACATGATAGTTATTATCAAATGAAGTATATGGTTACATCAACATACATCTAAAAGGCCAAGACCAACAAGCATAAGAGTGAATAGTATATTAGCCTTGTTTGTATCTTTTGACATGTTAATTTAAAAAAAAAAAAAAAAAAAATCTTTTATAATACAACACCTTAAGAATAGTGTTTGTATGATAAATCAACGGTCTTGTCCATTCCATTTTCTTCAAGATCAAACAATTAATTTTATAAATATATATTTTTTAGCAATAAAATAGAAAAATGTGTCTAGGCATACTCTGTGCTTCTTCAAAAAGTGCCAAAAAAGTGTGTCTAAGGCGCGCTTCTTGAAACGGGCTTTGCTTTGGCCAAGCAAAGCGCTTAGACTTTGGGGCTTCAAGCTTTAAGCTTCAAGGTGCACTTGGTGTGCTTTTAACAAAACTGTATATCACCTCTGGCCAGATAGGATTCGGGGGATTGAGGATGTTAGGAGAGTCCTGTCCTGGGCTCCTCCCCCTCTGTAGAGTACAATTGAGGATGTTGATTTTTTCTCAGGCCATGCTGACAACAGACTCAGTTTAATGCCCTTGATTTTACAGGGGCATCTTGTTGGCATTTTTTGGCTTGTGAGGAATGTTGTGCGAATGATTTTTTTTCTTTGGAGGAATGTTTTACAGGTATACCAAGGTGAACTCAGATCATTTGTTTTGAATTTGATGCAGATTTTGTGGGAAGAGAAGCCAGATCTTGTTTGCAAAAGTTAGGAGGTGGAATACCTGGCAATGTAGCTGCTGAGCCTGGATTGAACTGTAAATATAAAAGCAAATTGTGCATTGGTTCTCTGGTTTTTAAGTTAAAAAAGATGTGTTCAGTGTCTGCATTTAATTTTCTTGGCTCTGATGTAGTAGTGGGAAAAGAACCATATATTTTACAGAGTTGTTGACGAAAAAAAAAAAAACAGATGGGGAAAAAAGAGAGAATAAGAATTTTTAACTTTCTGTTGGACTTTTGCTTTTGCTGTTTGGATAGAATGTAATTTTGTGAAACTTGAATCGACTCTATTGTGCTATGATGCTATCTGTTGGTGCATTTGAATGTTATAATTGTAGTGAGAAAAAGAAAAAAAAAAAAGCTTTTAAAAAGTTGTACATAAACAAATAAACGGAAAAAAAGTTAATCTATCTGAACGTACTAGGCTACTAGTACTGCAAACGTGGGACATTACTGAAGTGAATGTGATCACCTGCCCTTGATTGAATTAGGGCCTCATACAGGTAAACGAGGGAGAGTTTTATAGATACGATAGAGTTTTAGCCTACATGAGATATATGATATATTAACTACAGTTACTTGTGTGATTGAAAATGAAAATAAAGACTCATTCAAAGTCGAAATTGGAAATGTACAGGGAATTAATATTGTAGGCACAGTACTTTTGTCTCTTGCAAACCCTCATTGTTTGCAAGTAAGACAGTACAACCACGTGAGTTGTGGCATATGGCATTTCAATTCAAACTGCATGCCACTTGATCTCCTCTTGGCAATTTCTTTGAGCTAACCACAGTGAAATGAGTGCAAGAATCTGGAGCGACAGAAGCCAGCCAGGTCGGTATTAAAGTTGGCAATTCGTGTGCACTGCGACAGTTGCAAATGCAGATTGCAATGCATGTTGAGTTGCAGACATTTTTTGTTTTTGTTTTACCTGGTGCATATAATAGGCACACAACATGGGGTTTATTTGAGGAGAAATTATACAATTCTCCTGGTGAATCTAATCACTTGCCACATATCGAGCTTTACTCTCACTATTTTACATTGAAAGGTTAAAAATTTGAAGTCTCTTGCATTTAATCCAATGACATCACACCATTGAATTGGATTTGTAATGTATGAAAATTCGAAGTCTCTTGCATTTATGGTTTTTTTGAAGGAAAATTTTAAAACACAAATAGTGTTAATTTAAACAAGGGGTTTTAAACTACAAGTATAATGTTTGAGGTGTTGTTTGGAAGAATGAAAAATTGTGGAGCTCCATCCTTTGTTGTATCCTCTATTGGGTGCCTGCACACAAATTGGTCTTCCTTACCTCACTAGTATTGCCTAGTCTGTTTTCAGATTCAGTAGACTAGCTTGTGTCTGGAAAATGTGAACTTAAATTTTTACAGTTGCGGTGGACTTGCGACTCCAAAGGATGTATAATTTAATTTAATTCTTGTACTGAAAATTGAATCAAGTCTCTGTTAAGACGATCATAGACCTTAACCCCACAAAAAGAAAAAAGAAAGAAAGAAAAAAGGTGATGGTAATGGTAGCCCTTCATGTTCCACTTGCCATAATTTCTGTATGCTTATATTGGGCAGTAGCTGTTAGCATTTCCATAACTACCTTCTTCCTCATCTAAAAAGGCAAAACAAAAAGAGAAAATGTCATGTCTGGTGATGGCTTTAAGAAGTTATTTGGATCCATAACTGCTAAAGGTATAAATTTCAGTAGAAGCAAATTGTAATTGCTTTTCGCTGCCAAAAATTTAACTATCTGAAGATTGTACTGTTGTGCTTCTGTTATGTATCTAGTGTTAACATAGGCTTATTCTGTTATTAGCTATTTAGTGCCTTTTGGGGCCTTATGTAACACAGTTATCATTATTTTCTTTCCACCATTTAAAATACACACACACATATTAATGTATGCAATAATGTATTATGCCTTTACACATTTTCAGAACTAATTGTAATTTACTAATCATGATAGGTTCATCACTTTTTACTACCATGACTTTACATGTTTTTGAACCTAAATGTAACTTAAGAACTTATAATAAAAAATACATGTAATACAAACAGTTTCAATAGAGACACCATTTATTTATTTATTTTTAGTTTATACTCATCTGAAAAAAACTCATATATCATCACTGTATTCATATTTGTAATTTTGTATGCTAATGTAGTATTCAAGGTCAGATTGAAGGATTCAGTTCCACGCATACTTAGAGAACCATATGTCATTTTCATAAACTTCAAGGGGTAAAGATAATAAACACCCACTTTGGTCCAATCTGGCCCATTTTGATCAATTTGGTTTAATTTCATCCAATTCGGTCCAGTTGGTCCACTTTAGTCCATTTGCTTAACTTCGGTCCATTTTGGGTGACTATAAGTATAAACTAAAAATAAATAAAGCTATTATCTTTATCTCTTAAAGTTGGAGAAAATACTACACTCTCTCATATTTTCTTCTGAAAAAAAGGTGACTATGCTATCTCTCTCTCTAGATTTTTAATTCTTTCTTGCAACATTATTTTAGGTTGATGAATTTTTATATTTTTAAATATCGCTACTTTGGGTTGATGTGTTCTGGTGTTGTATTGTTGTGTCTTTTGAGTTTCCCACCACAAGTCCTCTCTCTTTCTCTTATAACTTTGGTTTGTTCTTTTTTTGAGTTAATCATTCATTTGTTTGAAAGTGAGAATTTGAGTTTATACAATATACAATCTACATGCCTATGTATTTAAATGTGCCTATCAATCATTTGAGTAATATCAATTGTAATTATGTGATAAGTTTTGATTATTATGATAATCTCCTTAAGAGAATGAGAATTTTGAAACTAAAAATTTTAGTTTTACCAAAAGAAATTAAAAAAATGTAATAACTTGAGGTGTGTGGGACGGGAGATTTCATACACTGAGGGTAGGACTATCCATGGGTTGGGTTTGTACCCAACTTGAACTTGACCCGAAAACTTTGAGTAGGGAAAAAAGTAACTCGAAACCGACCAAGAAGACTTGTCAAATCGGCCAATTCGGGTCTCGTTAGGTATTGGGCTGTATTGGTTGGTTTCAAGATTTGTTAATGAGGTAGATAATTTGCTAGATCCATCGAGATCTGGCATAGATTTTTTTGGATAACGATGAGATCTTGACGAATCTTGAAGGATCTGGATAAGATCTAGTTGGATCTAGACGAATCTGAGGATGAGAGAGAGAGGGTTAGGGATGGTGTTACCGTGAAAGACCTTTGGTCGGTTCGATTTTCGTTAGGTTTTGAATCATAAAACTGCCACTCGACCCGCTCCCTTCGGGCTTTGACTTCATAGACCCATTGCCGACTACAGGTTGCTCTGATCGGGTCTGTCTCGGTTCGAGCGGCACCGGGTTGGTTGGTTCTGGGAGTTATTGGTGGCTGTGGACAGCCTTAACCCAGGGAATAATTAGATACTCTTATTTATAAAATATATAAATATATATATATATATATATATGTGTGTGTGTGTGTGTGTGTGTGTGTGTGTATAATGCATAATAACAAGAGTTAGAAGAATATGAACCACTTTACAAAATAATAATATCAATCAAAAATACCAAAAATGATAAAATTATATATTTGTAAAAAGAGATAGAAATTACTTTTATAAATTGTTTAATTTTTAGAGAAACGAATTATGTAGGATAAATTTTAGAGAATGAATAATATATTATAATTTATTTCAAAATAATTATATATTTCCACGAATCACACAGGTCTCTAACTACTTATCTCCACCATGATCATTGAGACCAATTCACATATTGGCACTGCATCTGCTCAATTGCCATACCGATGTCCTTTATAGTGGTCATGTGAAGAAAACCAACAAGCTGGTGATTTGAAACAGTTTTGAAGAAGGGGGAGAGAGGGACAACAAATCATACATGGCTCGCAATAGGAAGCAATCTGCCAATCTCGATGAATATTTAAGCCCTCCATTTTTTATATACTAGTTAATGTCTCGTGTGACGCTTGAATACTTTTTAATTTCATTTGAATTTATTTTTATGTATATTAAAACATACATATTATATAATACTTATTTTGTTGTATAATATTTATGTTTGCCCACAATATTGTTGAATGCTTTGAAACTTGATTTTATTAATTCATATTTTATTTTTAAAAAGTTGTCTAACACTATAAGACTCTATTTTTTTAAGTAATAAATAATATTTACTGTTATGGATAGACTATTAAAATCTACAATTAAGAATTTAAAGGATAAAATATTTTATATCCTAAAATTACATAAATTTAAGCAACCTCCGAAACACTTCCTTAACCACTCATTCTTACAAACAATCAAATATGAAGATCCCAATCTCAAACGCCCAATTTATTATCTCAATGAAATGAAGGAAATCATTTGTGGCATAAAGAGAATGTGATTAAACAAAGAGAAATTGGCTAAAAGCACATTCATTTATCAAATTTTAATTGCCTTTAGTTGGACTTTTGTATCTTAAAATTTTTTAAAATATATATGATAAAAAAAAAAAAAAAAAAACATAGGAAAAAACTTTGAAATCATCATCAATTTTTATTTTTATCACTATAGCTCATACCTCACAAAATAGCAACAAAAAAAAAAGAAAAAAAAAGAAAAAGCTAACTTCATAAATAATCAATTAGAAGGTTTATTTTTATTTTTCTTTATTTTTAAAACAAAATATATTTACGACTTTTCCACACCAAAATCCCACACATCCAAAGACTCAAAGCCAATCACAGCCTTTACAAAATCCACAACATCTGACATCAATATCAAACCCGTAAGCTTTCATCACTAAATAAAAAATGCAAGTCCCCTTTTTGGTCATAGCCTACTCATACAAGTCAGGATAAAATGGTACAACAATGTTGGAGTTATGTAGGTGTTGTTGAAATGTTAAGGGTATATGACATTGTTCTTGATTTGGGTGTATTTGAGATGAGATGTCATGAAAGATTCTAGGCATGTGTATATAAAGGAGTAGAAGTGCAACATGTGAAAAGGGTGAATGAAAATGCAAAGAGTTTTTTTTTTTTTTTTTGTGTAAGAGAGAAAAAAGTCTTGAAACATTGAAATAAAGGAAACAAATAGTAATCTTGAAACATTGGATTAATGAAAACAAAGTAGTCTTGAAACATTGAACAAAAGGAAATAAAAAGTCCCAATTTTATATTTTATTTCTAATGTGGCTTACGAGTATTTACTTCTTCTTTTTTAAAGGGAGCACCACATAACAAAACATCATACTCTCTTGCATGAAATCCCCGCTTTATATATATGAAGATAGATATATATATATATATATATATATATTTCAATTCCTCTTAAGATATTTTGGTTTACAAATAGTGTCCCCATAAAGCAAATATTGAACAAGGCTATTGTTATTGGGTGCTGTTCAAGATTGAATTTTTTATTAATAAAGTATTGTTGCTTTAAGCATGCTAAAGTAGCATTTAAGTGTTATAGATTCGTAGGTTCAGTTAACTTAATTGATAAATTTTTTGATATTTGAATAAGAGATTTAGGGTTCAATCCCCCTGCCTATACCAAAAACCAATTAGTGTTTTGATTTGATGATAAAAAGCTATTATTAAAAGCGGACGCCATAAATTGAAACCCTCTAAAAAAAATTTCATGGACTCATGGAGCATTAAAAATCACTCATTTTAGTATTTTACAACAGGACCCAAATACCCTTTTTTAAAGTTATTTCCTCTTTTTTTTTTCCTTTAGTGACATTTTCAACTTGGTTATGGACTTTACTTTTCCAAATGTTCAAAACAACCACCCAAATGCCCCAAATTTCAAAACCAAGCCAAATTATCAAGCTTTTTCGCATCCCAAATTCAACCTAGTCACCAAAACAACCCAGATACAACCAAAAACAGAGGAAGAAAAAGTAGAAAAAAGGTAAAGAGAGAAAGGGGAGGCCAACAGCTACAAGAGGTGGTGGTGGCCCCGGTGAGCACCACTACCAAATAGGTATTTATCGTTTAGTTATAAGGGTAGGGCTAGTTGCTTATGTATAGCCGATGCACATGCGAAGACTTCCATATGATGCTTGCTGATGCATTTGGCTTTGGACAAAAATTAAATTGAAATGTGATGTTCATAATATTTTCACAACAAATTTTATGTGACAGATTTTTGTTGTTATTGGTGGGACAAAAAAGTATTTAATTTTTAAATGTTATTTTAATTTTATTATATTTATTTTTTAAATGCAAAATTACTTATTAATTTTTTGCAATTTTGTTCTATTAACATTTGTTTTTAATTGGTAACATGATAGGACTAATCCACTTATTTTTTTTTTTTTAAAACTACCATCCACAAAGCAATGTACTTACAATATTCTTCTTTTATTTCTACAGACTTTGCCTTCTTCTTTCTACAACTTTCCTTTTTTTATTTCTACAGACTTTGCCTTCTTCTTTCTACAACTTTCCTTTGTTGTACTCAAATATTTCTTTAATAGAATAAAACATATTTCACATTAAAAGAAATTATGTTTACATTGTACTTGCAATTTAAATTTACATGTAGACACACAAAAAATAGCAAATGTTCTTTGAAAATGTATACAAAATTTACCACTTTTCCGTCTCTACAATGTAAATTTACATTGAAAGTACAAAGTAAACATATAAAGTTCCTAAAAAAAATGGTAGAATATGCTGAACGAGCTGACAAATTGTAAAAGCTTATCAACTCAACTGTCATAAAAAATGTGATGAACTTTTATGTGTATGTAGCATTAGTTTTTATTTTTTTATTTTTGTGTTACATTCGCTATGTTAAGTTTTTACTGGTTTTAATTTAAATCCACCATTGAAATGACTTTTTTGCCTATTAATAACAATTAGTTACAACCTGCCATTAAAAATTTATTGTGAAAATATTTTAGAAGTAGCATTTATTTCTTTTTCATTTTTTTTCCTTCTTTTTATTTGATAAAAAATTATTATTTTAATTATTGAATAATATTTGGTCTTAATTTAATACTATCTCAGTGAAATAAGTCACAATCCCATTGGTTAAAATTTGGAAGACTTTTGACCGCCTCATTTGCCTAGAGCCGGCCATAGATACTTGTTCCCATTAACAACCAATATATTATGTTTAATTTAAGTAGTTGGAGCAGGAAGATACCTGGAAGACGAGGCTGCTTCATTAAATTTCAGCAAAGAGCCAACAATATTCCTCCACACGGGATTATCTTACAATAAGATTGTTGTTGGTATTTTAAAAAGGTATTGCGGCTTCCTACTCTGTTTCTTACTTCATTCATTGTCACGATGTTTCCGTATAGTGAAAGTGTTCACAGACGACCCAAGTCAACTGTAGAGAAAGAGCTCCGATCTGTGAGCTTCTATCTCAAAGAGAAATTTGCTCTGATCTGTAAGTCTTAGTATCAATATCCTTCATGCACGTGATTGCAAGCAGACGATGTATAAATGCACCAATGCTTCTCTGTCTGTCACTAACAACCAGTCAAACACTTCATCCAGATCCAGATCCAGTGCTCTGCTTTCTTCTTCCCTAATATACTTTCCTTTCTTGTGTTAATTCTTTAAAACTAGTTGAATAATTTTTTTAATCCATATCGTTAGTATATTTCCCGATAGCAATTCAATGGGCACAGAAAACGCCTCCTCCTCCTCCTCATGTTTTCCTTCTTCTTCTTCTTCTATTACGCCTGGATGGAGGTACGAATACGACGTCTTTCTCAGTTTTAGAGGTTCTGACACTCGCAAAAAATTTACAAGCCATCTATACGAAGCGTTGAAACTGAATGGCATAACCACATTTAGGGACGATGAAAGTCTCGAAAGAGGAGAATTCATCTCCCCAGAGCTCATGAGAGCAATTGAAGAATCCAGATTTGCTGTCGTCATTTTCTCTAAAAACTACGCTTCGTCGAGTTGGTGCTTGACTGAACTAGCAAAGATTGTCGAGTGCATGGATAAGAAGAAGCTGACAATTGTGCCTGTTTTTTATGATGTGGATCCTAGTGATGTGCGCAAACTAAGGGGGACTTTTGCAGAAGCTTTTGCAAAACATCTCAACGATAACAATGAGAATGTGCAAAATTGGAAAGATGTTGTGACAAAAGTTGCTGGTATCTCTGGATGGGATTTACGGGATGAGTAAGATTTTATTTTTTTTGTTTACCATTTTTCCTGATTTTATTTATAGTTACTTTCGGTTGAATGTTTTTAAGACAAAAATATCATTTTAGTCTCTAGATTTTGAGTTTATTGTTAATTTGGTCTATATATTTTGATAGCAGGCAATTTGGCCTTTGTTATTTTTAAATTGTAGTCAATTTGATCTTTAACGTCAAATCACAACTTTTCTTACATTTTCTTTCACTTTCTTGGTTACCAAACATCAAGACACAATTCAAATTTACCAATCTCTAACTTTGATAAATACATATATCAACTTAGCAATTAAAAAAAACCTAGATTTGGACTCGACTATAAATTAAAAATAACAGGGATCAAATTGACTTCAAGTTGAAAAAAAATAAGAACCAATTTGACTGCTTCCAAAATGTAGAAACTAGATTGATTACAAATTAAAATCGACTGTTATCAAAATTTAGGGATCAAATTAACTATAATCACAAAACATAGGGACCAAAATAGTATTTATTTCACCTATTTTTAACTACCATAAAAATTGAGAGATACACTATTAAGAAATACTACTGTACTTCATTAAAAAAAAAAAATGCTAATGTGAAATTGAAAAATCTCATGATTATTTATTTATTTATTTATAAACCTCATGAAATGTAGTGTTTCTATTTTATGAAACTTGATCATTTTGAGAAAAGTTCCCATGTCTTTAATTTTTTGAGGTTGGAAATTATGAATTATATGTGACACGTTTTAATTTAAATTTTCTCGAATAGTAGGGGTATTGAAAATTATGGAACATAAGATTGAAAAAAAAAAGTTATTTGAGAAATATTTTTTGAGACTCATAAAAGAGTAGATGATAAATTTCAACTATGTTAATCCTCTTGAGAATTAAAAATAAAAAATTATTTTTGGCCAGAGTGTGAAAAAAGTAGAATTATGGAAAAAACAACATTCCTATTGTTAAGTGAGAACAATGATGTCAATTGAGGTTGGTTTTCTATTGTATGATGGAGATACAATAATACCACAATTTAATTTAATATTATCTTTTGTGCCAAGGTACTCAAGTAGACACTTAAATTTGTGCCTGGAAAAATTTGAGAATGTGTAGACATTCATATTAGACAATTGTGGTATAATGATGCCAAGTTTTGTGAAATTATTGAGTCCCTTGTTCTTGTGAAATTATGAACATTTATTTTGTTCCAAAAAGTGGTTCCTAGTAATTAGAGCCTATTAACCAGGTGTGTTCACCAAACCGCTCAAACAACACGACCACACCCAAAATGACTAAAATTGCCCATCAAATGGAATAATTGCACCGCACTGCAAGTGGAAATTAACTACACTGCACCAGACTATGCGGTGCGATGTGCGTTTTATGATAATAAACCGCACATAACTACATATAAACATATATTAAAATTTTAATATTATCTGAATTAAGTGGCCAACCTAGTGTTAGCACATTCATGTTTCACGTTAAAAACGACTTCGTTTTGATTAAATACAAAATCAAAACTTCAAAACTTCATTCATTTCTCCTTCTCACACTCTCACCATTTTCTCCCAAAACCCTCTCTCTCAGTAGGCATGACTAGTGTATATGGTACACTATTATAGACCTTATGGTTGTTGTTTGTTAAGCATTTTAGTGTTACGTGTTATATTTGTTTAACATGAATAATTGTGTGTGGTACTTTTTGTTTAGTGTCAATTTGTCTTGGATTTTTTTTGTCTTGTATATATTTGTATTACTTTTTTTGTTACCTAAGTTTTATATTTCTTTGACACTTATTGTCATATTGTTGTGGTTATTAATCGTAAACTAATAATTAACCTTGACATCTTGAAAAATGTACTATCCTAAGACTAGACAAACCGCACATTGTACACTGCACCACACTGCACATGTGATTGCAAAATTGAGGTGCGGTGCAAACCATACGGTGATGGTTTTTGCCAAACTGCATCGCAAAGTGCTGTGCTAAAAATGACCCAAAACTGCACCAAACACCCCTACTACCTAGATGCCTATAGATTTACATCTCTTGCCATATGTATATGAGTTGAGAAATGATGAAAAAATAATAAGAAGTTTGCAAACAATTATCCACAAAGGGCAAGAGTGATTTAAAAAAAGTTGAGCATAAAAAAAAAAGTTAGTGGTACAAAAATTATAATTTTTTTGCAATTGTTAATACCATTATAATCTAGACCTTTTGTGTCAAGTTGTGTATGAGAAGAAAAACTCTCTAGCTATTACCATGTCTAAATGAACATCGAGGAGAAAAAGTAGACTAGACTGTCAATGAGGACACCTTACATAGGATTGGAGATCCCAAGAACTAAGTTCAAGGGAAAAACGAATCATAGAATAGTTTGAATAATATGCACATAATTTAGATTTTAAGTACAAGTACTCTTTGTCACTCCTTATGGTGTAAGTGTTGTATCTCGTAACATAATAAAGGATGGGTTTTTCTATCAAAATGGAAAAATCGTTAATGTGGTCTATAGCTCTTATGAATGGGATCTTAGAGTTACGAGAGTATCCTTGATAGATCTACTTAAGTGAGCATGGAAATGAGGCTGCTTCTTATGAGATAGGGCTAATTCTCTAAGTTTCTAATGAAAGCTGGGATCAAGCACAAGGCTGTAATGTGCAGGCTTAGAAGCTAGTGGCAGAGTACTGAAATATTATGTGTGTGATGAAATGTCTTAGAGTACGTTTGGATTCGGCTGAAAGCGTCTGCGTCTGCGTCTACGTTTTTCCATTTTTTTCACGCATTTTAGGGCTGTTACGGCTACTGTTCATGCACTGTTCATGAACAGTAGCCGCAAAGTTTGACTTGTCAAACAATTTTCAGCAAAGTTTGACTTGTCAAACAATTTTCAGCCAATCAGTGCACACCATGCACTGTTTACGGACCCACAAATTTCACTTTTTAGTAATTTTTTCATTAAAAATGGGTCCCACGGTACTATTCATACATTTAAAAATTATTTTGCTACAGTGTTTTTCAGTTTTCAGTTATATCCAAACGGACCCTTAATATCACTATTGGCTTTAAAATAACATTGTTGAAGCACTAAGTGAGGTTTCAAGTCTGACACTCTCATTATGCATATTATTCTATCTTGAGTCTTGACCTAGAAAATTTGTATGTATATTTTACATACATTTTGATAAAAGTAAGTGGAGGACTATTGGAATATTTTTATAAAAATTATTATATAATCCGAATTAAATGGTCAATTAAGAGAAAAAAATAAGATCAGCTTTTTATTGTTGGACTTTACGTTTTCTTTCCTATTCTTAAATTGAAATATAAATAGTAATTAACTAATTATATTCTTGTTGATATCAAGTTGAACGTTGGCATTAGTGACTTTAAAATCTCTCCTTATCAAACATATTCTTGCCCAACGTTTTATACTCTGTTTGGATTGAGGAGGAGTAGAGGGGAAGGAGGGGGAATGATTTAATTTACCATGTTTGGATGTTTGTTTTATGACTGATTAATAGTTAATACTGATTATATCTTAGAATTCGTTTCCACAAATAACAAGTTCTAATGTTCTATACATGAATAACGTTACTAATATTTATATGACTTTTTACTGTTTTGATTTGTGAGGATAGTCGGAGGCAGAGCAATTGAAAAGAGGAAAAACGTGAAGTCATTTATAAACTCATTATAAAGAATTTTAAATGGAATAAATTCATTACAATATTATAAGAGGATCTCATGCCCGGCCATAGGTGTTGAGAAGAGAGAAAAATATCGGTTTTTGTTACTGATTTTTCACGCAACATCAAATTGTTAAAATTCTTGCTCAGTCAATATTCTCTTCTTTTCAAATAATATTATTGTTGAGTGCTTCTTATCCTATAAGTGGTGTAAGTTTGTAAGGATAATTAGTACTTTAATTGTATCATGGGGCGGCACGCATAATTGTTAGTCTACTAGATGGTGTGTATTGTCTCAAAAGAATGACCTAGTCCGCATCTTAATTGCTCAGTCAATATTCTCTTCTTTTCAAATAATATTATTGTTGAGTGCTTCTTATCCTATAAGTGGTGTAAGTTTGTAAGGATAATTAGTACTTTAATTGTCTCGTGAGACGGCACCCATAATTGCTAGTCTATTAGATGGTGTGTATTGTCTCAAAAGAACGACCTAGTCCGCATCTTAATTCCATCACCTCAAACTCATGAAATTGACAATATTTTATTTTTCTTGTTATAAGATATTATGATGCACACCAACTAGGTAATATCTTTTTTATTTGTTCTCTAATTAGTGAAATATCACTGTCTAAATAATTATTCTATAAATTATGCGATGTAATTTATATATTAATTTATGTTCTTAGTAACAACACTTTCTTTACTTGGCCACATGACAACTTTCTTTGCCCCCTGTAGAATTGGACTTTGGTTTTATTTTAGGAGTATTATTTTGAGAGAAGAATTGGACTTTGGTTGAAGAACATTGCATGTGTAGTTTGTGCCTTGTATATATTATATTATACGCTTTTAGAGTTCCCCTTTTGCTAATTAACAAAGCTATGATTGTACTTTTGCTGAACGTTTCGTCCCTAAACTAGCTTTGCCTCATCAAATTATTGTTCTGCCGTATTCGTTGCAGGAGTGAAGCAACCATTATCAAAAAAATCATTCAAAGTATATCTCCTAAATTGGATCATAAATTCCCAATTGTTTCCAAGCACCTTGTTGGAATGGACTCCCGTGTGAAGGATATGTTGGATTTATGCCCACGTGAAGGGTTGGATTGTGTCCACTTTGTTGGGATTTGTGGTATGGGAGGAATTGGCAAAACAACTCTTGCTCGAGAAATTTATCGTAGAATTTATAGTGACTTTGAAGCTTCGTGCTTTCTTGAAAATGTCAGAGAAAATGCCAAAAGTGAAGGTTTAGTTTCTTTGCAAAAAACACTTCTTTCTAAGACCTTCATAGGAACTGACATAATTATACATGATTCTTATGAAGGAATTAATGTCATAGGCACTAGACTACGCAATAAAAAAGTTCTTATTATTCTTGATGATGTGAATGAGGAAGGACAACTAGAAGCATTAGCAGGGAATGGTGGTTGGTTTGGTCTAGGGAGTATAATCATTGTAACAAGTAGAGATAGGCATCTGTTGATAAGGCATGAAGTGAAACATATATATGAAGCTAAGTTGCTGAATGAAGATGAAGCTTTGAAGCTTTTTAGTTGGAACGCATTCAAGAAACCTGATCTTGAAGAAAATTATGTGGATTTGTCTGTGGATTTTGTGAGGTATGCTGAAGGCCTTCCTTTAGCTCTTGAAGTTTTAGGTTCTTCATTGTTTGGTAGAGAACTTGATGCATGGAGAAGTGCTCGAGATAAACTAGAAGAAGAACCTAATAGAGGCATTATGGAAGTACTTAAAATAAGTTTAGATGGGCTAGATGTTACACAGAATGAATTGTTTTTAGATATTGCATGTTTCTTTAAAGGAGAATGTTTCTTTAAAGGAGAATGTTTCCTTAAAGGAGAGCACGAATATTGCGTAAGAGATACTTTAGAAAGTTTAGGTCGCTATCCTGGCTACAATATTCAAGTTCTTATAGACAAATCTCTCCTAACCATTGCACCAAATGGAACTTTGATGATGCATGATTTGCTACAAGAAATGGGTCAAGACATTGTTCGTTGTCAATTCAAAGAGTCTGGTAAATGCAGTAGGTTATGGTGTTACAAGGATGTCTTGCATGTATCGGAAGATAATACTGTAAGTTGACAAGTCTAAATTTGAATTTTGAGAAGTATATCTATTATTTCAAATTTTATCAAGATTTTTCCTAATTTTATTGTTCTTGGTTTCTAGGGAGCAGAGACTGTTGAAGGTATAGTCCTAAAGATGCCTCTGGATAAAAATGAACCCTTAAGTGCTGAAGTCTTCTCAAAGATGAAAAACTTGAGATTTCTTAAAATTGATCGTGAATTACCTCTACAAGGCTTTAATGGAGGTCATGTCCAACTTCCAAAAGGCCTAAGTTATCTTCCTAATGAGTTACGCGTAATAGATTGGTATGGATATCCTTTAAAATCCATGCCAACCAATTTCCAACCAATTAAACTTGTTGAATTGAGAATGCATTGCAGTGACATCAAAACATTATGGAAAGAAATTAAGGTAAGATTTTCACTTATGCTAATTTGTATTTCCTTCGTTTTCATTAAGGCTTGAGTTTGTCTAATTATTTATTGGTTTAAAACAGATTTTAAACGAGTTAAAACTCATTGACCTGAGTGACTCTCAAAAGTTAATTGAGATCCCGGATCTTAGTAGAGCCTCAAATCTTAAGAAATTAATTCTTCAAAATTGTACAAGACTATGTAAGATTCATGCATCTGTTGGAGATCTCAAAAAGCTTATTCAATTGGATCTGAGCGGTTGCAAAAACCTTTCAAGTCTTCCTAATACAATTTGTAATTTGACGTCTCTAAAAATTCTCAATTTATGTGACTGCTCAAGACTTGTGAAATTGTCCGACAACCTTGGAAATCTTGAAGGCTTAGAGGAGCTAAATGTGAGTGGAACTGCTACAGGGCTATCTTTGTCCTCCATTCTCTTAAAAAATCTCAAAAAACTATCTTTTGCTGGACGTGCTTTTCTGTTATCCAAAAAGATCCTCAATTTTCCTTTATTCCAAAGGAGTCCAGATCCCATGGGCATGTTAACTAATTTATCAAGCTTATCCTCTTTGACATATCTTAATCTAAGTTATTGCAATCTTCAAATAGTCCCTGATGCTATTGGCTGCTGTTTGTCATCTTTAAATCATTTAAATCTAAGGGGAAATAAATTCGATCGCCTTCCTGAAAATATCATTCGATTATCAAATCTGGGGTCTCTTCTTTTGAGTGGTTGCAAGGATCTACAATTACTGCCAGAGCTTCCATTAAATATTAAGTATATTGGGTTAGAAGGTTGTACCTCGCTGGAAACATTACCTTTTAGACCAGAAGATGTTTTTAGTCCCCATCTCTTTCTTATTAACTGCGTCAAACTGATCGAGAATCAAAGTTTCGGTGACCTGTTCTCAACAATGCTGGCACGTTACATTCAGGTATCTCTCTCTCTCTCTCTCTCTCTCTCTCTCTCTCTTTCGTGAATTTCTAAACATCTTGATTTGTGTGTTTCAGAGACCTGATGATTTAGGTTACCAAAATTTTGTTATACCCGGACGTAAAATTCCGATGATGCTTGTAAGTAAGGGGAATTATTTAATTTGTGAGCCTCAGAGACCTGATGATTTACGTTACCAAAATTTTGTTATACCCGGAAGTGAAATTCCGAAATGGTTTAGCCATCAAAGTGAGGGGTCTCCAATGAATCTACAAGGACCTTCAGATATTATGGGAATCGCTATGTGTGTTGTTTTTATAATCCCCCCCCATCCTTCACATCCCGAACTTGGTTCGGAAAGCATAATTTGGATGTATAATGCCGATGGAATTGAGTCAGAAATCTTAGTGGATTATGTTTCTGAAGAATTTGGTATGATTGATTCATGTCACCTTTGGATAAAATATTTTCCTCTCGAACGGAAAAGGGGCAAGGAATTGAGTCAAATCGATGATAATCGATTGAGTCAGATTGATGTTAAACTTTCAGTACTCATGTCGGGTATACCCTTATTGGAGGTGAAGAAATGGGGAGCCCGTTTGGTATATGAGCAAGACATTGAAGATCTCAAAAAAAACATGCCTGGGCCATGCAGCTGCAGCGTCACTCCCTACGAGGATGATTCAGCAAAAGATACCGAAACTAAGCGAAGTCGTGATGACTTTGAAGGAGATGGGGCAGGACCTAGTGGAGAAGGTATCTCTAATGAAGTAGACGAGCCACAGCCAAAGCGGATACATACAACACCCTAATCTAATTGAAAATTGGATTGGGAATTTATGCACACAAGGACAAGGCGACTCTAATTGTGAGGAAGAGGAATCCCAGTGACAATGGTAGCATTGATGACTTTGCAAGGTTCTATCTTTGATTTTTTGTAAGTCATCATATTTCTCTCTCTTACTGATCTTGTTTGTTTGTAGCTGTATTTTAATGGTTTATTATTATTTAAAAATTCATTGGCTTTTGCTTGCATATCTTTTTCTTTTTAACTTGTGACTAGGCCATATGAGTTTAAGTAATTGGGTTTGGTTAGTGTATGCCCTTCTTTATTTAGTAATCTATTTTAGGAAATTTTTTTATAGAAATGAAAAAGTTAATCACTTTTTCAATTTTTAATAAACAGTATTCTAAAATGGTTTACTAAAGTATACCCTAAGAAGTTTTCTAAAATGATTTATTAATGTATAATATATGCTTAGTAAAACCCTAAGTAATTTGTGATTCCTCTTTCTACTAGTTGCCTTAGATTGGGTGCGAGGAAGTTTTTGGACTTTGTTGGAATGGAGAAACTGTCATACTCACATTGCTTGCTGACGGGAAAGCATGTACATCTATTGTATGGTAGTCATTTTTGTTCAATTGTGTTGGAGGGTAAATTCGGCACTCTTGTTGCTCCTTTTTTTTTAATATTATTTACTACATTTTATTCTGATTTTTCAAAAATCTATTGTGAACCTATCTGCTCTGTTCCTCCTGTTCTGTTGGTTGTGGCCATTCTACTAGGAACCTTCTCACTGTAGCATGATGGATATCTGTTTATCCATATTGTCCAGAGGATAGCACTACTTTCCTGTACGTACAAGTGACATTCCATGAACATGATCAGCTTTATAATCCTCTAAGATCATCTGCAGCCATTGATGTACAGATGGATTTGAGTCCGCTCTGATATTCGAGGGTGAAGCAAACCACAATGCCCTTGCAAATGGATATTTGGTAAATAAGTGGCCCAATGTTTCTTCTCCTTCTTCACACATTACACATCCTGAATTGACAGTAATTTTTCTTTTAACAAGTTCAGTCCTAATGGGGGAGCCCAATGTGTAAAAGTCACCATCTTTCTCACTCTAAAGAATATTGTTTATTTGTAGCTGTATATTTATATTTTCTTCTTAAATTCATTCGCATATGCTTGCATTTCTCTCTTTTTAATCAGTGACAAGGGCCATTTTATTGGACTTTGTTGGTAAGGACAAATTTTTGCACTGCTAGCAGACAAGAAGATAGGTGCAACTGATTGTGTGCTCATCATTTTTGTTTAATTATAGGAGGGTAAAATCCACACTCATTTTAGTCTCTCCTTATAGTATTTATTACAATTTTCCATAGGAGAATGCAATAGATGCTTGCAATCCCAGTGTCGTTGTAAAATCAAATGAAAAGAAGAAATTGCAAAAATCTGCACTCTTGTTGCTCTCGATGAGTATTATTAATTTCTTTCTGTAAAATATTTGTAGTTGAGGGATTATCTGCTATCAACTAAGGATTCATCTTTATTGACGATTCGAGTGCTAGAAATTTGCCAAGCTTGACAGTGCTGAATTATGGGTTAGTCTTGTGAATTCTAACATGCTGATATGTAGAGTTTACCTTGTGGGTAATTCTCAGATTATTATTATTTTTTGTTTTTTGGAATCAGTGCAGTCACATTGAGGTTTCAGTTGTAAGCTACTTCCCACTTTTGATGGTGCTCAAGTGTGGGTGGGAGAGGTTTCTTATTCCCTCAAGAGCTTGAAGAGTTTGGGCAAACAATCATTGAGTGCTCTACTGATGAGCCTTCTCACAATATGGATTTCATCCATCAATCAGTAGCAAGTGATACTCCAAATGATAAGCAAAAGAGTGAAGCTGGTTGCTCCTATGAGGACCCATATCCTGGAAGGTTGAGAAGACTTCTTTATCCGGGGCAGATCATTAGAAATAACATACAATGTTAATGTTATGGTGTGGCTGTATGTTTGTTGTGATTGACATTTTGTATCCAGCAATATGAAATTACAGTTGTGCTCTGGCTACTGTGGGAATGAGTGTGCATGTGTTTTGGTGTTTTGAATGTAAATGCTGGGGTTTGCCTAACTCTTAGTTTGGTTCCTGCATTCACTATGATTTTCTGTCCCTCCTGTCTCGAGAATGGATGTGTGACTAGAGCCTAACATTTCAACCCTTTTTTTTCTTTGATTTTGGCTGGTTTCTGAATAATTAGATACTTTATGATTCAAATAAGTTTATCACACACACACACACACAGAAAAGACACAATTTCTTGTACTTGGGTGGATTCTAGTTGCTTATTCTTGATAGATTTTATTACTTTCTTACTCTGATTTAATTAAAAAATGAGCACTGAAGCCTGGAGATGTATATTGGGGGAAGAGTTGAATATTAATTCAGCTTTCTGATGGATATGGATCTCTTGGTTAGATAGAATTGTGTCCTCATGATCTTCAGATTATATAAAATAAAAGATTAGTTTATCACTTTGTCCCTTCCTGTACGTGGCTCTGTTAGTGAATTGGACATTGCAATAACTCACTTATGTTATTTACTCCCAGAAATTGTAGCCTATAACATGGTAGTTTTGTCACTTAAGTAACATTGTGTCTACAGTAAATTTGGACTGCAAGTTGGATCTTAAGGCCGTTGCACTTCAAGCTTGTAATGCAGAATACAATCCCAAGGTATGGGACGTTTGTGGGCATGGCTCTCTCTCTCTCTCTTTTTGGGGGGAAGGGGGGGGGGGGGGGGGGTTATTAACCATAGTGCTGGGTGTTCCTTATCTGTTTATCCTTTTTGAATCCAGTCGACATTGGATTATATTTGCTTACTCTATGAAAGCTTGGTTTAAGCCATTGATTTTCTATGAATTCAATGACTCCGGAAAGCTATTTTTCCTCTTTTTTGTTTTCTTTTTTTTCCCCTGTTTTTTTAATGGTTTTGATTTGATAAAGATGGCTAAGCTTGTTTCTTGTTTCACTTAGAGTTGTGTTTTGGGTTTTATATCAATAACATTTAAATTTTACATTTGTTGTGTTCTTGCAGCGTTTTGCTGCCGTTATTATGAGGATAAGGGAACCAAAAACCACAGCCTTGATTTTTGCCTCTGGGAAGATGGTAAGTTTTGACCAAGCATTTGGTACCTTTCTAAGTACAACAGTAGAAGTTCTCTTTATATGCTGTTTTATATGCCTTTAAAGTGCCATCTGGGTTTGTTTTTGTTGTTATCTCTCTCTCTCTCAATCAAAAATCTCTATTCTTGAAGATTAACATGTATGGTTCATTGATCTGTACTAGACTGATAAGTGAAAAATGAGCCCATCTATGTGTCATTTACTTAGAAATTTGTGACGAGAAAAATTGTTTCTCAATTTGTGGATGGATGAGGCCAATAAGTGCTACCTGATCCTCCTGTTGTTAAATGAATCCACCATTTTAGCAAATTTTCTTTGTTTGGAATCTTAAGTTGGTGCTTTCTATCTGAAAGCTTGCTATGTTGTTCTCTTTAAAATAGACATACATGGTTTGGCATCTTTGCTGTTTTTTTTTTCTAAGATTTTTTAATGATTATGTGAATACCAAATGTTTAGGTTTGTACCGGAGCTAAGAGTGAACAACAGTCGAAGTTGGCAGCACGGAAGGTAATGGATCAAAGTTATAATATAGTTTTGGCAGCCGATTTGGTGTGTTTACTGGAATGAAATATTTCGGTGTTGGTGCATTCCAGTGTACTTTTCTGGGATTATCCTGTGTGTGTGTATTCCCCGCATAACCTCATTCCAATATTAGGGCATACCAATTTTATCAAAATAACCTTTTCGGTCTGAAGTGTTTTCAAAATAGAATACGAATTGGTATCTGCACAAAACAGTAAAATTAGCTGAAGCAATTGGAATTGGAACAGATCAATGCCCCCAAATCTTTGGCAAATGTTACCTTAGGGTTGTGTATCAGTGTGGTAACCAGTACAATATATTCAGCTGAAATTGTACAGTATTCAACTTTATAATGCATGCCTTTAAACCTTTAGGCAGCTGCATACATAAGTTTTTAAACATAGGGCCATCTGGGAGATGCAGAAGAGTATCCAGAACCCTATAGCTTGTTGTTTGTAGTTTGGCTTTAATTTTCAGATATCTAGTCTCTTCAAACTAGCACTTAAATTCATGCAAATGTGGACAGAGCTGAACGGTGAAATTATACATGCCCATACGCTTTACAAGCAAACTGTTCCTTGTTTTACAAGAATGTGATTAAAAATGGTTAATTCCCTGCTCACATCATGTTGTCACTAAAAGAGATGCAAATTGTCTTAGGATTTAATGCTGTTGTTTTAATATTGAATTTCCGAATCTGACATTGTATCTCTGCTTTTCAGTATGCTCGAATTATACAGAAGCTTGGTTTTCCAGCTAAGTTCAAGGTAAAAATTAATTTCAGTGCAATTCTGTGTGTCATTTATGTATGTATATGTAATAAAACATACTGACACATGCAGCTTTGGTATTTTACAAAGAATTACTATTTGTCTAACATTGATGCTTTTCACTGTTATAGGATTTTAAGATTCAGAACATAGTTGGTTCATGTGATGTTAAATTCCCCATCAGGCTTGAAGGACTGGCATATTCCCATGGTGCTTTCTAGTGTAAGTGATGGCTGTTTGTCCATCTGTGTTAATTGTTCTTACTGTTAAATATCAAGAGCTGTTATTGGTATTTGTGTGTGATTTATCAGACTTTGGAATGTAATTACCAAAAAATAGCCTGTGCAATGTTCTCCTTTTCCTTCCCTGCCCATTGAAGTGGCCATGATTGGAGGATAGGTTGTCTTATGAGGCCATTCTTTGAATTAAACACTTCCATGGAACCTATGATATGCATACCTGCATGCACGCATACTATGGAAAATGAAGTTACATGTAAATTGAGCCTTTCAGAAGTTAAAATTATTGCAAACATTATTGTCTGGACATCAAATAGCCAGTTGTAATACGGACTTGGCTGGAAACAGTAGAAAGATTGTTTTGTAGTAATGATTCTAAGAAATTGGTTGGTGCCTGCGACATTTGAAATTTATTTTAGAAGTATCCCATTTTTAAAAAAATTTACTTGCCAGTGAGCTCTAGCCCAAATGGCACCTCCTTGTAGGAGTGGGTGAGGTTATGGGTTGGGTGGGTATAAGAAATACTCAAAAAGGATTTGATAATTTTTGAGTCATAAATGATTCTGTTTAGGTATCTTTTTGGACTTGCAAATTTTTAACCATGTTTTGTAACAATCTTAAAAATTTGAGAATTGAAATTGATTGTGTTCTCATTCTGGTGGTCAGTATGAGTCAGAGCTGTTCCCAGGGTTGATCTATCGCATTAAACAACCAAAGATTGTGCTGCTTATTTTTGTGTCAGGAAAAATCGTTCTTACTGGGGCTAAGGTGATATCACTAGACTCCTTTTTTTGTTCTGCCCTCCCAGGTTTTATATGCTATTCTGGTTGGATCTGATCAGCATTGTTTCATTTCGAATCTTAAGGTGAGAGATGAGACCTATACAGCCTTTGAGAACATAAACCCGGTGCTTACGGATTTCAGGAAAAACCAGCAATGGTATGTTGCATAATTGTAATATTTTTGTTAAGATCCATGGTGCAGGGACCAGATTGTTCATGCTAAATCCAACTCTTATTTACAGATTCCTTGTTAAATCTTTCAGTAAAGGGTATTTATGTTCATAATACCCTTTAAAATGAGATTTATTAGGTATCAGGGGAAAGGTTGGCTTCATAAGTTCTTGGGGAATGGGTTTGAGTCCTTAAAATTTCATAACCCTTTTAAATCAGATTTTTTAGATTAAAATTTGGAAATTATGACTGGTTGGACTGTCATAGATTGTAGTAGCACAAGTATTTTTCATTTCACAAGAACTTCTAGACTATTAAATTGAGCACTGCAGATTAAAAGATAATTTTGGGTCCCATCTTATTTTGAACTTGATTATTTCAAGGTGTTGAGGTTCCATTTAGAGGTTGTTTACTGCAAGGGTCGAAAGTGGTACACATATCACTAGTGTTGGTAAAAGAGTCAAGTGCACAGGTCTCTTGGCGCCAAGAGCCCTAGGTGCAAAGAGCAACTGTGCACTTGATTGAAGTAAAGAGCACCTTTTTCAAATATATTATCTTATAACCTCTAATAGAATTATTCATGATATATAATAAAAATAAAATAAAAACTCAAGCTTTTTAATATTTTACCTTTTAAGTAAGTGCAATTGTATAATGTTTGTAAGTTCAAATTTTACTTTAGTTATTTCAATTTCTTAAAATTTTAATATAGTAAGTCGAAAATAATTATTAATGGACAGTATGATAATACTTTAGTCATAGAAAGTTTAAACATAAAATTTTTGTAATTGTCTTGTGCTTTATAAAATACATATACACGATAGTTATGATCAAATGATGTATATGGTTCCATCAACATACATCTAAAAGGCCAAGGCCAAAAGCATAAGAGAGAATAGTATATTAGCCTTGTTTTTATCTTTCGACATGTTAATTTTTTATTTTTTTATTTTTTTATTTTTTTTATTTTTTATTTTTTTTTATAATACAACTCCTTAAGAATAGTGTTTGTATGATAAGTCGATGGTCCTGTTCATGTCATTTTCTTCAAGATCAAACAATTTTACTTTAATAATATATATCTTTTTTAGCAATAAAACAGAAAAACGTGTCTAAGTGTGCTTTGTGCTTCTTCAAAAAGTGCCAAAAAAGCGTGTCTAAGGTGTGCTTCTTGAAATGGGCTTTGCTTTGGCCAAGCAAAGCGCTTACATTTTGGGACTTTGAGCTTTAAGCGTGCCTAAGGTGCACTTTGTGTAATTTTAACAAAACTGTATATCACCTCTGGCCAGATTGGATTCATGGGATTTGATGGGGGAATTGAGGATGTTAGGAGAGTCCTGTCCTTGGCTCCTCCCCCTCTGTAGAGTACAATTGAGGATGTTGATTTTTTCACAGCCCATGCTGACAACAGACTGAGTTTAATGCCCTTGATTTTACAGGGGCATCTTGTCGGCATTTTTTGGCTTGTGAGGAATGTTGTGGGAATGTTTTTTTTCTTTTTTTGGAGGAATGTTTTACAGGTATACCAAGGTGAACTCAGATCATTTTTTTTTAATTTGATGCAGATTTTGTGGGAAGAGAAGCCAGATCTTGTTTGCAAAAGTTAGGAGGTGGAATACCAGGCAATGTAGCTGCCGAGCCTGGATTGAACTGTAAATATAAAAGCAAATTGTGCATCCGTTCTCTGGTTTTTAAGTTAAAAAAGATGTGTTCAGTGTCTGCATTTAATTTTCTTGGCTCTGACGTAGTAGTGGGAGAAGAACCATATATTTTACAGAGTTGTTGACGGAAAAAAAAAAAAAAAAACAGATGGGGAGAAGAGAGAGAATAAGAATTTTTAACTTTATGTTGGACTTTTGCTTTTGACAGTTTGGATAGAATGTAATTTTGTGAAACTTGAATGGACTCTATCGTGCTATGATGCTATCTGCTGGTGCATTTGGATGTTATAATTGTAGTGAGAAAAAGGAAAAAAAAGAGCTTTTAAAATGCTGGACAAAAACAAACAAACGGAAAAAGTTATTCTATCTGAACGTACTAGCACTGCAAACGTGGGACATTACTGAAGTGAATGTGATCACCTGCCCTTGATTGAATTAAGGTCTCTTACAGATAATCGAGTGAGACAGTTTTATAAATACGATAGAGTTTCAACCTAAATGAGATATATAGTATATTAACTGTAGTTACTTGTGTGACTGAAAAAGAAAATAAAGACTCGTTCAAAGTCGAAATTGGAAATGTACAGGGAATTAATATTGTAGGCACGGTACTTTTGTCTCTTGCAAACCCTCATTGTTTGCAAGTAAGACAGTACAACCGTGTGAGTTGTGGCATATGGCATTTCAATTCAAACTGCATGCCACTTGATCTCCTCTTGGCAATTTCTTTGAGCTAACCACAGTGAAAATGAGAGTGCATGAATCTGGAGCGACAGAAGCCAGCCAGGTTGGTATTCAAGTTGGCAACGCGTGTGCACTGTGACAGTTGCAAATGCAGATTGCAATGCATGTTGAGTTGCGGACTTTTTTTTTTTGGTTTTGTTTTGCATGGTGCATATAATAGGCACACAACATGGGGTTTATTTGAGGAGAAATTATACCGTCCTCGTGGTGAATCACATCACTTGCTCCATATCGAGCTTTACTCTCACTATTTTACATTGAAAGGTTAAAAATTTAAAGTCTCTTGCATTGAATCCAATGACAACACACCGTTGAATTGGATTTGTAATGTATGAAATGCAGGAAGCGCAGCTTAACTCATATATATATATATATATATATATATATATATATATATATATATATTAATGGTTTATTTGAAGGAAAATTTTAAAACACATATAGTGTTAATTTAATCAAGGGGTTTTAAACTATGAGTATAATGTTTGAGGTGTTGTTTGGAAGATTGAAAAATTGTGGAGCTTCATCCTTTGTTGTATACTCTATTTGGTGTCTGCACACAAATTGGTCTTCCTTACCTCACTAGTATTGCCTAGTCTGTTTTCAGATTCAGTAGACTAGCTTGTGTCTAGAAAATGTGAACTTAAATTTCTACCGTTGCTGTGGACTTAGTGACTCCAAAGGATGTATAATTTAATTTAGGCAAAAATGCAAAACTGACCCTCTAACTTTCACTCTTTTTCATTTCAGCCCTCTAACTTTCAGTTTTGTCAATTCAGTCCTCTAACTTTCAATTTTTGTCAATGCAAGATTCATTAAACCCTAGTTATGGGCTGCCGTTAACTTTCAGTTTTTTTTTTTTTTTTGGAATTAAAAGAAAAAAAGAAAAATCTGTTAAAAAAAAGAAAAAAGAAAACATTTAAGGGGAATAATGACATGGTTCCCCTTACCTAAAACCAAAACTGAGGAATCACAACATATTGCAAGTGAATGGCATCACCACGTGATCCTAAAAGCTTTCAATCTCTCTGTTGCTACAATTTGATGAACCCACCTCCCCAACAGTAGAAGTAATAAAGATGCTAAAAAAAAAAAATTCAAAAAAATGTTCCCGTTAAATGTGTTCCCCTTTTGAAAACTGAGTGATTCCTCGATTTTGATTTCAGGTACCTTAAATGTTTTTTTGTTTTTTTTTTTTGTTTTTTTTTCCAAAAAAAAAAAAACTAAAAGTTAACGTCAACCCATAACTGGGGTTTAACAGAATCTTGCATTGACAAAAATTGAAAGTTAGAGGATTGAATTGACAAAACTGAAAGTTAGAGGACTGGAATGAAAAAAAAGTGAAAGTTAGAAGGTCAGTTTTGCGTTTTTGCCTTTAATTTAATTCTTGTATTGAAAATTGAATCAAGTCTCTGTTAAGATGATCATAGACCTTAACCCCACAAAAAGAAAAAAGAAAGAAAAAAAAAAGTGATGGTAATGGTAGCCCTTCATGTTCCACTTGCCATAATTTCTGTATGCATATATTGGGCAGTAGCTATTATATTTTGGCAGTGGCTATTTGCATTTCCATAACTACCTTCTTTCTCATCTAAAAAGGTAAAATAAAGTGAGAAAATGTCCTGTCTGGTGATGGCTTTAAGAAGTTATTTGGATGCAGAACTGCTAAAGGTTTAAATTTCAGTAGAAGCAAATTGTAATTGCTTTTTGCTGCAAAAAATTTAACTACCTGAAGATTATACTGCTATGCTTTTGTTATGTATCTGGCGTTAACAGAGGCGTATTTTGTAATTAGTTGTTTAGTGCCTTTTGGGGCCTTATGTTACACTGTTTATACAAGTTGTCATATATATATATATATACTCTTTGTCCATGAGAAAAAGCATCCCTTCCCCGGACTAATAGTCAATTATGAAGACTGGTCCGCTGAAGAAGATCCAAGCTGGCTTTCAGAGTTGAAGTCCTTTTCAAGGGCGTCCATATCAGGGGTAAATTCTTTTGTCAACACTAAGAGCTGATAGTCATATTCATCTTCTTGATGAATAGGATTTCTCATATCAATTCCTGATGGTGAGGGAGGCTTAAGACTGTCCTGACTAGTGTTGTCTTCTTCTTGATCAACAACTGAGTCTTGCTTGGCTGTATAACAAGGGGTACTAACCTGGGAATGGTCTTTGACACCTTGAAACAGTGGACCTAAGTCTTTTCTAGATGTGGGAAAGGGAGCTCGTGTTCTGGACGAACTACACTGGGACGCAGGTCTTAAGGAGAATAGTTGGCTGCCTAAATGGTTGGCGTAGATCTACTGATCTAGACCTTGGTTCCTGGTGCAGATCTACCGAAGATCTGGGCCTGGGTTCCTCAAACTCTAAAGGTGATCTAAAATTAGATTGGTCAAAGCTTAATCTAATCGTTCCATCGGCTAACTGCTGGACAAAATCTAGATCTGGGTTCCTAACCGGGTTTTGGACTTGTAAAGGATAATTCTCATTATCTATAGTCCAATGAGTTGGGAAAGTGACTTCAGACCATTTCAGGGTTCTAGGTACCTGAACTGTGGATCTAACATCTGGAGTTTGGATAAGAGTGGTTTCTCCTGCCTTTCTCTTATCTACTGCTTGGATGGACATGTTTGTCCTCATGCACTTATAATACACTCTGTATATAAGAGCAAGCTGTCTGGTGCCATGTAACACTAGGGTTCCATGGGTTTTGATGTTGAGGGTGAGGACCTTCAGAATGTGAGGGTCGTCAAGTGCTACGGTGAGGTTAGGGAAACAGTCGAAATGGATTGGTCCGTTACTCAGACTGGATTCAATGGTGCCTAGAAGACTGTCATTAAACCTAAGATGACGGGTGTCTCTAAGGGCCATAAGGATTGAATTGTTCAACCCTTCTCGGATCAATGGTTTTACTCCGACTTGGACAAGTCCTATGTGGAGGAATTTATGATCTTTTTCCCTGTGAGCTTTCACGGCTGCAGGGGATAACAAGTAGCATGTTTCATACTCCTTGTTGATGCTGTAGATTTGTTCTATAGTCCTAACATGGTAGTCCGTTCTGAAAGACTTTTTCAAGGACCATGAAGATGACTTATAGACCTGGGTTGTGGGAACTTTGGGTATGTTCCAATCTCCTAACTTCTGATCTAGATCTAAAAGCTGGTACGACTCTGAGTTGATTGTTCCATCTTCTTGTGGAATCTCAGGGAGGGATGTACTGCTAGATCTAATGCTGGTGGATGAGTCACTCCTTCTAAACATCCTATTCATCATCTTGGATTAAAAGCCTAAGAAATCAATTACAACTTAGACTACCTTTATCTTCCAATTTCTGGATCTAACCTTAGATCTGAAACAGGGAGTGTATGGACGCCTTCTGTGAATAGTTACCTACTAACAGCCACTCGGACGCCTTTTGTGTTCTCTGTTACTACTGACCGCAGCTGTTCCCTATTATTGGTGTATACGAACCTTTCTGCACACTTTTCCCTCAAAACGCCTCAACGCCCTCCTGGCTAACAGCTAACAGGGGAATATCGTTTGGACTCAGTTCACACGCAACCTCGGTACTCTAGACTTACTGGGTAACAGATGGACACAAAACCGGGCTTATTCCTAGTCTTACTGGGTAACAACTCCTCACAGAACTTAGCTTAGTACACATCTGCAACAAACTTTGGGAAAGAAACAAAGACAAGAAGAAGAAGATAACTGGGAAGCAAAGGATTAGCTCAAACAGATAAACACAGGATAATAAACAGTTTGAATGATCGGGAGGCTCAGCCTACCACCAAAAGAAAGAACAGTAAACACTGACTAAGATGAAGTAGTAGATGAAGAATGCAACATATGGGAGTGGAAGTGCTATCAGAAAATAGATGTAAAACAAAATAATGTTTGTTAGAGATAACATACTTCAAAGTAATGCACAAAATAATGGATAACTATGGCGGTTGAACAGGCCAACTTGATTATACTTCAAAATAATTACAGTAACTTACAAACACTTACGATCGGCCAACAAACTTGGCTCTGATACCAAATGGGGGTAAGCTACAGACAGAGAGTGCCATTCTAGGGGCACTGGGGGCGGAAGAGAACCCCATCTTTGACAAACTCATAGGAAGAGGTGTCCCCGACGGAGTCAATACCCTGATCTACACAGTCATGAAACACTTTGTAGGTAAACCAAGCAATATCACATCTAGGATTTATGACCAGTTGAGTAACCTTAGATGTAAGAACCTTGGAGAATATCGGTGGTATGAAGATGTGTTCACCACCCGTGTCATGCATAGAAGTGATTGTAACTCTCCATTTTGGAAGGAGAAGTTCATCAATGGATTACCCACATTGTTTGGACAGAAGGTCAAAGAAACTCTTGCCGGCCCTTTAGGTGTCATAGATTATGATATCCTGACCTATGGAGACATCTCAAGCACAATCCGAAATGAAGGAATGAAAATGTGTAGAGATCTCAAAATCCAGAGCCAAGCCAACAAGAGCAAAGCCAAGTACGAAATAGGAAATTTCTGTACCCAATACGGCTTACCTTCCATCCTTCCCAAAAAGAAATCCAAACACAGAGGAGAAGAAACCTCTGAGAAGCCTTACAGGAAAAAACCTGCCTCCAAACATTATAGAAAACAGAAGTTCAAAACTGATGATTTCTATAAGAAAGGCAAAACTAAGTCCACAAGGAAATCGAACCTAAAACATCAGGAACATGTTTTAAGTGTGGAAAGAAAGGTCATTTTCAAAGAGAATGTAAAGCTAAGGCTAAATCCCTTATCAACACTCTTATTACTGACCAAACAACTAAGGAAGAAATCTTCAAACTTTTAGCACTCGATCACCTAAGTAGTGAGTCCAGTGACCAAGAGAAACACCAGTTGTTTAGGACATCCTCTGAAACCTCTAGAGTATCTTCTAGTTCCTCTAATGACATAGATGAAATCCTAGCCTGCCAAGATAGTTGTTGTAGAAACAAGACTATCCATGTGCTTTCCAAGCAAGAAGAACTGATCTTAGATCTCATAGAACAGATCCAAGACCCGATAGAGAAAGCTCAAAAGCTCAGTGAGTTCCACAAAACCCTAGCTAAGGAAGGTAGCACATCCAAACCTAGGTTTCAGGAACCCAAAGTTGATTTGGAAAAAATCTACAATAGGTTTACCAAATCCAAGAAGGAAATTACTATCCAAGATCTCCAGAAAGAGATTAAGGATACCAAATCAGAAGTAAGAAACCTTAAGCAAGAATTAGTCATCCTTAAGGTCGACCACGGTCTCATGGACCTAAGAGTCAAAGACTTAGAAAACATTTCTCATCAGGAAAATGAGGACAGAATCTCATTACAGAACCCTTCTGATGAAGAAATAGATGATACAGTTAACCCTACTGCAGATATGGAGCCAGGACCATCAAATGGATCGTTCTTGCAAACCATCAGTAGAATTAACTTTCAAAAGTGGCATTCCAAAGTCAGGATTGTCATCAGTAAAGATTTTGAATTTGAGGTTGTAGCCTTAATTGATTTAGGCGCTGATCTCAATTGCATTCAAGAAGGAATCATTCCCTCTAAATACTTCCGGAAAACCAAAGAAAGGTTAACTTCCGCAAGTGGAGGAAAAATGCAGATTGAATTCAAAATCCCAAAAGCCCATGTTTGCCAGGACAATGCGTGTTTCAAAACCACCTTTGTTCTAGTCAAGAATATGACAGATAGGGTCATCTTAGGAAACCCATTCATGTGTCTGTTGTATCCTTTCATCATGGATAGTGAAGGCATCACTACCCATCCTTTTGGCCAACCAATCAAGTTTAAGTTTCTTAGGAACCCAGAACCTACAGAGATTGAGAGTCTCCAAAAAGTTTCTGTTTCTAAAAATCTTAACCTCATCAATGCCAAAACCCTTTCAGATGGCCCAAATCAAGCCAAGAACCTTGATCAAATTGTACCATCCATCATATTTGATAATTCTTTGAGTCTCCATCAAACTCATAAATTATCATCTCATCACATTGCATATAAAAGTATTTGCTCCATGACATCTCATGTTTTTAACAAATATGTTTTCAAAAATAACCATTTTGTTAATACATGGCAGGAAGAAAAGCAAATAAATTTTTATACTAGCCCCACTAGTAAGTGGAAAATGGCTTCTTCAAGCAGGAACAAAGGAAAAGCCCTTGTTCAGGGTTCTCCTTCTCAAAAGCATGAAGGCGCTTCTTCTGGAACAGAACCCAGGGAAGTAACATCCCTTCTAGAACATGTTCCGCTTCAAATAACATTTTTAGGTGGTAATATGACCATCACTTTACATGAAGTTTTATCCAGGAATTTCCAATTTACAAATGGAGTATATACAGGACTTCCACTCTCCATCAAAATTGTCCTCGATAACCTTCAAAGAGCCTTTACCCAAAACAACAATCGCCTTTTCCAGAAAACCCTCAGAGCACTAGAAATACACCTAGTAAACCTTGAGGCAGAAATTGAAATAGGTCGAATATCTATTAGTCAACTCTTTGGCAAAGAGGATATCCATTCAATGGATAAAATGACTATTATGGGCACCGATTATGCTAGGTTAAGTCTTAAGACCCAAAACCAGCTAAGAGGAGTTGTTGCCAACTTGCCTTCCGATATACAAGCACGTATCTTGGGAAGCAAGGCTATGTCTGAATCATCCGACCTATGGTTCAAGCATTTCAAAATTCTGGTCATCACCCATTTCCCAGTTTTTGGAGAAGACTCAGATGATGTTGATAATGCTTTCATCCAGTCAACCTGGGAGAAATACTTCGGAAGCAGCCACAGGGTCTATGAGAAAAAGCATCCCTTCCCCGGACTAATAGTCAATTATGAAGACTGGTCCGCTGAAGAAGATCCAAGCTGGCTTTCACAAATGTTTGAATATGGCTTCATCAGGCTCATCAAGCTAACAAGCCATGACCAGATCAACCAGTTTCCACAGATTGTCCGTCAGGTTGTCTCTAAGAACAAGAGTCCTTTTGTATCCATCAGATGCTGGAGTACTCTCCCATAATGGGACAGAAACAATTGGATGATTGTCCAACCTGCGCACCATCTTATACTCATCAACGGGTACACCCACAATGGCCCTTGGTTTGAAGGAGACTCTTATCTCCATAATGAAGACCCTAATGCTCTTGCAGATTGCTGTAGAGGTTACTTCAACAATGAGATTTTAGATGTCACCAGTGAGTTATGGCAAAACTACCATTTTGTTGGGAATACTAGCAGAATTTCTGTATTCACCACCAAACCATACTCCGAAGCTCTCCATACCCAAAGGATTGATTACAATGAACCTAGACAGTTAGTCTTACAACAGGCAGATTATGAACCCCTCCTGTATTGCGGTTTTTGTAATCAATTTTCTAAGTATCATGAGCATGACTGCGGCTATGATCCCCCATGGGATCCTTATGATGGCTACCCATCTGGCCATGAAACTGATTAAAAGCACCAAAGAAGAACAGAGCCAGAAGAATCAGAACTCTCCTGACTCTTAACAAAACCCAGAAGTTCCAGAATAGCTCAAGAACCACCTTTGCAAAATGGTTACTATTCAGAACAGTACCCGCTCCAGCAAAGCTGCCGACAAGCTACTATTCACTGCACAGTTCCAAAACACTATGCAGAGTTACTATTCAGAAAAGTAAGGGGACAAAACACTGTTCATAAACAGTGACTAGTTACTGTTCACTCAATAGTGCCCTGACAGAATCATTGGAGTTACTGTTTTCTTTCGGCTGAAAAGATATTCACCTGAAGGTAAAAGCATTTCACCTTCCGTGATTCCCGCAGTCTCCTGACCAGATCCAAGGCTTCCTCCAGCTATAAAAGGAACCCTTTGCTTCAGTCTTCAGCAGGCTTAGTACAGGCTTAGTAGGACTTCACTTAGGCCTAGTTCCTTACTACCTCAGAGATCCAGTTTCACATTGTAATCTGAAATACTTTGTAAACCTAAATGGCTCTCTTCTCCTCTCCCCTAGTTTACACTTGTACTAGAACTACAGTTGTAACCTATTTATGCTTCCGCCCCCAGTGCCCCCAGAACGGCACTCTCTGTCTGTAGCTTACCCCCATTTGGTATCAGAGCCAAGTTTGTTAGCCGATCGTAAGTGTTTGTAAGTTACTGTAATTATTTTGAAGTATAATCAAGTTGGCCGGTTCAACCGCCATAAATATATATATATATATATATATATTAATGTATGCAGTAATGTATTATGCCTTTATACATTTTCAAAACTAATTGTAACTTACTAATCATGATAGGTTCATCACTTTTTACACTATACACATTTTTGAACCTAAATATAACTTAAGAACTTAGAATAGAAAATACATGTAATACTAATAGTTTCAAAAGAGACACCATTTATTTATTTATTTTTAGTTTATACAAATTCCAAAAAATCTCATATGTCATCATTGTGTTCATATTTGTAATTTTGTATGCTAATGTAGTATTCAAGGTTAGATTGAAGGATTCAGTTCTGCGCATACTTAGAGAACCATATGTCATTTTCAGAAACTTCAAGAGATAGAGATAATAAACACCCACTTCGGTCCAATTTGGCCCATTTTGATCAATTTGGTTTAATTTCGTCCAATTCAGTCTATTTGGTCCATTTTGGTCCACTTTAGTCCATTTTGGGTGTCTATAAACTAAAAATAAATAAAGCTATTATTTTTATCTCTTAAAGTTGAAGAAAATACTAAACTCTCTCATATTTTCTTCCCGAAAAAAGGTGACATGATATCTCTCTCTCTCTCTCTAGATTTTTAATTCTTTCTTGCAAACTTTATTTTTGGTAGATGAATTTTTATGTTTTTTAATATAGCTACTTTGGGTTGATGTGTTCCGGTATTGTATTGTTGTGCTTTTTGAGTTTTCCACCACAAGTCCTCTCTTTTCCTCTTATAACTTTGGTTTGTTCTTTTTTTGAGTTAATCATTCGTTTGTTTGAAAGTGAGAATTTGAGTTTATATCAAAACACAATCTACATGGCTATGTATTTAAATGTGTCTATCAATTATTTGAGTAATATTAATTGTAATTATGTGATAAGTTTTGATTATCATGATAACTTCATTAAGAGAAAGAGAATTTGAAAACTAAAACTTTTAGTTCTACCAAAAGAAATTAAGAAAATATGATAACCTGGGGTGTGTAGGACGGGAGACTGCATACACCAAGGTTAGGGTTGTCCATGAGTCGAGTTTGTGCCCAACCCGGACTTGACCTAAAAACTTCGGGTGGGGAAAAAAGTAACCCAAAACCAACCCGGTACACTTGTTAGATCAGTCGATTTGGGTCTCGTCGGGTATTGGGTTGTATTGGTTGGTTTTGGGATTTTTTAACGAGGCCAATATTTGGCTGGATCCATCGAGATCTACCCTAGATTTCGTTGGACAATGATGAGATCTTGCTGAATCTTGAAGGATTTGAACTAGATCTCGTTGGATCTTGACGAATCCGAGGATGAGAGAGAGAGAGGACGAGGGCTAGAGATGGTGTTACCGTGAAAGTCCTTCGGTTGGTTCGGTTTTCGTCAGGTTTCAAAACCCAAAACCGCCACTTGACCCACACCCTTTGACCTTTGACGTAGGTGACCCACTACTGACCTCGAGTTGCTCTGGTTGGGTCGGTCTTGGTCCAGGCGGTAGTGGGTCGGTCGATTCTGGGGGGTTACTGGTGGTTGTGGACAGTTTTAATTAAGGGAATAGTTAGATACTCAAAGAGGTTTGAATACCCTTATTTATCAGAAAAAATTAAGAAAATATAATGCATAATTACAAGAGTTAGAAGAATATGAACCACTTTACGAAAGAATAATATCAATAAAAAATACCAAAAATGATAAAATTATATATTTGTAAAAAGAGATAGAAATTACTCTTATAAATTGTTTAATTTTTAGGGAAACAAATTATATTGGATAAAATTTAGAGAATGAGTCCAACAAGATGGTGATTTAAAACAGTTTCGAAGAAGGGGGAGAGAGGAACAACGAATCATACATGGCTCACACACAACCAAATATGAAGATCCCAATCTCAATGAATATTTAAGTCGTCCATGTTTTTTATACTAGTTAATGTCTAGCGCAATGCTCAAATACTTTATAATTTCATTTGAAATTATTTTCATGTATATTAAAACATACATATTATATAATACTTATTTTTTTGTATAATATTTATGTTTGTCAGCAATATTGTTGAATGCTTTGAACCTTGATTTTCTTAATTCATATTTTATTTTTAAAAAAAATTGTCTAACACTATTAGACTCAATTTTTTTAAGTAATAAATAATATTTACTGTTACAAATAGACTTTATTAAAATAAAAAATTAAGAATTTAAAGTGTAAAATATTTTTATACCCTAAAATTACATAAATTTAAGCAACCTCTTAAACACTTCCTTAACCACTCCATTCTCACACATAACCAAATATGAAGATCCCAATCTCAAACACCCAATTTATTATCTCAATGAAACGAAGGAAATCATTTGTAAGTATTAGCATAAAGAGAACGTGATTAAACAAAGAGAAATTGGCTAAAAGCACATTCATTTAGCAAATTTTAATTGTCTTTAGTTGGACTTCTATATCCTTAAAAAATTTAAAATATATATAATAAAAAAATACATAAAAAACTTTGAAATCATCATCGATTTTTATTTTTATCACTATGGCTCATACCGCACAAAATAGAAAAAAAAAATTACAAAGAAACCAACTAATTATGAGTTTTAGAAACAAAATAAAAAAATAGCTAACTTCATAAATAATTAATTAGAATGTTTATTTTTCTTGGTCATAGCCTACTCATACGGGTTAGGATCAAATGGTACGACAATGTTGGAGTTATGTAGGTGTTGTTGAATGGTTGAAGGTATATGACATCGTTCTTGGTTTGAGTGTATTTGAGATGAGATGTCATAAAGGGCTATAGGCATGTGTATATAAAAGAGTAGAAGTGCAATGGGTGAATGCAAATGCAAAGAGTTTTTCATGTGAGAGAGAAAAAAAATTCTTGAAACAATGAATCAAAGGAAAAAAATAATAATCTTGAAACATTAGATCAACGAAAACAAAGTAGTCTTGAAACTTTGAACGAAAGGAAATAAAAAGTCCCTATTTTAAAATTTATTTCTAATGTGGCTTACAAGTATTTATTTCTCTTTTTAAAGGGCGCACCATATAACAAAATGTCACTCTTTTGCAAGAAATCCACGCTTTATATATGTGAAGATATTTTTTTTTCATATCCTCTTAAGATATTTTGGTTTACTAATAGTGTCCCTATAAATCATAAAGCAACTACTTAATAAGGCTATTGTTATTGGGTGCTGTTCAACATCCATTAAGATTGATTTTTTTTTTTAATAAAAAAAAAGATTGAATTTTTTATTAATAAAGTATTGTTGCTTTTTGGGAGTAGAATAAAGTATGATAAAGCAGCACTTAAGTGTCACATACTCATAGGTTTCGATTAATTTAATTGATACAATTTTTTATGGTTGATGTTTTGGTCTAATAATAAAGAATAATTATTAAAAGTGAACGTTATATGTTAAAACCCTCTTAAAAAAAATATCATGGACTCATGGGGCATAAAAAAATCACTCATTTTACAACAAGACCCAAATACCCTTTTTGAAAGTAATTTCCTCCTCTTTTTCTTTACTAACATTTTTAACTTGGTTATGGACTTTACTTTTCCATATCTACAAAACAACCACCAAAATGCCCCAAATTTCAAAACCAAACCAAATTGTCAAGCTTTTTCACATCCCAAATTGAACCGTCACCAAAACAACCAATATATTATATTTACTTTTAAGTAGTTGTTGGAAGATACTTGGAAGTTATTAGTCTCTTATCTAAAAATTCAGCAATGAGCCAACATATTCCTCCACTCTGCTACTGACTGGAAGATGGTGGCTGACTGAGGCCACTTGCAAGTATATATACTCTGTCTCACTTTTCTCCTTCGGTTGATTTTTTTTTTTTCTCTCTCTCTCTCTTCCTCTCTGCACACTGAATTTTCTTCCTGTCTCTTCCTATCAACCAAGATCTACTCCTTCACTTCACAGACGACCCAAGTCAACTGTAGAGAGAGAGCTCCGATCTGTGAGCTTCTATCTCAAAGAGAAATTTGCTCTGATCTGTAAGTCTTAGTATCAATATCCTTTATGCACGTGATTGCAAGCAGACGATGTATAAATGCACCAGTGCTCTGTCTCATGTCTGTCACTGACTCACTAACAAGTACTCAAACACTCCATCCAGATCCAGTGTTCTGCTTTCTTCTTCCCGAACCTTTCGTGCGTCCATTCTTTAAAACTAGTTGAATAATTTTTTTTAATACATATCTTTAGTATATTTCCCAATAGCAATTCTATGGGCACAGAAAAAGCCTCCTCCTCCTCATGTTTTCCATCTTGTTCTTCTTCTTCTATTGTGCCTGGATGGAGGTACGAATACCACGTCTTTATCAGTTTTAGAGGCTCCGACACGCGCAAAAAATTTACAAGCCATCTATACGAAGCATTGAGACGGAATGGCATAACCACATTTAGGGATGATGAAAGTCTCGAGAGAGGAGAATTCATTTCTCCAGAGCTCATGAGAGCAATTGAAGAATCGAGATTTGCTGTTGTCATTTTCTCTAAAAACTACGCTTTGTCGAGTTGGTGCTTGACTGAACTAGCAAAGATCATCGAGTGCATGGACAAGAAGAAGCTGACAGTTCTGCCTGTTTTTTATGAAGTGGATCCTAGTGATGTGCGCAAACTGAGGGGCACTTTTGCAGAAGCTTTTGCAAAACATCTCAACGATAACAATGAGAATGTGCAAACTTGGAAAGATGTTGTGACAAAAGTTGCTGGTATCTCTGGATGGGATTTACGGGATGAGTAAGATTTTATTTTTTTTTTTGTTTACCATTTTTCCTGATTTTATTTATAGATACTTTCTGTTGAATGTTTTTAAGACAAAAATATCATTTTAGTCTCTAGATTTTGAGTTTATTGTTAATTTGGTCCATATATTTTGGTAGCATACAATTTGGCCTTTGTTATTTTTAAATTGTAATCAATTTGGTCTTTAACATCAAATCACAACTTTTCTTACATTTTCTTTCACTTTCTTGGTAACCAAACATTAAGACACAATTCAAATTTACTAATCTCTAACTTTGATAAATACATATATCAACTGAGCAATTAAAAAAAAAAAACCCAGATTTGGACTTGACTATAAATTAAAAATAATAGAGATCAAATTGACTTTAAGTTGAAAAAAAAATAGGAACCAATTTGACTGTTTCTAAAATGTTGAAACTAAATTGATTACAAATTAAAATCGACTGTTATCAAAATTTAGGGACCAAATTAACTATAGCCACAAAACATAAGGACCAAAATAGTATTTATTTCGCCTATTTTTAACTACCATAAAAATTGAGAGATACACCATTAAGAAATACTATTGTACTTCATTAAAAAAAAAAATGCTAATGTGAAGTTGAAAAATCTCATGATTTTTATTTATTTATTTATAAACCTCATGAAATGTAGTGTTTCTATTTTATGAAACTTGATCATTTTGAGAAAAGTTCCCATGTCTTTAATTTTTTGAGGTTGGAAATTATGAATTATATGTGACACGTTTTAATTTAAATTTTCTCGAATAGTAGGGGTATTGAAAATTATGGAACATAAGATAGGAAAAAAAAAAGTTATTTGAGAAATATTTTTTGAGACTCATAAAAGAGTAGATGATAAATTTCAACTATGTTAATCCTCTTGAGAATTAAAAATAAAAAATTATTTTTGGCCAGAGTGTGAAAAAAGTAGAATTATGGAAAAACAACATTCCTATTGTTAAGTGAGAACAATGATGTCAATTGAGGTTGGTTTTCCTATTGTATGATGGAGGTACAATAATACCACAATTTAATTTAATATTATCTTTTGTGCCAAGGTACTCAAGTAGACACTTAAATTTGTGCCTGAAAAAATTTGAGAATGTGTAGAGTCATTCATATTATACAATTGTGGTATAATGATGACAAGTTTTGTAAAATTATTGAGTCCCTTATTCTTGTGAAATTATGAACATTTATTTTGTTCCTAAAAGTGGTTCCTAGTAATTAGAGACTATTAACTAGGTGTGTTCACCAAACCGCTCAAACAACACGACCACACCCAAAATGACTAAAATTGCCCATCAAATGGAATAATTGCATCGCACTGCAAGTGGAAATTAACTACACTGCACCAGACTATGCAGTGCGATGTGCGTTTTATGGTAATAAACCGCACACAACTACACTGCACTGCACCGTACCCACATATATATATACATACACACATGTATATATATTTTACGTTAAATATATATAAATTTTTTAATATTATATGAATTAAGTGGCCAACCCAACGTTAGTGCATTCATGTTTCACGTTAAAAACAACATCGTTTTGATTAAATACAAAATCAAAAGTTCAAAACCTCATTCATTTCTCCTTCTCACACTCACCATTTTCTCCTGAAACCCTCTCACTCTCAGTAGGCATGACTAGTGTATATGGTACACTATTATGGACCTTATGGTTGTTGTTTGTTAAGCATTTTTGTGTTACATGTTATACTTGTTTAACATGTATCATTGTGTGTGGTACTTTTTGTTTACTGTCAGTTTGACTTGGATTTTTTTGGTCTTGTATATATTTGTATTACTTTTTTTGTTACACAAGTTTTATATTTCTTTGACACTTGTTGTCATATTGTTGTGGTTATTAATCGTAAACTAATAATTAACCTTGACATCTTGAAAAATGTACTATCTAAAACCAGCCAAACCGCACATTGTACATTGCACTACACTGCACATGTGATTGCAAAATTGAGGTGCGGTGCAAACCGTACGGTGATGGTTTTTGTCAAACTGCATCGCAAAGTGCTGTACTAAAAATGACCCAAAACTGCACCGAACACCCCTACTACTACCTAGATGCTAATAGATTTACCTCTCTTGCCATATGTATATGAGTTGAGAAATGATGAAAAAATAATAAGAAGTTCACAAACAGTTATCCACAAAGGGCAAGAGTGATTTAAAAAAAGTTGAGCATAAAAAAAAAAAAAAAAGTTAGTGGTACAAAAATTATAATTTTTTTGCAATTGTTAATACCATTATAATATAGACCTTTTGTGTCAAGTTGTGTATGAGAAGAACAACTCTCTAGCTATAACCATATGTCTAAATGAACATTGAGGAGAAAAAGAAGAATAAACTGTCTATGAGGACACCTTACATAGGATTGGAGATCCCAAGAACTAAGTTCAAAGGGAAAAACGAATCATAGAATAGTTTGAATAATATGCACTTAATTTAGTTTTTAAGTACAAGTACTCTTTGTCACTCCTTATGGTGTAAGTGTTGTATCTCGTAACGTAATATAGGATGAGTTTTTCTATTAAAATGAAAAACTCTTAATGTGGTCTATAGCTCTTATGAATGGGATCTTAGAGTTACGAGAGTATCCTTGATAGATCTACTTAAGTGAGCATGGAAATGAGGCTGCTTCTTATGAGATAGGGCTAATTCTCTAAGTTTCTAATGAAAGCTGGGATAATGTGCGGGCTTAGAAGCTCATGGCAGAGTACTGAAATATTATGTGTGTGATGAAATGTCTTAATAGCACAATTGGCTTTAAAATAACATTGTTGAAGCACTACGTGAGGTTTCAAGTCTGACGCTCTCAATATGCATATTATTCTATCTTGAGTCTTGACCTAGAAAATTTGTATATATATTTTACATACATTTTTATAAAAGTAAGTGGAGGACTATATAATCAGAATTAAATGGCTAATTAAGAGAAAAAAATAAGATCAGCTTGTTATTGATGGACTTTACGTTTTCTTTCCTATTCTTAAATTGAAATATAAATAGTAATTAACTAAATATATTCTTTTTTATATCAATTATGAGTTGAACGTAGGCATTAGTGACTTTAAAATCTTTCCTTATCAAACATATTCTTGCCAACGTTTTATACTCTGTTTGGATTGAGGGGGAGTAGAGGGGAAGGAGGGGGAATGATTTAATTTACCATGTTTGGATGTTTGTTTTATGACTGATTAATAGTTAATAGTGATTATATCTTAGAATTCGTTTCCACAAATAACAAGTTCTAATGTTCTATACATGAATAACGTTACTAATATTTATATGACTTTTTACTGTTTTGATTTGTGAGGATAGTCAGAGGCAGAGCAATTGAAAAGAGGAAAAACGGGAAGTCATTTATAAACTCATTATAAAGAATTTTAAATGGAATAGATTCATTACAATATTATAAGAGGATCCCATGCCCGGCCATAGGTGTTGAGAAGAGAGAAAAATATCAGTTTTTGTTACCGATTTTTCATGCAACATCAAATTGTTAAAATTCTTGCTCAGTCAATATTCTCTTCTTTTGAAATAATATTATTGTTGAGTGCTTCTTATCCTATAAGTGGTGTAAGTTTGTAAGGATAATTAGTAATTTAATTGTATTGTGGGGCAGCAGGCATAATTGCTAGTCTACTAGATGGTGTGTATTGTCTCAAAAGAACAACCTAGTCCGCATCTCAACTCCACCACCTCAAACTCATGAAATTGACAATATTTTATTTTTCTTGTAATAAGATATTATGATGCACACCAACCAGGTAATATCTTTTTTATTTGTTCTCTAATTAGTGAAATATCACTGTCTAAATAATGAGTCCAAATCTTCTGTACCACTTTTTGTGTATCACTTTATGTTCCACCAATCACTACTTGCCATGTGTATGATTACTTTCCATTTTAAACTTCAGTTATTCTATAAGGAAAGTAAAATGAAAACATGGCAAGTAGTGATTGGTGGAACATAAAGTGATACACAAAAAGTGGTACAGAAGATTTGGACTCCTAAATAATTATTCTATAAATTATGAGATGTAATTCATATATTAATTTATGTTCTTAGTAACAACAATTTCTTTACTTGGCCACATGACTATTATCTTTGTCCCCTGTAGAATTGGACTGGTTTTATTTTAGGAGTATTATTTTGAGAGAAGAATTGGACTTTGGTTGAAGAACATTGCAAGTGTAGTTTGTGCCATGTATATATTATACACTTTTGCTGAATGTTTCTTCCCTAAACTAGCTCTGCCTCATCAAAACTATTGTTCTGCTGTATTCTTTGCAGGAGTGAATCAACAGTTATCGAAAAAATCATTCAAAGGATATCTCTTGAATCGGATCATAAATTCTCAATTGTTTTCAAGCACCTTGTTGGAATGGACTCCCATGTGAAGAAAATGTTGGATTTATGCACGCGTAAAGGGTTGGATTGTGTCCACTTTGTTGGGATTTGTGGGATGGGTGGAATTGGCAAAACAACTCTTGCCCGAGAAATTTATGGTAGAATTTATAGTGACTTTGAAGCTTGTTGCTTTCTTGAAAATGTTAGAGAAGATACCAAAAGTAAAGGTTTAGTTTCTTTGCAAAAAATACTTCTTTCTAAGATATTCAAAGGAACTAAAATAAATATAGATGATTTGTATGAAGGAATTAATGTCATAGGCACTAGACTACGCAATAAAAAAGTTCTTATTGTTCTTGATGATGTGAACTAAGAAAAACAACTAGAAGCATTAGCAGGGAATGGTGGTTGGTTTGGTCCAGGGAGTATAATCATTGTAACAAGTAGAGATAGACATCCATTGAGAAGTCATGGAGTGAAACATATATATGAAGCTAAGGAGTTGAGTGAAGATGAAGCTCTGGAGCTTTTTAGTTGGAAGGCTTTCAAGAAACCTTATCCTGAAGAAAATTATGTGGATTTGTCTATGGATTTTGTGAGATATGCTAACAGCATTCCTTTAGCTCTTGAAGTTTTAGGTTCTTCATTGTTTGGTAGAAAGCTTGATGCATGGAGGAGTGCTCGAGATAAACTAGAAGCAAAACCTAATAGAGACATTATGGAAATACTTCAAATAAGTTTAGTTGGGCTAGAGGATACACAGAGAGGATTGTTTTTAGATATTGCACGTTTCTTTAAAGGAGAGAAAGAATATTGTGTAAGAGATACTTCAGAAAGTTTAGGTCACTATCCCTACGATTTTTATGTTCTTATGGACAAATCTCTCATTTTTATTGCATCAAATGGAACTTTGTCAATGCATGATTTGCTACAAGAAATGGGTCAAGACATTGTTCGTTGTGAATCCCCTAAAGAGCCTGGTCAACGTAGTAGGTTATGGTGTTACAAGGATGTCTTGCATGTATTGAAAAATAATACTGTAAGTTGACAAGTCTAAACTTGAATTTTGAGAAGTATATATATTATTTCAAATTCTATCAAGATTTTTCCTAATTTTATTGTTCTTGGTTTCTAGGGAACAGAGTTTGTTGAAGGTATAATCCTAAAGATGCCTGTGGATAAAAATGAACGCTTAAGTGCTGAAGCCTTCTCAAAGATGAAAAATTTGAGATTTCTTAAAATTGGTTATGTGAAACCTCCACCAGGCTTTAATAGAGGTCATGTCCAACTTCCACAAGGCCTAAGTTATCTTTCAAATGAGTTACGCATAATAGATTGGCATGGATATCCTTTAATATCCATGCCAACCAATTTCCAACCAATTAAACTTGTTGAATTGAGAATGCATTGCAGTGGCATCAAAAAATTATGGAAAGGAATTATGGTAAGATTTTCACTTATGCTAATTTATATTTCCTTCGTTTTCCTTAAGGCTTGAGTTTGTCTAATTATTTATTAGTTTAAAACAGATTTTAAACGAGTTAAAACTCATTGATCTGAGTGACTCTCAAAAGTTAATTGAGATCCGGGACCTTTGTGGAGCCTCAAATCTTGAGAAATTAATTCTTCAAAATTGTACAAGACTATGCAAGATTCATGCATCTGTTGGAGATCTCAAAAAGCTTATTCAATTGGATCTGAATGGTTGCAAAAACCTTTCAAATCTTCCTAATGCAATTTGTAGTTTGATGTCTCTAAAAACTCTCAATTTATCTGACTGCTCAAGACTAGTGAAATTGCCCGAAAACCTTGGAAATCTTGAAGGCTTAGAGGAGTTAAATGTGAGTAGAACTCCTATAAGAGGGCTATTTTCGTCCTCCACTCGCTTAAAAAATCTAAAAAAACTATCTATTGGTGGATGTGCTTTTCTATTATCCAAAAAGCACCTCAATTTTCCTTTATTCCAAAGGAGTCCAGATCCCATGGGCATGTTAACGCGAACTTTATCAAGCTTATCCTTTTTGACAGAGCTTAATCTAAGTTATTGCAATCTTCAGGCCATCCCTGATGCTATTGGCCGTTTAACCTCTCTAAATCATTTAAATCTAAAAGGAAATAATTTCGTTTGCCTTCCTAAAGATATCATTCGATTATCGAATCTGAGCTCTCTTTATTTGAGTGGTTGCAAGGATCTACGATTACTGCCAGAGCTTCCATTAAATATTAGGTATTTAGAGGCAGAAGGTTGTACCTCGCTGGAAACATTACCCTTAAGACCAAAAGATGTTTTTGGTCTCGCTCTCGCTCTTATTAACTGCGACAAATTGTTCAACAATCAAAGTTTCGGTGACATGTTCTCAACAATGCTGGCACGTTACATTCAGGTATCTCTCTCTCTTTCTCTTTCTCTCTCTCTCTCTCTCTCTCTCGCGAAGTTCTAAACATCTTGATTTGTGTGTTTCAGATACCTGATTATTTCGGTTTGCAAGATTTTATTATACCCGGAAGTGAAATTCCGAAATGGTGTAGCCATCAAAGTAAGGGGACTTCACTGAATCTACAAGGGCCTTCAGATATTATTGGAATCGCTGTGTGTGTTGTTTTTATAATCTACCCCCATCCTTCAATTCACGTACCTCCTTCGGATTTTTATAGAGTTACACATACGATTTTTCCTTCCTGTTATGTCGATGGAACTCGAAGTTCAGGATTCGCAGGGATTGGTCTTTCTGAACAATTTGGTAAGATTGATTCATGTCACCTTTGGATAGCATATTTTCCTCTCGAAAGGAAATGGGGCAAGGAATTGAGTCAAATCGATGCTAATCGATTGAGTCAGATTAAACTTGAAATAAGCCACGACGGTCCTGGCTTGGTGGTGACGAAATGGGGAGCCCGTTTGGTTTACGAGCAAGACATTGAAGATCTAAAAAAAACATGGCTGGGTCCAGCAGCTGCAGCATCACTCCTTATGAGGATAATTTAGACTATTCAGCAAAAGATACCAAAATTAAGCAAAGTCGTGATGACTTTGAAGGAGATGGGGCAGGACCTAGTGGAGAAGTTACCTCTAATGAAGTAGACCAGCCACAGCCAAAGTGGATACATACAACACCCTAATCTAATTGAAAATTGGATTGGGAATTTAATTGTGAGGAAGAGGAATCCCAGTGACAATGGTAGCATTGATGACTCTACAAGGTTCTATCTTTGATTTTTTGTTAGTCATCATATTTCTCTCTCTTACTGATCTTGTTTGTTTGTAGCTGTATTTTTAATTGTTTATTATTATTTAAAAATTCATTGGCTTTTGCTTGCATATCTTTTTCTTTTTAACTTGTGACAAGGCCATACGAGTTTTAAGTAATTGGGTTTGGTTAATGTATGCCTTTATTTATTTAGTAATTCATTGTAGGAAATTTTTTTATAGAAATGAAAAAGTTAATCACTTGTTCAGTTTTTAATAAAAAATGTTCTAAAATGGTTTACTAAAGTATGCTCTAAGAAGTTTTCTAAAATGGTTTATTAATGTATAACATATGCTTAGTAAAACCCTAAGTAATTTGTGATTCCTCTTTCTGCTAGTTGCCTTATATTGGGTACGAGGAAGTTTTTGGACTTTGTTGGAATGGAGAAACTGTGTCATACTCGCATTGCTTGCTGACGGGAAAGCATGTACATCTATTGTATGGTAGTCATTTTTGTTCAGTTGTGTTGGACGGTAAATTCAGCACTCTTGTTGCTCCTTTTTTTTTTTTTTTTTTAAAATATTATTTACTACAATTTTATTCTGATTTTTCAAACATCTATTGTGAACCTATATGCTCTGTTCCTCCTGTTCTGTTGGTTGTGGCCATTCTATTAGGAACCTTCTCACTGTAGCATGATTGATATCTGTTTATCCATATTGTCCAGAGGATAGCACTACTTTCCTGTACGTACAAGTGACATTCCATGAACATGATCAGCTTTATAATCCTCTAAGATCATCTGCAGCCATTGATGTACAGATGGAATTGAGTCCGCTCTGATATTCGAGGGTGAAGCAAACCACAATGCCCTTGCAAATGGATATTTGGTAAATAAGTGGCCCAATGTTTCTTCTCCTTCATCACACGTTACACATCCTGAATTGACAGTTATTTTTCTTTTAACAAGTTCAGTCCTAATGGAGGAGCCCATTGTGTAAAAGTCACCATCTTTCTCACTCTAAAGAATATTGTTTATTTGTAGCTGTATATTTATATTTTCTTCTTAAATTCATTCGCATATGCTTGCATTTCTCTCTTTTTAATCAGTGACAAGAGCCATTTGATTGGACTTTGTTGGTGAGGACAAATTGTCGCCCTGCTAGCAAACAAGAAGATAGATGCAACTGATTGTGTGCTCATCAATTTTGTTCAATTATGGGAGGGTAAAATCAACACTCATTTTAGTCTCTCCTTATAGTATTTATTACAATTTTCCATAGGAGAATGCAATAGATGCTTGCAATCCCAGTGTCGTTGTAAAATCAAATGGAAAGAAGAAATTGCAAAAATCTGCACTCTTGTTGCTCTCGATGAGTATTATTAATTTCTTTCTGTAAAATATTTGTAGTTGAGGGATTATCTGCTATCAACTAAGGATTCATCTTTATTGAGGATTCGATTGCTAGAAATCTGCCAAGCTTGACAGTGCCGAATTGTGGGTTAGTCTTGCAAATTCTAACATGCTGATATGCAGAGTTTACCTTGTGGGTAATTCTCAGATTATTATTATTATTTTTTGTTTTTTGGAATCAGTGCAGTCACATTGAGGTTTCAGTTGTAAGCTACTTCCCACTTTTGATGGTGCTGAAGTGTGGTAGAGGTTTCTTATTCCCTCAAGAGCTTGAAGAGTTTGGGCAAACAATCATTGAGTGCCCTACTGATGAGCCTTCTCACAATATGGATTTCATCCATCAATCAGTAGCAAGTGATACTCCAAATGATAAGCAAAAGAGTGAAGCTTGTTGCTCCTATGAGGACCCATATCCTGGAAGGTTGAGAAGACTTCTTTATCCGGAGCAGATCATTAGAAATAACATCGATTTTGAGGACCAACACCCTGATAATCAACTCCACCAAAATGATTTAATGGTAATAAATGTGTGTATTTCCTATTAAAATACTATCAATCTCTCTCTCTCTCTCTCATTGGATTACATGCTTCTGTTTTACAGGACTTTGATTATTATATAATTCTTGTCAAATTCTAGAGTGGTTCAACCATTTTAGTGGTCAGCTACCTCAAAACCTTGCCTTAAGACACTTGCACCATCATGAACTACTCTGTAACCATACCTGTTTTAAACTGTAAAGAATATCATCCGCATGTCCCCAATCCAGCTACAAAATAATTTTTTCCATCCCCCATAGATCTTATTAACTGTCTTGTTCGCTCTCTAAGCTTAAGGAGTTTCCTTTATCCCCAAATTTTTTTGGAGAAATTTTAGTTATCCAAAAGGATTTTTCTCTTTGCAGATTTTCTTTTATCCAAGCCACCAAAATTGAGCCAGCTTGAGCAAAAACATTTCATTTATATCTCATGAATGTTGACTTGTTACAGTCCTCAACTCTCTTGAGCCCCACACATATTGAATTCCAAGCTACTTAGGACATGAGTTGTCACTTCCAGTCCATACGAATTTTCAAAATCGCTGCTCAACCATCTTAATGACTTTCTTAGGTAGTATGAAGATGTTAGATCAGTATACCTGTATGCTCTAAAGCACTTAAGGATAGCAATTTCAGCATCCAGCAAAGGAATATTTCTTTGTTCTCCAGGAACTGGTTCTTGCATCTCAGACTTTGTTTTCATTGTTTGGTTTCATATATATGTCATTTTATTTAACAAGACGTAGTAATTCTGGCTTAGTCAATATGCATTTGGGTTTAGATCAATCTAAACATGATCTTTGTAATTAGATGTAAGTCTTTTTTAGACCCACTTTTGTCTATTAACTTGTTTTATTTCTTTTGGTTTTCCAAGAGGGGGATTGAAGACATAGCAGTTATTGGTGTTACTAGCATGGACTGTCATTGTATCGGTTGGACGCAAGAAAGGCTTTGTCATTGATTTAAGAACTTCTATATATGTAGTTTGTATACTTTTAATTTGTTGGAATGGACCTAGATAAGTGATATCACCACCTGATTTTAATACAATACAAAATGTCCTTCATTCGACGACAAAAAAATTTGTTAGTGCCTAAGTCGTTTTAATTGTTGTCGTCTTTGTTTTAAACTTTATAAGCTACAAAGCATGGATGAGATGTGTGTAAATATGTTTAGCAGGGAAATGTTTAAAACTATCTGCGTGACACTAATTTTAAAAGGACTATAAGTATATTTTTTGTGTGGATTAATTAGTGTTTAACATAAATGGGTTCAAGTCAAACGGGTTAACTTGCTTTGACACAATTAATAAATAGGTCAATTTAATGTTAATCTACTTAACACATAATTAACTTGAAATGATTTAATTCATTATTCGTGTCAAAATGGGTTAATGTACTTTGTCACAAACTCATTTAATCCATATAAATAAACCTCATTGTTGTCCAACATATATTTGAAAAATTTTAAATAATTAATTAAGAGTCCGTTTGGATACCGTTTATTTTGTTGAAAACTGAAAAAAAAAAAAAAAAAAAAAAAAAAGAAGTTACTATTCATACTACGGTTATTGTTTATTAGCCTAAATGCACTGTTCATGGGAAAACAAACAAAAAAACAAAAAACGCAGACATGGGAAGCGTAAAACGCGCTTCCCAAACGCTCACTAAGTAATGAAAAGAAAATTAATGGTTATATTGAAATTTTCTTCTATAAAAACCTAAGGGATAATTACACATAACCCACCTGTGGTTTGGGCAAAAATCACTTTGCCTACCCGTGGTTTGAAAAGTATCACTTAACCCACCTGTGGTATGTTTCCGTCAATCTCCGTAACCCACCTCAGTCCCAACCGTTACAAAAACACCTCTTAACCCCAAAACACAACATAACGCGGATCAAAACACCCAAAACTCAAAAACTTTTCGAGAGAGAGACCTGTGGTGAGATCAATGTGTTCTTCGTGGTTGAACGGTGCAAAACTGCAAGTGCACAGTATCATAGTTTTATAGTAAAGTGACGAGAAGAGTATCGTCCTCAGGGATTGGTAACTTACTTTTGACAAATACCAAAATTATGCTAATCTCGATTTTATCTAGAGAAGTCACTAAGGTTTTTGTAACTGGAATTTAAAATAAAATCAAATTAAAGAAAATAAGCAAAGGAAAAAAAAGGAGATATTGCTCAAAAATCAATTTAATGGGAAGAAAACTTCTAGGAAATCGATTTCACCTAATTCCTCACTATGCTTTACTCATCTAGCTAATTTAATTTAACTCTCTCTGTTTGTTAGCAATCTCCAAACTCATCCAAAAGCCTCTTTCGACAGTCAATTGGAAACATTCTTGTTCATCATTTTACACAAGAGTATGCAATTTAATAAAGCAAGAAAGCATTAAGACCAACGATTTTAATACTACATAGGTTCATACAAGTCTTTCAATCTCTATATTTACCTATGCTGAAATATTCAAGATCTATCCTATAATTCCCTCTTTCGACAGCAAATCACAAGATTAAAATCATCTAATTAATGGCCAGTTAATTAGAAGCACTAAGCTTAGAATAAATCAGACAAACATGAAGAGAATTTGTTCAAATTAACATAAAAAAGCAAGCACAGTTCGGAACTAGATTACATCGTTTTCCTAGAATAAAGAAAGTTTAATTCATGCTAAAAATTAAATCCAACATAAATGAATTCACCATAAATTTTCTGAGAAGATTTGAAGAAAAAAATGAACGCAAAAGAATCTCCTTCAGCCTCTACCAGCTTCAGCGCCTCTTTCTCTCTTTTCTGTTCAGCGCCACTTTCCTGTTTCTCTGTTCAGTGCCACTTTTTTCTTTTTCTTTTCAGTTTCGGCGCCCTCTTCTGCTTCAGCGTACCTGCCCTTTTTTTTCAGCCCTCACTTTTTTCTTTTCTTTTTGACGTGTTGCCCTTTTTTTCAGCCCAAAACACTTTTTCAGCCCAAGAACTTTTTCAGCCCAAAACGTTTTTTCAGCCCAAGAACTTCTCCCTGTTTGTGGTTCAGCGCCTCCTTCTTTTCTTCTTTTCAGCACCTCTTTTCTTTCTTTTAACATGTTGCCCTTTTAATTCAGTCCCTCTTTTTCTTTTCTAGCTGCTTCACATCTTTTTTTTATTTGAGTAAATCTTTATTTTCTTCAAATCTGGAATAAAATTTAAATAACAAAAATCAAGTCTAAAATCAACAAAATAAATAAAATTAGACTAAAGTTTAAAGTTGAGAAGTGATAAATTACACTCAATTATGCAAGTCATCAGTGGTTTGGAGTGTCTGGAGGGGGAGAAAACACAAGTTTCGCAACATCGAAGCTAGAGGAAGGTATGTGTGACTGTTGTTGATCTGCATTTGGGTTCAAAAAAAGAAAAATCCACCTCTCTCATAACTTCGTTTATATCCTAAAAAGTCCACCTCTCTCATGACTCAAATCGAGTACTTGTAAATAACCCAAATTAGCTAAACTTTCTGGGAGTTTTCCTTGTAAGTTATTGTTTCGAACAGAGACCTCGATGAGGGACTTTGGCAATGTTAATGGAACTTCACCAAAGAGCTCATTATCTTTGGCATCGAAGAAATAGAGGTTTTTAAGAGAACCCAGATTGGGAATCTTGCCACTGAGGTTGTTTCTTTGGACTTTGAGTCTTTTCAGGTTAACCAGTTTGTTTAAGGTTAAAGGAATGGGACCGTTTAGTTCGTTGTTGTCGAGGTCGAGCTCGTGGAGTTGAGCGAGTCGGGGATTGGACCAAAGAGCGAGTTTCTAGAGAGGCTGAGTCGGCGGAGGCGAGTCAAGTTGGACAGTGAGTCTGGGATTGAGCTCAAGAACGAGTTGTCTGAAATTTAGAGGGTTTGTAAGTAAGGAAGTGACCAAGTAGTGGAAGTGAGTGAACCTGAGTAACCCGCTGAGTCGAGAGTGATCTCGGTGACTCGAAATGAGCCAGAGACAACTCGGTCGCATCTGAAACTGCACGTGAAGTGGTTGCTAAAGATGTGGTCACATGGGTCCAACGAAAAGTCCCATGAACTTAGACAAGAACCAGGTACAATGGACGTTGGGTTGAGACCATTTTTCAAATCTTTGAGAACCTTAATATCTGCTGGGTCTGTTGTTGAATCTACAAGGAAGAAACATTGGGAAAATGCTAACATTAGAAGCAATAATGAGAGATCATAGAAAGCACCATTACACATGGCCATAGCTTTTCTGAGCTTTGAAGGTGTTTGTAGATTTGAATGTTGAAGAAGAGAGAAAGAGAAGTACAAAGGAAGAGAGATTGAGATTGATTGTATTGTACGGTGAGGTTGATAGATTTTTCAGAATATAAACGAAGTTATGAGAGAGGTGGATTTTTCTTTTTTTGAAAGATCCTGGGAAGGTTTCAAAACCCTCCCTTTTTGATCTTGTTTCTCTTGCATTTTTGTGCTATTTTTTGTTTTGGGAAGAGAGAGATATAAAATTTGAGTAAAAATACCTATTTACCCTTGATTTAAAAGAGATGGGTTACGGAAAACAAACGAAACATACCACAAGTGGGTTAAGTGATACTTTTCAAACCACGGGTAGGCAAAGTGATTTTCGCCCAAATTACAGGTGGGTTTAGTGTAATTATCCCAAACCTAAAGTCCCTAAAACTTTTTTTTTTTTTTAATACCAAAAACAAATTAAAAATATCATTCAAATCGCTAATGCGTGTGTACTGATTACTGCGACAGTTGCAACTTGCAAACGCAAATGCAAATTGCAATGCATGTTGGTGTTGTAGACAGTTTTTGTTTTGCGCACACAACACAGTGGGGTCCATTTGGGATTATGATCTTGGTGGGACCGGGTCTTTTTTGAGATATTTTGGTGTTTGCGATTTTTGTTTTGAGAATACGTGATAAAGGCGTTTGGGTACTGAGGAAAATATTGAAATTGTGGCTCTTTAGTAATATTGATTTAGTAACGTTATTTATATTTTTTTTAGAAATAAATGTAAGTGAAAAAATGTATAATATTATTTAAACATTAAAAATTGTTATTTAAAATATACTATCAAACAATTTCTAAAAGTTCAAAAATATGAAAAAACATCATCAACTTCTTCATCAGAAGGGTTCTGTAATGAGATTCTGTCCTCATTGCCTTGATGAGAAGTGTTTTCAAGATCTTTGACCCTAAGGTCCATGAGACCATGATCAACCCTAAGGATTACTAACTCCTGCTTAAGGTTTCTCATCTCAGATTTAGTATCCTTAATCTCTTTCTGGAGATCTTGGACAGAAATCTCTTTCTTGGTTTTGGAAAATCTATTGTAGATTTTTTCCAAATCGACTTTGGGTTCCTGCAACCTAGGTTTGGATGTACTGGTTTCCTTGACTAGGGTTTGGTGGAACTCACTAAGTCTTTGAGCTTTCTCTTCTGGGTCCTTGATCTGTTCTATGAGATCAAGAAGCAGCTCTTCTTGCTTAGAAAGAACACGGATAGTCTTGTGTCTACAACAACTATCTTGACAGGCTAGGATCTCGTCTGTGTCACTAGAGGAACTAGAAGATACTCTAGAGGTTTCAGAGGATGTCCTAAACAACTGGTGTTTCTCCTGGTCACTAGACTCACTGCTCAGGTGATCGAGTGCTAAGAGTTTGAAGATCTCTTCCTTATTGGTTTGGTCAGTGATGAGGGTGTTGATAAGGGTTTTGGCCTTAGCTCTACACTCACTTTTGAAATGACCTTTTTCTCCACACTTAAAACATATTGATAGCAAAATCCTAGATGGCTCTGATACCACTACAAGATGCAATTGAGATCAGCCTATTCATCATTTTGGTATCAGAGCCATTTTGAGCTCGATCGTAAGTGTTTGTAAGTTACTGTAAATTTTGATTTTAAATCAAGTTGGCCGGTACAACCGCCATAGTTATCCTTTATTTTGTGCATTACTTTGAAGTATGTTATCCCTAACAAACATTATTTTGTTTTATATCTATTTTTTGATAGCACTTCCACTCCCATATGTTGCATTCTTTATCTACTACTTCATCTTAGTCAGTTTATACTATTCTTTCTTATTGTGGTAGGCTGAGCCTCCCGTTCATTCAAACTGTTTATTATCTTGTGATTATCTGTTTAAGCTAATCCTTTACTTCCCAGTTATCTTCTTTTTCCATCCTTTGTTTCTTTCCCCACAATTTGTTGCAGATGTGTACTAAGCCAGGTATTGTGCCATGTTGTTATCCAGTAATTCTAGGAGTAATTCCAGTTCTGTGATTGTTTGCTACCCAGAAAGTCTAGAGTACCCGAGTTGAGCAGGAAGCCCGAGTCAATCTGTAATGCCCGTTGAGCCGTTAGCCAGGAGAGCGTTAGGCGTTAGGGTCGGAAACGATAGGGAAAGTACACTCAACAAAGTGAAATAGTGTAAGCAGTAGCAAGGTTTGCAGAATGGTGTCCGAGCGGTCGTAAGTCGGTAACAAAGCACAATAGGCGTCCATACACATCCTGTTTCAGATCTAAGGATAGATCCAGAAATTGGAAGATAAAGGTAGTCTAGGTTGTAATTGATTTCTTAGGCTTATAATCCAAGATGATGAATAGGATGTTTAGAAGGAGTGACTCTTCCACTTCAATTAGATCTAGTAGTACAAACCCACCTGAGATTCCAGCAGAAGATGGAACCGTCAACAGTGAGTCGTACCAGCTTTCAGATCTAGATCAGAAGTTAGGAGATTGGAACATACCCAAAGTTCCCACAACCCAGGTCTATAAGTCTTCGTCATGGTCCTTGAAAAAGTCTTTCAGAACGGACTACCATGTTAGGACTATAGAACAAGTCTACAGCATTAACAAGGAATATGAAACCTGTTATTTGCTATCCCCTGCAGCCATAAAAGCGCATAGGGAATCTGGTCACAAATACCTCCACATAGGACTTGTCCAAGTAGGAGTTAAACCACTGATCAGAGAAGGTTTGAACAACTCGGTCCTTATGGCCCTCAGAGATACCCGTCTCATCAAATTCAGAGACAGTCTCCTAGGAACCATAGAATCCAGTTTGAGTAACGGTCCAATTCATTTCGACTGTTTTCCAAACCTCACAGTTGCACTTGACGACCCTCATATTTTGAAGGTCCTCACCCTCAACATTAGAACCCATGGAATCTTTGTATTACATGGCACCAAACAACTTGCTCTTATATACCGAGTGTATTATAAGTGCATGAGGACAAACATGTCCATCCAAGCTTTCGATAAGAGAAAACCAGGTGAGACCACTCTTATCCAAACTTCAGATGTTAGATCCACCGTTCAGATACCAAGAACCCTGAAATGGTCTGAAATAACATTCCCTGCACAATGGTCTTTAGAGAATGAAAATTATCCTCTACAGACCCAGAATCCTGTTAGGAACCCTGATCCGGATTATGTCCAACAGTTAGCCGATGGAACGGTTAGACTAAGCTTCGACCAATCCAGATTTAGGTCACCCTTTGAGTATGATGAACCCTTGCCCAGATCCTCATTAGATCTGTACCAGGAACCATACCAGGAACCAAGGTCTAGATCCATGGATCTAAGACAACCATTTAGGCAGCCAACTATCCTCTTAAAAGATAGACCTGCATCCCATAGTAGTTCGTCTAGAACACGAGCTCCTACATCTAGAAGAGACTTAGGCCCACAGTTCCAAGGTGTCAAAAACCACTCTCAGGTTAGTACCCCTTGTTACACAGCCAAGCAAGACTCAGTTGTTGATCAAGAAGAAGACAACAACAGTCAGGACAGTCTTAAACCTCCCTCACCATCAGGATCTGATTTTAAGAATCCTATTCAGCAAGAATCTGAATATGACCATCAGCTCCTTGTGTTGACAAAGGAATTCATCCCCGATATGGACTACCTCGAAAAGGATTTTAATTCCGAAGCGAACCGGATTAAAAGAGAAGCCTATCGAGCAAACCATACCAGAGAACAAAAGGTTGAAGTTTTGGAGAAATGGAAGTTATTCATGAAAGAGGTAAAAGCTGATTATCCTTTCTTTGAATACTTTGAGAAACATTTCAATTGGCATAAAAAGAACTGTGTCATTTCCAAAACCAACTGGAAATTACTTCCCAAGAAGGATGCACCAAGCTCTAGCAAACCAGAAATTGTTAGGTCTAGCCATCCTCCCCAAGAAGCTATACTCTTTAACCAGCGTGGTACCGATGTTATTGCCTCACCTTTTAAGTGTCCAACCCCAGACGAAAAGGTTGTCAGAAAGGTAATAGAGCAAAACAACTATACCAACCAATGTTTAGGAGTTATAGGGAAACAGCTTGATAGGATAGAAGGCCAGATTGACAACAAGGTTATCCTCCAACCAGGAAACCACAGCAGACCTATCCAGCCTCTAGAGAAACCCTTAGTCAAGCTTCCCACAACTAGGCAAGCCAGTCTCAAACCTAAGGACCAAACGGCCATAGAAATTGTCACCCAAAAGCTTGAGGAACTCGTGAAGAAAGAACCAGTTTCCCCTTCACCTGACCATACCTCAACCGACAGGGACAACCGGCTAGTTACCTTAGAAGCACATACAGCCTCTAGTAGTTCTAGCAGAACCTCCTCAGAAGATGAAAAGGAGATAGAACTTCTAGAAGACCAATTTCGAGGATTACAGGTAAATAGGCTTTACCAACCCAAGGTGAACCCAACCAGCCTCACCAAGAATTGGTATCCCAGACCTACACCACCTGACCTCCAATATGAGGAAAGATCCATACAGTTTACAGTATCCAGCGGAAAACTCTATGAATGGAACATAGATGGTTTGTCCGAACAAGAAATCCAGAACAAAATCCAGCATATAACCATGGTCGCTAATAACTATCTAAATGATGGTATTACCAATACTGAGGTTGTAGAGCTCATAGTTCTTGGATTCACTGGTAAACTGTTACATTGGTGGAACAATTGCTTGACAGAAACTTCCAAGGAAGATATTAAGCATGCTGTTCAAAAAGATGAGGATGAGAACCCTATCTTTGATGAAAGCATAGGAAGAGGTGTTCCCGATGGAGTCAATACCCTGATCTACACGATCATGAAACACTTCATAGGTAAACCCAGCAATATCACATCTAGGATTTACGACCAGTTGAGTAACCTTAGATGTAAAAACCTTGGTGAGTACCGGTGGTATGAAGATGTGTTCACCACCCGTGTCATGCATAGAAGCGATTGTAACTCTCCATTTTGGAAGGAGAAGTTTATCAATGGCTTACCCACATTGTTTGGACAGAAGGTCAAAGAAACTCTTGCTAGCTCGTTAGGTATCATAGATTATGACAACCTAACCTATGGAGACATCTCAAGCACAATCCGAAATGAAGGGATGAAGATGTGCAGAGATCTTAAAATCCAGAGCCAAGCCAACAAGAGCAAAGCCAAGTACGAAATAGGGAATTTCTGTACCCAGTATGGCTTACCTTCTATCATTCCCAAAAGGAAATCCAAACACAGAGGTGAAGAACCCTCTAAAAAACCCCATAGGAAGAAACCTGCCTCCAAACATTATCGAAACCATACGTTTAAACCGAATGATTTCTATAAGAAAGGCAGATCCCAACCCATAGGAAAATCCACACCCAAAGCATCAGGAACATGCTATAAATGTGGAAAGAAAGGTCATTACCAAAATGATTGTAGAGCTAAGGCCAAAACCCTTATCAATACTCTCATTAGTGACCAAACCAGCAGGCAAGAAATCTTCAAACTTCTTGAACTCGATCACCTAAGCAGTGAGTCCAGTGACCAAGAAAAACACCAATTGTTTGAAACATCCTATGAAACCTCTAGAGTATCTTCTAGTTCCTCTAGTGACTCGGATGAAATCTTACCTTGCCAGAATAGTTGTTGTAGAAACAAAACTATCCAGGTTCTTACCAAACAAGAAGAACTACTCCTCGATCTCATTGAACAGATCAAGGATCCAGAAGAGAAATCTCGACGACTTAGTGAGTTTCACAGAACCCTAGTTAGGGAAACCAATACATCCAAACCTAGGCTTCACGAACCTAAAGTTGACTTGGAAAAAATCTACAATAGATTTACCAAATCCAAAAAAGAGATAACCATCCAAGATCTCCAGAAAGAGATTAAGGATAACAAAGTTGAAATGAGAAACCTTAAGCAGGAATTAACCATCCTTAGGGTTGATCATGGTCTCATGGACCTTAGGGTCAAAAATTTGGAGTTCACTTCGCAGCAAGGCAATGAGGACAGAATCTCATTACAAAACCCTTCTGATGATGAAGTTGATGAAACAGTTAACCCTACTGCAGAGATTGAGCCAGAACCTGGAACGTTCTTGTCAACCATCAGTAGTATTAACTTCCAGAAATGGCATTCCAAAGTCAGGATTGTCATAAGCAGAGATTTTGAATTTGAGGTTGATGCCCTAATAGATTCGGGTGCTGATCTCAATTGCATTCAAGAAGGCATTATCCCCTCTAAATACTTCCAGAAAACCAAAGAAAGGTTAACTTCTGCAAGTGGTGGAAAAATGCAGATTGAATTCAAAATCCCTGATGCACAGGTTTGCCAAGACAATGTGTGCTTTAGAACCACCTTTGTTCTTGTCAAAAATATAACAGACAGGGTCATCTTAGGAAACCCATTCATGTGTCTATTATATCCCTTTATCACGGATAGTGAAGGAATCACTACCCACCATTTTGGTCAACCAGTTAAGTTTAAGTTTCTTAGGAATCCTGAACCAAGGGATATTACCAGTCTCCAAGAAGTTTCAGTTTTCCAGAACCTTAACCTTATCCATACCAAAACTCATTCTTTTGAACAAGCACAAAACCTTGATCAAATTCCATTTACTAATGATGAAGTCTTGAACTCCAATCAGTTCCCCAAACCTTCATCTCATTTCATTCCATGCATACAGCATAGAAACATTTGCATGATGACATCTCATGGTTTTAACAAAAATGCTTTTAAAAACAACCATTTTGTTAATACAGGAATGTCTTCAAGAAAAGGAAAAGCACCCATAAGGGAATTTTCTCAAATGCATGAAGGCGCTTCTTCTGGAAAAGAACCCAGAAAAGCAACATCCCTTCAAAACATGTACCCAACTGCGGTTACATATTCCAGTGGTCAAATGGCTATTACTCTTCAAGAAGTAAAAAACACGGCTTTGCAATTTAGTAATGGAGTGTATAAAGACCTCCCACCCTCCACTAAATTCATCCTTGACAATCTTCATAGAGCCTTTACCCAAAACCACTACCATCTTTTCCAAAGAACCCTTAAAGCATTAGAATTACACCTAGTTGAGCTTGAGGCAGGAAATGAAATTCTCACTAGTCAACTCTTTGGCAAAGAGGATATCCGTTCAATGGATAAAATGACTATCATGAGCACAGATTATGCTAGGTTCAGTCTTAAGACTCAAAACCAGCTAAGAAGTGCTGTCGCCAACTTGCCTACTGATATACGAAAACGTATATTAGAAAGCAAGGCAATGACCGAATCAAGTGACCGTTGGTTCGATTATTTCAAAATATTGGTCACTTCCCATTTCCCGGTTTATGATGCAGATGACATTGAAACTCACTCCATCCAACCAACCTGGAATGAACACTTCGGAAGCAGTCACAGGGTCTATGAAAAGAAACATCCTTTTCCCGGTCTGATAGTCAACTATGAAGACGGGGCAGATGATGATGTCAGAGATCCATGTTGGCTTTCAACCATGTTTGAGTATGGCTTTCTCAAGCTCGCCAAATTAACGAGCCATAAACAGATCAGCCAATTCCCTCAAATCATCCAACAGGTCGTGACCAAGATCAACAGTCCTTTTGTATCCATAAGATGTTGGAGTACTCTCCCACAGTGGGATAGTAACAATTGGATGTCTGTTCAACCTGCTCACCACCTTGTACTCATCAATGGGTACACCCATGACGGTCCTTGGTATGAAGGTGATTCCCATCTGACCTATGATGACCCCTTTGCCCTCGCCGAATGTTGGACGAATTACTTCAACAGTGAACTCCGCGATGTCTCTGGAGAATTATGGGAAAATTATCACTTTGTAGGAAATACTGGCCGAACTTCAGTATTTACTACCAGACCATACCCTGAAGCCTTCAATACCCAAAGGCTTGATTATCATGATCCCAGTCAATTCACATCTCAGAGCACAGACTACGAACCTCTGGTATTTTGTGGATTTTGCAATTTGTACGACAATTACAATGAGCATAACTGTGATTATAATCCTCCTTGGGATCCCTATGATGGATATCCTTCTGGCACTTCCGACTAAGACAGTCCGATCAATCCCAGTACACGGATACTCCAGAATGCCCCGGTTTAGCTCAAGAACCACCTTTGCAGAAACGGCTACTATTCAGAACAGTACCCGCACCAGCAGAGTTGAAGAAAGCTACTATTCACTGCACAGTCCAGAACACTATGCAGAGTCACTATTCAGAAAAGCAAGGGGACAAGACACTGTTCACAAACAGTGACCAGTTACTATTCACTCTACAGTGCCCCGACAAAATTATGGAAATCACTGTTGCTTTCGGCTGAAAAGATATTCACCTGAAGTAAAAGCAATTTACCTTCCGTAATTGAAGCAATCTCCTGAACACTTCCAAGGCTCTCTCCTTCTATATAAGGCATCCTTGGCCTCAGTCTTCAGCAGGCTAATTCAATTCCCAATTGAATACCTCAGAGCTCCACTTTTACTTAGTACTCAGAACTACTTTGTAATAACCATGGCTCTTACACTCTCCCCCTTAGCTTACATTTGTGTTAGAACCACATCTGTAACCTTATATGCTTCCGCCCCCAGTGCCCTCAGAACGGCACCCTTTGTATTGTAGCTTACCCCCATTTGGTATCAGAGCCATTTTGAGCTCGATCGTAAGTGTTTGTAAGTTACTGTAAATTTTGATTTTAAATCAAGTTGGCCGGTACAACCGCCATAGTTATCCTTTATTTTGTGCATTACTTTGAAGTATGTTATCCCTAACAAACATTATTTTGTTTTATATCTATTTTTTGATAGCACTTCCACTCCCATATGTTGCATTCTTTATCTACTACTTCATCTTAGTCAGTTTATACTATTCTTTCTTATTGTGGTAGGCTGAGCCTCCCGTTCATTCAAACTGTTTATTATCTTGTGATTATCTGTTTAAGCTAATCCTTTACTTCCCAGTTATCTTCTTTTTCCATCCTTTGTTTCTTTCCCCACAATTTGTTGCAGATGTGTACTAAGCCAGGTATTGTGCCATGTTGTTATCCAGTAATTCTAGGAGTAATTCCAGTTCTGTGATTGTTTGCTACCCAGAAAGTCTAGAGTACCCGAGTTGAGCAGGAAGCCCGAGTCAATCTGTAATGCCCGTTGAGCCGTTAGCCAGGAGAGCGTTAGGCGTTAGGGTCGGAAACGATAGGGAAAGTACACTCAACAAAGCGAAATAGTGTAAGCAGTAGCAAGGTTTGCAGAATGGTGTCCGAGCGGTCGTAAGTCGGTAACAAAGCACAATAGGCGTCCATACACATCCTGTTTCAGATCTAAGGATAGATCCAGAAATTGGAAGATAAAGGTAGTCTAGGTTGTAATTGATTTCTTAGGCTTATAATCCAAGATGATGAATAGGATGTTTAGAAGGAGTGACTCTTCCACTTCAATTAGATCTAGTAGTACAAACCCACCTGAGATTCCAGCAGAAGATGGAACCGTCAACAGTGAGTCGTACCAGCTTTCAGATCTAGATCAGAAGTTAGGAGATTGGAACATACCCAAAGTTCCCACAACCCAGGTCTATAAGTCTTCGTCATGGTCCTTGAAAAAGTCTTTCAGAACGGACTACCATGTTAGGACTATAGAACAAGTCTACAGCATTAACAAGGAATATGAAACCTGTTATTTGCTATCCCCTGCAGCCATAAAAGCGCATAGGGAATCTGGTCACAAATACCTCCACATAGGACTTGTCCAAGTAGGAGTTAAACCACTGATCAGAGAAGGTTTGAACAACTCGGTCCTTATGGCCCTCAGAGATACCCGTCTCATCAAATTCAGAGACAGTCTCCTAGGAACCATAGAATCCAGTTTGAGTAACGGTCCAATTCATTTCGACTGTTTTCCAAACCTCACAGTTGCACTTGACGACCCTCATATTTTGAAGGTCCTCACCCTCAACATTAGAACCCATGGAATCTTTGTATTACATGGCACCAAACAACTTGCTCTTATATACCGAGTGTATTATAAGTGCATGAGGACAAACATGTCCATCCAAGCTTTCGATAAGAGAAAACCAGGTGAGACCACTCTTATCCAAACTTCAGATGTTAGATCCACCGTTCAGGTACCAAGAACCCTGAAATGGTCTGAAATAACATTCCCTGCACAATGGTCTTTAGAGAATGAAAATTATCCTCTACAGACCCAGAATCCTGTTAGGAACCCTGATCCGGATTATGTCCAACAGTTAGCCGATGGAACGGTTAGACTAAGCTTCGACCAATCCAGATTTAGGTCACCCTTTGAGTATGATGAACCCTTGCCCAGATCCTCATTAGATCTGTACCAGGAACCATACCAGGAACCAAGGTCTAGATCCATGGATCTAAGACAACCATTTAGGCAGCCAACTATCCTCTTGAAAGATAGACCTGCATCCCATAGTAGTTCGTCTAGAACACGAACTCCTACGTCTAGAAGAGACTTAGGCCCACTGTTCCAAGGTGTCAAAGACCACTCTCAGGTTAGTACCCCTTGTTACACAGCCAAGCAAGACTCAGTTGTTGATCAAGAAGAAGACAACAACAGTCAGGACAGTCTTAAACCTCCCTCACCATCAGGATCTGATTTTAAGAATCCTATTCAGCAAGAATCTGAATATGACCATCAGCTCCTTGTGTTGACAAAGGAATTCATCCCCGATATGGACTACCTCGAAAAGGATTTTAATTCCGAAGCGAACCGGATTAAAAGAGAAGCCTATCGAGCAAACCATACCAGAGAACAAAAGGTTGAAGTTTTGGAGAAATGGAAGTTGTTCATGAAAGAGGTAAAAGCAGATTATCCTTTCTTTGAATACTTTGAGAAACATTTCCAATGGCATAAAAAGAACTGTGTCATTACCAAAACTAACTGGATGCTACTTCCCAAAAAGGATGCACCAAGCTCTAGCAAAACAGAAATTGTTAGGTCTAGCCATCCTCCCCAAGAAGCTATACTCTTTAACCAGCGTGGTACCGATGTTATTGCCTCACCTTTTAAGTGTCCAACCCCAGACGAAAAGGTTGTCAGAAAGGTAATAGAGCAAAACAACTATACCAACCAATGTTTAGGAGTTATAGGGAAACAGCTTGATAGGATAGAAGGCCAGATAGACAACAAGGTTATCCTCCAACCAGGAAACCACAGCAGACCTATCCAGCCTCTAGAGAAACCCTTAGTCAAGCTTCCCACAACTAGGCAAGCCAGTCTCAAACCTAAGGACCAAACGGCCATAGAAATTGTCACCCAAAAGCTTGAGGAACTCGTGAAGAAAGAACCAGTTTCCCCTTCACCTGACCATACCTCAACCGACAGGGACAACCGGCTAGTTACCTTAGAAGCACATACAGCCTCTAGTAGTTCTAGCAGAACCTCCTCAGAAGATGAAAAGGAGATAGAACTTCTAGAAGACCAATTTCGAGGATTACAGGTAAATAGGCTTTACCAACCCAAGGTGAACCCAACCAGCCTCACCAAGAATTGGTATCCCAGACCTACACCACCTGACCTCCAATATGAGGAAAGATCCATACAGTTTACAGTATCCAGCGGAAAACTCTATGAATGGAACATAGATGGTTTGTCCGAACAAGAAATCCAGAACAAAATCCAGCATATAACCATGGTCGCTAATAACTATCTAAATGATGGTATTACCAATACTGAGGTTGTAGAGCTCATAGTTCTTGGATTCACTGGTAAACTGTTACATTGGTGGAACAATTGCTTGACAGAAACTTCCAAGGAAGATATTAAGCATGCTGTTCAAAAAGATGAGGATGAGAACCCTATCTTTGATGAAAGCATAGGAAGAGGTGTTCCCGATGGAGTCAATACCCTGATCTACACGATCATGAAACACTTCATAGGTAAACCCAGCAATATCACATCTAGGATTTACGACCAGTTGAGTAACCTTAGATGTAAAAACCTTGGTGAGTACCGGTGGTATGAAGATGTGTTCACCACCCGTGTCATGCATAGAAGCGATTATAACTCTCCATTTTGGAAGGAGAAGTTTATCAATGGCTTACCCACATTGTTTGGACAGAAGGTCAAAGAAACTCTTGCTAGCTCGTTAGGTATCATAGATTATGACAACCTAACCTATGGAGACATCTCAAGCACAATCCGAAATGAAGGGATGAAGATGTGCAGAGATCTTAAAATCCAGAGCCAAGCCAACAAGAGCAAAGCCAAGTACGAAATAGGGAATTTCTGTACCCAGTATGGCTTACCTTCTATCATCCCCAAAAGGAAATCCAAACACAGAGGCGAAGAACCCTTTGGAAAACCCCATTCGGGCCATAGGAAGAAACCTGCCTCCAAACACTTTAGAAAACAGAGGTTCATAACCAATGATTTCTATGAGAAAGGCAGATCCAAGCCCACAGGTAGATTCATACCTAAAACATCAGGAATATGTTTTAAGTGTGGAGAAAAAGGTCATTTCAAAAGTGAGTGTAGAGCTAAGGCCAAAACCCTTATCAACACCCTCATCACTGACCAAACCAATAAGGAAGAGATCTTCAAACTCTTAGCACTCGATCACCTGAGCAGTGAGTCTAGTGACCAGGAGAAACACCAGTTGTTTAGGACATCCTCTGAAACCTCTAGAGTATCTTCTAGTTCCTCTAGTGACACAGACGAGATCCTAGCCTGTCAAGATAGTTGTTGTAGACACAAGACTATCCGTGTTCTTTCTAAGCAAGAAGAGCTGCTTCTTGATCTCATAGAACAGATCAAGGACCCAGAAGAGAAAGCTCAAAGACTTAGTGAGTTCCACCAAACCCTAGTCAAGGAAACCAGTACATCCAAACCTAGGTTGCAGGAACCCAAAGTCGATTTGGAAAAAATCTACAATAGATTTTCCAAAACCAAGAAAGAGATTTCTGTCCAAGATCTCCAGAAAGAGATTAAGGATACTAAATCAGAGATGAGAAACCTTAAGCAGGAATTAGTAATCCTTAGGGTTGATCATGGTCTCATGGACCTTAGGGTCAAAGATCTAGAGTCCACTTCTCATCAAGGCAATGAGGAAAGAATCTCATTACAGAACCCTTCTGATGAAGAAGTCGATGAAACCATTAATCCTACTGCAGATGTAGAGCCAGAACCATCAAAAGGATCGTTCTTGCATACCATCAGTCGGATTAACTTCCAGAAATGGCATTCCAAAGTCAGGATTGTCATAGGTAAAGATTTTGAAGTTGAGGTAGTTGCCCTAATTGATTCGGGTGCTGATCTCAATTGCATTCAAGAAAGTATCATTCCCTCTAAGTACTTCCAGAAAACCAAGGAAAGGTTAACTTCTGCAAGTGGAGGTAATATGCAGATTGAATTCAAAATCTCCAAAGCTCATGTTTGCCAGGACAATGTGTGTTTTAGAACCACCTTTGTTCTTGTCAAGAATATGACAGATAGGGTCATCTTAGGAAACCCGTTCATGTGTCTGTTGTATCCTTTTATCACGGATAGTGAAGGAATCACTACCCACCATTTTGGTCAACCTGTTAAGTTTAAGTTTCTTAGGAACCCTGAACTAAGAGAGATTAAAGAGTTGAAGGAGCTGGTGTGGAATGTCATGAAAGATGCAGGGAAACCAAACTTGGCAGATTATTTTCCTGTGCTTAAGAAGATTGACCCCCAAGGATTAAGGCGAAGTGTAGCAGTGAACTTTGGAAGGATGTTAGACATCTTTGACCACATCATTACCCAAAGGCTGAAGTTGAGAAAAGTGTCTAGTTATAACATGAACAATGATATGTTAGATACCCTTCTCAACATCAGTGAAGAAAAAAGTGAGGAGATGGACAAAACTAAGATAGAACGTCTATTGCTGGTTAGTATTTTTACTCTATCTTTGTCTTGGATTTCTTTTCTATCAGATTCAGATATTGGGTAAGTGGTAGTTTAATTACATGGTATCAGAGTAAGTAAAAATCCTACAAGTTGGTCCCCACTAAAACGTTTGGGATAAGTAGTAGTTTATTGCTTTCATAATTAGTCCTATTTTATTTTTTATTTTGATGGACAATGAATAGTATTGTTTGTGATCTACAAAAAGAAACTCTAACTTAATGTTGTTATGAATTAGGACCTATTTGGTGCTGGCACGGAAACAACTTCGGCCACAGTGGAATGGGCAATGGCGGAGCTACTCCACAATCCAGAGGCATTGTCAAGAGCCAAAGTAGAGCTGGAGCAAGTCATTGGCAAAGGCAACCAAGTTAAGGAATCAGATATCCCTCAGTTACCTTACTTACTAGCAATAATCAAAGAAACATTGAGGCTGCACCCAGCAGTCCCTTTCTTACTCCCCAGGAAAGCTGGAGCAGATGTAGAAATCAATGGCTACATTATCCCAAAAGGTGCACAAGTGCTAGTGAATGCATGGGCTATAGGCCGAGACCCGAGCTCTTGGGACAATGCAAAATCGTTTATGCCAGAGAGGTTCTTGGGGTCGGAAATTGATGTCAAAGGCAGGAACTTTGAGTTTTTACCGTTTGGTGGTGGAAGAAGAACATGTCCTGGTTTGCCATTGGCTGTGAGAATGTTACACTTGATGTTGGGTTCACTTATCCAGGACTTTGATTGGAAACTTGAGGATGGGATTAAACCTAAGGATTTGAACATGGAAGATAAGTTTGGCCTAACCTTACAGAAAGCTCATCCTCTAAGAGCTGTCCCTATTCCAGTTTAAAAACAGTTGAAGATTTTCTTTGGTTGCAGCTGAAAACTGGCCCCTATTATCCAATTCAGGTTGTGACATCAGTGGAGGAAAAGTGCTGTAGCTTAATAAATTAGTAAATTACTACTGGCCCCTCTACTTTCCAATGTTTATTTCTAGGGGTCACTAATTTTTTTTTTGAGGAAAATTATAGGGGTGACTATGATTTGCTGTCTTTGTTATCTTTGTAATTTCATAATTTTGTTGGATCCAAATAATATACATACATAGCTTGTCAATGGTAACCCATAATGGTAGTTGGTACTTGTAACATAACAATAAATCTAGCGATATATGGTGTTAATAATGGGTTAGTGTAAAAATAATGTTCCAATAACAATTTATCAACTTTATAAATTGTGACAATAACCTAAATACATTTCCATACGGTCCGTTAAATATGATCCAATTTTGTTGTGACAATGGCACTCATAGCCTAAGCCCCACAAATGTCACCTTCATAATCTTCTTCTTGTTCTCTTTTGATGGGTCAAATAATGAAAAATAGTAAAAGTAAATAAATAAATATTTTTTAACTAACTTGTGTGTGACTTCTTAAAAAAAAAAAAAAAATCAATTAGAATAAAAACTCAACCTTAGCTGTAGCCTTCACGGCCACTCATTAATGGGATTCATATTTAAATTGAGTAATGTTATAAATGCAATAATCTTCACAATAGTTGAGTTGGCAAGGTTTTTTTTTTTTTTTTTTCATTCATTTGGCTCATCACTAATATCACTTTTTTATTTATCAATAATAAATGATAAATGTTACGTCAACATTATTTTTAAAACAAATCTTAAGTGATAAACTGTTACTAATAGGCAAAAAAATAATTTCAGTGATATGCTTAAATTATAACTAATAAGATTCTGTTATCTAAAATTTGTTTTGAAAATATTGTGAACATTTCTTGTAACAAATTGCTAAGTAGTTATATATATATATATATATATGTATATATTTAATCTAAAAAGTTATCTATATCCTTATATACTATAAAACTGAAGCCTCTGACCTATTTTTGACTTTTTTTTGACTTCCTTGGAGCTTGTTAGGTAAGATTTGAAGCTCTCACATTTTCCCATGTCAGCACTATTTAAAAAAAACACACACACACACACACAAAAAACTATTTCTCACTATATCTCCACCTGATACTTCTTCTAAAACTAAAACTATAACCCGATAATTAAAAAAAAAAAAAAAACTCTTCTATCGATCTCCTTCTCCTTCCCTAAAAAAACCCGATCAACTCTTTCTCTTCCTTTCATCCCCATCTCCCTCTATATCACAAGCCCAGTACAAACCAAAACAGTATACATGAGCAAAAACCCAAACCAAAACCAAAACAAAAACCAGAACCAAAATAATCCCATCTCCCTTTGGAACCAAATGATTTGTAAGGGGAAAAAAAATAGAGAAGAAGAAGTAGAGGAAGAAGAAAGCACAAATCTAAGTTGAACGAACAAAGAACTCAACTCTCACAACAGGTAGCCTTCATCATTCCGGAAGTCACTTGAAGGTCCTGAATGAAACCCCTTCATCTTCTTTGTTTCGTCCTCATTTTCATCTCCACATGACTAATTTCTCTGTTGCTTTTTTTTTTTTTTTTTTTTTTTGTGTGTGCTTAGGCAAATTACAACTTGGCCTCCTGTGATTTGACCGAAATTTAAGTTGCCTACCTGTGATTTGAAATTTGACACTTTACCCACCTGAAGTTAGCTCAGTTAGAGTTTCGTAACTCGTCTCTGTTAAAAATAAGGCTAAATATGTAATTTTGTTCTACTTTTATGTCTCTATCTTCCCAAAACAAAAAACACATGCAAAAACAAGACAAAATAAGATCAAAAAGGGAGGGTTTTGTAAAAATTAAGAATCATCATAATCTCTTCTCCTCCACATCCCATTCATCAAAGCTCCAGCCAAAATAACTTCTTTTTTTTATATATTTTTTCAAGTTTGCTTCTATTAGACCCCTAATCAAGCAGGTTAATATAATTTCCACTTAATTAACTGGTCCGCTTTTAGCCTATTTGATTGATATAATGAATCACAGTCGAAAATTTTTTACTCTAATAGTAATTGTAGTGAATATTTTGTTCAACATTTATTTCAAGTTTGAAATGGAGAAGATTTAAACGTTCTTTGAGGGTCCGTTTGAATACAGCTGAAAATTGAAAACTGAAACTGAAAAACACTGTAGCAAAATAATGTTTAAATGTGTGAATAGTACCGTGGGACCCACTTTTAATGAAAAAGTTGCTGAAAAGTGAAATTTGTGGGTCCGTAAATAGTACACTATGTGCACTGATTGGCTGAAAAAAGTTAGAAAAGTCAAACTTTACGGCTACTGTTCATTGAACAGTGCATGAACAGTAGCCGCAAGTCTCAAAAAAGCATGAAAAAAAAAAAAAAAAAAAAAAGGGAAAAACGCAGACGCAAACGCGCTAGAAATCAGCCCAATCCAAATGTAGCCTTAATATACGATCCTTGGAGTGTGTACGAGTTGGTAATAAGAGCACTGGTATCACCGCCAATTTTTTGGAAATGGCTTATGGGTTTGTTCCGTTGATCCTTTCATCTCTCTTGATATGGTTGGGTTTAGAGATCTTTCTGAGACATGGATGTGTCTAGGAATTACTTAAGTTAATACATATTGAGTAATATCCCTAGAAATGAATCTTTCTACAAGCACTATATGTTCACTGCCAAGCCTTCCACTCCAAATTAAAAAACAAACAAATAAATGCACACAAAACTCACTGAGCAAAGGGGAGATAAAGTCTATGTGAGTTAAGAGAGAGACCAATACCATATTTTTTATTGCCAAGTGCTTAGATTTAATATTAGCTTTTTTGTTTGATTTGTTATGTTTTTGAAATTGTTGTTAGGAGTTTTGAAAATAGGGTCCAAGTATTAATTTTAACAAAACTCTCCATTTTTTATTTTGTTTTGTCTTATTTTTGTATGTGATATATGTTTTGGGAGGAGGGAGACATAAAAGTTGAATAAAATTACATATTTAGTCTTATTTTTAACAGAGATGAATTACAAAATTTTAACTGAGCTAACTTCAGGTAGATAAAATGTCAAATTTCAAACCATAAATAAATAACTTAAATTTTGGTCAAACTACACGTGGATAAGTTGTAATTTATCATTTTTTTTTTCTTTTGTACTGAATTTTACTTTTATGAGCCCAAGCATGTGACTAGCATTGGAAATGACAAAGGAGAGTGGAAAATTGAAGGGTGGGAGTTGAAAATGTTTTTGAGCCCCTCCACTCCACCATGTGATTGTGAGAGACCGCGCCCCCGGCCCGTTTTTATGGGATGTTGGGCCAAACCCACGTGAATGGGTGGAGTCGTGTTATTGCCTCTCAAAATGGAGGTTCGACTAGTTATATTTTTCCCTTTAGATTAAGGGTTTTACAATGGAGTCGCCACTTATTTAATTATTGGAAAAATAAGAAAACCATGAATGAAAAATTCCTCATTTTATTAATTTGAAATTGAATTTACATTGATCATAAGAAAATTACATGGCTTTGGTCCTAGATACAATCTAAGATAAAGTACATGGTTTTGTTTCCTAGTTACAATCTAAAAATCAAAAATTACATGGATAAGCATTTGATCTACTAACCCTTGATCTAAGCTCGGAGGCTATGTTACAAGGTGGGAAGGTGTTAGGCACCCACCTTGCCCGGTGAAACCGGTCTTCTAGACTATGGTGGCCAACATTCATATCACATCATCCAATATGTCAATCAATTTGTATGTTGAATTTAATGTGTGTGCATGTGATAAACCCTAATTCAATTTATTAAGCATGACATTTGGATTAAAAAAATGAACTCTAGTGAATGTGTGTGGATAGTGATAAACCTAGATTCAAGGATTTGAAAGAATTACTAAACAAACATATTTTTCATATTTTTGATGTGGATTTAAGATTAAATCTAGTGATATGCATGAACATGTGATGAACAACTAAGAACATGTGAAGAACACATAAGAACAATTAAGAACATTCAAACATATTCAAGAGAATTATCATGCTTTAATCTTAAATTCTCATCATGACAATATAAGCAAACAGTTAGGGAAGGGGATTATACCTTCATGCAAGATCCATGTAATGGAGGAGGAGATTCTTGATGGAGGTCCTAAGGGTGGAGGAAAAGAAGAACTAGGAGAGGGAGAGTGAGTCTCACTCAATACCTTGAGTCTCAGGAAGACCAAGATATGACAAGACTACTCAACTTCACTAGAACTCAAGAGAAGAGAAGAGAGGGGGATTTTTTGTGTGCTTTGGAATGAAGGAGAGGGCGGTTTATATAGTAGTGGTGGAGGAAATATGAATGGAAGGCCATTTAATGAGAGTTGACAAGGAATCATGAACCTAGACCTCATTTTAGCCTTTAGGGAAATCTAGTGCATTAAATGGAAAGATTGGTGGGAGTGAGGAGCAAGCCAAAAATCGGTTTTCCCGTAGCTGCTGTCACAGCCTATAGAGCCAACTTTGAAAAATCATATCTGCCTCAATTCTGATCGGAATTGTCTCATTCTTGTGCTTAAATTGAAGCCCTGGATGTCTAGTTTCTGGGAAAAATAACCTCATTCACAGATTCAAAATATTCTGAGAGATATCAATGAAATGGTAAGCAGAGGTCATTTGTTAGAAAATGGTTTCAGCACAATTAACATTAATAGGTCCCCAAATTAGCTCCCAATTAACATTAAATGGCTCCAATCACTTCCATTTCAGACTTAATTGGCTCTAAATTTACTCTAATTAAAAGATAATTACACAAATTACTCATTGAATAATTAATGTTTAACTATCTAGTTAATTAGGTGTATGCAACTCTACCATAAAATGTAGTCCTAACCAATCAAATTATGACACATCATCGATCTTAAATTGATTATATTTATAACCAATTGAAATCAATTGTTCATAATCACATATAGTCAGACTCAATTTGTAATAGTGCATCTTAGCCATTAAAACTTAATTTGATGATAACTTTCAATCTAATGGTCCGATTAGGGCTCATGATCAATCGATTTGATCATTACAACATCAAAATCATTTTGGTGAAATGAGATTAAGGATTTAATGACCAGAATCAAGATGCATATTTCCAATGTGAAATTACCCTTTTACCCTCCATGTGAGGTTAAATACGGGTTGCAAAACAGGGTGTCAACAGAATGCCCCTCATTGGCAGAGCTTGAAAAGCGAATGCCAATGTATGAAAGAGACACCTAACTTTGCAATCAGTATTTAACCGTGGTGAATGTATGATGCATGTAAATAAAAATGCAGACGGTCATGTTCTGAAAATGTGGACCAAATCTCGAGGGAGATTGCCTACGTACCTCTTAGTGGGAGGATCAGGTCTAAACGTAGTTCATGCATGCAACCCCCCCTTTTGTTTTTTGTTTTTTTTTTGTGTTTTTTTTTGTGTTTTTTTTTGAAAAAAATGAGTACAAGACATACTTACCAGTGGTCTGATGGATTTGAAGTTTTGGACGTGCTTCCCAGAGGTCCGTGGATTTGAAATTTGGATGTGTTTCCAAGAGGTCCAATGGTTTGATTTTGGACATGCTTCCCAGAGGTCCATTGAAATTGAATTTGGACGTGCTTCCCAGAGGTCCGATGGATTGAAGTTTTGGACGTGCTTCCCAGAGGTCCGATGGTTTGAAGTTTGGACGTGCTTCCCAGAGGTCCATTGAAATTGAAGTTTGGACGTGCTTCCCAGAGGTCCGATGGATTGAATTTGGACGTGCTTCCCAGAGGTCCGATGGTTTGAAGTTTGGACGTGCTTCCCAGAGGTCCATTGAAATTGAAGTTTGGACATGCTTCCCAGAGGTCCGATGGATTGAATTTGGACGTGCTTCCCAAAGGTCCGATGGATTGAAGTTTTGGACGTGCTTCCCAGATGTCCGATGGTTTGAAGTTTGGACGTGCTTCCTAGAGGTCCATTGAAATTGAAGTTTGGACGTGCTTCCCAGAGGTCCGATGGATTTGAATTTGGACGTGCTTCCCAAAGGTCCATTGAAATTGAATTTTGGACGTGCTTCCCAGAGGTCCGATGGATTGAAGTTTGGACGTGCTTCCCAGAGGTCCGATGGATTGAAATTTGGACGTGCTTCCCAGAGGTCCGATGGATTGAATTTGGACGTGCTTCCCAGAGGTCCGATGGTTTGAATTTGGACGTGCTTCCCAGAGGTCCGATGGATTGAAGTTATGGACGTGCTTCCCAGAGGTCCATTGAAATTGAATTTTGGACGTGCTTCCCAGAGGTCCGATGGAATTGAAATTTGGACGTGCTTCCCAGAGGTCCAATGGTTTGAAGTTTGGACGTGCTTCCCAGAGGTCCGATGGTTTGAATTTGGACGTGCTTCCTAGAGGTCCGATGGATTGAAGTTATGGACGTGCTTCCTAGAGGTCCATTGAAATTGAATTTTGGACGTACTTCCCAGAGGTCCGATGGAATTGAAATTTGGACGTGCTTCCCAGAGGTCCAATGGAATTGAAAGGTATTATTCATATCGATGTGTGTGGGCCTTTTACCCTAATACCTGCAAAATAAATACTTTCAATTAGTAACAGAGTTATTCATTGAAAAGACTTTGGCATACCTGGCGAATGCCCCTAGTTTGGGACATATTCCATGCTTCGATGAATGTTGAGGGTGGACAATTGACTTGATGTTGCACCACTGGAGAATATGGAAGAGGATGATAGCTTTCTGTTCCTGAAGAAGAATTTAAGGAAGATTTTTTTTCTTTTTCTTTTTTTTCTTTTTTTTGAAAAATTTGGAAATCTTGAATTTTTTCAAGGAATTGAAAATTTTGATTGATGATGATTTTTTTTTTTTTTTTTTTTTTTTTTTTTTTTTTTTTTGTTGAAGCAACCTAAGAAGTATGAACCCAATGCCCCTAGTCCCAAGGCCTTTTTCGAAATGTTGCTTCTTCTTTTTTTTCTTTTTTTTTTGAAAATTTTGTCTTTTGTCTTTTTTTTTTTTTTTTTTTTTTTTTTGAAATATGAAGATTTGTTCATTATCAAAAAGTGAAGAAGATGAAGATGGAGTAAAAGTGATGAAGATTTATTCATGATGATGTTTTTTGAAAAACCTATCCTTTGAATGAGAACAACTTTGGTTGGGAGTTGATGCAGATTGCTGGATAAGTCCTTGCTTAATTCCTGCAAAAAGATAATTTCAATTAGCAATAGATTTATTCATTGAAATGAATTGGAAATATTTACCCAATGCCCCTAGTTTGAGGCATATTCCATGCTTAAATTGAAGTTGAGTTCATTTGATGTTGCGACAATTGGGGAACATGAAAGAAGATCACGGTCCGTCATCATTGGTTCCTGCAAAAAGACTTTCTTTCCCGAGCTTGTTAGAAACCAATTATCATGAAAACTTGCATACAATATAAATAGGCCAATGCTCTAAGTTTAAACATGCTTAATGCAAACAAATGGGCTTAACCTAATATGCACCCAAAATTTTTTTTCACATTGTTTTGACTTTGTTCTCCAAGTTTGTTCGAGTGAAAGGGACCGGGCCTCTGCAAGGCTGCCTACGTACCTCTGTCATAGAGGATCAGGTCAAGACGTAGTTCAAGAGAACTGGATTTTGGAAAAGAATGATTTTTTTTTTTTTTTTTGAAATGAGATTTGTCTTTCTTACTTCTTCTTCTTCTTCTTCTTCTGCCTTTTTTTTTTTAAATTATGAACAAGAGGTGATCATTTGAACAACCATTTTGGCAAATCAAAGTGTTTAAGAGTCAAACAAATCTCTTTGATTAGGAAGGATCAAGATCATTAAACTCATGTAATCAAATTTGCTTCATCCTTTTGAACATCGTCAAATTAAGTCTCCAAAGGCAATCAAGAAATGAAATGTGATAATATTTATGAATCACATTGTTGGGTGCAAATAAGGAGAGTGCTCCAAGTTTGGAAGTTCTTTTGAGTCATTTTAAGGATTTGAGAATTTGAGAAATTTTTTCTCAGACATGTCATCCTATGGGGTTTGACAATTTTAAGCATTTTTCCTTTTCAATTCAAGAGAAAATATTATTAGAGTTTAAGATGCGCCTACAATTAGCAAGACTTCAAGGAGGTCTTATTCATGGGTTGTAATGTAGGCCGGGTTTAGGTTATGAATTGAATGATATAAAAGGCTCAAAATTCCCTATGATCTTCCCCCAAGTATATATTACTTAAAAATCAAGTATTGGAGGAGTTTTCCCATTTCTTCTTTGTCATCTTCTCACTACTCATTGGTCACTTGTATCAACAATCGTTCTCATTCTTGCCCTAGCTTTTGCCTAGACTGCCCTTTTGGGTTTTCAGCCTAGCGAACTATTTTTTCTTTTTCTTTTTTTTTTTTTTTTTTTTTGGTCTTTCATCTCTTGATTGAATGAACTTTTGGGGACCTTTTGCCCTCCTTGTATTTCTCAGCTTAATGATTTTTGGTCATTTTGATGCACTCTCTAGACTTCTTTCTTGCCTCAATGCACTTGCACATTTCTGTGCTTGATGAATCTTTTCCTTTTTGATGAACTTTCTTTTGGATGAACCTTCTACTCTTCTTGGCATGATAAATTTTAGGTTCTTCAAACTTGATGCACATTTTGTTTTCTCTCACATTGATGGAATTTTATTTCTCTTTCCTTGATTGAGTGAAAACTCCTTTTACTTTGATGATCTCTTATAGCTTAATGAATTCTCTACTTGTCTTTCATGTCTTCTAGGAGAGCTTCATCAATTAGCTTTAAAACTACAAGGTCAACTCCTCCTCAACATGAGATTTAAGCATGCATACTTTGAATTTTCCCACCCTAGGTTTAGATTTTAGTGGGTTTATGCAAAAAAAGGCTAAATGTTTGAAGGCTCAAATGGGCTAGCAATGGATGATGAACATTCTGGGTCATAGGAAATAATTTGGTTTAACCAAAGATGGCCTCCTATCCCTAGTAATGCTTGTTTGTAGGCACAGTGATTCAAGCTCTTTTAATAAATTCATCTTAAAAGAAAAAGTATGAATGCTCTAATGTTGTGAAACAAAAGACTTTTGAAAATTGGATCAAGTGCATGGATTCTTGGGATTTTCCAATGGATGGATTCTTTTTGATTGCCTTTTAAGACCATTTCTTCTTATATTCTAAGTCAAGTAGCAAAAGTTTTTACATGGATCGAATGAAATTAATCATTCCTTGGTACAAGTTGATTGCTCAAGCCTTTAAACATCAAGATTCTAAAAATGTTTTGTCCAAGGGATCCTCATGTACCATTTTGAAAAGGAGACTTTTTTTTTTTTTTTTAATCTTGAAAGAAAGAAAAAAAAAATTGGGTCTCTTTTAAAAAAGTCACAAGGAAGTTCAATGCCCCTAGCTCAAGGAATTTTTTTTAAAATAACTTAAGGGCTCAATGCCCCTTGTCCAAAGGCTTTTTTCATTTGAAAATTTTTCTCTTTTTTTGGGAAATTTGGAAATCTTGAATTTTTTTTGAATTTTTTTTGTTTTTTTTTATTATATATATACACAAACAAAGCTCATTAAATGCTACATGAAGAATTTGAATTCGAAGAAACATAGAAACATGGAATAAACAATCAAACTTTAAGCTTAACCATGATGTTGCAAACCAAATGTAGAGTGAGGCAAAGTTGGGCCACTTGCTTCCTCTTGGTCCATTTAGGATGCTTGAGGCTTGGTGTGCTTGAACTTTGATTATGATGAAATGGCTTGGGCTTCACTTGGAAGGCTTGAACATTGATTATGATCTCTTGGTATCTGCTTGAAATGGCTTGGGCTTACACTTGGAAGGCATGCATCTTGTGAGCTTTTGGCCTTTGATGTTGATCATGAGTATACACCTTTGATGGGCTTAAGTGTTGGGCTTAGACTCATTCAAGAAACAAATTGGGCTTCCATTTCAAGTAGAGTTCAATCTTAGGCTTTTGGGTTTGAGTTCATTCACAACATACAATGTTCAAACAATCATGATGGGCTCAAGCATTGGACTTGAGTCATCATGGTTCAAACAACGGCCAAACAAATGCATAATGAAATGCAATTTACATGGACCGACCTAAAGGTAGGTTCTATGGGTCATTACAACATGGGTAGAAGGTAGGTTAAAGGTCCCCACAAGCTAGGACGTCGTACCTCCCAACTTGTGACGCCAGGAGCGCCGCGTTGGTCCGAACGGTACAGTTTGTCCCTATGAACCACCATGGCATAACCATGATGATCCTTGTCGCGGTGGGTGGTAGGTTCACCGCTGGGTATGTGAGTCTCAGGAAGACCACAATCCACGGCTAATACTACCGGGCTTCCGGGCTTGCACACAAATAAAATAAATTTCATTCAAGCAAATGATGCATGACATGCAAAATAATGACATATTAGACATATTATATACAAAAAGCAATAAACAAACAATGACATGGTTGGCCACCATAACCTAATTGAAGCTTAGCCCTTAATAGTCCCCAGTGGAGTCGCCACTGTGAGAGACCATGCCCCCGGCCCATTTTTATGGGATGTTGGGCCAAACCCACGTGAATGGGTGGAGTCGTGTTATTGCCTCTCAAAATGGAGGTTCGACTAGTTATATTTTTCCCTTTAGATTAAGGGTTTTACAATGGAGTCGCCACTTATTTAATTATTGGAAAAATAAGAAAACCATGAATGAAAAATTCCTCATTTTATTAATTTGAAATTGAATTTACATTGATCATAAGAAAATTACATGGCTTTGGTCCTAGATACAATCTAAGATAAAGTACATGGTTTTGTTTCCTAGTTACAATCTAAAAATCAAAAATTACATGGATAAGCATTTGATCTACTAACCCTTGATCTAAGCTCGGAGGCTATGTTACAAGGTGGGAAGGTGTTAGGCACCCACCTTGCCCGGTGAAACCGGTCTTCTAGACTATGGTGGCCAACATTCATATCACATCATCCAATATGTCAATCAATTTGTATGTTGAATTTAATGTGTGTGCATATGATAAACCCTGGATTAAAAAAATGAACTCTAGTGAATGTGTGTGGATAGTGATAAACCTAGATTCAAGGATTTGAAAGAATTACTAAACAAACATGTTTTTCATATTTTTGATGTGGATTTAAGATTAAATCTAGTGATATGCATGAACATGTGATGAACAACTAAGAACATGTGAAGAACACATAAGAACAATTAAGAACATTCAAACATATTCAAGAGAATTATCATGCTTTAATCTTAAATTCTCATCATGACAATATAAGCAAACAGTTAGGGAAGGGGATTATACCTTCATGCAAGATCCATGTAATGGAGGAGGAGATTCTTGATGGAGGTCCTAAGGGTGGAGGAAAAGAAGAACTAGGAGAGGGAGAGTGAGTCTCGCTCAATATCTTGAGTCTCAAGAAGACCAAGATATGACAAGACTACTCAACTTCACTAGAACTCAAGAGAAGAGAAGAGAGGGGGATTTTTTGTGTGCTTTGGAATGAAGGAGAGGGCGGTTTATATAGTAGTGGTGGAGGAAATATGAATGGAAGGCCATTTAATGAGAGTTGACAAGGAATCATGAACTTAGACCTCATTTTAGCCTTTAGGGAAATCTGGTGCATTAAATGGAAAGATTGGTGGGAGTGAGGAGCAAGCCAAAATTCGGTTTTCCCGTAGCTGCTGTCACAGCTTATAGAGCCAACTTTGAAAAATCATATCTACCTCAATTTTGATCGGAATTGTCTCATTCTTGTGCTCAAATTGAAGCCCTGGATGTCTAGTTTCTGGGAAAAATAACCTCATTCACAGGTTCAAAATATTCTGAGAGATATCAATGAAATGGTAAGCAGAGGTCATTTGTTAGAAAATGGTTTCAGCACAATTAACATTAATAGGTCCCCAAATTAGCTCCCAATTAACATTAAATGGCTCCAATCACTCCCATTTCAGACTTAATTGGCTCTAAATTTACTCTAATTAAAAGATAATTGCACAAATTACTCATTGAATAATTAATGTTTAACTATCTAGTTAATTAGGTGTATGCAACTCTACCATAAAATGTAGTCCTAACCAATCAAATTATGACACATCATCGATCTCAAATTGATTATATTTATAACCAATTGAAATCAATTGTTCATAATCACATATAGTCAGACTCAATTTGTAATAGTGCACCTCAGCCATTAAAACTTAATTTGATGATAACTTTCAATCTAATGGTCCGATTAGGGCTCATGATCAATCGATTTGATCATTACAACATCAAGATCATTTTGGTGAAATGAGATTAAGGATCTAATAACCAGAATCAAGATGCATATTTCCAATGTGAAATTACCCTTTTACCCTCCATTTGAGGTTAAATACGGGTTGCAAAACAGGGTGTCAACAGTGATATGTATTGTATGTCATGTTTCTCTCTCTTTTCTTTTCTTTTCTTTTTTTTTGGGTCAACGTGTACTTCTTCATTTTCTTTTTCTTTTCTTTTCTTTTTTTCATTATTTTTAGGTTCATATTATAATTACAATATTCTAGAAAATGTAGTTGTTATTATTATTGGATAGAGATTTGTGTTTGGTATAATATTCTAGAAAATGTAGTTGTTATTATTGGGTTTGGTATTGATATATTAGTTGAAACATCTTAAAAAATTATATGAATGTTGACTAATAATATATAAAGAAATATATGTCTCTGTATTACATTGGACTATTTTAGTTAATATTTCTACTTGTACTAATTTAATATATTTATTTATATTTTAAATTAATTATGACATTATCACGGTTGAACTTTGGTTCGACCTCCATCTAACCTCAAAAACCTTGAACTCCTCCCTTTTACGATTCTTAAATGGTCTAGGTCTGAAAACCATGTTTAGTATCGACTATCGAGGATGTGGATTTTTGAGATTGAAATCCTAATGAGCAACATTCATTTTTTTTGTGATGAGAGTTAGATTTCTATTACATTAGATATTTATTTGCTTCTGAAATATATCAAATTTGACCTTTACTTTCACAAAACGTAAGGTATTACAATCACAAAATTTCATGTAAGGCTTTCTTTCTTTGTGAAAAAATTTCAAATCCATTCCACGAGTTTATCTCAGGTTTTTAAAGTTGTTTAGCACTGTCAACAACATTGCATAAGTGATAACTTAAACTCTTCATTCATTGTTGGATTTTTTTTCATAGTTAATAGCTTTCTCGTGCATCCCATGGGTTAGCAACTGGTTAATTTTAAAATATAGGAGGCAACCCAAAGTCATTTCTTCTTTTAGAACCAAGGGGTGGGCGTCCAGACCCAACATTCACAATATATATATATATATATATATATATATATATATATTTATTTATTTATTTATATATTAATCCTTAAATATCACATTTGCACCCTCAAAAATTCAATTGGTCCAAGTGGTAAAAATAAAAAATCAAAACAAAGAAAGACGTTTTGACATATAACATTTTTTTTTTATAAAAAGTATTACCTATGCCTTGTGGTGTTTCATGCGGATTAAATATCTTGAGTTGTTGTAAATGCAATTAAAATGTAAATGATCATCTTCTCAGAAAGAAAAATGTAATTGATCATGCTAAAAGCCTTGTAGTTCAACTGGTTATTATAAGGACTGTTCTTTATTGTGGGTTCCAATTAGTTCCATTGGTGTCTTGATTTAATGATAAAGAGTAATTATCATTTTGATACATTGAATGAAATTCTTTCATATCTATGCCAAAAAAAAAAAAAAAAAAAGCATGTCATTCGTTATGATGTATTGAATTACAACATTTAATGAATGCTATAGAAACTTCTCATTTTAAAAATTATATGTATCGACATATAATTTTTAATTGCCCACTCTCAAACACCTAATTCATTATCTCAATGAAATGAAGGAAATCATTTATAAGTATCAGCATAAAGAGAACATGATTAAAAAAAATGAAATTGGCTAAAAGCACATTCATTTATCAAATTTTAATTGCCTTTAGGTGGACTTCAGTAGCCTTAAAAAAATTTAAAATATATATAATACTTTGAAATCATCACCGATTTTTATTTTTATCACCATTGCTTGTACTGCACAAGCAATAAAAAACCTACAAAGAAACCTACTACTTATGAGTTCTAAAACAAAACATGAAATTAGCTAACTTCATGAATAATGAATTAGAAGGTTTATTTGTCTTTCTCTTTATTTGTAAAACAAAATACATTTACGACTTTCCCACACCCAAACACAGCCTTTACAAAATCCACAACATCTGACTTTAATATTTGACCTGTAAGCTACTGTCATTGAATAAAAAATACAAGCCCCCTTCTTTTTGGTCATAGCCTACTCATACGGGTTAGGATTAAATGGTACGACAATGTTAGAATTATGTAGATGTTGTTAAAAGGTTGAAGGTGTATGATATCATTCTTAGTCTGGGTGTATTTGAGATGGGATGTTATGAAGGGTTGTAGGCATGTGTATATAAAAGAGTATAAGTGCGAGGGGTGAAAGGGGTAAATGGATATGCAAAGTGTTTTGTGTGTGAGAGAGAGAAAAAGTCTTGAAATATTGAACTAAAGAAAAAAAAAATAGTAGTCTTGAAACATTGAACCAAAGGAAATAAAAAGTCCCTATTTTAAAATTATCTTTGATATGGCTTAAGAGTATTTCAATTCTCTTTTCAAGAGTGTACCATATGACAAAATCTCATACTTTCCCGCATGAGATCTTTGCGTGCACGTGCGCACATACACACACATATATATTTGAGTCTTTCCTTACTCAAGCCTGTATAAGATACCTTCTTCTTTTTTTTGGGTGCAAATCCTCCCAAGAGCATTCACATCATTCTATCTATAATACCAAAAGTGCTCAAATTTACACATTCCTCCCCCCCCCCCCCCTTCTCAAAAACTACTCACATCAATGAGTATATAAATGTGTATATTTACATATTTGCTAAAGAAATCATGTAAACCTATATGGTTATTGTAGCTGTGTAAATCAATATTTTATTTATTTATTTCTCTCTCCCTCTTACTTCACTAGAAACCCTCTCTCGCACTCTTTCTCTTCCTCTGTCTCAGACTCTCTCTTTCTCTTTATCTCCCTTTCTCAAAGCTTCCATGGCCGATCCTCTCTCTCCCCCGCTTGCTGCTACCATCATGGTTTTCCTTCATTCCTCGCTACAAAGCGTCTTTGATCTCATCCATTGTCATTCAATCTTGCTCTCTTATTTGCTTTGCACTGAGTTTAGTTACAATTGAACCCCAACGACCATAACCACGATGGTTTACGGCAAGGTTTATTGATGTTCTTCTTCTATTTTCTCTTTATTTGATCTGTGGGTTTAAGGATTTAGATTTGGTTGTTAAGATCTGATGTTGCTTGCATGTGCTTGGTTTTTATTTTGATTTCAAATGTATTTGGGTTCTGTGAATCAGAAATTTGAATAGGCATGGTGGATTTTGCTTGAGATTTCTTTGGATTTGTTGTTTGTGTTGCTGTGGGTATACGTCATGGTTTGGGGTTTGCTTCAACATGTGTAATATGGTGTTATGTGTCTTGTGGTGGTTGTAGTGATGCTGGTAGTTGTGGCCGTTGTATGTCTTGTGGTGGTGGTTGTTGCAGCTTTGAAAGAGAAGTGGATAGAGAAGATTGAAAGAGTAATAAAAAATAATGAAAATGAATATAATATTGAAATAAATTTTTTAAATAGATAATTTAATGCAGCTGTTTTTGATAAGTGATTATTTAAAATAGAAAAGGTAGATTTATATATATATATATATATATGCTAAAATAAACCAATAATTTTAGCCGGATTAATGCTAATGATCTAAGATATTTTGATTTAGATATTGTGTCCCGATAAATCATTAAGCAAAATTTTAAAAGTAAAGCTTGCCCCCACATAAATTGACATATAAATAAGAATCAATCTTTTAGCCATAGGGGAAGAGCTAGTTGCTTACGTTTAGCCTATGCACATGCCAAGACTTCCATATGATGCTTGCTGATGCATTGGTTCTATTTTTTTTTTTTTTTTTTTGAAAAGTGATGCATTGGTTCTAGGCAGAAAAGCCTTTATATATATATATATATATATATATATATATATATATATATATATATATATATATATATATATAAATATATATGTGGTTGTGTTCTTTGTCTCTTGTCCGTGTCTACCCGAACGCTTGATATTCCGTTGTTGTGTTCCCTTCTTACCGTCGTTGGCGCCACCCTAGTCGTAAAGTGAAGTCCTAGAACCTAGCTGTAAGGCCCGTTTGAGCCAAGAGAGGGCGTGTAGGGCATGAGAGGTATAAGGTTGGTTAGGGTATGTGTTACGAAATGCAACGGTTGTGAGAAAAACATGATAACTGAGTGTTGAACCTAGGATAGTATGGATAAGTCGTGGAGATCCAACTCCTCTATCAGCTCCAAGACTAGCTGTCCTCCTGATATTGTAAATGAAGAAGATCACACTATTGATGATAATGAGTTGATCCCTGATTTTCGTAAATGGACTATTCCTAAAGTTGATACTAAAACTATTTATAAAACTAGTTTTGTTGAAAGTGCTTTTCATTCTGCTTACAAAGCTAGAACTGTTGAACAAATTTTCTCTATTTCGAGAATTCATGAAAAATGCTGTTTGTTTACTAAAAAGAATATTAATGACTTCCTTGCTGCTAAAAAATTCAGTTATTTGCATATTGGTATGGTTCAAGTTGCTATTAAACCGCTTACCCGAAAGGGTATTAATGCTTCTGTTCTCATGTGTTTAAGAGATGCTAGATTTAAGATTTTTAAAGATAGCATTCTTGGTATGATCACTGCTTCTATGTATGATGGTCCTATTTATTTTAACTGTTATCCTGATCTTACTCTTGCTTTGGATGATCCTAATATTGTTAAAGCTTTGACATTGAATATTGCTTCATCTGGTTATCACATGGAAGAGGGTAGTAAGCCTTTTGCTTTGATCTACCGCATTTATTATAAACTAATGGGTACTCAAATGAATCCTTGTGCTATGATTCCTAGAGAACCTTTGGGTAAAACCATGTTAATTCAATGTTCAACTCCTGATGCTAAAATTCAAGTTCCAAAAATGATTCAATGGCAAGATGTTAAACTTCCTAATGATTGGTTGTTAGAACAAGAAACCCCTCCTGCTAAACCCATTTTTGATGAGCTTGATCTTACTCATATTCAACAATATCTTGATGGTACTGTTAAAATAAGTTTTCAAAACAATCCACCTTTGAGGATCAACGAAGGAAGACATTCCTTTGCTGGATCTGAAAGTATTTCAAAAAGAGATCGTGAGATCAATGAATTTTTGAAGAAGAATTTGGAAACATCCTCTGATTTAAAGCTAAAAGGTATTTCAAGTGATAAATCCCAAATTAGCTCTGTTTACTATTCAACTAAACCTGAAACTTCCACTCCATTTAGCAAAACTGCTAATGAAGATGAGGAAGACTCTGTTTCTGTTACTCCATCTGATTTTGATTCTCCTATTGAAAATCCTCCTGTTTACCAAAATCAATTAAGAGTTTTGACTGTTTTAAATGATGATTTTGAAATTGATTGGGATTCTTTGTACAATGAGTTTATGCTTGCAACAAACAAAACCAAGAGAAAATATTTCCAAAATAATTTTGCTCAGTCTGATAAAGACCGCGTTAAAAGAAAATGGTTGGAAATGATGAATCAATTGAAAAAACATATTTTGTTTTTTGATTTTCTTGAAAACCATTATGTTCCAAATAATGAGGTTTCAAAACAACATTTAAACGTGATAAAGAAATCAAATTTTGTTAAGATTGATAAAACCATCACTAGGTCTAGTCATCCTCCTCTTGATTCAATTTTGATAACTACTAAAAAAGATGAAGTGACAAAAGAGGAAGTGAAGGCCTCTCCTTTCAAAACTGCTGATGATCAAACTCCTATTGTTAGCCTTATTGAACAAAACAATTTTACTAATCAATCTTTGCATATTATTGGTCAACAGCTTGACCGTATTAAAGAAAAAATTGTTGAAAAATCTGTTTCTATTTCTGAAAAAACTTCCCAGTCCAAGACTCTTGAAATTGTTGAAAAAATGCTTTTGGATTTAAAAGTTAAAACTGAGGGTACTTCTACAATTACTTCAGCTGCTCGGACTATTTCCAAAGAAGAAATTGTTTTTGAAGAAAATACAGACTCTGATGCTGTTTCTTCTGTTCCTGCTAAAAGAATCTTTGATGATGATTTCCCAGAAATTAAAAGCTTTGTTGAAAACAGCAAACCCATGTCCTTTACTGAAAACTGGTATTCAAAACCTACTCCTCTTGATATGCAGTCTAAAGAGAAATCTTTTCAAACACAGTTTTCTGTCTCTATTGATAAGCCTTATGAATGGAATATTGATGGTTTGTCCGACCAGGAAATCGTTGCTAAAATGATTCACATGTCTATGGTTAGTATTGCTTATCAAAATAACCATGATCTTAACCAACCTGATATTATTAACTTGCTTGTTACTGGTTTTTCTGGTACTCTTCGTAGATGGTGGGATTCATATATCACTGCAGAATCTAGAGAGTCTATTAAACATGCTGTCAAAAAGAATGATGAATGTTTGCCTATTTTTGATGAAAGAATTGTTTGTAATGGTGTCAATACCTTGATCTATACTATTCTCAAACACTTTGTTGGTACTCCATCAAATATTTCATCTCATGATTATTTAAATAATTTGAGTTGTCCAACTATGTCTGAATATAGATGCTATCAAGATGTTTTCATTTCTAGAGTCATACTCCGGAAAGACTGTCATAAGTTTTATTGGAAAGAAAAGTTTATTGACGGTCTGCCTCCTATCTTTGCTCATAAGGTAAAACAAGAGTTAATGGGTGAAAATGATTCTATTGATTATGATAATTTAACCTATGAAGATATTTTCAGCACTATTAAAAAACTTAGTACTAATAGGTGTAATGATAAAAAATTGTTAAAACACCAATCAAAGTACAGAAATAACTTTGTTAAACCTAATGATTTCTATGCTAAGAAGAGACGTGTTAACTGTGGAAAATCTGGACACTTTAGTAAAAATTGTAAAAGAAAACCTAGTAATTTAAAAAACAAATTTAACATACTAAATATTGCTAATTCTTCTGATATTGGTAGTAGAGGTTCTTGCTGCAATGTTATTCGAACCAATGTTCTCACCAAGAGTAAAGAAGATAAAACTTTGGAAAAATTTAATAAAAAGAAATCTAAAGAACTAACTGTTAATGATTTACAACATGAAATTAATATTGTTAAACAAGAGATAAGCGAATTAAAACATGATTTTAAAGATATTAAAAGTGATAAAAATAATCTTAAACAAGGACTTGAGCATAAAGATGGAGATGAATCCTGTCAACAAGCTCTTCTTTCTGGTAAATGTATTCCTGATGATGTCACTATTTCTCAACTTGCTCTTGTTAATAAAATAATTCCTCCAAAATGGTTTACAAAAGTTAAAATTGTTGTTTCTCCTGATTATCATTTCACTGTTATTGCTATGATAGATTCAGGGGCGGATATGAACTGTATCCAAGAAGGGCTGATTCCTTCAAAATATTTTGAAAAATCTACTGAAAGATTAGTTTCTGCTAATGGTTCTCAGATGCAAATAAAGTATGAATTGAATAATGCTCATGTATGCCATGCTAATGTTTGTTTCAGGATTCCTTCTGTTCTTGTTAAAAATATGACTGATAAAGTGATTCTTGGTTTGCCTTTTATAAATGCTTTATATCCTTTTCTTGTTGAACATGATGGTATCACTATTGATCCTTTTGGACAAAAAGTAAAGTTCAAATTTGCTTCGAAGTTTGATATTGATACTAATACTGCTTCAAACATGATTCATGCTAAAATTAAACATCTTAAATTTCTTCAGCAAGAAGTTAGATACAAGAAAATTGCTGAACAAATTTCAGATAAATTGTTGCAATCCAAAATTGATAATTTTCAGAAAATGTTGATTGATGATGTTTGCTCCGATGTTCCTAATGCTTTCTGGCATAGAAAGAAACATATTGTTGATTTGCCATATGTCAAAGATTTTGATGAGAAAAATATTCCCACTAAAGCTCGTCCTATCCAAATGAATGTTGAAACTGTTGAATTTTGCAAAAAAGAAATCCATGATTTGTTGCAGAAAAAACTGATTAGGAATAGCAAGTCTCCCTGGTCTTGTTCTGCCTTTTATGTCCAAAAAAATGCTGAGATTGAAAGAGGAACCCCAAGATTAGTCATTAACTACAAACCCCTGAATAAGGTTTTAGAATGGATTCGGTATCCTATTCCCAACAAGAATGACCTTGTCCATAGGCTGAATGAAGCTGTTGTGTTCTCCAAGTTTGATATGAAATCTGGGTTTTGGCAAATTCAGATTAGTGAGAATGATAGGTACAAATCTACTTTCACCACTCCTTTTGGACATTATGAGTGGAATGTTATGCCATTTGGCCTTAAAAATGCCCCAAGCGAGTTTCAAAATATCATGAATGATATTTTTAACTCCTTCAGTCATTTCACCATTGTTTATATTGATGATGTTCTTGTTTACTCTAGCTCTATTGACGAACACTGGAAACATTTGAATTCGTTTCTAGATACTATCAAAAGAAATGGTCTTGTTGTCTCAGCCAAGAAGGTTAAACTATTCCAAACCAAAGTTCGTTTTCTTGGCTATGATATCTCTGAAGGACAGATTCGTCCTATAGATAGAGCCATCCAGTTTGCTGATAAGTTTCCTGATGTTATCATTGACAAAACACAGCTCCAAAGATTTCTTGGGTCATTAAACTATGTTGCAGATTTTTACAAAGATATGAGGAAACAATGCAAACCTCTGTTTGATCGGTTAAAAAGTAATCCTCCTCCTTGGTCTGATGTTCATACTTCTATTGTTAAACAAATCAAAACTCATGTTAAGACATTGCCTTGTCTTGGTATTCCTACTGTTGGCGCTTTCAAAATTGTTGAAACCGATGCCTCTGATGTCGATTATGGTGGTATTCTAAAACAAAGAGTTTCTCCTGAGTCATCTGAACAAATTGTTCGTTTCTATTCTGGTATTTGGAACAATGCACAGTTAAATTATAGTACTATTAAAAAGGAAATTTTATCTATAGTACTATGTATTTCAAAATTTCAAAGTGATTTGTTAAACCAAAAATTTCTGTTACCTATTGATTGCAAAAGTGCGAAGTATGTTATTGAAAAAGATGTTGAAAATATTGCTTCAAAACATATTTTCGCTAGATGGCAAGCTATTTTAAGCGTTTTTGATTTTGATATTGAATATATTAAAGGATCTCAAAATTCTATCCCTGATTTCCTTACCCGTGAATTTCTGCAGTGTCACCATGGCAAGTAGAAGACCAAAAGATAATCCTCCTGTTGAAACTCCTAAACAAATTGTTAAAAAAGAACCTGCTTCTCCCCTTGAAATAACCAACCATTTCACCACCCTAGGAACCATCCCTAGGATTAATTACTCCACTGTTCTTGCTTCATCCTATGATCCTTATGCCTTAACCCCTGTTAACCGGCCCATCAAAACTGTTTTTCCAAAAAATTCCCCCCAGTACATCAAAAAACAATATTTCCAACACCTGTTTTATATTGAACCCAACAGAGCCTCTATTTCTGATCCTCTCAGACTAGCTAGGAGTTATTTCCCTCCGAAGTTTCATTGGATTCCGGAGCATAGAGAAAAGAATTTAAATTATTATTCTGATCTTCTGCGCCATGAAAGATCTATTATTATTAACACCATTGCTGATCACAAAGATGCTTCCAAAATTATTTACCACAGCGTTTATTTGGTCAATTTTATTTCTGAAGAACAATGGGGCTCTTCTCTTACATCTACCAGAACAATGCCAAGTTCCCCCATTCCCTATTCATATTATGATTATATCATGGCTTGGTCAAGATTCATGCTGCATCAGAATGAAAACATGTCTCATTCCTGGTTTGTTAACTTTGACAAGGAATTCACTGGTAATTTGCCCCTTTGGTTCAACCGCTGGTGGGCCCAATTTGGTCCTATTACTGACTTATTTCCTGCACCATTGCTTGATGCTTTCAACTGTTTCAAGAAATGTTATCGGTGTGATGCTTATGGAGCCAAATTTCCTGCTTTGCTTCATTTTGTTAAAAATATAAAATACCTTGGATATTGAAATGGCAATATGAGAAGGATGGTGATGTTCTCTCTAGGCATTGGTATGTAAAATGGTGGGGAAAATTCCCTCACACTCAAAAGATCATTACCGCTGTTGCCTCTATTTCCAGAGAATCTTCATCTGCTGCTGCTTTGCCCATGGCAAAAGATCATTCCCTTGTTCAAACCCCTGCTCCTGCTGATGCTCCCTCTTCCTCTTCCGGCAAAAATGTTCAGACTAAAAGCTCCTCTATTGACAATTTGAGAAAGAATCCTGATGCTCTTCTAGCTTTACTCAAATGGGCAGATGTTGCTAATCAAGAAGAATCCAAAGCCTCCTCAGAAGAATCTGTTGCTCACAACCCCTATTTCCCATATGACCAAGAGCTGTTTGGACATGATGAAGATAACACTCCAAATCTTCGTGAAGATTGAGCTTATTTGTCTAGCCTGCATAAAGGCCAAATGCTACACTGTTTACTAGTGGACTTCCACTCCTGATGATAATGCTCTGAAAAGTTGATTCTCCGTGTTTCCCGTGACTTTTAGTCACACCAAGATTGCTTTCAACAATTTATCTTTTACTGTTCACTTTTACTGTTCACGAGTACTGTTTACTCAAAGCTTTGCCTATTTAAGGGGGGATGTCCCTGGAGCTTTTCTCAAGCAAAGTTTTAGTTCAGAATTCTCTTCCCTTAGAACTCCTACTCTTAGGAAGCCTTCTTAGAGAAAGAATTCCTTGTTGCTTCTACTACTACAACCTTGTTCACCTTTGTTCACTACAAGCCTTGTAATCCTACAAACCTTGTAACTAGGACTAGTTCAAGCTTTGTAACTGTTAACCTGTAACTGTTGAGATCTTGTATTCACTACTACTACTGTAAGTGTTTATCCTACTTTCAATAAGAAGTATTTTCAGTTCTATGTTCATTACTTTACTTGTTGTTACCACCACCTTGGACGGATTACCGCCATACCGGATGGTTTTAAATTGCTTTCATTTATTTTAAACTATTGCTCTTATTTACTTTGAATTATTTTGATATATACTGCTTGGCTGGTTCTACCGCCTTATTATTGTTCTTACATTCAAGTTCTTTACTTTCAAGTTACTTATATTATCTTCACTACAATATTACTGTGCTTCCGTCTCATCCTCTTCAGCAGCGTGTCCCCTTCTCCCTTTATGGTATCATATATATATATTTAAATATGATTTTAAAAATATTTTAATATTAATTAAAATTTATTCTTTTATTTTTGTAGATGCAAAATTAATTATTAAAATTTTGTAATTTTATACTAATAACATTTTTTTTTTTTTTAATTTGTGACATACTAATCTACTCAATGACGAAGGCAATACTTTATTTTTGGAGGGCCAAACAAAAAAAATGAGATAATTTTCTTGTCTGATTTTAGACTAGAGTTTGGCTGAATAGTTTCACATCTGAGTACCTAATCATGGATCTCATTTTAAAGTTCTAACATCAACTTCATTGGAAGTGGTGAAAAATTTAAATGAATTTAGTCTAGAAGAATGTTTTTTTAGGTTGAATCTTTGGAGATTTGGAAGAATGCTCAACATTAGAATCCAAAGGTGTACTTTTTTTTTTGAATTACCGTCTTTTTTTTTTCCTTAAGAATAAGTCAAGAGTCCTGAACTTTTCCATAAACCTTGAATTTTCAAATTAAATTATCATCCATTAAGTATAACAAGTGTGTAACCTCGTGCATATACACGGGTACACACAATTAAAAATAATCACAATTATAAGGTTCAAATTATACATTTTTTTAAGAAGAAGTTCAAATTATACATGGTATTAGCTTACACTTTTTTCAAATCATACATTTCTAAAATATGTAATGGTTTCTCATTATACACACACACACACGATTTAAAATTTAATTGATTTTAGACTCTTTGGTTTTTGCACACAATAATTCACTTGTCACAAAAATTAAAAATTCAGATGGACACGTGGCGAAAAATTGAACTCCAATTGAAATCTAATTTAGAATCTAATTGGATTTGAACTCTTTAATTTTTACACTCAATAATTCACTTGGCACAAAATTAAAATTAAATAAGACACGTGGTGCAAAAGTGAAAATTCAATTAAAATCTAATTGGATTTTCTCTAAGTTTTTACTATTAATATATAAATATAGGATTAAAATTAAAAAAAAAAAATTCTAATAATCTAAAGATTGTTAAATAGTAGACAAACAATCATTCAAATTTTAATACATCAAAAGAAATCTAATAAACTATAAATGAATACATGTTGTACTATTTTATCAATATATTAAATGATAAATAGTAGTATATTTTAGTTAGGTACATTTATAATGTCACATGATATATTAATTATTTTAATAACAAAAATTTATACACAATATATGATAAGAAAAGTCAAATTACAAAAAAAAAAAAAAAAAAAAAAAAAAAAAGAGAAGAACAATACCTGGGATTTAGCAAAAAAGAAAAAAGAAAAAGGTTAGGGTTAATGTATCTGTGGAAGGGAAAATTATCAAGTTACTTGAAGTATCATAAATACGTAGTCTTTACTTTCACATGAATGGTGAGTTCTATCAAGAATTTAATTAGTGGGACCCATCTCATGTAAAAAAAAAAAATACATTTATTTTTTTTTTTGGTAAACCAAAAAATGGGGGGATTTATGGTTATATTACACCCCCAGGTAGGGCGCACGATCCAGGTCGTGGGTACCCACCAACGGACTCCTGCGGGTAGCAGGACTCGAGCCTAGGTGTGGTGCACGAAGCGCCCGAGCCTTACCCACTCAGCCAAGCTCCCGTTGGCAAAAATATATGTAGGTACCATTTTTGCCTCAGTTTGGCCAATAGCTTGCTTGTAACCGATTTTGGCTCAGAGTCCCACATCGAATGAAAACCCCCCCACTTGCTACCTTATAAGCTGTGAAGCCAAGAGAGTAGTGTACCATGTAGCTATTGGCAGAGCTGAGGCAAAAATGGTACCTACAATATACATTTATGATACTAAGAAAAAATATACATTAATAATACTTCCAAAATACACAATAATTTTCCCCGTTGAAGTAGGAATTAATGCTACACGGCCTACACTGCTTGCTTTGTAGAAAAGATTCTAACCATACACGTATTCATTTTGAAGATGGTGACTGAAGCCACTTGCAGATATTTTTTCTTTTTCTTTTTTGTGGTTGCCGCTGGCAAATTGATTTAAGTAGAAAAAATGATTAATCTCTGTCTCACTTTCTCCTTCGGTTGATTATTCTCTCTCTCTCGCTCTCTCTCTCTTCCTCTCTACGCACTGAATTTTCTTCCTCCCTCTTCCTACCAACCCAGATCTACTCCTCCACAGACGAGTGCCAAAGTCCTCCACCGGTCAACGTCAAGAGAGAGCTCCGATCTGTGAGCTTCGATCTCAAAAGATAAATTTGCTCTGATCTATAAGTCATACTATCAATATCCTTCATGCACTTGATTGCGAGCAGACGATGTATAAATGCACCAGTGCTCTCTGTCACTGACAAACACTCCATTCAGTGCTCTGCTTTCTTCTTCCCTAATTTATTTTCCTTTCGTGCGTTAATTCTTTAAAACTTGTTGAATACTTTTTCTAATACACATCTTTAGTATATTTCCCGATAGCAATTCTATGGGCACAGAAAAAGCCTCCTCCTCATGTTTTCCTTCTTCTTCTTCTATTATGCCTGCATGGAGGTACGAATACAATGTCTTTATCAGTTTTAGAGGCTTTGGGACGATGAAAGTCTCGAGAGAGGAGAATTCATTTCCCCAGAGCTCATGAGAGCAATTGAAGAATCGAGATTTGCTGTTGTCATTTTCTCTAAAAACTACGCTTCATCGAGTTGGTGCTTGACTGAACTAGCAAAGATTGTCGAGTGCATGGACAAGAAGAAGCTGACAGTTCTGCCTGTTTTTTATGATGTGAATCCCAGTGATGTGCACAAACTGAGGGGGACTTTTGCAGAAGCTTTTGCAAAACATCTCAACGATAACAATGAGAATGTGCAAACTTGGAAAGATGTTGTGACAAAAGTTGCTGGTATCTCTGGATGGGATTTACGGGATGAGTAAGATTTTATTTTATTTTTTGTTTACAATTTTTCCTGATATTATTTATAGTTACTTTCTGTTGAATGTTTTTAAGACAAAAATATCATTTTAGTCTCTAGATTTTGAGTTTATTGTTAATTTGGTCCATATATTTTGATAGCAGAGAATTTGGCCTTTGTTATTTTTAAATTGTAGGCAATTTGGTATTTAACGTCAAATCACAACTTTTCTTACATTTTCTTTCACTTTCTTGGTAACCAAACCTCAAGACACAATTCAAATTTACCAATCTCTAACTTTGACAAATACATATATCAACTTAGCAATTAAAAAAAACTCAGATCTGGACTTGACTATAAATTAAAAATAACAAGGATCAAATTGACTTCAAGTTGAAAAAAAAAATAGGAACCAATTTGACTGTTTCCAAAATGTAGAAACTAAATTGATTACAAATTAAAATTGATTGTTATCAAAATTTAGGGACGAAATTAACTATAGTCCCAAAACATAGGTACCAAAATAGTATTTATTTCGCCTATTTTTAACTACCATAAAAATTGAGAGATACGCTATTAAGAAATACTATTGTACTTCATTAAAAAAAAATGCTTATGTGAAGTTGAAAAATCTCATGATTTTTTATTTATTTATTTATAAACCTCATGAAATGTAGTGTTTCTATTTTATGAAACTTGATCATTTTGAGAAAAATTCCCATGTCTTTAATTTTTTGAGGTTGGAAATTATGAATTATATGTGACACGTTTTAATTTAAATTTTCTCGAATAGTAGGGGCATTGAAAATGATGGAACATAAGATTGAAAAAAAAAGTTTTTTGAGAAATATTTTTTGAGACTCATAAAAGAGTAGATGATAAATTTCAACTATGTTAATCCTCTTGAGAATTAAAAATAAAAAATTATTTTTGGCCAGAGTGTGAAAAAGTAGAATTATGGAAAAAACAACATTCCTATTGTTAAGTGAGACCAATGATGTCAATTGAGGTTGGTTTTCCTATTGTATGATGGAGATACAATAATACCACAATTTAATTTAATATTATCTTTTGTGCCAAGGTACGCAAGTAGACACTTAAATTTGTGCCTGAAAAAATTTGAGAATGTGTAGACATTCATATTATACAATTGTGGTATAATGATGCCAAGTTTTGTAAAATTATTGAGTCCCTTATTCTTGTGAAATTATGAACATTTTTTTTTTTGTTCCTAAAAGTGGTTCCTAGTAATTAGAGACTATTAACTAGGTGTGTTCACCAAACCGCTCAAACAACACGACCACACCCAAAATGACTAAAACTGCCCATCAAATGGAATAATTGCACCGCACTACAAGTGGAAATTAACTGCATTGCACCAGACTATACGGTGTGATGTGCGTTTCATGATAATAAACTGCACACAACTACACTGCACTGCACTGTACCCCCCATATATATATATATATATATATATATATATATATATATTTTTTTTTACATTAAATATATATTAAAATTTTAATATTATATGAATTAAGTGGCCAACCCAGCGTTAGCGCATTCATGTTTCATGTTAAAAACGACTTCGTTTTGATTAAATACAAAATCAAAAGTTCAAAACCTCATTCATTTCTTCTTCTCACACTCTCACCAATTTCTCCCGAAACCCTCTCACTCTCAGTAGGCATGACTAGTGTATATGGTACACTATTATGGACCTTATGGTTGTTGTTTGTTAAGCATTTTTGTGTTACATGTAATATTTGTTTAACATGTATAATTATGTGTGGTACTTTTTGTTTACAGTCAATTTGTCTTGGATTTTTTTTGTCTTGAATATATTTGTATTACTTTTTTTGCTACACAAGTTTTATATTTCTTTGACACTTATTGTCATATTGTTGTGGTTATTAATTGTAAACTAATAATTAACCTTGATATCTTGAAAAATGTACTATCCTAAAACCAGCCAAACCGCACATTGTACACTGCACATGTGATTGCAAAATTGAGGTGTGGTGCAAACCATATGGTGATGGTTTTTGCCAAACTGCATCGCAAAGTGTTGTGCTAAAAATGACCCAAAATTGCACCAAACACCCCTACTACTACCTAGATGCTAATAGATTTACATCTCTTGCCATATGTATATGAGTTGAGAAATGATGAAAAAGTAATAAGAAGTTCGCAAACAGCTATCCACAAAGGGCAAGAGTGATTCAAAAAAAGTTGAGCATAAAAAAAAACGTTAGTGGTACAAAAGTTATAATTTTTTTGCAATTGTTAATACCATTATAATCTAGACCTTTTGTGTCAAGTTGTGTATGAGAAGAAAAACTCTCTAGCTATAACCATATGTCTAAATGAACATCGAGGAGAAAAAGAAGAATAAACTGTCTATGAGGACACCTTACATAGGATTGGAGATCCCAAGAACTAAGTTCAAAGGGAAAAATGAATCATAGAATAGTTTGAATAATATGCACTTAATTTAGTTTTTAAGTACAAGTACTCTTTGTCACTCCTTATGGTGTAAGTGTTGTATCTCGTAACGTAATAAAGGATGAGTTTTTCTATTCAAATGAAAAAACTCTTAATGTGGTCTATAGCTCTTATGAATGGGATCTTAGAGTTACGTGAGTATCCTTGATAGATCTACTTAAGTGAGCATGGAAATGAGGCTGCTTCTTATGAAAGCTAGGATCAAGCACAAGGCTGTAATGTGCGGGCTTAGAAGCTCGTGGCAGAGTACTGAAATATTATGTGTGTGATGAAATGTCTTAATATCACTATTGGCTTTAAAATAACATTGTTGAAGCACTAAGTGAGGTTTCAAGTCTGACACTCTCATTATGCATATTATTCTATCTTGAGTCTTGACCTAGAAAATTTGTATATATATTTTACATACATTTTTATAAAAGTAAGTGGAGGACTATTGGAATATTTTTATAAAAATTATTATATAATCCGAATTATATGGCCAATTAAGAGAAAAAAAAAGATTAGCTTTTTATTGATGGACTTTACGTTTTCTTTCCTATTCTTAAATTGAAATATAAATAGTAATTAACTAATTATATTCTTTTTGATATCAATTATGAGTTGAACGTTGGCATTAGTGACTTTAAAATCTTTCCTTGTCAAACATATTCTTGCCCAACGTTTTATATATACTCTGTTTGGATTGAGGGGGAGTAGAGGGGAAGGAGGGGGAATGATTTAATTTACCATGTTTGGATGTTTGTTTTATGACTGATTAATAGTTAATACTGATTATATCTTAGAATCCGTTTCCACAAATAACAAGTTCTAATGTTCTATGCATGAATAATGTTACTAATATTTATATGACTTTTTACTGTTTTGATTTGTGAGGATAGTCAGAGGCAGAGCAATTGAAAAGAGGAAAAACGGGAAGTCATTTATAAACTCATTATAAAGAATTTTAAATGGAACAGATTCATTACAATATTATAAGAGGATCCCATGCCCGGCCATAGGTGTTGAGAAGAGAAAAATATCAGTTTTTGTTACTGATTTTTCACGCAACATCAAATTGTTAATATTCTTGCTCGGTCAATATTCTCTTCTTTAGAAATAACATTATTGTTGAGTGCTTCTTATCCTATAAGTGGTAAAAGTTTGTAAGGATAATTAGTAATTTAATTATATCGTGGGGCAGCATGCATATTTGTTAGTCTACTAAATGGTGTGTATTGTCTCAAAAGAACGACCTAGTCCGCATCTCAACTCCACCACCTCAAACTCATGAAATTGACAATATTTTATTTTTCTTGTTATAAGATATTACGATGCACACCAACTAGGTAATATCTTTTTTATTTGTTCTCTAATTAGTGAAATATCATTGTCTAAATAATTATTCTATAAATTATGAGATGTAATTCATATATTAATTATGTTCTTAGTAACAACACTTTCTTTACTTGGCCACATGACAACTTTCTTTGTCCCCTGTAGAATTGGACTTTGGTTTTATTTTAGGAGTATTATTTTGAGAGAAGAATTGGACTTTGGTTGAAGAACATTGCATGTGTAGTTTGTGCCATGTATATATTATACACTTTTAGAGTTCCCCTTTTTTTAATTAACAAAGCTAAGATTGTACTTTTGCTGAATGTTTTGTCCCTAAATTAATGTATCTAGCTCTGCCTCATCAAAACTAACTATTATTCTGCTATATTCTTTGCAGGAGTGAATCATCAGTTATCGAAAAAATCATTCAAAGGATATCCCTTGAATTGGATCATAAATTCTCATTTGTTTTCGAGCACCTTGTTGGAATGGATTACCGTGTGAAGGAAATGTTGGATTTATGCACGTGTGAAGGGTTGGATTGTGCCCACTTTGTTGGCATTTGTGGGATGGGTGGAATTGGCAAAACAACTCTTGCTCGAGAAATTTATGGTAGAATTTATAGTGGCTTTGAAGCTTGTAGCTTTCTTGAAAATGTTAGGGAAGATACTGAAAGTAAAGGTTTAGTTTCTTTGCAAAAAATACTTCTTTCTAAGATCTTCATAGGAACTGAAATAAATATACATGATTTGTATGAAGGAATTAATGTCATAGGCACTAGACTACACAATAAAAGGGTTCTTATTGTTCTTGATGATGTGAATGAAGAAAAACAACTAGAAGCATTAGCAGGGAATGGTGGTTGGTTTGGTCCAGGGAGTATAATCATTGTAACAAGTAGAGATAGGCATTTGTTGAGAAGGCATGGAGTGAAACATATATATGAAGCTAAGGATCTGAATAAAGATGAAGCTTTGAAGCTTTTTAGTTGGAAGGCTTTCAAGAAACCTCATCCAGAACAAAATTATGTGGATTTGTGTATGGAATTTGTGAGATATGCTAATGGCCTTCCTTTAGCTCTTAAAGTTTTAGGTTCTTCATTGTTTGGTAGAACAACTGATGCATGGAGAAGTGCTCGAGATAAACTAGTAGCAAACCCTAATAGAGGCATTATGAAAATACTTCAAATAAGTTTAGTTGGGCTAGAGGATACACAGAGAGAATTGTTTTTAGATATTGCGTGTTTCTTTAAAGGAGGGCACATATCTTGCATAAGAGATACTTTAGAAAGTTTAGGTCACTATCCTGACTACGATATTTATGTTCTTATGGACAAATCTCTCATAACCATTGAATCAAATGGAACTTTGTGGATGCATGATTTACTACAAGAAATGGGTCAAGACAATGTTCGTTGTGAATCTCCTAAAGAGCCTGGTAAACGTAGTAGGTTATGGTGTTACAAGGATGTCCTGCATGTATTGAAGAATAATATTGTAAGTTGACATGTCTAAACTTGAATTTTGAGAAGTATATATATATTATTTCAAATTCTATCAAGATTTTTTCCTAATTTTATTGTTCTTGGTTTCTAGGGAACAGAGTTTGTTGAAGGTATAGTCCTAAAGATGCCTATGGATAAAAATGAATGCTTAAGTGCTGAAGTCTTCTCAAAGATGAAAAATTTAAGATTTCTTAAAATTGGTTGTGAGGAACCTCCACCAGGCTTTAATAAAGGTCATGTCCAACTTCCACAAGGCCTAAGTTATCTTTCTAATGAGTTACACATAATAGATTGGCATGGATATCCTTTAATATCCATGCCAACCGATTTCCAACCAATTAAACTTGTTGAATTGAGAATGCATTGCAGTGGCATCAAAAAATTATGGAAAGGAATTATGGTAAGATTTTCACTTATGCTAATTTATATTTCCTTCGTTTTCATTAAGGCTTGAGTTTGTCTAATTATTTATTAGTTTAAAACAGATTTTAAACGAGTTAAAACTCATTGACCTGAGTGACTCCCAAAAGTTAATTGAGATCCCGGACCTTTGTGGAGCCTCAAATCTTGAGAAATTAATTCTTCAAAATTGTACAAGACTATGCAAGATTCATGCATCTGTTGGAGATCTCAAAAAGCTTATTCAATTGGATCTGAATGGTTGCAAAAACCTTTCAAATCTTCCTAATGCAATTTGTAGTTTGATGTCTCTAAAAACTCTCAATTTATCTGACTGCTCAAGACTTGTGAAATTGCCTGAAAACCTTGGAAATCTTGAAGGCTTAGAGGAGTTGAATGTGAGTAGAACTCCTATAAGAGGGCTATTTTCGTCCTCCACTCGCTTAAAAAATCTAAAAAAACTATCTATTGGTGGATGTGCTTTTCCATTATCCAAAAAGCACCTCAATTTTCCTTTATTCCAAAGGAGTCCAGATCCCATGGGCATGTTAACGCGAACTTTATCAAGCTTATCCTCTTTGACAGAGCTTAATCTAAGTTATTGCAATCTTCAGGCCATCCCTGATGCTATTGGCCGTTTAACCTCTCTAAATCATTTAAATCTAAAAGGAAATAATTTCGTTTGCCTTCCTAAAGATATCATTCGATTATCGAATCTGAGCTCTCTTTATTTGAGTGGTTGCAAGGATCTACAATTACTGCCAGAGCTTCCATTAAATATTAGGTATTTAGAGGCAGAAGGTTGTACCTCGCTGGAAACATTACCCTTAAGACCAAAAGATGTTTTTGGTCTCGCTCTCGCTCTTATTAACTGCGACAAATTGTTCAACAATCAAAGTTTCGGTGACATGTTCTCAACAATGCTGGCACGTTACATTCAGGTATCTCTCTCTCTTTCTCTTTCTCTCTCTCTCTCTCGCGAAGTTCTAAACATCTTGATTTGTGTGTTTCAGATTCCTGATTATTTCGGTTTGCAAGATTTTATTATACCCGGAAGTGAAATTCCGAAATGGTGTAGCCATCAAAGTAAGGGGACTTCACTGAATCTACAAGGGCCTTCAGATATTATTGGAATCGCTGTGTGTGTTGTTTTTATAATCTACCCCCATCCTTCAATTCACGTACCTCCTTCGGATTTTTATAGAGTTACACATACGATTTTTCCTTCCTGTTATGTCGATGGAACTCGAAGTTCAGGATTCGCAGGGATTGGTCTTTCTGAACAATTTGGTAAGATTGATTCATGTCACCTTTGGATAGCATATTTTCCTCTCGAAAGGAAATGGGGCAAGGAATTGAGTCAAATCGATGCTAATCGATCGAGTCAGATTAAACTTGAAATAAGCCACGACGGTCCTGGCTTGGTGGTGACGAAATGGGGAGCCCGTTTGGTTTACGAGCAAGACATTGAAGATCTAAAAAAAACATGGCTGGGTCCAGCAGCTGCAGCATCACTCCTTATGAGGATAATTTAGACGATTCAGCAAAAGATACCAAAATTAAGCAAAGTCGTGATGACTTTGAAGGAGATGGGGCAGGACCTAGTGGAGAAGGTACCTCTAATGAAGTAGACGAGCCACAGCCAAAGTGGATACATACAACACCCTAATCTAATTGAAAATTGGATTGGGAATTTAATGTATAACATATGCTTAGTAAAACCCTAAGTAATTTGTGATTACTCTTTCTGCTAGTTGCCTTATATTGGGTACGAGGAAGTTTTTGGACTTTGTTGGAATGGAGAAACTGTGTCATACTCACATTGCTTGCTGACAGGAAAGCATGTACATCTATTGTATGGTAGTCATTTTTGTTCAATTGTGTTGGAGGGTAAATTAGGCACTCTTGTTGCTCCTTTTTTTAAAAATATTATTTACTACAATTTTATTCTGATTTTTCAAACATCTATTGTGAACCTATCTGCTCTGTTCCTCCTGTTCTGTTGGTTGTGGCCATTCTATTAGGAACCTTCTCACTGTAGCATGATGGATATCTGTTTATCCATATTGTCCTGAGGATAGCACTACTTTCCTGTACGTACAATTGACATTCCATGAACATGATCAGCTTTATAATCCTCTAAGATCATCTGCAGCCATTGATGTACAGATGGAATTGAGTCCGCTCTGATATTCGAGGGTGAAGCAAACCACAATGCCCTTGCAAATGGATATTTGGTAAATAAGTGGCCCAATGTTTCTTCTCCTTCTTCGCACATTACACATCCTGAATTGACAGTAATTTTTCTTTTAAAAAGTTCAGTCCTAATGGGGGAGCCCATTGTGTAAAAGTCACCATCTTTCTCACTCTAAAGAATATTGTTTATTTGTAGCTGTATATTTATATTTTCTTCTTAAATTTCATTCGCATATGCTTGCATTTCTCTCTTTTTAATCAGTGACAAGGGCCATTTGATTGGACTTTGTTGGTGAGGACAAATTGTCGCCCTGCTAGCAGACAAGAAGATAGATGCAACTGATTGTGTGCTCATCAATTTTGTTCAATTATGGGAGGGTAAAATCAACACTCATTTTAGTCTCTCCTTATAGTATTTATTACAATTTTCCATAGGAGAATGCAATAGATGCTTGCAATCCCAGTGTCGTTGTAAAATCAAATGGAAAGAAGAAATTGCAAAAATCTGCACTCTTGTTGCTCTCGATGAGTATTATTAATTTCTTTCTGTAAAATATTTGTAGTTGAGGGATTATCTGCTATCAACTAAGGATTCATCTTTATTGAGGATTCGATTGCTAGAAATTGGCCAAGCTTGACAGTGCCGAATTGTGGGTTAGTCTTGTAAATTCTAACATTCTAATATGTAGAGTTTACCTTGTGGGTAATTCTCAGATTATTATTATTTTTTGTTTTTTGGAATCAGTGCAGTCACATCGGGGTTTCAGTTGTAGGCCACTTCCCACTTTTGATGGTGCTGAAGTGCGGGAGAGGTTTCTTATTCCCTCAAGAGCTTGAAGAGTTTGGGCAAACAATCATTGTGTGCTCTACTGATGAGCCTTCTCACAATATGGATTTCATCCATCAATCAGTAGCAAGTGATACTCCTAATGATAAGCAAAAGAGTGAAGCTTGTTGCTCCTATGAGGACCCATATCCTGGAAGGTTGAGAAGACTTCTTTATCCGGAGCAGATCATTAGAAATAACATCCATTTTGAGGACCAACGCCCTGATAATCAACTCCACCAAAATGATTTAATGGTAATAAATATGTGTATTTCTTATTAAAATACAATCAGTCTCTCTCTCTCTCTCTCTCTCTCTCTCTCTCTCTCTCACATTGGATTACGTGCTTCTGTTTTACAGGACTTTGATTATTATATAATTCTTGTCAAATTCTAGAGTGGTTCAAGCATTTTAGTGGTGAGCCACCTCAAAACCTTGCCTTAAGACACTTGCACCATCATGTACTACTCCGTAACCATACCTGTTTTAAACTGTAAAGAATATCATCCGCATGTCCCCAATCCAGCTACAAAATAATTTTTTCCATCCCCCATAGATCTTATTAACTGTCTTGTTCGCTCTCTAAGCTTAAGGAGTTTCCTTTATCCCCAAATTTTTTTGGAGAAATTTTAGTTATCCAAAAGGATTTTTCTCTTTGCAGATTTTCTTTTATCCAAGCCACCAAAATTGAGCCAGCTTGAGCAAAAACATTTCATTTATATCTCATGAATGTTGACTTGTTACAGTCCTCAACTCTCTTGAGCCCCACACATATTGAATTCCAAGCTACTTAGGACATGAGTTGTCACTTCCAGTCCATAGGAATTTTCAAAATCGCTGCTCAACCATCTTAATGACTTTCTTAGGTAGTATGAAGATGTTAGATCAGTATACCTGTATGCTCTAAAGCACTTAAGGATAGCAATTTCAGCATCCAGCAAAGGAATATTTCTTTGTTCTCCAGGAACTGGTTCTTGCATCTCAGACTTTGTTTTCATTGTTTGGTTTCATATATATGTCATTTTATTTAACAAGACGTAGTAATTCTGGCTTAGTCAATATGCATTTGGGTTTAGATCAATCTAAACATGATCTTTGTAATTAGATGTAAGTCTTTTTTAGACCCACTTTTGTCTATTAACTTGTTTTATTTCTTTTGGTTTTCCAAGAGGGGGATTGAAGACATAGCAGTTATTGGTGTTACTAGCATGGACTGTCATTGTATCGGTTGGACGCAAGAAAGGCTTTGTCATTGATTTAAGAACTTCTATATATGTAGTTTGTATACTTTTAATTTGTTGGAATGGACCTAGATAAGTGATATCACCACCTGATTTTAATACAATACAAAATGTCCTTCATTCGACGACAAAAAAATTTGTTGGTTGAGCTAAGTCGTTTTAATTGTTGTCGTCTTTGTTTTAAACTTTATAAGCTACAAAGCATGGATGAGATGTGTGTAAATATGTTTAGCAGGGAAATGTTTAAAACTATCTGCGTGACACTAATTTTAAAAGGACTATAAGTATATTTTTTGTGTGGATTAATTAGTGTTTAACATAAATGGGTTCAAGTCAAACGGGTTAACTTGCTTTGACACAATTAATAAATAGGTCAATTTAATGTTAATCTACTTAACACATAATTAACTTGAAATGATTTAATTCATTATTCGTGTCAAAATGGGTTAATGTACTTTGTCACAAACTCATTTAATCCATATAAATAAACCTCATTGTTGTCCAACATATATTTGAAAAATTTTAAATAATTAATTAAGAGTCCGTTTGGATACCGTTTATTTTGTTGAAAACTGAAAAAAAAAAAAAAAAAAAAAAAAAAAAAAAAAAAAAAAAAAAGTTACTATTCATACTACGGTTATTGTTTATTAGCCTAAATGCACTGTTCATGTCCCATGAACAGTGCAATAGGCATTGGTTTAAAAAAAAAACAAACAAAAAAACAAAAAACGCAGACATGGGAAGCGTAAAACGCGCTTCCCAAACGCTCACTAAGTAATGAAAAGAAAATTAATGGTTATATTGAAATTTTCTTCTATAAAAACCTAAGGGATAATTACACATAACCCACCTGTGGTTTGGGCAAAAATCACTTTGCCTACCCGTGGTTTGAAAAGTATCACTTAACCCACCTGTGGTATGTTTCCGTCAATCTCCGTAACCCACCTCAGTCCCAACCGTTACAAAAACACCTCTTAACCCCAAAACACAACATAACGCGGATCAAAACACCCAAAACTCAAAAACTTTTCGAGAGAGAGACCTGTGGTGAGATCAATGTGTTCTTCGTGGTTGAACGGTGCAAAACTGCAAGTGCACAGTATCATAGTTTTATAGTAAAGTGACGAGAAGAGTATCGTCCTCAGGGATTGGTAACTTACTTTTGACAAATACCAAAATTATGCTAATCTCGATTTTATCTAGAGAAGTCACTAAGGTTTTTGTAACTGGAATTTAAAATAAAATCAAATTAAAGAAAATACGCAAAGGAAAAAAAAGGAGATATTGCTCAAAAATCAATTTAATGGGAAGAAAACTTCTAGGAAATCGATTTCACCTAATTCCTCACTATGCTTTACTCATCTAGCTAATTTAATTTAACTCTCTCTGTTTGTTAGCAATCTCCAAACTCATTCAAAAGCCTCTTTCGACAGTCAATTGGAAACATTCTTGTTCATCATTTTACACAAGAGTATGCAATTTAATAAAGCAAGAAAGCATTAAGACCAACGATTTTAATACTACATAGGTTCATACAAGTCTTTCGATCTCTATATTTACCTATGCTGAAATATTCAAGATCTATCCTATAATTCCCTCTTTCGACAGCAAATCACAAGATTAAAATCATCTAATTAATGGCCAGTTAATTAGAAGCACTAAGCTTAGAATAAATCAGACAAACATGAAGAGAATTTGTTCAAATTAACATAAAAAAGCAAGCACAGTTCGGAACTAGATTACATCGTTTTCCTAGAATAAAGAAAGTTTAATTCATGCTAAAAATTAAATCCAACATAAATGAATTCACCATAAATTTTCTGAGAAGATTTGAAGAAAAAAATGAACGCAAAAGAATCTCCTTCAGCCTCTACCAGCTTCAGCGCCTCTTTCTCTCTTTTCTGTTCAGCGCCACTTTCCTGTTTCTCTGTTCAGTGCCACTTTTTTCTTTTTCTTTTCAGTTTCGGCGCCCTCTTCTGCTTCAGCGTACCTGCCCTTTTTTTTCAGCCCTCACTTTTTTCTTTTCTTTTTGACGTGTTGCCCTTTTTTTCAGCCCAAAACACTTTTTCAGCCCAAGAACTTTTTCAGCCCAAAACGTTTTTTCAGCCCAAGAACTTCTCCCTGTTTGTGGTTCAGCGCCTCCTTCTTTTCTTCTTTTCAGCACCTCTTTTCTTTCTTTTAACATGTTGCCCTTTTAATTCAGTCCCTCTTTTTCTTTTCTAGCTGCTTCACATCTTTTTTTTATTTGAGTAAATCTTTATTTTCTTCAAATCTGGAATAAAATTTAAATAACAAAAATCAAGTCTAAAATCAACAAAATAAATAAAATTAGACTAAAGTTTAAAGTTGAGAAGTGATAAATTACACTCAATTATGCAAGTCATCAGTGGTTTGGAGTGTCTGGAGGGGGAGAAAACACAAGTTTCGCAACATCGAAGCTAGAGGAAGGTATGTGTGACTGTTGTTGATCTGCATTTGGGTTCAAAAAAAGAAAAATCCACCTCTCTCATAACTTCGTTTATATCCTAAAAAGTCCACCTCTCTCATGACTCAAATCGAGTACTTGTAAATAACCCAAATTAGCTAAACTTTCTGGGAGTTTTCCTTGTAAGTTATTGTTTCGAACAGAGACCTCGATGAGGGACTTTGGCAATGTTAATGGAACTTCACCAAAGAGCTCATTATCTTTGGCATCGAAGAAATAGAGGTTTTTAAGAGAACCCAGATTGGGAATCTTGCCACTGAGGTTGTTTCTTTGGACTTTGAGTCTTTTCAGGTTAACCAGTTTGTTTAAGGTTAAAGGAATGGGACCGTTTAGTTCGTTGTTGTCGAGGTCGAGCTCGTGGAGTTGAGCGAGTCGGGGATTGGACCAAAGAGCGAGTTTCTAGAGAGGCTGAGTCGGCGGAGGCGAGTCAAGTTGGACAGTGAGTCTGGGATTGAGCTCAAGAACGAGTTGTCTGAAATTTAGAGGGTTTGTAAGTAAGGAAGTGACCAAGTAGTGGAAGTGAGTGAACCTGAGTAACCCGCTGAGTCGAGAGTGATCTCGGTGACTCGAAATGAGCCAGAGACAACTCGGTCGCATCTGAAACTGCACGTGAAGTGGTTGCTAAAGATGTGGTCACATGGGTCCAACGAAAAGTCCCATGAACTTAGACAAGAACCAGGTACAATGGACGTTGGGTTGAGACCATTTTTCAAATCTTTGAGAACCTTAATATCTGCTGGGTCTGTTGTTGAATCTACAAGGAAGAAACATTGGGAAAATGCTAACATTAGAAGCAATAATGAGAGATCATAGAAAGCACCATTAAACATGGCCATAGCTTTTCTGAGCTTTGAAGGTGTTTGTAGATTTGAATGTTGAAGAAGAGAGAAAGAGAAGTACAAAGGAAGAGAGATTGAGATTGATTGTATTGTACGGTGAGGTTGATAGATTTTTCAGAATATAAACGAAGTTATGAGAGAGGTGGATTTTTCTTTTTTTGAAAGATCCTGGGAAGGTTTCAAAACCCTCCCTTTTTGATCTTGTTTCTCTTGCATTTTTGTGCTATTTTTTGTTTTGGGAAGAGAGAGATATAAAATTTGAGTAAAAATACCTATTTACCCTTGATTTAAAAGAGATGGGTTACGGAAAACAAACGGAACATACCACAAGTGGGTTAAGTGATACTTTTCAAACCACGGGTAGGCAAAGTGATTTTCGCCCAAATTACAGGTGGGTTTAGTGTAATTATCCCAAACCTAAAGTCCCTAAAACTTTTTTTTTTTTTTAATACCAAAAACAAATTAAAAATATCATTCAAATCGCTAATGCGTGTGTACTGATTACTGCGACAGTTGCAACTTGCAAACGCAAATGCAAATTGCAATGCATGTTGGTGTTGTAGACAGTTTTTGTTTTGCGCACACAACACAGTGGGGTCCATTTGGGATTATGATCTTGGTGGGACCGGGTCTTTTTTGAGATATTTTGGTGTTTGCGATTTTTGTTTTGAGAATACGTGATAAAGGCGTTTGGGTACTGAGGAAAATATTGAAATTGTGGCTCTTTAGTAATATTGATTTAGTAACGTTATTTATATTTTTTTTAGAAATAAATGTAAGTGAAAAAATGTATAATATTATTTAAACATTAAAAATTGTTATTTAAAATATACTATCAAACAATTTCTAAAAGTTCAAAAATATGAAAAAACAACGTACTTTTAGTCCTTTTTTTTAACAAAAAATTATACAATATAAATACTAATATATCTTGAAATATTTATTCCATATAGATATTTATGTCTTATAATAATATAAGTATTCTTTTAAGTATTACTAATTTTTAAATTTTATTATTATTATTTTTGTGGGGGTATAAAACCGGGAAGCCCATGTCAATGTCTACGCTGGGCCCAAGGCCCGATCCAAGGAAGGCCCACCCCTCGGCCATGGGAAGGATCCTCCTCGGCCATGGGAAGGACCCTCCTCGGCCACAAATGTAGCCGAGGACAGAGGGAGCAACTCGGTCCTGGTGATGACACTCCGGGTCATTTTGTCGAACAGGAAAAGTACTAAAACAACAAAGAACAAGAGAAAGGCTGCCATTACTGCAATTAAGTACTCTGCACCTGACGGAGCCATGCTTTTCAACCTTTACAACCACTCCCAACCACTTTGGGTATGGGCTAATGGGACAAGTATCAGCCCTATGAATCTCAACCTACACGTGGACATTCAAGGGAAAGAGGAAGCTAGTATAAAAGGAGGAAGAAGCAATCCAGAAGGGGGGGTCCAGGAACCAGAGCCACCCAAACTGTGCCGAGAAGAAAATCTTCTTGGATAATCTCAGTTCACCTCTGTGTAATCGCTATGAACACCATGACTGACGATTATCCGTCTACTAAGACCTAGCTTTTCAACCCACTCTCTACAAATTCATTGTATCGGGCCTGCTAGTTCAAGATCCCACCCACCGTGTGGTACAGGGGGCTGAAAAACAAGACCCTACAATACCCACCGTGTGGTACAGGGGGCTGAAAAACGAGACCCTACAATTTTATATTAATGAATAAAAATATTATCACAATTGAATTTTGATCTGATCTCAAAACTTTGAATCTCTTTTTTTTAGTGATTTGATTTATTTTTAAAAAAAATATTGGATTTAAACATTAAATATAGTGTGTACATTTAGTATGTATGCATCATTCTAATAAGGTCAAAGCAAATACGGTTCCTTAAGTGCAATATATTAGATTTTTTAATTAAATTAAAAAAAAAAAAAAAACATAATGGTATTCGCCAATGAAGTATAAATAATATTGTCTTTTTCAAAGGATAGTTATATTCAATGATCTATGTGTTTCAATTTGATGGGAGAAATTAAGGCATGTCGCTCTAAAGAATAATACCTAAGTTTTATTTTATTCAAAAGTAAATATGGTAATGATATCGATGAATATATCTCAAAAAGAGTTTTTGCATAAATAAAACTTATGCACGAATTAAAAAATAAAACCAAAAGTACAACATTATTATTATTTTTTAGTATGATATTTAATGGAAGCAAAAGGTATAGAAACACACTATTGTACGCACCTTGCCACAATTAGCATGTGTGAAGTTATGATTAGATTAATTTTCACAAGTACGATGAAATCCATTCACAAATTTATAAATATGTAAAGTGTGTGGTAAAATGTATGTCCAATGAAAAACTCTAAAAGGAAAGACTAGATTATAAAGGGGGGGGTTTTATCCTATTGCTTCAGCTTCACCCTATGTTTGGATGGGAGAGATTGCGGTCACACTCTTCGATAAATAAGTAGTAACAGACAAACTAGATATTGGGCCACCGAAGTTATAGGCTTGTAGCTCGTGAGTTTTTTTTTGTTTTTTTGTTTTTTTCCTGAATGCCACGCAGATGAGTTGTTTGCTTATGAAATGGACCACTTTCATTTCAAAACAAATGAAGATGATACTGAATCGATCACCACATTTTAAGCCACTACACCAGCAACCTCCACATACATGAAACTCCTTCATCATTATACCATGGAGTTATCATTGCACCCGAAGAATATTTAAAAAGTTTGACCCCTACAAATTACATCCCCAACAATCTAATTGGCCCAAAAAGGTTTAAGAAAAAGAAATAAGAAAAAATTAAAGGTCAGTCGGCCCATGACATGTGATCATTCTTTACAAATAGACATGTTAACATATAACATATTTTTTTAGTACATAAACCTCAAATTCTATATCCTTGACAGCAAAAACAAACTCCAAGGTTTCCATTTGTAGTTGTTCAATGGCAAAATTATCTCTTTCCTCGTGGGTTCTTTAAAAAAAAAATTTCTCTTTCCTCAACTTCGAAAAGGCATCTTCTCCTCTCTTTACTTTAGTGGTTGTAAATGCAAGATCGTACAAAATAAGATGTATGAAATTGTAGAAACTATTATTTAGTTGTTGGAATAAGTAACGAAAATTTGTCTAAAGAGGTGTAGGTTTTGTTGTGTGTCCGAAATGCGTAGTTTTTCTTATCTTGAATAGTCACATTTTTTTTTTCTTTTTCAATTTATTGCATGACTCTTTTCCTCTCCTTTTGTTCCCCCAGTATTTTTGTTGATCTTCGGGGTAGGAAAGAATGTAAAATCCCATGACCCAAGGTACGTATGTCAATAGAGAAGAGATCAATTTTTTAAAAAAGATTGATTGAAATGATACCCTTTAAAAATGATTCTTGATTGGTGAACTGCTTCATTATTTTTGAGTTGCATATTTGTTAAATATGCTATATATTTAGTATATTTCACAAGTCTGTTAGAATTGTAAAGTGTTAAAAAGTAGTCACTCTCAAAGTAAAAGTTAAAAGAGCAAAGAAAGAGTTTCGAAGGATGGACTTTTCAATCAAACGCATGCATAACTATGTACATGTGGGTATATACATTTGTGATTGATTTTCATTTATTGCAACTTGGCTGTTGGCACTATAGCGCTACACATCAAGTGGCAGCACCACTGACATTGGTGCAGTTACAGAGCAAGTGGGTGTGTTGCAACTTGAAGTTCTGTGCTACTTCTTTGTATACATAAAGGAAGTATGGGAGTCTTGTTTTGTTATTGCATTCTTCTTCCTCTTTTAAGATTAGAGTTCACAGAGAAAGATGGATTTCTTGAGCTTTATAATATTTCTTTCCCTCATTTGGATCATAGTCCAAGTCTTCCATATAATTTCAAGAAGCAAAGCAATTCCCAAAATGCTTCCTCCAGGTCCAAAACCTTTTCCAGTAATAGGAAACCTCTTAGACCTTGGTGACAAACCCCACAAGTCCCTAGCTAACCTTGCCAAGGTTCATGGCCCTATAATGAAACTGAAACTAGGCCAAGTAACCACAATAGTCATTTCTTCAGCAACCATGGCCAAAGAAGTCCTTCAGACACATGACCAACTCTTGTCCAACAGATGGGTGCCAGATGCTTTTCATGCCTGCAGACACCATGAGTTTAGCTTGCCATTGATTCCCGTCTCTACCCGATGGAGAAACCTTCGTAGAATATGCATAGAACAATTATTCTCCAACAAGATACTAGATACAAACCAAGCTATCCGCAACAAGAAAGTGCAAGAACTCCTTGTTGATACTCAACAAAGCAGCCTAACAAGTGAGGCAGTAGATATTGGCAGAGCAGCTTTCAAGGCTACGGCTAACATGTTATCAAACACAATCTATTCGATGGATATGGTGGAGTCCAAATCTGACCAAGCTAAAGAGTTGAAGGAGCTGGTGTGGAATGTCATGAAAGATGCAGGGAAACCAAACTTGGCAGATTATTTTCCTGTGCTTAAGAAGATTGACCCCCAAGGATTAAGGCGAAGTGTAGCAGTGAACTTTGGAAGGATGTTAGACATCTTTGACCACATCATTACCCAAAGGCTGAAGTTGAGAAAAGTGTCTAGTTATAACATGAACAATGATATGTTAGATACCCTTCTCAACATCAGTGAAGAAAAAAGTGAGGAGATGGACAAAACTAAGATAGAACGTCTATTGCTGGTTAGTATTTTTACTCTATCTTTGTCTTGGATTTCTTTTCTATCAGATTCAGATATTGGGTAAGTGGTAGTTTAATTACATGGTATCAGAGTAAGTAAAAATCCTACAAGTTGGTCCCCACTAAAACGTTTGGGATAAGTAGTAGTTTATTGCTTTCATAATTAGTCCTATTTTATTTTTTATTTTGATGGACAATGAATAGTATTGTTTATGATCTACAAAAAGAAACTCTAACTTAATGTTGTTATGAGTTAGGACCTATTTGGTGCTGGCACGGAAACAACTTCAGCCACAGTGGAATGGGCAATGGCGGAGCTACTCCACAATCCGGAGGCATTGTCAAGAGCCAAAGTAGAGCTGGAGCAAGTCATTGGCAAAGGCAACCAAGTTAAGGAATCAGATATCCCTCAGTTACCTTACTTACTAGCAATAATCAAAGAAACATTGAGGCTGCACCCAGCAGTCCCTTTCTTACTCCCCAGGAAAGCTGGAGCAGATGTAGAAATCAATGGCTACATTATCCCAAAAGGTGCACAAGTGCTAGTGAATGCATGGGCTATTGGCCGAGACCCGAGCTCTTGGGACAATGCAAAATCGTTTATGCCAGAGAGGTTCTTGGGGTCGGAAATTGATGTCAAAGGCAGGAACTTTGAGTTTTTACCGTTTGGTGGTGGAAGAAGAACATGTCCTGGTTTGCCATTGGCTGTGAGAATGTTACACTTGATGTTGGGTTCACTTATCCAGGACTTTGATTGGAAACTTGAGGATGGGATTAAACCTAAGGATTTGAACATGGAAGATAAGTTTGGCCTAACCTTACAGAAAGCTCATCCTCTAAGAGCTGTCCCTATTCCAGTTTAAAAACAGTTGATTTTCTTTGGTTGCAGCTGAAAACTGGCCCCTGTTATCCAATTCAGGTTGACATCAGTGGAGGAAAAGTGCTGTAGCTTAATAAATTAGTAAATTACTACTGGCCCCTCTACTTTCCAATGTTTATTTCTAGGGGTGACTATTTTTTTTTTTTTTTTTTTTTTTGAGGAAAATTGTAGGGGTGACTATGATTTGCTGTCTTTGTTATCTTTGTAATTTCATAATTTTGTTGGATCCCAATAATATACAGACATAGCTTGTCAACGGTAACCCATAATGGTAGTTGGTACTTGTAACATAACAATAAATCTAGCGATATAGTGTTAGTAATGGGTTAATGTAAAAATAATGTTCCAATAACAATTTATCAACTTAAAAAATTGTGACAATAACCTAAATACATTTCCATACGGTCCATTAAATATGATCCAATTTTGTTGTGACAATGGCACTCCACTCATAGCCTAAGCCCCACAAATGTCACCTTCATAATCTTCTTGTTCTCTTTTGATGGGTCAAATAATGAAAAGTAGTAAAAGTAAATAAATAAATATTTTTTAACTAACTTGTGTGTGACTTCTCAAAAAAAAAAAAATCGATTAGAATAAAAACTCAACCTTAACTGTAGCCTTCACGGCACATGCTCATTAATGGATTCATATTTAATTGAGTAATGTTATAAATGCAATAATCTTCACAATAGTTGAGCTGGCAAGTTTTTTTTTTTTTTTTTTTTCATTTGGCTCATCACTAATATCACTTTTTTTATTTATCAATAATAAATGATAAATGTTACATCAACATTATTTATAAAACAAATCTTAGGTGATAAACTGTTACAAATAGGCAAAAAAATAATTTCAATGATATGCTTAAATTATAATTAATAATATTCTGTTATTTAAGATTTGTTTTGAAAATATTGTGAACATTTCTAGTAACAAATTGCTAAGTAGTTTTTTTTATATCTATTTTTTAATCTAAAAAGTTATCTCTATCTATATATACTATAAAACTGAAGCCTCTGACCTATGTTTGACTTTTTTTGACTTCCTTGGAGCTTGTCATGTAGGATTTGAAGCTCTCACATTTTTCTATGTCAACACTATTTAAAAAAAACACACACAAAAAAAAAAAAAAAAAAAAAACATTTTCTCACTATATCTCCACCCGATACTTCTTCTAAAAACTAAAACTATAACCCGATAATTAAAAAAAAAAAAAAAAAAACTCTCTTCTACCAATCTCCTTCTCCTTCCCCAAAAAAACCTGATCAACTCTTTCTCTTCCTTTTATCCCTATCTCCCTCTATATCACAAGCCCAGTACAAACCAAAGCCAAACCAAAACAGTATACATTAGCACAAACCCAAACCAAAACCAAAACAAAAACCAAAACCAAAATAATCCCATCTCCCTCTGGAACCAAATGATTTGTAAGGGGAAAAAAATAGAGAAGAAGAAGTAGAGGGAGAAGAAAGCACAAATCTAAGTTGAACGAACAAAGAACTCAACTCTCACAACAGGTAGCAGGGACGGAGGCATAGTTGGACCAAGGGGGGCAATGGCCCCCCCTAATTTTTTTTAAATACCAGGATTATATAAGTACTAATTTTAGTAATTTTGTTCTATAAAATTACACTTTGCCCCCTTAACAATATCATTAATTCTTTTACGAGTAATGTTATAGCCACAAAATTTTCTACAACGTTTTTACAAACTATTGAGGTGGTAAATTCTTATTAGTTTGCATCTAAGCTTATCACTTTTTAACTTACCAATAATCACTCATCACATTAGCAATTTGTAAAAAAAATTTGTAATTCTAGCATTTTTCTCCTTTTAAAGGCCTAAAAAATAAAAAAAATAAAAAAACAAACAAACTTGATCTAAAATCTAAACATAATATACAAGCCCAAAAAAATTTAACCAAACAACAAAATTACCAATAGTAAAGCTAAAAACAATTAAGCTTAATCAACAATTTTACCCAAAACAAACAGCCTGATCCTTTAAAAAATTTTAAATGAAATAATTTTGTCCTTACTTAGAAGCAAGGCAAACATCAAAGACACACAAAAATAAATAAATAAAACCCATTAGTAGTTAAGCAGCAAAGTCGCCCCCCCATATTCCAAGTTCTAGCTCCGTCCCTGACAGGTAGCCTTCATCATTCCGAAAGTCACCTGAAGGTCCTGAATGAAACCCCTTCTTCTTCTTTGTTTAGTCCTCATTTTCATCTCCACGTGACTAATTTCTCTATTGCTATTTTTTTTTTTTTTAGCTTGGGCAAATTATAACTTGGCCTCCTGTGGTTTGACCAAAATTTAAGTTGTCTACCTGTGGTTTGAAATTTGACACTTTATCCACCTAAAGTTAGCTTAGTTAGAGTTCCGTAACTCACATTTGTTAAAAAATAAAAATAAGGCTAAATATGTAATTTTGTTCTACTTTTATGTCTCTCTCTTCCCAAAACAAAAAACACATGCAAAAACAAGACAAAATAAGATCAAAAAGGGAGGGTTTTGTAAAAATTTAGAATCATCGTAATCTCTTCTCCTCCACATCCCATTCATCAAAGCTCCAGCCAAAATAACTTCTTCTTTTTTTTTTTTCAAGTTTACTTCTATTAGACCCCTAATCAAGCAGGTTAATATAATTTCCACTTAATTAACAAGTCCGCTTTCAGCCTATTTGATTGAAATAATGAATCACAGTCGAAATTTTTTTTACTCTAGTAGTAATTGTAGTGAATATTTTGTTCAACATTTAGTGTGTGTTTGTATTCAGCTTCTGCGTCCACGTTTAGCTTTTCATGCGTTTCGACTCTTTTTATTTTTTTATTTTTTTTTGGTAGCCGCACTTGTTGACTTTTTGTCCGTGAACAGTGCATTTGTGCACTGTTCATGGACCCACAAATTACACTTTTCAGCAACTTTTTCATTAAAAATGGGTCCCACGGTACTATTCACACATTTAAAAATTATTTTGCTACAGTGTTTTCAGTTTTCTGTTTCAGCAAAATAAGTTCTATCCAAACACACCCTTATTTCAAGTTTGAAAGGGAGAAGATTTAAACGTTCTTTGATTTAATATACGATCCTTGGAGTGTGTGCGAGTTGGTAATAAGAGCACTGGTATCACCGCCAATTTTTTGGAAATGGCTTGTGGGTTTGTTCCGTTGATCCTTTCTTCTCTCTTGATATAGTTGGGTTTAGAGATTTATCTGAGACCTGGATGTGTCTAGGAATTACTTAAGTTACTACATATTGACTAATATTCCTGGAGATGAATCTTTCTACAAGCACTATATATACGTTCACTGCCAAGCCTTCCACTCCAAATTAAAAAACAAACAAATAAATGCACACAAAACCCACTGAACAAAGGAGAGATAAAGTCTATGTGAGTTAAGAGAGAGACCAATACCACATTTTTATTGCTAAGTGCTTAGATTTAATATTAGTTTTTTTGTTTGATTTATTACTTTTTGAAATTGTTGTTAAGAGTTTTGAATATAGGGTCTAAGTATTAATTTTTACAAAACTCTCCATTTTTTATTTTGTTTTGTCTTTTTTTTGTATGCGATTTATGTTTTGGGAGGAGAGAAATATAAAAATGGAGTAAAATTATATATTTAGTCTTATTTTTAACAGAAATAAATTACAAAACTCTAACTGAACTAACTTCATATGAATAAAGTATCAAATTTTAAACCATAAATAAGTAACCTAAATTTTGGTTAAACTATAATTTTTTTCTTTTTTTCTTTTTTTCTTTTGTACTGACTTTTAGTTTTATGAGCCCAAGCATGTGACTAGCTAGCATTGGAAATGAGCACTGGAAATGACGAAGGAGAGTGGAAAATTGAAGGGTGGGAGTCGAAAATGTTTTTGAGCCCCTCCACTCCACCACATGATATGTATGTCATGACTCATGTTTCTCTCTCTCTCTCTCTCTCTCTCTCTTTTTGGTCAACGTGTACTTCTTCATTTTCTTTTCTTCTTTTTTTTTTCATTATTTTTAGGTTCATATTATAATTACAATATTCTAGAAAATGTAGTTGTTATTATTGGGTTTGGTATTGATATATTAACATCTTAAAAAATTATATGAATGTTTGGGTTTGGTATAATATTCTAGAAAATGTAGTTGTTATTATCGGGTTTGGTATTGATATATTAGTTGAAACATCTTAAAAAATTATATGAATGTTGACTAATAATATATAAAGAAATATATGTCTCTATTTCATTGGACTATTTTAGTTAATATTTCTACTTGTACTATTTTAATTTATTTAGTTATATTTTTAATTAATTATGAGGTTATCACGATTCAACTTTGGTTCGATCTCGATCTAACCTCAAAAACCTTGAACACCTCCCTTTTACAGTTCATTAAACGGTCCAAGTCTGAAAACAATGTTTAGTATCTACTATTGAGGATATGGATTTTTGAGATTGAAATCCTAATGTGCAACATTCATTTTTTTGTGATAAGAGTTAGATATCTATTACGTTAGATATTTATTTGCTTCTTAAATATATCAAATTTGACCCTCACTTTCACAAAACGTAAGGTATTACATTCATAAAATTTCATGTAAGGCTTTCTTTCTTTGTGAAAAAATTTCAAATCCATTCCATGAGTTTATCTCAAGTTTTTAAGGTTGTTTAGCATTGTCAACAACATTGCATAAGTGAGAGCTTAAACTCTTCATTCATTGTTAGTTTTTTTTCATAGTTAATAGCTTTTTCATACATCGCACGAATTATCAACTAGTTAATTTTAAAATAAGAGGCAGCCCAAAGTCATTTCTTCTTTTAGAGCCAAGGGATGGGCGTCCAGGCCCACCATTCACAATATATATATATATATATATATATATATATATATATATATATATATATATATATATATATATATTAATCCTTAAATATTACATTTGCACCCTCAAAAATTCAATTGGTCCGAGTGGTAAAAATAAAAAATCAAAAGAAACGAAGGACGTTTTGACATATAACATTTTTTTTTATAAAATTTATTACCTATGCCTTGTGGTGTTTCATGCGGATTAAATATCTTTAGTTGTTGTAAATGCAATTAAAATGTAAATGATCATCTTCTCAGAAAGGAAAAAAAAAAAAAATTTAGAATACTAAATATTTTTAACACACACACGGAGAGAGATAAGAATGTCTTAAAGAAACTTACAGTGGTATATATCCAAAAGCCTTATAGTTTAACTGGTTATTATAAGGACCATTCTTTATTGTGGATTCCAATTAATTCCATTGATGTTTAATTTAATGATAAAGAATAATTATCATTTTGATATATTGAATGAAATTTTATCATATCTATGCACACAAAAAAAGGCATGTCCTTCATTATGATGTATTGAATTACAATAATTAATGAATGCTATAGAAACTTCTCATTTAAAAAAAAAAAAAAAAAAAAAAATTGGCGTTCTTGTGTTTCCAAATGAAACCAATGTTCAAATCCTTATTCTTCCAACTATTGAATTATCAAAAAATAAATAAATATAATTGACTCACATAAAATAGAACGCACAAAAGTGTAGAAGCTACTATTAAATTATTAATAAGTTGTCTAAGTGCTTGTTTGGTTCAGCTTTTAAAGGGGAAAAAAAAACACGGGTTTAGCTTTTCTCATAGGTTTAGTCATATTTTTTTTTTCTTCATTTTATTATATGACTCTTTTATTTTCTTTAGTCTTTTTTACAGTATTTTGTTTAACTTCCATGCAAGAGAGAATGCAGAGTCCCATGGTCCATGGTATATCAATTAAGAAAAAGATTGTTGTTTAAAATTATTCTTGATTAGTGTATAGATTTATTATTTATGGGTTGAATAATTGTTATATACATTAGGCATTTAGGGTATTTTATAATTTTGTTAGTCTGATAAGTGAAAGTAGTCATTTTTCGAAGCAAAAAATTTAAATATTTAAGAAATTAAAATAATATCATCAAAGCAAAAACTATTCATAAACATGAATAAAACTAAAAATATATTAGAAATATATTATATACAATAAATTATACAATTTAAATTCAATTTTTATAATATAAAGATTATAAGTCTTCAATTACTCAATAACATGAATTAAAGTATCTAATCAAAACCTATGTTGTTAAAAAATCCAAAAGAACAATTAAATCTAGAGTATCATGTAATGTTTAAAGATACTATCTAATCAATTTCATTAGTCATTTGCTATCTCTCACAAAGTAAGAAACTTTGCACTATTACTTTTTCAATCAAACACTGCATAACTACGTATATGTGTGTACATGCATTTGTGATTTGAGTTTCATTTAATTTCAACATGGTACTATAGCTCGGCCCCTCAATGAAAAATCTTGGCTCTGTTGCAGGAAAGGGATTAATTGTGAAAACATTATAGCTATAGAAAGATCTTTAAAAATAAATAATAGAAACAAAGAAAACCCTAAAGAAAAATAGACAACCACATATATAAAAGAAAACACCAAGTATTTATGTGGTTCAGTCTTATGCTTACAACAATGTATAAGTATTCTCACAAAACCCAAACCCCAATACACCTGGATAGGTCTAATTGCCTAATAACAAATACTAGTGCAATTTCTGATTTCTCATTCCTAATTGCCGCAGCTCTCTCTCATGGAAAACAAAGACCAAACCAAATATATAAATAAGGGACAGCCTAACTGCAGATCAAGTCGAAGATTGAGAAGGAATCTTTTGTCAAGAGTTGACCGCCAAAACCAAGAAGTAAAGAGCTTTGATGAGCATATGGGGCTTAAAAACTTCCTAAATTCAAGGCAGTTGCTAACAGGCTCCACCCGAAACTGGTGAAGTTAGAGCAAGTGGGTGTGTTCCAAAACTTGAAGTTCTGTTATGCTTGTTTTATATAAAGGAAGAAAGGGAGTCTCTTGTTTTGTTAGTGCTTTGTTCTTTCCTCCTTGAGTCTAGAGTTCACATAGAAAGATGGATTTCTTGAGCTGTATAATATGTCTTTGCCTCACCTGGATCATAATCCAAGCCTTCCACATTATTTTAAGAAGCAAAGCAATTCCCAAAAAGCTTCCACCAGGTCCAAAACCTTTTCCAGTAATTGGAAACCTCTTAGACCTTGGTGACAAACCCCACATGTCCCTAGCTAACCTTGCCATGGTTCATGGCCCTATAATGAGACTACAACTAGGCCAAGTAACCACAATAGTCATTTCTTCAGCAGCCCTGGCCAAAGAAGTCCTCCAAACACATGACCAATTCTTGTCCAACAGATGGGTGCCAGATGCTTTTCATGCCTGCAGACATGATGAGTTTAGCTTGCCATTGATACCTGTCTCAACAAGGTGGAGAAACCTTCGTAGAATATGCACGGAACAACTATTCTCCAACAAGATACTAGATGTCAATCAAGACATCCGCCACAAGAAAGTGCAGGATCTCCTTGCAGATAGTCGACAAAGCAGCCTAACCAGTGAGGCAGTAGACATTGGCAGAGCAGCTTTCAAGGCTACGGCTAACATGTTATCAAACACAATCTATTCGATGGATATGGTGGACTCCAAATCTGACCAAGCTAAAGAGTTGAAGGAGCTGGTGTGGAATGTCATGAAAGATGCAGGGAAACCAAACTTGGCAGATTATTTTCCTGTGCTTAAGAAGATTGACCCCCAAGGCTTAAGGCATAGTGTGGCAGTGAACTTTGGAAGGATGTTAGACCTCTTTGACAACATCATTAGCCAAAGACTGCATTTGAGAAAAATGAGTGGTTCTAACATGAACAATGATATGTTAGATACCCTTCTCAACATCAGTGACAAAAACAGTGAGGAGATGGACAAAACTAAGATAGAACGTCTATTCCTGGTCAGTATTATTACTCTCTTCAGCTTGGATTTTTTTTTATTAAGATTTTAGGGTAAGTGGTAGTTTAATTACATGGTATTAGAGTAGGTAAAAATCCCACAGGTTAGCCCTAATTTGGCCTTCTGGACCACTTGAACTCTTGGGATAACTAGTAGTTTACGTTTATCACTTTGATTATTAGTCCTTTGTTTAGTTTACTTTTGATGAATGTTGGATACGGTTTGTGATCTACAAAAATAAGTTCTAATTAAGTTGTTATGCACTAGGACCTATTTGCTGCTGGCACTGAAACAACTTCAAACACACTGGAATGGGCTATGGCGGAGCTACTACACAATCCAGAGGCATTGTCAAGAGCCAAAGCAGAGCTGGAGCAAGTCATTGGCAAAGGCAACCAAGTTCAGGAATCAGATATTCTTCACTTACCTTACTTACAAGCAATAGTCAAAGAAACATTGAGGTTGCACCCACCAGTTCCTTTCTTACTCCCCAGGAAAGCTAGGGCAGATGTAGAAATCAATGGCTACATTATCCCAAAAGATGCACAAGTGCTAGTAAATGCATGGACTATAGGCCGAGACCCGAGCTTCTGGGACAATGCAAAATCATTTATGCCAGAGAGGTTCTTGGAATTGGAAATTGATGTTAAAGGCAGGAACTTTGAGCTTATACCATTTGGTGGTGGAAGAAGAATATGTCCTGGTTTGCTATTGGCTATTCGAATGTTGCACTTGATGTTGGGTTCCCTTATACAAGCCTTTGATTGGAAACTTGAAGATGGGGTTAAACCTGAGGATTTGAACATGGAAGATAAGTTTGGCATCACCTTACAGAGAGCTCATCCTCTAAGAGCTGTCCCTATTCCAGTTTAAAAACGGTTGAAGAATTTACTTTGGTTGCAGCTGAAAATACTGGCCCCTATTACCCAATTCTGGTTGTGAAATCAATTGGAGAAATGTACTTGGGGTGACTATGTAATATGTTTTTGCTGTTTTTGTTGTTGTACTATCATAATTTTGTTGGAGCCAAATAATATACATGGCTTGTCAATGGTAACTCAAAACGTGATCGGTAATATAACAAGGGTTTTACTAAGGGTATATGTTAGTAAATCAATTTATGAAACCTTTTATTGAAAAATGAAAAAGTGGCTAATTTTTTTTGACAATAAATCTAGTGATACAAAATTTTAAATACTGGAAACATGCAAACTAAAGTTCCAACTTCGAATCACACGTCATTGAATGTGATCCAATTGTGTTGTGACAAGCACCACGAATGTCACCTCCATAACTTTTTTTTTTTCTTGGACACTCTCACATTCAGAATAAAACAAGAGGTACTAAAAAAATTACTACCCTAGAGGGGAAAATACTTAGATACTTTTAGAGTATAGTGAAATTGTGCTCCCTCCTCTTATATTCATTGTAGACCCTACTTAATGAGTAGACTCCACCATAAATATGAGAGAAAAGAACACCATTCATTGTGCTCTAAGAGTACATAAGAATTACTCACTCTAGAGGAGACAAACAGAGAAGAGAAAAGAGGTCCCTTGAGAGGAAGGAACAAGTTTGTACTTTAGCCTTAAAGGAGGAACTGGGGAGTGGGGACCCATATCAGCAGAAACTGATAAGAGTCCTTTCTTTGAGGTGGTTGCAGTCATTGAAGTACTCCATTAATCACCCTCTTGATTTTTTCAAAGCTGAAAGGTATGTTTAACGGCAACCCAGAGTCACTGTATCAGACAATTTATTGGCTTGGACAATTATTGTAAAGTTTGTCTCTATTGAAAGGTTGGGCAGTATTGATTTGCACCCAAAAGAAAAAGAAAAAAAGCTGAGGAAATAGCTTTATCACATTGATTTTACTCACTACGTTAGTATCCATGTGATGGGTATTATTGATGCAGGAGGCCATATACATTATTGAAAGACTTATTTTGAATTTTGTAATTTTCAAAATTTTCTAAAATAGAATTTTAATTCCTTGATTTTAGGTGTTCTAAAGATTTTTCTGGTTTAGATAAGATAATAATGAGCTGCTTGTATTTGGGCAGCAAAATGAGCTGCTTGTATGTTCATTTCATTTATATCAGGTTAAAAGAATTCTGGGTATGAAACCCTTTAATTGCCAGTTTTTTTTTCCCACATTTGGAAGAGATTGAAAATGGACAGTGCACTTCAAATTTCTTCTTGATGTGTTTATTACTTTATTTTCGTTAGATAGCCCAGATGTGAGGATTATTTGTACATGTAAATGACAACAACGGTGATAATGACCATGATGCATCTTTAGAATAAAGCAGGACAGTGGACAGTCCGATGTGCACGTAGTAATTTACAGTTGATTTTATCGCGTCCAATATCTGCAAGCAGGCAGGGACCATGTTAACAAGAATAAATTTATATCCAGACAAGAGTGTTGTGCAGGCAGTGGCGACACCACCTTATGGCCAGGGTGGTCCCGACACCACCTTATTGCCAGGGTGGTCCCAGGACCACCCTGACCTGAAAAAAAAAAAAAAATTATATATAATAATTAAAAATTTTATATTTATTTACCTTTAAAAAAAATTTTAGGAACACTTTGAATTTTTTTATGTCAATAAAACTAAATTTTGGTCCATAATTTGCGCATCTTAACAATATATTGGAGTCTTTCAACTGATGATGGCAGAACAGGTCTGATAGGTTCGCAGTGGACAGAGGTGTAATGCCTCTGGGCTTACTGTTCCCCCGTTTCCAATGAAAAAAAGAAATCTGAGCTTAATGCCCGGTCTTTTACTTGTATTCTATTTCGTTTCAATAAAGTTTTCTTTCGTTTTGAGTTCATAAAAAAAACAATATATTGGAGTCTTTCAAGCAAAAAAGAAAAACTCAAAAAAAAAAAAAAAAAATTGAACTAAAATCTGAAAAAGAAAAAAAAATTAAATTAAATTTATAATAAAACTACTACAGGCTGGGTAGTGGCTTGATTTCTTCGACTCAGTACACTGCCCAATACAACACAATTTTCAACCTTTTATTATTTTTTATTACAGTATTATTTTTCCTCACCAGACATATATTACTTACTTCTCATTTTTAATTATTTTTTCTTGTTTATTCTTAACCACACACGTCTTCTGTCTTCTCGATTTTTACAGTTCATACTTTTAAATTTTATCACATCTTCATCTACACTTTTACATCTACGTTTTGCCTTCCTCCTTGTTCGTCTATGTCTTCTACCAATACCAGTGCAGCATTGCCTCTTCTCAAGTTTTGAGTTTTAAATTTCTCAATACAACTTTTTTTTTAGCTGTACAGGTACCTTTGTTCATTTCATTTCTTTTCTTTTTCTTTTTTTTTTTTCCTTTTGAGGTTTTTTGGTTTATAGAATGCAAATTTGTTCTGGTTTTAAGAACAATTTTTTTTTTTTTTTTTTTTAAGCACAAACTTCATGCCGGCCGAATCTTGAATTTCGGCTGGTATTTACCGAAACACCCAAAATAGACCGGAATGACCCGAAATTTTTCCCGAAGTGGAATAGGATGGGTTACTGTTCCGATTTGTTTACCGGCACGGTATTTTCTAGCCAGAACGGAATGAAATTAATAACATTGAATCAAACCTAATTACCTAAAGGCTAAAAAAAAAATAAGATTGTGTAATTTATGCTTCTTAAGGAACACCCTGAACAAAATTCCTGGAGTCGCCACTGTGTGCAGGAAAAAGATCTAAACAGCATACCTTGTTCTTTGTGGCATATAGAATGGTTCAAAAACAAGAGGGAAGGGGGTGTCCAGACCACAAACTCTGGCTACAGGGGATTCTAACTGCAAAAGCATGAACTTTTTAGTCACTAATTCATTCAAGTTCAAGTATATCAGCTCACATCCAGGCTGATCCAGTTTGCCTTACCAATTATAAAGCAAGCACATGTTTATATTTTGAGTTTTTCATAGAATCAGTTCTTCAAGTAGCATTTCCACTTCTAAAGACATGTTATGATAGTATGATACTCCATATAACTTAATGTGACATGCTTCAATTCATGACAGACAGAAAAGATCTAAAAGGAGAAGTGAGCAAAGAAACAATAAAGAATAAAATAAATAAAAATAGAATTCAAAGATGTAATTTGTTAGTCAACCCTGTTACGTAAATCCATATCAAGGCAACCTCACCCCCGGTACTCGCACATCTTTGAGGATTTCATCTTCTATATGGCTGATAATGGGTTTTTTCTTGTTATGCCTTCTTGGGAAATTCTGTTACTATATCTAACCAAGACAACTTTAGATTTACAAATATTTTGCAGCTTACAAGCATCATCTAATGCAAATTGCAGTTGATGGGTATTGTTGTCAAACTCAATAATTCGAAGTTTCAAACCTACCTCACACTTCAAAAGTGAAAGATTGCCATAGCATGTAAACTCTTGCTAATTAGCCTACACATGTGATTAGGACTCATTTAGCATGACCTATTAAAGAGGAAATGTCATTTAGTTAATCATCATCTAATATGGCAGTGATACCAATGAATATATCTCAAAAAGAGCTTTTGCATAAATAAAACTTGTGCATGAATAAAAAGTAAAGCCAGAAGTACAATGTTTTTTTTAGTATGTTATTTAATGGAAGAAAAAGGTATAGAAATACATTTTTGCACATACTTTACCACAACTAGCATATGTGTAAAGTCATGATTAGATTAATTTTCACAAGTATTAGTGTTTGGCCCCATGTGTAAGCGATAAAATCCAATTACAGATTGATAAATGTGCAAACTGTGTGGTAAAATGTATGTCCAATGAAAACTCTCAAAGGAAAGACTAGATTATAAAGGGTTTTTACTTTTTATCTTATTGCTTCAGCTTCACCCTATGTTTGGATGGGAGAGATTGCGGTCACTCTCAGACTCTCATTTTTCTCTCCTGTCTTTTCCCTCTTCTTTCTCCATTTCAAACTTATCCTTGTACACTTCGATAAGTAAGTAGTTGTTGGAAAATAAGGCTAAATAAACAAGTTTTGATTCAACAATACAAACCCTAAAAAATTACCAATGACAAAAATAAATAAATAGAGTTAGAAAGATCTCACAAATTATAGAATTACGCAAAATGCGTTGTCTTTAAAGGTTGATTTGTGTTACCCGGAGTAAAACTTGATGTGAATGGCTCTCTTGACCGAACAATCCCCCAAGATTAGACTATAGTGATTTCTTCAAGTTGATCACGCACTCAAGCAAGAAGAACTAGGAACAACCTTAATTTGCCTTTCCTTAAAACTAAAAACTTAAAAACTGAAATTTTGTGGAGATGAGCAAAAAATTTAGAGCTGAACAAAGGGAGAGTGGCGGCAGTAAGAGGCTAGGAAAACTAAAGAGAAAAAGTGAAATACAAGGGTTTTATATACCAACTAAAGGAAGACTAATGGGCTAGCTAAATGGACTATACCTCCAACGGCTACTGTGCAGATTTGATACCCAACAGGTTGTTCATTAAATGACCAACGAGCTGTTCATTAAATGCCCAACGGGCTGCTTAGGTGCTCACCAACGGACATAACAAAATCAAATTTGGGCTAAAAGAAAGAAAGGGAAAAAGTGAGGCCCAAGAAAGATACAACAAACCTAAGCTCAAGCCAACACCTAGCCCATTGTATTCCAACTTACCACATAAGATATGTAAAGGCTTATAAACTTATAATAAGGTTTATTCCTAAACAATGTGAGACACAAAGCAAAGGTTAAGTGTTTGAAATACACTCACTCCAACAATAGTAACAGACAAACAAGATCTTATGCCACTGAAATAGCTCACGCAGATGAGTTTTTTTTTTTTTTTTTGGTTTTATCTCCGGCCACTGAAGTTATATCTCACGCAGATCAGTTTTTTTTTTTGTTTTGTTATTTTTTTTTTTCCCTGAATGCCACGCAGATGAGTTGTTTGCTTATGAAATGGATCATTTTCATACATGAAACTCCTTCATTATATATACCATGGAGTCATCATTGCACCCCAAGAATATTTAAAGTTTGACCCCTACAAATTACATATATCCCCAACAATCTAATTGGCTCAAAAAGGTTTAAGGAAAAAAAATGTCAGTCGGCCAATGACATGTGATCATTCTTTAAAAATAGACATGTTAACATATAACATTTTTTTTAGTACATAAACCTCAAATTCTATATCCTTGACAGCAAAAACAAATCCGAGGCTTCCATTTGTAGTTGTTCAAAGGCAAAATTATCTCTTTCCTCGTGGGTTCTAAAAATTATTATAAAAATGAAAAAAAAAAAAAAAAAAAAATCTCTTTCCTCAACTTTGAAAAGGTATCTTCTCTCTTTAGTTGTTGTTGTAAATTCAATCGATCATACTAACTTAGATGTATAAAATTGTAGAAACTATCATTCAGTTGTTGGAATAATTAAATAATAAAAATTTGTCTAAAGAGCTGTATGTTGTTGTGTGTGTCTGAAATGCTTAGAGCTTGCTTGTTACTGTTGTTTAAACACCATTTCAATGTTTAAACAAATGCATAGTTTTTCTTATCTTGAGTAGTCACATTTTTTCTTCTTCAATTTATTGCAGGACTATTTTCCTCTCCTTTTATTTCCCTAGTATTTTGTTTGTCTTTGGGGTAGGAAAGAATGTAGAATCCCATGACCCAAGGTATGTCAATAGAGAAGAGATCAATTTTTTGTGAAAGATTGATTGAAATGATACCCTTATAAAATGATTCTTGATCTTTGTTATTATTGAGTTGAATATTTGTTATATGTGTTAGCTATATAGTATATTTCACAAGTCACTTACACTGTGTTTGGTTGGGGGGAATTTAGGGAGGATGGAAAACATATGGAGGAAAATAGAGTGGAAAACAGTGTTTTCCACTATTTGGCAAAGGGTGGAAAATATTGAGGATGGAAAACCCGGGAGAAAATTTTCTCTCCCGGGCCCGCAAATCTCATCCTCCCAAATCGGGAGGAAAAGTTATGAGAGAAAAGTGCTCTCATAAGTCTTTTACCATAATGCCCTCTCCCACTAACCTCATTCATGACTTTCTCACCTACCCCACCTGATGACTTTTGCCCACAAATCCTTATCACTTTTTTGCCTATTCTTTATCTTACCTTCATAGCAAACCGTGGTCTAGGTTCTCTTTTTTTTTTTTTCTTTTTTTTTTAACGTGATCTATTGTTTCTTGTCCTCGTTATACTCCTCATTCATCTATTGTAATTTTTACATTATAATAATAAAAATAATAATATAAATTTATATATATTGTGGGGCCAAAGAATTTGTGACCCCAGCCCACTTCATTTTGGGGCCCAAGGCCCGAGCCGAGGAGGGACATTGCCGAGGACATACAATGAAAGTCCAAACGGCCTAGGGATATAGCCGAGGGCGATTCTGTCCTCGGCATCCTAAAACGCTCTTGGAGGAAAGGGCAAATACGGTATAGGAACAGTTCATGGAAAAGCTAAACACCTCCGCATTAATGTGGAAAAGACCCTTGAATAGGATGGCGACAAAGGACAAGGGAAAAGAAACCATTACTGCAATGAAGTACTCTGCGCCTGACAGAGTAATGCTTTTCAGTTTTTACAACCACCCCCAACCACTTTGGGTATGGGCTGAGAGGACAAGTATCAGCCCTAGAAAGTTGAACCTACACGTGGATGTAGAAAGGAAGGAAAAAGGCTAGTATAAAAAAGAAAGAGAAGCAACTACAGAGAGGGAGGGACAAATCGTCTCCCAGTCCCTTGAACCCTAAACAAGGGAGAGTGATAAGAATACCAATCCCCTCGGACGAGGTCTAAGGACCAGAGCCGCTCAGGCCATGCTAGAGGAAGGGTTTTATTAGATACGCTAAGTTCACCCTCATGCGACTACCATGAACACCATGACCAACCACCGTCCGGTGACCAAGGCCTAGCCTTTCAAGCCCACACTCTACAAATCATATTATTTGGACCCTTAACGTGCGAATCCAATATCATTTTGGGGCCGTTACAAATTGAGTCCTTACATATATAATGTGGTAAATTTTATATTATTTAATAAGTACAAATAAATCTATTTCTTACATATTATGTAACAAGGGTATAATAGTCAATTTATATAAATTATATTTTTCATCCTTCCCTTTTTCTCTCCAACCAAACAAAAGAGTTTTTCACTCTCCCACTTTTCTACCTCTCCAACCAAACACACAATAGGGAAAACTAAATATTTTTCATCCTCCTACTTTTTCACAACTCCAACCAAACAGAAGACATCCTTTAGTGGACATAATTGACATAAAGTTGTATAATTGACATATCTATTTTCTTCATTATTACATATGATTCTTTTCATTTCTTTATTCTTTGTTCACATTATTTTATCGAACTTTTAGGTGCAGAAAAGATTACAGGGTCCCATGGATATAATTGATCACATAAAGTTGTAGAAGATATCCTTTAGTGGTGGAAATTAGTTTTCTATTAAGTAGTTGTAGGTTTTGATTATTAAAAAAAATAAAAAAATAAAAAAAAAGTAGTTTTAGGTTTTGTTGCAGGTGTTTAAAACGTTTAAAGCTTTTCTCATAGCATTAGCACCAGGAAATGCTACTCTATTCTATTTTACCATCTCAAAAAGTTACTTTATCAATTATACCATCCCATTTTACAATACTTCCAGCATCCCAAACTTTTATTTTCCTATTCTACTCATTAAAATAATATTTCCCCCAATCACCATCATTTATTCTTTCTTTCTCCCAATCACCATCACAATAAAATATTAGTTTTTTTTTTTAGAATTGTGCTACAGTGCAATTCTAAAGATAGAATTGCACTGTAGCACTATTGCAAAAAAATTTGCAATACTTAGCAATAGCATTTCCTGATGCAATACATTTTGGGACTTCAAATGCCAAATATCCCTTACATTTGACATTAGCATTCCCAATGCTAATGCTCTCGTATGTTTAGTTGTCTTTTTTTTTTCTTCATTATTATATGATTCTTTTCCTGTCTTTATTCTTTTTTTATAGTATTTGTTGAACTTCGATGCAGAAAAGAATACAGAGTCCCACGGTCCATGGTATATCAATTAAGAAGAAGATTGAGTTTTTTTAAAAGATTGTTTCTTAAAATTATTCTTGATTAGTGTATTGATTTATCATTTATGGGTTGAATAATTGCTATATTCATTAGGCATTAGGGTATTTTATAAGGTTGTTAGTCTGGTGAGTGAAAGTAGTCATTTCTCGAAGTAAAAATTTAAAAATTTAAGAAATTAAAATGATATCAAGAAAGCAAAAAATATCTCATAAACATGAATAAAACTAAAAAATATATTAGATACAATAAATTGCTCAATTTAAATTCAATTTTTTTATATATAAAGTTTATAATTCTTCAATTACTCAATTACATGAATTATAGTATATAATCAAAACTTATGTTAAAAAAATCCAAAAGAACAATTAAATCTAGAGTTTCAGTAATGTTTAAAGATACTATCTAATCAATTTCATTAGTCATTTCATATCTCTCACAAAGTAAGAAACTTTGCACTAGTACTTTTACTATCAAACACTGCATAACTATGTATATGTGTGTATATGCATTCGTGATTTAAGTTTCATTTAATTGCAACAAGGTACTATAGTTCGGGCCCTCAAAGAAAAAACTTGGTTCTATTGTGGGAAAGGGCCTCTAGATTGATTGTGAAAACTCAAAACATAGACAATCACATACAAAAGGAGAGCACCCAGTATTTATGTGGTTTGGCCTTAGGTCTACAACAATGTATACGTACTCTCACAAAACCCAAACTCCAATACAGCCAAATAGGTTTGATTGCCTAATAACAAATACTAGAGCAATTTCTGATTTCTAAATTCAAGGCACTTGCTAACAGGCTCCACCCCTGACTTTGGTGAAGTTAGAGCAAGTAGGTGTGTTGCAACTTGAAGTTCTCTTACGCTTGTTGTATATAAAGGAAGAAAGGGAGTCTTGTTTTGCTATTGCTTTGTTCTTTCCTCGAGTTAGAGTTCACATAGAAAGATGGATTTCTTGAGCTGTATAATATGTCTTTGCCTTACCCGGATCCTAATCCAAGCCTTACACATTATTTTAAGAAGCAAAGCAATTCCCAAAAAGCTTCCACCAGGTCCAAAACCTTTTCCAGTATTTGGAAACCTCTTTGACCTTGGTGACAAACCCCACATGTCCCTAGCTAAGCTTGCCAAGGTTCATGGCCCTATAATGAAACTGAAACTAGGCCAAGTAACCACAATAGTCATTTCTTCAGCAACCATGGCCAAAAAAGTCCTTCAAAAACATGACCAATTCTTGTCCAACAGATGGGTGCCAGATGCTCTTCATGCCTGCAGACACCATGAGTTTAGCTTGCCATTGATACCCGTCTCTACCCGATGGAGAAACCTTCGTAGAATATGCATAGAACAATTATTCTCCAACAAGATACTAGATACAAACCAAGCTATCCGCAACAAGAAAGTGCAAGAACTCCTTGTTGATACTCAACAAAGCAGCCTAACAAGTGAGGCAGTAGATATTGGCAGAGCAGCTTTCAAGGCTACGGCTAACATGTTATCAAACACAATCTATTCGATGGATATGGTGGAGTCCAAATCTGACCAAGCTAAAGAGTTGAAGGAGCTGGTGTGGAATGTGATGAAAGATGCAGGGAAACCAAACTTGGCAGATTATTTTCCTGTGCTTAAGAAGATTGACCCCCAAGGCTTAAGGCATAGTGTGGCAGTGAACTTTAGAAGGATGTTAGACCTCTTTGACAACATCATTAGCCAAAGACTGCATTTGAGAAAAATAAGTGGTTCTAACATGAACAATGATGTGTTAGATACCCTTCTCAACATCAGTGACAAAAACAGTGAGGAGATGGACAAAACTAAGATACAACGTCTATTCCTGGTCAGTATTATTACTCTCTTCAGCTTGGATTTTTTATATTAAGATTTTAGGGTAAGTGGTAGTTTAATTACATGGTATTAGAGTAGGTAAAAATCCTACAAGTTAGCCCTAATTTGGCCTTCTGGACCACTTGAACTCTTGGGATAACTAGTAGTTTACGTTTATCAATTTGATTATTAGTCCTTTGTTTAGTTTACTTTTGATGAATGCTGGATATGGTTTGTGATCTACAAAAATAAGTTCTAATTTAGTTGTTATGCACTAGGACCTATTTCTTGCTGGCACTGAAACAACTTCAACCACACTGGAATGGGCAATGGCGGAGCTACTACACAATCCAGACAAGAGCCAAAGCAGAGCTGGAGCAAGTCATTGGCAAAGGCAACCAAGTTCAGGAATCAGATATTATTCAGTTACCTTACTTACAAGCAATAGTCAAAGAAACATTGAGGTTGCACCCAGCGGTTCCTCTCTTACTCCCCAGGAAAGCTAGAGAAGATGTAGAAATCAATGGCTACATTATCCCAAAAGATGCACAAGTGCTAGTAAATGCATGGACTTTGAGTTTCTGGGACAATGCAAAATCATTTATGCCAGAGAGGTTCTTGGAATTGGAAATTGATATCAAAGGCAGGAACTTTGAGTTTATACCATTTGGTGGTGGAAGAAGAATATGTCCTGGTTTGCTATTGGCTATTCGAATGTTGCCCTTGATGTTGGGTTCACTTATCCAAGCCTTTGATTGGAAACTTGAAGATGGGGTTAAACCTGAGGATTTGAACATGGAAGATAAGTTTGGCATCACCTTACAGAGAGCTCATCCTCTAAGAGCTGTCCCTATTCCAGTTTGAAAATATTGGCCCCTATTATCCAATTCTGATTGTGAAATCAGTTGGAGAAATGTACTTGGGGTGACTATGTAATATATTTTTGCTGTTTTTGTTGTTGTACTTACATAATTTTGTTGAAGCCAAATAATATACATGGCTTGTCAATGGTAACTCAAATCGGCAATATAACAAGGGCCTTATTAACTAATGCCCATATTTAAACTTTTATTGGAAAATGAAAAAGTGACTAACTTTTTTTATAATAAATCTAAAATGATACAAAATTTTAAATATGGGATACATGCAAAATGATACGACCCCCTCCACGACCGCATGCAGCACCTCTTTTCCCTCGAGGGGCTATGGTTAGATCTAAGGATTTTCAAAAATAAAACAGTAGACAAGAGGAAATTTATGGTTATACTAGAAAACTAAGACCTCCTTAACAAGCAAAGCTTGATTTTTACTAAAATATTCTCTCCCTCTTTATTAATCATAATAGGCCTTATATAGGCTTACAACTGAACGTAAAAACAAATCCAACACCTAAACAATAGAAACAATTCCTACAACTGCTAGCCTACTAATCTGATAAGGATAAAGGCAATTGCTATCCTATTAAATAACAAATACTTGAAATATTAGATAATAATCAATAGCTAAGATAAAGATAAACTCCTAAGCAAATTCAAAAGCTAGAACCAATCTGGTATGGCAGCTGGAACGTAACACAAAACTAAAGTTCCAACTTCCAATCACCCATCATCGAATGTGATCCAATTGTGTTGGGACAGGCACCACGAATGTCACCTCCAGAAGAAAATAAAAGGCACTAAAATGATGACTACTCTAAAGGAGACAAACAGAAAGAAAGAGAGGAAGGAACAAGTTTGTACTTTAGCCTAAAGGAGGAATTGGGGTCCCATATCAGCAGAAACTGGTAAGAGTCATATCTTCGAGGTGGTTGCAATCATTTAAGTGCTCCATTAATCACTCTCTTGATTTTTCCAAGTTAAAACATTAATTGTTTTTTTTTTCTTTTCCCATAAAAACTTTCTTTAACTGGATTCTTAACCAGTACCCTAAGGACACTCGTTAGCATTTCCCTTGATTAATTTGATTTGCACCCAAAATAATAAGAAAAAAGCTGAGGAAATAGTTTTATCACGTTGATTTTACACTACAATAGTACCCATGTGACAGGTATTATTGATGCAGGAGGCTATATACGTCATTGAATGATTTATTTTGAATTTTGCAATTTTCTAAAATATAATTTTAATTCCTTGATTTTAGGTGTTCTAAAGATTTTTCTGGTTCAGATAAGATAATAAAACCAGCCCTCACTTTGTGGTATGAAGTTATCAACATATTTGGGCAGCAAAATGAGCTGCTTGTATGTTCATTTCATTCATATCAAGTTAAGAGGATTTCGGGTATTAAACCCTTTAATTGCAGTCTTTTTTTTTCACATTTAGAAGAGATTGAAAATGGACAGTGCACTTCAAATTTCTTCTTGATGTGTTTATTGTCGTTAGATAGCCCAGATGTGAGGATTATTTGTACATGTAAATGACAACATGGTGATAATGACCATGATGCATCTTTAGAAAATAGCAGGACAGTCCGATGTGCACCTAGTAATTTACAGTTGATTTGATCGTGTCCAATATCTGCATGCAGGCAGGGATCATGTTAACAAGAATGAATTTATATCCTGACAAGAGTGTTCTGCAGGGAAAAGATCTAAACAGCATACCTTGTTCTTTGTAGGCATATAGAATGGTTCAAAAACAAGAGGGAAGGGGGTGTCCAGACCACATACTCTGGCTACAGGGGCTTCTAACTGCAAAAGCATGAACTTTTTAGTCACTAATTCATTCAAGTTCAAGTATATCAGCTCACATCCAGGCTGATCCAGTTTGCCTTACCAATTATAAAGCAAGCATTTATATTTTGAGTTTTTTCATAGAATCAGTTCTTCAAGTAGCATTTCCACTTCTCAAGACAAGTTATGATACTCCATATAACTTAATGTGACGTGCTTCAACTCAAGACAGACAGAAGAGAGCTAACAGGAGAAGTAAGCAAAGAAACAATAAAGAAAAAAATAAATAAAAAGAGAATTCAAAGATGTTATTTGTAAGTCAACCCCATTATGTAAATCCATATCAAGGCAACCTCACTCCCGGTATTCCACATTTTTAAGGATTTCATCTTCTAAATGTGACTTATAATGGGTTTTTTCTTGTTAGGCCTTCTTGGAAAATTCTGTTACTATATTGAAACAAGACTTAGATTTACAATTTTTTTGCAGCTTACAAGCATCATCTGATGCAAATTGCAGTAAATGGTTATTGCTGTCAAAGTCAATAATTTGAACCTACCTCACACTTCAAAAGAGAAAGATTTCCATAGCATGTAAAGACTTGCTAACTAACCTACACGTGTGATTACGATTCATTTAGTATGAACCAATAAAGAGAAAATATCATTAGTTAACCATGGAAGCACAGAAAGTATCAACCCAAAATGCAACCGACTTTTGTATTGGTCATGGAACACACCACCATTCTATAGTGCCACACGGAGGATACTATTTATCCATTGGGTTGGAACCTGGAAGAAATTTGGTCCAGAAAGTCATCTCTGAGGGCATGGTCTAAGTGACAAAGTCAGAGTGGGTGTGGGAGCATTGATGTTAATAATAACTTGAGAGTGGGAGTGGCTCCCGAGAGGCATATTCATGGTTTTATTGGAAGAAGACAAGTAACATAATCTGTTAAGTTTGACATTTCATTTATTTTTTATTTTTAAATGTTGATAGGGTTGGCTTAGTTCTTAGGTATGCTTTTTCTGTCATCTAGCTAGTGATATGGCGCTTTTAGACCATCTAGCTAGTGATATGTCTCGGCTCAGCTAAATTCACGTTCCATTAATCTAAGTCAAAGATCAAATAAAAATACGCACGAATGTAAAGAAAAGAAGCCACTCGTGGTCTTACAAGTATTTGCTACTTAAATTGGATTTCTTTTTAAATATCTTTCAGCTACTGACTATACTAGTTTGTGTGCCTCTTGTTTGGGAACTAGCCAATTATTAGGAGCCCTAGCTGCTGTATGTAAAGGAAATCCCAAGTTTTACTAGAATTTGCAATTTTTTTAAAAGTTGCTACCATAGATGAAACATCAAAAGGAAAAATCAGAAAGTAAAATAAAATAGAAAAGACTTGTGTTCAATTGAAGTATGTAAGTATTATCAAGTGATTAGAAATATAAAAATGTTGGCACTTACCCTTAAGAAACAACGTTCAACAATAGAAGCAGAAATTTCGGCACCAAAACCTCCTGTAACTGGAGCTTCATGACTAATCTGCACACAGGAAATTTATGGATCACCTATAATTTCACCAATTTCATCTCATAAAGCATTTGAATGGAGAAATTATGCTTACAAGAAGTCTTCCAGTCTTTCTGACAGATGCTTCTACAGTTTCCTTATCCCAAGGAATTAGAGTCTTCAGGTCTATCAGTTCACAAGAAATTCCTTCCTGCAAAGTCGCATGGTTTGAATAGAGTATATAAAAGTAAGGAGGATGAGAATCAGAGTCCTTAAAATGACATGATTTGAACCTGTGTTATAAATACCAAGTCAAAACTTACATATTTGCAATTTTAAATTTATCCAAATCAGGGAATATTTGAAACTTGAGAATTCTCTGGACTAGAGAACTTAATTTCTGGAAAAAGTTCATCTCAAGAGGTGGGAAGGCAATGCCCTTTGTGAAAATATGACTAGTCATTTATTAGTATTTACCATAATTGAAAATTTTGACTATTAGTAAGCTTTGTATTTCTAATGTTTACTGGAAAATTTTAGCTTCTGGAAACTTTAAAGAATAGTTTTCCAGCAATGAGAATCACATACCTTTTCAGCATCAAGACAGGCCTGTTCCATTATAGATAATTGAGCTCCCCACCCAACAAGTGTAATGTCACTGCCTTCTCGAATCACCTGCGTATTTTCAATTTTATTTAATATCAAAGTTCCTATATTACATTACAATCAGTGTTATCTTTTGAATTCTTCAGCTATGATGAAACCAGAAGTAGCGTACCTCTGCCTCTGATAGAGGCAACATGTAATCATGCTCGGGAACCTCTTCTACTGCCAAACGGTAGAGCCACTGTACCACAAGAAATTTTTCCAATTCCAATTTCAATCTCAAAGTTCTCGTTTGATAAATCATCGCCTAACAATTCAATTAAGTTTCCTTGCAATACCTTTGGTTCAAAAAATACAACAGGATTTGGATCACGGATGCAGGATAGCAACAAACCTTTTGCTTGCTGCGGGCTTCGAGGGATGATCACCTATACAAGAACTTATTTTGAGAGATTTGATAATAATACATCAATGCTATACTAGACAACAATGTGCAAGAAGCCCTATTTCCCTTGCAACAAAATTTAGGAAGAACAAGAAATGCAATATTGCTAATTCCCTCTTTCAACCTCATGGCACTCAGCCATCCCAAAAATTTGTTAAACAATTTAGCTTCATGTATTTTGACTGCAGAAAAATCCATTTTCAATTGAAAAATATCAAGCTCTCATGATGAAAGTAGCTGCCAAACATAAAAGATCTATGTACAGATGAAGACATGAGTGGCGTGTTATGAAGTGGCCACTAGGTTTCAGGCACAACAACTACCAAAAACCCATGCTGACGGACCTGGCTATGTATGAAATCTAGAAATTATGGATTAGACACACACATACACATGTTTGAGCATTTGCTTGCATACAGTAAAATATATAATAGGAATGTTCCCACCAATGTCATAATTGTCCGATGTGATGGTGGTGTAAGTAGCTGATTTTTCATTTGTCATTTGACAAGACAAAAGTACAGTCATAAACTTCCAAAAGAAAAGAACCTTATTAAAAGTGTTGGTACTGTTGTTGTGGTTCACATACCCTTTATGGATGTTCAAGAATTATAAATTGCTTTCAAGGAGACCGTACTCATTGCTGGGGGAGACTTTACAGTTTACACATTGATTTCAACTAATTGTGAACTCATATAATGGAAGTATTTCTTCAGAATACTCATATTACAGTCACAAAATGGAGAATTGCTCATTTTAGAGAATAGATAATAACAAAAATAGAAAATAAATCCCAGAAGAAGACTAGATGTCTAAGAAGAATGAAAACATACTTTAATACCAGGAACATGACAGAAGAAAGCTTCAGGGGACTGTGAGTGATAATGTCCACCATGGCCCACAGCTCCATAAGGGGTTCTTATTGTTAAACCTAGGGAGAAATGTTGAACCTCAGCATGTGAAATAAAAAAGGGGGGGATAAAAGGTCCAGAAGCTTTTTTTATAAAACCTTTGAAAATGGAAACAAGCTATAAGAAGTTACCTCCACAATTAAATTGATTCCCGCTACGGTATCTGAACTTCGCAGCTTCATTAACAATCTACAAGAAATATTCTGTCACTCAACAGTCAATTGTAAGGCAACTATAGAACATAGCATTGGGGAGGATGCATGCCTGATCAAACGCAGGAAAAATATAATCTGCAAATTGGATTTCTGCTATGGCCCGATTGCCCTATCATGACATCAGATGAGACAAAAAGTTACAGCTATAAGGTAGAATTAAAAATAAATAAAAAGCAACCTGTATTTAGGTTTCAAACTCACCATTGCTGCTAGACCGATGCCAAACCCAACGATGCCCTGTTTACACGGCCACGTTAGTATCAAACCTATCAAATGCTCCTTGATCAAATGATACCAAAAACAGAAAAAAGAAATAAGAAGCTAATAGTAAAAGTAGATTAACAAAGATCCTTTGTGTATCACACATTATCAAAATGTGGTGTACAGCTTTCTGTTATACTTGGACTTTGTTGGAGCCTTAAGCTACAAGCCCAAAACCTTCAATCCTTTTTTCTAAATGGGTATTTCCAGAGCACCTCATCTTGTCATTTCGTCCAATTTACAGAGGATTTATTTATGCCAAAAATAATTACTCTAACCCACATAATGTTTTAACGTGTATATATACAAGGACAAAGGTAATGTAGCAAAAGAATGTGATGTGAAACAAAATACCTGTTCACAAAGAGGGGTATTGAAAACCCTACTTTTACCAAATCGATCAGCTAATCCTGTCGTGCAACGGAATACCCCACCAAAGCCTACATCTTCCCCAAATACGTAAGCTCTGAAAGGAAAGGAAAAGCATGAGCTGAAACATGCTATAAAGACAAACACAATGAGGAAACTTATATTAGTCAAAATGCAATTGAAAATATAGACATCTTTGCATAAAGATTCAGTTATATATGAGCTCTAATGTGTGACTTCAGGCATAACCACAGGAATGAAACAGAATCTACCATGTGCTTTAGAGCTCAGGAATCAAAAGCAATTCATTATGGAAGGAGAATTGAGTTGTGAATTAATGGAAGTAAACAGAAATTTGAAACAAAGGGAGACCATTTACCATTTAAGCTTGGCATTCAAGAAAAGGTTTATGATTGAGACTAAGGCTTTGTTGTAGTAATTGTTTATTTTTATTTTGTTTTTTTGCTAGCAGTTATAACTTTATAAGCTGTTTTGTAGGTCAAGTCGTGACCATCTGTATCTATCATCTTCTCCTAGTTGTCATATATCTTCAATAAACGGAAACAATTTTAGAATAATCTAAGAGACAAAATTAATCAATGTGAACATTCTGGTGTTGGAGGGGTCCCAATTTCTTTTGTTTTAGTGTTTCAGAATTCTAACATCATAAGCTACATAAATCACTCAAAGCAAGTTCTCAATTATCAGTTAATAATCCCATGGATGATAAAAAAAGACTCCAAAGTTGGGAACTCGGTATTTCTTTTACCATATATAATTCATTTTCAATAATGGACAGGAGAAAGAAAAGGCCAATTACCATAAAATCTATATAGATTTAGTACCAAAATAATCCAATCTTTATCCTTACCAGGCAAATAAAGAAATGGAATTCAGCAATATATGACTATCAGAAGCTACAGTTCAATCCAAACAAACCCATTTCAGCAAAACCAACAAAGACCCATTTAGACCCAGCCTCTGAATAAGAATCAGAAACCACAACTCAATAATTTAAATAAATAAATAAATAAAATCACCTAGGATCGGTTTCCAAGGCTATGTGAAGAGCTTGGTTGATGGCAGAGTAAAGGTTCATGGATTTTCCATTTTGCTGGACAACAACCTTGTCATCATAAGTGGAAAACTCCCTCCTAGGAACCCAACAACCCAATCTTCCAAACCTTAATCTTCTCAATGAGCTAGCTGCCATGTCAAAAATAAGGATAAGAGCAGAGCTACTCTCTCAAGTCTCAACTTATAATATATAAATGTGTTTTTTATGGGACTGTATCTAATCTTATTCTGTTTGAAGTGAATCACGTTTGTTATTTATTTTATTTTTTTTTTGTGGTAAACAATCACGTTTGTTATAAATCCATCATTTTGAAACCAGGATATACTATATGATAAGGAGCATAGAGCCAGAGCTGTTCAGTTGAGAATAATATTGTTGTTTTGTTTGTGTATAATGAATTAGTTACTTGGTTTGGTTGTTAGCCAAAGACCAAAAGTCAGACTTTTCAAAAAAAAAAAAAAAGACCAAAAGTCAGACAAAATTTATTTATGATAAGATATAGTTAGGCGGGACTGAGGTCCACCTCAGCCTAACATGTCATTGTTATCACAATTGTGCCTGTAAGGACACGATTTTTAACGACTCAAGAATGATATTGAGTTCGTGTATAATAGGCCCAAACAATATAATTTGTAGAGGGTGGGCTTAAAAGGCTTGCCCTTGGTCGATGGGCAACGGTTTGGTCTTGATTCAATGGGAGCTCATACAAAGGTAGATTTGGCCTGAATAGCTAAGCCTTACATCGATGTGGCTTGAAGGGTTTGACTCCTCGGACTTAGTCCGAGGAGCATCACACTCTCACCATTCTTTTTTTTTTTTTCTGTCCTTCCCCCCCCAGCTTTCTTTCCCTTTTTATACTAGTGTTTACTTCCCGTTCTTCATCTACGTGTCAGTTTTTCCTTTTTTTGGACGTAATGACTCGTCCTATCAATCCATACATCAGAGTGGTTGGGAAAAGTTAAATAGCAAGGTCCGCAGTATGGGCTTGTCAGACGCAGGGCTCCACATTACAGTGTTGGCAGCTTTCTTCCTTGTACTGCTCTTGTACTAAGTTTGTCCTTTTCTTCAGGCGTTTTGTGAGGTGTTGAACGTGAGATCGTCCTCGGCAGTAGGGCTCCTCGGCCTGGGCTTTGGGGCCTTAACACAAAGTGAGCTGGGACCTCAGATTTCGGGCCCCACAATAGCCCCTCAAAATCCTGCTGCCCGATTTTTAGTTGGGGAGGAGGGTTTTGGTGATGTCGGGCCCACATCATGGCTCACTCAAATTCTGTACTCTACTAATATTTGTGTTCTTCCATTTACATGTGAGACATGCCAAATTAAAAAGCATTCCCTTATTCACTCACGCGGAGTCCTTTGACGTGTCAGTATTCGAGGCGCGCCTTCACGAGGATCTTCAGATCCTACGGCTGCGGATGATGTTGGAAATTGAGCCAAGTCTGCCTTGTCCGTAGTATTCCTTGGAAAGCTGCACGAATTGAATGCCACCACCTTACCTTTTATATAAGTAGGAAAGGAGGTTATTCTCCTTACATACAAACCCTTCGGCTCTCTTCAAAATCATAATCCTTCAGCTATAATCACAGTTTTCATATTCAGGGTTGTCCGCCCTTTGTGCAATATGTTTGAGACATGGGCAGGGGTAAAGGGACTACATCTGCCACAGAGGCGCCGGGTCCTTTCGAGACTCAAGGTGACGTGGTCTGGACAGGGGAGGTACAGATTTAAGATAATCTTCCGTCTTGACAAAGGGGGAAACGGTATTTCTCCCTCTTTCAGTCAAAATCCGAAGCAGGTACTGGTCGCACCAGATTCTTAGTGCGTCAGGAGTAAGGTTTTCCGCCATCAGCGCCGTCTGCTCTATCACAGGCGTGGTTACCTGGAGGCTCATCAACTTCCGTCTCCCTGCACCTTTTCTTCAACGGTGCTGGCCTCAAGTTGGGCTCTTTTGCTGCCTGAGTTATAGGCATGTAAAAGTATTGAGGAATGGTTTCCTTAGACAAAATTTTGGAACGGCAGCACGTCTCTTCTCTGCACCTCTTCTTCGGCTTTTTCTTCACTCCCCTGTATCTTTTCTTTTCGCTTATGTAGTTAGTTTCAGTATGAGCTTATTTAAGCTCTTTCATTGTACGCTGTACTGTTTCTTTATCTCAATAAGAAATGGATTTGTTTCCTTTTAAATATTTTTCTTTTTCTGCAACAACTACTTTGTGAATGAGATACAACATTTGTATTTTCCTTTAATGATACTTAGAGCAGGAAACCTTGAAACAGAATCCTATTGATTTAAACTTATCGACAATATCAAGTATAATAAGGCTAACTCACAGTAGATTAAACTCTTGGAACTAACCAAGATAATAGCTGAGTACTCCGCAACGTGTGCAAGGCGACCGCCCGAGAACGATAAACCCTAAATAAACCGTCCGAAAGGGTTGCCGAGCAGTGGGGGACATTGGCCGTGTTTTTGATAATACCTGACCCTATGACAGTCGCATCAGTTCCCTTGGTATTGAAGATCCAAGGGTAGACTGGGGATCCCATTCAGTCTATGGGTTAACTCTACTATCAATGGGTAACTCCCCTCCGGGGTAGATTCTAAGTGTTATATAACGTCCAGGTTGTGTCCAAAACTTTGTATTTTTTCTGTTAAGTAGTTGGTTTCCCCATAGGCTTGAGTCCGAGGACCATACAAGGCCTTGGTTCTGTCCAAAACTTGTAGTTTTTCTGTTAAGTAGTTGGTTTCCCCAGAGGCTTGAGTCCGAGGACCATACAAGGCCTTGGTTCTGTCCAAAACTTGTATTTTTTCTGTTAAGTAGTTGGTTTCCCCAGATGCTTGAGTCCGAGGACCATATAAGGCCTTGGTTCTGTCCAAAACTTGTATTTTTTCTGTTAAGTAGTTGGTTTCCCCAGAGGCTTGAGTCCGAGGACCATGCAAGGCATTGGTTCTGTCCAAAACTTGTAGTTTTTCTGTTAAGTAGTTGGTTTCCCCAGATGCTTGAGTCCGAGGACCATGCAAGGCCTTGGTTCTGTCCAAAACTTGTAGTTTTTCTGTTAAGTAGTTGGTTTCCCCATAGGCTTGAGTTCGAGGACCATCCAAGGCCTTGGTTCTGTCCAAAACTTGTATTTTTTCTGTTAAGTAGTTGGTTTCCCCAGAGGCTTGAGTCCGAGGACCATGCAAGGCCTTGGTTCTGTCCAAAACTTGTAGTTTTTCTGTTAAGTAGTTGGTTTCCCCAGAGGCTTGAGTCCGAGGACCATGCAAGGCCTTGGTTCTGTCCAAAACTTGTAGTTTTTCTGTTAAGTAGTTGGTTTCCCCATAGGCTTGAGTCCGAGGACCATACAAGGCATTGGTTCTGTCCAAAACTTGTAGTTTTTTCTGTTAAGTAGTTGGTTTCCCCAGAGGCTTGAGTCCGAGGACCATGCAAGGCCTTGGTTCTGTCCAAAACTTGTAATTTTTTCTGTTAAGTAGTTAGTTTCCCCAGAGGCTTGAGTCCGAGGACCATGCAAGGCCTTGGTTCTGTCCAAAACTTGTAGTTTTTCATCTATCTATTTACTTTTCGAAGATTAGCCCCTCGACCGAGGTGGGGAGAATTAGCTTGATGTTGGAAGCCTCTAGAGCTGCCCGTGCCATTGGCACTGCGAGGCGTAGCCCCTAGCGGAAATTTATGTTGGTGCAACAACAGCATGTCGCTGGAAATGGAGGAACCTTCGCAGACCTCTGCTTGATAGAGGCTCAACTCCACCGCCACCTGTGCTAACGCACAAGCCTTCCCCACAGACGGCGCCAATTGTAAGGACACGATTTTTAACGACCCAAGAATGATATTGAGTTCGTGTGTAATAGGCCCAAACAATATAATTTGTAGAGGGTGGGCTTAAAAGGCTTGCCCTTGGTCGATGAGCAACGGTCTGGTCCTGATTCAATGGGAGCTCATACAAAGGTAGGTTTGGCCTGAATAGCTAAGCCTTACATCGATGTGGCTTAAAGGGTTTGACTCCTCGGACTTAGTCCGAGGAGCATCACACTCTCACCATTCTTTTTTTTTTTTTTTCTGTCCTTCCCCCCCCCCCCCCTAGCTCTCTTTCCCTTTTTATACTAGTGTTTACTTCCTGTTCTTCATCTACGTGTCAGTTTTTCCTTTTTTTGGGCGTAATGACTCGTCCTATCAATCCATACATCAGAGTAGTTGGGGGTGGTTGGGAAAAGTTAAATAGCAAGGTCCGCAGTATGGGCTTGTCAGACGCAGGGCTCCACATTACAGTGTTGGCAGCTTTCTTCCTTGTACTGCTATTGTACTAAGTTTGTCCTTTTCTTCAGGCGTTTTGTGAGGTGTTGAACGTGAGATCGTCCTCGGCAGTAGGGCTCCTCGGCTTGGGCTTTGGGCCCTTAACACAAAGTGGGCTGGGACCTCAGATTTCGGGCCCCACAGTGCCCATCATCAATACAAAGAGGAAGGTGGCTTTTTTTTTTGCAGCAATGTTATGCACAAAATTATTTTCACAAGCTGCTAAAATAGCAAATTGTGATGGGTGGTGTGTGGAATTAATATTAATTTTTTAAAATTGTACACCAATTTTAACTTTCTATCTTAATAGTTGTAAAAAAAAAAGTGCAATATTTTGTACCTTGAAATGGATAATTGGGAAATTATTGTGGATGATAAAATGGATTAAGTTTTTGGTGTTCAAAAGAAACAAAGAACGTGAGGAATCTGGATCTTAAAGATTCAGATGAACTTCTGAATTCTTCATTTTCTTTTTCTGAAGCAAATCTCAAAGTTCAACATATAGATTCCATTTCTTATTTTTTGAGTAATGTTCCTACATATTTCCATTTCCATTTCCATTCATTATACAAGGGGGTATCATTTTGCATAATAAAAGAGTTTTTTTTTATTATTTAAAAAAAACAATGACCCATGACACAAAAAACACTATAATTTTTTTTTCACATTTGTTAAGATGATGTGTGAAAATCATGTTACACTAATCATAGCTTAACATTTCAATAAATTAGGGAAAATAGAAAAACCACCCATAAAGTTTGGGCTAACATCAAGCACTACCAAGATTTTTCAAAAACATTCAATTTGTAGTCTAAGCACAAACAACACTGAGCAACGTTTGTAATTTGTGTTCAGGTAAGTAATTGAGTTGCTCCTTACATCATGACCTCCAACATCTTCAACCAGCAAGAAACATCAAATATGTTTTAAGTTGGTCTCAATAGCGAGTTAGAATTGACTCATAAAAGAACTCGGACTCCTTTTCATATGTTCAACAGCTAAACAAGTCTCAGTGACTATATTGAGACAATTATATGCACGCATGTAGGTGGTAAATGGTTGATGTATGGCAGGCAAAATAGAGAATGTAACAAAGAACTTGAAGTAGGGGAATTTCCGAATGGTGTTAAGAGCAGTTTGTGCTTAAAGAGCAATTAAGATGTTTTTGAAAGTATTTGTAGTGCCTGACATTAACCTAAACCTCATAAGTAGTTTCTCTATTTTACCCAATAAATTATGAAAAAGATTTAAGTCCCTAATGCTGCTTTGAAAACATATCATTCTCCTGTAATTTCAAGACGAAAGGGCGTTTAAAAAAGAGGGTTTTCCTTTGGACTAAGGTCACCAAGGCAATCGTAGACAAAGGTGCATATCAATTAGCTAAAAAATTCAGCCTGGCAAAATGATACAACATTTGGACATGATTCACATGCCAGAATAAATTGTTCCAAACAAAAACTGACATCAATGAACACATTCCTGTTTCAAGTGTATCAAGAGCATTTTGGAGTGAATCAGTATCTTGTGTAGAAGACACCCGAAACTGAAGAATAAATTTCCTCTGTTGGCAAACAAACAAAAATAGCAAACTAAAACTTATGATTACTGTAATGATAATTATACTCAACTCCTTAATCCCAAATAAATTGAGTACGCTTTATGGATCCTTTTCCAACAAATAATAATGACAACTATATAAGAGAATAACAACAATTATAAGAGTAGATGATTGATGAAGCTCTTTACTTGATAAAATTACACTATTTTCCCACCTTATTTCAAGCTCTTACAAATATGAAGCTTTTTAAACTTGACAAAATTATACTATTTTCCCACCTTACTTCGAGCTCTCTTGCGAATATAAAAGCATTGTTGCTTTGCAACAAAGCATACCTAGATTTACAAGATATAAAATAGCCCAAAAAGAGGATATAAGAGGTAAGGGCAAAATAGGGGGATATAAAACAGTGAAACAGAAACCCCAAACACAAAATCCTAGGGTATCAGAACCTGTTGGGAGCTAACCTTGAAAAAACAGCCTAAAAGTAATGTGAGCTTGACACTAGGTTTAAAATTTCTAAAGATGACTTTCAACTACTCAATGAATGATTGACTATTGAAGCAAAGCAAAACATATGTAATAGGCACTAGTTGGCCAGGAAGATGGAAAATTGGCCTGTAGTTTTTTCTGTGTATATTTGGAAGCAGCTAAACTTCTCAGAGAACTCCTTGTAAAAGACTTCATATGAGCAAATGGACTAACGTTCTGTATTGCAGTGTCTAGCAACCATTTGCAACCTCATTTGCTGCAGTTCTATTCTCTGATACAACTGGTTTAACATCCTTTGGGGCATCTCCCGATTTTTCAATTGAAATGTTCTCTGAAAGTTGCAGGTCCTTGTCAGTCTGTGCATTAGGGATAGGTTTCTCGATCAAATCTGAGGTAACTTCCGAATGAATCTGTGTTTTCAGCTCCCCATTTGCACCTTTTTTTTCCTGATCAGTGGGCTTTCCTTCCCATTCCTGCACTCACAAGATCAGAAGTAGGCAAAAAAGTAAGCTCATATAATATACAACATTGAATATTGTCTTTAGCAAGTCATTATTATCACAAAAAGAAAACATTATGAATGAGTCACAAGAATAAAATATTGGAACACAGACTACAAAACATTAACAAATATGTGGGGAGGGTCTTGCCTTTATCAGGAACTTCTTTTGCTTAGCCTTCATCTCTTGAATTTTCTTCTGGCGGTCCTCATAAAACCCAAAATCATCAAAAATGCTTGTTTTGCTGGGATGCTCCTTGAATATCGCAATCATTTTAAGCCCTTGCTCTAGCTTGACCTACACAAACCCATTAGTTTGCTGTTTAGACATGCAAACCAAAGAAGATTAAAAGGCAAAGACAAGAATTAGAAGTAAAATTACCTCTTGTGTGTCCCTACTGTTAGTGACAGGTTTGTTGTCATTGTTCTCAAGAGCAATGTGCTTCAACAAACTGTTGGGAATATCCTTTACAATATGCCACTTAACAGGGAAGCAGCCTTTCCATTTGTCTTGTTGCCAGTACTCCACATTCTTGTCAAAATCAACTGGCCCCACCATCTCCGCAAGGCCAACAAATTGCCCACTAGTGTTGACCTAAATAAGAACTCAGAAACATTGTTGAAAACCAATTTAAACCATGAAATAATGAAAAGCCATTATGTATAGATAATTAGATGCTTACCGAGAAGAGAAGGAATACAGGGCAACCAGCCTCCTGGTATGCTGCCTGAAGCTTCTTGTTGCCATTTGGGGTGCTGGCCCAAACATTATACTTAATGCTCTTATGGACATCATCCTCGCTATATGACTTAATAATGAAGAACTTAGCATTGGTACAGTCTCCAGGGAAATCTTCTCTGTTGAACTGTTCTTGGTCTGGCATTTCACTCATCTTATCCTTTTCCTCAGCATTAGTTTCAATTGAAGGCAAGTTCTGGCCCTCTGCTAAGACAGTGGGCACAGATTCATTTTGGTTCTTAAAACCTTTGCCGCCTCTAGGCCCCTTCTTCAACTCATTCAAACAGTCCACATCATTAGCATAGCCAACATACCCATTGACTCGTCCCCTGTGTTTATACTTAGGGTCAACTGCTAGATATCCACGCCGGTATGTTTGAGTATCATAACTATTGAATCCAAAGCCCATCCCATATCTAGCTATGTTTCCATAATGACCATAAAACTTGTGCGGATAATTATTATTCATAAACCCATAAGCTGCACCGATGCCGGACATTAGTATTGGATCATGGAAACCCTGCAGCAACAAATAAAAAAATTCCTTATAGGACCTCCAGTAAAACTTTAAAAATCAGGTTATGACATAGGCTCTGAAAACCAAACTAAATTGATCACAAGTAGGATAGGCAGACAGTTTGGCCAGGGGCAACTTAGTTTAAACTTATTCCTACTTGGTTCCCAAACAAAACTTTTTTGGTTGGTAAGTTTACAGAAAGAACTCACCCTGTATCAGGGTTTACAGTTATATAGCCAGTATAGTCTATTAAGAATCCACAATCAACCACAAAGTTTTGGGACTAAGGCTTTGTTGTTAGTAAGTTACACAAATCCCATGAGTTTTGGACCCACGAACATACCCTCTGTCCCAATTGTGGAAAAAGGACATGCCATTTAATCTAGAGCTTGTTGGCCCCAACAGAACTTTCATGGGTTGAACCAGACAAATTATTCTAGTACCTTTTTTTTTTAATTGATGAATTAGGTCTTGAACTCATGACCTCACCCTCCACGTTACTCTTACAAGGGAGGAGGTTCCATCTGAGCTATAGGTCATTGGTCAAATTATTCTAGTCATATAATATTACAATATCAGATAGGTTCATGCAATCATTCAAAATTTACACAGTAAACTTAGTGAATGCAGCAGGTTACATTTCTAACCATTCTATTTGCAGATGCTGTCTGAATTTCATGAGATCAACACCAGCATCACTATGCAGAAATTAAGTCCCAACTGAAGATGGCAATGTGGAATCTTTCTTACCATGAAGTGAGAATTCGGTTGGAAATTCTGGTTCTTTGAAGACAGAAGGTTGTTGACATTTGACATTGACTTTTTGGAACCAGTCACAGGCCTGGGCTTCTCATCTGAAAATACAGGGCCATCAAACCTTGGGACGGGATACCTCACCCCATCAAAAGTAGATCTTGGATCCTGATAACCATAAGCATATATGCTCCCTGGCAGGAAAGAATTTTCAAATGTTGGTTTTGAGAAAGCTGAGCCATTTTTACCTTTCAGACCCCCACAACTTGAAACATTAGAAGTTTCCACAGTTAAAGGCTTCTGGTCAGCAGCCATTGAGGTGGTAACATCCTCTTGGGAAGGAGCCACAGGACTAGGGGTGTGTGGCCTGCTGGTTGCAGTCAGCGACTGGAAATAGTGAGGATACTGGTAGTGCTGATGCCCATATAGCTGATCACCATTTCCCATAGTCGAAAAAGGGGGCCCTGCTACTGAATATGGATCATAGGGTGCATAGCCATAACCATAGGGATGCATAAAAGACCAATTTTCCCCGTATACTCCCTAAAAATAAGACACCATAGACAAGGCAACTATTAGATTATAAGAAACTTTCTCAGTGAAGGCTACAATTAAAACACATGAAAGAGTATTAGGAATTCTAAGATGAAAAGTATAACCAACTACAGTGCCCACTTTTGAGCATATTTATGCACAAATTAAACACAAACTTACAGAAGCCATTTTCATGCCATCTGGATTTACATATGTTGAGTAAGTATTAGAATACCCCTCAGTACCAGTCCCATCATACCCTACAAAATATATACAAGAACATTAATACAATACAACATACCCTTCAATACACAAACTATATCCACAATATAGACAATATACTACACCAATGATTTATGCTGTTAACATTTTGATATAGTTTGCACCTCCGTCCATTGAAGCAAGCTTTGGTTACATCAAATATAACACAAAGCATTCTCATATGGTGAATATCATATGTTAACTTACCTCCAGAATAATGGGCAGTAGGTGAATAAACATTAGGGAAATTGCGCATGGTTGGATCCATAAGATCTGGTGACAATGGGGTTGCAGAGCGCTGATATGGCCGGAACTCCTTGGTAAAAGGCTGCATATAAAATACATCAACCTTAATGCCAAAAATATATACCTCTAAAAATTTACACACCGAGTTATTCTCAAAAACAGGTTTTCACAATAAAATTTCCCTCGGGAGCATAACGACTGTTACATTCTAATCAACACAGAATGATTACAGAGAGACAACCTTCTAACTGATAATTGGTGAAGTCTAAAGTGCAATTTACCTTCTTAGCAGGCTCAGAAACTTCGGATGCCTTTGTCTGGGAATCTAATGACAAATCCTGCTGCAAGTCTGCAGCTTCTAAAGAGAGAGAAAAAAAAACAAAACAAGAAATCAATAACTCTGTACCTTCATGACCTTATTCTCTTAACTACATTTGCTTATCCAAGAAACACAGAATTTGAAAGCTCAATAACACATATTATTGTCATCATGCATTTAACACTTCATCTTTCTATAACCCAAACACAACTAACAACACAAAACCTTAACCCTTCAATCCAGAATAAAGCACCAAACTTTTTGTAATAAAACCAAGCCCAAAAACACAAAATTGATTAACCAAAACTAGATTTTTTTTTTTTTTTTTTTTTTTTTTAATGTCCATTCAAACAGTTTTGAGTAATTAGCACAATCAAAAATTTCAGAGATCACCAAACCCATCTACAATAGTATCTCAAAAACCACAATCAAATAACATAACACAATATTTCACATCTCTAAAACTATAAACAAGACTACAAAAACTAGCCTACAAAACAATAAAATCTAATAAAGCAAAAGCTCTAAGAGCCACACACAACACTGAAACACCCAAAACACAGTAGTTTCCAGAAACACATCATACACAAAGGCAACATACAAGAAGGTAAAAAACCCAGTTTGGATCCATAGGCAGGCATAGAAGAAGAGATCAGAAACTAAGGTACAACAGCAAAGAAAACCCAGAAACCAAAGTATACCCAGATGAGCAAACTGAGCAAAGATACGACCTTCAAGAGGAGCAACGGTGGCCATGACCAAAGAGAGAGAGTTTTGAAGCTTTAGAGAACAACAGGGCTCGTAGCCGCCTAAAGGGTTTTGGGTTTTTGGAATGACACACTTACTCAGAGTCACAGGGTTTTTATTGGTGTGTAAACTCAGCCAAAATAAATGAAAGTTTTATTTTACTATGCTACGCAATCATTTATGGATTTTTTTTTCCTTTCTGCCAAAATTATTAGATATATATATAATATAATATAATATAAGTTTTATATAAAATATAATATAATATAATATAAGTTTTATATATATACACACACAAAATAAATGACAGTTTTATTTTATTATGCTACGCAATCATTTATGGATTTTTTTTTCCTTTCTGCCAAAATTATTAGATATATACAATATATAATATAATATAATATAAGGAAGTGATGAATTTAGTCTTTAACTATACTACTACCACACTCACAGATTAACAAGCCTACCACCCAAGTATTTTGTGATATTACTTCTCAAAAACCCAAAAAAAAAAAAAGTATTTTGTGATGGTGCCAAAATTATTCTAGTTCTTGGAAATCGGGAACTTTATTTCTAGATTTTTTTTAAAAAATTTCTTAATTGATAAGTTACAAACCTGTACAATAGGCCTTGCGTCTTTGATTAAGAGAGAGTAACAAGGCTTCTTAAAACCACCATTTTATAATATATGAGTCTCACATGTTTATAAATGAATGACTTTGTAGAATGACTATATAAGGTAATTTTCCTTAAGACGGAAGGACTAATGACCATACACTTTTATCTTACTATTATTGAAAAAGACCACGTCATTTGAGTTGGAATTTAAAACTTATTGATGTCCATTTTTAAAACTATACGGCAAGACTTAAAATACTTAAAAGAAAATAAGTAAACAAATAAAGATCACATATTCTTGTATATACTAAAAAGACAATAGTTGAATTTTTATTTTGTTTCCTCATACCAAAGAATGTATTTTTTAAAATATTTTATTTTGCTTGCTTAGGCAGTCATTTATGAAATAACATCTTTTTCTTTTTGTCAAAATTATGAGTTTACTTGCAAATTTATTTCTAGTTTTTCCCCCCTTAATTGATTAGTTACAAACCTATCTAACACATCTCGCACTTAGGACTAAGAGGAAATATCGAGACTCCATGAAGTCATCCTCTCAATCTCATAACAGATAAGACCTACACATTTGTGAATGAGTGATTTTATGGAACAAATTCATAAGGTAATTTTCTTTATGATTAGAGTGCCTTATTCTTTATCTCATTATATTTTAAGAAGACAACGTCGTTTGAGTTGGAATTTGAAACTCATTGCCATCTATTTTTGGAATTATATGGCAAAACTTAAAATAGAAAAATAAAAGGGTAAACAAATATATATCACCATATATGTGTGATAATTATAGAGTTGTATATATACTCTATATATTTGAGAAAATAGTTGAATTTTTATTTTATTTTACTTGGCACAAAAATAGGGTTTTATTTTATTTTGTTTGCTTAGGTGGTCACTTATGGGTTTTTCTTTTCTTTTTTTTGGGTTTCTTTTTTCTTAATTTATTAGTTACAACCTTATCAAATAGGTGAATAGGTCTTGCTTCTAGGACTCATAGGAAGTATTAAGGCTCCGTAAAGGCATCATCTCATGGTATATGGGATCTATAGGCATGTGAAGGGGTGGCTTTATGGAACAACTTCATAAGGTTATTTTGCTAGGGTTAGAGGACCATATTCTTTATCTCATTATTATTGACAAAGTCAGCGTCATTTGAGTTGGAATTTAACATTGGATTTTGAAATTATATGGCAAGAGATAATTACAATATGCTAATAATCTCGCAACTCGAACCATTTCTCTCTTAGACCCTAAGCACTTTGCTCATGGAGAGGGGTCAATTCAGTTACACTATATACTATATATGATTTATAGAGTATATATACTTGAGAAAATAGTTGAATTTTTATTTGTTTTACTCAGCCAAAAAAAAAAAAAACAGGTTTTATGTTATTTTATTTTTACTTGCTTGCTTAGCTGATCATTTATAAAAGGCAAATTATGAAATCACTTGCAAGTCTATTTCTAGATTTTTTTTTTTTTCTTTCCTTAATCGATAAGCAACAAATCTATTTAATAGGTCGTGCCTAGGATTAAGAGGAAGTATTGAGACTCCATGAAACCATCCTCTCATAGCATAAGGGTACCACAAATATGTGAGGAGATGACTTTATGGAATGGCTTCAGAAAGTAATTTTCCCTAGAACCAGATGAATCTACTCTCTCTCTCTCTCGTTATCATTGAAAAAGACTACGTCATCTGAGTTGGAATTTGTAATTCATTGATATCTATTTTTGAAATTATATGGCAAGATTTATATACTCAAAGAAAATAGTTGAATCTACTACAAGTGTTTGTCTTATTGTAAACGAGCTCTACCTAAGAAAATGATAATGAAAGATTATATACTCTTTAAGTAACGTTGCTTGGGCGTAGAGATGCAGATGATCTTTCTGCATACTACTACTACTTCTTAAAGGTCAAAGGCCACTACAGTATCCAACTATTTATCTCATTTATTGAGGAAAATAAAGAATTTGATTGGTATTAAAAAATGATAAATGAAGCATTATCTAGCAATGAGATAACTAATTCGACAAATGGATCAACAACTATGTGTAGAGTAATCAAGTAGAAGCATGAAGTGGGTAAATTGAACAAAACCAATGGTGACATTCAAAATCATTCGACTAGTTTTTGTTTTATACAAAAAAAAAAACAAAACAAAAAAAAATTTAGAAAGGGCAAGGCAATTATTGACCCCTCCCATTGTAGATAATGAAACTGCAAGAATCAATAAAAAGTAATGTTATATATTTGAAGGGTATGAAATGAGGGGTTTGGGATTCTCAAAAAAAAAAAAGGTTCTGATTTTAGTTTTTAGTTTGATGACTTTAATAAAGTACAAGAGAACAAGGGTTTCTTAATTATAAAATTAATGGGTTTTGAGTTTTATTAATATGTAGATCTGGAATGATTAAATGTAAAATATTATATCAATTCCATATCATTTCAAATGTTTTTATTAGAGCAAAACCCCCAAAACTCAATCATCTTGGGTTGAGAAGTTCATATCAAATTATTATACTAATTGTTTTTCAAATTTCTTGATGTTAAATTTTCAAATCCAAATGTAACCTTACATGATCCATATTGCTTAACTTATTGTCGTCAAAATCTCCTGATATTGAATATGGAACAAGTTTGTGTTCTAAATCTTGGTGTTCACATAAATAGAAGTTATTTTAAATGATTCTCAATCAATGCCTTATTCTTTAGCAGCATTTAATTCACAAGTGTAGTCAAGTTTTTGGGAAGCAAGAAAGAGTGGAATACAAGATACAAAAAATATACACCTCAAAGTTTTGTTTTATTTTATTTTTTATTTATTATAAATTGATAATTACAATAATGATGGAAGGGGATTCAAACCTCGATTCTTCTCATAAAGAAAAACAAGCAACACCACTAAGTTACAAGACTCTAGTTAGACCTCAAGCTTTAATATAACACAAAATTGGCAGTAACCTTTGTCCTTTGGTGGAAGGTATGTGAATTGTGAAAAAAAATAGAGTAGTTGATTAAATTGCAAGAAACAGCTTCACCACCCTAAATAAGTTAATGTCAAAATGCATAGCAGTTAAGGAGTTCTAAGCGCAAGAACCATTACTAAGAAACTATGGAGCTTTTAGCACCCAAACAAAACAACAACAACAACAACAAAAACCTATGGAGCTTTGCTAATGCAAGAAAATGCAATAATAATAGATTCTATCTAGTATCTTGATGTAGAATGGTGCAAATCACCTTTCATTGTGTAGATAATAAGTATAGGATAGTGGTAGGGGGGCTTCAAAGTTCAAATAGCTCAACTAAAAAAGTATATTGTCATCATATTGACCTGGATGGTGGCTGAATCTTCCACCCACTTCTATGGCTTCCAAATTTTTATGATTATTTCTTGGTCACGTAATTCAATTTAACAAATCATATATATAAGCTCAAACTTTAAAAAAAATTATACATTAGTCAAATAAATTAAATAAGCTCATGCAAACTTTTGCAACACTATCTTTTGAAAAACAATTGCTATTTTGGTTTTATCGCATGTTTTTTTTTTTAAACCCTCTTTCATTGTTTAGCCATAAGTTTATAGAATAATAATTTTATTGAGAAACTTTAACTAAGTGTTACGTAGATTGAATAAAATTCGGTGCTTTAAAAATCTGTAAATAATCTTTAAAAAAACTATGTAAATAATAAATTAATTATGATAATTTCCTCACATAATCATAGATAATTCAGTGCTAATTGTTATTCATTAGAATTTGAATTATATATTAGAAGTTACTAGACTCATCACACGCGCTTTGCACGTGCAATAATGCTATTTCTTTTTGGTTATTTAATTTTTGGTTTAGTGTTATAATGTGGTAAGGTATCGTGAAATAATGTTTAAAAATGAAATAGAGAACCGTAGGAAGTTGAAACCTAATGGACATTTGAATTTATTGGGCCAAAATGGGCAAATGCCCTTTTTTCGAAAATTAAACATCTTTGTGCCCTCATTCTGAAAGTAAATAGGGAAATGCCCCTCTTTTGTAACTCGATAATACTAAAATCGAGTTATATGAAATACTCGATATTCCTATGATCGAGTTATATACAAGTTTTCCCCCCACTGCTGGCATTTTTTTTTTGAATCTCTACATAACTCGATTACTTAAAAATCGAGTTAGTTATGCTGTTATAAACACTGATTTCGTACTGTCTTTGTGTCAGGTGGAGTGTTTCAATGTAACTCGATTTATGTAATATCGAGTTATAAAGTATACTTGATATGCGTAAAGTCGAGTTATTCTCTTATAATTTCTGCACACCTTCTCCCACTCAGTGTGCCTTGCTCTCTGTTGAACTGAGGACGCTTTCTGCTGAACTGAGTTGGAACTCCTCCACGGATCAACAGCGGTTTTCAAACTCAATTGAAATTTGTATCACCTCAGGTAAAAAATTCACATCACAATTTTAGGGCAATGTTATTTTCATTTGATATTGTACTAAATTTTGATTTTTTAGGTTGAATGAATGTGAAGTAAGTACATTGGTGTGATTTTGGTTATTTGTTGTAGTAAACGTTGGTCAGAAGAGAATGAAATAATTTCTTTACTATAGCAACATTTTGTATTGCACATAATCATCATTGGTCAGACATTTACAACAACATTTAGTGTTGAAGACAATGTGTAGACATTACCAACAATGTCTATGAATGTCTTTGCTGTGTACCATTCGATGTCTATGGTCAAATGTTGGTGTTAGTGTTAGTATTTCATTTTTAGCATGCAATAGTTCTTGCATTTTATGAATGTCTTTGCTGTGTACCATTCTATGCAGGATTACATTATTTAGCAACAGTTGATACACACTGTTAACTTGATCATTTGGTGTTATTGTATTCAGTATCAATGTCTGGTTCTGGCAACCCACAACTCTATAGGCCTCATGATGTGTTCACTGCTATGGGTCGTTGTTGGGTATTGGAAGATGAGTTCAACTATCCAATCAATCCGAATTTACGAAATAGTGCTTACGTTCACAATACCATGAGACAGGAGTGGGCTTGGTTATTTCGTGAACAACAAATGTTTTATGATGAGTTGGTTGGTTTTAAGTTGCCAGTGCCTCGGCGACTCGCATCACAGATGCCCAGAGACAGCATGGACGAACTTCGTAAAGCATTGAACCGCATAAGAGAAGAAAATAATCGAATGAAGATACGTCTTAATCGATATCGGACCCAAGTCGAGATTCGAGAGTCAGTGCAGGAAGGGTGGTACGAGCATGCACAGTTCATGCAATCACTTCTTGCTGATCCCATTTATCAGTCAGATGTGGAGATGTCAGATGAAGAGTAATTGTGTCGTGTCGTGGTGTAATTAGATTTTGTTGGAGAACTATTTTGCTTAACTATGTGTTATATGTATGGTTGCATTTGTACTATGTAAACCTTATTATTGATTATGAGAAGCATGCACGTTATTCGTAATGTAGATTATTCTCACATAAGTCATAAAAGTCAAATATTCTCACACATGATGTTTTTCAATAAGCACGTACGACATAACACAGAAAACATAAAATAACTTACACTAACATTATTAACTTAACCATAGACATAACACACACACACACACCACAGTGGCATTCATTCTGATAGGTAGTCCTCGTAGTTGAGGACATTGTTACGTTCTGCCGGAGTGAGTTGCCTGTTTGTTGCAACGGCTTGCTCCTCCGCCAATTGTAGCATATGATACCTGGACCTACGAAGTATCATAAGATTGTTCTCTTTTTTTATTTTCGTCACTGCACGCTCATACTGCTGCATGTTTTGTCGTGGCAGTGTGAGCGAGCTACGCTCGACAAGAGGCGCTCCGAGTTGCAGGAGATCATTGTGCAAAGCGTTGGACTCGTTCACGCGAAAGTCCCACTCCTGTTGCAATCCGGCATAGTATTCCCTTTCGTCAGAATCTCTTTGCGTTCTATAGTTATTTGGAAAACGAGGTAGCATCCAATTACGCATTGACATTGGAAAATGTGACTTCAGATCGGTATGTGTAGAAGTTTTGCAAGGGTAGATGTATGTAAATGGGACTTCGGTATGTGTAGATGTTTTGCAAGGGTAGATGTAAATGGGACTTTATATAGGGGTTTTGCAAGGGCAAGTATTCAGGTGGATGTGACTATAAGTATTCACGTGAATAAAGATGATATGACTTGACAGTATATTGTTCAGTGGCGTCTGTTGGTGCATGTGATTCGTTGAGGTAGCTGTTTCATATGGCTATAGCTTGTGCTACAGTAGCGGGCTGGTGCTGTGTACTGCAAAAGAGGTTGCGTATTTATTCACGTGAAGACTATTCAACATTGATGTGCTTCATCTGACATGACTTGACGAGACAATGTTGAGCTGTGTTAAATGTATCATAAACTTCTCAGGGATGCTATAGGTACATCCTTTAAAAATGCTGCATTGCAAAAGGATGCATAGCTGTGTATTGACGTGCGTGTAGGTGATATGACTGGACAGGGTTCAACAGTGCAAAGCTGTTGAGCAGCACTACGAACATCAATGTAGCAATAAGACCAATAACACCCGAAATTGATGCACAAAATTTTTTGCGCTGCTATGTGTATTGACGTGAGTGTGGATGGGTACTTCTGGTCAGGGTTCAACAATACTAAGCTATCCACCGTAGCTACAGTCATTGCTCCCTATGGTGGAATTTGGCAAGTGTGATTGAAGAAAGCTGATAACAACATTTGGTTTTGTAATGGTTGGCAGGATTTCGCTGAATACCATTCTATTTGTTATGGTTATTTTTTAGTTTTCAGATATAAAGGAAATTCAAGCTTCCATATTGTTATATTTGATAAGACTGCCATTGAGATTCAATATCCACCTAGGAAGAATTGTAAATTGGAAGATCATCAGGTAAAAATATCAAAAACTTAGATGAAGATGATACAAACATTTCTTCCTCAATGTACAGACCCATAAAACATGAAGTCAGAGAAAAGTTTGTTCTTAAAAAATTACCGATTATGTCTAGAGGAAGAGAGAGAGAGCAATCCAAGCAGCCAAAAAGTTGAAGCCTAAAAATCCTTCTTTCATGGGTATCTCGTGGCCACATAATATGGTGAGCTTTTATACATAATGTGATTATGATGTTCTCTTAAATATGGCTTGGAAACATATATGGGAAGCAAGTATATTATTGGGAAGCAATTTGTCACACATCAATGTCTTGTGCTATTACCCTCCATCAAAACATATTAAGCAATGAGATTCGGGGAAGGCTGGGTTGCATTTTCGAAAGACAATAATTTAGAAAAAGGAGATGTCTGTGTCTTTGAGGTGATCGAAAGGACTCCTGTTGTGATTAGTGTCTCAATATTTCACTTGGTTGACCATCAGAGTTTGGACAAGGATAACCTGTTTAAAATTTAAACTAGTGATGTTTATGCTTATATTTAATTAGGGACTTTGATCACTACTATGGTTTATTTCTGATGGATGTGGTTTTAAGACTTTTCTCTGACCAGTTTGGTATGTCTTGTTCAAAACTATTCAGAATTCCTGTGCTTCATCTGACATGACTTGTTGAGACAGTACTAAGCTGTGTTCAATGTATCATAAACTTTTCAGCCATGCTCTGCATCCTTGAAAATGGTGCATTGCAAAAGAAGGCATATCTGTGTATTGATTGGACAGGGTTGAACAGTGCGAAGTTGTTAAGCAACACATGTAGCACTACGAACAACATCTATGTAGCGATGGTGGACAGCTCACACTCAAAATTGATGCATAACCAATTCAAGGATGCTCTGCCTCTTCGAAAACGGTGCATTGCAAAGGGTTGCACATATGTGTATTCACGTGAGTGGGGATGGGTACGTGTGGTCAGGGTTCAATAGTTTCGAGATGTTGAGTATCACATGCAGAACTACATCAATCAAGTGTAGCAATGATGGACAGCTTACCCCCAAAAATTTGCTTACACTTATGAGGGGTCCTCTGCATCCTTGAAAATAGTGCATTGCAAAATGTGGCATATCTGTTTATTCACGTGAGCATGGATGATATGACTAGACAGGGTTCAATAGTGTCGAGTTGTTGAGCAGCACATGCAGAACTGCGAACATGACTTCGTCGAACAGTGTCGAGCTGTGTTAGCCTTTTCCAATCTCACTTGCCAAATGCTAGTATTATGAGCAATGAGTGTAGCAACAGTAGAGAGTTTTATCCCCCTGTTTCCCTACAAACTTTTCAGGGAGTCTTTGCAGGTAGAAAATGTAGTTACATTTTCTCAACATCAATGTAAAATTACATGAAGAAAACTATGCTTCCAAGTTTTACATCAATGGCTTCCGATCATCACAATTGCAATATTAGGGAGCTTTCAAGCAATGCTACAACAAACCAATAACTTGAATGAAACATTTTAAAGGCTGATTAGGCTTTTAGGCCTTTACCCTATTTTTAAGCAAACCAAATATCGTTGTGAGAGTGTGTTGGGTGAGCCATATGGATTTTCAGTGAGTGAGTGGTTAGTCTGGTTTGGACGAGTCTTTATATAATGTATCTATATAAAATAGGACACTATTACAACTAAGATACACAGATACGTGCATATTATATCGTGACCCAAACAACTCATATAAAAGAATTATTCGTATTATTGAATCATATTCGTGGTTGGTCTATGTGGTTTGGATCAGTCTGTATGTATTGAATCTATTAAATTTTCCTACAAGTAATGTGCAATAAATATAATTTGGAGCCATTTCACTTCCTAAGGTTTTCCCTACATTACAAAGCAAAGGACATTGTCCGTCCATGACCCACATTACTTGAATGTAGCAACAAAGAACACGTATGAAAAAAATGAGAAAGTGATTTCACATAAACTTAGCCAAAAGTAATAAACAGTTAATCTTTAGAGTTGCAAAAGTTGAACATACATAATCATCATTTGTCACACATTAACAATAACATTATGTATTGCACATAATGTGTAGACATTAACAACAACGTCTAATGTTCGTAGGTAGAAATTTTTGGAAATCATCATTGCTTGAATCTGAGAAGTCTGAAATATCTGTTTCATCATCTAACGCAGTAATTTCATTAATAGACTTCATGGCTCGCTCTTGCGCCTTCCCCTTTAGATGCTTCCTAGCTTTTTGGATTGCGTGAAAACGGTCTAGTCGCCTTTGCATTTGATTGTTCTCTTGTTCAAGACGAGCAAGTATGTTGGCAGGTTCATCTCTAGGTAACTCGGCAGAGCGTGCCTTAGGAACTCGTAACCTGTGCCATCGACAATACACCTCTAACTCACACCTCTTCTCGTATAGGGTTGATCATGGTGGTTCTGCTATAGTGAACTCTATTGCGGTGGTATCTGTACTTAGTTTTGTAGGTTTGCCGACCATGATGTGTCCGACGCTTCCAAGACTCTCATACGTGTATATTGGCATATTAACGAAATCTCTCTTCTTTCCAACCCATTTTCCTCCATAGTGGTTTGTGTATGTATGTAGTTGTTGATCTGTTGGAACTTGTGATGATGCATTTGTTGAAGTAGGTCCAAACTTGTTTCGCATTGTACGATTTGATGTTGAGGCATTGCGACTCATAGCTTAATCAATCTACGAAGTTAGCGGGGTAGAAAGTTAACATTATGTCACTGGTGCATTTATAACCTCATTTCACGGTCCAGGCATTACAATTTCACTTACTAGGGCTTGTCATGTCAAACCCTTCAGGAAAAACGCTATATGAACAGGATTTTAAATGTTCCTAATGTCACATCAAAGGTGGGCAGTAGTTGCAACAGTAGATGTAAATGAGACATCTGTGCATCCAATTTCAGAATTCTGTATTCACGTGAGTATGGGTGTGAAACAGTGTCGACCTGGGTATCCACATCGTGTAGAGCATCGAACATGACTTGACTAAGCAGCAGCGTCTGTTGGCGCATGTGCTGCGATTGAAGGAGTTTGATATGACTACAGTTGGTGCTACAGAAGCAGGCTGGTGACGTGTGTTTAGAGTTGGAACTTGGTCACCTTCAAACTTCGCTATATTAATTGTGTTTTGTCTTTCACCAGCAAGTTCGCAATATTAATTTATTAATTATGTTTGGTCTGTCACAAAATAAATTATGAAGATCACAGTGTTTTCTGTGATTTGGTCATTTTGAATGTCTGTAAACATCATGGTGTGTAAATATGACGGTGTTCATTATCTTTGGTCATTAAACATTTACAGGTTAAAAGCATCACTTTGGTCTCAGAACCATCACTCTTACAAATTACGTAGCGCCACAGGCTGAAACACTGAAATTTCTCTTGTAATCGTAGCCAATTAATGTGACACTGCATTTGAGGGAATACCTACTTACTCGACTATTCGATCAAACATCGTGGTGAAAGACTTGTCGGTTTGAAGCGAGGCCCAATTTGGACTGAATACCACATCTGTTATACCTTAGATGTTGGTGGCTTCAGCTCCTGGTTATATCTGTTTAATTGTGCTTGGTCCTTTACAAAATCTTAAACATCAGGGTATTTATTATCGTTGGTCATTTTCAAGGATGCTAGTCAAAACGCTCTTCCCATAATTCATGATTGTTGGTTAGAAGAGATTGCACATGGTAAAACCATGTTCAACCCTGAAACTAAGCTCTCAAACAAACGCGTGCCATAATAATTTACAGGTTGAAAGCACCACTTTGCTCTTAGAACTTTGATGTTAGTGGCTTGAGGTCACTGTTATATCTGTTTAATTGTGTTTGGTCATTCGTAAAAACATTAAACATCAGGGTGTTCATTATCGTTGGTCATTTTCAAGGATGGTAGTCAAAACACTCTTCTCATAATCCGTGACTGTTGGTTAGAAGAGATTGCACATGGTAAAACCATCTTGAACACTGAAATTGAGCTCTCAAACAATCACGTCCCATACACATTTACAGGTTGAAAGCACCACTTTACTCGCAGAACTTTGATGTTAGTGGCTCGAGCTCACTGTTATATCTATTTAATCGTGTTTGGTCCTTCACAACAACATTAAACTTCACGATGTTTATTATCTTCAGCTCACTGTTATCTAATATATTATGTAACGGGCTTCCCCTGTTTGGATTCCTCATATTTGATTAAAAAAAATCTGTTAGACCGAATGCTAGAGTGAATGAGGTCATGCCAAGTGTCGCTTTTATCTTTTTCGACGAGTCTGCATTGCAAGGTTTCATCAATAAATTTTGTAATGAAAATATGATGCATGAGGAATAGTCCAGGCGAGGATCAAATTCAGAATAATATAGTTGATGATTTAAGATCGACAAAAATGTCCAATTAGTGGAAAATACATGTAAGCTCAGCAAAACCTCCAATAAAAATGGTTGCCTGAAGTCAAGATATAGCTTCAGCCATTGTTCCAAGGAAAATCTCCTAGGTGGTTCATCGTTAATATCAAAACCTGTAAACGAATTATGCTTTCACAAACCTTCCATTTGTATTAATAATTACTATAATCTAAAAACACGTGAGCGTCGTACAGAATTATGAAATAAATGTTATTTACACACAGACTTGGATCTACTTGATATTATATAGAATCACATAATAACATAAAAAATTCTTAGACCATTACATCAATTTCAATAATACTAATGATAGTAACGATGGGCATGAAACTAACCATCATATTAATATATCAAATTACTTTCAACGGATACCATGTTCTTCAAATTGCCACTAAAATAACAAAATATAGAACTGTCATACAATTCTCCAAATATGTTATACCAACCACGAACTAAAAATCGTCCCCCCCTTGGGTACAATGCCCAATGGGAATCATCAAGAGTCAGATGGTGTAGAAGGTGGAACAGGACGTCTATAGTGACCTAAGTCCGCTCGCATAGCTCCAACCTCGGCAAGAAGACCATGTAGAAGCTGACCATGGGCTGCCTGAGTCGTCATAATGGTCTCCATCATAGCATGAAGAGAGGGAGGAAGAGGGCATGTATGCGCTGCATCAACAATGTCAACATCTATCTCATCATCACCATCCTCGGCAACAACAGATGTGGGATCCCCATGCATGTCCTCATCTTGAACATCTCCAGTAGTAGACCGTACTCGTGGTCTGTTGGATGGACCAACACTGAGGTTGACAACCTTCTTTTGGGCAGTTCGATGTGAACCAACTCGTGGGAAGGAAAGTTCTTTAATCCTAAATATTTGAGGACCCTATGGATGAGAACTGGGAAAAACAAAGCATGCCTCTTTTACTTGCTCCTACGCACCTTGACAATGGTTTCGATGAAAAGGGAAGGAAAACAAATGGAACTATTGGTGACGAGGGTGTAAAGCAAGATACACCTGTCTACAGGGATTGTATGGATATGAGAGATAGGGAAAATGTTGTGACAAGCTATCCTAAAGAAGATATAATTAAGCTCAGTCAACTCACTTGAGCTAATACTTCGGCCAGAATCCCGATTGTTTGATCGTCCACAAAGAACATCCATAACATCATCAATACGAGGAGACATAGAGTTTGGATAAGTAGGTGTACAAATTATAGGTACATCAAGGGCTTTAGATACGTGCTCCCTAGTTATTGTAAACGGTACACCACGTATGGACGATGCCACCTTGTGACCACCAAGATCCTCATGCACCGATAGATTTGAATAGAATTCTCTAATCAAGTCAGCTGGAGGGGGTTGTATGTTTGTACATAGGGACAGCCAATGCCTAGACTGTAGATTCTCACGAACAAAAGGATGCAGTTCCTGTAAATTGATTTGCCTTTCTCCCCAAATACGCCTACGCTTAATCAAGGTTTCAAAGGTTTGCTCATTTTCTGGCGTGAGGAACCTTAATTGATCAAACACCACTTCAGGTTCGGATGCAGCTTTGCATTTTCCCCTCTTAGTCCTCTTCGGACCCATAACTAATCGATGGTCAGTAGTGCAAACACGATCAGCTCACACAAAAACAAAACCAAAATGAAGTTTGAAGCAGAGAACAAAAATTGAAGAGTAACCAGATACCATGTGTAGAAAATCATACACACAATATACTGTCTAGAGCAGTTTACAACTACACAATGAAAAAACAATATTCTTATTCACGGGTTGTTTAGTTGGTGCAATAATTGTAATGCATTTTGGTCCGAGTCAATAATTTGAAGTTAGAGACCTAGAGTATATAACAGAAGTCTTATTATATAGGAAACATACAAGTGGATTTAGGAAGTGACATATTTTCGAAATTCGTAGCTACATGTAGTAAGTTTCACCAGCATATATCTATACCACAATGTACAATTCAGACATACAACCAGCATATATCTATACCACACACATATGGAGCCACTGGCAAGTTCATTTTGTGGAAGGAAGACAACGTATGACATAGGCAACCTTACTAAAAACAATGCATTTGACTAGCCAAACACCCAATTTCATCACAATGTTCATAGACATAGACATAGAAGTGTGAAGCATCAAAATGCAAAATTTGAGAATAATGCACCAACAATGTGTAATTTCAAAGACAGCAACCGTTAAAAGAGTCTTACTATGTAAAATCCTCGACGAATTTGCGCGGGAAATTGTGGGTTCTAGCCGGATGAAGCGAGAGCAATCGAAGATGTAATTTCGGACAGCTGCAAGTTCTGCAGAACTGGGGAAGAGTTAATAAAAATGGGTAATAGTTTGTAATGTCCATATAACTCGATTTTCAAGAACTCGAGTTACATGCAATCCAAATTTCCAGCACAAGGGCTTGCACATAAACCGATTGTCTGTAAATCGAGTTATGTGTAGCACAAATAACAAGAATCCAGTTAATGGTGGAACGGCTTTCTCATAACTCGATACTGCAGACAACGAGTTAATTTCAAATAACTCGATTATACCTAACTCGAGTTATTTTTCTGGGCCCCCAGATATTTGGACTGGTCCAGATGCAGTCCAAGACGAATCGAAGTTTAAAGGTAGGCCTGCCACAATACTCAATTCTACTTGAATCGAGTTCTGTGCAGTGGAGAATCACAAGAATTCAAATTCCTCGAGATTTGGGAAATCGAGTTACGTTGTACACATGGACCCACCCAGCCCATATATTTGGACTGGTCCAGATGCAGTCCAAGAGGAATCCAACTGTATAGGGCTACCTCGCACAAAACCCGACTCCGGTAAAATCGAGTTATTTGCAGTACAATATCTCAAGAATGCAATTTCTGTGTGTAATGGCTTGCACATAAATGGATACATCATAAAGCGAGTTATTTGCAGAGTTACTCAATTTTGTAGAACTTGAGTTATTTTCACTGGTCTCACCCATAGACCTCTTCTCCCTTAATCTTCCTGTTAGGTGTAATCATTTCTCAACATTAATTTAGTGTGGTATTGACAATAACAAGTTGACTGGGCTTGTTAATTATGATACCTCAATTCATGTGTCTGATCCTCAATTTCCTTGTACAATATGGTGAAGGTATTGTGCTGAAGCTAACATAAAGAATTGCCGTTCATGAATATTTTTGTGATGTGATGTAAGCATTACCTGCCTTCAATAAGAAATTTGTAGGGCTGCCCTAAATTCTAGTGTCATCATTCTGCCATTCTAGGACTGCTACAAGTAGTCTTCTAAGTTGTTCCAAAAATCATGCGGAGCCTTTTTATTTAATATTTTTTATTTACTTTTTTTTTAGTGGTATGATTTTCAATAAAATGTAAGTTTCACAGTTTTCATGAAAATTTATTTTTCATGAAAATTTCTTGAGAAAATGGATTTAGAAATAATCCAGACTCATGATTCCTTATGACAATGATAGAATTACTTGCATTTCTGCCGTGTGGATGACCCACTTTCATAAGCAGTTAATGGCAGCAGTTATGACAGGAGTTTGACAGATGTTGTTTGCAGGTTTGTTCAGTTCAAAGATGATGTTTTTCTATAAATTTTGGTGTCTTGAATGCTTCCGTGTATCCTAAATCTCTCTCCTTTTTTATTTTCCCCTTATATTCATCCTTGCGTTTGCAACACTACTGTTCTTTTGAAGGACTGCTGCAACAACAAAAAAATATCATCCATTTTGTGTAGATTTGATTTCAATATAATTTAATTATCTTATCCAGAAGCATGAGTATGCTCTCTCGAATTTTAATGTTTTTGTACATGCAGGGAGCTTGGCATTGGAATAGTTCCATACACGAATTTGGTCGTGGTTTTTTAGCTGGCAAAGGAGCCGTGGAAAATTTGGCTGCAAATAGCGTATTGGTACATATTTCACCAGTATTTTGTATTATTCATTTGTAAGATACAAAGATTTTTCAGGAAACAATGATATTTTTCTTTGAGCAACGATTCATCAAGGTGCAACCAAATAAAACAGTACCTATTTTAGTCCTTGCAGTTTAACACAAAATTCCAATTTCATCTATAACATTTGAAAGATTGCAACCAAGTGAAATTTTGAAAATTTAGCTATCAAGCTTTTCAATTTGCCACATTATATTGATTGACACAATTGATGGATTAACTTCTCACTTATTTTTTAAACATCTAAATTTGCAAACATCAAAAATAATGACTAAAAGTAGCTCAAGTGTTATTGTATTAAAGTGTTACAATATATACAAAACATACAACAATGTCATCTGAAAACAACAAAATCCTATAGCAATAACAATGTTGACCCCCCTAAAATAAAATCCAAGAGTCGCCATTCAATGTAATATAATTGAATGACATGCAAAAAGGCCAAAATCCAAACAAAAGCGCAGAAAAAAATACAGCATCACATTCATTTTAAAATACATATGAAAGTTCATCATAGTAATTAAAAATTTTCCAAGAGTGAAACTCTAAACATCACAAAAGTACCCAATCAATAAAGTTGCAAACTGGGATGAACAATATAGGGATGAATAGTAAAGTTGCAAAGTAAACACACTCTAAACATCACATAATATTATCATCACTTTGCATCCACCCTAACCACTTAGTCTTGGCACTTGAAAATGTGGACGTTTAACACAACACCGTCCCTCATAATCAGCTCAAATACGCAAACATCTCCTACTCGCAAACTATTTTCCCTCACAAATGCAGACCAACCAGCTGATACGACACATGATGAACCCCCACTTCGTTCATAAATGTATAGCTTCACAGGCCATAATCGGTCCACAATCTGGAGCTTGACAGGGAGTATAGTTGCTTTGGTGTAGTCCTTGGTAAACCCGTCTCTCGGTAAGTAGTTGATAATGTCTTGGGGTAAACTCTGTACAAGGAACAATAATAGATATTTAACAAATATATTCCAGCAACAAGTATCTAATTGATCTACATCTTTTCACCTAAAAACACAAATAAGTTTAAATCATTACCAACAAAATGTCCAGCCACAAGTATCTAGTGTGACAATCTTTCTAATTGATCTATGAAAAATGATAGTTAATGGGAGTTGCATTTCTAAATTACAAAAATATTCCATTTTAGTAAAGCTAAAAGCTTACCGCACGATCCTTGCCATTAACGTAGGATGGACGCATGATAACAGTGAAAAGAGGATTTTCTGATTTAAAAGCATCGGCTATAACACGATTTTTAGCTACACCACCGTCTTTCTTAGGATGGGCTGATCCTGAAACGAGTTGAAAATATGAAGTCATGCACATAAAATTAATAGTAAACATGCTAAACAAATCAACCAGTTGCTTACAAAAGTGTAACATTCAAACCTGAACCCTCTCCCCTATAAAAGTGTTTGATGATTTCAACAGAGCTGTCATCACTCTCATCATCTTCGATCCTATGAACTTGGAGTTCGTCGTCTAAAGTATAGTCTATTTCTGTTGCAGTGGCATCAAATATGAGTACATCAAAGTGTGAATTTCCTTCATATTTGAAAACCAGCAAGTGCCCCACGGCTACACCATGAGAGCTTGCAAATTCGGACCAACCATTTTGAAACCAAACCCCCCCAGCATGTTGTGTCAACTTGACTTTCCATTTTCTACCATTTGGAATAGTGAGAAAGGCCATATTTGACAGGTCCACTCCAAATTTCTGCACGAACTTATCTGGAATCCGCTGTAAAAAGAATCTCCATAACATAAATGCAGGCTAGGGAAATAAACACATGCAATCAATCAAGCTCTATGGAGTTGTGCAGCTACCATTGCAGGGAAAATGGATTTAGTGATTGTTAGGTCATATTACTTTCATAAGTATTCAATGGTATTACTATTTGTTGGATGACCAAAAGCTCAAAAAAGCAGACAAAATCCTTATACACAATGCTAGAAAATAAAAGTTTGAATGATGGCAGAATACTCCTTAGTTACAGCCCCCCACCCCCACACAAAAAAGAAAAGAAAATCAAACAAAATAAAATAACAGCCCATGCAACATTGACGTTATATTTAATAGCTATAACCTCAATCTGTCATATTAAGGGCTCGATATTTGACAGTAACAAATCTTATGAATTTTTATGCTTCTTATACAACCTAATCTTATAACCAAAATAACCATCAACAGCTTTCAACATTTTACATTTCTCTGTTGTTGTTGAAATGTAAAAAATTTTGGGGAAATGTTGTATTTTGATAATGTGTCTGTGATTTGGTTTTGGGGTGTTGGGGAAACATTGAAGATGACCCACTTTTGTTTATGGGCAGGATTTGGATTTAGACGTACAAATTTTTGCCACTCAGCCACTTCATAAGTTTGTGAACTCTAAAAAACAAATGATAAAAAAAGTGAACGATTTTTGTATCCTAGTTTGATCCCAGGACACAGTTTCACAGTTTAAATTCAGTTATACATCTGTGGTGACCCTATAAGCCCTATCACATTTTCAAAAAAATGCCATCTGCTCTTGCTCTGTATTTATTTTTCCTCAATCTCTACCATGCGATTATCCCTGTTTCATTTTTTGTTCATATAAAAGTGTTCGATGCAAAAGTACTCTGTTATGTGACTGTGTTCTTCTTAAAGTGTAACCTACGTATTGCAAAATGAAAGTTTTTCTGACTACATGTAACAAATGTACATTTTTTCAAGAATCACAAATAAAGAAGAAGAAGTGTACGAAGTGTATTAGCATGTGATTTTCAGAGGAATCTAGTTTATAAATTTACGCATACTTACAAGCTTTCCTTCCTAAACAGCATTCGGCAGAATAATCTTGAAAAAGTGTGGGGACCGATCAGCAGGACCATCGTCGTTGTCTCTCCGCCATTGAGAAGCCATTGTTCTGGTTCTCCAAACTTTCGCTGAGAAGTTGAACAGTTGCTGCTTCGTACGTTTGAGCACTAAATAGTGGCCTGGTCATACACATAACCCGATTATTCCGAAATCGAGTTCTTTGTACTGCCACTAAAAGGAGTCCATGCTGTGCGCAATGTATGTCAGAGGAATCCATGTTGTGTGTGGTGGTTTGGACGTAACTCGATATCCATAAAATCGGGTTAAAGTAGAATTACTCGATACTAAAGAAATCGAGTTACACGCCAATAACTCGCTTATACAGAAATCGAGTTAAGATATTTGGACTGGTCCCGAGGCAGTCCAAGAGGAATCTAACTGTAGACAATGGTCTTCAACGTATCTCGAAGCTAGAGAAATCGAGTTCTTCTGAACGTAACTCGGTTATACCGAAATCGAGTTACGTTGACTAGGCTTCCCGACCCAGCCCAAATAATTGGACTACTCCAGAGGGGCAGTCCAAGAGGAATCTAAGTGTGCACAAGTCTTCAACGTATCTCGAAGCTAGAGAAATCGAGTTCTGCTAAACGTAACTCGGTTATACTGAAATCGAGTTACGTTGACTGGGCTTCCCGACCCAGCCCAGATAATTGGACGGTCCAGAGGGGCAGTCCAAGAGGAATCTAAGTGTGCACAATGGTCTTCAATGTATCTCGAAGCTAGAGAAATCGAGTTCTGCTGAACGTAACTCGGTTATACTGAAATCGAGTTACGTTGACTGGGCTTCCCGACCCAGCCCAAATAATTGGACTGGTCCAGAGGCAGTCCAAAAGGAATCTAACTGTGCACAATGGTCTTCAACGTATCTCGAAGCTAGAGATATCGAGTTGCTCTCAACATAACTCGGTTATAGTGAAATCGAGTTACGTTGACTGGGTCACCCAGTCCAGATTTTTGGACTGGTCCAGAGGCAGTCCAAGAGGAATCTAAGTGTGCACAATGGTCTTCAGCTTATCTCGAAGCTAGGGATATCGAGTTGTTCTCAACATAACTCGGTTATATTGAAATCGAGTTACGTTGACTGGGCCCGAACACCCAGTCCAGATATTTGGACTGGTCCACAGGCAGTCCAAGAGGAATCTAACTGTGTTCAACGTAACTCGGATCTAGAGAAATCGAGTAACCCAGGTACTTGAGAATTGAGAATGGATTGAGTCGAAGAGGATTGAGAATGGACTGCAACGTAACTCGTTAACTGGAAAATCGAGTTTTATTTAGTATAACCTTTCTACTTGGAATTTTTCTTGCGACTTGCACTGTTCACACCCATTCAGTATTGGCGTGCTTATTCATAGTAAAAGTGGACCTGCTGACAACCATGCTGTGAACAACAAGTCATCCATACAAATGCAGACCAACCACATCCATCAGTAACATTCCCCCATTTGCATTACGCGAATAAAAAAATCATCCATATATACAAGCTTATTTGTAAGTAAAGAGCCTCTATGCATTTAAATCAGTTGATGTACAAAAATAAAAAGTTCAATTTCTGCATTTAAAACATTCTTCACAATTGTAACTTGAAACTTGGACAGCATCCGCCAACAATGGTTTTAGGCAAACATGGAGTCATAGCATTTGAGTGACACCTTCTTTTTGTTCTCTTCAGAAGTTGCCTCCTTTCTGAGGAGTAGCCAACACAGAAATTAGTATACAACCCACGGTAATTAATAAATTGAATTGACAAATACAGAAGAGCCTTCAGGCTTGCCTGCTTAAATGAGGAGCATCTACAGTTACACCTTGGCGACAATTACAAATCTGCAGCAAAACATATACAGTTAGGGAAATAGAGACCCCATGAATACTAGAATATGTACACCACAAACAATAAGATTGAAAGAACACCAAAACTGGGACAAAAATAAAAAAATGGTAATATGTAGGAGTTAAGACTAACTACAACTACTTGAAGAAGTAATCACAAGATTGCCCAAAGTGGAGCTAAATTTGATACAATGGTATTACTATCATGGTTCCAATCTACAAATTACTGCCCACATCTTAATTATAACTCATATAATGTAATATCTAAACATGTAAAGAAGAATAACTTATGATACCCCCTTGTTACTATGATTTGTAATTGTTACCAGCTACATAGCACCATGGCTTGTTGAAGCCACATTTCGAGTTGGACATGTACGACGGTTATGACCCTCTTGGCGACACAACCCACACTTCAACTTTGGTCCATTCTCAATCCACAATGAGGTTGGCAACTCCCTATCCTCGTCATCCATCTCATTGCGGATTCTCGTGGACTTTGGCCAACCTTTCTCACGGATCAACCGCTGGTTTGGCATCACGGTTCTCCTTTCTGCTGGCTCCGACCATTCTAACCTATCTTTTAGTGGTTGGAATATAGGCTCATAGCTGTGATACCGTTCTTCAAGGCGGTAGAAATGATCCATATGCTCAGTGGCATCATGGTTGTGTTTGGCACAAACTGCTATCAAGTGGGAACAGGGGATCTTGTTTGCTTCCCATTTGCCGCACGTGCATGTCATGTCTATGAGGGAAACCCTATGGGTGTGATCTCCCCCGCCAGTGTTCAACAGTGAAGACTGTGTCTCCACTGTATATAACCGTTGTTGCGCACTCATCCTTCTAACAATATGGAGCTTCGCCTTCTCTTGATTTTCCTCGAACTTGTCATAGGCATATTTGCACCACACTTGCCCCTCTTCCAACTTCTCTAGGGTTTTGTTTCGACGTTCGTCAAAGTATGAGTTCACCTTGTAAAATGTAAACTTCACCATTGCAGTTATGGGCAAGCTACGTGCACCCTTAAGTACCCCATTGAAGCACTCTGACAGGTTGGTTGTCATTGCCCCATATCGGTGCCCATGGTCATGTACAAGTGTCCACTTTTCTTGATTTACCTCCTTAAGATAGTCGTACGCATCCGGGTTGACATTCTTGATGCAATCCATGGTGTTCTCAAACTTCCTAACTTGATTCGCAGTTGCTGCGTTCCATACCAAGTTCTTCAACGGCACACTATTGAAGTTAGTGTTAACATTGCTTACTAAATGGCGGAGGCAATACCGGTGATGGGTTAAGGGCGGTTGCAAGTAGCCCCTAGTGGTGTCATCGAAGCATGATTGTATCCCACGATGCCTGTCGGATATTATACACAAATTGGTCCGGTCTGTAACATAGGTCAACAGGCATGCCAAGAACCATCCCCATGTCTCCATGCTCTCGCTTTCGACAACGGCAAATGCGAGTGGATAAACCTCGTTGTTACCATCTGTTGCCATTGCTATCAACAGCTTTCCTTTGTACTTGCCATAGAGGTGTGTTGCATCTATGCTTATCACCGGCCTGCAATGCCTGAACCCTCTAATACACGGACTGAAAGCCCAAAACGCGGAGTTGAATATACAAGTCCCCGGGACATGGGGGTCACACTTTAATGTGGTCACAGTATCCGGATCTGCATCAAACAATGCAGCTAGAAATCGTGGCAATTCTGCGTACGGCTCGTCAAAATCCCCGTAAATACGTGCAACTGCCTTCTGTTTGGCTTCCCAAACCTTGTACATAGTTACATCATGCCCATGCCTTGCATGCAACATACTACGCAAGTCCCTTACCTTTCGGGTTAGGTCCTCCCGTACATACTTCTCAAGTGCAATGGAGATGAACTTTGAATCCATCATCCGCCCATCAGTTGGTAGCTGGAGGGATGAGCAACTATGAGGACCCTTACATGTACTGATAACCCACATCCCGTGCTTCTTGCTGCAATTGGCCCGAATTGACCACAGACATGCCTCATTCTTGCACCGCACTACCAGCCTATTAGTGTCAGACTTGATGACCTTGTATTGCTTATTATGCTCCACAGAGTAGAGGGTCAACACATATTGAACAGAGGCTTTATTCTTGAATAGCATCCCCCTTGCTGGGTGGTCACCTTTATGCCAACTTGTAAGATGTCCTGTACCCAATGCAGGTGATGGGTCATTAATATTGTCCGATGTGTTTGATGTGAACCATTCTGGGATAGGAACTGTTGTAAGGCAATCCTCCTCGTTATTTTCGATCAGTGGTACATCTAAGACCTCCGCGTCGTCCACTGGTCCATCAGTATCAATGAACTCTTCGTACACATCTCGGCTGGCATCAATATCAATTCCCTCATCCATATCAGCTTGGACATGCTCATATGTGTGACTAGACCCTCCCACATCATGTGTATTGGTGGCGCCCACCACTTCGGTGTTGTCCAAATGATCAACCGCACTACATGGTTGATTATTGTAGGGGAAAGGCGTGGCATAGGCAAAGGGAGGATGCACTTCAACCGACAATGAGTGTGGCTCTTCCACCCCACTGGCATGCTGTGAACTTGCACTACCATGGAACCCAACAGCCTCAATAGTTACATACAAGTCGGACGCTATGAACTGGGGGGTCCGCTTAATCACTGCCCACATCATGTCCACGTCAGCATCGCAACCCAACGGATTTGAGTTGTAGACAACCTGAGTACTTACAAGTATCTGGGGGGCACGGTACACGATGGATATCTTATGTGACTCCTTGTCCAACCGTAGAGCTACCATTATCTTCCGGTGCATTTTTCTCAAGTGTGTTCCCCATTTCAACTCAATGAACTTCTGCTTCACTGACTCACCTCTATAGGACAGCCCATGCAAGTCATGGAAATACTGTTCCCCATCATAGTAAACGTAGAAGCAGTGACGACCCATGTCAGACCTGGATAAGGACAATTAATTGTGGTTATCATGTAGAAGATAGGGGGTTATGTTAATGCAACAGTAATTAATCTTTTACAGATGCACTATGATGCTATCCTAATTATAGGTGTACACACTTGATTCGTTTGGACACAAAGATTGGCCTTTTAGGGGAGACGTGCCACAACAAAGAATCAGGGTGTTTGTAATATCGCTTGGTAAGGATGCAATATGGAGTAGGAAAATGCAAACATGGTCAGCAAAATTTGTTCACCTCGCAGGCTTTCTTTTTCAGAACCCACACAATAAAGCCTTTCAGAACTGAAAAAGCCATACAATGTAAACCTCAGTATACATTACACATCATTGTTAATATGTATGAATGAATGCATATGTCATCATATGAATTCACCGTACAATGTTTGTTTATATATATGTTTATTTAGAATGATTATATACATATTTCCCAAAAAAATTCTCGAAAATAATTATTATATACATTACTATATCTATACATATTTAGGAACAATATGTATACAATGTCACTATCACACACACACACACACACACACACATATAAGATTTTGCTAATGTATGTCATAAGAGCACACAATAATTAATCATTTTTTGGACAATTTTTTTCAGGATTTTCAATGCATTAACAGTTTTTGCAATTCCTAACCTTGGTGTTTTTCAAAAAATTGGTGCCCTAAGCACATACATTATATGTAGACATACCTATACATGTCTGTGTATATATATATATATATATACATGTGATCATATATGGGTAGGTAGCTTTGTTTATATTTACATATATTTGCATATACATACATACATACATACATACATACATATATATATATATATATATATGTGTGTGTGTGTGTGTGTGTATGTGTGTATATATATATACATATATTTGTTCATGCCACATATACATCTTATGATATGGGTAAATACGTTTGTCTATATATACATATATCTATACATACATACATTTATGTATATATATACACACACATAATTTCAGAATAAGACAGTTGTAGAAAGCAATCCAAATTATAAGTAGTTATGTAAGTCAATCCAATTATAAGTAGTTATGTAAGTGAATATATACCTATCAGGGAAGATGTGCCAGAACAAAGAAGAAGGGGACCACAGCAACAGCACGCCTGGTGAGGATGCAATAATGACAAGGAAAATGGCAGAAGAGTTAGCAAACTTTGTTCACCTCATAGGCTTTCTTTTTCAGAGACCAGACAGTGAAGGTTTTCAACACAGATAGAGCCAGACACGTGCATGGATTCTGAAATGTGGGGAGGGGGACAACATGACTCGATATTAAGGAAATCGATTTTATATAAAACTCGATACCACATAAATCGAGTTACTGTTGACAAGACATATTGAAATGACGGCATTTTAGAAACTCGGTTACTAAGAAGTCGAGTTACATGTAACTCCGCATTTTATGTAGGGTGTAGATGTTGCTATAACTCGATTTCTATAGAATCGAGTTTTAGCTCCATTTCCTCTACAAAAGCCCACTTCACACGTTAGAAGGTGCAACCACATTCTAGAGCAATTGAATTCCCACAATTGCGTGTTTGTAGAGCAGGATGGGACGAAAATATGTTGTGTTTAACGGTCGTGTTCCAGGCATATACGACAGTTGGCTAGATGCGAGTAGACAAGTTCATAAATTCCCAAACGCCAATCACAAATCATATAAAGATCGAAGGGAAGCCGAAGCTGCATACATGGAGTATTTGCATGGTAATGGTATGGGCGTGCATGGTGGTGCGTCTAGATCGTGGGAAACTCCAAACATATCAACCTCAACTCCACCTAGCACTTCTCAAAGCGAAGGAACCAACTATGGCAGTGGAGACATTAGGAACACTTTGTTAAGGTATCAGTTGGAAGTTGCCATTGAGGAGCGTGACCACGCAAGGAGGATCGCAACGTTGAGTGCAAACATGTTGAATGAAGTGGTGGCTCATGTTGTGGGGGATGATGAAGTTGATGCACCCACGAGACAACGTACGGATGCATGAATGCAAAAGTACGACTTCTTGTTGTGGTATTTAGTAAGATATGTATTATTGCAAGTAACTACTTTCGTGTGTGCTTTAAGTAGAAGTGTCATCGTTTTCCAATTGTTTCACTGGCAGATATGTATATATGGAAAAATAACCTTATTATTTTTGTTTTTGGACTACTTTGGTCTTATTCGGTCCATTATATCTACTTTGGTCTTATTCGGTCCACTGTGGTTTCTAGGAAAATCGGTGTACTACATTCTATTTACTCTATTTGATCCTATTCAGTCAGCTTTGGTCGTACCCCGTCTATTTGATTCACTGCAGTCCATTATTGTGTAGTTACAAAATACTAGATCAGCCTATACACAATGAGCCACGATTAACGAATGTACATGACGTGAAACACAACAATGAATTGCATAACCTCTACATGAACGATTTGGAAATCCTCCTCGTTGGAGGATTCACTGCAATCCATACCAATCAAAGAAAATTCAAAGTTTAAAAAAGATAGGATTGGAATTATTCATACATGATAAATCGTCCAACATTAGAAAATTATCTAAATTCTTCAAGTCAATTCTGAAAATTTTAATAGCCACAATATAGAAAGTCCAGAACAAAATGACCATGAATAAAAATTGACACCAACCAACTAAAAAAACAAATAACACAGCTATATAAAGGTTCTTGAATCCCAAACACAGTAAATAAAACCCTAAAATTATGATGTACCTTGTAATATTATTCTGAATTAGAAAAAAAAATGAACACTTAAAATTTCAAAGTTACATAAAAAGTGAACATTACATGGAATACTACAGGTTTCAATAGATACATTACTATATCTTCCCTCTAGCTAGCTCCACTGGACAAAACAGGTTCATCTCTATGAGAGTGGTCTTGCCATTGCCAATTCTGCCAACAATACGTATTTTGTGCCCTTCCTCAAATGTGCAACTGATCCCCCTCATAACAAGTGCATCAGCCTATATTTGATCTATTTTATCAATAATATTCTTAGAATCTCAGCATAAGAACCTTATAGATTTTTAAATTAAATCAAAAAAAATAGTTACCTGCAAACCATGTTTTTCAACTTTACCCACAGATGGCCAATTTGATGGAGGCCGGTTCCCTTCGAACGAGAACATTGTTCAGGAAAGTTTGGTGTAATGCCCTTGTAAAAACTCAAAGACCCTCGAACCTAGAAGACCCAACACAATAAATTAGCCTTATAGATGAGAAAATGTCTCAAGTTTATAATGAAAGTAAGAACGTCTAACAACCTAAAACAAGTTTGTGACTCAATGGGGTGAGACAAAATCTCCCACCTTCACAAGTTGAGATCATTAGGTATTTATTCTCTTATAGCATTTGCGAGAACATGCACAGATTTAGTATTTTACTTATAGAAAAGACCAATGTGTTTGCACTCTACTTATAGAAAAGGCCAAGTCAAAGTTTTAGCAACTATTTGCTAAGCAGATGAACCGCTGGGAATTTATTCAGCTCTTCATATGCAAGCAGGGGCAGAAAGTCCTATAGCATTAACAAATTGTCTAATGAAAAACCAGATAAATGCCAGCAACGAAGCAATAATTCAGCAATTCATTCTCTACGAAATATTTTTGCTACTCTGCATACCGTTTTCTAGAGCAGACAAGTCCTCATTCTTCTCCTACAAGTCACGTGCCAGCTGATATGTCAGCTCAATGGTCTTAACTGCATTTCCCTCCAAGGAAAAATGAAAATTCCTAAGCATAAACTATACAATTAGAAGCATGAACAACCATGTATTCAACAGATAAAACAACCTATAAAATATTGATGAATTATTGAAGAATAACATATAAGAGAAATGGCTGAGATTATTATCAAGATCTATAATTTATACTCCGCCTTGTTATCTTCAGAGAATGTGTTCGCAAAAATGGTTAGCCAAAATTCATAAAATTTTGAGCAAATTGATTAGCAAGGCATTCAACCAAATAGAGGATAAACATAGACTTGCAACTACTTGGAAGGGTAAGCAAAGCCTTGGAAATTTTTTTTCAATTCTAGCGTCCTCTAACACCCATATACATATTATAAAGCCAACTTTCAAGCAAATAACTCAACTCTCAATCATGTGAAGATAAATAGAAAACCAGTCAGATTGGTAATGAATGCCGGACGGTGGTTCTGTTTTCAACCTTGCATATCAGATTTTCCACCGTGCAAATCAAACCACCAATCTTGAGGCCAACTAAACCACTTTCTTGAATTACATAAATGTAAAATCAAACACATATCATCATATAAGTATCTCTCGAAACTACAAACAAAATTCAACAAAACAAGCCTATCGTGCAAATGCAATAATTATAGGAGTGTGCTTTGATGGTGTGAGTAACCATCGTACAACACTAAGAGTGAGCAGCTTTAAATCCTATTACTTTTCCAACCAGAATAGAAAACACACTCAATTACTTTTTAATTTTTTAACGGATACCATGCCCTCAAGATAATCATTAGGCTGTTTCATCCCCAATTCAAGCAATGAACGCCTCCATCATTTCATTAAAGCAAATGATGGACAAGATTTGATTCATTGGCCAATGACACACACAACATATATATATATATACTGAAAAGCATAAAATAAGAAGGCCAATTGATGAAAAAATCAATAATCAATTAAATGTTTCTCATTGGGTTCCCAAATTGCTACCAAAATGAAAAGCTAATATATACAATGATAAATAACAATTACAAACCCCAAGAAGCGAAAGGAACAAAACATGCACACATAACTAAGATTTTTGCCGTTTTCAGCTTTAGGTAAGTTATATTGTGAGCTGCTCTAGAACTCAGAAAAAAAAAATATATAAATTCTATTCTCCAAAGTTCCTACTAACAAACTTGTAATCAAATGTACACAAATCTAATCATTCTAGAGAGGAGGGGATTTAAAGGAGATTAAAAATAAGAAAATGGGAAGGAGGATGTACCAATCTAGGAATTTTAGGGAAGGCGAATCAGAAAATTAGGAGAGAGACACATACCTAGCCAAGCATTGTAGAGGCTCGGATAAATGATTTGCTACAAAGGACTTGGTTCTGCCATTGATCCGCATAAACTTCGTCATCAAACTCTTTTACAGAAAGTATCAAATTACTTCTTCTTGCTTATCAACAATACCACACATTTGTTTCTCACAAAAATAAAAAAAATAAAAAAACAAATTACTCTCTTACAACCCACTTTACTGTAGCTAACAACATACAAAAACACAAGAAAGTTTGGCTTCAAATGAATACCAATCCAGACATTTGTCAAATTGCAATCAAAACTCCAAGTGCAGAAAAACTTCCTAATACATCAATAAATACAATACGCCTTATGGGTTTTCTCCAAAATATCAATTTCTTGACAACAAACACATTGACAGCCAGTATTCTCCCCAAGCAATGATCCAGAAATAGATGCACAGCCACCAAGATTCTCCCCAATTAGTAGAACATTTTGCATGCTTATTCCAAACACCTATACACATGAAGAATAAGCACACAAGGACAATCCGGCTCAATGGCCTTTTCGTGTCCACCATTGCAGTTAGGTCTAAAAAAAAAGGCTACTTTAGAAGAAAAGTGAAACGTAACTATGCAGTCACCTATAGGCAGGAAGCATAAGCATACACTAAGGCATTTAATGATCTTTTCGTTTCCGCCCATATGCCCTGACAGGTCTAATCTTACCTGTTTCATCAGACACAACAGCATAATTAAATTAACATAATCAATCAAATGCACAGTAGAAGTAGCTCAAGAAGATGGGAAGTGTAGACGAAGTACATACCATCACCGGTCCCGCAATCGGGAGCATGCGCACGCGGGTGTCGCGATCTCCACAAAGCCTCCACCGGCTCAATGTCCTCAGCTGGTATCTGCTCAATCTGTACAGCCTCCGTGGGGGGTTTGAGATGAAGCTGACATGGTGGGGTCCACATGCACTAGAGGTGGGGTGGGCATGCCTGGTGTGGGGACAAATATGCATCCACCATCATGAGCAGATCCATTGAAAACTGGGGGTGACATACGAGGAGGGCCCTCATAGTCCGTGCTAGCACCATGGGATGTAGTGTGGGCTGGAACAGTGCCCTGATGATCGACGCTATGGGATGGCCCAGCACCATCGCCAGGCGTGCATCGCGGTGTCCTGCCGTCGTCATCAGACAGTACCCAATCAGTGCCAAGCCATTCCTCTTCTGCACCCGACTCATTCCCTTCCTCGTAGATGGGAGCCGACTCGGTCGTACGGCTGCGACCAGCTTGACCACCTCCACGATGTCCACCCCCACGAGACCCACCACGTTGCCCGCCACGAACTGGGGCCTGTGTACCAATGTCAACTGCTTCTGCAAGCGCATTCGCCAATTTAAGTCGGCCTAGCTCCTCCACAAGCTCTAGTGTAAATGTAAGGTCAGTGTGCATGTCAGAACCTTCATCGCACCTCTGTATAGACCTAATCATCGTCCGAACCTACAAAACAAGGGCGTCATAAAAGCAAGAACGCAAGTATGATGCAAAACTTGGATAAATCTGTTCCAAAATCAAAAGAAAAAATAGCAAACGTAGCTAATGAAATCCTTATATTACTTATAATTATGAAGCATCTTTAAAAAGACAGTGTATAAAAATAGGGGTTGGCCCCCCCTGTGCAAAAATTTATAGTTCCAACCCAACACTCAGGAATTTTCAGTTTCCTGTTATGTTTATCGCTATGCAATCTAAACATTGAGATAATACTTCTAAAAAACACGTATAGTTGGTTGTACATAAGTTCAATCTTAGCATAAGTGAAAATATCAAAATTTCACTTCTGTATCTAGGCTTCACCAGATTTACAACTCCATTAATATCACATTGCAATCAGGACACATATTTTGAAGTTATTATTTCCTAACGTACACGCCCAAATCAAATGAATTGAAAATATCAAATGTCAGCTTCAAGTTTCAATTAAGGGAAGTACCAAAAACTTAGAACATATATCATACTTGAATCTAGTATAAATGCACATCTCCTTGCTGCATACTTGCAAGATTTTAAATGACCTTTAAGCTGTTCGGAATTGCATTCTACCAACAGTTTAGTAAGGGACTTCCCAATCCTAGAGGTAATATCTATCAAGGAATATGTAATACATTAATCAGTCCTGGAGGAAAGGCTATCTAAACTATCATGAAATGTGAATTTATCACTACTACACTGAGTTGCACCGTCCATTTGAAAGTACAAGCCAACCAAAAACAAAAAAAAATTAAACAAAAAATAAAATAAAATACAATAAAACCCAACCCAGCCCACCCTTTTTAAAAGTTGAATGTAATTATATGAACAAAGGTGTGGTCATCATTAGTCATTGCCCATTAACCATTCCTCACGCAAACAAATTGGATCAAGACAAATTCAGTTTGTTATGAACAACTTAAATCATGCAGTATTTTGACTTTAAAACATAATGACAGACTCATGCAGTATTTTGACTTTAAAACATAATGACAGACTCATGCAGTATTTTTTGACTTTAAAACAAAATGACAGAGAAACTTATAGAGATGTAACAACGATAATTATTGTGGACTTTTGCATGCATGATAAAGCTGCTGAGGATATTTAATCGAACAATGGTTTCATCCATAAAATAGGAATTGTTGCCTCACCATGAGTTCCCAATACGCAGACTCTGGTGTTATGTACCGCCTTGTGTGGCGATTGTACCACATCATGTACTCAACGAGGTACGTATCATCACCGTCTAGGAGATCGGACCCGCGAACTACATTCACTCGGTTGGCCCATTGCCGAATAAAGGGATCATGTTCTACCTCCCAGTTCTTCTCCCATTTACCCTGAAGGGATATCTTGTGAAGGGTAGGCGACGTATCCACGACAGTTGGAACTGGTTGCTTCATCCCAAACTGACGGAGGACTCGCTCAGGATGATGCCACTCCACTATCCAAAAGAATATCAACGGCACCTCGGCCCTCCAAATATGCTGCCCGGCAGTGCAATACGCAGGTAGGGAGCCCAGCGTATGCGTGTACGGCTCCCATACAATCTGCATAAAAGCATAATGTTTGTGATAGTGAGACATCATACTAATTTAACATTATGTTTGTGATATGTAATATGCAAAGCATGGAATTTCTTGCTTCTAGTCGTACACAAAATCTTCAGGAATTATTGGGCAGAAAGTAAAAGAACAACAAAATTGACCTGCAAAAAATATTAAAAGATCTAGGTTGTTCGTGTCCACCATTTTCAGCCCCATGTTCATATGCTGGACAGGGTTCAAAGCTAACTGACACCATCAAATACTAGGGTTTTCAATCTGAACCAAACTTAGAGGAGGGTACTAGAGCATCCTTATGGCTGTAAGATGAATCCAAGTTGATGATTTCGCAAAATCTTTTTATCGTAATAGAAATATTGTGCTACATTAATTGCATTAGTCATTAACAATGTTTCAATGAATGAGAACAAAATGACTATTAATCATTGTAACACTAAAGTAACTGTACTTAATTTGCTCTTGAAGCTATAAAAAATATGGAGGGAAGACATATATAAGGTCTACTGAAGACATTGCATTTCAAGTAGCACTTTATATTGCAAGAAATGGAAGCTATGTAAATTATTACATGGTCTAATCCTCATCAAATACTGTTATTATATTTCTATGTAAATATATATTTCTTATAAATTTTAGTGTTGGAAATTACGTAAGCCTTTTAGTTATCTCAAACTAATCATGTCAATGTCTAAAATTACATTCCTCCTGAAGAATATGGTGAGTAGCATATTTTGCACGCTTCTAATAATTATATGAATAAAGTACTCATTAATAATCCATAGCTTTTAATAATTTTAGGACTATTAAGGCAGCTAAAGTGGGGACAACTTAAGGAGTTGCATGCTGCAATTAAATTGTGCTCTCCAACTTTGGTGCAAGGAGCACGAACTAACTTTTCATTTAGGTCAACAACAAGAGGTAATGTGTCAAGCGTCTTTATGTTTTCTCATATATCACTGATTAACAATTATTTGTTTCTTTAAACTTAGGCCATTGTTTTCCAAGAAGACAATCGAGGCTGTGCATATTCAAAATATACCACTTGAATACGTAAATCGAAGTCAAACAGTATTCTACTAGACTATAAAAATATAACCTTCAATTCAGCAAAGGTAATTTATAACTTACAATGTAACAATGTTTTTTGCATCACAATAACAATGTTTGTAATCCTGGATACCCCTATGTTAGAAGAAGAAATACTAAATTGTCTACTTATTAGGCAGAGCAATAACTATGGTTTTAAGCTCATAACATTTTATTAATTAATTACAAACTGTACAAGCTTAATTACAAACCGTACAAGCTTAAATTTTATTTGTTTAATCAAATTTGTAGCATATATTGAGACTATATGCAAAAACAACCGACTAAAGTAGAGCGTGATAGTAAGAACAAGCAATTGTACATATGAAACTTCTAGCCAAGAGAGTTCGATCGTACCTATGAAACTTATATCTATGCCCAAATGGAGCTCACACACTAAAACCACCTGCAGCACCAGTGGCACCAATGAATTGTGAAGAGCTTAGATTGACATTGACTACCTATGAAAACACCATCAACTAGAACATCCCAAACGGATGTTTAGATAACATAAAAGTTTATATTAACCTTAGATGGTCACTTAATACTAAATATTGCTATGTTCTGTCACAGGGGTAGTTCAATGCATAAACTCCAAACATTAGTAAGTTTTTGAAGGCAAAGCAACAATTGAGACTATCTTGGGTGCTCACTCTGGCATCCTAAACAACCCCAAATCTCATTTATGCTTATAACCTATACCCTGGACTCTCGAGTTCCTAGTGGGGGGGGCACTAATGGCTTCGTATTTTGGAAATTTCACAGTGTGGACCCAAGCAATGACAACCATCCAGCATTGGACAAGGACAAGCTATGGCAATGGCTTAGCGTATGGTCACTCTATGACATTCAAGGCAGAGTAAGTCCATCCTTTAGTTTGCTTAATTTCAAATTTCAATGAAAGCCAGAGAAGTGATCATGTGTTTTACGGGCCAATGATCAATAATGTCATCATTCCCTCTGTTTCTGTACTTAGGCCAAAAATGTAAATTGGGGTTGTATATTTCTGCTCTCATGTCATGATTACACAATAATTAGATAAAATTTTCATAGTTTAACATTTGCAGCTTTACCAACGTTCTAAATTTAAAGAATTTTATCATTTTATGAGATTTAACAGCCAACTATATTACAACAGTGAAGAGAAGCTCTAACTCAGCAAATGTAATTCAACGAAAATCTGGAATATAATTGTGGTAATATCTAAGTCAACCACCAAAACTATAGCGAATCCAGAAGGTGTGAAATATTAATAAGCTTCAACAGTTCTAAACAAAATTTGTATTTTAAAGCTTTAATATTGAAGTATAACGACTATCAAAGATTCAAACTCTCTCTAAAAGAATTATGAGCAGAAGTCTGGGCTAACCTGTTGAGCAAGACTCCAAAACGCATGTAAACAAGCAGAAAGTGCAAAAAGAACGAAGAAGACAGTGAAGCAGAATTCACGCAAGGATTAGGGAAAGAAAAAAATTTGGACCATTTCTCGATTTATGCGTGTCATCCTTGCGCAGGGGCCATGCGTTTTGAAAATATCATTTGTATTCTAATATGCCTTGATTCCCTTGTTCTGAAAAGACCCATATTTGTCAAGTTTATAGTAGGAAATTTGTTGTTTAGAATTTAATTGATATCTTCTGCGTTTACAATCATTCGCCTTATATAAAGTCTTAAGAAATATTGTTTTGAAATTTTTTAGTTTATTTTCATAGCAGGCTAAAAGTTCTATTTTCTCGTGTTAAATAGGTTGAAACGGTGTATAATGACATAATCAGAAAATGAACACAAACTTTTGATTCAGTTAGTAGCTGGAAAGAATTTAAAGATGTCATCCTCAGTTTTGAAGATGCATCATTAAAATCAAATGAATTACTTGAGCACACAAATACAACCAAAGACAAATCTGATTATCTTTGGTATACTCTTAGGTAAATTCATTTCTCATTGAATTATAACCAATTACATAATCCAATATGTGCATCTTCTCTTCATTGCATCAGATTAATGACATTTGTAACAATTGGTGGAGTTTTTGTTTTTTGGTTGCAACACAAGTTTGAACTCACTGTCTTGCACATGCTTCAAACATCTTGGAAAAGGGACAATTTATTATGTGTTTTTTTTTTTTTTTTTTCGGTGTAAATCACAAACGTTTCCGTACATAATGAAGAATATAGCCAAATTCTACTTTATATATATATGACTAAATTAATATATAACCCATTGATTTAACCCAACTTAACCTGAGTCATGTGAGTTGGGTTGCATTGGAAAAAACCCTTCAATCCAACCCAATTTGGAAAAAACCCTTTGATTTAACATTCAAGAATTTTTTACTTTATGTTTGGTCGTATTCATGCAGGTGCTACAAATGGAAGTTCTAATGTGAAGTACTTCACGATGGACATTCCAATTGAGTTAAATGATGGGATGGAAATCCAAGTATCAAACAAAATGATGGGATGGTATTATGAAATCAACTCATTCGTACAACAATCCAAGAATTCAAAATAAAATAAAAATAAAAACGTGGTCATGCAATTGAGGGAAACGAAAATAAAAGCATGTGCGGTGCATTTGAGGGAAACGTGCTCGGCCCGTAGTCATAAGAATTGAGGGAAACGTGGTCATAAGAATTCAAACTAAATTAACTGAATACCTGCTCGGCCCGTAGTGTAGCCAGTGACGCTCGGTACGCAGCAAGGACGTGTGTGGCATGCTCTGCGGTGCATTTTGGCCCGCTCCACCTACCAAACATGGGGTGTCGACAAATGCTCATTACTGAACCTTACATTTAACCTTACATTTAACAAACTTTGCTTTTATATTTCACATCCATATACTAAGCATTGATAAGTTTCTTTTGTTTGTTAGTTTGGCATTTTTTTAATTATATGAAAGAGACAAATAACGAGAACTCAATGAACGTACCTAATGGCAAGGGGCCCTGAGTGCACTGGCGGTAGAGGCGGCCTCACAACAGGGCATAATTGTGGGAACCTTGAATAGGCCCATAGCTGCACCAACAAGAGTGCTCCTCCAATCTGCATCGCATCCTTCTTCGATGCACCACAAAGTTGCCTATACAGCCAGGCCAATGCTGCACTACCCCAACTATACCGTCTCGCATTGCTGACTGGGTTGAGCAACTGCAGAGGCAACAGTGAGACCCGGTCCGCAGACCTGTCCATGAACAAGAGGGCCCCCATCCGTACAAGTAGGTGGTAGCGGGCATGTTGCTGCACGACTTCGTCAGCAGCATCTGCAGCTAAGGGATCGGCAAACTGTGCATCAAGCCAGGTGTATCTTATCCTCGCCCCAGCAAGGGTAGACTTGTTTGAGTTTGGTATCGGGGGTGGAGGTTTATGGCCCAACAACTGTTCGCACAGCTGACTCCATTGGTAGTCTGTCTTCCCAGTGACAGGCAACCCATCCACCGGAAGCCCCAGAATCACCTCCATATCTTGCAAGGTGATACCCATTTCTCCATGGGGTAAGTGGAACGTGTGCGTCTCCGGACGCCACCGCTCAACCAACGCCGTGATCAAGGCGTGGTCGACCTCCATATCAGGAACCTTGAATAAACCAGTCAACCCTGCTGCATCTATGTGTTGCATGATACGTGGATCTAGCCCACCCTGTGGCAATACACATTTACGGCGTCGAACCTTTATCATGCCAGGCACGTCCTGCACACGGACGAGTATTGTGTTAGGAGATTAAACACAAGGTAATTATAAAACAAACATGTATTAATAATACTACTACATACCTCGTCAGCGGCGCACCTCCAAAGCGGACTTGACCGATGATTCGGCTACTGGGCCAACTGGGTATCCACATCGGGTCCAGGCCGCACTCTATCTAGTGCCTGCATATCTGACATGGCAGCAAATACATTGTTAGCAATTTTCTAACAAGTAAACCACAATTAATATAAAATAAAAGCATAGATTCAGTAAGACATTAGACTGATATGCACAACAAAAGTAGTGTCAATCCCAAGAAATAATGAAATTTATAACAACCTAGATATACCAAAAACAATGAGTACTAAAACTTTTAAGGGATATCAAAGAACTTAATCTCTTTGTTGCTGTACTAAACCCAGAGACACACTGAAACACCACCACTCGATTTGCCAAAACCCCTCATCAAAACCCCAAGCACATTTAAAATCATTAATGAGAAAATCATCATTGCAGCATATAAAAGACAACAAAATTCTCATCTTCATTAGTAAATTTACTACTTCTTAAGTTTCAACAAAATAATCAAAATCCCACACAAAACGCAACCTAACATTAACCAACATCAGAAAATATTTCAGAGGGAGAGGACCGTACCTGTAATCAGCGGCGGCGGGAACCAACGACGACTGATGGAGACTCGAGGAAGAGTGGGGAAGCCTGATCGCAGAGCGAGAGAGACAGAGTGTGGAGAGAGAGTGATGGCAGAGAGCGAGGGAAAGAGAGTGTACAGGGAGAGCGAGTGACTGAATAGCGTTGTGAGACGTTAGGGTCCTGTTGATTCAAACCGCTGAAAAAAACTCGATTTCCAGTTTCCCGAGTTATGAACGTCTACACAAACATTTTTTTATTGGGAAAAATTAGAATCAGACTAACTCGATCATAGAAATATCGAGTTATTCATTAAAACTCGATTTCCAGTTTCCCGAGTTATGAACGTCTAAACAAACATTTTTTTATTGGGAAAAATTCGAAGGTCAGACTAACTCGATCATACAAATATCGAGTTATTCATTAAAACTCGATTTCTCTATTGTCGAGTTACAAATGAGGGGCATTTCCCTATTTACTTTCAGAAAGAGGGCAAACGAATGTTTAATTTCCCAAAAAAGGGTATTTGCCCATTTTGTCCGAATTTATTGATTGAGATAAGAATTGTGATAAGTAAAAAATTTGAGATTTGAGCAAAAGAAAGATCATATACGCTAATGTGAATGGATGAGGATTTGTAATAACTGTATAGAATTTGGATAATAATAATTTTGGAATGTTTTAAAGAATTCAAAAAAAAAAAAAAAACCTGTAGAAATTCGGGGATAAGAATTAGTAGCTTTTACGTGAGGTAGTAGTTTTTTTTTTTTTGGAAATAAGTAATTTTGTATTTTTTTTATAAAGATAATTGAAGTATTTAAATTTAAATAGATAACAAATACATATAAGAATCAGACATTTGAATACAAATGGATGGTAAGAATAATGGGTTTTTTTTTTTTTTTTTTTTTCATTTTGTACATGAGATAGTATTACTGTTTTAACCTTTTTTTTTGGTAAGAAAAAAATAAATAAACTAAAGGGTATGTTATTTCAGAATTTGTATAAGGATATTTTGGTACGTCAAAAATTGAAGACAAAATAGAAGAATCCTCTTATTAATAGTATAGATGATACCTATATTATCTAATTATTTATCTCACATAAGATTAAAAACAATCTCAAACTAATCCAATAAGTACCCTCAAATAAAATAAAATAAAAACTAATCCAATAAGTATTAATAATTAGAGTTATGTTAGGACTTTTGTATAAATCTAACTAAATTTTCTAATGAAAAGAAAGGTTGTGACAATAAACAACTGTATGGTACAAACATAAGACTTTATTAGAAATCTTATAGAATTGAAATCCTAATTTTTAATATGATAAGTTCAACTTATACAACGTTGACAACTTTTTTATTTGAGCTAAATTAAGATAATGAGATAAAGTAATATTTCTTATATGAGTTATATCCTTAAAAAAATTACTATATTCAAACAAATATTACTTTATCCCAACGAGTCCTCTGACTCAGCAATCTTATCTATAGCTCATTTATTATATAGACATATCGTCCATGAATTATGTTTTACCGCACGTTTTTTTTTTTCATTGCATATTGTACCCAAAAGCCCAGAAGAAAAGCCACAAACACCAGTTGTTTTTTCTTGAGGTGCAAATATCATTTATTGCCTTTCAAAAAATTTGACTTTTTCACTGAATGTGCATGTGAACGCTACTTGCCCATTATGACAACCAAGAATATTTACTCAGTACAGCATTGCCTTTTCATCCAAAGATGAGAAAAGTCCAACAGCAATAATGCATAAAATGATAGAGCTGCCACTCTGATGTATGATTTACAAGTTATTATCAGGAAACAGTTTTACCGGTAAAAGCTTTTTACTTTTCTATTTTTTCCTTGATTAGTAAAGACTTTCTACTTCAAGCACATACACGAGGTGTCATTTGTAGAAAGAATATAATCATTATGTTATGCAGACCCCCTAAATGATATTATTTTATTTTCAACAAAAAATTGACCAAAATTTGAAAACAAAGCAGACAATAATACCATAGTAAACAGAGGACAATGATAACAACAGCAACCATTGCAAAATATAAAGGAAATCTTCTTAAACTCTGACTATATTGTGCAGTATTTTCCCACCTTGCTTCTAGCTCTCTTACAAATACAAAAGCAAAGCTGCCCCCTCGACAAAGTAAGATCTAGATTTACAAGATAGGAAATTGCCAAGAAAAAGGAAAACCAAAAAAAAAAAAAAAGAAGAGAAAAGAAAACATGAAGATAACAATATAAAAGCCACTAAGACATAAACCCCCTAAACCCAAAATCCTAGCGAATCAAAACCTGTTAGGAGCTACAACTTTAAAACAGACCCAAAGAAGCCTTCCTTGCCTTCACCATAGCTTTGAAAAAAACCTAAAGATGACATTCTATTGCTTAACTTTAAGCACGAGCAAGACAGACGAGAGATGGTGGCCCATAAGATATGGAAACTAAGCCAGTAGTTAGTTGTGTATTATACATAAACCAACATAACTTCTGGCTAAGTTCCTCATGAGAAACTTCAGTGCACATGGACCACCATTGTGTGAGGCAGAGACTAGCAACCATTTGCAACACCGTTAGCTAGAATCCTCTTCTCTGACACAACTGGTTTAGCTCCCTTAGGTGCATCTCCAGTTTTTGCAACTGAACCATTATCCAAAATCTTGGGGTCCTCATTAGCCTGCAGAGAAGGGATAGGCTCCTTGATCAAATCTGAGGCAGCCTCCACTGAATTTTGGGTTTTCAGTTCACCATTTACCCTTTCTTTCTTCTCATCAGTGTGCTTTCCTTCCCATACCTGCATTCACAAGATCAGTAAGTATGCAATACTATTTTAACCTCACATGGCAAACAATGTCAAATCTTGTCTACAAAATATAAAGAAAACCAATTTGACGGCAATTATTAGGATATATCTAATAAGAAATTCATTGTTACTACAAAGGACAGAATGAGTATGAAAAGCTTATAACAAAAGAGAAGGCTTAAGAGTTAAGAGTCTTGCCTGTTTTGGAAACTGCAGTTGCTTAGCCTTCTTCTCCTGAATTGTTTTCTGGCGGGCCTCATAAAACCCAAAGTCATCCAAAATGCATGTTTTGCTGGAATGCTCCTTGAATATTTTAATCAATTTAAGCCCTGGCTCTAACTTGACCTGCACAAAGACATTCATAGCTGTTTAGAAAGGAAAAACAAAGAAAACCAGGCAACAACAAAAGCAAGAACTAATATTACCTCTTGAGTGTCCCTACTGTTCGTCACAGGTTTGTTCTCATTGTTATCAAGGGTAATGTGCTTCAACAAACTGTTAGGAACATCCTTAACAATGTGCCACTTAACAGGGAAGCAGCCGTTCCACTTATCTTGTTGCCAATACTCCAAACTCTTCTCAAAATCAACTGGTCCAACCATTTCCGCAAGGCCAACAAACTGCCCACTTGTATTGACCTAAACAAGAATTCAAAAGACAATGCTAAGGAGCAAGCAATGAATTAAAAGAAATAAACCCATTAAATTCTTGCATCCATATTCTCACCGAGAAGAAAAGAAACACAGGGCAATCCCCAGATTTCTCCTGAGCCTCCTGGTATGCTGCATGAAGCTTCTTATTGCCATTTTGTGTGCTGGCCCAAACATTATACTTAATGCTCTTATGGACATCATCCTCACTGTATGACTTTATAATATAAAATTTAGCATCAGTATACTCCTCTGGGAAATCTGGTCTGTTGTACTGTTCACGATCTGGAACAACACTTGTCTTATCCTTCTCCTCATCACTTGTTGCATTTATTGTCTCATTCTGACCCTTTGCCACCAAGACATTGGGTGAAAAACCCTTATGGTTTTTGGGGCCACCCTTAAATCTAGGTCCTTTGTTCAGTTCATTCAAACCATCTGAGTTCTCATTACCATAGCCAAATCGTCCTCTTGGTTTATGCTTACTATCAAACACCAACCATGGACGTCCATTTGCTCTTGAATCATATCCATGAGATCCAAAGCCCATACCAGATCTAACAGTATTCCCATACTGACCATATAACTTGTTTGGTTGGTACACCCTACCCATAAACCCAGGAGTACTCATTCCAGGCATCGGTCTTGGATGGTGCAAACCCTGTCAGATAAAACAAACCCTTCAGTAAGCAACATATAAAAAGGCAACCTTATCAACAACCAAAAAAAAAAAAAAGATCCTCCAGTGAAATCATAATAAATCTGTGTACGACAACAATCATAGGAGAATTTCTAAGATCAATTTTATCATCACATTATATGTTCACCAGAAAGGCAGACAAAACAGTATGCTCCAGAGTCCAGACATTTCAACAAGCCAGCTAAACCTTAATTGGTGGAAATTGAAGTTTGGAATCAGCCCACAAGTGGAACTAACAAAAGATATCTAATCACACATTTTCTTGTAAGCTATGGGTTTAAACTGTCTGCACAATGGCCATAACTTAATCCAAACAGCAGGAAACCTAGTTCATCTTTCAACAGTTCCCATAGCAGGAAAGCACTGGCAATCAAACTACCTGTTCAATTACAATATGAAACATTAAAACTATAAAAACCAAATGAAATAATATGCGACTCATGCATACCATGTAATTAGTATTTGGACGGAAACTTTGATTCCTAGAAGATTGAAGGCTATTGCCATTTGAAAATGAAGAAGGGATTGTTGTGCTGCTCACAGGCCTAGGCTGCCCATCTGAAAGTAGCGGGCCATCTAACAATGGGAACGGCGACCTCAACATATCAAAATTAAATCTTCCATCCTGATAATTGGAAGTAGGACCACGCCCTGGCACAGCACCCCTTCCATATGAACCATTAGAGACAAATGAATTCTGATGAGCAGGTTTTAAGGGTGCTGAAGCATTATTCCCTTTGATGCCTCCACCATTTGTAATGCCATTAGAATTCCCGTTAGCTGCTTCCACAGGAAGAGGCTTTTGATCAGCAGCTACAGAGGTGGAAACATCAGTTTGAGGGGCAGCAGGACTAGGGTTATACGGCCCACTAGTTGGAGTCATCGGCTGGAAGAAAGGATACTGGTAATGCTGAGGCCCATATAACTGCCCATCATTACCCATAGTTGGAACTGGAGAAGCTGCTGGTGAATATGGACCATATGGTGCATATCCATAACCATGGTGATACATAACAGACCCGTTATCCCCGTAAACTCCCTGAAAATATGAAACAGCACATTAATAGACAAAATTAGAATAAATCAGAACCATTGATATACATAACCATCAAAATGTATGCAGGCTCATAAAAAATTTAAAACATGATAACTGACATGTACAACCGATCACAAATTCACTTGATTGACCAAGCTTATAAAGAAGCCAAGAAAATCACCAATGATAAAGCACAACTTACAGAAGGCATCTCAACTCCATCATTCACATATCTTGAGTAGTCATCCCACTCATTACCAGTCCCATCATAGCCTACAAAAGGTTCTAATGCACATAAGTACAATCTAAACAGAGCCTGGCAAACATTATTTTGTGAAAAATATCCAGAAAGACAGAGAATCATTTATAATAAGACATTTGAATAGTAAATAGGACTACTTTATCTCCTAACCAACATTGTACAAGTTCATTCAGTTAGTTCACATATTAATTTACCTCCATAGTAATAGGCAGTGGATGGATAAGTATTGGGAAGATAGCACATGTTAGGATCCATGAAATCAGTTAGTAATGGAGTCACAGACCGCTCAAATGCTGGGATCTGACCATTCAAAACATTGCCCGAATCAACCGATCCATATTGATTAGTTGAAGGCTGCATCAAGACACAATCAATCTTAAGACACTTTCTGTATATTTAGTATAACATAAAGCCAGAATAAATTACACTATTACTGATTTTTCCTTGCAACTCAATGCCTTTTGTTGGCTTTAGTGTATCAAATATCTTTACATGTGAAATTTGGATTCCAATAAACACGTAACGAGATGCAATTAACTAATCAATCAAACAAAACGCAGAGTGAAAATTACCTTCTTGGTAGGCTCGGGAATTTCCAGAGTCTTCGTCTGAGAATCCAAAGACAATTTCTGCAGCAAATCTGTAGCTTCTATAGAAAGAAGAAAAGTAAAGGAAATACGTACTTTCGGAAACTGAAGAAACACATTGATCACAATATATCCTCTACATAATCCATCTTTCAAAAGCATAAATAAACAAATCAGACAACCACAATCGTTTCCAAAGCCTGATTCCAAATTATGGTCTCCTATAATTCACAGACAACAAATATTCAAATCATATAATTTCACCAAAATATGAACCAATCTCTCCTCAAACCAATTCAAAGTAGAATTACCCACCAAACACCGAAATTTTAAATTGCAAACAATCCAGATCTTAAAGATAACCAACAAAATTATTCAACAAATAGGCATATCATTAACAAAAACAACAACCAATACAAATAACCCATCAAAATTGTCAATTCAATCATAATTTCAACGAGAGCATCATGAAAATCAAATACCCATTAATTCTTATAAGAAAAAACCCCCCCCAATAAATCAAGAACAGCTTCAACATATATAACACACGACAAATGAACAAAACACACCATAAAACCTAGCAGAAACAAACCCTCGACATCAAAATCCAAACCAAACAAACACATCTCAACCCGATCCGAACACATAATCTTCCACAAAGACCAATAAAACCCCATAAAACGAAACACCCAGATGGATCCAAACCAAACCCGAGTCACACAAGAGCAGATCAGCACAAAAAAAAAAACGCACAAAACTCAATCAGACCCAGATGGAGAAAACGCTAAAAAACGAGAAAACAAGGAAAACCCCGATGAAGAAATCGAAAAAGGATACGATCTGCGGTGGGAGGAGAAGGAGCTGGAGCAACGGTGGCCATGACCGATATTTCTGGATAGATCTCGTTGAAAAATAGGTTTCAAAACCCTAAATAAATCAAAAAAATCCCCAAATAAAGGGTTTTAGAGAGAGAAACCCTAAGAGAGAGATTAGGAGGGAACAACGGGTCTCACACTGTTGTATCTCACACACACACACAGCCGCCAAGGGTTTGTGGGTTTTGGAAGAGAGAGGGTTTTGTCGATCCAAAAGCGGTGATTCAAATAGCACCACGGCTCTCTTTTTACAAGCTCCTTATTCGGTCACCCGCGGGTGAGGGTTTTTGAGCTCTATGATTGGACTGTGGTACACGTGGCGGGAACTGAGTGGGTTTGAAGTGTTGGAAGTTTAGAGGACGCGGAGTTTGATTGGTCTGTGAGGTAGTTTTGGAAGACAGGTGGGTACACACGCGGGGGGCCCTTAAAAGCCCTTCAATTTTCAATCTCTCAAATTGAAAGAGTTGTGTGCCCTTTGGCCAAAAGATGGAAACCCTAATTAGAAAAGGACACAGCTGTCCCCATTTTGTTAGTCATGCAATTACCCTTTACCTTGGGTTTACTTGTCCAATAGTAACCAAGAAAAATAATATATATTAAAAAAATAAATAAAAATTGGGCTTTACTTTGAAGGGGCCTTTTTACTATGGGCCTTTTTGTGATGGAAGTGCAAGTGTGGTATCTTCAAGGAGATGTGAACACACCGAAAATGACAAAAAAGACAAAAAACCAAAGGTATCTACAAGACATTTCATCTTTTCATTTTCATGCTTTTTTTAGTATGGTGAAATCTAAGATATTTTTGAATTTTGAATTTTTTAAAGGGTTTTTTAAATATTCCAAAATACTACTACTACTCTCTCCAATTACCTTACTTTATATATTATTATTATTATAGGGGAGAAAATTTATAGGAATATAACAAATGGTACATGCATAATGCATTGATTTGTACAACACCACCGCCAATAATAAATATATTATTATATTAGTCTCAAAATTGTAGAATATACTAAGAATCCTTAACAAACATATTAGAACTCGCCACATGTGTTATTCCAATCATTTTATCATGTTCAAATCATACTTTATCAGTGACAGTGAACATGTAGAGAGCATTTTAGTGAGTTTATTAAAATTGCTAAATTCAGATCAAATTTGTCCCTTAGAGGTGGCTTGGAAACTAGAAGATGTTTTGTTTATTTTTGAGAGCTTCAAAGTCATTTATATTTCTAGTGTACCTTTAAAATTTAATTGTGCTACTAATAAAAATGAAGAGGTCATTGTTTGTCTAGAAAAGTGCCCCTCCTTTTTCATTTCTATTTCTCATTGTAAAGTGATTATAAATAAATAAATGTTATATTATCGCTTTACTAAATAAATAAAATAAAATAAAAAATGAGCATGCTAATTGCAACACAATGCTCTGTCAAAATTGTCCATTTGTAATAAATAGTAGTTTGGGATGACATTATACAAATTTTGGACTACCACTATAGTAAATCTAAAGAATTTTTTTGAATGTCGTAAGAAATTTTGTTTGGATAAGTGGAAATATTGAGAAACATCTATAATTTATAATATATATATATATATATATATATATATTTATATTTATATTTATATAATTGAGTAAGCTTGTTATAAAAGAGAGAGAATTTTATTTTATTATATATTCCTATGCATTGCACAAATTCCCAATCAGTTAAGAACACAATCTAAAATTTTCAGAGTTATATGTAAAGTTAAACAATTATTTATATATATATATATATATATATATATATATATATATATATATTTTAAGCTAAACCATTTTCATTAATCCTAAATATTTATATATAAGTTTGGAAGTGCTTTTTTTTTTTTTTTTAACATTCAGTTTGGAAAGTGCTTTTTAGCAATGGGAAGATTCTAATTTGTTCTTTTTATTTCAAGAAATAAGTATAATAGCTCATGAATACATGAGCATATCAGTTACATGTACAATTAGTGAATAAGTCATCCCTGTAAAATAGCTAGCTATAACACTAAATAGTGTAACCAAAAAAAATAAATAAAAAAAAACTACATCAAATACCACCTAATGAACTGAGGTGTCAAACCCTCTTGTAATGTTAGGGACACGCTTTCTAACACCCAAATCTGTACACTTCTTATTTGTCAACTATTGATTGGATTTTAGTTTTTTCAAATACATGTGGTGGACCTATATGAAAGTGTTGAAATTCAATCAAAAATGGACACATAGGTAGGGTGTGAAAAAGGATGTCCAGTGCATATGCATATCAAATTGGTTAAGCCCCCCAATATATATTGGCATGAACTTTAGGGACTGATAAATGGACTTACACTTGCTCTTAATGTTGGAATCCAAATAATTCACATGGATTTGGATACCTTTGAAGATATCAATCTATTTAAGAACTCACACTAAACTAATAAATTGCTAATTGCTTCTGTCTATGAATGTAGGAAGTTACTGCCCATGTTTCCCAAAGCATCATTGAGCATTTGCATAGAAAATGGAAGAAGTATGCAAACGCCTTGGTGAAGAAAGGATGCTACCAAAAGGTGGGTTTTTGACATTTTGTTAGAGCATTTGCAGATGTAGGTATATAATAGAAAAATGTGTCAAATTTACACATTTTAACCTCAAAATCATTTACATCAATCAAGTTAAACTTGTGTAAATTTGCAAAAAATGCTATAGTGATCATGTAAATATACATGAATTATGTAGCTTTGTATATCATTATTTTAATTGTTTTTCTCTCTCACCTCTTGTCTCATCAAATTCCTCTCTCTCTCTCTCTCTGAAGATAATAATGAAGAATGATTATTTAAATAAAGTAAAATGTAAAATAGATAATCTGATGTGAATGTTTTTGGAAAGTAATTGTGTAAAATAGAAAATATAAGCTTTTATGCTAAAATTGACAGAAAGTTTTGCATGAACTGATATGAATTCTCTTACATATGAGATCTCCTCTCATGTGGATCTATTACCTCTAGTAATTTTGATTTTATGACATGTTCATGTTGGTTAACATACTATCACAAATAAAATTCACAATCATAACAAACTCTTCTAATTATAGCTTCTCTTTTCGCCCCCTCTTTCTCTCTGCATATCAATCGTTGACTAATTGTTGACCAATTGTTAATTTTTTTCTGCGTGACATTTTTTTTCTCTAATTGGTTGCTTTCATGCTTAATTTTCCAAGTGGATTCCGAATTTATTGTCTATTTTTCCATTTAGGGTTATGAAAAAAGCCTTCCCACTTAGGGTGTGTCTTCTTTAAAGAAAATTTTTGTTCATACAATTATTTGAAATGATTAAGAATAGTTTTTCTCACTAGTAGTTAAATCAAATAAGGATATACAGTCACTCAATTCTATTTGAAAAATGGCGAATAAAAATAATTGACAAGACATTGTTATACACTTGTACTATGTTGTCATTTTTTACGGAACATTTTAAAAGGTAGGGAAAAACATAATAGACCACAAAAATAATTTGACACATTTCAAATGAGAAGGAAATGGCTTTTATCTTTTGCTGGCTATGCTGCAAATCAGGAAACAAGCCACCCTACAGTCCACCACATGTCTTAGACGATGAGAACAATTTTTGTGCATATGAATTGCAGACACTTAGAAATTACATGTGCCACACATTAGGTGCACAAAATCTGATTTGGTAGTTGACTACCAGTCTACCATGAACATTTAGCTGCATTTTGGTCACACTTGTAGGTTGAGGCAGATGACAAGGACTTCACTATACTGAGGAGTGAGGAGAATATCAAAGTAGATAACAGAGTTTTTATTTCCTTCCCCATATTAAAGACAATGTAAAAGTAGTAGTAATTTTTTACTGTTAAATTATGTAGTCATCCAATCCAGTTATCTAGATTACTTACTTTGTGGTGAATTTGAAACCAACAATTAATCTTTGTTTGTTTTAGTAGAAAACTTTAAAAAAAATAAATAAATAAAAAAATTTGTGGAAAAATTATTCATTTTCTAGAAAATTGACTTGTTTCAATGCAGACTTTTTAAGTTTAAAAATAAGTTAGCCAAGGATTTTAGCATCACCATTTTTATTGTGGAACTTGATTCCTTATCTGTGGTGCACCTCCTAAACAATTCAACTGCAAATAACTCTTTGGAATCTCTTCTCTCTAATTGCATTACCCAATTGAATGACTGCCCCGAAGATTGAGCACATCTTTTTGGATGCTAATCGATGTGTGGATGGCCTTGCGAAGCTTGGAACCTCTCAATCATATACTTATGTTTATTTGATAACTCATTGTCTGCGGTGGAGAATTTCTTAACTCTAAATAGTAAATATGGAAGGTTAATCCTATTAACAGAGTTACTATCTCTTAGTTAATGCATTATCCTTTTATTATCAAAAAAATTTATTTATTTTGTTGTGTAGCTCTCAAGGAAATAACTAACATCTCTCCCAATTCCAAATAATTATACGAACAAAACTTTCATTCTCGAAACAAAACCCAAGTTGGAAAATATTTTCTATGTTTTGAGCCATTTGGGAGGAGAAAACAAACTTTAAATTTTGAACTTATACAAAAATTAGAGCAAGAAAGATTTGCTTGATCAAAAAAGATTATTTAAAAAAAAAAATCAAATGGTTAGTTAAAAACTAGACTCATTACACGCGTTTTGCACGTGTAATAATGTTCTTTTTTATTTTATTTTATTTTATTTTTGGTTTAGTGTTATAATGTTTAAAAGTGATATATAAATAACCGTGTATATTTTTTTTTTAAAGAAAGAGGTTAGATAATGTGGAATAATGTTAAAAAATGAGATTGAGAACCATAAGAAGTTGAAACACTATAGAACATTTGAATTTATTGATTAGGATAAGAATTGTGATAAGTAAAAAAATTTAAGATTTAAAAAAAAATATAAGATATATGTTAGTGTGGATGGATGGAGATTTGTGATAACAGTATAGAATTTGGATAACAGAAATTTTGGAATGTTTTAAAGATTTTTTTTTTTTTATTATTTAAAAACATATAAATTTTGGGATAAGAATGAGTAGTTTTTACGTGAGGTAGTGACTTTTTTTTTTTTTTGAAGAAGTAATTTTGTATTTTTTTTATAAAGATAATTGAAATATTTGAATACAAATAGATAACAAATATAGGTAGGAATCAGACATTTGAATACAAGTGAGTGATGAGAATAACAGTTTTTTTATCCCTTTTGTACGTGAGATAATATTACTTTTTAAAATTTTTTGGAAGAAGTAATTTTGTATTTTTTTATAAAGATAATTGAAGTATTTGAATTTAAATAGATAACAAATACATTAAGGAATAAGACATTTGAATACAAATGGATGGTGAGAATAATGATTTTTTTTTCCTTTTGTACGTGAGATAGTATTATTGTTTTAACATTTTTTGCTTTTTTGTAGGAAAAAAATTAAACTAAAGGGTATGTTTTTTTTTTTTTGAGGGTGTAAAGGGTATGTTATTTCAGAATTTGTATGAGGGTATTTTGGTATACAAAAAGTTGAAGACGAAACAGGTGAATTCTCTTATTAATAGTATAGATAATTAATAGTTAATTACTTCTAATTAGTGAGTGCTTTTAGGACATTTGTTAATGAGTCATTTTAGAAAAAAATTGATACTACTTTCATAGAAATTAAATATAAAAAAAAAACTAAAAAAAAATTGTTACTTTTTTTTTCTTATAAAATAAAAAAATAAAAAAAAAATCTTAAACTAATATCTTTAAAATATTCGTTAACTTTTTCCTTACTTAATTTACGAAGAGAGAGGCGGAGGGGGGGGGGGGGGGGGGGGAGGGAAAGGAACGGAGAAAAGCTTCAAGTCTAGGAAACATTTGCTGCTCTATATTGTGTTTGTTTTTCGCTGACCACAAAAAATGTTTTAGGTTGAATTGTTTTCTGCCTAACTAGACAGAAGAAAATAAGGAAACAGAGCACAAGTTTTTCATCTACTTATCTTCTTGTTCACTTCACTTGCCTACAAATAATAGAAGTGTAGTCTATTATCAAAAAAAAAAAAAATTCCCATCAAAAATGTGAATGAGAAATTATTGATAAGTGAAAATATGATGTTACAACAAAAATTTGTAAAAATTGTCCGATTAATGGATACTCCTAAAACATTTGTTAATAAAATATTTTAATAAAATTTTAATACAACTTTCATAAGAAATATTAAAAAACTTCAAAAAAATTAGTTACAGTACTTTTTTTTCTATAAAAAATTTTTAAAAATAAATTTTAAACAAGTGGCTTTACAATATCTATTAACTTTTTACTAGTAAAAATATCATAAAATAAATTATGAAAGTTACTCTAAATAAAATAAATTAGTCAACTACGTGAGTAACGTGACTATTGTTTCTTTCGCTTCAACATTGAGAGCAACAAATGTTTGGCGGTCCCTCCTATGTGAGGGACACCCCACACATATTAATTTATATATAAAAAAAAAAACTATGTTACGGCAACTTTTTGGTAACAGTTTATTTTTTTGTTATTACGTGAAAACACAGTAACCTAATAAGATATTAATTTTAGAGAGAGACAAAAAGAAATTTCAGAAATTTGAAATTTCTCTACCAAACCTGTCAATTTCAAGTCATACTTTGGAAGATTATTTCAACTCTGATTTGGATGAAAATTGGGTATTTTATTCCTGACAAAAAAGAGTTTTGTGTTGTTATTCATGATGTTTTTGGTAGCCCTTAGCATTTGTTTTGAACCCATTATTCTATAGTGGAAGACCGTAATTTTTCCCTTCTCATTGCAGGATTTTCCATGTAAAAATTTGGTTTTTTAATTTTGGGTTGTTGCTGAATTTTTATTTATATTAGTTATTGTACTTGACTAATGTATTTGAATTACCCATTGAATTTGCATAAAATAAGAAAAAAAAGAGAGAGAGACAATTTCATTGCATGTTGTTGCATTAATTGAGTATTTTTTTTTTCAACCACAAGAGGCATCTACCATTTTGTTTTAGTTTATAACTCAGATGGCTGTAGAAGAAAAGTATCTTTCATCCGGCTTATAATTAACATTGGTACACCATCTATGGTATGGTGGGTACTTTTTCAATGAAACATTGCAGTTGCTACTAGAGTTGCGGCAGTTGCCTTTATAATTTATAATGACAATTCATTTGTCCAATATAAAACTTGTGGTTGATAGTAAAACACCGACTCCCCTGTTGAGACCTAATTCGATCTTCATAGATTTCTCGAGATAGTTTTTTACAATTCTTATAGAAAACAATTTTCAATAACTCGTTGATCCCTATCCCTATTCCCAGCCTAGCCTCTAAGTGTTGATTCCACAAATAGTTAGTTCCAAGCATTTTAATTAAGGTGAATAAGTTCAAAAGGCTGGAGCTTTCGTAAGCACAATCCACCAGTTGTATGGAATCCCTTTTTTACTAAATGTACTATTGAATGAATTATTGAAGTAAAGGTTCAATTTCATCCAAAATGGTTTTGGTCTAATTATTTTATAGTAATTTCTGAAGTTATTTATTTTCCATCCATATGGAACTTCCACTCACACGTATATACCCAATACCTCATTTATGTATGTATTACAATTAGGTAGAGCACAATAAGCTTTTTATGAAGATATACATTCAATTTCCAAGAAGACGAAGCCACTAGACTTCGTCATAGTTATTAAGATAGATGGCAAAACAGCCAAATGTGTAAAACTTACATAGCAAAAGCTTCACTTGAGTAACAATTGAGCTTAAATTGTGCTAGCTTGTGTTATGGAATCACTATAATCAACATTAGTAGTGTTAACCAGTACAACCAATGGACTCCTTACATGATGGAAGCCATCTGACCAAACTATCTCTCCAAAATCATACCTCCCTTGAGACTTCTTCCGTGGTTTGAGAGTCACATAATAGGAGTTCTCTTCATTGAACCATGAGAAGAATAAAATTCTAGGCCATATAACTACCTCAACTCCATTAGGCTTAACAATGTTGGCAAAGTAAATGGCATTCCTGTTTTGCCCCACGTTACGAACAGTCCTTTTGATTGTCATTGTTGATTCTAGATTTGAAACTGTGATTGATGGGTAATTTATGTTTGTGTTGGTTTTATGTACCTTTGGACAGCATGTTTCCAATCCAGCAGAGGGAAGAACAATTTTCTCTATGTTTTCTTGGGTGTAACCCATATTGCAAAGGAAGAGAATGTAATCGCTGGTTTTCATGTCGTAAACTAGCCCTGGATCCATTGCTTTGAAGGGGTCAATGTGACCGGCGCCAATGTCAAAGGGATCAGAAACTTTCATTGATCCGCCAGCTAGAATGCTATCAAAGGTTGTGTCCCTAGTGTAAGCTGTGATAAGGATCACAAGAAGTAAGAGATGTGTACTTGTTAGTCAAGATGATTTACAAGTAGAATGTAAAAGCAGAACATTTTAGGCATTTTTTTTCTTTGATAGATAGTGCGGGAGGGGGAGGGGGGTTCAAACCACAAATATCAGGCATCACAGAGGATGTCACTACCACTAGGCTATAACTAGAACCCAATATTATGCATCTTTTGCGTATCGTCTAGTTTAGAAGATCCATGATAATACTACCAAATAAGGTGAATTTCTTGTAACGATTATAAAAAAAAGGTATTCTTCATTTCTTTGCCCCCATTTTTTCTGTAGGACTAAAGTGCCTTGTGGTGACTCATACTTCCTTTGTGCCACCGTCTGATTTCAAAAGCATTCATGTATTGTCATGCTTTCGGTACTCGACATGGAAGCATCCCCTCCTTTTGCACTGACTAGGAACACATTTGTGTTAGATTTTAGGCTTTTAGCTATAAGCCAATTGAAAGTTGACTGAGAATGTGGGCTTTCCTAGCTAAGATCCCTCTTTCCATGTGGTTGAGTGGAGTACCCTATCAATGTAGCCTTATCTTTCAGCTTTAAAGAAAAGTAGAAGGACAAGTTAGTTCACATTTTAGTTAGGCCCAATGCTCTTTTTGCCATGGTCCATAGCCTGACAATAAGATGCATGACAATGTGGCATAAAAGGTGTTTCTTCTCAAAAGATTAAACTTGTTAGCAGGGACCACTTGTTATGATATCCTGATAAATTACTGTCTCAAAAATTTAAGTTTGCTAAGAAGTAATAAAGTTAATCTTTTAAGTTTTAACCATTGTTCTAACACTATTCAATGGTTGAAGTCATTTTCTTCTTGCCTGCTGTCATGAGAGCAGATCTAATGGCAGATGGGGACCAGTTTGGATGTGCTGATTTGATAAGGGCCACAGCACCAGACACATGAGGGCATGACATTGATGTTCCTGACTGAAAATTCCACTTCACAGAACGTTTATCACTTGGTGACAATGTTGGTGAAGTATCAGTAGGCCATGCTGCTAGTATATTTACTCCTGGAGCACTTACATCCGGCTATTAACAAAGAAAGAAGAGAATGAAGTTATTGTATGTATACAAAAAAAAATTTCTTATTATCTTTGATGATGAAAGTACAAATTCACATTTGGTGACCAAATGCACTAGTCATTTTCAAGTTGGATGCACATGCACAAATGCGACATCAAATAGCATTAGTTAGAATTCATTTGCATCCTCATTAATTCATTTTGACATAGTAATATAATATAAATTGGATCCTGAAAACAAGAAGACAAGATCAAGACCCCGAAACAAAAAATTGAGAAGATGTACTAGAGCTGGGGTTTTATTCAAGGAAATGGAATACTTTTCCAAAATTTCTAAATCGTCACAACATACCTTGAGGATATCGGGTGTTCTCGAGCTTGGTCCTCTAGAAGAAAAGGTTGCAACTGTAGGTGCTGGTGTCTTTCCAATTATGGTTTTAGTTGGTTTTATCTGCACTGCAGGGAACCTTCATATATGGTCCAGAATATATGCATGTCAAAAGCCTTTCCCACTATTTGTTATAACATTAATCATTTAGGTTTACAGAATATTGAACATGTTTTTTAAATGCTATAGTGGCTATTATCATTTCCAATTACTAGGATTGTGCAGTAAGTACCAAACAACTTCTTTCAATCATGTTCAGTTACCTAGGAGATTGAGCAAGATAGTCTTTAAGTTTACTCCCTTGCTCAATGTTGACAAGAACTGTGGGGATGATTTCAACATAAGGAATCTGCATAGTCATAGGTGCAGCAAAGATCAAGCCCAACCCATTGGCCATCTTCACTGCTGCTACTGCTTCTCCACTTAATTTTAATCCAATGGTGGAGAAGCATAGGACTACCTTTCCTGCAGCTGATTTGTTTAGTGTAGTATTATAATAGTCCCGATCACAAATCCTGGGAAAGTATTGCAACATAGAATAGCAATGTCAGACATGAAAGAAAGATTTTACCATTGTGTGTTTGCAAGAACTCTGCTGTATGCATGCATGCACATAAAGTGTTAGAATATAAGCCCAATGGACTTAGGCCCATAGTGTAGGTTATTTGTACAGCACATATTGTCTACCTATATATATAAGGCAGACCCTTGTACTCTATTACTTACAGTTTAATACAGTTTTTCAGACTTTCACATAAATTAAGAATGAGGTATCCAATAATATTAAGGTAGTTTATATCAAATCAGAGAGAGAGAGGGAGCTAACCCATCTTGAAAATATATGCTTGAATCTGCCAATTTTCCCTTAACCTCAGTGGTAATAAAGCTTTCTCCCTATACAAAAAGGAGTCTACTAGTTAAACTTCCGGCTTATATTCTAAGCATCTGTGAATTAAGACACTACATGCATGCTTGTTGTCATGAGTCATGACCCACCAATGCTCATAATATATATCACATATCTCCTAATTAAGTCAAGAAGTAATGACCACCACAAATGTCTAAACTTTCATTTCTTAATTATTGGGTTATTATATGTTAAAGAAACATATGTGATTTCAACATGATTGATTGACTGTGACTTGGTTTAAGAATTAGAGAAAAAGGTGACATGCCCAAAGCCAATCAAATTTGATGGATATTTGGTCCCAATGCAATTTTCGGAAACCTATGAAAATGATGCAGTGAAATTTTATGATGTAACATTAATGTACTTAGCTTTCAAGTTTAGAGTGGAAAATAAAACATTGGTCTTCTAGGGCACCTCTGTCGGTCTGTCCTTGCTTTATCAAGTAATGGCCAAGTGAGATCTTTTGCACCATATATAGAACTAGGCAGAAATGGATACTCTCGATTTCAAATGGATCCATTTTATGGTTCAGATAAAATATCACAAATTTAAAGGTGTATCAAATATCACGTTTAAATGATGTGACACCACGGACATTGTTAGATGTAAGAAATAAATATTAATCGTGAAATGGGATCCTATTCCGATGCATGAAAATTATGCATCAGAAAATCAGTTCCGTCTGAAAAAGGTGCTTTTCATATCTTGTAATATATTACTGAAAAATGTCATGTTACTATATTATATGCATATTTGCTTCTGAAAACAACAAAAAATGATTTCCCTTAGCCAGAAGTTAATTACCATGAGGTCCATCGTAGAGAGAGTATTATCCAGGAGTATCTGGGTTGGAAACATTCGATCAATAGAAGATGCAGCCACTGAAATGGACCATGGTTGAACATTTTGTACTAGAGACGGATCAGGCTCATCATTATCATTATTACCTGCTGAGAATACTACAGTAATACCAAGTTGCATGGCATGAAATGAACCTATTGCTGCTTTTGATTCAAAAAAAGGACGAAAAGGTGGACTTTCACCAAATGAAGCTGAGATAACATGAACTCCATCATGCAAAGCATCATCAAAGGCTGCCAATATATCTGCTTCAGAGCACTTGCCTACAAATTTCTTTCCCCAACATATTTTGTACACTACTAGTCTAGCTCTAGGTGCTCCACCCCTGGCAATGCCCTGACCTAAACCAAAGAAACTTGCATTTTTCACTATGGATCCTACAGCTGTTGAAGCTGTATGTGTACCATGGCCAAGAAAGTCCCGAGGTGATCGGTATTCTGGGTTGCCACTCTTACTTAGTGGTCCATAATCATATTCAAAACCTTTGAGGTAGTAACGGGCACCAATTAGCTTCCGGTTGCAGTCTTTTGCAGGGTCAAACCTTTCACCTTTTACACATTCTCCTTTCCAATTTGGTGGAATTGGCCTCATGCGAGGCCCTTCTTGGAAACTTTCAGATTCAGGCCATATACCTTATCACAAAACAATAAGCATGTACATCAAGTTATATATCAAGAACTTGTGAATCAATGATCAAAATTTATCATTTGTTCTTATTGTTTCATTATATATCTGCAAGGATTGATCACACGATGACAAGGCCAGATGAATGCATATTGATTTAATACAATTTAAACTCGAATTGAGACACTTTGTGACAAATATAAATGGAATCATTTTGTTAAGCATGATTGCCCATGTCACCAGAAGGCTGATCATCATGCCATCTGTAAATTGAGGTAGAACTTGTATAGTTGTATAACATAAAAAACTTAATTGAGTCATACTAAACTCTAAAGATAATGTGAAATTAACCAAATCCTGTTATATGTAGTGAGCAGTATTTCACTAAAACGCATTTAGAATTTGCAATTTGAAAGATCCCAAGTAGTGAACTGCCAGTGAAACTTATTTGGATTGGCAATGAGCTTAGCTTTAAGGCCTTTTCGGCCAAAGAGAGAACAAGGTGAGTTACTAATTGGAAAACCTGTATCAAAGACCCCAACGACAATATCATCACCGAAGGCTAGCTGCCATGGAGTCACTTTACTATCCAAGGTAACGCCTAAAAAGTCCCAACTTCTTGTTGTGTGCAACTGCAGTGTCTTGCTCCTAAACACTGATATCACTCCTTCCATCTCTGCAAATTCCTCTTCTCACGTTAATATTTTTTTGATAATTAAAGCTTGCATAAGGTTCTAATTCAACTCTAAAACAAAAATATTAATGATTTCCAGAAAATCTTAAAAGACATAGATTAAGAAGAAAAAACTGAAAGGTTAGCTCATTACTGGCTAAAGAAGTTGCTTGTGTTGAATTGAGCTTTGCTGAAAAGCCTGAGAAGCTATGCTTGTAGCTATAGAGTATGGATTGCTTAGCATCTTCTTCACTAAAGGATAATATATCCAATGAGAGAAGTGAGAAGTTTGATAATAATTGAGTACATCAAGACAAATTCTAAAGAATTAAAACATAGGATTTAGAATATGTAAAAAAAACCTTGCAAATACATTGGAAAGCAATTGGTGATGGTATTTTGAAGTGAGAGTAGGATCATGAATATGGCTGACTCCTAAATAGACTATATAAACCTGTGAGAAATCAAATAAAAATCAGAAATAAAGATGACATGAGATCATTATTAGAGAAGGGGACAAAAGAAGCTGAAGCACTTTAAGGTAATAAAGTTACATGAGGTGTGGCTGTGGACTGAATAAAATAAAGTGAAAGTGTGAGAGATAGGCCCCAAAAACACTGAAGATAAGTAGCCATTGTCTCTCATGGAAGAACCACATGGTTGGTTGGCATTAAATAGTGTTGTGGTCAGGGCAGACTTATGATTTGCCAGAGCGTGCATTCAAAGTCTTCCAAGCTGCAAAAGCACTGACATTCCTTCTTGGGTCCATGATGATATTTTCTCTTTGAAGCTAGCTAGTTGACAAAGATGAGGACCACCCACCTCCAGCCTTTCCTCACTCTCTCTCCATTTTTTTCCTGGTATATTTGCTAGTATAGTATTGTGCTTAGGGTACAATTACAGCCTAGGACTACCTCAATGAAGTTGCATCATAGCTGCCATGAATACTACAAAGAGAAATGCATGTGACCATCATGCCTAAGACCTTTTAGTCTCCTCTTCCTTGGAAACAATATTAGTTGACTAAGATAACTGCATTAAAAACTTTTTATACCTTTCAGCCTCATTTCCCTCGTAAACAAAATTAGACTAAGACAATTGCATTACCTTATTGGCTGCTTGAAGCTCATATCTGGCATTTCTTGTGAAACTTAACTAAAGAGAAAGAGAGCACATGAATTCAACAATGCCCTAGGGGGGCACTACATGATTTAATCTTTATAATAGCTTCTATTTATCAAAATAAATTGTAATTGAAAAAACTTGAAGTTAAAATTTAAATCTAGGAGCTAGTGCAAGTGTTCTTTCTCAATTGAGAATACTAATTTAAGTTGCTTTGTACAACTTGGCTTTTACCAAGATTGGCATGACAATATTCAACAGTGTTATTTATAAGTCTGCAACCCTAGTTTTAGGTTCTACTGTTCCTTTAAGCAATTGAATGTTCTTAACTAAAGATTGATACTTTAGCCTGGCTAGCATTGATCCATTTTGGTTATAGGATGCATCTATAAGAAATAAGAATTCACAAACAAGCATAATCACATCTAATAAACATAGGAATCCTAGTGTTGCCCCAAGCTACATAGTGCTTCTCTATTCTTGTTAATTACTATATGAATTAAGTTTTATCTTATAATCTACAAATTTATTATGCCCTAAGGAGTACATTTATGTAAGAAAACCATCTTTCAAACATCAAAGATTATATATACGCAATGCTCACTTGTCAACCTACAAAGACATACTAACTTGATTTAAAAAAATGCAATATTAGGCTTAATTAGGAGAATCATTGCATAGCTAAAACTTTCCTAACACGTTGCGTGAATTGAGTGTAATCGTGTTGCGTAATCAGAAGTTTATAATCAAGGGCCTTAGACTTTCGATACACGTCTAACCCTTCCAAGTTAAACTTCACATCATTGAACCTTCTCAATATAAATGCATATGAACTTGCTTTGTCAACTGGCATTATATTTCAGTCATAGAAATATATTATGGCATTTTCATGCATCATAATTTGATTGAAGGAAAGCATTTATCTAGTTTGCTTTGACAAGCAGTAATTTCAAGTACAACTTGAAGATTTATCTCTGTTGGGACAGTTTTACAGCTGAATTATTTGGTCTGATTCAATTCACCTTCTAGGACTATAGTACATGATCAAGTAAAATTGCTCAGATACATTTTGTAATTGTAACAATTTCAAGTGTGCACATCATGTATGAATATGGCATTAGAAAATGATAAGAGGCATACTAATAATGTACCTATTAGCAAAATAGAGAAGATTAACTGTTAGATTATATGAGAGCCAACATATATATTATTCTTCTTTGTTGTTTGAAGTTTATATAAGGATAAGAAGTCTTAAGACACATGACAATAGGGTGAACCCACTAATTACCCTGTTTGTCAAGATTTTGTTACTTTCTAATTGGAATCAAATAAAATAGTGTCTGCTAAGCAAGCTTAGAATTTTATAAATATAGTTCAGGTTGCAATGGGCTATTAGATAAAACTAATGAAATGATTCTGTAGGAAAACAGTATCATCTGCTATGTAGGATGGCTAGAAGAGGGTTATTTTCAAAGGTTATCTGTGAAGCATCTTACCTCTAGCAGGTTCTTATAGATTAGCATTTTCACTGAAAAGATTACAGGCACAGGATTGTGATCATTTGAATTCTTTTCTGCCAGGAAGTGTGTTCTTAGAGAGGTCTATGATCTAAAGGCATTGTGCATGCAAATGAGGTATCTGAAATCCCACCCTTTGTGTTGTCTGATAGCATACAGAAACTGGCCTAGTTCCCTTAGTTGCATGGCTTTTAGGAATTCAACTAACAACTCACGGAAAATAATAATAAATGACCATTTGGTCCCAGTTCAAGCTTGATGATTACTGAGGAAAAATTTGCATGCCGTTTTCTTAGCAGAAGTGGGACCAAAGTCTCATTGAAGCATTCAATCAAGCAATGGTAGTTACTAGATGCAGGTAACATGTAAGTCATTGATTTTACATATAGGCACTTTATTGATAAAAAGTGCTTTACAATTGAAATCTATGGTCACAATATACCACACCATGTTAATTATCACTTAAGTTAACATTAACATTATAACAGTTATATTAGATTATGATAAACAATATATATGTACATAATTCTCCAATTATCTGCATAAATGGTCATCATATAAGCCATTATTATCAAGACATTGAGTGTGGATGTGGGTGTGGGAATGTGTTAGAGAGAGAGAGAGAGGAGGATTTCCCAAAAAAAAGTGGTGGTTAGTGAACTTTTTTCCACTCATGTCAAACCGTGTGGTCATCTCCAGGGCTTTCTAGAGATAACAAGACAAGGAAGGGAGACCACTGGACCCCCCAGTCATCACTAACATATTCCCTTTCACTTAGAATTCTTCCTCTGTTAAGTGATTCTGAAGTACTTTCAGAAGAATGAGAATATCAAGCTCAGAGATAAGGTGGGACATTGAACTAATGTGTCCACTAATTTCCAGGCTGCTTTAGTATTTTAATTAACATAAAACTAGTAGATAAAGAGAGAGAGAAAAAGAGTAATTTTTCTCTCATTAGAAGAATAATTAAAGGAAAAAAAACATAATCAGGACAAACATGGTAAACATGAGTGTTATTAACTTATCTGCTGACCATGGGATGGGACATAAGTATACTTTAAATTACCTGCGGATGAGTAATAAGCAAGCTATTCTAATCTAGTTGCAAGCACAACTTGAGTGATATTTCATACATCATGTTAGACAGTGGTTATTACCCTGACCATATTTGCCTTGTCATTTCTGTCAAAAAGTCGTTATATATGAGCCATATATGTAATTGACATGTAGATTAATATCATCCTTACACTAGGCATGTTTTGATCAAAAGAACAACCTGGAATCCAACCAATTTTAGCTTTTATACAGTCAAAATGATATTGCCTAGCACTAAATTCTGTATCCCAATTTTTTCTTTTCAACACAAATCAATAATCAATGAAGAGCACTGATTACACATTAAGATGGTGACTCTTAGGCTCCCTCCAGCTGCTAAACATTTCTCACTGATTGCAAAGGTTGCTGATATGAAGTTTTTAAAAGTTCCGAAAAACATCACATCCTTTCCATCAAATCCAACAATAAAAAATAGGTACATCTTGACTTTTTACCTTAAAGCACTATCTTACAAAAATGAGCTGAATGTGTTTGTGTCTGCATTTCTTTGTCCTTCATTATTTATCTTCCCAAATTTATTTGGTGAAGAGGGATGTTAAATATGGATAAAAACCGACATAAAGGTCATGAACACTTTGAGCTCTTTAGCTTCATTAATTTTCTTTTGCTTTAGCTAACAACTGTGCAGGACCAAATGTCAAAAGTTGCAAGCTTAACTTCTGCTTCAGAATAGGTTTAGATGAGGATCAATAAAATGATAGCATGATTGTTTAGCACATAATCATCATACACAGGACAGCACTGCACTGACAACTCAGCATTAAGCACTACTCTAAGTTGACAAGTTCCTCCCCATTATAGTTTGTAGGCCATTTTACCTTTTTAGACAAACTTTATGTTCAACTGATTTTCGTTCTTGAGAGCATATAATTACTTGCCAAATGAAATGACTTTTGGAAAATATAAAATAAGTACAATTCATTAAGGCTATTTGAATAGTGGGTGAATCGATTCAGTGAATTATTTCATGCTTATCTCCTACCTAGTTCCTTCCTAGTTCATTAATGTCCATCAGTACTAATAGGCCACAATTTGCGTTCATATTGGCTAAAGACTAAAGAGCAAAGTATGATAAAATAATCACACGCTACAACATGCTATGCATGTGTGTCACTCACATCAGTAATTCAAAATTTTCTATAGCAGTTGCAATGTGATCCTACCAGATTGATTTTTCTGCAATAGTAAGCGAATTCTCAGCTATTTTATGCACCCGTAATCAATCGTATAAACATTTACAGATTAAAGACCATGACGGCAAGATCACGATGTGTATGTGTGTTTGTGTGTGCATGTTTCTTTTGCTAAGTAGATTCACAACATACAGTTATATAACATATTGATTGTGGGAGAATTAAATTATTCACCCACTATATTATTCCAAATGGGTAATATACACACACAAATATCTACTAAGGTACTACTATACATAATTCAAATAATAAATTGTTAGGTAAGGTAGTTGCAAGTTTCCCTCAATTTTTATTTTTAATGGTAAAAGATAAAAACAAGTTTCCCTCAATTGGGGGAACTACACACCGTGGTGTGAATGCGTGAGGCAAAACAAAAAGAGATGGGCACAGAAGGAAAAGAATGAGATCATGTTGGAGAGTGATGAAAAAAGATTGGTGGGGATTAGAATGCACTTACACTTACATGCGCACTAAGAAGAAAGCACACAAAGGCACAATTTGAATCAAAACAAAATCCCCTGACTCTGTGGGCCCATTTCCACCATAGCCAAGAACCAGCACCCACCTTAACACTCACCACATCATTGCCATCAAGAATTTTCTTGCACTCTTTCTTGCTTTCATCAACAATTGCACCCACAACACAATTCTTACCAACAACATTTCTCATTTTCCAGAAAAATCCATCACTTAAAACAGAGTGTTTCTTTGTTTTTTCCTCTCTTAATTTGGGTCTAAATCTTCTTTCTAAAAGAGTAATATAACTTTTCTTTGGTAATGGGAGGTTGGTGAGTAAGTGGATCTTGGTCTGTTTCTGGATTTAGTGTGATGGGGAATTGCTGGTGTGGGTGGGAACCCTCTGTTTACAGAGTCTCATCCAATGCAAAGTCAGGTTGGTTTTTCAATGAAGGTTTTTTTTTTAACTGTTTGGGTTGATTTTATGTAATATTTTTTTTTTATTCTTCATGATTTCACAGATGGGTTTCTGTTTTATCTCTTTATTTCAATGAAATTAGTTATGTTAGAGTTCAACTTGGATTTGGTATTCATAATCTGTTTTTCCTCTGTTTGCTACACTTCTCTGTGTTTGATTTTTTTTGTATGAGTGATAAATTTATGCGACTTTTCTTCCTTGGCTGATCTATGTTATCCCATGAAATATTCTCAAAAATAAAATGTTATCCAATGAAATCAGGGATTAAGGTTTGCATATTCAAGAATGTTATGTTTGCCAAAATAATTAAGACTCAATTCATGCTCTGTTTGCTCCTTTTCCTTTTGTGTTAGTTCTTTTTCTTAATACTGTCGTTGGTGAATTATTGGGAACTTAGCTAGATTTTATTCTAGTTTGAATCCTGATTTTTTAAGTGTTCCTGCACTCTTTTAGCATTGTAATCAAGACAGAATCTTTTTTTTTTCTTATAACATTCTCTCCTAGTGTGCTTCTTACATCTTCATATATTATATCAAGTTTGAACTTCGAAAATCTTTGAAGAACTTTTGAACGTAGGATATTAAATTAGTTCGGAAAGATAACTTTTTTACGTGTGAATACATCACCAATTATGCTGTTGCACTGTAGTGAGAATTTTATATACATATTTTTCTTTCTCTTTAAGGCTTTGTCATGAAAGTTGAATAGAATGAATTTTACACCTGGAGGATGTGTATAATGCTCTCTCATCTTGCAGAACAAAGCCCATCAGTGAGAGAGAGGAAGGAGGATAGTAAGTTACCATCAAATCCAGAAGAAGTGGAAGACCTACGCCGTGACTCAGCAACAAATCCATTGATTGCATTCACCTTTAATGAACTAAAGATAATCACAGGAAACTTTAGGCAAGACCGAGTGTTAGGAGGAGGAGGATTTGGAAGTGTTTATAAAGGGTTTATTTCTGAGGATCTAAGAGAAGGGCTTCCTCCCATTCCTGTAGCTGTCAAGGTCCATGATGGTGACAATAGTCATCAAGGCCACAGAGAATGGCTGGTGATCTCTATGTTCTTTATTGTTTCGTTCTTTCAAATTTATGGTGCTATATTTATACCTGCACTCTTCTTTCAAATTTAGCAACTTATATTAGGTTGATGAAGTGCTTTGTGGGTTTCTAGGCAGAAGTCATATTTTTGGGGCAGCTTTCTCATCCAAATTTGGTAAAATTGATTGGATATTGCTGTGAAGACCAACAACGGGTACTAATATATGAGTATATGGCTCGGGGAAGTGTGGAAAACAATCTTTTTTCAAGTAAGAATTTCCTATTGTTTCTTGCGTTCCTTTCCAATACCCTTTTTAATGATGTTTCCTGAAAGTCGAAGCTATAAATGATAATAGTTTAGGACCCTGGATTTTCATCTTAAGATGTTGGTTTAATATGTGTTAAGGATGCACCATTGGTGTAAAGCAGTTGGGAAGGTCAAAGGTGGTACAATGATGTCTAACAGCCTTTATCAGATGTTATTTGCAAGAAGAGGAGGTGCTAAAATTTAGTGAGATGCTACCATACCCCTAGTGAAAGGTATTTTAAAGGCTTAGGTCTAATTTCTCTTAGGAAAAAGTAAGAGTGGCAGGTTATTTAAGAAGAACCTATTAGCTGTGAATTTCTTGTTAGATATAACTAACTTGTTTCAAGATTTGCACTTGGGTGAGGCAGGCCTATTGTTAGTTTTCACTAAGGTGATTGAACTTTGAAGACTTAGTATCTTTAGTGATAGAGGCAAAAAACTGATTGGGAAGTTGTTTTTATACAATGTCTATAATTTCTGAACTTGTTATTGTTAAATCTAGTGAATTTTCTTTTTAAAGGTTTGTTGGTGGCATGGGAGGCCTATTGTTTAGTTTTCTATGATATTTAATGTAAATAATTACTCTTTTTCTGCAGGAGTGTTGCTTCCTTTGCCATGGTCCATTAGAATGAAAATTGCATTTGGTGCTGCAAAAGGACTTGCCTTTCTCCACGAAGCTGAGAAACCTGTCATCTATCGTGATTTTAAGACATCTAATATTCTGTTAGACTTGGTTAGTATACAGAATCCCTATTCGTCTCCTTTGGAAATAAATCAAGTGATTTATTTGGTCTTCCTCCTTTTCTTTTAATATCAAAAAAGTTGTAGAAAAAGGAGTGTTCATTTATGTTGGATGAAGGCTTGTGTAGATGGTAATGATAAAATTCAATACATCTATAAGTAAAACATTAAGAATTAAATCAGCAAGTACTATGTGGAACATTCTTTATTAAAAAAATAAGTACTACCATGGGGAAAATATCAAACTCCTAAAAAAATTGTTTCACATACCCATTGAGGTCAGCATAACATGGATTATGTGCTCCAAAGTCAATTGATAAGCAATGAGGTGGTATTTTCACGATCCACTTTTCCACTTGCCAAATGCCAACTGCAATCTCAGTTTTGGATTGGTCTGCACTTGGAAATTCAGCCTGGATCCTGAACTGAAAACAATTTATCTACATAGTCATATAAATTCATGCATAATATGGAGTCTAACTGATCTATTCTAATGCAATAAAGGTGCTATTATGTCAAGTTATAGTCAAATCAGTAGCTTTAATTTGCAACTATGGTTTTTGTATACATGTTTCACAAACAGGACTACAATGCAAAGCTCTCTGACTTTGGCCTTGCAAAAGATGGACCAGTGGGAGACAAGTCTCATGTTTCTACTCGCATAATGGGAACATATGGATATGCTGCACCTGAGTATATTATGACGGGTAAGTTATCTTTCTGACTAGAATTTCCTAACACATATCTGTTAAGCACTCTTCTGTATTATGAGGTTTCTGGAAAACACATGAAAGTTTGTGTTATTCAACTAAGCATATGAAATGGACTAGGCCATTAGACATCATTTGAGGGTTTCTTAAGACTTAGAAATTGGTTTCTCTAGTTAATTCCAAATTGACATGCATTTTCATCTTTTCTTCTGTGCAGGCCATCTAACTCCTAGAAGTGATGTCTATAGTTATGGTGTTGTTCTTCTTGAACTTCTGACTGGAAGAAAGTCTTTAGACAAGTCACGACCAGCACGAGAGCAGAACCTAACGGATTGGGCTCTACCATTGCTTAAAGAGAAGAAAAAATTGCTCAATATCATTGATCCAAGACTAGAAGGAGAATATCCTATCAAAGGAGTTAACAAGGCTGCCATGCTAGCTTATCATTGCTTAAACCGGAATCCAAAGGCAAGGCCTCTAATGAGAGATATAGTGGACTCCTTGGAGCCTCTACAGGTTTCTACTGAGGTTTCAACAGAAAAAACTATGCCTACTGTAATTATTGAGGTTCCAAATGCTGAGTTAAAAAGAAAAGAAGATGCATAGAGTAACTAAATTGATCCTGGTTTTTCTCATTTAAGCTTCTCCAGTTTAAAGGGAGAGTTTTTGTATTAGGTAGCTTCTTTTTAATGTGGGTTTGGAAGGAAAATTTTATGCTTGGTTATTTTTTTCCTTTGGCTATAACATGTTGGTTGCAGTTACTTGCAATTGGATTATTTTAACAGTAAGTAAATATTAATCTAAACAGATATATGCTTTGTATTATATCATCTTGCACCAGGATTTCTTGTGCTGGCTTTTAGTTTGCTTTTGGAAAACAAACTATTATCAGACATAAACTATTAACAAAAGTGAAACCTAAGACAATCTTTTTGCTTTTTCCCCCCCGGATAATTTTAAAAACTTTATCAAAAGAGAAAGCACAGAAAGCTATTAATATACAAAGGCATAAAGTCCGCAGCTCATATATACATACATAAGTTTCCTACCAACCTTGGTTTCTTTATTCCTAGTTGAGCTCCACAAGATGTCAAGGATACCTCAATAATTCACCCACACTATTTTTTGAAAGTGAAAAAAAGAAATTAGTGGATGATGTGTACGTGTTGATCCGTACCCATCTTCATGAAGAGAGAATATCTCATGAGACCATCCTTTCGCAGTAGGTGAAATTCATAAGTATTGTAAGAGAGGGGTCTGATGAGACCTTCTCTTAAAGATACTTTTTCCACATTCAAACTTCATCTCACATCACTACACAGTGAGTGAGGATGTGAGTTTATGTGCTAAACATAGAATAAAAACTAGAGTACACTCTCATGACACTTGCTAGTATGGTCTAATACCAGTGAACTTTTTTCCACTTTTGAAATAAGTTTGTATATGGTGGGTCTCATGACATTAAAAATTTTTGTATCTTTAATAATCAACTTTTACTTTATAAGATTCTCACCCAAAAAAACACTTACTTTTAGAAGCACTAATCAAAATTGTGAATTTTTATTATTATTAAAAACACAAAAATTCTCACAACGATTGAAATAGTATGCTATAATTAGTGCTATTAAAAATAACGTCAGTAATGTAATATATGGTGGGTCTCATGAAAATAATGTTGCTCCAATTACGAACTCAACAGTTGTAAAAAGTTTCGTGGCTCTTACCTTTTAACCTGTTTGAATAATTGCATTCTCGAGGATGCATGTGTACCTCCTTCCTCCTTAATTCATTGCCAGCATCCATTTCCAGGCCCAGTTTCTTATTCTCTCTTTACTAACATGGAATCTGCCATTCAGATTTGATTTGCCAGCAACATAATTTTGTCTCCATCACACGAATATTCAGTGGAATGCCTTTCATGCCCTCTAACAAGATTGCATTAGTGGTGCCATAAATTTAGTAATTTAGCATCACAAAAAACTATTTTATCTATTTTACTACCTCACTTTACAAAACACCCAACATTAATAATTTTATTTTAGAATTCAACACAATAAGATAGTATAAACAAATATATATATATATATATCTACTACAATAAACAACAACCGGGGCCGACTTAACAACTTTGGGGGCCTTAGGCGAAAATTTTAAGTGGAGCCTTTTTATATTTAAATATAAATAAAATAATATTTATTGAATTCTTTTATTTTTTATTTAAAATCTATTGATCCTTTTTGAAATTCAATTTGTTTTTTGATTTTTTTTTTTTTAAGTTTTACATATCCAGATAAATTTTTTCTAGTAAACATTTATAATGAGCAAATATTTATAAATAAATAAAACACAATTTATAATTAAAAATTATAATTTAACTAAAAATAAAATTTAAAGTATAAAATAATAGAACCTGATTATTGCTACTTTTTTAAAGTTGTGGCCACTTTATTCTTTAAAGTTTAAACCTACAGTCTTGCACAAATAAAAATTAATTTATTAATTGGTTCAAAAAATTAGTATCATTATAATACAAATGGGTTGATATGATATACATCAAATTATCAATTGGTGTGATAAAAAGAAATTATGCGTGTACAGGCGTTTATTATATAGTGGGTGGGTTTAAGAATGTTTTGTTAATAAAACTTAAAATCCAAAAAATCTTGAAGCTTTAAGTGTTTGGTACTATTGTTTAAACAACAATTTTCAATGTTTAAACAACATTACATGTTGTGGGGCCTAATAATTTATGGGTCAGGCCCATTTGCTCGTGGAGAGTCCGAAGGCCCAAGCCGAGGAGAGCTATGGACCAAGCCCGATAATAGAGAGTACCAAACAGTTTTGGGATACAGCCGAGGACAGTTCAGTCCTCGGCAGATCCAAAATCCCACCAAAAAAAGAAAGGGTAAAACTGGTATAGGACTAAAACTTGAAAGAAGATCTAAAATATCTTGGGAAAGTTATCTTTACTACCCTTCCCAGATAAGGCCCTGCACCTAACAGAGCCGTATTCTTCAGCTTTATCAACCATCCCCAACAATTCTGGGATTAGACTGATGGGACAAATATCAGCCTTGTAAAGGTTGACCCTACACGCGGACGAAGGACAGCGAACGCAGGCTAGTATAAAAGAAAAAGTAAGTGAGCCAAGGAAGGGGGCTCCCTCCGTCCCATCGGAGGAAAAGACTCCATGGGGGAAAACACCGGAACAACTCATGCAGATCAGAGAAAAAACAACCACCGCTGGGGAACCGGAGTAGGGCCTTAATGCTCCTCGGATCAAGTCCGAGGAGTCCAACCCCATGGGATGCGACACTATAGGGCTTAAATGTTCAAACCCAACTCCTCTTTCTATATGAATTCCTCTAAAATCAAGACCGGAATATCGCCCCGTGCCCAACGGCTAGCTTTTCAAGCCCACTCTCTACAAATCATATTGTGAGGGATCTTTCATGTGCGAGCCCAACATCCTTATTGGGCCTCAACAGAATCGTGTCCTTACAATTGGCGCCGTCTGTGGGGAGGCTCGCGCGTTGGCGCAGGTGGCGGTGGAGTCAACTCTCTAGCAAGCAGAGGTTCGCGGAGTTTCCTCCGTCTCCGGCGACATGCAGTTGTTGCTTTGACATAAACTTCTGCTAGGGGCTGCGCCTCGCAGTGACAACGGCGCGGAAAACTCCAGGGGCTTCTGGTCTCAAGCCGGTTTTCCCCACCCTGGTCTAGGGGCTTACGTTCGAAAATAAATAAGTAAAAAAAAAAAAAAGGAAATCTCACAAGTTTTGGACAGAACCAAGGCCTTGCATGGTCCTCGGACTCAAGCCTATGGGGAAACCAAGTACATAAAAGAAATCTCACAAGTTTTGGACAGAACCAAGGCCTTGCATAGTCCTCGGACTCAAGCCTATGGGGAAACCAAGTACATAAAAGAAATCTTACAAGTTTTGGACAGAACCAAGGCCTTGCATGGTCCTCGGACTCAAGCCTATGGGGAAACCAAGTACATAAAAGAAATCTTACAAGTTTTGGACAGAACCAAGGCCTTGCATGGTCCTCGGACTCAAGCCTATGGGGAAACCAAGTACATAAAAGAAATCTCACAAGTTTTGGACAGAACCAAGGCCTTGCATGGTCCTCGGACTCAAGCCTATGGGGAAACCAAGTACATAAAAGAAATCTCACAAGTTTTGGACAGAACCAAGGCCTTGCATGGTCCTCGAACTCAAGCCTATGGGGAAACCAAGTACATAAAAGAAATCTTACAAGTTTTGGACAGAACCAAGGCCTTGCATGGTCCTCGGACTCAAGCCTATGGGGAAACCAAGTACATATACAAAAAAAAAAAAAAAAAAAAAAAAAAAAACCCCGTTATTTGAACATTAAAATTTATCCGAGGGGAACTCCCCGTTAACAGTTGGGTTAATCCCTAAACTGCACGGATCCCCAACACCAAAGGGATTGATGCAATATAGTGCAATATATTACCCAAAAACACGATCGAAGTCCCTCATTATTCGGCTACCCTCTCGGACGAATCATTCAGAGTTCATCGATCTCGGTCCTTTATTTTGCATGCATCGCTCAGCGCTCGGCCGTTATTCCGGTTAGTTTCCAGAGTTTAATTTACTGATAATTGCCATTATGATACTTGATAACATCGATAAGTTTAAAGACGAGCGTGTATTTAATGTTCATGCACTAAGTAGTTGTTGCAGAAAAGAAAAAGTATTTAGAAAGAAATAAACTTATCTTTTATTGAGGCATAGAAATAGTACAGTGTACAATGAAAAGCTGAAATAAGCTTATGCTAAAGCTAACTACATGAGTGAAAAGAAGAATACAAGGGAATGAAGGTAAAGCCGAAGAAGAAGCACAGATGAGAGGTTGGCTACTGCTTCAAGACCTTGTTTCTTCCTCAATGCTTTTGCATGCCCATAACTCAGGCAGCAAAAGAACCCAGCTTGGGGCCTGCACCGCTGAAGGAAAGGTGCAGGGAGCCGGAAGTTGAGGAGCCTTCACCAAAAATTTGCCTGCAACAAGGCAGAAGTGCTGATGGCGGAGAATCTTTCTTCTGACACACCAAAATTCTGGCATGAACAGAACCTGCTTCGGATTTTGACTAAAAGAAGGAGAAACGCCCTTTCCCCTCTGTCGAAACGGAATATTCCCTTAAATTTATGCCTCCTTTGCCCGTACCTCACTATTTTGAGTCTCAGGTGGACACAGCGCCTTTGTGGCGGAGAGAGTTCCTTTTCCCCAACCCTCGCCTCAAACATGATATACTAAGGGAGGAAACTGAAGGATTTGTGCGCAGGTACAGCAACTTTCTCTCCTATTTATTTAAAAAGATAAGGTGGTGGCATTTAATTCACGCAGCGTCCCAAGGAATGCTACAGACAAAATGTCTCCGGATCGATTTCCAATGCCGTCTGCAACCCTGAGATTAAAGGAGCCTCGTGAAGGCGCACCTCGAACACTGGGACGCCAAAAAGTACCGCGTGACCTAAGACTACGGAAATACCTCTTAATTTGTGGGCCCAGTAAATTCGCGGCCCAGGCCCATTCTGCATGGGGGCCCAGGGACAGAACCAAGGCCTTGCATGGTCCTCGGACTCAAGCCTATGGGGAAACCAAGTACAAAAAAGAAACATTACAAGTTTTGGACAGAACCAAGGCCTTGCATGGTCCTCGGACTCAAGCCTATGGGGAAACCAAGTACAAAAAAGAAACATTGCAAATTTTGGACAGAACCAAGGCCTTGCATGGTCCTCGGACTCAAGCCTATGGGGAAACCAAGTACAAAAAAGAAACATTACAAGTTTTGGACAGAACCAAGGCCTTGCATGGTCCACGGACTCAAGCCTATGGGGAAACCAAGTACAAAAATGAAACATTACAAGTTTTGGACAGAACCAAGGCCTTGCATGGTCCTCGGACTCAAGCCTATGGGGAAACCAAGTACAAAAAAGAAACATTACAAGTTTTGGACAGAACCAAGGCCTTGCATGGTCCTCGAACTCAAGCCTATGGGGAAACCAAGTACAAAAAAGAAACATTACAAGTTTTGGACAGAACCAAGGCCTTGCATGGTCCTCGGACTCAAGCCTATAGGGAAACCAAGTACAAAAAAGAAACATTACAAGTTTTGGACAGAACCAAGGCCTTGCATGGTCCTCGGACTCAAGCCTATGGGGAAACCAAGTACAAAAAAGAAACATTGCAAGTTTTGGATAGAACCAAGGCCTTGTATGGTCCTCGGACTCAAGCCTATGGGGAAACCAAGTACAAAAAAGAAACATTACAAGTTTTGGACAGAACCAAGGCCTTGCATGGTCCTCGGACTCAAGCCTATGGGGAAACCAAGTACAAAAAAGAAACATTACAAGTTTTGGACAGAACCAAGGCCTTGCATGGTCCTCGGACTCAAGCCTATGGGGAAACCAACTGTTCGGATGGGAAAATCCCCGGCCCAAATACTGTAAAATGTTAAGGCCAATAAAAGTGTTAGGATGATGGTGGGGCACTCCACTATTCGGTAGCCTAAGGGGGCTGTTCATTTTTGCGGGTGATATGTTTTCGAATGATTATTTCCTACACCGAATAAAGCATCCAGTTCTAATCTCGGCATTGTTTCGGGCAAATATCGTTATTCACAGGTACACACTGCTATGTCAAACAATTCTGTTAAAGTTGACATCTTTTTATTAGCAAGTATTTTGGCCTTAGTTATCATCGATTCAAATGCTATATTATTGTGCCGAGCAGCATTTGCAAATTTGTAAAAACATAGAGACAGAACATGCGAAGTAAAATAACAACAATTTTTATTAATATGAAAAATTATTACAACGTACAAAGTGGGGCTCAAACAAGCCTATACAAAAGGTGAGCTGCCGAAGCAACACTTACATCCGCAGTACAGGTAAGTAAACAGCCAGGTGTCTTTTAAACTCGTCTTCAAAGTCTCTCCAATCTCTGCCTCAGTATTGCTCATATCGAAAGAAGAACCTTCTTCGGAAAAAGATGAAGGAGAAGGAAGAAGAATTTGAAGGAGAAGGAAGAAGGGGGTAGAGGAGATGAATGAGGAAGATGGAGGACATGAGTAAAGAAGGAGGAGAAGAAGAGAGAAGAGATGAAAAGAAAGAAAAAGGAGCAAAAGAGGGAGAAGTGAAAGCACCAGGAGGGATCTGGTGCTGGGAAGACTAAGGAAGGGAGGCGGAGGAGGGCACCAGTGAACGAAGAGAGGAAGAAGCAGAGGCACTTAGTCCCTGCCTCGTTCCTGACTCCTAACACATTGGGGCCGTATTAGGTATGCTCGTAAGAGAGCAGTTGATTATGATGATGGGAGTTCTCGACTCAGTCACGCCGAAATTCTGACGTGATGAGCCCCTGCTTCAGATTTTGGCTGAAAGGAAGGTGGGACAAATCTTGAGTCTCCGCCATCCTTGCCTCGACCGAGCCATTTCGAGCTTTATCAGAACATGATGCTTTGAGGAGGGGTGTGGTTCCTTCATCACTCGTTATGGTAAACGTATTCTGATCTGGTGTATAACAATTGGGTTAAGTAAACGCTAAGGGAGGCTGAGGGTTTCAGATTTCAGAAAGATAAAAGGGTCTCTGTACGAAAGTGATGGCCTCCTACTTGCCTTCTTATAGGGAGGGCAAAATGGAAGGTATTAAATTCGTTCTGGTTTCCAAAAGAATCTGAAAAACAAAAGGTGCGTCCGTTCCACTTCCCCACCTCATCAGATGAGCCGTCGGACATAAATGAGTCTCGTAAAGGGAAGTCATCGAAGGCACGTCTTGGACAGCCAAACGGCAGGAGCGGGTCACGAGTAAATTAAAGGGAACACCTTGTAAGCCGTTATATTTTCTGGGCAGGTGGAGAAACCATCAGCATTAATGAAGGGCTAAATTAAAGGAGCTGTAATAAAGGCTCGGCATTACCAAAACCCCCCTTTCCAACCGGGAGGTTGGACAGCCAGGTTTTGAGGGGCTATTGTGGGGCCCAATAATTTATGGGCCAGGCCCATTTGCTCGTGGAGAGTCCGAAGGCCCAAGCCGAGGAGAGCTATGGACCAAGCTCGATAATAGAGAGCACCAAACAGTTTTGGGATACAGCCGAGGACAGTTCAGTCCTCGGCAGATCCAAAATCCCACCAAAAAAAGAAAGGGTAAAACTGGTATAGGACTAAAACTTGAAAGAAGATCTAAAATATCTTGGGAAAGTTATCCTTACTACCCTTCCCAGATAAGGCCCTGCACCTAACAGAGCCGTATTCTTCAGCTTTATCAACCATCCCCAACAATTCTGGGATTAGACTGATGGGACAAATATCAGCCTTGTAAAGGTTGACCCTACACGTGGACGAAGGACAGCGAACGCAGGCTAGTATAAAAGAAAAAGTAAGTGAGCCAAGGAAGGGGGCTCCCTCCGTCCCATCGGAGGAAAAGACTCCATGGGGGAAAACACCGGAACAACTCATGCAGATCAGAGAAAAAACAACCACCGCTGGGGAACCGGAGTAGGGCCTTAATGCTCCTCGGATCAAGTCCGAGGAGTCCAACCCCATGGGATGCGACACTATAGGGCTTAAATGTTCAAACCCAACTCCTCTTTCTATATGAATTCCTTTAAAATCAAGACCGGAATATCGCCCCGTGCCCAACGGCTAGCTTTTCAAGCCCACTCTCTACAAATCATATTGTGAGGGATCTTTCATGTGCGAGCCCAACATCCTTATTGGGCCTCAACAGAATCGTGTCCTTACACATGTATTTCCACACATTTTTTCACCCACACATATTTCCACAAAACAACAATAACGTTACTAGAAATTTCTTACCAAACGGGCAAATGCTAAAACTCATCTGATCAATAGGTGGTTAGTGTCTTTAATGATAGTGTGTAGGCCATGTGGGATGTGGCTATGGTGTGCTATAGTGATATTTGCTATGTGCAGTGTGTAGTGCGATAATCTGTCCTGTCAGCTATGTAGTGCAGATTATTATTATTATTATTATTTTGAAAAATTGAATAAAAAGCTAATAGTCATCACAAATCAATAGTTCAGTACTCTTCAATGACTTCAATCTTTATGAAAATTTCGGAGAGAGAGACAGAGAAACAGAGAGAGAGTACCCCTAGGGCCGGCTCACACACACACCATTCACGGTACACCACTGTAGTGAAGCTATTGCAAATTGATTTCGAAGTGAAGAAAGAAAGCTCATAAAAAAAAGAGATTCAAGATGATGAAAAGAAAGGTGAAAATATAGATGGAGAGACATAAAGATAGAGAGATTGAGAGATTTTTTTTTTTTCTTTTGTTTTTATATATATATATATATATTTCTTTTTTCTTTTACAATTGGGGCATTCTTTTCCTTTTTAATCTTTTGTATTTTAGGATACAATGAGACATTTTTAATTCATTCTATTGGCCAATAAAAGGACTTAATTTTGTTTTTCCTTAATTAAAATTTATTATTATATATATTTTTAATTCAAGTGGGGGCCTTTTTTTTATTTGTGGGCTTTAGGCGATTGCATCAATTACATTCATAGTTCAGCCAACCCTGACAACAACCACAACCACCAACACAATATAATAATATATCTTTTAATATAATATATTTTTTTACACCATCTTAGCTACTACACTATAGCTCTGCAACAAATAAAAATATAGATTTGGTTCCACTGATGCAGCCCATTTTTGCTATATTTTGATGGTAAATTTAGCATTTTAGCAAAATGCCTCCACCAATACTAATGCTCTAATCCAATCTACTTGCTTGTCTTTCTCTTTCTAGGAGATTCAATTTTGCATATGTACAACAGGTGTAGAATTTTAAACTATTGTTTTTTTTTTTTTTTCTGAATTTTCCATCGATCGTGTTCCTTAGATTAGTCCCTTTTTGGAGCCTTTCAAATACTTTGCCAAGCGAAGAGTCAAAATACTATCTTGCGATGTGTATTTAATATTTACACCTCAAGATGGATACAATACAACACATGAAAAAGAGTAGGTTGTACTCGGTAGTTATTGAATATTGTAAAAGATTTGAAGTTTAAATCCTATACCAAGTGGGTTCCAGTTAGTTTAACTGATAAAGTATCTGATAAACGTTATAGATTGAAACTCTCTCAAAAAAATCCTACACCAATATTCAATTAATGTCTTGGTTATGGAACGGCCATATGTTAAAATTCTACAGCATCTAAAAAAAAAAAAAGACTGTCAAAGTAAATTACAAGGTTTACTCCTAGTGGTTTTGTTTGTGTCAAGACTCAAAAGTGCCAATTGCATAGCCAACTCAGGGTGATATGTTTAACTTTAACTCCTCTCTTTTAGAGATGTCCAAGTTAAACGAAGGACTCATTGGAGATTATTCTGGCTGGAATCCATTACTTTGGGGTAGGCAAATCCTTGTTGGATACCATATTGGGTGGTGATCTTTTTAATCATTATTGATTTATTTTTTCTGAAATTTGTAATATTATGATTGAATGTACGGTTTGTGTATTTTGAAATAAGTGTTATGATGTCATAGGATAACGAAATAAGAAAAAATGAGATGTGGTAACCCAAACATTGTCCACCCCCTATTGTAAAGTGATAAAGTGTTACTCAAAATTTTTAAGGTTTTTTTTTTTTTTTTTTTTTTTTGGTGAAAATTTTTTTTAAGGTTGACTTAGCTATATATGTCTATAACATCACCAAGAAGTGCAAACAGCAAACCTGAGTTTTGTCAACCTCACCAAATTATGATTCATGGGGTAGATAGGTGTTAGGCATGTTGGAGAGAAGGGGGGGTGGGCTGTGAGCCTAACTAGGAAACAAGTGAAGAATCCTATGTAGAAAATTTTAGAAAGGAAATTGTTACTTTTAATTCTTTTTTATTTTATTTTTTTGGTTTAGAATTCTCTTATTCCATCTTAACATGCATATCATACATGCTCAATTATCCACTTAATGACTAATGTACCAAGTGCTTTGTAACTCAAGTTTTTAATGGAGACGTCTACAGTTTAAATTCTTCCTTATCCATTGTAACTATAGAAGAAAAAAAAAAAAACTCTATAATGCGTGTGTATCTCAATTGTGGTGGAGCCAGGAATTTGTAGTTGGAAGGCCAAGTAATAAATAAGAGGATTACATTTTTTTTTCTTAATATATATCCATACTATGTACAATTATCTAAAATATATAGTAGTATCATAAACACAATTCAATATACAATACATGTTTTTTTTTTTGTGATATATATATATATATAATATAGTTAAGTGGATTAATTTATAACTCAATACAGTTTTTAATTTGTATGTCGACTTATGTTTTCGAGTTAAATTACAACACATCAATTATAATGATTAAAATAAAAGAATATTATTAATAGGTTAAAAGATGGCTAAAAATTAGACAACAATCATTGAAATGCATAAAAATAAATTGAATCAAAATATCTAGTAATATATTTTGTCAAATTAATAATAAGTTATTATATTTATATGTTATATAATATAATATATTTATCAATTAAAAAAAAAGAATATAGATGAAGACAAGCCATAATGGTTCTAGGACCATAATTATTTTACAACTTTTTGCCACAACTTTGTCATTACAGGTTGTGAGTGGTTGTCTATTACTTATATATGGACTCACTACTTGACTACATCTTGTAACAAAAAAATTGTGAAATAAGTTGTGGTAATTAATATATTTTTTCCATACCACCCGTGGGAGTAAACTAAACTACTATAGTGATATATCAAGTTTGCTTTTGACGTGTATGTTTTTGAACCGTACACGTGGTCATTTCTTAATAGCTTTATTGAATTGGAATTAGAGAAATTAGTATAGAGGTCTTGGACTCTATAAATTGTATAGCATTAATCTGGAAATAACTTATTTAATTGAAACTGAAATTTTTTTGCTGAAACTAGTATAGAAAAAAACTAAAAATTAACTGAATTGTACAGTAGGACTCGTGAATAATACCAAAAAAAAAAGTTAAAAACTCTAATAAATTGTAGGTTTCATCACTTCCTAAACACACTCTAAGGGTGTGTTTGGTTGGGGTGAAAACAGGGAGGATGGAAAATAGAGAGAGGAAAATAGGGTGGAAAATGCTGTTTTCCACTGTTTGGTTGAGGAAATAAAATAGGAGAGACAGAAAATATGGGAGAAAGTTTTCCCTCCTGAACCCACTTTTTTTATCCTCCCAAATTGGGAGGAAAATGAGGAGGGAAAAGTGATGAGAAATGCATTTTACACAAATACCTCCACTTTATTATACTCACCTACCCCTCTCACTTTCCCACTATTATATAACAATGACATAATAGTCAATTTATATAAACTGCATTTTTCATCCTCCCATTTTTCCCTCCAATTAAACAAAAAAGTTTTCCACCCCTCCAACCAAACATACATGAGGGAAAACCAAATCTTTTCTATCCTCCCACTTTTCCATCCTCCCACTAATTTTCTATCCTCCAACTTTTCCACTCTTCCAACCAAACGGACCTTAAGTATCAATTACTTGAAATAAAGAAGAGAAGGAAAAGGCAAATGGGACAGAGAGACAGAAGGAGAAAACTAAGAGTGTGTTTGATTGGGGTGAAAATAGGAATAATGGGGCCAAAAGGAAACCTTCTTTGAAATATCTTTTAAAATTTTGGGATATTTTATTTATGAGTGCATATATTTCAATTTAAAAAAAAAAAAATTTGGGGGAGCCAAGGTCCCCCCGGCCCCAACGTGGCTCCGCCACGTATGACCTCAAGTGCACACATATATGATAACCCATGTGACTCTTCTGACCATGAAGTAAAGAATTAAGTACAATGTCCTATTCTACTTTACACTCTTTCTCAAAAAAGGAAAAAGAAAAAAATTGTCCACTTTACACTCCTGTGCGTTTTAATTGCCCTTATATCAATTGAGAAGATCGGTTTAGCCCCCAAATTCAGTATGCAGCAGATTTATCAGATTATTATTAATTAGACCAATTATGTGATCACAGTTATATTAATTTAATCGATAGAACCTAAAAGTTACCGGTACCAAATCTGTATAGCAACAGACAATACAATGATATGGCAGCGAAGTAGAAAATCAGTAGAGAACGCTTTTAAGTGAAAAACCACTACAGATCAGTGACACAACCCAAATAAGACAATCCACTATATATAAAAGAAGGAATTTACAAATTTAGAACATAGCCAATTTTTACCTAGACTTTACGCAATATTTTGGGACTTAAAAGTATCATAAAACAAACATAATTACATGTAAAATCTTAAAAAAATAATAAGAAAGTGTGTTTTGTAGGGTTCTTTTTTGGTATTAATATAATGCTAAGCCGAAGCAATCACATGAAGGGTCTTTTCAATGTATGAAAAGATCTCAAGAATTTTTGTTATATTTAGTGGACAAAGACTCACTTAAAATTAATTTCAAGGTCAAACACTAGGATTTATCATCATGTGATTATCTCTTAATTCTAATTAATTGAATTAAAATTAATTTATTCGAATGAAAAAGTGATATTAGTAGTGGGTCTAGATGAAAACTAGTAAGAAGTTTACCACATCAATAATTTGTAAAAATGTTGTAAATAATTTATATCTGTAGCATTACTCTTGAATTTAAGTGATAACCCAACAATCATCTCTCGTAGTTTTCCATGCCTGTGTTTTACCTCCTTAATTAGTATATAATGTATGTGGTTGAAAGTTCAAACTTTAAACCCTACATTTCCTCTACTCTCTATCTACCTAATACCTATATATAAAAAATAACATTTATATTAATACGTTGCTACTTGCTATCAATTCATCCAAAAAGAATGAGTCAAGAATTGTACAGTTTATTTCAAAATTCGAATCCTGGTAAGTTTGTGAACAAGTTTTGATTTTAGGTCTTGTACTGGCTCAAAAAGAAGTATAGGCTTGGTAGTTGGTTCCATATTATTACTTATCAAGGTCAAGGAAAATTAATACTAGAAAACTAGAAATTAAGCATCAAAATATTTTCATGAAACCAATTTATTTTGCTAGCATGCACTTTGAGGTTAACCTTGGAAATAAGTGAGAATATCGATAATTCTTATTTGCATGCTTTCTTGTTTGTCGTAACTCTTAGGCGAGAAAATTCTAACCTAGGAATTCTGAGTCCCCCTTCCTCTTATAGTTTTTAAAATTTATATTGCTTTGTAAAACTAACCACTTATGCATAATTTATTCTCTTAAATGATTTTCTCGATTTCATTGTCCAAGCCACTAGTACTAGGCACTCTAATACATAAAGTGACCTTATCATGGTCATCTTTGTTTGCTGTTCATTTTATACAATATGAAGTTAGCACACTTTTTTCCCTAAGTGATTTTAATTTTTTTTTTGAGAGATAATTACAACATGCTGCTAATCCTGCAGCTCGAACCTTTTCTCTCCTAGACCCCCAAACACTTTGTACATGGGAAGGTGCCAATTCAACTACAAAGCCTTTGACAAGTTATTTTAATTTAAGACTGAAAGTAGCGTATGAGTTTTAAATATTAATGGAGCTTAAGCTTAATTACCTTGAATTTTTTAATCCAAATTTCAAAAATCTCCCGCAAATATAAATTCGAATAAATGACAAATTTATATGCTTGAATAAAATGATAATATATTAAACAAGCTTTTTTAAAATAATAATAATAAATTCTTCATAAATAATTTGAACTAATACATTAAAATGAACTGGAGAATCTTTTTTTTTTTTTTTAATAAGCTAATGCATAACTTAAAGAATAGTGATTACATACATTTTGGTGATATTTATCAACTTATTTATTTATGTACAATATTTTAAGACCTCAATCTTTCCAAATATAAATATACCTTTTATTCATTTTTAATACATCAACTTATTAGTAAAAAGTTAATCCAAACTCAAACAATATCGGCACTGCAGCATTTGTGTTCATTAAAAGAAATTTTTTTTTCTTTTCTCAAAAAAAAGAAAAAAAGAAAGTTTTTTTTCTTTTCTCAAAAAAAAGAAAAAAAGAAAGTTTTTTTTTCCTTTTTTCCTTTTTTGAGAGAGATATAAAAAGAAAGTTTAAACTTCATGAACTCATCACATTCTTTACTCAATCCTTTTTTCTTTTCTTTTTTTGAGAATTTCTTTACTCAATCCTTTAAAAACAAAAGGAAAAAAAATAAAAAATTTGTAAGTTTGGACCGTTTGGTGACAATTTTTTTTTACTTTTTTATGCTAAACTGTAAGTTTGGTGACAAATTAATACGTACTGATGTCATTAAGGAGACGTCAGTTTATAGTTTTCCCAGTGTTTGGTCAGGAATCAAGATATCGGTTCTATCCATTCACCTCTGTATTGTACCATTTTTTGTTTTCTTAATGATATGGTGAACCATGGCATGGTCTTCCAAAGTTTCCATGCCACCTACGTTTAAGAATGACAAGTGGTCCAATAGGAATGATCCATGTTGTTCCACGTCCTTCAGTTTCATTGGTTGAATGATCTATATCAAAGTGTGGAAAATGTTTCACCACACAGTCATAGGAATCCCATGAAAAAATGGGCTCCTACTTAATAGAATTTTTTTTTTCTCTAATTTGTGTAATATTGTCACCATGGAAAAATGACTAACCCCAAGAAATATTATTATTGTAGAATGACAATGACAAATTTTCTGTATTTTCTATGTTTGTTCCCATTGAAATAATATAACTGGCCCTAGGAAAGAGATATCACTACCATCATCATAGAAAGAGAACAACATTTTCCTCTCACTTTCTCATCCATTTTTCCACAAAACAGCTAGTAGTAATAAGCTGAATACTTTTTGGCTCTTTCTGGGTGAGAGCAGCTACCATGAGTGAAGCTTCCCAAACTAGACAAGACTCCATGTACATTTCTTACTCCTTTCTCTCTAACTTTCTTAGTCTTAGAAGGTCGGAGGAAAAGAAAAAGAAAATGTCAAAAGGGCAAAGATTATTTTCAACTATAGTTTTTCTTTTCATTTTCCTTATATCTTCTGAGAAATTTCCTTAAATCTCTTATATTTTTACTTTTTAAATCTTTCCTGAGTTTATTTTATTTTATTTTATATATATAAACATTAGATCTAGTGCATCTTTGATCATGGAAATTTGGTTGCAAGCTTTTCCCTTTTGTTCTATTTAGTTTTGCTTTCTGACTCTCTATATATGTGTGCATGTATAATAAGGATGTACTACAAGTATGGAGGTACTTTGAAATGTACCTACGATGCAAGTTTGTTGGTTTTGGTGCACGGATCTTGATTTATTGGAACCAAATACTGTGTTTTTCTCTCCTTGATCAACTTTGTGTTTCCTTGTTTGGATCCAACTTGTATAGGATAAGTAAAAAACAAATCAATCATTTGTGTACTGCAAAGTTTTGTAGTTTTAAACTCAGATCCGCCCCCACATATGCTCCTCTTCCACCCACACCATATATATATCATCGTCTTCATCATCAAGGTGCACTTCAGCTTTACTTTTTGGCTTCATTCGTTCATTTTTTTTCAGCTACTAATTCATTATCCGCCTGCCCTATATGATGATGATATATGCTTGGATGCATTCTTGAAAGTTTTGAATGATAAGAAAAGCATATATATCTTTCACTTATACGTAATTGCTTAAATATATGAGAAACCAATACTTGAAATTTCTCTCCCTCCACTCTTTTCTCACACCTATACATGCTTATAGGCTCATACATATGCGTTCAATATATAAAAATAAGTGTGTGTAGTCATTTTATGCAGTGACTGTATGAGAGAATATGTTAATCTGATCCTTGTGATCTTCCACTAGGGAAATATTGGAGGAGGGATATACAGAAGAGCAAGATATGGACCAAGGAGGCTATAGATTGGTGTTACCTGAAGATGGATATGAATGGAGAAAGTACGGCCAAAAGTTCATCAAAAATATTGGTAAAATGAGGTAATAGGTCATCTCCTTATGAATGATTTCATCTTATTTTTGAATGAACTATTTTGTAAATACATTATAAATACAAAGAAGTGCTAGCTGGTATATGCAGAGATTAAAATGAACAAGTAGGGATTCAACTTAATTTCCAATATTTTCTAAACTATATATTGATCTATGAGCACCAAGAACCTTGTGTTTCTAACAAAAAAAATCCAAAGTTCAAATCCCTCTCTCTCTCAATTATCAAATTTTATATATGTATATATATATATTGATCTATGACCTATGCTAATGCATGTCATTACATGCCTTTCAATAATTTATATATGCTCAGAAGTTATTTCAAGTGCCAAAGGAGCAGTTGTTCTGCAAAAAAGAGAGCTGAGTGGTCAACCTCAGAACCGAACAATCTTAAAGTAGTATATAAGGGGTTGCACAACCATGCCTTACCAGCATCAGAATCTAGCTCCTCTCAGCTAGGGACTTCTTCGAATGCCAACCAATATGACTTGTTGACACAAGTCTTTGGAGATCGATCAACTGCTCATTAATTATCATGACAATTGAAGTACTAGTTCTGCTTATTACTATGCTTTCTAAGACCTTTTTCTCTTCCCTTGGAGAAAGCCTTGCCAGTTAAGAACAATGAAGGTTAAATTTATGTTATTTTAATTCACTGGAACATGGGTTTTCTTCAATCTGTTTGTAAATATTTTTGATATATATCCTAAAAAAAGTATCCTCCTTTTTCCAGACTTTTTAGCATTCAATTTTTTACATATTAATCATGTCATACTTGATTTGGTGCCATTCAATTCATACACCATATCATAAGATTATGAGTTTGGATGGAACCACAAATTTCATTTTATTTATTTTGAGGGTAACCACAGTAAATTTTGTCTTTTTAATCACTTTTCTGTCCTAAATCAATAAAATGAAGATAAATGGTCTCACATCCTTTCTTCTTGTTGTTTGTAATATATGTTAGAAATAGCCACATTACAAAAATCTATTTGAAAAAGGGTAATATGTTTTATTATCATCTTGATCTTCTACAACAAAATACAGTTTGTTCAATTGGTCATTCTTAACTTTCTTAATTATTACTCCAAATCCAAATATATATGTTTTGATGTATATTACTCAAAAGAATTAAAAGGTTTCAAAAAATAATCTTGTTCAATTCTATTTCATTATGTTTTTCTATTTTTCTTGTAGATCTAACAAAGTTGATTGAAAATTCTTTTGGTTGAATTTTATTTCACCAATATAATTTGTTTCATTCATGAAATCATATATTTATTTTCCTTAAGTAGGTGAGTTGACAAATGACAAATTAATGAATATTTTTTAGGACTTTTATAATTGGTATATGTGGGGTCCAATAATTTGTGGCCTTGACCCATTTTTTACATTGAGGCCCAAGGCCCTAGCCGAGGAAGTGTGTAGCCGAGGATAGGTAATCAAAGTCTAAATAGTCTTGAGACACAGACGAGGATGATTCTGTCCTCGGCATATCCAAGGTCCCCTTGGAAGGAGGGGCAAAAGCGGTCTAGGAACAGTTTGGGAAAAAATCTAAAATATCTATATCAATAGAGAACGAAACGCTGGATAGTATAACGACCAAGGACAAAGGGAAGGCTGCCATTACTGCCATTCAAAACTCTGCACCTGACAGAGCCATATTTTTCAACTTTTTCAACCACCCCCAACCACTCTGAGTATGGGCTGATGGGACAAGTATCAGTCCTGGAAAGTCAAACCTACACATGGACGTTGGATGAGGAATACAAGCCAATATAAAAGGGGAAGTAAGCGGTCTAGAAGAGGGGCTGAGAAAAATGGCCAAAAACCAGAGCCTCCCAGCTCGCCTCCAGGAGAAAGACTCCTAGAGCGAACACGATTTAATCATGTATGAACACCACGGAAAACCCCCGTCCGGTGACCAAGGCCTAGCCTTTCAAATCCACGCTCTATAAATGATATTGTTTGGGCCTTTTTACGTGCGAACCCAATATCGTTTTGGGTCGTTACAAATCGTGTCCTTACAGTATATATTTCTAAAAATTTTATATAAAATAGAGGTGAAATAAAAAAGGTATATATATATATATATATTTTTTTTTTTTTTTTTGGGGAGAAGTCTTTATATATTTTGTTAAAAAAAAATTTATTTGTAACCTAAAGAGAATTTGAAAATAATTGTTAGGGAGGCCATGACCTATTGGTCCCCAAACCATAACCTACGTCTGAGGTCTGCCCCTAGTTAAGACTTGTATTTAATCGAGTTTGCAATGGGTTCAAAAACTTTTTTACTCCAATTCTAAACATGTTTTGACGATTATATTATTATTTGAAAGAATAAAATTAAAGGTTTACACAAGACTTATCTTGATCAATTCTATTTATTAATTAATGTTGTTCTATTTTCCTGAAAGAGAACAAATTTGAAAAGTTAGATCAAGAAACTTATAAATAATGCTTGAAATAATGGTTTGAACGAATGAACTTTCACATTAGGTTTGTTATAAGAATATAATTCTTTTTTAAGCAACTTAAAAAAATACTAATTTTATGACTAACATGTTATTAGCATACTTTATGTCGCAAATTTGGACCAATTCTTGACAAAATAGTAGCAGGCTGCTTCAAATTTGGAGGATTTTCCAGCTGAAGTCTTCCACTAGAGGAACACGCTGCAATAGCAATATTCAATAAGGTGGCCATGTTTTGCTTTCCAAACAAACAAGAAGTTTCCATGTAAGTCCATTTCCATTAGAGTTTATGGCTTTCAAACATATGTTTGAGAATAGAGAAAGTCTATAAACCAATAAATTTAACAAAAAATTGCATACTTCGATGATGTAAAAGATTGAATAAAAACTAATCAAAGCTTGTCAATTCAACTATTGTGAAATTTTTTGTGCATATAGTATTTGCTGGTGAGAATACATAGGCTAAGTTCAATTCTTGATGTGGATGGATCATACGTTGGAAGCTGTCGTACTGTTGTATTTTTTTTGAAACCATTTGGAGCATGGTCCACTAACCTCATCCCTGGTTCTACGCCTGGCACATAGTTCCCATGGGTTCTGAACTTTCACCAAATTTAGTTCAACCTCAACACCCACTATATCTCCATTTATATTCACATCTTTCTGTGGCCAAATTATTTGTCACAACTTTTTGAAGTGGTGAAACTGTGAACAATAACAATTATTTTCAAATAAATTCATCATTTTTTCTCCATTACTTAAAGTTGACCACATTATAGTTGTCGCACAAAAGTTGTATTCCTAAATTTTTTTCATGTTCATTTTTTTTTTAGTGTTTAAATGCCCAAGCATAGTATTTTTTTTATAATTAATAATAAGTTTAATCACATAATAAATTTCACAATTGTTTTTTCTCAACTACTAAGATGGTGGGTTGTGATTGATGTATAATTTAAATGATGTCAATGATGGTTCCATTCAAAAATAATATCGCACTAATAATCACATTTTGCTACTTTAATAAATTGTGAAAAAAAAGTTATAGAATTTGTTATGTATATAATATATATAGTTTTGTTTTACAAGGATAAGGAACTACATGACACATTAGTGTTTACATACTTTTTAGGATAGTCAACAGTAGGTGAACCTTGCAACTGTGTGTGAGTCACATGCACAACTATATAGGACCCATATATAGGGTAGAGTTGGGAGGGGGGTTGCCCCCGGATCCGGATCCTCTCCATTTCTATTTGAAATGGAGAGTGTCCAGTTAAGGGACCAGATTTGCTTAAAATAAATCAAAGGCTTAAACCGTGCCACGTCAATTAAAATTTAAGTCACTTAACTCTTCAAGTTCAACCGGGGTTAAACTCTTCACTTAAACTCTTCAAGTTCACTGAATAGAAAAGCTTTGTGTTTACTCTGTGTTAACTCTATTGAAAAAGAAAAATGCACAACAAAGATGGACGAGAAGAACACAACCAAATTTGATGGGATCTGGTTTGGAAGATCAACTTGTGGATCTTTCCCCAGATTTGCTATAATATCACCTACCTAAATAAAAAATCAAAGCAATAGGCATGAGAGAGGCTGGGTTTTTGGGGCGTGGGGCTGAGGTTGTGAAGCCTAGTTTTGAGAAGAGAGTTCTTCTCTCCATCGGAACAAGAGGCTCATTATGCTAATTACTAAACTTGCCGCCATTTTTGTAGAAAGCAACGAGAAAGAGTTTCTTGTTCAGGTACTTGAAAGCCAAATGAAAAATGATACGAGCTTTTATTGAACTCCTGTGCTGTTTGAATTCTTAAGTCTTAAGCCAAGCGTCCGTCTCTCTCAAATTTTATTTTTTTAATCTTGTGCCTTGGTTTATTTCTGTATCACCATGATATACCGAGTACATTAAAAGAACCCATGCCTATTGCTATAATATCCCCAGATTTTAGCATCAAAAAAAAAATATATCCCCAGATTTGCTATAATATCACCTACCTAAATAAAAAATCAAAGCAAATCTGGGGAAAGATCCACAAGTTCATCTTCCAAACCAGATCCCATCAAGTCACTGCCAATGACCATTGCCACCGCCACCAGCCCCAGCGAGCACAGCACTACCAGACCCGACCTCATCGACTTGGAGTGAGCCACCATTCGCCCATGTCTACCTTGCAACCCCATCAAATCTGGTTTGTGTTCTTAGCGTCCATCTCTGTTGTGCATTTTTCTTTTTCAATAGAATTAACACAGAGCTTTTCTATTCAGTGAACTTGAAGAGTTTAAGTGAAAGAGTTTAACCCCGTTGAACTTGAAGAGTTAAGTTTGTTAACCCCGGTTGAACTTGAATAGTTAAATGGCTTGAATTTTAATTGATGTGTCACAGTTTAAGCCTTTGATTTATTTTAAACAAATCTGGTCCCTTAACTGGACCCTCTCCATTTCAAATAGAAATGGAGAGGATCCGGATCCGGTTGCCCCCTGGCTTCACCAAATAAAACTCACTCTTTTTGTCTTATTACACAAATTTTTTTTAGTTTTCTTTTTACTTGTTTTAATTTTATTTATCTAAATTCAATATTTTTAGATACTTTTTAGACCTATTGCTGATACTAAGTAGCACTTTTTATATGTCAAATTTAATTTTAAAATATAGAAAAAAATTATTCATATTTTATCATGTTTTCTAATGTTAAACTGTTATAAAATAAAAACTAGCATTAAAAAAAGAAAGAAAATAAAGAGTCAAAAGTTTTTTAATTGTAGATGAAAAATATGAAGAAAAAAAATAGCCTTAAAAGGGCTAAGACTAAGATCTCAAATTATTTATATGATTATTTATTATTATTCATAAAAATAGATGTATAAGTAACAAAATTTTAAGATAATAATATAATAAACACCATAATTTTATATTGATTTAAATTGATATAAAGTTTTTGATGCACAAATGACTACAATATGAGTTAAAACTGTTATAATTTAATCATTTTATAAGTTTTACAAAAATTAAATGTGTATTTGAAGTTTATCTAGACATGTGTTACAAGTGGAATTTTGATTAAAAAAACAAATTAGAACACAATTTATTCACATATAAAATTCCTAACAAATAAATACAAAATAATGAATATGTTATATTTTTATTATTTCGTTCACATTAAAATATCATTTAGTATTCAACTAGTATTCCTTGGTGTCTCCAACGAAGATTTCTTGGATTCAAATCTTCCATTTTTTATTGTATTTATTGAATATTATAAGAAAATCATATATATAATATGCATGTGTACATTGAATATATATGTGTATCTACGATGTTCACACCATCCGTGAAAAAAGAAAACGACAGATATATCTCGACTACTTAGATATTTATTTAATTTATATTATATCTTCCAATATAGTTGAGCACTGCCACTACCCAATGCTTACTATTTGCAACAAAATTGCCTAATTTCTCTAGAAAGAGCTAATACAATTTTCTTTTGAATTCCAACACTCCTTCCTTTGATTGATTTTAGTGCCATTAATCTTGCTTATATCCTAAATTTTTTTTCATTCCATTTGTTGATTTAGCTACAAAACTTTATCCCATCACTTATCCACCACTTGTTAAATATTCCCTTTATAACTATCAGTACGTGCTTACTGCCAATTCTTCAAACCTCATCAGGTTTCTGTCTTCTTTCTCTATTTCCCACCAGATTATCATCATGCTGCCAAGTTGCCTATACTGTTGACTGTGTACATTGTACCTGCCAGTCAAAGACTCGGATCATTTGTAATGTTTCCATTGTAGAACACTCTTTGTTTTTTCCTTCATGCATGTACCACTTTGACTCCTGTGGAACCACAATGTCCACAAGATTATTAGCATAATATGTATGCAAAGTAGAGAAACTTGAGAGCCTGGTCTTACAAAATATTTTGAGAGTGATCAGATTGGACTTGGCTGGTCAAAAGTCCAGTCGTAATCGATGTTAAAGAATCACATTAATGCATATTCATGAATCTGTCTCTTGAAATCCAAATCAGTGCCCCCATGGCCACCAGATTGCTCTTGCAAAATTTCACTCGTTTTCACACTCACTTTAATTGGCTCTAACAGGGCTGTAAAGGTCGTTCTGCCCTCTGGACCAAAGAAAACGCAGCTCAAAATGCACATGTTTTTTTTTTTGAAATTTGGCACGTTCAAAATGCATTTATTAGCCTGTTGCTTTTTATAGAGAATAATAATCAAAGTTCACGCGTACATAAGTCCTGATAAGTGATAACAATCATGTTTAATTAGCAACAAAGTCATTTAAAAATATTTCACTAATTAATATTATTGAAAGTGAAATAGATATAATTTCTTTCCATTAAATTTGATGAAAATTCGAACGGTAGAGGTTAGGTGCTTATTATCAATAGTTGTGGGGGCTGATTATTATTGCTTAATTTTGAAGTTTAGGGAACATTGCAACTGCAACATAGTTAAGGAAGAGAAAGTACAAGTAATCCCTTCATTTTTAAAAACCCCTTTTATGTTAAATGATGGAAGTATATTGATTTGCACTGAGTTTTTATGAAAATTAAAAATGATTAGAATAACCAGAAAATAAAAAATGAAGCAACTTTTAAGTTTTTCCAAACTTGGTGATTGAGTTTTAATCAAAGTAGTATATATCTATAGGTTCCAATTAGTTTAACCAGTAAATTCACTTGTCATTGAATAAGATATTAGAGCTAGCTTAACAATTTTGGGGGCCTTGGATGAAAATTTTAAGTTGGGTCTTTTTATATTTAAATATTAATTAAATAATATTTATTGAATTTTGTTATTTTTTTATTTAAAATCTATTGATCCTTTTTAAGATTTAGTTTGTTTTTCGATTTTTCTCTTTTTCTTTTTTTTTTCTTTTTTTGTTGTTGAAGTTTTTCATATCCAGATAAATTTTTTCTAGTAAACATATATAATGAGCAAATATTTATAAATAAATAAAACACAATTTACAATTAAAAATTATAATTTAACTAAAAATAAAATTTAAAATATAGAATAATAGAACTTGGTTATTGCAAATTTTCTAACGTTGTGATCACTTTATTATTTAAAGTTTAAAACTACAATCCTGCACAAATAAAAATTAATTTATTAATTGGTTCAAAAAATTAGTATCATCATAATACAAATGAGTTGATATGATATACATCAAATTATCAATTGGGGTGATAAAAAGAGACTGTGTATAGGTGTTTATTATACAATGGGTGGATATCAGAATGTTTTGTTAATAAAACTTAAAATCAGCCAAAGGCCTTGTAACTAAATTGGCATCTCCCCGTGTACAAAGTGCTTGGGGGTTTAGAGGGGAAAGGGTAGCTGCGGGATTAACAGCATGTTGTAATTATCTCTCAAAAAAAAAAATCTTAAAATCCAAAAAATCTTGAAACTTTAAATGTAAAACTCATCTGATTAATAGGTGATTAGTGTCTTTAGTCATAGTGTGTGGGCCATATGGGATGTGGCTGACATGTGCTACAGTGATATTTGTTATGTGCAGTGTGTAGTGCTGTAATCTGTCCTATCAGCTATGTAGTGCATATTATTATTATTATTTTTTTTTGAAATATTGAATAAAAAGCTAATAGTCATCACAAATCAATAGTTCAGTACTCTCTTATGAAAATTTCACAGAGAGAGAGAGAGAGAGGGTACCTCTAGGGCCGGCTACACGATTGTAGTGAAGCTACTGCAGATTGACTTCATAGTGAAGGAAGAACGCTTATATTAAAAAAAAAAAAAAAAAAAAATATTCAAGATGAAGAAAAGAAAGGTGAGAATAGATGGAGAGACATGAAGATAGAGAGATTGAGAGATTTTTTTTTTTCTTTTGTTTTAGAAATTTATAATCTCTTATTTCAAGATATTTATGTTGTATTATTAATGAAATTTTCTGGTATTAATTTTGATTTTAGAATATTTCAAGGATAATTTAATGAATTTGTCTCCTATAATTTAATTTTTTTAGCCGAATTTGACTATTTTATTCTCTTTTTAATTTTTTGTATTTTAGGATATAATTGTGCATTCTACTACCAATAAAAGGACTTAAAATTTTGTTTTTCTTAATTAAAAGATATATATATATATATTTCTTTTTTATTTTTTATTTTACAATTGGGGCCTTCTTTTCCTTTTTAATCATCTGTATTTTAGGATACAATGAGACATTTTTAATTCATTCTATTGGCCAATAAAAGGACTTAAATTTTTTTTCCTTAATTAAAATTTATTTTTTATATATATATTCTTTAATACAAGTGGGGCTTTAGGCGATTGCATCAATTGCATCCATAGTTCAGCGGGCCCTGTAAGAGATTTGTGATTTGAATTCTGCTTACACTAAAAATTAATTGGTGTCTTAGTTAAATAATAAAGAATAATTATTATGGACCAAATGTCATATAAACATATATATATATATATATATATATATATATATAAAAAAGAAGGCAGTATATAAATTTGTGGAAACTTTGATAATAGAATTTTGCTTTAAAACATTTATTTTAATAACTTTAACGGATACATTTAATTTCACAACTTATCGAAATTAGTCATATGTGAATGATGAACAATTGATCCACACTTTTTTTTTTCTATTACCTACCGTTATTCATTTCATCAAGTTATGAAGTTACACGAGTCTCTAGATTTAATGTAACTTTTAATTTTGAGTCATATGATTAAAGCAATATAAGATTTACACTGTGCAGCATATGATATGACATTTATGATCTTTTGGGGTTGGTACCTATCATGGAGAAAATGGGGATTGGGGACCACTAACAATAACATAATAATATATACCACCATTAACAAAACAAAAGAGAAGATTCTCAAAAAAAAAAAAACAAAACAAAAGATAAAAATATCTACCTTTTTTTACCAAAAAAAAAAAATATCTACCTTTGTGATGCCAAAAAAAAAAAACTCTGCTTTTAAGCCCGGTTAAGTTGGGCTATATATTATTCACCCGGCTTGGGCTTGGGTTAATACTACATCCATCAAAGAAGTTCGCCACACTGCAGAGTACAAAGACATACTTGTGGTTCTACAAGGCCCACTAATCAGTGAAATCAGTCCATAGTGCTCTCACGAAGCCTTTAATTGTTTCACCTTATAATCGGAATTGGTGATCTGGGCAAGAGTTGGTTTAATTACAACATTTAGTCCCCAACTTTTTTATATATATTTTTTTTACATATATATTTCTTATAGAGAATTTAGTCCCCAACCTTTGTTCCATTATTTAACCATTATTATTATTTTTTTTTATATAAAATAGAAATTTTACTATAACATAATTTAAGTGTATATGTGTGTGAAACTCCCTCCTGGAGACTTGAATCCCGACCCCTACTCCCCACACCCCACAAGCACTTATACTTGTGGAATAACCATTATTTAAAATGGTCATCATCCTTCAAAATATTTATAGCCTTTATAGGTTTAAATTTGTGTCAAAACACTACAAAAAAATTCATGGGCTATTCCAACATTTTTTTTCTTCGACGGTTTGTATTTCTGCCGCTATAGGCACCTACTGCCGCGCTTTTTGGAATTGCTACTATAGGTCACCCATGTTATAGTCTTTCTAGTCTTTTTAAAATCATTGTTGCTTTGATTTTTTTCTATCTCCAAACAAATATTAATAAATAAATAAATAATCGAATAACTAATTTCTTCTCTCCTTTACTGCTATCAAAATCCTTGAGATTTTGCTAAACATTCTCAACTCAAATCAAAACAAGAATTAATGATATGAACTATTCGTACACAAACTTATGTATAGGAACGGTAAATGAAACATTTCAAATGACATGGATTATTTTGAAATATGGAGCAAATGTTTGAGAATTGGATGTGTATTTAAACAAATTTAGTTGCATGCATGTTCTGTTAATGTAGGAAAGTATGACAAGGTCCTTTTTTTTTTTTTTTTTTTTTTTTTCAAAAAGTTCGAGAACTGAATGTATAATTAAATCAATTTAATTGAACACATGTTCGATTAATGCCTACCAAATACTCCCTGCAAGTAAAAGAATTTGATGTACCGCGCATCCTTAGTACGGTGGTTACTCCACAAGTATAAGTGCTTGTGAGGTGTGTGGGGTAAGGGTCGGGGCAAGGTTCGGTTTAAGTTTTCAGGAGGGAGTTTCATACACACGTACACCTAGATTAGGCTATAATAGAATTTTTATCTTATATTAAAAAAAGAAAAAAGATTTTTTTTTTTTTTTTTTGATAAGAAAATAGGTTTCATTCAACTGAAAAAGGCATACAACAAGGTCATGAGTACAAATGAAATCAAGCTAACTACAATCAGATTGGACTATGTGTTGCACCATAGGTGGTGATACTCCTTTCCAGACTTGATTGGTGCCATAACATTTAGCATGCTGAGCTAACTCATGGGCTGCCTTGTTGTAGGCCCTTTTCAGATGCTTGAATTGCCAGGAAATGGAGTTAAGAATACATCTAATACCTTGGAAGTTGGAACAAGTGGCCATTGCAACCACTTTTATCACCAGCATTTACACTATTAACAACTGATAAGGCATCAGATTCAAAGATGACTTGCTGCAACTCCATTTCCTTGGCTAAAAGAGCTCCTTTCTCAACTGCAATGGCTTTAGTCTCCAAGATAGAGTACTCACCAGGGAGGGGCATACAAAGGGCAGCAATGGTTTCTCCTTTGCTGTTTTTGATGATCACACCAATGTTGAAGGGTTTACCATCATTTGAGGTAGCGCCATCCACATTAACTTTATACATACCTAATGTCACGCCCCAAACCCCAAAGGGTTCAAAGCATGAGAAAGACATCTCAAAGTACCTATAGATTTTTTTTTTTTTTTTTTTTTTTGACAATCCAATCCACATAAATCACATCCAGTACCAACATCAAGAATTATCATAATAATTCCATTGAATATACTCTCAAGGTACAGAGCTCTAAGCATTAATTACAATGACCATTGACCACAAAAGAATACAGGTCTGAATAAATAATTACATATCAACAGTTTGTCCCATCAATGGGAATAAAGTTACAACCACTATAATATACAAAAGAATGAGTCAAGCCTATTCTAAGATGTACAACATCTAATATCTCCATTACAAAAGTTCAACTTCCATCAGTAGTTAGTCTAACTACTATTAGCCACCAAAAAGCTGTCTCAAAAGATTGTTGCCTACTCTGAAAGGTTTATAAAATAATGGAATGAAACAAAACCCAGTAAGTAGTATAATTAATGGGGGTGAGGAAAATGCAAGTTTCATCTTCAATAATAATAATATGACAAGAATGATTTAATAATGAAACACAAAGTTTCTCAAAGTAAATACCTTAAAACTATATACTATAATCTGTGAGCACCAACAATATAATTTTCAAAGCCATAATATCTAACGTAAGGTAAATTATCACAAATATACCACACTACCACATAGACCGGTCAGGGGATCCACTCATTCATAACTGGCATGATATTGTCATCTTTAGTATGCAGACTCTTAGCCCCATGGACAGCAGCCTCACCCATACCCTTAAGGTTTTTCTCTCCCCCCATGGGCAGCAGAGAGAGCACGTCAAATAGGACCTCTCTTGTATGTGGTCTCTTAGCCCCATGGACAGCAGCCTCACCCACACACAATCAAGGAACCTCTTTCCCTCATGGGCAGCAGGGAAGAACGCGTCATCCAAAGTAAAAGGGCACTGACCTAGATTTGATTCCGTTGTCATAAAGACTACAGATACCAAATCGGGTGATTACGGGGAAATCACACATAACATGGTGTTAAAACCACATAAAACTCACAGGTTACATTACTTTCAAATACATAGTTTATGTCTAGGCAATTTCAAAAAATCAAAAAAAACCTAACTTCCACAAAGTTTGTAAGGTTTCAACTTCATTCTTGTCAAGAGATTTTCTATCAATTTCCCACATAACAAGACAAGATAAGCATCTTTAAATTTTATAATATACCATAAAATCCAAGATTTCCTTATCAAAGATTAAATAAAAGATGCTCATTTTTCCATATCAATAATTCATGTATTTCCCCAAATGTAATACTAGATATGATGCATTTTTCATATATAATAATATATAATAGGGTCACAACACAATACTTTTAAGAAAGCACATATCCATATATCATTTTTCAAAATGTGTTTGACCCAAAAACAACATTTATAAAACATGATTATTTTTCCAAAAATCCCGTTAAAAAGCTACTTACCTCGCAACCGCAAAATCCTAATTCTCCAAGCTCCAAGGAGATTAGCTAGAATCTAAACAATATCAAGTAAACCTATCACAATAAGCTTAGAGCTTGAAATTGTATCTAGCTACAATTTAGGAATTGCCAAATAATCACTTAATTAGGCAAGCCTAGTATTTAACCTCATCAATAATAATATATTCCACTTCTAAAGTTTCTCAACAAATTGATTCACAAGGCATAAACTCCAATTTATAAAGTTAACCCATTTAATATCATCTCCAACATTATGACTAGCTTCCGTAAAATTTACACTACATCATTAAGAGACCCATGAAAGCAAAATCAAATATATCCTCCAAGACAAGAAATTTAGAACTTCAACTAACTCCAAATAAACCCAATGGCAATGGAAAAATTAAATTTACCAACCACCACATGTTATAACTTAAAACTCTTAAATTTTCCACCATACATAAACCTTAAGTAGTCATCATTAGCACAAATTATATTCTCACTCATCAAATAATTCCACCAATACAAAACCCATACATAAAAACACATAAATATCACTTCCAATGCTCATAAATCACATGGGTATCATTATTAAAATTTAGATAAAAATAACCTCAAGCAAAAGTGCAAAACTCACCAAAAAGATGAGAAATTTTTACCTCAAAAAAAGATATGAAGGTGTTTATGGGTTCACAACAATTTTCCGGTGATCTTGCCGGAGAAATGATGGTGGAAATGATGATATGGAGGTGCCGACAGGAGAGTTTGAAGGAGTGAAGAGGAGTGTTCTACCGAAAATGAAAAAGAAGAAAAAGAAAGAAAAGAGAAGTAAGGAAGTGAACCGGCCAAAGGAATGAAGAGATGAGTGAAAAAGGAGTGGTGGGTAGTGGGGTTAGGTGGGGCACGTGGGAACCATAAAAATCTAAACTTTCCCTTTTTTCTTTTTCTTTTCTTTTTTTTTTTTTTTTTTTTTTTTTTTTTTTGTTTCTGACTGATTGGGACGTCACACCTAAGGGAGGGGGACTCCATCCTTCCTTTAAGGAAGATTGCTTATCACAAAAAGTATTAGAAGCCTCTATGAAGTTGCGAGAGAGCCTTCTAGCAAAATTCCATACTTGGGTGGGGGGATGGCAGCTGTCTTCAAAAACTTTCTGGTTTCTATTATACCAGATGGATCAAGTAGTCAGGAAGAATGTTTCAATATCTTGGGATGTTCTTTCAGCCACAAATCTCATAGCAACATCTAAGATATCATTGTTATTGATTGAAATGTTCGCTGGATTTTCAAACCAATTATCCCAGACCTATTTAGCATACTCACATGAGATAAGGGAGTGTGAGGTGGTTTCAACTTCTTCATCACATATGGGGCAGGACACATTAGTATTTACTCCTCTCTTGCTTAAGTTAAGCTTTATGAGTACTAGAGCATTCATGCAAGCACGCCAAGCAAATATTCTGACCTTTGCTAGAATCTTAAGGTGCCAAAGTTTCCTCCATAATGGTAATCTGGGATCTCCCTTAGAGCTTTCACCCATTTCATTAGTTTCTAATACGTTAAGAGCAATGTAGTAGGCACTCTTGATAGTGAAGTCCCCTTTTTTGTTGCCAACCCAAATTACTTTGTCATTAGGTAGATTGTGGCTTAAGGGAATGTTAAGAATTATGCTGGCTTCAAAAGGCAGGAATAAAGCTCTTATTAAATCAGCTTTCCATCTTCTTGTATCAGAATCAATCAAAGCAGATATCATAGGGTAATCATCAAGCATGCGAGGAGGGGAGATTACCTCATAAGTTGTGGGAGTGGGTAGCCACTTATTATCCCAAATATGAATAAGCCTCCCATTACCTACCCTCCAACGAGTACCTTTTCTAATCACCTCTAACCCATTGAAGATACTTCTCCAGGCATAAGATGAGTTACTTCCTAACTTTGAGTTAAGAACATCACCATGGGGGAAATACTTTGCTTTATAGATACGTGCCACTAGGGAGTTTGGGTTAGACAGTAGCCTCCATCCTTGTTTAGCTAGCATAGCCAAGTTAAAGGCTTGTAGGTTCCGAAACCCCATACCTCCTCTAAGCTTGGACTTGCACATGTTTCCCCAACTGACCCAAGGAATCTTCATCTTCTATTGCCTTTGTCCCCACCAAAATCTCCTCAGCATACCTTCAATTTCATCATAGAGCCCCTTTGGTAGTTAGAAGCAGCTCATTGTATAAGTAGGTATGGCTTCGGCCACTGCCTTGATCAGAATCTCCCTTCCTCAATCAGAATCTCCCTTCCTCTTATTGACAACATTTTTTCTTTCCATCATGATAGTTTTTTCCCCACTCTTTCTTTAACTTTAGCAAATACTTCCTTTTGACTTTCCAATGATTAATGGGAGGCCCAAGTATTTGCTATGCCTCAAGTCTTGCATGGGACCCAAAATGTCCAACACTTCTTTCTTTGTGTCATCAAGAGTGTTGTAGCTAAAGAACACAAATGATTTATCTGTGTTGATTTTCTGACTAGAAATCGCCTCACAGAGCTCAAGAATCTTATTTAGTGCATGACACTCTTGCCCATTTGCCTTACAAAAGAGGAGGCTGTCATTCGCGAAGAATAAGTGAGTGATCATGAGACATATTCTGCAAATAGAGATTCCACTAATTGCTTTATTCTTGATAGCACCATAGATGAGTGAAGAAAAGCCATCTGAACATAGGAGAAAGAGGTAAGAGGAGAAGGGGTCCTCTTAACGCAAGCCCCTTGTAGGCACAATGCATCCTTGAGCTACCCCATTAACCAAAACAGAATAGGTCACAGTGGTAATACAACGCATAATAAGACTAATCCATTTTTCATGAAAGCCAAATCGCTCCATGACTTTTTCAATGAAACTCCACTCAACCCTATCATGTGCCTTACTCATATTAAGCTTGACCACCATGTAGCAATCCTTACCATCTCTTTTATGGTCCAAATAATGCATCAATTCAAAGGCGACCAAAACGTTATCTATTATAAGTCGCTCTAAAAGGAATGCACTCTAGTTTTCAGAGATGATTTGGTGAAGAATTGTTTTGAGTCGATTGGCTAGAACTTTTGAGATGATTTTATAAATGACATTACTTAAGCTTATAAGTCTGAACTTAGTCATCTTTGTAGGATTTTTAGTCTTTGGGATAAGAGCAATATTAGTTCTATTGATATCAGCTATTGGCATGTTAGAATTTAAAACATTAAGAACCATACAAGTAACATCATTGCCAACAATATCCTAATACTTTTGAAAGAAAATTGCAGACATACCATCTGGACTTGGGGCTTTCATAGGATGCATTTGTTGAAGTGCTGCTACAACCTCCTCTCTGGTAAATTCTTTGATCAAACTCTGATTGATCTCATTGGTCACTCTAGTTGGAATAGTATCTATTACATCTAAAATTCGGTTGAGACAGGATGTAGTATACAAATTCTCAAAATAGGACACTGCCACGACTGCAATACCCTCATTGCTGTCCTTGCCACTGCTGCAATACCCTCATTGCTGTCCCACCAATTCCCATCTTCATCCATTAGCCTAGTTATAGTGTTTTTCCTCTTTCTCTCAGAGGCTTTGAAATGGAAATATTTTGTGTTACGATTCCCAAGGCCTAGCCAGTGAATCTTAGACCTTTGCTACCACATGGTCTCTTCACTGTCTAATAAATCATTGATTTCCCTTCGAAGCACATTAATTTCTTTGCCTTTGCTTCCATCATTATACCTCAAGGCCATTTCATTAAGTGCTTTCCTTTTTTTTTTTTTTTTTTTGGTATCTCTCTTGGAACCTGTCCAAAAACAATCCTAGTCCATCTCGAGAGGTCTTCAGCACATTATTTTAGCCCCACAGCCATACCACTAGGGGTACTAAAGTTTACACCATCCTTCCAAACGGCTTCAATAATCCCTCTGCAATCCTCCTTTTGGTCCACCTGGCTTCAAAGTGAAAGCGGCTCTTTTTAGGAAACTAAGGAACAAAGGAATCAGAGATAAGAAGAGCACAATGGTCCGAAGTGGAATCAACAATGTGGTGAACACAAGCCTCCTTAAAATGGTCAATCCAATCTTGGTTTGCAAACACCAGATCCAGCCTTAGGTATACTTTGCTTGCACCTTCTTGCATATTGCACCACGTATAATCTGGTCCTGTGTACCCCAAATCCCTAAACTCACAATAATTAACAGCATCCCTAAACTCGTCTATCTGTCTATGTGGCCTGTGAACACCTCCTAATTTTTCATTCGTCGATAATATTTCATTAAAATCACCAAAACAAATCTAAGGAAGTTGGAATTTCTTCTTCAAATATCTTAGTTGCTCTCATGTTTCTCTTCTTCTATGCGTTTCGGGGTGTCCATAGAGACCTGTGATTCTCCATTTGAACCCCGAAATTGAGTCAATAACAATGGCATCAATATAATTACCTGCATATCCTTTGATCTCCAGATTAATGTCTTTCTTCCATAACATTGCTATCCCTCCAGTCCTCTCTGATCTTGGAACAATCAAGCCATACACGAAGCCTGCTTTATCCCTTGCCTTTTCCATGCCTTTTTTGTTGAGTTTTGTCTCCGATAGGAAGACAATATTGGGATCTCATCGCTGCACGATGTTGCACAGCGCATTAATTGTCCGGGAGTTCTCAAGCTCCCGACAGTTCCAGTTTAAGGCAATCATTGCGAGACTTTTGCTTCACAAAGGTGTTTCTAAGGCCCAACCTCTGTTACTTCTGTTTCTTCACAATTGACTTTTTTTTTTTTTTTTCAACAATAGGGCTTTGGGCTCCAACTCCAGTGACTTGGGCTTTATTTTTCTCTCTTGCTATTTTCTTCCAATTAACCTTACCTGTTATTTTCTTTTCCTTGCTTGGGCTTTGCACCAAAACTTCTTTTCCTTTACCCACATTCCTTTCCTTCTTGGGCTTGACCAGGCTTGAAACTTCACTTACTTTGTTGTTGGGCTGTTTTGCTTGGCCCACCACTGAAAGTTCATCCTCGTTAGCTCGTAACAATGCCCTGACTAGAAAAAAGAATTTGATGTTATAGAATCCATCCAACCCAATGTTACCCAACTAGAAAAAAAAAAAAAAAGTTTCAATGAAATCAATTTTGGAGGAATCAATTATAACTCATTTCATGACTATTCAAATAATTATCCATGACTTTTTTTCACATAACTTCTAAGATAATAAAAAAAAAAAAATACTTCCTACATGTCTCTCCAATTATTGAATTGTCAAAAAAAAAAAAAAAAAAATACAAACTTTCTGGACATTTCTGGTTGAAAACACACCCCCAAAAAAAAAATGCCACAGTTAGTATGGACAATTTTTGCCCAAAGCTCCAATTTAAGAAGTATGATGAATTATTATACTATTTTAGTCATAATCAACAGGTGTCATACAATGATTGGGTGCCATTTTTAGTTACAACCAAAGTAAAATTGGTACTTCCTTCACACGTGTGATGGCAATGTCAAATAAACACACCAAGTAGCAACATTACAACAACCGTGAAATCACAAAGGTTCTATAGTGTTCCAAGTTAGGACAACCAGAATTGCGCTCGTTTACATCGGACGGCCCAGATTTAACCGAAGCTTCAAGATCCTTGAAGGGTACCGTTTACCCTTTTTTCTTTATTTCGTCATTGTTGTTAGAGTAAGAGAGAGAAACACACAAAGAGAGAGATAAAAAAAACCAACTATATACCTACTACTACTACGCACTCTCATTGTTTCTTATCCAAAACCCCCCACTAAACCCTAGAAAGCTCACTCTCACACCAAAAGTAAGCATCTTTCAGATTACCCTTTTGTTCTTTTTGGGTTTTGCTTTGTTGTTGAAAAGCTAACATGTGTGTTTTCTGGTTTTGTTTGGTTTCATATGGTGCAAAATCCTTGGAAAATGCATATGGGTGTTTTTGTTTTTTGGTGGGGCTATTGGTTTTGTGGAAAAGATTGCTTTTTTGTTGTTGAAATGCAAAGGTGTTTCATTGTTTGGTTTGTATGTGCTTTTTGCTTTTGTTTTGGCTTCATTTGGATAATGTTTTGGAGCAAGGGGGAAATATATGGTATTTTTGTTGGTTTGGTTTATGACTGCATTTGAATTTCCTGGAGGTGTTCTGGGGATTGAGTAGTTTGGCTTGTAAATATCTGACATTTCATTTTTTGGATTTGGGGATAATTGAGCTTGATGATTGGTTTCTTAAACTTTTACCATGTACTTTTGTTATTAACCGCCATTTGGGTTTGAAAAAACTTGCTTCAGTTTCTTGATATAAAGTTGAATAATTGTGATAATATGTGATAAGTATTTTAATTGTGGGTTAAGTTATAACGTTTAACTATGCCATCTGTGAAAAGTTGTATTGGAGATGTTGCTGCAGTTGTTAGATATTCTAGGACAATTGGAGTCCGTTCTAAGATTTGTTAGAGTTCACAGCTATGTTTGTTTTGAGCTGGGAAATTCAAATTTTTATGCCAGCTTTAGCCAATTACTGCTGGTTCAGCTTTGAAACAATTCAAATATCTTAACTTTTCTCGTCTGAAATTACTTACTCGAGCTTGGAAAGTTTATGTGGTTACAAATTTGTAAAAAAGATAACTTTTTTGAGATCATATTATTATCCAAATGACAAGTTTGCGTCCTGTCAAGCTACATACTTCTGCTTAATATTCCAAAATTCGGTTTCATTGTGAAGTTAGAAGTTAAAGTGTAAACTGGGTTTGATAAAATGCTTGAGTTATTTGTTTCATTTGCTTGTACATGAGCTGCTTTTGGTCAGTATTATTGAATTGATTAATTGCTTTCTTTTTTTCCCCAGTAGCTTCCTTCCTTCTCTCTTATGTTCTGTTTTAGTACCTCCTTTGGTGTTTTGATTGAGTACCTTTATCTAATGTGTTTGAGATTACTAAGACAATAATGTTCATTGTTTTCAGCTTTTGAGAAGTAGATGGCATCAACTTTCACAGCTATGTCTTCAGTTGGCTCCTTGGCTACTCCAGGCTGCCGTGTTATGGACAAGAAATTTGCTTCTTCAGACAAGTTGTCATCTTCTGCTTCCATTTCTTCATTCTCATTTGCTAGGAGGCAGAATGTGATGTCACAAAGAAATCGCTCTCCCAAGATTTGTGCCATGGCAAAGGAATTGCATTTCAACAAGGATGGCTCAGCTATTAAGAAGCTGCAAGTGAGTCTATGATTAGTTGATGTTGGGTGTTGATTTATTGTGGTGGAGTTTTGATTTTGGGTATTTGTTTTTTCTAGTTTCTAATCAATTGCTTGGTTTGTTTCAGACTGGTGTGAACAAGCTTGCGGATTTAGTTGGGGTTACTCTTGGTCCAAAAGGCAGGAATGTTGTTCTGGAAAGCAAGTATGGCTCTCCAAAAATTGTTAATGATGGTGTTACTGTTGCAAAAGAGGTTAGTTTCTATTCATTGTTTACAATGCCAAGGTTGTTTCTTGATTTTCAAAAACGCTGTTGTCTTCATTAGTTGGAATGTTTTGGTGTTAGATGTTTAGATTTCCATTATTGATGAAACTAAAGATCAAATGAACTTGATTTGCCCAGAAAAATTATGATAAATAAATTCTTATGCAATGCTATTAATCTTTTTACAAATTTCTCCCTTGTATATACTTCTTTTGCTCAACCTATTACGAACCAATACCATCTTGTGTGAGATATTGATGGATTTTGGTCTTTCCCCTCTTAAGGTTGAGTTGGAGGACCCAGTTGAGAACATTGGTGCTAAGTTAGTGAGACAAGCGGCTGCCAAGACTAATGATTTGGCTGGTGATGGAACAACAACATCTGTTGTTCTTGCACAAGGTCTTATTGCTGAGGGTGTCAAGGTTTGTATTTTGATTTATGGTACTGTGTTGTTCAAAAATATGAAAATCCTGTTTTATTCACTTCATAAAAGAGACAATAATGAACTGAAATTCATATGATCTCTGTGCTGTGCTTTCTGTTTCTCTCTCTTCATTTAGGAAGATAGTAGAAAGACAAAGAAAACAAAAAATTCTTTCAAACTTTTTTAATCAGCGATGATCTCCCAATCTCATGAAAATGATTTACAATTCCAGGTGGTTGCAGCTGGTGCAAACCCTGTTTTAATTACTCGAGGTATTGAGAAGACCACGAAAGCTCTTGTGTCTGAGCTTAAGTTGATGTCAAAGGAGGTAATGTTTGTCTGAGTTTTCTGGTTTCAAGCATCAAGATTGTGCCCCCACCATAATTTTATTTTTCCTTGAATTAATCAGTTTCTAATAAGTCACTTAATAACAATGGCATTGGACTGCAGGTTGAAGACAGCGAGTTGGCCGACGTAGCAGCAGTTAGTGCCGGAAACAACTATGAAGTAGGAAATATGATAGCTGAAGCCATGAGTAAGGTGGGTCGTAAGGGTGTGGTGACCCTAGAAGAGGGAAAAAGTGCTGAGAACAGCCTCTATGTTGTTGAAGGAATGCAGTTTGATCGTGGTTACATCTCACCTTACTTTGTCACTGATAGTGAGAAAATGGCAGTTGAATTTGAAAACTGCAAGGTGTGCATCATGTCAGACTGATCTGTTTTGTTTTGTTTTCTATTTTTGGTTTTTTTCCCCTCCTGCAACCGTTAAGATTGACAGTAATATCTGTTAGCTTTGCTAATTGACGCGTGTGTGGTTTTTTTTCTTTTTTCTTTTTTAATGCAGCTGCTTCTTGTTGATAAAAAGATAACAAATGCAAGGGATCTTATTAACGTTTTGGAGGATGCTATCAGAGGTGGATACCCAATTATTATAATTGCAGAAGACATTGAACAAGAAGCTCTAGCAACTTTGGTTGTGAACAAGCTGAGGGGGGCTCTGAAGATTGCTGCACTGAAAGCTCCTGGTTTTGGAGAGCGCAAGAGCCAGTACCTTGATGACATTGCTATTCTCACTGGAGGTCTGTTCACATCATGTTCTCTTCTTTCCTGGCTGTTCTGTATTAACTATGAAGTGTCTCAGTGTATTCTTCTGTGCTATCGTTGTCACATGTTGAGAGATTTTTCGCCTGGCTTGCAGGAACTGTAATTAGGGATGAGGTGGGGCTTACCTTAGACAAAGCTGACAAGGAAGTACTTGGCACTGCTTCTAAGGTGGTGCTTACCAAGGATACCACAACAATTGTTGGTGATGGAAGCACACAGGAAGCAGTAAACAAGAGGGTTGCACAGATTAGAAATCTTATTGAGGTATCAATCTCTCATCCTCTCTTAATCTTTCACGTAAACAAGCAGTGTGTGCAGGATTCATTTTGATTGTTTTTAGGCCAATTAAATTGACATTCTCATGCAGGTTGCAGAGCAAGATTATGAGAGGGAAAAACTGAATGAAAGGATTGCAAAATTGTCAGGTGGAGTTGCTGTTATCCAGGTAAGTTCTCTATAGCTGGTTGTAATTGTGATGTGTGATTTTTTTTTTTTTGGGTTGAGTGAAAATCTGAATTCATCGACTTTCTTCACACAAGGTTGGTGCACAAACTGAGACAGAGCTCAAGGAAAAGAAACTGAGAGTCGAAGATGCTCTTAATGCAACAAAGGTAATATATTGTTACAATTGTAAAGTACACCTGCACAAATAGGTTTTATGTTGAGGGTAAGTCCTTATCAGTTTACAATTTCAATGAGTTTCAGGCTGCTGTTGAGGAAGGTATTGTAGTTGGAGGTGGATGCACCTTGCTTAGACTTGCATCAAAGGTGGATGCCATCAGGGACAGCCTTGACAATGATGAAGAAAAGGTAAGCTATTTACTGAAGGTTCAAGTCTTGGCATTGATAAAATTGTAGAAGTCACTTCTAAGCAATAGAAGTACTAAACTTGGTTGAAATCCTTCCAATTTGTAGATGTTGTTAAATGCAAAATGAGGCACATGTCCTTTTGATCTTTTAGATAGCTTTTTAGGCTCAAGCTGTTTGGATTAATTGCAGGTTGGAGCAGATATTGTCAGAAGAGCTTTGAGTTACCCTTTGAAATTGATTGCCAAGAATGCTGGTGTTAATGGAAGTGTGGTTAGCGAGAAGGTATTCTTTCTATTCTTGTCATTTTGGTCTGTCTTTAGTCTTTTTTATGTTGTATTGTAATGAATGTAGTTTTTTATTTTATTTTTAGGTGCTATCCAGTGACAACCCTAAATATGGATATAATGCGGCCACTGGAAATTATGAAGATTTAATGGCTGCTGGAATTATTGATCCAACTAAGGTGAGTTATGATAATTTTGACATTCTTTCCGTGTTATGTTTTTTTTAAGGTGCTGGTAGTTGAAATTATAAGCAATCATGATGAAATACATGCCAGCATCATACAAATGTGTTATGAGTGCAATTGTATGATCTGCTGGTAGAACCTTGTGTCAGGGTCTTGGAGGCCTGGTTTTCTCTTTTAAAATCATGTTCATGCACTAATACCCAATTTTTATTGAAGAGAATGGGTTCTACTTTCCATTCATCTATTTTATGTATATAGTTAACAATAGAAATAGAAAATAAGGATTCAGTTATTCCTTCTTGTTAGACTGAAAAATTGTTGGCTGTAGAGTGTTTACTATATAGATGGTTCAAGTATTGAAATGACCCTTAATCTGTGGCTTCAGTTCTTTTGGTTTAGTTAGCATGTGGGTTTACCCTGTTCAAATCTGCATGTCAAACAAGTGAATCATAACTTATCATTTTTCTTTTTCCTAAGACAGCTAACTATTGAAGCTATTTACTGAAACATTTGCATTCTCTTACTTCAGGTGGTTAGATGTTGCCTTGAGCATGCATCCTCGGTAGCAAAAACATTCTTGATGTCAGATTGTGTAGTTGTTGAAATCAAGGAGCCGGAACCAATGCCTGCTGGCAACCCCATGGACAACTCAGGTATGTAGTGCTAAAAATTATAACTCTGCCCTTTGCTTATGTTGTTCAAAAATAGATACTAAACTAAACTAAATGCTTTTGTTTTCTGTTTTGTTTTTATCAGGATATGGCTACTAAGGTTGATTGACAATAGAGCATTTCAAGTGGCTTTGGCTTTGTGAGATGTGAGGGGAAAGTGAGGGGAGGAGTGGAACCAGTGCAGTTTTATAGTAGCTGACTCTTTTTTTATTTATTTATAAAATTTTGTAAATTTTATTTTGTTGCAGCAAAAGACATAAAAGTGTAGTGAGGTGAGCTTGCATGAGTATGACATTTTTTCAAGGGTTGAGAGTAATGCCATTAGATAAACAGTGTTTGGGCCCTAAATGCTTTCAACTTGTGTGGACTTTTATTAATGATTTTCAGCATGATGATGCTCACTATTCTCCTTTTTGTTCAACCTGGGGTCCAATTGTTTTTGCACACTTTCACATCTCTCCTTATGTGTCTTTTCTCATGTGTTGGGGTCTCCGTGTTTCTTTATGTACAATATGTGCCGCTATTTGTAACTGTTATTCTAATTTCTAAGCTGATCTGCCAGGTAATAAATGCATGTCCCAACTATCTACTTCTTCTTCTTGTTGTTAGTTTTTTTTTTTTTTTTTTTTTTTTTTCAAATTATATTTTATATGGTTTGGTTTCAAAATAAATCTTACAATTTAAAATTTTTTAAACTAAACTATTTAATTCCTGAAGTTTCAAATTAAACATTGAAGTTTAAGATAGATAGGTACAGGTTAAATTTTATAGTTTTGTTAGTTTCAAATTGAGTTCTGAAGTTGTAAAATCAAGTCAACTTAAATTTTGAACCTTTTGAGTATGATGCGGGGGTCCTTTTTGGATTTGATTGGGGTTTAAATTGATAATGATAGTATGATTTTAAAGGATTAGGATTCAATTTGAAACTAGCTAAACTAAAACATTCTACTTGTGCAATTAAAATGTAATTTGCTCTCTCTCTCTCTCTCTCTCTCTCTCTCTGATTTTGTCGGACATGATGAACCCGACTAGTGTGTCATCGTCTCCTGAGTGAAGTTAATAAGCATTTAAACTTATTGAGATGATCATGTCAGTCCCTTTAGGCCTTTACCATTTAAAACTTAATGCCATTTAATTTCTAGATGCATAAGCATAAACAATGTTAATGTGCATTCTTGACTTTTTGAGCCTGCTTTCTTTACGTTGCACAGTAGTAAAATCAAATTATTAAAAAGACATACAAACACGTCTGAGGTACTTGAGGTTGCATTTAATGTAAGCAAAAACTATATGGAAGTAATAGAGGAAAATTTGCTCCTAGTTTTCTATCTTTAAAAGCTTAGAATATGGAGAAAAGCAGCACCGAGATAAACTATATGTCAGTGTAGTAAAATATTCAATTACTAATTTAGGAGGATCTCACATAAAACTAGGCTCATGAATTATTAATTTTTTTTTTAATTCATTTTGCAAGGGAGGAAAAAGAGAGAGAGGAATAACATAGAGTGCACCCTGTAGAGTGAGTCTGTACACAGCTAACAAATTTATGGAGGTAGAGAGAACTTGAAATTAATAAACATGTATTTGCTCAAGTTCATATATACTACAATCTTGGACCACAAAATTGGTTCAAAATGAAGGCACACACTGGATTGGTTGAGTTTATCAGGGGAGAAATTGTTTGGTTCTCTTTCGTAGGACCCTTTACAAATAATTGTCCTTCTCCTAAAGAAATATATGGGGGGTTGATATAGTGCATGATGCAGCAATAAATATTACTAACGTAAATCCTTAAATACTGTCGGCAAGTAAATAATTAGATTATACTAAAAACTATTAGGAACTATATCATTTCTCATATCATTTATATATTTAAAGTCAAAGTTGAGAAAAAATTCAATTAGATTTTAAATTGGATTTCAATTGAGGTCAAATTTCCTTCTGAAAAAAAAAAAAAAAAAAAAAAAAAAAAAAAAAAAAATTGAGGTCAAATTTTGCACCACGTGACTTATTCAAGATTTTAAGTTTTTATGCCAAGTTAATTACTTATTTAAAAAAAATATAAAGAGTCCAATATTAAATGAAGCACATAAAAAAAAAAACCAATCATACACCTAATCTAGTCATTTTATTGTATAAATACCTTTGATCTAAACCACCTCGAGGTTGATCTTGGGATAATATGTGGCATTTCATTGACCATGTAGTATGCTAGAATCACCATGTGGGTAGTTGATAAGTTTTGTTTTAGTATCAAAAAAATAATAAATATTTGTCATTGACCAAATTATAAGTATATGCAAGTTAATTAGGATCAAAACACTTCTTTGAAACTGTATGATTGATTTTTTTTTTTTTTTTTTTAAGTGCTAACCAAAAATTATATGAAATCATCATGGTTTAAGTTAAAATAAAAAATACAACCTAAAAATATTAAAATATGATAGTTAAATATATGATCTACAAATCTTTATTATTATTTTTTTGTGTGAAGAATCTACAAATCTTAGCATATGTAAAATGTATCCACACATAGTGTGGTTACATGCTTGTAGTTGTTTAGGTAGGTGTATAAAGTAGGCTTGATCCACCCCCCTCCAAAAATAAAAAATGTCAGGCTTGATCCAAGCATGATCATTCCATTTGACCTTTGACCTCTTATATCTTATATCATGTCATCTAAATCAAAGATATGACATCAAAGAGGGGAGGGGGGGGGGGGGGGGATCCAAATCAAAGTTCTAAATATTCTAATTTATCAATCATATCAGTTAAATATTGTATATTGATAATCTCATACTACTACTCGAATATTTCAATTTCCTAACTAAATTGAAACAACCTCTTTTAAGATTATTTATAGCTTTGATTCAAATCCTTTCTTGAGGCCAATAACTCCATCAACTAAATACGAGATAAAAATCCTACTTTAACATAATCTCTACGCTCCCAAATAGGTAATTAGCATGATATAATGACGGTTTGTGATTATCTTTAATGGAGGATATGTTTAATATAACAGTATAGCCATACGACTAATTACAAGTGTATTGAAAAGTCATCATTTTTTTTTTTTTGAGGGGAAAAAAGTCATCATTTCATTTGTTTAGATAGTAACGTGTTTGATTAAAAAGGAAAAGAAAAAGAAGAATGATGATCGGAATACGCACCAATTTACCATTCCAAATTTGCAGCAAATTAATTAATTTTTTTGGGCCATGTGTTACAGTGAGTATTCAACTGGGGGCACGCTATCCCTATGCTTTAATAAGTGGGGGCACTTTTTATATGAACCCAGTAGTCTTATATCCTTTGATTCCAAGAATTCATTTGAGATTTTTGGTAAAGAGGCTTTTATGAATTGTGTTATCATAATAATAATAAAAATAATAATAATTTATTATTATCATAAGACCAAAACACTCACCGCCATCAGAATTATGATAAACAAACATATGGTGGATGGTTTATATTAAATATTTGCAGGATTTTAAAATTCACACAATAAAAAGTTGGTTGGACTAAGGGCCAATTAATGGGAAACAGGTAAATAAAAAAAAAGACCTTGTAAATAGTTTTCCCAATTAGAGGTAAAATGTTGTTTCTAAAAAAAAAAGAAGAAGGTAAAATGTGAATTGGACTACGGCTTGTAAACTGCACTTATATAAATGTAAAGACATAATTAGAGTTAAAAGTATTATTTTGCTGTAAAATTTGGAGCTATGTTCATGAATTTTATCATACATACCCTTCTGTCGTTTACCATTTTGGCTAGGAATTTGTTTCGCTTAGGAGCAACCTTAAAAAAACAAAGAATAGAAAAGGAAAGGTAAAAGGTCAAACAAGTAATAAATGTATTAGTATTTTTTTATTATATAATTTATTTTAAAAGAGAGACTAATGATTTTTTTTTTTTTTTTTTTGAGAATATGAGAGACTAATGATTGGAATTTGGAAATAAGACCAAGTCTTAATAATAATAATAAGTTGTTTTTTTTTTTTTTTTTTTTTTTGAGAATGATAATAATAAGTTGTTGTTTATAAGATATATATAGAATAGATATATAATATAGTTTGATAATAAGGGTGTTTAGACGAGTATTTAACTATTTCCTTAATTGTTTATCAAAAAAAAAAAAAACTTATTTCCTTAATTATGTATATAGTTCTTCCATTCCATACACACTAGGTAATTATAGAGAAAAATCCATTATAGAGAGCCTCAGACGCTGGCAAGAGTTATATAAGGTGGTATACATTACACATTGGCAATTCTATGAGATATATAATATAGTTTTTGAAGGACATGAGATATATAATATAGTTGATTCTTAAAAAAATAAAATATAGTATGTGTCAAATAAATAAATAAAAACATTATTATAAGAAGTTTGACATTTGGAACGTACAACGAGAAAAAGCATGGCATACAATAATTCCTTTCCATGCAATGTCATTTGCTATATAAATCTCGCAATTGTAGTTGGCGTGTGTGTTTCTTTGTGTTTATAGCCAAATCAATTTGCTCTCTTTCTCTCTCTCACACAAAACAATGACACAAATACAAAACACACACACACTCTCTCTCTCCACTAGTCCTTTGAAAACTTCTCCTTCTTCTTCACGCCGCCTCTCTTTTCTCTTTCTGACCTCAACCAACACCGCTTTATACATGTAACTCCCTTTACATTCCCATTTGTTTGTTTTTGTTTTTTATTATTATTTTTTTCTTTTGTAAGCGCTTTCGCATATACACACATATACACACACTGACTGACACATAAGCTCAGTCATGGCCTCGTCTTCTTCTCTCTAATGCCGGCTCTTTCTTCACTGGTAATGCCCTTTTAAAATATGGGTTTCTTTTTCTCTGTATCAGTCATTGGAATACGCATTCATCACTTTGTCTGAATTGTGTTGTTGGGTTTTGTTCTTTTTTGGATAAAGGTTTGAACTTTATGTGATTCTGAATTTTGGGTTTTGATGATCGGGATATACTGGGTTCTTAGTGAAGTGAAATGGGTTCAATTTGGATTTTTTTTTAAAATTTTTTTATTGTATGTTCACACATTCCGATTTTTTTTGTGCTGTGTTTGGACGTAAAAGTTTTTGAATTGGTCTGATGATGACGATGATGATAGTGGCTTCCCAAGTCGTTGTGGGGTCTGTTTACGAGGTTGGATTTTGGCATTGATTTGTTTTCTAGTATAGAATCTGTATATGTTCTCTGTTCTTTGAATTGTTGCTTTTATACTTTTTCTTTTTTTCTTTTTTCTAAATTCAATTTTGTTTTGTGGTGGGAGAATTTGATGACTGAGGTATGACTGCATTAGTTGATGAATCAATTCAATCTGTTTATAACTTGGAATTTTGAGGATCCGTTAATTTGGTGGGGGCTTGGGAGGGGCTAAGATGAAGGTTTTTATGAGATGTTGGATTCTTTACTACTTGTTAAGAAAAAATTTTCTTGTTTGGGAAATAATTATGGGGTTGTTTTCATAATGCACAATGTAGTTGCAACTAATTTGTGTAGAAATTGTTTAGATGATAAGGATGTTGATGAAATTTTGGTTAATTAATTTGATTGAAATTTTTTATTTTTTGTAGGATTTTACTGAATTTAAAATTGTGAATGGTTCAAGTGATTTTTTCTTTTCTTGTTCAGTTGAAGGATTTTTTGTGTGGATCTCCATTGCCTGGTAGAGTTCGCGCTGTTTGGTAGAGAGGATTTTGAACTTTTTTTTTTTTCACAATATGGACCAAGGGCGAACTGAATTAGAATTTGATGAGCTTGAGAAGCTTCTTGGTGAGATTCCAAATGCTACTTCTGGAAAACCACATTCTGAGGGATCTGGACCAAAGGGGGTGTCTTTGGGTGGAAACTTGTCTCCTATTTGTCTGAATTCCTGCAAAGGGCCTTCCAGTGAGAAACTTCAAAACAATAGGAATTTGGATGAGGGAAAAATCTCATTGAATAAATTTGGGCAATCACTGACTAAAAGGGTTCAGCCAGAGGAAATGAATTTGCCTGATGACCAGTCCTTGTCGTCTGCATTTGCAGGATTGAGCTTCACCAATGGCATGCCAATGGAAGCTGGAAAGTCTACATCCTTACAAAATCACCACATTTTATTGAATGGTCAATATCTAAACAGCTTAATGAAACCAAATTCCAATGTGGATTCACAGGTGATGGTTGTTCCCTCTTTCCAATCACCACCAAAAACAGTACCCTGTGATTTTGATGAGTTTGGTGAGACAAAAGTTGGCCAGGAAAGTTCAAATTTGTTAAAGCAGCAAGTAGGCTATTGTCAGCCAACTGAAAATTTCTCCACTGCTGTTCCATTTGCTCATGCAGTGCCAGGCTTACAGTACCTCTCTAATGTGCCGGTCCATGGTGTACAGTTTCCTGTTATGCCAGATCGGCAGCAATTCTTCCTGGATGCACAGTCTCCAGTGCATTATTTACATTCACAACAATTAAACCAGCCACAAATTAGTTGGAGGAATGTGGAAGAGGAACAGTATTATAGGATGCATCAGCAATACCTGTACCTGCAGCAGCTTCAAAGTCAGAGGTTTGAAGCTCAGCATCCTATTCAAGCACATGGGAATGTCTCAACTAGACTGATGAGTGAGAACCTAAGGCAGCCATACTTTGAGGTGCCAATCTCTCACCAGCTTGGAAACTCTAGACAAGAGTCATTTTGGAACAACTATACAAACCATAGGGGTTCAAACCATTTGAATCCTTCCCTTTCATTCACAGATTTTAATGCAATTCAACTTTTGGACAAAGTGACAAAGCAAAAGTTTCCTGACAAAATTATGACAAGATCATATGAAATGAACACACCCAGAGCTGTGAAGCTCAGCTCCATTGGCAGAAATGAATCACCAACCCATGTCAGCCAAAATGGGAAATTTCTCTCAAATCATCATCTTTGGCGTAGCTTATCTACTCCAACTGCTGGATGTCTTCAGTTAGATGGTTTGAGCTCGTGGGATTTGTCCCCTGAAACTACAGATGTCAAGGGTACTGATCTGAAGCCACTGACTCAGAAATATAACTCTGTTGATGAAGTCACTGGAAGAATATATCTCTTGGCCAAAGACCAACATGGTTGCCGCTTCTTACAGAGAAAATTTGTGGATGGCACCACAAAAGATATTGAAAAGATTTTTCTTGAGATCATTGATTACGTTGTTGAGCTCATGACGGATCCTTTTGGGAATTACCTAGTACAGAAGTTGCTTGAAGTTTGTTATGAGGATCAGAGGATGCAAATACTTCATGCAATCACTAGAAATTCTGGTGAACTTGTTAGGATATCATGTGATATGCACGGGTTGGCTCTCTTTCTCTAACATGAGTGTTATTGCACAAATAGATGGTTATTATTTTTAATTTGATATGTGTTAGTTGTCTGCTGAGTTTTTCTTCCCAACTACAGGACTAGGGCTGTTCAGAAGGTCATTGAAACCCTTAAGACTCCAGAGCAGTTCTCCATGGTTGTTTCCTCACTGAAGCCTGGCATTGTGACTTTAATGAAAAATATGAATGGCAACCATGTTGCTCAGCGCTGCTTGCAACATTTAACGCCTCAATACAGAGAGGTAAGGATTACATGTCTTGTGCATCTAATTTCTTTTCAGTTAAGTATGTGCATTAACAGATATATTTGTGTGGAAAAAAAAGATGTTTACCCTTGCTGTATGCAAAGTTGCAAACAAGTCAACCTATTTGTTATACCTCGCCATCTAGGGGTCATATTCTCAAGGTGAAAGTGTACAAAGATTACGATGAGAAATTTTTTCTAAAGAAGTTAGATTTTATCTACATATAACAGAGTTGTATATTGCATAGCTTAATTTAAGTTCTGGGCTTGTATGACTATCAAGCATTTTATTTATTAAGTTGTAGTTCTACCAAAAACCAACTAGGTTAAATTTACTTTTTTGGACAAGTAAGTTTTTGGCCCCAAGGGGAGGGTGAAGGGGAGATTCAAACTAGTGACCTTTGCCTCATGACTTGTGGTCCCCAGCTGATAGTTATAATCCTAGAAGTAATATTTTAGGTATTACTTTCATCAAGTAGATGAGACTATGAAGTTGTTCTTCACTTCTTGGAGTTGTTTTTGGTAACATCTTGCCGATGAAATTTTAAAACATGTAAAAATGGAAGTTTTCCTAAAACAAAATAGGACTTTTGTTTTTGGATCCAAGTGCTAAGTGACCATTGATTCATGTTGCAAGTGCACCGAAGATATGGATGTTGAATTCTCCAAATATTGTCCACACCTTGTATATTGATAGTAAGATTGAAAGGTGCTAGGGTTTATCTAGTCTTAGAGATCTCTTTGAGGGAACCATATCATTTGATAGCCTTTGTGTTGGCGGTGCCTTGCAGCTGTGCAAGTTCTACAAGGACATATATGATTCAATTTCTTCAGAGCTGCATTCAGATGGAGTGTATCTGGTTTTGCGATATATCTCCATATGTGGTTGGCCTTGTAATCCTTGAAGTACTTCTTGTCTTGTTTGTTTGCTCCCCTGATTTTGCTTTTATTTGTTACGTGTTGTCTCACTTTATATCATGACAGACGTGAAATACTTTGCATATATATGATAGTGTTTCTGCTGTTCTAAAATCTTACAGTATATTTAGTTTAGCAATCAAAGGAAGTTTGCACCATGACATGAAATAATAATAACGTTTTCTTTTGCAGTTCCTTTTTGAAGCTGCAACCACTAATTGTGTTAATCTTGCAACGGATCGCCATGGCTGTTGTGTACTTCAAAAATGCCTCAGCCATTCTACTGGCGATCAAAGACGCTGTTTAGTCCATAAGATTACATCAAATGCTCTAATCCTTTGTCAAGATCAATTCGGGTACTCTTTTTTTCCACTTCCTTCTTCTGTAACCATGCTATCTTTTCTTATTCACATGTGACAAGAACTTAATGGTTGTTTAAACATGTCTTGTCCTGGGAGTTATTTAAATGTAATTATTCTTGCACATTTTTTTAGAAAGTGCTTAGACTTGGTCATTCATGATTTAAAGTACAGATATGACCTTGTACTAAGAAGGATGCTAGGAAAAGGTTGTGTAGCTAACCTGCAATGCATGTGATGAGGCTTTATTCAGCATAGTTGAGATCTATAGCAAAAATTTCTCATGTAATTTGCACTGATAAATTAAACGATGCTGCCTTATACTTTTAAACTACTTGTACACATAATTACACACACATAACATGCAATGCATGTGTGTACACACACACGTCTATAAAAAAAAATTAGGACCAATCAAATATGTCATTGACTTGATTATCAAATACTATGATGTTCTTGCATTTTTCCTGTTCTGGGAATCACCCTCTCAGAAAAAAAGAGGGGGGGGGGGGGGTGATGTTAAGGCTGCCTACCAATTGCATTTCCTAGATCCTATAGAAGTGGGAGTTTTGTGCATTGGATACAACTTTTTTATATAAATGCCATGTGTGTAGAACTAGTGCTTGGGGTTGGAGGGCCTGGATGCAAGTGGTTCATTGGATCCACCTCAATTTTTCTCTTATTTTTTTTGTTTTTGTTCTTGTTCTTGTGTGTGTTGAGAAATGTGTTTATGGAAGGCATGCTGAACACACCTGTTACATCAAATCAAATTTTAAATTTCAGTGAGAATTTTATTCCACTGTATTATTATGTGTTTTAGCGAGACTTTGACTTCCATTGCATGTGCATATCTGTATTTACAATATCAAGTTTCAGACTCTAACTTTCAGTTCTGCAGGAATTATGTTGTGCAATTTGTCTTTGAGCTTCAGCTTCCATGGGCAACAGAAGATATTCTTGACCAGTTGGAGGGTCACTTTGGGGACTTGTCCATGCAGAAATGTAGCAGTAATGTGGTTGAGAAATGTCTGAAGTATGCAGGTGAAGAACACCGCACTCGCGTTATCCAAGAGTTGATTGATAATCCTCGGTTAGATCAAATAATGCAAGACCCTTATGGCAATTATGTTATCCAAGCAGCATTAAATCAGTCAAAGGTTAGCAATTGCAGAGTTTTAAGCCATCTTTTTCTTAAGGACAATTTCGTGTATAAGCATGTCATGCTTTACAACAATATATTATGCGGTTATACTCATAAAACTTAGGAATTATTTGATTTAATCATGTTTTTCCAAGGTTTTAAAGTCTCATCTGTTTTTGAATGGTCCCATTTTCTATCTTCATTAGTATTCAATCATCCATTTCTCTCATGGAGAATTCCTTATATGGGCTTAAATCTAGTTGTATATTTGCATGTTCCATTTTAGTACTTTCTTTCTTGAGAAGGCATGTTTCCATTGGAGTTTCACTGTAAGCAAGGTTTGAAGCTCAGTCATTAGTTTGTGATTTGCTTGCAGGAGATATAATCAGGAATGAAAGCATTAAAAAATTGAAAACTGTGAACTAGGTTTTATCAAGTTAGAAATGTACAAAAAGGAGGTTGAGCCTTGTTGCAATGGCAAGTGTCTTTCACCAAAAACGATAGGTCGCGGGTTTGTCTCTGGGAATCAGCCTCTCCAATAAATTGGGGGTAAGGCTGCCTACCATGACCTCTCTAAGACCCTGCAAAAGTGGGAACTTTGTGCATTGGTTACAACATTTTAATGGTACAAAAAACTTTGGTATATACCCACATTGTTGTGATTGCTTTGGTTTGAGAAGCATTCTTTTTCTATTTTTAATTTCTTTTCTTCAAAAGAGGTTTATTGTGTGATTCAAAGATAGGACACACGGGAAAGAGGGTCATTAGAGTTTTCACTGTTATATGTCCATACATTATGATCATCTAAATATTGCTACTTTTAACAATTAGAGTAACAACTCCAAGATTATGAGACTTTAATAGTTGTGATTTGACTAGTTTTCTTTCTTTTTTAAGCTAATTGTTGTTGTACTTGTTGAGCAGGGAGCTCTTCATATTGCATTAGTGGCTGCTATAAGACCCCATGTTCCTGCGCTTCGGACAAGCCCATATGGGAAGAAAGTTCTCTCTTGCAATAGTTTGAAAAAATAATTTTTGGTATGATCTCAAATTTATTTGCCTCTATATATAAAATTTGACCTTTCTTGGTCCTTTTTTTTTGGGTGAATTTTTTATAAATAATTTTTAAAAAAAAATCTATTTTTATGGGGAATTCTGATATGCTTTTATTTTTATTTTTTTTCATTTAGGTTTAATTGTTCAAGAAAATCCTGTATATTCTGTAATAAGCAAGTGAAGAAAAGCTTTGAGCTGGGCTTTATGACTTGTGAATTTCAGAATCAGAAGCTTAGTCCTGAAAGAAATAGGTCATTGATGCCTTCAACAGCTCATCTGAACAGATGAAAGGTGAATTTTTGGTTGTTTTATTGTCCTTTTGGACAAGGTGGGATCATATTTGTATGTAGGCGTTTTTTTTCTTTGCACTGGGTAGAAATAAAAAAGAAGGGGTGACGATCTAGAGTTCTTTGAGTTTATGGGAATTGTTCTATGGATGGATTTTTTGACTAGAGCTCAAGGCTTGGCGGGTGGTTGCAGAATGGAAGAGCCTTTTTTTTCCAATGTCTGGGTTTTCTGCTGGGCATTTATCATCTGGTGTAAATCCTTTGCCTGTAGATTGCCACGATTAGCCCTTGTTCATGTTATCGTATATTGTATTAATACTTGTTCTGATCTTTATATTCTTTTAGTGATGCCTTGATATTATAAGTATAATGCCGCCTATGGCGTATAAATAGTCTACAATTCTCATATTCTACACCCTTGAATTCACATTTTATTTTGCAGAGCTCTTTGACAATTTAACTTCAAATGCACATAACACTTGCTGGGGGGGGAGAGAATTCTTTGAGAGCTAGCCACCCCTGGCATCTCAAACTCTGCGAACAAGAAAATCTCTTGGAACCATGGTTGACTTGGATAAAAAAATCAGCCCATTGCCGCATTTAACATTGAAAAATTGATTGGTGTCAAGAATCTCCAAGCTGCAAGCATGTTTGTGTTCTAGCAGAAATGAAACATTATCCAGTTAAAGTTCCGTTCAACTAATCATCCTGGCTACCCTAGACCACTACCACCTAGTTCGAACTTAGGTAGAGGATCAATCCGTAGTGAAAGGAATTTAGGTATGAATAGGGATCCAAAGAATCACGGTTGCATTAGAGATTGAAGCAACAATCCTTAAAAAATCACGTTGAACAATTTGAACTAATGATATGGAAAAATGCACATAAGGAAATTGATTGATGACAATGATAACTTTGTTGTTGCTACTATCCTTGTGGTTATAGTCTTTGTACTTTAGTGATAGACTTAATGTTAGAAGATCGTATGATGCCATCTATGGAGTTTGTGTACTCATTGATGATTGATGATTCTGCACTGCTCATTTGCTACACCCTTAATAAAAAATTCATTTCTGCTAAAAAGTAAAAATAGTGTCTTTTAGCTGGTTTTATTAGACTTGGAATCTTTTTTAAAAAGAAGAATGAATTTAGATTAGCAAAAATAGAATCTTTTTTTTTTTTAAAGAAAAAGTTGGTGTGGGGGGTGTTATAAAGTAGAAACAAATTAAATATTTTGGATTTAGATTGGAACCTTATGCCAAGATGATAATTTCTAAGGCAGAGTGTTCTTTGACGATTTGTGTGTTTCTAGGTACAAATGAAAGTTCATTTTCGCAGTTATCAAGTTCAAAGCATTTTTCACGAATGTAGGATTGGATTTAGTTGGATTGACTAGATTTGAATAGGATTAGACAACAGTTATCCAATCTTGTGCTTTTCATGTTTATATAAACTGTGGATAAAACTTCGATTCCAAGAAATCATTTTCAAGTGTTTGTTTTATTGTAAAAAAATAGAATAAAATAAAAATCAACACATATATAAAAGCAAAGAGAAATGGGAGAGCATAATGTTCTGCCAAGTGGTACATTCTTTAAGTCTTTCTCATTTAGGCTTCCATCTCATCAAATTTGCATTTATGTCAAATTTTTAGTTCATTAAATGTGTCAATGGAGTAAATGCACATATTAATTATTTATAGATGTGCACTAATATTATAATATAAAAGTATTTTATATGTTTTTTTTTTTTTTTTAAATTTTACGTAGGAAAGTAAAAATCTCATATGGGAGAACATGCACTTCTGCCACGTGGCTCTTTTTTAGAGTAATTTCTCATTTAGCTTTCTATCTCACAGTTTTTACATATTTTGAATTATAATAAAATTCTATTAGTAGGATATTATTATTGTGTGCGGACTGAAACAGCGGCCCGGCCCAAGTTAGATGGTTTGGTATTGTATCGTGGCCCAATAAAATTAATTTGTAAAGGTAGGTTATCAAGATCAACCTTTCAAGCCTAACTAATTATGTTAGACGATTAAGAGAAAACTGTGCAATTAAGGAAAAGCTTCATGAGAAAAGATAGTGAAAACAGACAAAGATATTGGTATAAATTCTTCCTCAGGATGGTCCGAGGAGCCTTAACTCATATGATAACACCCTCTCGGTTACAAAGTTCTTGATTATACTTTATATTTTTCCCTCTAATTCTTTCGTTTTCCCCCTTTCTAGAGGAGTCATTTTTCCTTATATAGCTACCTGAAGTGCATCTCAGCTCTCCACTTTGACAACCACTAATCTTCACCTAGATGCTTGTCCCATCAGGACTTTGCTGGAGGTGGTAGAATGTGCTGTAAGTTGTGAGGGTACTGTTCAGGGATCATTCTGCCATTAATGCAGCCAGTTGAGTTGGTACAGTGCATTGAATGCGGAGGTGATGGACTTTACCTGGAAACTTCCCCCCTTTCTTTACTTGTACGTCTACTTCTTTCCTCTGTCTTCAATCTTTTAGCCTTGGTGGTTTGTCTATGGTCTCCCGAGGAGTGTTCTCTCCCCAGGCTCCTTGGGCGGGCCGCTTCCTTGGTTTTACTATCTAGGTTATCGTCAATGTGCTAGACCGGAGTTGATGAGAAGTTGGGCCCACCTTCTCCTCAGGTCAGATCTATTTGGTAATATTTCGTCTTCAAGCCTTCCCCTCCCACAATTGTTTTTATTGAGTGTTTAACCTACCACTATCATAAATTTTCTGTGATATTTCTATAAGCCAACTAAACATTAACATTATATTATAAAAAATTTATGCCAACTCCAATGCATTGAAGAAACAAAAACTATGATTAAACAAACATCAACTTATTACACCACATAATAATAATTTCTAATTTTATGACATTTACTCTATAATCTAAATTCTTCATGCCCTCAATTTTGTAGTACATTATTGATTTAACAAAAGCCTCTTCATGTTATTGTAACATTACCTCATTTTTTTTACTTAAAAATATTTTGAACATTTTATTAACCTTCTTATATGGCTGTTTATAGCATTATCCGTACATCATGCAAGCCCATTGCTAGTATTTCAAATTAGAAAGAATGGCATACTTATGTCACTTTAATTATAAAATGTTATTTATCAAAAAAAAAAATTATAAAATGTTATAGAAAATCAAATTATCAAGTATTTAATATGTTAGAGTATATATGCATACATTAAATTTTGAATTGCGTTTTTAAGCAAAATATATAATCAAATTAATGAAGGAGATAATGTTCATATATTCCTTCATTCACTTACTTAGCATATAAACCAAAATAATAAAAATATATATTATCTCATATTATTATAATTCATTATAATTATAAATTTTTTATTTGAAATCTAATATACAAAAATACATATCATATATCGCAATAAGATCTAGTCATTCACAATTTGACTTAAAAAAGACTTAATAGATGAAAAAAAAAATTCAAGGTTACAATATAATATATAGAATTTTTATGTTTATAGTAAAACTTAAAAAAACAATATGAATTTTGATAATTTAATTCTTATTATATATATAGTGATTACTTAACAAATTTAACGATTATACCGTCAATAAAAGTATTGAGGTTGAGTCAAGTGAAAATATTCTTGTACGATAGTAATGTTTAATATGTTATTTATACATTCAATTATAGAAAATACGTATATTTTCAGAATTTTTTTTTATTTAGTTTGATAATCATGAGGATTTTTTTTAAAAAGGGAAAATGCTCTAACTACCATCAATTTTACTACAAAATGCTACATATTGATGCTGCAATGATAAGGCGGCTTCACATTGAGTCCAAGGTGGTCACAGGACCACCCTGACTCGGAAAAAAAATTATTATATATAAATTTAAAAAAATTGATGATTTTTTTATCTTTAAAAAAATTTTGTGACCACCCTAAATTTTTTTAGGCTCAACCTAATTACATTTTGAAAAACTATTAGTAATAAACTTGATTATAGACTAAGGCTACAATTCCACTTAATATTTTTTTTTATTGGATGTGAATTTTGAAAAATCCACCATTGAACTACATTTTCTTCTTATATCCTTCTCCATACTTGCAAAATTTTAAGAAGATCAAAGATCACTAGTTATGTCATCAATCAAATGTTTAAATTTTGAGTTTTTCTAGTCTAAAATTATACATAAAAAAAGGTTTATGGATCAAATAATAAATAATATTCGATTGGCATGAAATTTGACATGTGTTTTAAGAACATGTAATTCAACGGTTATATTTTTAAAATATGTAACCATGTTAATTTGCTTAGTGACAGTTGTAACCTTGTTGAGGGCCATTTGTGGAAGCCCAGGCAAACAGAAAAGCCCAATAATGAGGGCCACAAAGAATTAACAAGATAAATAGCAAAAAACCCATTAGGTTCAAGCGGCAGGAATAATGGATCACAGGCCCAACAAATAAATAAATGGGTCTTGAAGAAGCAAGCGGGCTCAAAGAAGCCAGGAAAGAAAGAAGTAGCATCCCATGGGCAGAGTATGAGGTAGAAAAGTGAGAAAGGGCCGCCGCAGGCCCAAGGCAATGCAAACTAAGAGAGTAAGGGGTTTTATGGCAAGCCCATGAACCCCAAAGATAAGGATAAGGTTATTGGGCCGGGGAAGCCCAATGAAGTTAGTAAAAGGCCCATGGGAGTGTGGAATTAGCAAACGGGCCGAGGAAGTCCAAAGAAAGCAATCGGGCCATGGATGCCCAAAGGAAAGCCCAAAGGGACATAGGAGCCCATGAGTAAAAGCAAAACAGTGTCCATGACAGGCCACTGAGAAAAGGGATAAACGGCTGGCCCAAAAAGAGGTCTAGTAGGATTAAGTTATTACGGCAGGAATAACAGTTTAACGTAGCAGGCAAAAAAGAAAATCAAAAGTGGGCCAAAGAAACGTAAAGCCCATCATCATACGAAGCCCAGCTCCTGAATAGAGCGGGAAACCAAAGAAAAGCCCACATGAAGGGCCAAGAAACGCAGACGGAGAGTCTCCAGGTCACGGCAGACACATGGACAACAAGCAGACTCTTGGACGAATCTGAAAGGGAAGCACGCGCAAGGCCCAGACACCACCAGCCTGTACCCAGCCAATATAGGACATGGTGGGGCCATGGGCCAGAGGTAAGAGGTAAAGGGGGTATGGTTTGGTGGTGGGGAGAGGGGAAAAGATCTATTTCACGGCTCCTGCCCAAGCCCTTTTGGGAGGTACGTCCTGCTGGGATGACAGACCACCCAAAAGAGGCAAGTTTGGGGGGGAACCGTTGGGTGCATGCCTTGAGAGTAGAGAGAGAAAGCATTTATACCGTGGCAGGAAGAGGTGTTACGGTATACAGAGGAACAAAACAAACCTGCCTCTGTCTGGCAAGGGTGGATGTCGCACAGACCTGGTGGTCGGCAAGTACGCCCAGACCAGACAAAGGCGGTTAAGGGGCAAAACGGTAAAACATTGGTCACGGCAAGCACTATAAAAAGGCCCTTGCCGTGCCCTGAAAGGAGGACCGAAAAACAGAGCATATTTTACGAAGTGAAAAGAAAAACAGAGAAAGAAGAAAAGAAAAAAGATAAGAAAGAAAAACAGAGAGGAAAAGAAAGGAAACTAAGGAAAAAGGAGAGTTAGCTCAATGGGCATGCACTAATAGATCGGTTTCCCTCTTTCCCCCTTTAAATCTTACTTTCTTCCAAAACGTAAATAAGGACTCTTTCTTTTTGGGCAACAACCATTCAGGTCAGACTCCCTCAAAGCCATTAATCCCCACGGCAGGATCTTTTTCCTGGGAGATTATTTGCGTTGAGAAGAGGCGTTCTCTCCTCTTTGGCTTTGCTGCGGCAGACTAAGCTTAAAACTTGATTTATGCCCATTTGATTAGCTAGTATTATTTTCTTCATTTTCTCTGTGATTGACATCAATATGACCGTAATCATGCTTTATTAGTAAGGAGTACATAGCCACTTATTTAAATAGTCAGAATACTCTGTTTTAGTTATTATTATATCTGCCTGTCGTAACTCGTCTGCAACAGTTCTGCTTGCCGTAAGTTTGCTCCTGGTAGACAAGGCATAAGTTTGTGCACAAACCGGCCCAAGTTGAGTTACAATTGGACCGGCCCCAGCTCCCTTACTCAGAAACACTAGGGCCCATCAACGCAGGAGGCAGCCCAGTCCATTACCGCAGGAGGCAGCCCAATACACCATATACAAAAAAAAAAAAGGCCCCACATCAAACCTTATCCTGCAACTAAGTTTAAAGCCAATTTTTGGTCCACTTAACAATATATTAGGATTTTACAAAAAAGAAAAGGCTCAAGAAAAATTCTATTGAACTAAAATTTTGATAGAGATATAGTCTGCAACATTGATAATAATGAGACTATCACGTAACAATTTCAAAATAAGAAAATTCGTAGAAGGAAATTGTATGACTTGATGTATTTGCATGTGTTTTGTTTTTTTCGTTTTTTTGTCGTCAATATATAAAGTTCTCTTTTTATTTGATTTTGTATAATTTTTAAGTTTTTGAATAACCACCTTAGAAAAATTCCTAAAGCCGCCACTAGTTAATGAATATGATTATTAGTTTTACTTCAATAACATAATTAATAAATATTTGAATTTTTTTATATGATTAGTGTCACATTAATTTATAAGCCATATATAGCACAATTTATAATATCCCTAGTACTACCCTTAAAAAATAATACTATTACCTTTAAAAAAATAATGTACCTGTAAAATACGGTTAGGCATATTTATGATTATCTCAATAACATATATAAAAAATGGAAATATCTGTTATTTGGTCTTTCTATTTTCTGTTACTTATCATTTCAAGATTGATTCTTGGTAGAATTCTTTGAATCTTACGTATATATAATAGTGAGATAAAAAGACACAGTTTCAAAGTCAAGTTTGTACGTAGCAAATAGCAATGTCTTGTTCTCCAGAGAATAATATGGAATCTAAGCAAGACAAGCCGAGTATTATGGCTTCTGGTGTCACTAACCAAGTGATTCCCAACGTGATAACACAATCACTACAAGCCCTGAACACACCAAGGAGCAACACAAGTTCACATTCATCACCGAGTGTGGCTGATCATTCTGATAATGAGGAGGAAGAACCAGACCAAGAAGAGCAAAAGGAAGAGGAGAACCAATCTTCAAAAGAGGTGGATTCAGTGGCTTTACACAGAATCCTCAATGATTTGATGAAGCAGTTTGGTGAGGAACAAGAGAAGAGCTACCTCAGCTTTGAACATAAGGACCCACCAATTGGGTATAGGTTCGAACCCACTGACTATGACCTCATCATGCGTTATTTGATCAGGAAGGTCTTGAAGAAACGCCTGCCATGGAATCAGATTGTGCATGTTGATCTGTACAAACACAACCCCGAGTCGCTTGCAGGTTCTTCTTGAAACATATTTCTTTTTAGTTTTCTTTAATTCTTTTGAGTTGATTAAGACTTGTTCTTTCCAAATCACGAGTCTATTTGATTCTATATATTGCATGGTGTTAAATTTTCTTAGAATCATTGGCATGCCATAGTATGTAGTCTTAAACATACATGTGTGTTTAACTGGGTTTCTTTTTATTTTTCTTTGATTGTTTTGAGTCGAATGGATCAGTCAGTTTGATAATCTTGCATGAGGTTAAAGTTTCAGAGCTTCTTTTTCTAAATTGTTTATTAATCTGAATGAAAGAATCATGGGTTTTCCATATTCTGTAGTCACTAGTTTATATAAGACTATATGTGCATGTTTTACTCAGAACTGATATGCTACACAATCTTTCTTAGGCTTTTGAGTGTAACATCTCTGTTTTTCTTCTTCTTCTCTTTTTAGAACTTCACTTAATTTAAATATGATCCTTTTCCCGCATTATAACCTCATCTTATAAGTAAATCATGTTCTTTAATTCTTTTGCAACTTCCTTTCAAAATTACTCCACAGTATATATACTTCAAACATTTGTGATGAATCACTCAAGTGGAAACTAATGTGCACGGTGCATCACAATAATCGATTTTTGTTTTAATATTGGTGAAGTGATAGTTCAGTATGCTTGGTGTAGAACAACACGTATAAAAAAGTTTTTACTTTTTAAGTTTTTTGAGTGCAATTTTTTCATACCAGTGTATAAATGTAACATTTTGGATGATTAACAGAAGCCAACAAGAAATATGATGGAAAAGAGGAATGGTACTTTTTTACTCCAAGGAAACTAGAGTATAAAAAAAGAACATGTCCATATAGAGAGGCAGGTGATGGATATTGGAAGCGCTCTAGAGCTGACATAAAAATCGAATCCAAGGGAACTATAGTTGGGTATAAGAAGGTGCTTGTTTTCCATAGAGGAAAAGCTCCAAATGGTGTCAAGACCAATTGGATCATGCATGAATATAGACTTAATCATCCTCCTGTAACTAGAAGGGATGAAAATGATATGGGGGTAAGTAGATTTTATCCTTTTGTTTTAGCTTTTTTATTATTAAGATGTAATTTGAATTTTCTTTGAGCTTGTGTATTTTGTTTTTCAATATCATTGTTGTCATCTATTGTTGATCTTAACTATCATTGAATTTTGTGTCATCCAGTTGGATGAGTGGGTTCTATGCAGGATCTATAACAACATCAAAACTAATACTCAAGATAAGTCTTGTTCTCTGGTCAAAGGAAAAGGAAAAAAAGAGAAGACTCGTTCCACATCTTTGCATCATGGTGACAGAAATGCTAGAAATCAGCCAATGCCAAAAGTTGATCCAACAACTGTAATAGTCGAGGATTATATGAATCAGTCCCACCAAAATGTACCTGCATTTTCTCATATGGCTAGCAGGTTCCCGGATCAGTTTCATCCAGTGGCTAACGATTACGGAACTCATCAGATAATTGAACCAATTCCTGGTATGCATTATTTTCAAAATGAATCAAGTGGATCTGCTAATAACATGTTCCGCTTCCCTAATGAGTCGCAAGCAGTGGTTGGCAATTATGGAACTCCTCCTGCAATGGTCGTTAAACCGATTCCTGGTATGCCTTCTTTTCGAAATGAATCAAGTGGATCTGCTAATAATATGGTCGGCTTCCGTAATGAGTTGCAAGCAGTGGTTGGCAAGTATAAAACTCCTCCTGCAATGGTTAAACCAATTCCTGGTATGCCTTCTTTTCGAAATGAATCAAGTGGATCTGCTAATAATATGGTGCACTTCCCTAATGAGTCGCAAGCGGTGGTTGGCAATTATGGAACTCCTCCTCAGATGATTGGACCAAATCTTGGTATGCCTCCTTTTCCAAATGAATCAAGTGGATATGTGCATTTGAAATTTCCTGCAAATGAATTGGGTCAATACCAAAAAGATTTTGACACTACAAATGCTGAATTGCAATTAAATTTCTGCGGCAACAATTATCCTGCACCAATGATGCAAATGGATGATATTGTCCCAAATAAGCGTCAGAAACTTTCAGATGACGATAAGCCATGTGAATGATTAGTAGCAACTTAGTGGCTTTTGAATGTTTAACATGAAACTGGCTAACCAAACTTTTACAGTTTTAATGATTACCCATTGACATAGTCATCACCTTGTGAAGCAAAGCTTCTAACTTTTCACAATTCTAATTACATTGGCTGAAGATACAATGGAGTGTAGAATGCTATGGTTTGCTGTAATTGATGACCAGAAGACTCTCATCAAATGCTCTACGTGTACAGTAGGTTCTTTGTAGTGATGTAATGGTCTTTGTCATTGGCATTTGTTTTTCCTTTTTGTTTCAATTAGTAGGGGTGGCTGTACAGTACAGGAGTTGTTTTGCTGTGTCAGGGCTAATTAGCTTTGTTGTTCCTGTGTTTGGTCTATATTGGCCTGTTGTGTAATTCCTGTTTCTCATCAATGAAAGTATACAGATTCATCCAAAAAACAATGGTGATTGGTCCCTCTAGTACAGCCCAACAAGTGCTGCAGCAACTTTGAACTTAATGAACAGTATATGTTCTTTGCTAAAGTTTTGTACTGATTGTAAATCTTGAACAATAAATTTTTAGAAATTGAAAATTTAAAATGGTAATAAGATCTATGTTTGACAACTCATTTAAGGGTTCATATCCTTAAGTATGTTACTGGTTCAGCATTGTTAACCACGCAGTGCTCTGTTTCGCTCTGTTTCATGAGTTGAATTGTGTAGGATTCTATATCTTTGAGTTGTGGTCAGGACATGTATAGTTTAATTGTTCACTATGGGTTCCTTCTATCCTGTTTTGTAGTTTGGCCTGTCTGTTTTGATGTAGGGCTTGTACTGATTGTTTCTTTTTAATAAATCTCTTACTGATAGACATAAAGATAGACATAAATTTCCATTTCTGGAAATAATGTATCCTTCATTTATTTATTTGAAATCTCTTCAACTTTTTTTTTTGCTCGGAATATTTGAAATCTCTTTTCTTTTTTATTTTATGCTTCTAGGGAAAATAAAATAATGTTTGTCCATCCCCCACCACCACCACCATATCTAAAATGTTAAATCACAGAATCATTACCATTATATATGTAAAAACAAAATAGGTAAAAACTTACATGATAAATTATATCAGTATTGCATGATAGAGGGGAAGATAACTTGGTGTTCAGTGTTCACTTGAGCTCAGAAACATCTTGACCCCCAAAAAAAAAAAAAAAAAAAAAAAAAAATTTGAGTTGATACAACAACTCTAAAGAAGAACATTTCAGTTTGGCATCAGCTTTTAACTTTTAACTTTTATGTATAGTTTTTTAAGACCTCATATTTTTCCCACTTTTTTTTCACTTTTCCCCACTAGTTCCATTTGTCATAATTGTTATTTTCTTAAGACACACAATGATCACATATTTTGTTTATATATATATATATATATAAAAGAAGAAGAATCATTACTCATTAATTATTATCTTTTTTGGATTTTATTTGTACATGTTTATTGAATTTGAATTATTTAATATTTTACCTCTATAAGCTTAATTTGTTTTATTAATAAGTCATTTCTAATTAGATAATAGGTATTTTTGGTAGTACAGAAAAGTGGACCTGTTTTAATTATATATATTGTTTTTTTTATTATTAATTATCACAAATATATTAGTAATATTTAAATTTATGAGGGGTCAACCCTTGAATCTTTGCTCTTGGGTTTAGAAAGTGAGCAACTGAACACCATACTAAAATCTTTAGACAATTGCAGTCATTGCCATCCACTTTCAAGTCATGTTTCGCCATATAAACACAATAACAAAGAAAAACAGAAAACAATTCTTTGAGAGCTAGCTGCCCCTTGCTTCTCAAAATCTGCCAACAAGAAAATTATTTGGAACCATGATTGGACACAAGAATGTCTAAGCATGTGTGTCTGTTCTCTACCAGTTAGTTAGGTTGGGACAATCAATCCATAGTGACCGGAATTTAGGAATGAACTGGGATCCAAAGAATCATCTTAACATATTCTGATTGGAGAGAAAATTTGGATAAGCAACAGTCCTTAAAAAATCACATTGAACTAACAATATGCAAAAAATTCACATAGAAGAAACTGATTGTTGGAAACATGGCTAAGTCAACGCTTCCATTGGCTTTGTTGTAAGCTCACATGCAATTGAGAACTTGACTCCTATTTGCAACCAAATCAAATCAAGGCTCTATTTCTTGTTGAATATGCCAAATAAAGATTTAATGGCATTGATGGCATTTTCGTTGATAAATGACTCATCAAATCTTTTCATTAAAGGCTCAAAACCCTCCGATGCTCTGATATTGGCAAGGTCAGGATCTGTTCGGATTCTCTGTTAAGAGTAGCAACAATTTCAGACAGCTTTCAGATGATAGTGTTTAAGAAAAGCACAACTCTTTTATCATTGGTTCATTACCTTGAAGTCTTCAAATCCTACTTGCAAGGCATCTTCAAGCGCAGAGAGGCCAGCTTGTATCTGTTCAAAAAAGTATAGTTCATACAAATAGATACATAAAATGACAGGTTTTTGGTAAATGAGGATGGTTTATAGTAAATAAGATTGTATCCTTCATCAAATGCCATAATCCATATAAGTAGCAAAACCTCACATAAGTCACTCAGATGAAATGTTCTTCCTGGTTGGGCAATTGAGCTAGGATAGAAATTAGAGACAACATACTGAGAAAGCTGTCAATTGGAGCAATGTAGAATAGCTTGAGGGATTTTGGTTTGCCATGTTTTATATCAGCTCAGGTCATAAGACTTTGTGCTGTTATAGTCACATTGATCTCTACCTATAGAACATAAAACCCAGCAAATTGGTGCACTAGCCTGCTAGGTCCAAGTTTGCCAGGTCTAATGATATGAACACCACCAAGAACAAATATAGCAAAAGAAAATGCATTTCTAATCAGTGGTAACAATGTTTTTATGTTCATGCTAACAAGAGCAGTTACCTGATTAAGCTTAGAATAACAACATGCAACATTGTAACTTGCAACTGAAGCTTCATCTGGATCTGGTTTTGATCCCAACACAGACTCAAACCTTTCTAATGCTTCCTCATATTTGGCATTCCTTCATGATTAACCAAAAAGAAAAATAACAAAATGAAAAATAGGAAAAGGAAATAAAGAGAGTGAATGAATGAATGAAAGAAGAGAGCAAGATATGGATTCTAAATTTACCTGCAGAGGCAAAAATCAGTATATTCTATATGTGAAAGATCAGATAGCCCCTAAAAGGCATCTCAGGTCCCTATAAGGCTATTACTGAAATTTTTGTCGAGGGGAAAAGACATAATCCTAAGTTCTCATATGCCATATAGGGCCCAAAAGTTAGGAAGTGAAATCCTTAGCATGAAAAATTTTATTAAGTAGCAACTGTAACTTCTAGATTTTGGGATAAAAAGATGCCACCAATCCTGTTAATAGAATACAAAATTTCAGAGTCACCAGCTTAGAGAACCACCGAAAAACAAAACAAGCTTAGGAAAATATCACACTGGCAAGTCTTACTTGTAAAGTTGTAGTCCTTCACGAAGATCCTTTTCCCTGCTCTCTTTTTGTTCTCTTTTCCTCAGGGCATTTTGCAACTGAAACCAATTGTAATAACTCAGACACCATGTTATATTATGTTTTAGTGAAGAGGGAACATGATTCTTGTTGATAGAGGAAGCATAGATGATTAAGGTTTACAGGCATGCAATTTAACCTAGATATTAATTGTCATTTTTAAAATGACATACATACCTGAATTTCCCTCACTTTGTTACTTATTACTCCAGAATTCCTCTCAGCTCTGATAATTTCCTTTTCACTTAATTCACCTCTCTGCTCTAGCTTCCCTGATAAACATTTAAATTTACAGCCTTTAATCATGATGCAAAATTATGAGGTCATTGAAATTATGAATTGGAGAGATATATTAGCCTGAAAATAATGGCAAATTGTCATATTAATTTAACATGATTGACATCAGCGTGAGCTCAGTTGTTTTATCCTGTGATAATGGGCTATGAACTAACCATATCTCTTCTGCATTCTCATGAGCAATGGACCGATTCTTTGGCGAATGGTGTACATTGTCCTTCCATATTCAGCTGCAGGCCATATGTCTGTCCCAAACATTGCACTGGATACAGTTACAACTCCTTAGTCACATTTCAATCACGACTTTGTCAACAATAAAATAGAAGTCACAGAATTTTCTTAGATTTAGGAAAATTAAGTAGACATAGATAAACCTATAAAACGATATCTTGCCAATCAACAACTTGGTTTTGCCTAAATCTGCTGAACCGGTGACAAGCTTGAGCACAACATTCCAATTAAAAGCATTATCAATAAAAACAAGACATAAACCATCGTTCACACTCATACTCAGATGAGTCGGATTTGGTAACATAATCATATACCATTTAGCTCAATCAAGGGACACCTTTATTTAAACATTAGCTTATTGTCTCGCTGCCTTTGTCCAAGATGATTAGCAGGACTCATTTTTCCAGTCCTTGTAGCACCTTCAACTTGTAATTGGTGCTGTCACAACTTAGTCTTGTTTGCACATGATTAGCCCGTCCAAGACAACTTCCTTTTAATATCACCCAACATTTTGTCCCACAAAGGCTAAGTCACGGAGGCCTGCCTTGCCTGTCCTCTCATTTCATATTAGAGAATTTTAATGTACACCTTGTGCCTATTCTGAAGACTAACAACAGATAAATTCTCCACAAATAAACAAAGAAAACGGAAAATTTAATATGAAAACCTCCTTATATTGACCAAGCCACCCCATAAACAATTACATTGAGCAAATAAATTAAGTATGCCTATTCAATTGAATTACCAATTTATGCAATATCCATGCACTTTTATTATCCTTGACAACAAAAACAAACTCATCAAAGAAATGAGAAAGTAAATATAAAAAAAAAAAGAGCAAAGAAAACCTGGTGGCAAGTACTTTATCCCCCACAGTGAACTTCCCAGTCTTGTCAGCCGATCCACCCTGCCCAATCGCATCTATGTAAGTCCCACCATCTCGGCCCTTGACGAATTTCAGCCCATATGGCTGCACCAATTCCACCTCATACTCTTCATACTGTTCTTGATCTCCATCCCCTCCTTCACTTCCACTCTCCTGTTCTGATATCTGGGACTCAGTTTCAGATGCTTTTACTATCAAAACCGATGGTTTCAGCCAAAGGGTATGTGAGAAACAGTTTGAGGCGCTCAGAAATGAGTGTTTCTTGAATGAAAAATGGCTGGTTTGACAAAACAGAAGTTGGGTTTGCTTGGTTTGGATAGTTCTTGACAATGGTGGTGAAGAGTAGAGAGAAAGGTGACTACTTGGAGCTAAAGACATGGTTGGTATGTTTAACCTGTTTAGTTTAAGTTGCTTTGTTTTTGAGCTTTAGAGATTAGAGTTGGAGAAGTATATCATTGAGTAGTGAAATCCAGAAACAAAACGTGGCCATTGGAAGAGAGACGCTTTTGGTGTCGAAGAAGAAGAGGTTCAGATTACAGGTAATTGGATTAGTGGCTCTAATAGGCCGTTGCCGTTGGGGGTTCAATTCTTTGGTGTCTTGCCACGTGTCACTTATTGTGGGCTTACCCTGTTGTGGGACTACTCTGGCTTTTTCGACTGGACCTAAAAGCATATGCCATTCTTGGCTTAAGGTGTTCCATAATTCCATTACCAATTTACCATTTACACTTTTTTTTTTTATTTAATTTTTTTTAATTTTTTTAATTTAAATTTTGATATAGTTATGTTACGCTGCTGACCCGAGCTTGAATTATTTTCTCCTTAAACCGCAATCACTTTGGCCCAATTTGGATAGCACGTTCACGTTTCAGTTTTCACATTTGCGCGTTTTCCGTTTTTTTATTTTTTTTTTATTTTTTTATTTTTAAGACCAGTGCTAGTCCACTGTTCATGAAACATGAACAGTGTATCAAGCATATGAACAGTAAAAAAAGAGTGAACAATAATTTTTCATACATTTAAAAATTATTTTGCTACAGTGTTTTTAGTTTTCAACAAAATAAACTGTATCCAAACGGACTCATATATAAAGATGTGCTAATTAAGTTACAAGATTCTTGACCATTATTAGTTACACTTGAGTATATATAGTGAACATCTATATCCATATCTATATATATATATATATATATTTATCTATCTAAAAGCTGAAGCGTAACATTTATTGTTGCTACGTTTCTGTTGAACCACATCAGTACGTCATCCACTTATTTCATATATTTTCTTTTCTCTATTTAAACTTTTTTTCCTCCCTATTCTCCAAAAAAAAAAAAAAAAACACTTTTTCTCCTTATTAATTCACCCCAACTATTTCATTTTTTTTTTCCAACATTTGCCCTTCTTTTTTGACATTTTATCTCCCCACTACTCTCAACTTTACCATTACACTTTCTTCCTCTTTTTTATATTATGACTCTTCTTCTCCCTATTTCATTTTGTATAAATTTGATATCATTTTCTTCATTCAGTCCGTATTTTTTTCCCCCACAAAACTGTGAGTACTCTCTCTCTCTCTCTCTCTTATACCTCTAATTAAGGTTGATGGTTTTTCTTTTTCTTTTTCCCTTTTATAACTTTGGTTGAATTTTGGTTTGGATTAATACTTAGTTTCTTTTGAAAATATGAATTTGAATATGCATACCAATTGTTTGAATAATAAACTGTTATAAAATCTATTTTTTATTCCTTTAGTTTCATTTTAATTTTGGCTAAGATAACATTGTAATTTTATGATAAGTTTTGATTATTATGATAATTTCCTTATTCCTCGTCAAAAAAAAAAAAAAAAATTCCTTATTCCTTAAAAAATGAGAAACTTGAATAATAAATTTGAAACTTATAAAGTTTAGTTGTATATTATGCAAATATAATACACAACAATAGAAGTTAGAAGAATATAGTTCTCCTTTAAAAAATATTAATCAAACACACAAAAAATAATAAAATGATATATTTGTAGAGATAAAAAGATTAAAAAAAAATACTTGTAAAAATATTTTTTTTAAATAGACAATACTTTAAGTAATGGTTACTTTTTATATATTACACATTATTACATAATATTTATATTCCCACGCATCGTGTGAGTCTACGGCTAGTAATATGTAAAAGTTTAAGCGTAGTATTTATTATTGTTATATTCATGTTGAGTCACATTAGTGTAGCATTTTGGTCTATTTGGTTTATTTCGGTCCACTTCAACCCACTAAGTCCATTTTAGTCACTATGGTTTTTGAGTGGAGTTGTAGAGTGCCTTTGTGTTAGAACTCATTTTTCTCTCCCTTGTGTGTGTGTTTGTTTCTCAAAAAAAAAAGTCCATTTTAGTCCATTCAATCCACTTTAGAATAACTAAAAATTTAACACCTTTTTTCTTTTTCTTTTTTGAGAAAGAAAAATTCAACATCTTGTAAGTACAAGAATGACGTATGATTTAAAGTGGAGTCATAAAAGCCAGCAATCATGGATAAATTGATAATCTATATATTCAAAATTTTGAAAATCTTAGTGTTAAATTATCTGTTCACTATATTTACACACATGAGTTTATGTTCAGTCATGATTTTTTATTTATTTATTATTCTACATTATTGATTGGGCTCACGACCCTAATTTGAGCATTTAAGCTCGCGGTCATATTCCCTCTGTCTCTCTCTCTCTTCATGGAATGAATTTCCCCAATTATGGCCCAGATTTACACAGTATGGGCTTTGAATGAGAAATGTCCAGTTTCAATCTATTTGGGCCACAATTGAGCTAATTGGGCACTCAATTTTTCAAGGTCCGTCCAAGTAACTACCAAAAAAAAAAGAAAGGGTACCGGGCTTGATAAGTAAATATAAAATGACCTTCAAACTCCAACCCATTCTCATTCAAAACAATTACCATCCAGAAATTGAGCACTTAATTTGTCAAGGTCAAAGCAATTTCAATTGTTTGTGATTGCTTTGACCTTGACAAAATAAGTATCTCCTTACCATCACCCCAACACACCACTCAGCTTCTGTTGTTAAAACATATAATTACTTCAAGAAGGTATACCAAGTGTGAAAGGATTTGCTCCTAACCCAGAAATTTTTTTTGATGTTTAATGATCTGCTAGTGAATTGGAAGCTGTCGATACAAGGTCTCTCAAATCACAAACTTCTTGATCTCTATTCTTTTGAATTAATACACTCTTTTTACAGTAAAATTTCAATCTACAGTTCTACATAGATAAGACCAAGTCAATAGAATTAGAGCATTTCCATCAAGTGTGCCAAATGCCAAATATTTGGCATTTGGCACACTAAACACCAAAAATAGACTATCATGCGGTGTGTTAAATGCCAAAAAGTTTTGGTATTTGTTATAGTAGAATCTCATCTTTGGAACAGTACGGAAGGAAATGTCATTTGGTTTTTAATATTTTTTATTCATCTTTCTCTCTCATCTCAAATAAAATATCTCTTCTTATCTTCACTTTGAGCCACACCTTCACTACTTCACACTCTCTACTCTCACAAACTCTTTTGTTCTCCCCTCTTCCCTTTTGCTCTCTTCTTTTCCCATTCATGAGCCACCACTAATTTCCTCTTTACTATCTCACAAATTCCATGTTCACTAATCTATAAAATCTCCTTCACCATTTTTTTTTTTTCCTGTTTTTTCGCTCTCTCCTCTCTGTTCTATCTCATACACCAAAGCTACTTGGTTCGGTTTAGTTCATCTTAGAGCAAAGTATTACTATTTTGTCTAGCATCTCAGCTTATTGGATTTGCATTGTCTAGCATCTCAACTTATCGAGTTTTGATGGGCGAATTTGGTGGTGGGTGGGATGTGGGGGCATTGATGGGTGCTGGTAGTGGGGGTGGGTTATAGGTTGTGGTGGGTTTTTTTACTTTGTATTTTTATATATTGTTGGTTTTTTTAATGTTATTTTAATATTTGTATATATTATTTTAATATATAGAATTGAAGAATAGAAGATGTGATGTACGATGAATTGTAAAATAGTGTGTTAAAATAATAAAGTAGTCTTTTTAATGTGTTGAAATGACATTTTTATAGAACACCTGATAGGAATACTCTTAGAATCTCCTTAATAAGCCCAAGTCATTTAACTCATTCTTATTAAGCAGATTAATTAAAAGCTTAAAAAAAAAAATGGTGAACTGTCTTGCTATTTAAAATTTGTTATGAAAATATTATAAAAATGTTGTAAATGTAACATTTTTTTGAAATTCTATACAAAAATAAAATAAAATAAAATTAGAGATATGATAAAAATTCACAATATTCCTAAATTCAAGAAGAATTAGGGAGGAGGGTTCAAATTCCTTTGGGCCCTTGGCAGCTCATTGTCAAAGTTGCTGGTGCTAGACTAAAGAAAATGAACAGAGCCGGGTATGCTTATGAAGCCAAGACTACTCATGGAAACCCCATTCTACAAAAAAAAGGGAGGAGGGAGCCAGCTGGCTAGCATATAACATTTAACACTTTTTGAAAGAGTCAAATTCTAGGGGCGTGGAATACAAGTTGATGAAAGGCTTTGTTTGTTGACTCACCGGTAGCTAAGATAACCCGTCATTAATCATATATGTTTGAAAAAAATGAAAAATTTTAAACTTACTACTAATTTAATCATTTTATTACAAAAAGTTTAAAAGGACAACAAAAATATGATTAATTCTCTTTAAATAACGTAATAAATTAATATTTCAATTAATTTTTGTGATTAGTATCGTGTCAATTGTAAAGTTTATACAATTACATTTGTAGTATTCATCACATGATCACATGACTCAACAAAAATAGGTTGAGTGAGTCTACAAATTAAAATGGTATTCATCACATTACTAAGTCAATAAAATATCTAAAAGTCCTACCACTGCACTTTCCTATAGCTTTCTACACCACAATCTATGGTCCTAATTTTTTTTTCCTTCAACCCAACCATTACTGCTCCCATGAAGGGCCATGACCCTTCTCAGGAAATGAATTCCTGGCTTCTCTCATCTTCTCCTAATTCTCTTGTTTATTCATTTTTCATATTCTTCATCTTCATCAATAACATTCATCTATCTCTTTGCAAAGATGATTCATACTCAAACTGTAGCAAAAACATTTTCTCTTGTGGAAACATCAGCAACATTGGTTTTCCTTTCTGGGGAGAAAACTATACTGGTTGTGGCTATCCAGGACTGAAGCTCAATTGCATGGAAAATGTTACTACCATGGAGATTATGAACGTGACTTACCGTGTGTTAGATGTGAATCTCAGTGCCCAGATACTCACAATTACGAGGGAGGACTACTGGACTGGTTTTTGTTCACCAAAGTTCACAAACACTACCTTGGATCCCACACTCCTTGATTTTGGTAATGGTAATTTTCAGAATCTTACACTAACTTATGGTTGTGCTTTGTCTTCGATAGCTCTCCCTAGGCAACTCACTTGCTCCACAACTACTGGATCATTGTTTGATGTGCACATGAAACCGGGAGCTCTTGGTCCTGATGAGAATTGTGAAACAAGTGTGATTATTCCAGTTCGGTACAATCAGTCCTTAGACACATTGGATTGGTCAAAATTGGAGCAATCTATGAAAGAAGGATTTGATGTGAAATTGAAGGTGGATTCTTCAGCATGTAACAACTGCACCAAATCCAATGGAGTTTGTGGTTATGACCTCAAATTGAATCAAGCAACGTGCGATTACTCACAATCTAAACCAGGTGTTGAACCACAAGCAAAGCCAGGTAATTAAGTTCCTTCACCAAGTTGGCATTAATTGATGAGAAATAACTTATTTGTATATTTTTTTACTCTTAAAGTTTGGAGCTTTAGTTATTTTGTTCATTTTGCATTGTTTTAGGTAGTCTACAATTTTGTCCCTAATTTAGGTAGCTCTCTGATGGGCTTCTTGACCTCTGTTTTACCACTTTTGCATCAATGTTATTATTTTGGGAAATAGGGTACCTCACCTCACAATTTACCAATTCAAGGAAGAAAAGTAGAATTTGCCATTTACATTTTGTATCAAACCTCTCTTTATACTTCATTTTCTAATTTGGTCACCTTCTCTATTATTTATTAGCTTTAAGTATTCATATTATAAATTGGAGTTACAACACTTAAAGCCTTTGATTGATAACTATTTAATTAGCTTTTTTTATGGGCTTTAATTAATTAGCTATTTGATTGCATGTTTTGGGTCTTCTTTTCACCATTTTGAGATGGAAATTTAATATTGATTTTTATTATTATTATTTAGATTACAAAATGCCTCAAGATTGGTCTTTATATTATACTATTAACCAGAAAGTTAACCATTCGTTAGTATTTTTATTTATTTATTTATTTATGAATTTCACCTATATTATATGTTCATCATTGACTAATGACTTTAATAGCTTCCATACTTCTAAAATGTAAATTTTTAAATAAATAATTTGATAGTTGGAGTAGAGGGATTTGAATTTTAGAGTAATTGATTTTTTACTTCCAAAAGAATAGAGGAATTTGAACTCTAGATGTCATAGACACCCTAAAAAGTACAAACCAATTGAACTACAAAGCTCTTGGTATCTCTTTGAAGTTTAAATGAAACTTCTCCTAGATAATTGTATAAATAATATTCTCCATTTGAGGTTCCTATAAACACAATAGATAAATTTACACCCAATTACATTGTTCCTTCCTTAAAGGAGAAGAATTCTGGAAATAGAATATTCCTTTAAAAAAGTCAATCATGGACTTATGTGTCTATTTATAGAAATCTAAAAAAATAGTGTTATTTATACAAACTTTTAGGGGAGTATTAGTTCAATAAACCTTAAAAGAATGTTCGTCTAATTTATGTTATTATATATAAAGAAAATTAACATCTACATGCACATCTTTTAACGTATAAATATGATTGTGAGTTTCAGTTAGCTCAACTGGTAAAGTTTCTGATGGTTAAATAAGAGATCTATAATTCAATCTCTGCCTACACAAAAAACTGATTGGTGTCTTGGTCTGATGATATAGAGCTATTATCTGGAATGGATGCCATAAGTTAAAACTCTCTAAAGTAAATGTATAAATATGATTTTCTTTTTCTTCACAAAAGGTCGTCCTTTTGTTCATTAGGTCTTATACGGTTGTACCTTTAAGCATTCTTTAACTTTAATTTGTTTTGGGTTATTCTATCTAATTTTATTTAATTTTGCTGTAAGTTTTTGTATTTTTTCACTTTTCAAAACGTTGTGGTTTTGATGGACTTAATGGTGCAGATTAGACAAAAGAATTACATTGGAACAAAAGGAAGTTAAATAACTGAAATGAAAAAAATAAGTTAAAGGATTGAATTAAAATATATCAAAATTACAAAATTTATAATTGAACCTTTTTAAATATAATCCTTCCTCACCTTTCAATGGTAGTTGAGTTTATCAAGTTTGTTTCAAATTCTTTTCCAACCATCTTTAAAAAATAATAGGAATGCAATTAACGACTCAACAATTTCTAAACTTGAAACTTTATATATGTGCTTAATTCTTCTTAAGCCATCAATTAATAGGAATGTAATTAATTAACCTCCATGTGCCTTGAACCCTCAATTGGTTTAAGATATATAACATTATCTTCCAATTAAACAACTGCTCATACTAAAACAATGCAGGTTTTACAGGATTATCCTTCACGCAGACACCAAAGTTCAAGATTCTAATAGGTATGTCATATAATAATCAGTGTGAACCATTTCATGGGAAGCAAGCACCTTTCTATTTCTTTTGTTTAGAATGATTTACATGATTAAATTCCACTCTTTCAATATAGGTGCTTTGGCTGGTGTTGTTGGGATCATAGTCCTCTCTGCTGTGATAATTTGCTACCTTAGAAGAGAACAATTATCAAGCATGGTCATGATGACGAAAAAGAACACGACAGAGAATCAATATGCCAAGGCATTCATAAAGAATCAAGGTTCACTTCAACCTAAGCGATATAGTTATTCAGAGATTAAGAAAATGACCAACTCATTCAAAGAAAAACTAGGCCAAGGAGGATATGGCAGCGTATACAAAGGAAAGCTATTGGATGGCTGTCTAGTCGCAGTGAAAGTCATAAAAGAGTTAAAAGGTAGCGGAGAAGAATTCATTAACGAGGTTGCTAGCATTAGTAGAACTTCTCATGTTAACATAGTCACTCTTTTGGGTTATTGTTATGGGACAACTAAAAGAGCTTTAGTCTACGAATTTATGCCCAAGGGATCTCTAGATAAGTTCATAAACAACCAAGGGCCTTCAGGAACAAATTGTCAGTTGGAAAGGGAAGCACTCTTCCAAATTGCAATTGGCGTTGCTCGAGGATTAGAGTACCTACACCGTGGTTGTAGCATAAGGATTTTGCATTTTGACATAAAACCTCAGAACATTCTTTTGGATGAAGATCTTTGTCCAAAAATATCTGATTTTGGACTTGCAAGACTATGCCAAAGGAAAGATAGTATTGTATCCATGCTTGGTACTAGAGGAACTATAGGGTACATTGCACCAGAGGTTTTTAGTCGAGGCTTTGGAGGAGTCTCTTACAAGGCTGATGTCTATAGCTATGGAATGTTGGTTCTTGAAATGCTTGGAAAAAGAAAGAATCTCAACGTAGGAGCGTCTCATACTAGTGAGAAATATTTTCCGGATTGGATTTACCAGGAACTAAATCTAGTTGAGAATGTTGGAAATAACATTGAAATGGCAGGGGAGGTAGAGGAAATGGAATGGAAGATGATTTTAGTGAGTTTGTGGTGCATTCAAAGTGCTCCCACAGATCGACCATCAATGACTAAAGTGGTGGAGATGTTGGAAGGTAGGCTTCAATCTATCGAAATTCCACTGAAGCCCTTTTTGTCTTCTCCTAAAATGTCTCCTCCTACAATGTCCATACAAAATTCTTCAACATCATCGTTTACATAAAACAGGAAGAACAAAAAACTAAGAAAATCTATCCATTCTTTTTTGGATAGAAAAATAGAGTTGTTGCTCGCTTTTTTTTTTTTTTTTTTGAACTTTTTATAATTGTTGCTCGCTATTGTTGAGTAATTATTTATGCCAAAGACTGAATACACGTATAAATTTAATTTATTGGATAAACAATTTTACTTCACAATCTTATTACACAAATTAATATGTCTTTTCATTAATCATATGGGGATTACATAGCTGTGTTTCTACTCATCAATTAATCAATAAATATGATTTCACATCATTTGGTCACATTGATTGTATCATTGTAATACACCTAGCTTTTGTTGTTATACTATTGTGCTTTCTGACTGACATACTGATATTCTATATAGTTAGAGTATCCATGAATGAGAGAAGGTAATGAAGCACCTGACAACCCAACTTTAAACTAGATACAATTAGCAAAAACTGTAGAGTTGACTTTGTTTTGCATGAATTTTAAAAATTCTGATAAGTTGCATTTTAAATGTTGTATAAGGACTGTCAATTGCTCTTATAATTTATAAACAACATAAATGTAATTGCCCTAGTTGAATAATTTAACTTTTCAAGAAATGAAACCCAGGAAGTACTAATAATTAAGTACTCTGTATCAATTGGATGGGATTACCTTGCAAAAGATGTGGTCCTTCTGCTCTGTTTTTTTGATTAATTGTATTAAGAAGAAAGAGGGGGCCTAACCCATCTCTACATTTTGCTCTATTCCTCCCCACTTAAGAAGATGAGAAGACATGCTTTTTTATGGTTGCCCAAATACCAAGAGTTTTCCCTTCTTTGTTTCATGGAGCTAGATGATTTTTTTTTTTGCTTACAATTGTATTTTAAGAGTCTCAAAACAACTAGGTCATTGCACAAAGTCTCTTTATCCTTAGAATGATGAATTTAATTCAAGGCTGCTACTTAAGTTTTTACTAATAATCATTGAGTTTATTCACATAGTTGGGACCAACTGGGTAATCTATCTTTTGGTTTGAGTAACTGGGATGCCACTCCAAATTTGTTGCAACCCTTTATGCCTTTTATCTTTTGGCAATATGATACTATTCTTTTTTGGCAATTGATTGTGACATCACCTCTCTAACTTCAGAAAATTGTAGCACTAAACTATTTCTCATCATTTGGAAGAAATTTGTGCCCTACCTATATATCATCACCAAATATCTCATGTATAATATAATTTTTCTCATTGACTATCCATCTTTCTAAAATATAATATGGAGGAACAAAGTTTACAAGAGATTTCTTCACAAAAGAATTCCAATAAATCCAAACATATGACATGTGCAAATAGCTTTCTTTTCTTTAAGTTCAATTTTAACTTCATAAATTGGACTTTTTTTTCCTAAGAGGGACCGCCTTATATATTTTCTCCATTCCTTCCTCACAATCTTTGGATGCCTTGTATTTTTTACTAGAAAATTACTCTTCTTAAAATTTCAAAAATTACTTCCTTATATAAGCTTTTGTCGCCCTTTGCTTCTATCTTGTAACATGTTTTCAAATTTGGTTTTTTGAAGCTTTTGTCTTTACATCCTCTCATTTCTCCTAAAGATAATTGCACATTTAAGACCTTTTCATATTGATGCATCACTTACTGTTGTACTTGAACAAACATAATCATTAAAAAACTTATTCATACTTTCACTCCTTGGAGTTGTTGACATCCCAACCACAAAATGTCATTCTCAAGTAAGCTGGAATCCATTTTTCACGTTGCATGTAAAGAATTTTCAACTTGTTATTATCCCCCAACTCATACTTGTCTATAAGCTCATCTTATTCTAATTGAAACTCTTCAATAGTGATTAGATCATGAATGCGATGGTGAAATTCCCTTTGAAAAAGTGAATATTTATTATATATGAATCAAATATTATGGAACTTTCTTAAAAAAAAAAATGTCGCATACGCAATGAGTAGCATTCGGTAGTATCTTTGAACTCGCCTTACCCATATATTTGTCGTCATTTATATTAATTGTAGAAGGAGCACATCCAAGTATGGACTGAAGCTATGTCTTTAACAACCAAGTATAAAATTTAGTTGTTTCATTCGCGAGCAAAGCACAAAAATCACCCACTTATTAAAATAAAATTTTAGAACAAAAATAATATTAACTAATTTAAAAAAAAAATTAAGATATTAAATTAACATAAATGATTCAATGATGAAATTAAACTTGACATATATTTCTGTGGGGCCTGAAATTCGAAATCCCAGCCCACTTCACATTAAAGGCCCAAGGCCCAAGCCGAGGAGCCCTACTACCGAGGACGTATGATGAAAGCCCCTTAATGGCCCAAGAATGTGGCCGAGGACGATTTCACGCTCAATACCTCACAAAGCGCCTGAAGAAAAGGACAAACTCAGTACAAGAGCAGTACAAACGAGAAAGCTGCCAACACCATAATGTGGAGCCCAGCGCCTGACAAGCCCATATTCCATACCATGCTATCCAGCTTTTCCCAACCACTCTGACGTATGGATTGATAAGACGAGTAATTATCCCCAAACGAAGAAAAACTGACACGTAGATGGAGAACGGGAAGTGAATACTAGTATAAAAGGGAAGGAGAGCTAAAAAAGAGGGGGGATCCGAAAAAAGAGAAGAATGGTGAGAATGAGACGCTCCTCGGACTAATTCCGAGGAGTCAAATCCTTCAAGCCATATTGATGTAAAGCTCAGCCATTCAGGCCAAACCTACCTTTGTATGTGCTCTCATAAAATCAGGACCAGGCCATTGCCCTACGTCCAAGGTCATGCCTTTTCAAACCCACTCTCTACAAATTATATTGTTCAGGCCCTTTACATACGAGCCCAACGTTATCCTTGGGTCGTTAAAAATCGTGTCCCTACAATTGGCGCCGTTTGTGGGGAGGCTTGCGCGTTGGCGCAGATGGCGGTGGAGTCAAGCCTCTATCAGGCAGAAGTTCGCGAAGTTTCCTCCATCTCCAGCGACATGCAGTGGTTGCTCCGACATAAACCTCAGCTAGGGGCTACGCCTTGCAGTGCCAATGGCACGGGCAGCCCTAGGGGCTTCCGGCCTCAAGCTAACTCTCCCCGCCCTGGTCTAGGGGCTAACCTTCGAAAAATAAACAAATACAAAGAAAAAACTACAAGTTTTGGACAGAACCAAGGCCTTGTATGGTCTTCGGACTCAAGCCTATGGGGAAACCAAGTACTCAAAGAAAAAACTGCAAGTTTTGGACAGAACCAAGGCCTTGCATGGTCCTCGGACTCAAGCCTATGGGGAAACCAAGTACTCAAAGAAAAAACTGCAAGTTTTGGACAGAACCAAGGCCTTGCATGGTCCTCGGACTCAAGCCTATGGGGAAACCAAGTACTCAAAGAAAAAACTGCAAGTTTTGGACAGAACCAAGGCCTTGTATGGTCCTCGGACTCAAGCCTATGGGGAAACCAAGTACTCAAAGAAAAAACTACAAGTTTTGGACAGAACCAAGGCCTTGCATGGTCCTCGGACTCAAGCCTATGGGGAAACCAAGTACTCAAAGAAAAAACTACAAGTTTTGGACAGAACCAAGGCCTTGTATGGTCCTCGGACTCAAGCCTATGGGGAAACCAAGTACTCAAAGAAAAAACTACAAGTTTTGGACAGAACCAAGGCCTTGCATGGTCTTCGGACTCAAGCCTATGGGGAAACCAAGTACTCAAAGAAAAAACTACAAGTTTTGGACAGAACCAAGGCCTTGTATGGTCCTCGAACTCAAGCCTATGGGGAAACCAAGTACTCAAAGAAAAAACTGCAAGTTTTGGACAGAACCAAGGCCTTGTATGGTCCTCGGACTCAAGCCTATGGGGAAACCAAGTACTCAAAGAAAAAACTACAAGTTTTGGACAGAACCAAGGCCTTGCATGGTCCTCGGACTCAAGCCTATGGGGAAACCAAGTACTCAAAAGAAAAAACCACAAGTTTCGGACAGAACCAAGGCCTTGCATGGTCCTCGGACTCAAGCCTATGGGGAAACCAACTACTCAACAGAAAAACTACAAGCTATGGACACGACCTGGACGTTATATGGCCCTTAGAATCTACCCCGGAGAAGAGTTCCCCATTGATAAGTGGGCTAATCCCAAAGCTGCATGGATTCCCCAGCCTACCCTCGGATTCTCGGTACCAGGGGAATTGGTGCAACTGCAATATAGTGCCATACATTGTCAAAACGCAGTTAGAGTCCCTCACTGCTCGGCTACCCCCTCGGATGAATCATTTAGAGTTTATCGTTCTTGGACGGTCTCCTCGCACGCATTACGGAGTATTCAACTGTTATCTCGGTTAGTTTCATGAGTTTAATTTACTGGGAAATTATCATTATTATGCCTGGTAATGTCGGTAAATTAGAATTAGTCTGATTATGTTTCAAGGTTTCCTGCTCTAAGTATCATTGAAGAAAAACACACATGGAGCACACCCATTCACAAAATAGTTGTTGCAGAAAGGAAAAATATTTAAAACAAGTAAATAAATTCATCTTTTATTAAGACAAAGAAACAGTACAGTGTACAACGAAAGAGCTTAAATAAGCTCACACTGAAGCTAACTACAAAAAGCGAAAAGAAAAGATACAAGGGAATAAAGAAAAAGCCGAAGAGGAAGTGCAGAGAGGAGACGTGCTGCCGCCTCAAAATTTCTTCTAAGGAAACCATTCCTCAATACTTTTACATGCCTATAACTCAGGCAGCCAAAGAGCCCAATTCGGGGCCTGCACCGTTGAAGAAAAGGCGCCGGGAGCCCGACTTCGGGCTAGCGCAGTTGAAGAAAAGGTGCAGGGAACCCAACTTGAGGCCAGCACCGTTGAAGATAAGGTGCAGGCTGCCGGAAGTTGATGGGCCTCCACGGAACCACGCCTGCGATATAGCAGACGGCGCTGATGGCGGAAAACCTTACCCCTGACGCACCAAGGATTTGGTGCGACCAGTACCTGCTTCGGATTTTGACTGAAAGAGGGAGAAATACCATTTCCCCCTTATCAAGGCGGAAGGTTACCTTAAATCTATGCCTCCCCTGCCCAGACCACACCACCTTAAGTCTTGGAAGGGTCCGGTGCCTCTGTGGCGGGTGAAGTTCCTCCACCTCCACCCAGGCCTCAAACATATTGCACCAAGGGAAGACAACACTGGATGTGGAAACTGGCTATGGATAAAGGGTTATGATTTTGAAGAGAGCAGAAGGGTTTATATGCCAGGAGAATAACCACCTATCCTGCCTATATAAAGGGTAAGGTGGTGTCATTTAATTTGAGCAGATTCCCAAGAAACGCTGCAGACAAGGCAACTCTGGCACAATTTCCAATACTATTCGCCACCACAAGATTTAAAGGTCCTCATGAAGGCGCGCCTCGAATACTGAAACATCAAAGGACACTGCGCGGGTGAAGAATAAAGTAATGCCTCTTAATTCGGCACATCTCCCATGCAAATGGAAGAACACCAACAGCAATAAGGTGTGGAACTTGAGCAAACCGCGAGGCGGGCCCAACATCACCAAAACCCTCCTCCCCAACTAAAAAGTCGGGAAGCAGGATTTTGAGGGGCTATTGTGGGGCCTGAAATTCAAAATCCCAGCCCACTTCACATTAAAGGCCCAAGGCCCAAGCCGAGGAGCCCTACTACCGAGGACGTATGATGAAAGCCCCTTAATGGCCCAAGAATGTGGCCGAGGACGATTTCACGCTCAATACCTCACAAAGCGCCTGAAGAAAAGGACAAACTCAGTACAAGAGTAGTACAAACGAGAAAGCTGCCAACACCATAATGTGGAGCCCAGCGCCTGACAAGCCCATACTCCATACCATGCTATCCAGCTTTTCCCAACCACTCTGACGTATGGATTGATAAGACGAGTAATTATCCCCAAACGAAGAAAAACTGACACATAGATGGAGAACGGGAAGTGAATACTAGTATAAAAGGGAAGGAGAGCTAAAAAAGAGGGGGGATCTGAAAAAAGAGAAGAATGGTGAGAATGAGACGCTCCTCGGACTAATTCCGAGGAGTCAAATCCTTCAAGCCATATTGATGTAAAACTCAGCCATTCAGGCCAAACCTACCTTTGTATGTGCTCTCATAAAATCAGGACCAGGCCATTGCCCTGCGTCCGAGGTCATGCCTTTCCAAACCCACTCTCTACAAATCATATTGTTCGGGCCCTTTACATACGAGCCCAACGTTATCCTTGGGTCGTTAAAAATCGTGTCCCTACAATTTCAGAAACAAAATTCATAGCTTGCATTTTTTTTTTTATATATATATAAAAAAAAAAAGTTATGGGCGAGGGTGTAGGTGAGTTGTTTTTGCATTTCAATAGTTTTATTGTGTTGGTGCTGTTGACACACTACAACACTACATGCGCCACAAAATTGCCACGTTTTTTGAGAATTTTGTAATTCAATTGACATTTTTGTTGTATTTCCAACAAAGATATCTGAGTTTAAATCCTAAGTAAAAAATTAATGCAACAAGGATGAATGATGGTTGTTTGAAATCATTCTACGTGAAAGGCCTTGAATGATCACATCATCGTTATCAACATCGATCACTTGAGAATCCGTAGGGAAGTATACTAGGAATATTTCCTTTTGTCCTCAGAATCTCAGCTGAGAGTTAAAAAAATGAGAAAGATTTTTCTTAAAGTTAAGAAGATCGGTGTGGTCTCCACACCCCCAACTTGCAGATCGTGGAATTTGTAACTATTTGCTTATTCCAATTTCCAAACTGTCTGTGTCAATAATGGGGATTTTCAGCTAAGTCTCACAAGTCATATCCAACCTCATGTGTATAGTTCAGTTTCCCTTATCAAATTGAGTCCATCCACCATGTTAATGCTTAATTGTTCAAATATTAGCTTGAATAGTTGATGGTTTTAGCAGCACAATTTGAAATATTGTGCTCTAAAACACTAATTCCTATAGGGAAAAAAAGTCCAACAATTCAATGAGTGGTGCACTGCAGTGTCATCATCATCAAGTGTCTTCATGCCATGCACTTCTCTTATTACAGATTCCATATCTTAATCACAATGAACTTGGGCATATATCAGCCATATTCTCTGCCCATACCAAAGCCGAAGTTATAGATAAGAGCAACACTAGCTAGTTTCAATACCAATATGTTTTACTAATTTTTAATGCATTATTCTCTTTTTACTTATACGAATGCTATAAAGTGCACTTATTTTGGTACATTATTGTACTGTTATAACTTATGTAAGCATGCTAGAAAATTAATAGAAGAAGAAAAAGGAAATTGAAAGGGATTGGTTTGAAAATTAACCAGAACTTATTCTTGCTTATCTCAACATATCATATCAGCATCTAAAATTTCTGCTTTTGCGTGGGGGCCTAATTCTAACATTTCTACTATATTAACACGAAGTCACCAACTTGTTGACAGAGAAACATATATAATCTTAGCGCCGGCTTTGATGACAATATATACCATGTATTTGACACACTACATATACAATTCCATGTATCCTCTTTTTTGGGTAGCCAATCATTGGACAATCTTGCTCATCTTGGTCGCTCTTGACATCGATATCCTCCTACTCAACTAGTATAGTGGTAGCTCGGAAGTCCCTTTGCCAAATTGCAGATTAGTTTAGCAATGAATCTATGACACAAGCAGTTAATCTTTCTATATGAAAGATGCTTAGTGACTACCCTCTTAAATGATCTAAATTACAATAAAACTTCACCATTATACGTGTATATAAAAAAATAAAAAATAAAAAGAAAGAAAAAAAGAAAGTGAAGAGGAAGGTGTGACCCGTTAGTTTTGATAAAACATCACCCTATATGCAATAATTTTGATTGATCTTGTACTTGGCCATATTTATCCAACCATAAACCCTGACAACACAAACCAAACTGCCGCAACAATAAGTCTCTATTTGGGAATAACTTATTTAACTTTTTTTTTTTTTTTTTTTTTTTTCTAAAAGTGTGCTAAAGTAGACTTGTATTATAAAAAAGTGAGAAAGAGTAATTAAAAAAAAAAGATTTTAAAAAACTGTACATAAAAGTTAAAAAACTAAATGCTGACTTATAATCTATTCCCAAACACACACTTAAGATTATGTATACAACTTATATCATAATTTGTGATGCGATAAATTGTCAATAATAAATGATAAGCGATATCCTTTGAGTCCATAGGACTAAGTTCACAAATTGTGATCCTGTGTAACCAATATTAGAAATATTGAGGCCCTGTTTGGTTTACCCTGTTTTCATCACTCATCGCTCACTTTTCGTGGGACTCACACCAGTTGCAGTTGTTTGGTTTGATTTCCATTCTTAATTTCCATAACTCATAACTCAAAAAATTGAGTTAGAATTATGGAAAATGAGAACAAGTTTTTGGTGTTTCTGGATTTTCAAAACTGAGTTACAATGGCAATTTCGCAATTTTGCTCATTTACTTGGGTCCCACATGTATGTATTGTCAACATCAAAGTCAAAGTTCCACATGCACTCCAACAGCTCAATCATTGTGCACACAACAAGACTTATGTTGTTCCTTCGCTTTTCCTTAGTTTCACTTTCCTTAACTCATTTCTTTTAGTTTGGAGCTTCATCTCTTCCAAAAAATTGAAGAGATATCTTTCCTTCTTGCATCCTTAGAAGTGAAGAACAACTCTGATAACTGAAGAACCAGTCTGGGTGTTGCAAACTCTGAAGTTTTGGTCTCTCCTCTTCCATGTCTGTGTGTTGTGAAGTTTGCAACATCTTTGGGTCTCGCATCTCACGGTAAACCCAATTGTGTAAGCACTTCCGTAGTAGATCAAGGGAAAATTTCTTGGAACTTTCTTTAATTTCTAAATTCCTAACTCCCTAAACCCTGATCTGATTCTCTCTATAATTTCTAACTTTTTTTTTCACCTTTTTGTTGTTGGATTTTCTATTAGATCTGCTTTTCATAAAACCCATTATCATATAAAGAAACTTCATCCATGTAGCCATACAACAACTTTGAGAAAACGGAGAGATAGAGGAAAGCCAAATTTATGTTAGGTTTTGTTTAAAGAGATGAAGATGTGAATGAGTTTTGAAGTGGAGAGAGAAAGTCTATGCGGGTACAAGCAGTAGCCATTCTGTGCATTTTGCTAAGCAATAATTTTCGTAGATCCCACAACTTTACTTAAAAGTTGAGTTTTTGAATTGAGTTAGAAATATGAGAATTGGGTAATGAGTTTGAATGATGAGATTTTAGTGTTGAGATATGAATATTGAGTACTCTCCAAACCAAACATGGTCTGTCTTAAGTGTGATTGAAGTCAAGTTTAAGATTAGGACAAGCCAAAGTTCAAACAACACAAATAGTCCCAAAGTTTCTTGAATCTTGACTCCAACTCGATTCCAGCTTAACCCAACAATATTTACTTATCTCGATCGATCAAACCAAAATCTTGGCTGATCGAGATTACAAATTCAATTTTCTAGTTTTGCTTTTTTTTTTAAGGCCATTTGATCCAAGGTTTTGTAATTTACAAATCAAGTATAAAAACAACTCTAGAACACGTTTTCCAAGACTTTTGGGGCCGTTTGGTAATGTTGTTCTAGTAACGTTGTTTAAGTTTTTTGGAAATACGTGTGGGTGAAAAGTGTTGTGAAAATACGTGTTGTGTTGTTTAAACAACGAAAACTATTATTTAAATACCCCTACCAAACACCCCCTCAGAGAACCATGTTTTGACCACAAGTATTGGGGATTTTTCAACTCTCTTAAAGTATCAATCTAGAGATCCAATTCAAGTTCCGAAGATCCAGTAAGTGAAGCGAAGTTGCTGCAATCCAATTTCATCAAAGTTGCTAGAACAATTCTTTAGGTGGGTATTTGAAGTTGTGAATGAGAGGTTCATGTTCAACAAAGTCCAAAATAAAAGAGTTCGTAGATTCAAAGTTGCATGCAGTCACGTTAATAAGTACTACATGTGATAATAGTAAATTTAGAGTTAAGTATATTATATAAACTTTCATTCTATTCATGATTGTTTGATAAAATTAAGTAAAAAAAAAAAAAAAGAGAGAGAGAGAGTTTCACACCCCGCCTCGAAGTCTATGTTAAAAACTTAAAATCAACATTTGTAGGACCCTTAAAGTGTCTCTTGAGGTCCAAAAAGGTATGCCTTATTATTATTATTATGTATTTTCTATATTTCAATGGTTATTACTAACTAAACTTCATTTTTATATTTTTCTAATGAAGGATATATTAGCAAGATACTCACTGATACACGTAGTTGTCAATGAATACTACATAAATTAATTACTCCAAGAAATAAGTTATTGGCTGGCAGCAGTCTCATACTGGAAAATCAAAGGGAATTGAATGGAGTCTTTGACGGCACCTCGGGACCCTAAAACAAATGGTTCCCATGACTCGGGTTGTTTTTCATTCACTAGTTGTTTCTTAAAGTGCCCCCCACTCACCCAGAAATTGTGATTACTTTGTTCCTTAAAGTGCAAACTCTGTGGGATCCAGCCATTCATTCATTCATTCTCTGACCAATTCAGCTACTACCAGAGCTTACACAGTTCCCTATGTTTCTCTATTAGGATTCTATTAATAAAGGTTTCTCCTCCCTTCTCTTTTTGCTTGAGTTTTCTAGGCTGTTGCAGTGGTTTTGCATTTTGGCCTCTAAATCTTGTGTGCTGTCTATTTGTCTATGGAACTTTTCTTTAACTAACATAAAAAAGGGTCGGAATGATCTGTGTCTGTGAAAGACATTGTCTCTGTCTATGATCATAGCAACATTTGTTTCATAAAAGTAGGGCAAATAAGGTAGTCCAATTCTCTCTTTAACTCTCCCTCCAAGCTAGAATTAAAACATTTGGTCATTAAAATGAAGACCTTGATTTTTTCACTTTGTCAAGCATACAAATTGTTAGATTCATATGCCAAATTAGCACATCATGAAAAACGATGTTTTGTTTTTGTTTTTTAGAAACTTTATTTAGAATAGAATTCTTTGTGGCATATGCATGAGGTGTAGCAGGCACCGCACGGTGCCCGTTAACCACAAAATTTTTTTACTTTTTCTTGACACAATTTTTATCTTTTTTTGCAATTTATGTCATTTTTTCAGTTTTGTAGTACCATTTAGAATTTTTTTTGACTTTTTCTGACAAATTTTTTTGTCTTTTCTGCACCTAACCAGCACCAGGCGGTGCTGGTTAACGTTCTCCATTGTTTTATAGTATTTGGCAATAAACTCCAAAGATAATTATACATTCAACAGATGCCCTGATAATTTGGCTTTAGTTGCACAGTATGTAACTAGAACATTCAAAGTTTAGTGACTTTCTTTTTCTTTATCATGACTACTTTTATCCTCATCAATGTTTCAGTCTTTCAATGGATTTTCATCCAATCTAATACATCACTTTTAGAGCATTTGCAGCAGTGGAGCTAAAAAGCTATAATGCTATTTTAGCTCCACCAATATTGCAAAACAAGCTCACAGCAGTGGAGCCAAAGCCAAAATATTTGGCTGATTTGCTACAGTGCACATCTATCTATAGATGTGCACTGTAGCACTCATCTAAAAAAAAAAAAAAATTTTAAGCAGCAGCCCGATTAAAATAATCACTCCTTCCCCTTTTTTTTCATTCTTTTATTTTCTATCTCCTTCACCGTCACTCTCAATCTCCTTCTCCCTCACTCTCATCTCCCAAATCACTCCTGCCTCACTCATCACCGTCGCCGCCACAGACCAGCCCAGCCCACGCCGTCCCTCGCCGTCCCAGCCCAGCCCAGCCCACACCGTCCCAGCCGCATCTCCCTCACTCCTCTCTCTCACCCATCGCACTCATCTCTCTCACCCATCGCCGTCCCAGACCAGCCCTCGCCAACGCCGTCCGTCGCCGTCCAGCCCAAACCAGCCCACGCCGTCGCCGTCGCCGTCCCAGACCAGCCCAGCCCACGTCGTCCGTCGCTGCATCTCCCTCACTCATCGCACTCCAGCTCATCTCCCTCACTCATCACCGTCGCCGTCGCAAGCTCTCATCTCACTCATCAAGCTCTCCACGCCGTTGCCGTCCAAGCCCAGCCCACGCCGTCGCCGTCCCAGCCGATCCACTTCAGGTCAGTGCTCTCTCTTTTCTTTTGTAGTGAATTTTTTCATAGCTTAATTTTTCTGGGTTATTGTGATTTTGTGGTCTCTGTATTTGGGATTTTTTGTTTGGGAATTTTCTGTTATTCTGTTGCGTGGATTCTGTGCTCTCTGTATTGGGAATTTTCTGTTTGCAGGAATTGGTTGTGTGGATTATGTGGTCTCTGTATTGGAAATTTTGTGTTTTGGAAATTTTCTGTTATTTTGTTGTGTGGATTCTGTGCACTCTGTATTGGAAATTTTCTGTTTGCAGGAATTGGTTGTGTGGATTATGTGGGCTCTGAATTGAGAATTTTCTATTTGCAGAAATTTCTTGTCTGGATTATGTGATTTCTGTAATTTGTGCGGGTAAGTTTTTATGTTTTGTTGTTAGTGTAATTTGTTGTGTTGCACAGAGCCAGAGTTACGTATGGGTGGTCTCTGTATGGGTGGTCTCTGTAAATTGTTGTGTTGCACAAAACCTGATCTTTGTAAATTATTGTGTTGCACAAAACCATATTACTGTGTTGCATAAAACCACATGAATGTATTGGGTCACTGTAATTTATTTCATAGTTCACATTATTTCAAGGTTGCTTCCGGATAATTGAGACGATAATACGTTATCATGATAATTGAAAAATTGTTTTACTAAAAAAAAAAATGTATGAGTATAATTTGGGGTTAAAAAAAAATATAACACTAGACGATTATTTGCTATCGCGGCGGCGGCGGCGACGGAAAAAGAGTCATCGGTGGCGGTGGCGGCGGCGGAAAAAGAGTCGTCGGTGGTGGTGGCGGCGGCGGCGACGGCGGAAAAAGAGTCGTCGGTGGCGGTGGCGGCGGCGACGACGGCGGTGGAAAAAAAAGTCGTCGGCGATGGTGGCGGCGGCGACGGTGGTGGCGGCGGTGGCAGTTGAAGGTGGTTGTGGTTGTTGTTTATTGTATAAGATATATTATTTTATTGTAGTGGATATATTATTTTATTGTAATGAATATATTATTTTATTGTGATGTTTATATTATTTTATTGTGTTAAAAGCTAAAATAGATCCACTGCTGCAGCATGTATGTAGGTAAAATAGATAAAGTAACTTTTGGTGGAGTTAAAAAGCTAAATTTTTAGCTCCACTGCTGTGGATGCTCTTATATATTATAGCTAGAGAAGAAGACTTCCAACCATTTACAAGTGAACTTTAGGAGACTAGGACCAACTCTTCTACTAGGCCAGCGAGGAATTGCTTCTATACATGAAAGAATATGTCATAATTTTAGTCTTATAGATAACACATTTTCAATATCATATTGGAGAACATTTCAGTTAAGTCAAAAAAATAAAATATCTCGAATATTAATAATTATCAATGTACTAATTAAGAGTTACCTTAATATATATTATAAATATATTATTATTATTTTATCTTTTGTTGATTTTTTTTTTTAAGTTTTTTTATAAAGCAGTGAAAGCTACAGCAATCCAAAAAAACAAAAACAAAAACAAAAGATTAGTATATCCTATAGAAAAGTGAAAACACCAAAATAAAAGGTGACAACCCAATTTGCCATGGCCCAACAACTACTAAAATAAGATTTTATATTTTTGTAATTAAGCCGCTGCTTAGTATTACTATTAATCAAGACACTTTCCTGGAAGTTTCGTGCACCCATCTTTTACTAGACTAGTAACAGTATCTCTGGATTTAATAAAGCCAAACAACCCTAATTCTCTTATTGCTTTCAGATTCTCTTTCTATATTGTTTTATTTTATGCTCAATATTTTAACAAGGGAAAATGATGGTTTCTCTTTACCCACAAAATATTGAAAATCATCACTTTATTTATGGACATATGATATGATGATGACTACATGTTACGCAAAACTAAATTACCATTACGTAATCATGAGAATGACCATGGTCACTTTCATATGTAAATGTGGTGCAATATCATTGGTAGGATTAATATTGTTGGGACATTATTTGCTTTGTCACATTTTTAATATAGCTCGAGAGGGAATTAATTAGTATAGAAACAGCTCATCTTATATTAAATCAAGTTCAAATTTGGTTTGGCGAAAAGCAATTGGGTAAACAAATTCAAATTCTTTTTCTTCATCTTTACCTAAACACCAAAAAAAAAAAGACATAAATATGTAATCTCTCTTCATAAGAGTAAACGAATTGGGTGAACCTCTCATGTCAGCAAAACCCCAAAATGACATTTGTAAATTTCTTGACCAATATAAACCAAAAAAAAAAAAAAATGAGAAAGAAATAATTATTATTTAGCAATAATGCTAGTATTACATACACTTTATCACAACTGTCTTATATGACAAACTGTAATTAATTGTCTGTCATTATCACAATAAACTATTATTTTTTCTCGTGTAAGTCTTGCTAGGCTTTATCCCAAGATATCTAATCAACTTTTTTTTTTCCTCTAAAGACCTAAATAATAGGGGTTGATAGCCTATAACTGACCTGTATTGTGGTCATGGCCAAAAGTCAAACTAACAAAATCATGGGTTTCCGGATAATTCACTCACTCGAAGTCCATTAGTTATATATTTAAACAAAATTAAGTCAATAATTAATATTGAGGGATTGAAAGTTTGAAACACACATTTTGCTAGATTATTATAGGAACAAATTAAGGATAGTGTTCCACCAAACTAAAATATGGTGTGAAATGAAGTGAATAGGATATAATACTAAATCTCTCATGAAAGTCATACTTCTCCAACAAACTTAATCAATCATGTTAGCCAATAGCCCCAATAACCCTACTTATTAAAATGTTGGATCTTATAAATGGTTATCTACCTCTGATTTAATTTTGTGTGTCCACAAGCAGTCACTCCCATAACAAAAATACATTATTATATAAACACTATTAAATATCATTATCATTATTATCAGTATTATTATTATTATTATTATTATTGTAATAATAGTATAGTATTATATTATATTGCCATTATTGGCTAACGTTGTAGGTGAGCTGGAGAGTGGTGCGATGCGCCACATTACCCCTAAAGTATGTCATCTCTGTTTATTTAAATTTGTATAAATTTGCAACAAGCCAAGGTCAACAGCAATTTAGACCATGCAACTGGCTGCGCACAATTCAACCATTCTTTAATCGCTCTTTTGCTTCCATACTTTCTTATTCTAATTGGAATTCAATTAACTAGAAAGTTTTATCTGGTGTCCTATGTATATAGAGTTATGATTATAAATTGGATTTTATTTTTCATTAACTGATCAGTATTCCAGTGCTTTCTGTGATGGACACTCTCTAGAGTTCTTTTGAATACATAAACCTGGTTAATTTCAAGAAACTACAAAACTCTTGGTTATTCTAAGACCTGTTAAGCTCAAAAAAACGACAAGATTGATTGGAGATAAACCCTATAAACTTTTTTTAATTTATATATTTTTATTGAATGTGAATTTTGACAATTCTATCATTAGATTGCATTTTCTTACTATATCTTCGTACTTGAAAATTTTCAAGAAGATCAAAACCCACCATCAATCAATGTTTTAGTATCAAGTTTTTATAATATTAAATTATGCATAAAAAATAAGTTTATAGATTGAATAATAAATAACATCCGTTTTAAACTAAATTTGACATGCATGTTAATTGTTAACAGTGATGGCTCCAGGATTTTTTTTTTTTAAGGTGGTCATTAAAAGTCTTAAATTAAACAAAATTTAATAAAAATAAAACTTGAATATATTGACTTCAAAAAAAAAAAAAAAAGTGCAAATACATAAAGTTCAGGATTAAATCGATGCAATACTTCACTATTTTTTTTTTTTTTTTTTTTTTAAGGAGATAATGGTCAAAAGGTTGAAAAAGCATCTTTGTAAATATACTATTTTTATTTCATCCTGATCATCAATATATATATATATATATAACCGAAGCCTCTAAAGCTCTAACAATTTTCTACGTCTGCACAATATTTAAATAAAATTATTTTTGTTTAGTCCAAACTTAACAAGGATTAAAACTCTATCTCTTTAACAAGTCCAACTTATCTCTTTAACAAGTCCAACTTAAACTCAAACTCATCATTATCATTTTTTTTAAACAAAATTATTTTTGTTTAATCCAAATTTAACAAGGATTGAAACTCTATCTCTCTAACAAATCCAACTTAAACTCAAACTCAAACATTGATAGTTTATCTTCAAATTTGTGAGGTTAATCATGGACACTATAAAAGCAAAGCAAACCCCAATATATTTTTTAAACCGAGTAGAGATATGAGCTATTTTTATGTTATTTTCTTCTCCTCTACTTTGTTAATTTTTTTATTTTATTTTATGGTTTTTATTTATTTTTTAAAAAGTAATTTTTGTACATGAACCACCAAACTCTCTTTAGCCGTTTTTTACAGGATAAAAAAGCTTACAATAATTGAAATTATTCTTTTGAATGTAAGCCTTCTTTCTCTTATATTTCTCTATTGTTTAGTCATATATAATTTGTTTTGTTTCAATAATTTATAAGTAGTGAATCATTTGATTCTTTAATATTTTTTGTAAGGCATTACACATTCAAGCAATGGCTTCTTCATCAAATTGTAATACAAATTGAAGTCACATAAGAGCAAATCATGCAATGATGTAGTTTTTTAAATCTTTTATAAAATTATTTTATTCTATCTCACAAATAGGTAGGTTCCCGTACATAGCACGGGTTAGCGACTAGTTAATATAAAAAGATAAGACATTTTCTTATAACTTAGGGTTTAAAAGAAGATTATTCAAGTCAATACGAATTTGTGTAGAAGATGAATCTTGTAATATAAGTGATTTCTTTATAAGAAATTTGTCTATAGTGCTAGCAAAAGAATAAAGAATAAACTATAAATGCGTTCAACATATTCAACTTAGGCATTCAACTGCTATATTGTTCCTATTCAATAACATATTCAAGCATTATTTTAGTGCATATGCATATGTACAAAATGAATCACATAAATCCAACAAATTCAACTAAATATTAAATCAAGCAATAATAGACTAGCTATTTGAAAATGTGCTTTTAAAAAATATAGTGATTTTAAAATATGCCTTTAGAAAACACAATTTAAAAAAAAAAAATCAAAATTAAACATTTAATTTGGGCTTTTAGGCTAATTTGTTTGTTTGGGAAATTTTTGATGAGAGCTACGTGCACAATATTTTAGCAACACTTTCACAACGAAGCCTAAATGACAAGTTGTTATTGGTTCTAATTTGATTCTACCACTGAAATTACTTTTGTATTCACCTGTAACAACCTGCCACTCAGAATTGGTTGTGAAAAAGTTGTGAAAGTATTGTGAAAATGTTGTTAACATAACATTTTTTTACAATTTTTTTGTTCAACCTTCAATGGACCCAAATTTTAGAAAGGTCAAATTTTTATTTGGAGTGTTCAATTTTTTTTTAGAGTGGTCAAGTTTGTTTTCTAGGGTGGTCATCAACCTATATTAATTTAAAATTAAATTTTCTTAAGGTATATATATAAATAAATAAAATTCATATCAGGGTGGTCAAGTGAATACCTTAAGTAACACACGGCGCCACCCTAACTGTTAAGAACATAAAAAAAATATGTAATCATGTTAATTTTTTATTGAAAATTTGAAGAGTTTAATATTTTGAACAAAAACTTTGTCCTAAAAAATAATACACAAGTCAATCAAATAATTCAATATATTTCAATATTTCTTTAATATATGAATTATGATCAAGAAACAAGAATTCCAGATATTCATAAAAGCCCCCACAGTATTCGAACATGGTATCGTGTATACACGTCATCAGATATGTCATCAGATATGTCAATTTCTGTAGACTAGACCTTTTTTTCTTTTTTCTTTTTTTGTCTTGTTAGATTTACCTTACGATGATGAGATCACTAAAATGATTTTCAATTTGACTAAGAGTCCTCAATAATCCATTCAAAAAAAAAAAAAAAAAAAAAGCCACTTGATTCATCAAAATCTCTGTTCTCATGTTAATGGTTTGTTTGGATATCGCTTATTGTTGAAAACTAAAAACTAAAAACACTGTAGTAAAATAATTTTAAAATGTGTGAATAGTGCGGTGGGACCAAATTTAGATTGAAATTTGTATTTGAATGACTTTTGTGGGTCCGTAAACAGTGTCGTGGGACCCATATTTATATTAAAATTTGTGTTTGGATGATTTTTGTAGATCCGTAAACAGTGTCATGGGACCCGCATTTTTTTAGCAAAACACACACAGAAGTTCAATGCAATCCAAACACTCACTAACACTCACTAACAGGTTATATCTTATGCAAGGTTATACTTAAATATAGTGTACTACTCAAGGTTGATATTCAAAAACATTATCATATTTTTAGTGCTGGAGTTTCCTTAGAGTTCACGTGAATGCTTGAGTCAAATAAATCTCCACCTCAAATATTATGTTTGGGAAATCTTTCCCAATTATAACAATCTTTACCGCAACGAAAAAGAGCCACATTTTCTTAGATTTATTAGTCTATTGCTAGATGCCATGAGTGTAGTGAAATTACACGTAGGCACTCGACACATGGTTCAAATAGTTCTTCCTCTTTATTATACTCCTATTTTCAAGACCATGATATACAAGCCACCGTAGTCTTTATAAAGAATAAAATCTAGGATTTTGTCTAAAGTTAAGAGCGGAAAGGGGGCTTACTCTTAATATTTGTAGCAAACGTTTACCTATTATGAATAAAGTTTAAAACAACCCTACACTCCATCTCACATTTATAACTGGGACACAAGTCCAATAAAAGCAAGGTGTATTATCAACTACCAAGATCCAATATTGAATACGATTACAACATACTTTTTTATATACAAATCCAAATTTGAACCCGAACGTTTTTGTTGAAAATATCAAAAAGAGCTAGTTGAACTACAAAGCTCTTAATTGGCAATATGACCGCAACATATTAATATATGGATCCTTCATGTATGTCAACTAAGTCATATTCAACCCATTTTAAATAGACAAAAAAATCATTAACATAAGCCCAATTCTTACAGATTGCACAATAAATTGAAGTTATTCAAAGTCTTGGTACCAGCTGTGAGGTAGCAGGGGACCAAGCATTTGGGGGATAATCAGTGATTGCGATGGTTGTTGAATTCAGGGTTTAGTCTAGGTCAATTGTTTGGGCTACTATTGTGATGGCTGAGCTTTGCCTCTTTGGGGTGTGACTTGTGAGGGATAGATAGGTAGCTGTTTCAATGGGAACTCATTGCTTGCAAAATTGACTCTACTAGATGTAGCTTTGTTAATTAACTACATGGTTTATTTGCAGGGACTTCATGATCTAGCTTTGTACCCTCGAAGAACGACATTCTAAACTGTGAGACTAATAAAGCAGCAGATGCCTTGGCAAGAATATAGGAAAGACTGGGAAAATGATTTCTTGGTCTACTCCTTGGGACTCCTCTTCCAAGCTTTAGTTTTTACTTTCTAGTATAGAATTTGACTCTTCTAGCAGCTTGTATGTTACTTATTCAACCAAATTTTAGTGGTCTTCCCATGATTTAAGTTACACTATAAATCTCTTCTCCCAAAAAAAAAAAAAAAAAAAAAAAAAAAAAAAAACTACCTTATAAATCTTTATTAATATTACAACACTAAAGAAATTGATATATTATTTTTTAAAAAAAAAACTTGCTATTGGATTTATTTTCTTAATAAACATGACAAATTTTGTATTAATTGAATATTTATCCTTCGAATCATAGATTCATGTTTTTTGTATAATTTAAAAATATAAAAACTTTATATTTAAATAATAATTGATCTCGGAACATTTTTGATATGACGCAAATATAACAAAGTACCAATGTAATCTAATGACAAATTTGTCAAAAAATTTAGTCAGTGGAAAGTTATTAAAAACGTGCAATATTAACAAAGTACCCAGTCCCTTCAGGGACATCCGATAAAATTGGAACAAAGTACCCAAATATAAATTAAACCTAACCCAATATAATATAATCATAAATGGTTCTAACTTATGCTCCTTTGACCTAAAGTGTAGGATACCTCTAGACGTTATTGTTGCTTGCACCATTCAAACAATGACCAGCTAAACAGAGTAGTTAGTTGGTTATATCCAAATCCAACACAATTGTTAGGATTTGCCTATGCTCCTCCCCTTTCTTCTAGGGTTGACAAATGGGTGAATTTTGGTGGATTTCGATAGGTAGTTCATAAAGTTAAAAAAAAAAAAAAAATTGAAAGTGAGGATTTGAATTTTGGATTTCTTCGATTGGAAACATCAAGAAATAACAGTTGAACAACACAACTCTTAACAGTAGATTGAGTTTTTATTAACCCATTTACAAAATAATTAATATCCATATCCAATCCAACTCATGTATGTTGAAAAGGACTTAACCAATTATGTATTTAAACATGTAATTTCCCACATATATATACACCCAAAAAATCCATAAAACTGAAAACAAACTTTTAACAATTGAGTTTAATACAATTTTATTAAGGATAATTTAATATATACACTCATCCAATCCAAAAGGGGAGCTCAATATATAAAATAACTAAATAAAAAAAATTACAAAGTTAGATCGAATACAAATTAAACTTTTTTTTTTTTCCAAAATTAACCAATTTGGCAATCGCTCTCACTAATAGACTGGTGTGAGAAACGAAACTCTAGAGTTAGAGCATCTCCAACATATGATATGAGGCTTATTTATCCACTTTTTCATTTAGTCTATCTACTTTTTTTCAAATACACTTTCCAACAAATTTTATATCCTTTCTCTATCTGATTTAAGTATCACCTATTTATTCTTTCTTTAATTTTCCTTTTTATTATTTTTAATCATTATGTGCGAAAAGAGAGAGAAAGAGTAAAGAGAAACTATATTTTAACTCTTTTGTTCATCTACGATGGCTCTCTTGACCAATAGAAAAACAAATTTCATTTTTAGAGAGATCATTGGAGGCGCATTTTATGGTTTTTTTTTTTTTTTTTCTTCTAAATTATAGATGATTTCGTGGATAGAGCATCGGTTGGAGATGCACTAATAGAGAGGAAAATTACTATTGAGAGATCTTTTTTTTTTTTTTTTTGAAGTTTGTTTGTGGTGGTCTATAAATTAACATTCTGAAATTTGTTTTTTCACTCTTAAAAAAAATTAAAAAAAAAAACAAAAAAACAAAACCTAACTGACTGAACTAACTAACTAACTAAATGCTATATTAAACTTGTCTTCAATTGACATGTATTCTCATCACGCTAAATATAAAAAAAAACATGTGGAAAAACAAATGGAGAGCATTCACATTGGTTTTCTATTCTTTTGGTTCATATCCTAAATTGGTCTAATCACATTGGTCTCTCTAAAATAGGGGAATATGCCAATTTTAGGAAATGAACCAAAAAAATAGAAAACCCAAATTGGTTTTCCAAACACATAGCCTAAAATAGGAAAATTATTGTGTACTACTGGAGTACTATAAATGTGTATTCCTTCCTCTCATATAAATGGTGGGTCTCACGAATTAAATTCATGGTAGGATCTACCATTTATGTGAGAAAAAGGACTACATATTTATAGTACTCCGAGAGTACCTAATAATTTTCCCTTAAAATAACATCTTGCCATTCATTGCCCCCAAACACCCATTTTTATTCCCTTTTATTTCTTGGTAACCAAAATAAATTTTTTTTTTAAATTGATGTTTTGAAAAGTAGAAAAATTAATAATAAAAAAATAACCAAAGAAATAATGTTTTAATGAAACAAAGTATAGGATAAAGAAACAAATATTTATGTTTTGGAAAGTGATTAATTAAAATAGAAATTAATAAAAAAAAAAAAATTCAAAAGGGACCAGAAGCTCCGGATTCCCTTTTTCACAAAGTACAATTAATTTATTTTGTCGTGTATCAAGTAAAAATTTACCCCCTGGCAGTTGGCAAAACGTCGTCACTTTACAGCAGTGCAAAGTGTGCAACTATGGGCGCCGCCTGGTTAAGCTTCACTCGCCTTTAGTGACACGCGCCAATGATACGTAGCGATTTCGCAGCAAAACAACCAACAAAACAATCAGGAAAGCGCGTGGGCTTTGTTTTTCAAAACTTTTTTTTTTCCCTTTTTTTAGCGTAATAAAGTGCAAATGATTGCGTTACTCGTGAGTGTGTGTAAACCAGAATTGCGGCTAAGACTCCGTTTGGCTAAAATTTCTTTGGGGGAAAAAAAAAAGTGGGTTTGTTTTTAAAATTAGGGTTCCAAAACGCGTTTTTAAAAAAAGTGGGTCTTCATTTTTCAAATTTTAAAATCATGGGAATTTTTTAAATCATGGGAATTTATGTCATTTTAGTTTAGTTTTACTACTTGCTAAAAGGTCTGCTCCTTCTGGGAATAGTGGAAAAGTTTGTTTCCTTAAAAAATAAAGGTGTTTCAATCATTATTTTTAGAGATTTGTATCGAATTTTTTTTGGAGATATGCACTTTAGTTTCTGAAAATTTGTGATCTACTTACCAAACATAATCTTAGTGCATTAAAATTCTTAATTCTCATCATGCCATGCCCCATTGGAAGGTTTGGAACAACATGATCAAGTGGCTTAACTTTTTTTTTTTTTTTTGAAAATAGTGGCTTAACCTTTTTTAGACAAGAGGTTTTAAATCATTTCTATTAATTTTGTGTTTATTGTATTGCCAAAATGATTGCAAGAAAAAAGATTCTTGACAGTTTATATCCTACCAAGTCACTTTTTTTTTTCTTTTTTTTTGGATAAAACTGTCATGAATTTTTCATAAAGAGAAAACTATAATACCAAGTCACTCTCTTTTTTAAAGAAGAAAGAGAATTTTAAACCCTAATTTTCTTCATTAAAGAGAACAAATAATGTCATTGAATTATACAATTTTTGCTTTTAAAAAAAGAATTATACAATTTAAAAATAATAAATAACTCAATTACAAGGCTCTTTAAACTACCAAGCCACTCCTTTTTTTTTTCTTTTTTCTTTTATAAATAAAATAATAGACCATTAAGTCAGTCTTACATAAACTGTTATTATGATAAAAAGGCTTGTATCTTGCACTTTAAAGTTCTATGGTAGTATGAAAATCTCAATAGAATATATATATATATATATATATATATATATATATAAAACAATCATTAATAAGAGATATTAAGAATATTTCTCTAGATTCATATCAAAAATCATACAATGAAATAATTATACCTCACTAACTACTAATTCTTCTTTACCTTATTTTGGCCCATACTTAAAATGAATGATTAAGATCATGAATTCCCTTTTTTTTTTCTGTACTTTTAATTAACCACATGAGAGCCATATTTGTGGTGAATTTTTTTTTTTAAAATAATGTGGGAGGATGCGACAAAATAAGCTCAAAAAAAGTTTTTTTTTTTTTAAAAAAAAAAACATAAAAACTTACCCTTTTTAAACCACTTACTAAAAGCACACCTCACATGATTCAATGGATACACAACCACATGATTACCCTGAACATTAGTACACCTGATTGCCACACCCCCAACACATACACAGAGACCCCAACTGGAGCCAATCAGTGAACAAGCTGTCAAACCCATATGACTCTACTGTGTACAGTACTACTCCCCATAGTTTTTTTTTTTTTTTTTTTAGTTTCTTATATTTATTTATTTTTATTTCAAACCCAAAGCTGGCCCCTTTGTTCCTCTTCTACTTCTCTACACTGTAACCACCACTCCTCTTCACACCCCCCTGTCCCACCTCTCCTTCTCTACACTCTTCCCCACAAAAGTCTTTTGGAAAATTATTAAATTCCTAAATCCTAACTATAAATTAGTACAATAATCTACCATATCTTTCTTAAGAAACCAATATCTCTAATTCCTTATTCATCCTCATTAGGTATGTTTTCTTAATATTCACATACCGCTGAATTATAGGGTTCAAAATTTCTTACTAGTATCTTGGGACAATTTCTAAAAAATTTCTCTTCATAATAATTTAGTGTGTATGGAAAAATATATATATGGGTTAATTATTTTTTAAAATTATTTATTATGAATAAGTTACTTTTTTATATTTGGAAAAAATTATTTAAAAATTAGTACTAATAATAATAATTAAAAAAAAAAAACACAGCTGGAGAAGACCAGGTGTGGAGTAACTATAAGAGCATAAACTCCTACTTTCACCCTCCCTCTCTTTTCCTCCTTTTGCTTCTCTCTCTCTCTCTTTCTCTCTCTACCCAACAACTCTCCATATGGACCCACCACCACCCCCAATATCGGTAGCTCCGCCGCTCTCCACCACTCCAACACCCAGTACAACCACCGTACAATCCCACCTAGGCTACGCAGACTCCGTAGACTCGTCCCCTCGCTCACGCAACACCGACTCATGGGACGAGCCTATTCCTCCAAACACAAACACAGCCCCCCTGAGCACCAAGCTTCGTCTCATGTGTAGCTACGGCGGCCACATAGTCCCGCGCCCGCACGACAAGTCGCTCTGCTACGTCGGCGGCGACACCCGAATCGTCGTCGTGGACCGCCAATCCTCACTTTCCGAACTCCACTCGCGGCTGTCAAAAACCCTCCTGAACGACCGGCCGTTCACCCTCAAGTACCAGCTTCCGAACGAGGACCTCGATTCTCTTATCTCCGTCACCACCGACGAAGACCTTGACAACATGATCGACGAGTACGACAGGACTTCGTCGAACTCCGTTAAGCCCTCGAGGCTCCGAATCTTTCTGTTCCCTCTGAAACCCGATTCGTCTCAATCAATCGGGCCGATTCTTGACAACTCGGCCAAGTCCGAGGACTGGTTTTTGAACGCGCTGAACGGGTCGGGTTTGATGAACAACAGAGGGTATTCGGTCCCAACTTCGGTGGATTGCTTGCTGGGTTTGGACGATGATGGTGTCGTAGGCGGCGTGAACAACTTGGATTCTTCGAATAGTGGCGGAGGAGCGAGAGAGATGGAGGCGGGTCAGCCCGGAAAGAATGCGAAGTCGGGTCAGGATGTTCACTCGGTGCCCGATTCGCCGATGCTGGAAACGACGTCGTCGTTTGGGTCCACTTCTTCTTCGCCTTCGCTTGCGAATTTGCGGCCGATTCGGGTTCATGTAGAGGATGGAGGCGGTGTTGGTGTTGGTGTTGGTAGCGGTGGCGGTGGCGGTGGGGCTAGAGTGGCGGATCAGAAACTTGGGATTGAGGAGCAATTCGCTCAGATGGGTCTTGGTTCTGCTGGGCACAACAACAAGCAAGACGAGGGCTTTGTTGTGATTTCTTCGCCGCCTCCGTTGCCGGTCAATTTACCGGTTGTACAGCCCGTTCCGGTGAGTTCTGCGGCGGCCGGGGAGTACCAGAATAGGGTCTTTTCCGATGACGAAAGATCGGATCACGGCGTGCCTGTTGGCTATCGGAGAGTACAGCCGGTTGCTCAGCCACAGCCACAGCCACAGCCACAGCTACTGCCACAGCCACTGCCACAGTCACAGAATCACCAAAAGACTAGTGGCGGGCTTGATTTGCATTCACCAGATTCAGTTTCAAGGTACCCATTTTTTGATTTGTTTCAGTTTTATCGTGAATAGTTTAATTAGATTGTTGGAGTTATCAAATTCTGAATTGGGTTTTTTGTTTTTGTTTTTGTTTTGTGTGTGTTTGTTTTAATTCCGCAGTGAAAGTAGTCTTACAAATCCATTGTCTCGCACAAAACCTGTATATCAAGACCCAGTTGTTCAAAACCAAATCCCATCTGTAAGGGTTGCTAGTAACCCTGTTGATCAAAAACATAACAATATCTCTGATCCAAACACCCGGGCCCAGTTGCAACAACAGTTTCAGGATTCTAGTTATGTATTACAATCCCAATTCGAACAGCAGCAGCAGCAGCAACAATTACAACAACAATTACAACAACAACATCATCAGCAGCAACAATTGCAGCAACAACATCAGCAGCAACAATTACACCAACAACATCAGCAACAATTACAACAACAACAACAACAACAACCACAACCACAACAGCAACAGCAACAACCGCAATTCGTACATGGCACACATTATCTCCAGCATACCCCCTCTGGGCCGGTGCCAATCTCGGCCTACTACCCTGTGCAACAGCAGTACCATCCACAACATCAACTTGACCAGCAGTACCCGGTGTACTATATGCCCACGAGGCAGGCCCAAGCTTACAACTTGCCTGTGCAGCAATCTAATATCAGTGAAACTGCAACTGGTATTCCTCCTAGCCGCACCCAAACGCCTCCCGGTCCTACAATGGTCCCTTCTCCTGCAGCTTATAACCCCATAAGGAATGCTACCAAGCCCGAAATGGCTGCGGGTGTGTACAGAACGGCAACCACAGGTGCCCCACAACTAGTTCAAGTCTCTTCTGGTCAACATCAGCAACAATATGTTGGTTACTCTCAGATGCCTCACCCATCTCAGTCAATGGCACCTAATTCAGCTGCTCCTGCTAATTATGCTTATGACTTTGCTGATCCTGCTCATGCCCCCCAGATATACTATACTCAGCCTCTGGCACCCTCAATGACTTCTCAATACCAGACCATGACAACAGCTGCTGCTGTAGGGTTGCCGGAAGCTTCTGCTCAGCTTCCCACTGACAACATGAAGCAGCAGATCAGAAGTTCACAGCCAATATAAATCAGTTACAGAGAAAAGAATCAATTTTGAAGGAATTGGGTTTGGTGTGTCTGTCAAGTTTATGTTTTAGAGTCTGTCTTGTTATTGGTTTGTGTGATATGTATTCTGTGATAGATAATAAGGAACTAAGACTTGTCTTCTATCTTTCTCATATGTCATATTGTTGTTTATTGTCATAGGAAATGAAAGTGGTCTGAGACAATACTGTAAAAGCTCAAACTCATATATGGTGTTGTGTGCAGTTCATATATCGGTTACAGAAATAAATGGTATATAAGTCAGAAGAACTTTAATTTTATGCCATTTCATGTTTATCATTCAGGTCTTAAGAGTTATGATATGCAGGGCCAACGTTTTTGCTTGGATAAAAAACAGAAATAGAACCAAAAGAGGGGATTTTTGTTGGTGAATGACCTTTGTTTATTTTAAGGTTTGTTAGGCCGCAGTAGTTCCGTTTGCAATATGATTTTATGAAGGACCACAGTTTGACTCTCAGTTATTTCCGCACATGATTCACATTTTTCAACTCTAACAACTGAAATTTGGAGAGTTGTAATTGTTAGTGCAACTCTTAATTGTTGCCGATTCACCCTTGAGAGAGGAGAGTATTGAAGCAACAACTTGGAGAGAGAAAATAACATCCCCTTTTTCTCAAGTCTCAATCATGTCAGGAAATAGAGAACTCTTCCCATGAAAAATGTGGTAAATCAAGGAAGCAACAATTTTTAGGAGTTGAAATAATACTCATCAAGCAGTCATTTTCGACCTTGTGCTTGTTGCTACGGTAGAAATTAAATGTCATTGACAATTGATGTGGCTTTCAATGCATTACCAGGCAAAGATGTGTCCACCAGCTCCCACTCATATTGTCCTTGATGCGTGCTGCATCTAAATTCTTATGAATAGATGAAGAACTTACTCCATTCTTTTTTTCATTTTTTTTTTTTTGGGTTAATGACTTCTTACTCCATTGATTGTTGTTTTCCTACGTAATCATATCTGACTCTAGATTCTTGCATTTCTTTTAAGCTATGAACGGTATTGCATTTCTTAAAATTTTGTTTTCTTCATAGGTTGCATTATAAGATGTGATTCATGAACTTACTTGGCGTCCCTAGTTTCATAGCATAGTTTCTGTTAAGTACTTATTATTTTTATAATATGTGACATCATTACTTGCACAATTTTGTGTATAGGCAACATGATTCTTTCTTTCTGGTCATGGTGGTACAAACTTCATGATCTTGTGAAACACTTTTTTTTTTTAATCTTTTATTTATTTATTTATTATGTATTGTGAAACACACTTTGACAACAAGAATAATGCTGATTCTAAACGTGTACTGCATCATCATCTACAGTATTATGATTTCATCTCTTACATCAACTCTCGTATATATCTTCACAATAATCCTTTTAAGATAACCTTGAACCATATGATACTTCTTCCACTTGTATTTTTCTCTACGCCTTAAATGCTGTTTTCTCTGTGATTCTCACTTTCATTTTGTCCAACTACCATCTTCCTTTTTCCTGTCCTGATTTTCCAATTTGTCTTTGTCGCTCAATCACGCCTTTTATGGCCATCCTCATCAGCAACTTTATGAGAAATTATGAAGCAGTGGTCCAAAATCTAATACATATGCATAGTCAAGACTTGAGAGCCTCTCTAGTCTCTACATGGTACGATGAATGAGAATTTTTTCTTTCTTTCTGAAAGAGAATCAATGGATGAGGAATTGATTCGTGCATATAGGATTAGCCAGAAAAAGAAACATATTATTAAAATATTTGAAAGCACCGTTAAGGTAATCAGATCAAATATTGGCCGATAGCTAGAGAAATTCCACACTGACCAATGACCATGAATAAATTAAACAGCATACTACAAATGGGTTCACTCAATTTCATGTGACTCTTTATTGACTGACAGTAATCTTAGATTCTCTGATTTAAAATCTAAGAATGCATTAATTACTTGTTAAATAATGCATAAACAAATGTACGAGGTTTGTGTTTGGTTTTGGGGATGGGAGAGAGTGAGAACTGTTTGTGAATTTGTGTGTGATTCGGCAGCACGTGTTTTAGCATTTTGGCAGTAGCAACTTCTTTCTTTTTTTAGCTGCTGCGCACTAAAAGCTGCTGCCTCTAATCCAAGGAATCGTCTTTGTCTTATAAATTAGGAGTAGCTCGAGGTAGAGAATAGAGATGTTGATGCTGACTCTGATCCACGCGAGTCCTTGTGAGGACAGACATGTCATGATTTGTGACTAGCAACCCCACACTTGACCAAATAATTGACATTTAGTTACGTGTTTCACAGGTCAGAAAATTTAGTGGTAAAATCTGCTCTGTGACAACGTGTGGGGCTCGAACTCATACACAAAAGTTGGTATTCCCCCTTCTATACATGTAATGCTATCAAACACTTTTGATGATGCGCACGATCGTAAATAAATTAATCATTTCAAACTTGTCACTATGTCAATCATTCCAAACTCGCATGTGAGAAGATGTGAAAAATAAAATATTTATGATGCGCAGGATTGTTAATAAATTAATCATTCCAAACTTGTCAGTAAATCAATCATTCCAAACTCGCACGTTAGAAGATGTGAAGAATAAAATACTTATGGAGTGCACTGGTATGGTACTAGTCAAAGACCCTCTGATAGTTAAATCAAAAACTCACAATGATCTCTAAGAACTCTAAAAGTATGAAGACTAGGAAATTGTGTACACATACCCTTGAATGAAGGTGCCTTGGTGCTTATATAGTGGTCTAGGATGATCACGTTTCGTGGAATTTAGGCACTAGCATAATGGAGGTAATAAGGTTAGTGGCACCGAAATATTCGAGTTTAACTTCCCATACTTAATGGATACGGAATTTTAGAAGGACCCTCTGGCAAGTTGCATGACAGTTTCCATATGTAGTAAGTATAGAATGGAGCACTTCCATTACTTCGAGGAGCTAAGTATCTTCATTCGTGTGGGTATCGAACAAATGACTTTAGCAAGATGACTCCTATCCACAATTTAAGCTTGTGGTGGTTTAATCAGCTACTCAATCAAAGGTGTCAAACGAGTGATGACTGTCAAACAAAATATCCATGTCGGACAGCTCTAATAGAAATATTCCTCATCACACTTTATATAAAAAGAAAATGCTATCAACACAATCCTTTTTCACAAATTATTGTGATTGGAATAATATCATTTAATTAATGTAATTAAGTCTACTAGCATCCCACTTATATGTCAGAAAAATATTGTTTGAGCAGCTATAACTGTCAAAATTGCATGGCGTGGCAGGTGCCCGCTACCGATTCTAGAAATTGACCTTTCATGATTTGTCATACTGATTCTCTTGCATAATGCATTTGTTTAAACAAACAACGAAAGGAAAAACCAAAAAGATTAAACACCAATATTCAAGTATGGAAGACGAGCTTTTGTTGGCACCGTAGCTTTGGTCTACTTCAGCCATTATTTCTCAAAGCGGTGGGCTGTCCCATATGCTCTGGTATTAATTAGGGAGTGGTGCTTGAACATGGTCAATGTATTGAACTCTGAATTTTCAAGCCATGCTAAATCTCAATCATGAGTCAAAATCTAGATGATAGCTAGCGTGAGAGGTTTGAACTTTGAAGAAGGAAGGCTGCTCTTCTTATATAGAATTATATATCAATGAGAAGTGAAAAAGAATTTTAGTAAGAAGTTGAAGTTGAAGTTGAAAAAAGTCTAGGCCGTAAGTTAGAGCTTGTTTACAACGCAAGTAACAATTGACGATTAATGGGGTCCATCATGGAAATCTAACAAGCTGTCTCACAGTCCCATAATTTAAACAAGGTCTAGAACAAGCATATTTCCATTAGAAAGAATTTAAGTAATTATAATCAGCCATCAATATAGGGATTAGCAAAATTATGTCTATAGATACAAAAACTAATTTTCCGCGTAATTAACATTTACCTCAAACACTCTAACACAATTATCAGCACCACAAGAAGCAAGCTGTATGTTCTTGCAATTTTCACTCTTCTTGGGGCCTTTCCAAGCTAAACGGTTTACTGCAGAGACATGGCACATGAAGGGATCAAGTTTTACTGCAACAGCAGCAGCTACACCTGCTGCTGAACCGCTGCCATCATCGGCTCTTTTGACAGACAGACTCCAAAGTTCAATGAGTCCGCTTTCCATTCCAACTGCTAGGAAACCATCGTTTTTCTGGTGACCAAGACCAACCCAAGATAATGCTGTGACGCTGCTATTGAATTGTGGCAAAGTCATAAGAAGCTTAACAAAAGATCCCTTATCAACAGCCCAGATCTTCACTGTCTTGTCCCGTGAACCCGTTGCAAATTCATGACCATAGGGATTCCAAGCGCATGACCAGATAATTCTTTTGTGTGCCTCCTGCCTTGCTAGGAGCTGGTAACTGATTTCATCGGTGCCTAAACAGACATCACAGAAACTATATAATTAGGATTTATTGTAAAATTCCACAAAAATTCCAAATTGGAAAGGGCAACCCTGAGGCCCCTGACTGATTCCAAATCAACAATGCTATTTTAATTCCACTCCCAATGAATGTTCCATTTGTCCCTTTATTGTTTAATGATGAGTCAGAGAAAAATGTGACTAAATATTTATGAGTGCTAGGAAAATAAGAGGAGATGGCAAGGGTATTATACAAACAGAAGATGCATATGTGCCAAGAGGATGAGAGGTGGCAGCAAGCAATGGTGGTATTTACTGAAAAGTTTTCGTTCTTTTTTTTTTTAACACATTTCTGTAGATCTTTGTGTTAAACAAAGGAATATGAAATGAAGAAACCTAAAAGTTTTCTCTTACTGAATCTAATCCACAAGAAGAGAGAACATGCTATCCAAGCCTTCCTGTTTTATCTTATCTTGCTATGCTGAAAATATTCAGCAATTAAAAGAGAGAATTTCATTGTTTAGCACGCAAAATCCTTCAAATGAGAAAATGAAAACCCTCCAATGTGCTAAATAGAAAGCAGCATACAAACGTTTTTTTTTTTTTTGATAAGTAGAAAGCAGCAAACATACTATAAGAGATGTTGAGACAATCTCACTTGAAATGGTCAGGGGTTTAGAGTACCTGTTCTTTTGATTGTGAAAACGGAGAATTGGCGATCCCTTGAGACAGCCAAAAGCATGCTGTCATCATGAGAGAACTCCATCTGTGTCACGGTTAAGCTGTGAGACTGCAACTGACCAACTGCCTTCCATGAACCCACTTGCCATAGCCATATTTCTGCTGCTGTTGCTGATTGGGCCTGCAAACAAAAGTATATTAGCAATAGTGTACAACCCACCTATACAACTCACACAGCCTAGCTCTGTGTTGAAATTCACTCTCAAGAGTTTGTAATTATAACAGCAGAACAGCCAAATGACACCATATACCTTGCATGATGAAGCGACCAGCTTCCCCTCATGGTCACAGCATAAAGAAAACAATTCATTCCCATGACCATAAAGTTTGTGTGATTCTGGCCACAGTGTATGCCATGCCAGTTGATCTTCAATTGGAGGTTCAGTCAGCACAGCTGGAACAGCATCAGGAATAGTTTCAAGGGTGTCAAGGCCATCATTCCCATTTCTGTCCGGGGTATCATGCATGGCTGCATATAAATGGCCCATTAAATCAGTTCTACCTTACCAACTTATCTGCACCGATTCATTAAAAAAGAAAAAAGCCTTTATCTGCACCGACTAATAATAAATTGAAAAGATTTTCACATTGACAAGGAAGCTTGAGAGCTTTTTTTTTTTATTACGTAATAAAAATCCATTAAAGAAAAAGCTCAAAGGGGCACAACCAGGAAGCTTGAGAGCTTCTCCACTAAAAAGAACAAAGACTTATAAAAATGATAAGGTTAATTTATCTTTTTAGAATACAAAAGGTAGAAAAATAAAAAAAAATTATGTCCTTGAATTTATTTAAGATTCCTTTATTGTTACCTTTAGGATGGTCTTAAAGGTGTTTTAACCACTAAGCTATGCATCATAACAAAACAGGGTTAAAGAGTCTATAAATCATAATGATAAACAGAAATTCAATATATATCTAGATAATATAAGTGAGAGAAATGCCAAGAGCCTTTATATATATATAAGGTGATTCATGGTAACAGCCGTCAAGCTCTTAAAATCAGGCGGAAAGAGCCAAAATTATAACAACTACAAAAATGGTGTCGATGGATATATTAGTATCTTCACAATCCATATATCATGCATGAGATTTTGATTGAGAGAAGAAAGAGAGAAACTCACCCTGAACATAGATGGGTTTCTGTGATAGCCCAAGAGCAGACATATTTGCACCCAAAACCTGAACATCTGCTTGGAGATCTTCAGGTAAACTAATATTCTGTGAAGTGGCATGGTTCAATGTCTTCAAAAAAGACAAAGTAGCTTCAAAAACTCTGGCAACTTTCTCATCAGCTCCACTGACAAAACGATGGTTCCCCTTTCCTTGTACGATGGTCACACAATTAATATCATGACCATGAACCTGAGGACGTGCAATTTCATGCCAAGAGTCCCCATCTCTAAGAGAAGCTTCATTTTGCCACGAAGCATATATTCGAGTTGTCTGCATATTTTAAAAATAATGAAATCAACAGCATCTTTAATAAGAGAATAACACAAACAAATGCATGCAAAATAATGTTGACATCTACCTCTTAAATTATAGAGAAATAAATAAAACGTTAGGTAAGCAATCTGCGTACTTAACTAAAATTTGTAGGATTTTCAGTAGACTTGTTTCATCTATCAGCCATATTGCAGATCTCATATCAACATGAAAGATTAATAGGAGAAAAAAGTAAAAATTTACTTCCAGAAATATCATTTTAAGAAAAAAAATTGTCCTTTCATTTCAAAGAAAAAAACTAGAAGTTTCACCATTCCTCTGACTTATCAATTTTGCAGTAAAAGACCATCTCCTATGTTCAAAGATTGTTTGAGTAGTAATCTCACTAACTTAAAACGTGAATTTCATTACCGAGTGCTAAGATGGCTTGTGTTCTGATGCAGGAAGGGCCACACCGGTATCATTTTCCTAAATCTTTTTTCAGAGGTCAAAACGGGCTTATTGAGCAGTACACAAGAAGAAACTTCTTTGGGATGTGAATGTACAATAAAATTTATATCAGAGAATACTTATCCGTGCCTTCAATGTCTCAATCATCAAACTTCCATGATAGTTCCATGTAATTTTTCCCAAAATTAAAAGCATTCTAGAAGTTCAATCCAAACTCTTGCTCACATAAGCACATATCCCAGTTGTTGAGATAAAAATTGTCAATAAGAGAAGCTTCATTTGATTGATTTTCAGCTGATTTACTCAGAATTGAATCCACACCCAAGACTATACTATTTACAACATTCATCTTTGGTAAGTTACCCATATCAAGTACCAGGTCGGACATCAGCATATTGCTTAAAAAAATTTTAAAAAATAAAAAATAAAAGAGAAAAGGTCATTACTCAGGCTGGTCACACTAAAGTGGAGTCCTGGAAGGGATAACTTGGATATGGTACTCCCTTTCAGCATTTTGTTTGTGTTAAGCACCGGCTATCAAAACTTAAGCCTATGCGCTTGCACTTGACAACATAAGACTTTTACCATTGCTAAAAACATAAAAATTTGAAATGTACTGTTCAAATCACTTGTGGTGTCCACCTGCCCTCTATGATATGCATTGTTAGTCACAGATCACTTGAAGACAATTTCAGTTCACAATGCAATGCAATACTTACTAGACTATTAAATGCCATACAGTCCACCTTTCTAAGTTGAAACTGTATCAGTTTCTTAAATCATATTTTACTCACTTCTCATCATCATGGGATAACTTTCCAAACACTCGCCACATCTACAACAAATTTACAAGTTTCATGCAAGAAATATAGGAAAACTAATTGAAACACCAAGTCATTAATTCTCTAAAAAAGCCAACCCATAACTGCAATCAGAACATTTTTTAGAAATAACAAAAAATTCAAAGTTCTTTAGTACTATGGCCAATATATTACCTGGTCATGGCTAACTGACAGTATGTATTCACCAGATCTTGCCCACACAATATCTGTCACTCCTGCAAAGTGCCCAGAGGGAACTTTTTGTGGTTGCCAATTATCCAGGTCCACACCAATATTTTTCCAGAGATGGAAGGATCCACCATATCCATGTGCTAAAATTGAATCCCCACTTGGGCTCCAATGGCCACCGTAAAACCCCAAAGCACAATGACTTAATTCTCCAACAGTCACAACATTCATCCAGATACCAGAATTCTTTTCAGGTTGCCAGATCATCATTGTCTTGTCCATAGATGCAGATAAGATGCTTTGAGGTTGATAGTAACCAATACCTTCTACAGATTCAGTTGAAGGGGGTTGCCACTCGACTGAATATACCCAATCTTCATGACCAATTAGAAGAGATTCCAAAGATATTTGATAAGAGGATGAACCAGCTACAAGCACAGGGCCTTCAATATAAGATGCAAGACTCATTTCTTCTTTCCTGTATGCACCCTGAATGCTGCAAAGAGAACTCCTTAGAGCCATCTTCCATATGCGTATGCCTTTGTCCTGAGATGAACTTACAAGTAGAATACTATTTGGTTCACCACTGGGGCATATAGGTAATGAGAAGTCCAGACTTCGGATCCAGTCCGTATGCCCTTTTAATTCACAAGCACGAAGAAACTGAGGGCATATGCCAAAAAACCAAAAATAAAAAGGGAAGGACCCAAAATAAGTTACTGCCACAACGAAGACAACATAGGAACTTCAATGTAACCAATTAAAAAAAAAGAAGGAACTTCAATGTAAGATTGACAAGTAAGACACAAGATACCTTTCCTGTCCTCTCCCCACAGTAAAGATGAATCTTGTTATCCAACCCTCCCATTGCTAGAACTATATGACCAGTATTTCCAGGCAATTCCACTAATGAAAGTGCCACCATAGGTTTCGAACCAACAAAGAGAGTTTCCAGACATTGCAATTTACAATCACCTAAAACAACCAAGAAAAGGTTTTTATTAACGTTTTAAAACAAAACGTCTGCAAATAAGCTTCTTAGAATAAACTTAGTACACAAACTAGATCAATTCAGATGCAAATTAACATCAAACAATAAGACATTTTGATAACCATCTTGAATATAACCACATTTAAACAATTCTTCAGAACGGCAACTATGACTTTTTAGGCTCAAAACCATGACATAAAGTAAAGAGATATGAGAGTTATAAGGAATTTGACATAAGATAAAGATCTTTAACTAAGAGACAAACCATACATGTGAATCAAATTAAGAAAAAGAGGCAAAATAAGGCCCATCTCTTTTTTAACAAGGCGGGCGTTATTATTTTAGTAGCTAACCACATCCTAAAATAAGCCTGGATAGACATCAATTCTTTAATTTTGAACAATATGGATAAGAAAAAATAAATTCAAAACATGTCTTTTTGAATCACATTTTATAAAATAAGGTTATTCAGCAAATAAAAATCTGCATTTACAAAAAACGTTAAATAAAAGTCTGCCCCAATTAATCTAGTCAGAAGGAAGCACCGAGTGGTTGCCATGCCTCTCATCCTCACACAAAGTCTCTTTTGCCACATTCTCACTCTGCAACATAAAACTAGCCCTAACTTTGAAATCATGCAATCATAGAAACCATTTTTTAACTATTGTGCTAAACCAAGTGAGCAGCAATCGTTTAGAGAATGAATAGACATGCTCCCAAACAACCCTATAGGCTTTGGACTTTGATGGCTGCTTGAAGGACGTGAGAGGGCTTAGTTGTTACTTAATTCATTTGGCCTTTCTTTCCCTTTTCATTTGTTGGCTAGAGAGCATGGCTATTCTTCTTCCAGGGAGGCAAGGTTGACCATCTACTAATCAAACTCTTTTTCTTTAGCATCAATCTAGTAGAGCTTCCATTTGTTTGCAGATATAAATGTTTATGAAGTCCCATTTAACTATGTGCTACTCAACAATATATAAAAAAATAAAATATGATTAGTTGTTTGATATCACACACGTGTTATTAGTGTATGAAGCCTCATCATGGGGATTACTGCAGACATCAAAAAGCATGCTGTCATACAAATCAAGTATCTTGTTGAGACTACCAAGATTATTAGTGTCAAATAATTAATATGTCGCTTAGCGTCCAAGCCCACCAGGGCTCTTTAGTTTATTACACAACCAATCTTTGTGCTAGCAAACACATCTGCACTCATATTAAAAAATTTTGATATGGCACTATTGAACTATCAATAAATTTCTCACACCAGAAGGATCAAGTCTAAGAGAAATTTAACAAGTTGGAACAATCATTCTAAATCACAGAACAACTTTCAAAGTCAGAGAATCCAAACATGGCCCATTTATTCAAGTTTCATTGTTCTGCAAATCAACAAGTGTTCCAGCAATGGCCATTCTATACATAACATGAACCTAAAGCCAATGCTTTGCACTTTTAGCACATGCACTATGAAGTTAATAGCATAACATTCCTGAAGCATTGTTAACCTCATGGATATTCACTTGACTTTTGCCACAGAAACCCTATTTATATACAATCGATTTCAACAAGAAGCAAAAGACTGTCTGCTTAGTCTGGAATTTCTTCAATTCCCATAAAGTATAGAACTACATGAGAAGCTCAACAAACTTTAGCACCTAAAAAAAAAAGAAACTACTACTAAAGAACTAAAATAAGTGTTTGATAGAAAGAGGCTACCATCATAACAAATAAAGCATATAAAGCACAATGATGTTCTTATATTTTTTCTAGCAAATGGAAGTGACATACATACTACGTACAAGTGCACCATCAGCATGCATGACAGTTTGACAGTTTGAATTTATTTCAGGAATATATGACTAACCTCCAGTAGTAGATGGGAACAACACTTCCCATATATGGACTTTACCATCTGAAGAAGTTGAGGCAACAATTGCCTCAGTTTTAGTAACCATAATTCCAGTAATGCATGTGACACCCTTCTTGTGTGATTGTGGTGCTTGTAACACATACCTCCACTGTTAAAAAAATAATTTAATCAATTAGTTGGTTATAATTCTTTTTTTTTAATGGTAATAATGTTTAAATTAGAAATCAATCAACTAAAGTATATTAGGGGAATAAATTGAACTTGAGGATTCGCAAAGTGCCATTTGGGAATATGTTCAATTAGCTAGTAAATGAAAGAGTGATATTGCCAAGAAACTAAAAATGAAAAGAATTGACTAATTTTTTTTTTTTTTTATAAGTAAAAAGAATTGACTAATTGGTCAGGTACACAAGCAATTACCTCTCTCTCAAGAAGAGAAAATTCCCACAGAATAATGGCACCATCAGCATCTCCAGAGAGAAGGTAGTGCTTCTCTAACTCTTTAGCTGAATACAATTAATAAAGCTCAATTAACAAACCCAGTAAGAGATCAACTATGATTATACTTCTAAAATCCATAACTTTTTTAAAAGGAAAAATAGAAGTCAGCTAATCTAGTACACAAGCAATTATCTTTCATAAGTTTGTCTGAAAACAACACAAACGTAAAATGTGGTAGCTTTGAGAAGTCCTTTTGGTTTCCCAGAAAATTTAAACGGTTATAACTCGCATTAGGAAAACCAAGAAGTTTATTGAGTACACTGAAGTAAAGGGCATTCCTTTCTCCCCAAAATTTCAAACTTCTACTTTCTTTTGTTTTCCTATCAATTCATAAAACCACCCAAAAGACCCGTTAACTAGTCTAGTTCAGAAATTCAATTATGCCAAACCAAAACTAAAGCAAGGACTTTTAATAAAAACCCAATTAAAAAATATACCTTTAAATGCAAATTTGTTACTTGGAAGCCATTGGGTGCAATTCACAGAGGCTTTGTGACCCGGTAGAGTTGTCAGAATCTGTGCAGTCTGCCAAAAAAATTTGAAAAACAGCCCAAAAAACAAAAGAAAGAAAGAAGTCAGTTTGATGATATATAAGAAGATGGGTATTTATAGAATGAAAACTAGAAGACAGAGAGAAGAACCTTGGGGGAGAATATAGCAACGGCGTTTTGGGCACCAAAGGCTACCAAATCACAAGCTCCCCATGAAACATTGTTCACAACCCTGTTGCACCCTGCTCCTATAAACACTTTCTTCACCTCCATTCCTCCATTTATTGACATGGTCATAAATAAATAAATACTACAACAGAGAGAGAGACAACAGAGAGGTTGTAACTTGTATCAGATTCAGAGGGCGGCCAAGCCTAACTGAGAAAACTTCAGGCTCCAGCCAACAGCGAACAAAGAAAAGAGTGAAGGTGTGTGCTGGTTGGGCCGCTCGGCCCAGCTAATGGGTGCTCCACCAAATCCAAATGTAATATTTTACGCATATTTAGTTATTTAAAAATAAATTCTATGATTAACATTTAAAAAAAAAAAGTTGAACTATATTTTCTGTATTATGTTTCATAAAAATACTTCAATTTTTCTTTTTTCTTTTTTTTTTTTCTTTTTTTAAGATAGATTTCAACTTGAATAAACTATGATACTCTTATTATAGGTGATATGATTGTTTATCTTGCCAATGTGTGTTATGATATATGACAATAAGATTATTATTAAAAATCAATATTTTTAGTTTTATGTTTTACTATAATTTAGACGATTAGATATTAATATCACATGAAATTGGCTTGAGTCCAATATATCTATGTATTAGACACGTTAAAATATGAACACATGATAAGTGTTTGATATATATTCGCATCTTAACAGATCCAATGTACAAGAACAGTTGATCCAATCATTACCCAATATCACATAATAGGTAAGTATTTATGTTTGATTTTAAACTCTATATATATATATATATATACACACACAACTTTAGGATAAAATATTATTTTGGTCAAGGTTTTCAGACCCGGACCGTTCATTGAACCGTAAAAGGGAGAGGTTCAAGGGTTTTGAGGTTGGACCGAGGTCGAACCGGGGTCGAACCGTGATGACGTCATAATTAATTTAATAATTATTTTAAATATATATAAAAACATTAAATTAATAAAAAAATAGAAAAATTAACTAAAATAGCCTAATTCATTTAGAAAAGCTTATTTCTAAAAAATACATAAAACTTACAAAAATACAGTACACAATTACACATTGTTACACACTAGACAAAAAAAACTCCTTCCCATCAAAAATGCATGAAAGAAACAAGTCACTAGACAAAAAAACTTTTCAAATGTAACATCCTTTCCACAAGTTAATTGAACCATAATGCAAAAACTGATCCCTAAAACATCCTAATCCCACATTCACTTTTCCTTTTCAACTTTCCACAGAACCTACTCATTATGCAACAGACCCAAAAATAAAAAAAATAAATAAAACTAAATAATTAACTTGTATTGCTGGGAAAGCATAGGGTTTCTGAGAATAATGTCTTCTTATCTGGGAAAGCACAGGGTTTCTGCAAGTCATTGGTACTTGTATTACTGTTTTTGCTTCTTCTCACTTTGACTAGCTATTAGCTTACTTTTGTTTCACACTGTTTTTGTTTCTTCTCACTTTGACTAGCTATTAGCTTACTTTTGTTTCACATTTTGATTAGTCATTTCTTCTTCATTGTGCTTGTCAAGTATGTGAGACATTAGGGCCAATTGTTTTCAGGACACCATCATAAGAAAAAGCTAGTTAAGATACTATAAGGCGTCTGCCTGTTCTATCACTGAACTCATTTTGAAACAGGTCCATGGTCCACCTGTTCTATTCTTGAGGGTCATTTTTCTTCTTCTCTTTTTATTTTTTTATTAATATGTGGTCTGATAGCTGTAGTTAAGTAAATTTGAAATCTAGCATATTCAGATGCTATGTTAATTCTGGGATTTCAATTATGTTGAGATTGCTTTTAGTAATGGGGCAAATGATTTGAGAATAATGTAAATATTATTGAAACCAACAGCAATAAAAAATACAAAAAAAAAAAAAAAAAAAAAAAAAAACATGCAGCAAGAAGTTGCAAACACAACAAAGTAATTTTGGCAGACAGAAACACCAATTGACCCAAATCAATTTTCACAATTACAATAATATCACAAGCCTTGTCTTCACATACACCAACACTTCAGATCTATATCATCATCCACAATCAATTTTCAATTGACCCAAATCAATTTACACACCAACACTTCAAATCTATATCATCATCCACAATCAACTTGCAAATATTAACAAAGAAAAAGAAGATTAAAGTACCAACGACGGCGACGGCGACGAGGCACAGAGTGAGCTGCGACGGGGACGAGGGAGAGAGGCAGAGATGAGCGTGAGAGAGTGAGCTGCGATCTGGGTTGAGCTGCGACGGCAACGAGGGAGAGAGGTAAAGACGAGAGAGTGATTGAGACTTTGAGAGAGTGAGGAAGAGATCTGGGCTGAGCTGCAACAGTGCGACGGCGACGAGGGAGAGAATGATTGAGAGAGTGAGGATTGAGGAAGAAATCTGGGCTGAGCTGCGACAGTGCGACGGTGACGAGGGAGAGGCAGAGACGAGAGAGTGATTGAGACTTGAGAGAGTGAGGATTGAGAGTGATTTTTGAGAGAGGCAGAGACGAGTGAGGATTGAGAGTGATTGAGAGAGGGTTTCAGAGTGAGGCTAAGAGTGATTTTTGAGAGAGGGTTAAAAAAAAAAAAAACGGTGGAACGACGCCGTATAGGGGAAAAAAAAAAAAAAAAAAAAAAAAAAAAAAAGGCTGAAATTAGGGAACCGTCCGAACCGTGTGAACCGGTCACGGTTCACAGACCCGGACGGTCGGACCGCGGTCCGGACGGTTCCATGCTTTTTTCGCATGGAACGGTTCCTTACCTTAAATGGACCGTGAATCTGAACGGTTCCCGGGTTTTCCGGTCGAACCGTACGGTCCGGTCCGGGTTTAATAACCTTGATTTTGGTATTGAAAATTTATCAAATTTTTGTTTTTCATCCCCAAATTTTAAAAAATTCATTTTTTATTTCCTAAACTATTGAAAATTTTTATTTTGTCCATAAACTATTATAAATGCTTCACTTTCTATTCTTCAATTAAAAAAAAATGTTCCTTCTCAAAAAATAAAAAATAAATTCTTTTTTTAACCCTAAACTATTGAAGAATGTTCTTTTCTCATCACATGTGCTCCATAAAAATTCAGGAATGAGGCTTGTGAATCGCCATTTCTTGAAGAAGACGTGCTGATAAGGGTTCCTACTCGTAGGTGGTCTTTAATGGTGATTCCCCATCAAACTTCTTGATGAACTCTGTTTTTTTTTCCTGAATCTTGATGAAGTCAGTTGTGCATGCATGGCCATGTTGTGATCATAACAACATGGCCATGCATTATCTAGAGAAATAAATGTTGTGTTGTTAAATTTGGAATCAAACAAATAAAGTGGCATCATGCACATTAGATATCAGGTAAGATTCTCATACATAATTCGAAATTTGGAACAATTGCTAAAGAAGCTAGAATCAAACTTGGAACCATAAGTATAAAGTAATTAGTGTGTTACTGGATTTTTTTTTTTTTTTTTTGGATTTATGTATTTGATTATGTGCATGTGTTTAAGTTTAAGAGCTTGATATTAAACTTGAGCTCAAACTTAGGTTTTTGGAAGTAACATTATTTGTTGACTTAGTTAGAGTTTGGACCAAGTTTGAACATTTTATTTTTATTATTAAGTTGACCATTCACTACTCAACTCAACTTGGATGTACTTGATTACAACATGAATAGAGAGGAATTAGCCAGGCAATTTCACAAAATTACAAAAAAATTTGAAATACCCAAAGAACACAAAATTAAACTGAAAACTCAAACTCTATTCATAACACCACATTGTTCTTCGCACCATAGCAAACTATTCTCTAATAAAATTTTGCAAAACTGTTAAAAGAACTCATTGTGCAAAGACGAGATTATTCCAAAAAAAAATAAATCCAATTCAATATCGGTGGTGCATTAAAAGGCATGGTCAGTCGTTCTTCACACCACTGCAACCAATTTGGTATTGTTGTCATTCTCTCACTCCCTCGCTCCCTTGATCTCTCGCTCTTAGTTATTTAGGGTTTTGGTGGGTTATGGGTTTAAATTTTATATATATAGGTACTACGACATTGTTTCACAATTTTTAGGTTTTTCATTTTTAATTTTGAAATAATAATTTTATTTATTAAATATTCTAAAATTATCAAAACAATGCTGTGCTAGTTGACATTTAAATAAGTTTAATAGAGGTTAACAGAATACCTTAATTGAACAATTTTGAAACATAGAAAACTCAATTGAATAAAAAAAAAAAATTAGAATCTTAAAGTGAATTGTAATGAAATTTTGTATTTTTGCCCAAAAAAAAAAACTTTAACTCATAATAAATACTAGTAATTGACGACCACTTATTAATATTCTTTAGAGTAAAGTCTTTTTTTTTTTTTGGTTTCCCCCGTGTTTTTTCAAAACTTTTAATTAGAGATTAATCACCGTTCGCGACGGATGGGTCCATAACGATGTAAATCGCTGACTCAATGAGTTTTTTTTAAAGTGTTAGTGCTTGAACTTGAACTATAGAGGTCATAATCAAATTCAAGATCATCACTTTGAGATCGAGTGCCCAACCACTCGGCCAATCCCACTGGATTAAAGAATAAAGACATTACAGTTTACAGTTTACACAACCGAACCGACCACCAGAATTAGGCAAAATTAAGAACATTCACATCAGCTCGTTTAAAAGATTCCATCTATTTTACACTAAAAACCTACTTTTTCTATTTTACACTATCACTTTTACAAAACACCCACATCAGTTCATCTATTCTATCACCCCTTTTATTTAAATAATCAATTTACTTAATTATTTTATTATTTCTCTCACCTCACCCGTTTTAATACGCGCTCTCTCTCCCTCTCCATCATATTTTCTGATTTCTCTCTCTCTCTTCTATCTCTCCATACCCAGTCTCTCCCTCTCGGTCTATCTCTCTGTCTCATCTCTCTCCCTCTCGGTCACAAACCAATCCACATCATCACAGCTCCGATCACCGATCCACAGCTCCGATCACAAGCATCGATCCATAGCTCCGATCACCGATCCACTGCACCGATCCACAGCTCCGATCACCGATCCACAGCTCCGATCACAAGCATCGATCCACAGTAGCACCGATCCATAGCTCCGAGCTCCGATTAAGACCCATACCCACGAGCTCCGACCAAGCGAGACCCACGAGCTCCGATCGTTCCGATAAGCACCGATCTGTCTCTTTTTTGTTTTTCCGTTTGGGGTCTTTTTTTTTTTTTTTTTAGCAAGTATATCTCTGTGTTGGTTTTTAAGCACCGATCTGTCTCTTTTTTGTTTTTCCGTTTGGGTTTTTTTTTTTTTTAGCACCGATCTGTCTCTTTTTTTTTTTTTTTCGTTTGGGTTTGTTTGTTTTTCCGTTGAGGTCGTTGTGCACAGAGAAGAGAGAGAAAAATTGGTGCGAACGGAAATTAATAAAAAACTAAATATACATGCTACAGTGCCCGTGTAAATTTACACGGGTACTGTAGCTCGTTGAAAATTTTAGATGATTATGCATGATTTTAGATGGACTGATGTAGTGTGTTTTTTGCTTCAAAATGTATAAAAGCGGTCAAAATGTGTATTTTACATATTTATACACAATTATGCAAGAGCTGATGTAAATGTACTAAAAGGTGTGAAAAATGTTTTTTTTTTTTGAGAAACAGGCGTGAAAAATGTAGGGTCAATGAGATTCATTCACACACGTTTCACAATTGGATTTAATATTGTCAGATTTGGAACATCATTGCTCCAATTCCACGTTGGCACCAACGCAATCAATCCAGAGACCAAAGCAAAAGCACCGAAACGAACGAAGAAAGTGACAACAACAAAAAATGGCAACGACGATTCAATCCGATATTCGCTCGGCTCTGCACGTGGCCACGTCGACCATCATCTCACGCGGCGGCGGAACCCGTCGAGCAGTGGCTGTTTGTTCGTTTCCCATTAGGCGAACGAAGTCGTCGTTGAGGCTGAGAGCTTTCTTCTCCTCCTCCTCCTCCAACGACGCCGTTTTGAAGAGTCAGGAAAAACCGCCGATATGTACGGCGGACGAGCTCCACTATGTCCCCGTGTCAAACTCCGATTGGAAGCTCGCCCTCTGGCGCTACCGTCCTTCCCCTCAGGTCTCTTAAAAACTTTTTAACTTTTTAAAATTATCAAAAATGTTTACTTTTATTTAATTAACGCTGTTTATTAGTACTAAATAGTAAATACTAATAAATATGAAAAAAAATTATGTAGGCTCCTCCGAGGAATCATCCGCTGTTACTGTTGTCTGGAGTGGGAACTAATGCTATTGGATACGATCTCTCTCCTGGGGTAATTCTTTTTTTTTTTCTTTTTTTTTAAGCTTATGATGTTTTATATATATAATGTGTGTTTAAAGACAATGATGTCTTAATCTTATAATGGTGTCAAGTTAAATTTGACAATTTGAGAGAGAGAGAGAGAGAGAGAGAGCAATATGAAGGATATTACAAAAAATTGTGTGGGGCCCCAGAATTTTCATGTTTTGGATTCTATTTTTGTTTCGTTTGCTTGATACTATGTCTATGACTATTTCTTTTTTGGATAATAAGCATGTTCAGTGCGGAAATGACAAAGTTGGTGACAAAGAATATATGTGTATTAGTTCATGAGAATCCATTATGCTCACCTTAGTTTCATTAGGACTAAGGTTGAGTTGAATTGAGAGTGTGCTTGTAAATTTGTGGAGTAAACGAGGAAAAGTATGCTTTACAATTTTCTAGAATTTTTTTGAGGTATGTAGGACACTACAGCTTTAAAAATACATGAATAGTTATTGTAATAAATCTGAAGTCAGGCTAGGGAATGGTAAAGCTTGACTGCCTGAAAAGTGGGGATACATAAATCGATTATTTGTGATGTATTTTGATCATTCGTGAGGAAGGAGCGAATAAGAACGTCATTGCATATCAAGTCGTGGTGGAATATGAAGTATGGAACTGCAATTGGATTATTGTATCTTTGTTGGAAATGTAAGAAAAAGCTGTATAAAAATGACAGTATAATGTTAGTAGTGGATAACCCATCTCACTAAAGCTGCAATTCTAGTTGTAGTCAGCATATGCATCCTTTAGCATTTAGCTCCATTGAGAACCTCCTGTCCTCTGTGTTATGTCAAAGGAAATCAAGAATATTCTCACCACCCATATTGACAAACTTTTAGGCTTTGTTTTTCTGGTAACATGATTATGAAGTTAATCCTCTGCATGGTGCATTTATACTATGAACTTGGTTGAATCATTTTGGGAATTTTCACTAATCTTATCATCAACCTGTCTGTCCTGAATGTACTTATCGATGCATTTACTTGTATTTTTACTCATCCAAACTTCTTTTTATGTTATATGTTTCTCAATTTTTGGTCTCTAGAGTATAGTTCACCCTGCACATCATTGGTTTGGTTCCCTTAAGTATCTTTTGTTATGCCATTTGTTGCTCAATCCTGTGAGTTTGCCTGATAATGGTATTAAATGTGACTCTGATATCATGTAATTATTAAAAACTTATGCAGGTTAAGAAGAATTTAATGATTCTTTACACTTGGGTGTTTTTTTTTTTTTTTGGTCTCCTGCATTTCCCACATTTCTATACCACACTATGGCGGCCTACTAATGTATGTGGTATCTTTTTCAGTCTTCATTTGCTCGGTATATGTCTGGCCAAGGGTTTGACACATGGATCCTTGAAGTTCGAGGCGCTGGGTTGAGTGTGCAGGGATCGAACACCAAAGAAATTAAGCAGTCTGCCAATGAAAGATCGAGGCAGTTGGAAGCTGCTTCCAAGAGTGTGACCAATAGTGCTTTTCCCGTGGAACCACAGTCAACTAATAGCACTATAGCTTTTGCAGAATCTGAGACTTTTGCTGTCAAAGAAAAAGAATCTGAGAGCATGGCTGTCAAAGGAGACATGACGGGAATGGCAACAGTGTGGGATGAATCAAGACTGGTAATGAAATTGGCAGAAACCTTTATGCTTTTGTCTGAAAGACTCTCTGGCTTTCTCAGTGAAGGTCAATCCAAGATCATGTCTGCTAAATTATTTGATCAGATTTCAAGACTTTTGGTGGATTCTCAGTTATCCGGTCGATTTAATGATATAAGGGACAAACTATTAGGTTTGTTGGAAACAAGGCAAAATTCCAGTATTGCTAGCCAAATCAGGGATCTGAGCCAAAGGATTGTAAATATCATTGATGAGGGCCAAATATCTGTTTCACCTCCATTGTTTGACTTGCAAGAGCGTTTTGTTTCAACAATAGAAGATTTCCAGAAGCAACTTGACTTGATAGTGAAATATGACTGGGACTTTGATCATTACTTGGAAGAGGATGTTCCAACTGCGGTGAGGTGACTTTTGTCTGGCTGGAAAGCTATAATATATAAACTAAGCATGTCTACCCTTTACATGATGAACTAACATTGTTCAATTTTGTTAATAGATTGAATATGTAACAGCAGAAAGCAAACCAAAGGATGGTAAATTGCTTGCAATTGGACACTCCATGGGTGGTATCTTGCTTTATTCAACCCTTTCTCGATGTGGTACAATTCCATCCCTTGTAGTGTGTCATGTTACAATTACATATACCCACTGATAGCATTGATTTTTGTAAATGCATTCTATAAACTTTTTATTGTATCTCATGGCTTGCTCTAATGGCTTGACCTTATACCGTGTTGGATTGAAGGCTTCGTGCTATCTACAATATTTCTTTTAGTTCTAGTTTGTCATAATCATAACCAATTATGTCATAGGCTAACTGACCTTTTCTCCTGTACTATAGAAAATGATAACTGACTTATTAATGTAATATGGCCCTTCACTAATGTTGTGTGGTCTGAATATTAATTTTATGGGTATAATAGAAAATGGTCAGCCATTATTATGATAGTTTCAGGTTTTATACTATTTTAATCTAAGTTTTCATGTCATTTAGAATGTGTTTTTTTTAAAAAAAAAAAAAAAAAAATCAGTTTTTAAAATGTTATTTTAGTTTGTTTCAGGTTTTATACTATGTTTTTTTTTCTTCTTTCCATTTATTTTGTGAAGAAAGAAGAATCCTATTGATGCATTCATTTATTTTATCTCATAAGCTTTTGAAGGAAGAGACTCGAGATTTGCAGCTATTGTTACTTTGGCATCATCCCTTGACTACACATCTTCAAAATCAACACTCAAATTGCTCTTACCACTTGTAAGTGGATGTAAAATTTCATCATTGTATCATCTCCATGTTAGATTCAATGACTATCTTCTCAAAACTTTTGGAAGAATACACTTTGTTGAGAAACTAATATCAAGGCACTTGTCATACAGGCGGATCCTGCGCAGGCTCTCAGTGTACCTGTCGTTCCTTTGGGAACATTATTGGCAGCAGCTTATCCTCTCTCATCTCAACCTCCTTATGTCTTGTCTTGGCTTAATAATCTTATTTCAGCAGAGGACATGATGCACCCTGAGTTGTTAAAAAAGCTTGTCTTGAACAACTTTTGTAAGTTTCTGGTCAATCTACATCGCATCATCAATTGAATGGTTCCACTATATGCATGATATCAATCCTTGAATCACCACTAACTACTAATAAATGTAACCTCCAATTACAACTGGCAGGTACTATACCTGCTAAACTTCTCTTGCAGCTTACAACGGCTTTTCGAGAGGGTGGGTTATGTGACAGGAGTGGTACCCTTTCTTACAAGGATCATGTACATAAAGGCAATGTCCCTATCTTAGCACTAGCTGGTGACCGGGATCTCATATGCCCACCTGAAGCTGTAGAGGGTATGCTTAAATTCCAGATGATTTATATATCTACCTTGTTTGAGATTAATAGTCTATGCTTATTTCTTATGATGATTTGGATGGACCAGCAACTGTTAAACTCATTCCTGAGCAACTGGTTACCTATAAAGTATTTGGAGAGCCTGGAGGTCCACATTATGCCCACTATGATTTGGTGGGAGGACGATTGGTATGAAATTTTTTTTGGGGGGGGGGGGGTTGGTGTGGGGCGGGGATGATGGCATAACATTACACCTCATTCAATTTATTTATCTGCACAGCTATTTGTCTAATGCTTTAAAATGCAGGCTGTGGAGCAGGTGTATCCATGTATAACCCGGTTCCTTACTCAGCATGACTCAGCATGATTACCTAGACAATGAAACTTCATGTTACGGATTGAATTTGATTTCCAAGCAGGCATGAAATATCTCTCTTATGATTTTGATTATTACACATCCCTATAGGATCTCTGGTTTCTTGGAACATGCTTGGTACTTTATGCCACTTGTACTTAATGTAATTATTTGCCTTTTTCATTGATGATGTAGGGAGGATGTACAGATAAAGCATTCCATTCCTGGAGGACCTTAAAGATTTTTAGCAGAATTTACATTGATTTTTACTATCTTGTAAATTATCGATATAATTGGTGTTAGGAGAATCAAAGTCAAGCAAGAAGGAGCAAGGAAAGCATTCTTTCCATCATACAGTGCCTGGATCTCTGGTCAATTGTGTAATAAGAATTTTGTTCAAAGTATATTATTTCTTGCTTGTCTAACGCTATAACCTGCCCATGCCAACACCTTTAAAAGTGTCCTGTGATATCTGATCCTGAGGTATAATTTGCTCTAATACACCTTTTGTTTATTTATCATTTTAAATTATAAGATTGCTGGCAAAAATCTTGGGTCAAAACAAAGTGTTGTAAAGGGTTGTAATTTAGTCAAATTTGAGCTGTGTTAATAGGATTGTGTTAGGGTTGCGTGTGGATCATAATTTCTTCAAAGATGAGGTTTTGGTCTGTTCAAAGGAGATGAGTTGCCAATCTTTTGGTCATATCTTTTACACATTAGGGTATCTGTTGAGGTTATAAAAAAGAATCCATCTCTATTTCTCAATCTTTGTGTGCGCGCTCTTTGATGAGTTGTGGTTTAAAATCAATACGATTTCATTGTCTACATCATATCTTATCCAAATAATGCTATTATTATTTGATGAGATGGGACTATAATTTCCATCATTTTACAATGTATATGCAAATATGAAATTCAAAGGAATAAAAAGAATAATATTATAATATTCTTTCATTTTTTAGTTCGGGAGTTTTAATGGAAGAAATGAAAAATATATTCTCTTATTTGAGTGGATAGGGGGAATACTCATTTTTCTTTATTTCTTTAAAATCTTAAATTTTCATTCCCTAAAAATTGGGAGAAATTGGAGGAAATAGAATTAGATTTAATGAATTTTTTTACTAAAACTTCTAAAATACCCTTATATATTTTGCCATTTATTTTAAAGCAAGGGTCTAATAGTAATATTGTTATAAAATGATTCTATTAATTTCTCTCTATTGTTACGATCCATTCATTTCCATTTCTTTATTTTAAAACTTCCAAATAAGGTTACTTAATTTTATTTTATTTCTTTTATGGTTATTCATTCTCATTCCCTTATGAACTCTTAAACAAAGCCTAAGGTTATAACAAAAATAAAGGCATGTTATTGGAAAAAAGAATATTAGAAAGAGAAATGTTAACGATTGTTTTAAGAACATTAGTTTAGAAGTTAACTTTAAAAAAAAAATTATAAGAAAAAAATAATTATTTTAATGATTTTTTTGTATTTCTCATGAAATATAAAAAATTTTAAAAAATAATTTATTAACATATGTGTTCAGTTAATAAGATCCTATTTAAAATTGGATTTTACTAACGTGTGTCCTAAGGCACACAATAATATACTATTTTTGAAAAAAAATTTATCAAAAATTGAAAAAGTATTGTCAGCTTTTTCAATTCCCGATAAATTTTTTTCAAAAACAGATTTGTTAACCGGACCCTTTAAAATTAGTGTTTTGGCAGATAAAATGATTTTCTCATCAATTTCAAGATCATCCCTTGATTCAGGAAGTGAAAGCTGAATAAAGGTTAAAAGTCGTTGCGCATGAAATTCTGTAGCTATGATTCAGAGCCGTTTTTATGCATTAAGGTCTAGGAAGTAGGACTGCAATAGTTTGACAAACATTTACTGCACACAATGTGAACTCTGCTCATTAAGGTCTAGGTGTAGGAAGTTAAAAGTGAGAAACATTTACTGTAACCTAGTGAACCGAGTAGCATGAACTTCACTGGACTCATCTCAGACTTGTCTCAATTAGAAATCTGTGCCTTATATAAAAATATATATTGAAACTCAAGCCCATTTACATTTAGGTCTGATCTCGCAGCCCCATTCTGGGGCCGAGCCTCTTTTTGGGATTGGACTGCTGTCTTCCCATTAATCATGTTTGTTGACCCAAAAGTTAACAAGTCATTCATTTTTAAGGCAGGATTGCTTTGACACTTCTGGCATGGTGAATCATGCTGGCTGGTTTTATATTGTTACTATCATTTGGGTTATAGTAAATACATATGCAAGGAATATGAGAATTTCTATGTTCATAGAATAAAATAAGTATGTGTTATGCAGGCATCTACTAATTCTTACATTTGAATTGTGCTACATAAATAATTAGAGGGTATTCAATTATAATTTTACTAATTTTTTTGAGATATGACGCATATGTGACTAGTAATGCCTGTCAACTTGGTAATTCCACATAACTTTGGGAAACTTAAGTGGGAGAGATGACGATACTAGTTAAGAAATTAGAGAGATCACAATAGTAACACAATGATATTGTAGAAAACCAAAATGCCAACTAGACCACACTAAGAAAGAAGTAATAGTATAAACTAAACTGGAGTCCAATTATAGTTTGAATAAACCAACTTTGATGAGCATTAAATTCAGGCCACCAGTGGTACCATTGTCCATATTGTACACTCACAGCACACATGAAGCAACATGTAGCAAAATTAGTGGCAATTTTAGGTTTCAATTCTTTAACATGTATTGCACTTGTCACAATACATGCATTACTTATTGTTTATTAACATGTTGGTCCAAGAAGTACAAACTCGTTATCAGTCATTGGAAATTGCTCCTAGTCACCCGGGATACCATACCAACCTGAGAAGTCTGAAACTTTTGTAGCAATGTTAGGTAGCAGAATCCGAAACTACTTTTTTTAAGATAACTTTGGCCATCCCTTGTTCTTGTGGTGTTTTCAACTATCTTGTGTACTTGGCTACTTGCATGTTGATAGTATCAGAAAAAGATAAGCATCATTCAATAATAGATAATGGAGTACGCTTTCTTGTCTTCAATTTGTACTTTAACTGGCCCCCACAATCTGTTTGCTTTTCTGCTTCACATGTTGAGTTGTTTATGGCCCAAACATGCTATAAATTGGTACCTCCATTGGATGCAAATCGGCATAACATAGTAGCTACCGACAACTTACTGCGTAAAACTAAAAGTTGTTTTGTGCAATATTCCAATGGATTCAAACACATCAGGCTTTTTTCACTCAGTTTATTACCAAGCCAAGGAAGATGATGGTTTCATTGATCTGGGTCTTAGCCTGAGAACTCTGCAACCTGAGGCTTATCATCCTTCAGGAAATCGTATGCTCTTCCTCCCTTTACTTTTGTTGTTTATGTAAGAGTCACTAGCTTTAACCAACCCCATGTAGTAGAGAGATTAAGGCTTTATTGCATTGAATTGATTACTTATGTTATTCATTTGGGTTTATGTTAGTAATTTGTACCAGGAAAAGATAGGATTTCATGGGAGGATGTGATGACAATTTCCTATTATGTATATCATTTATCATATTTATGGTATTGGTTGGTTATGTTATACTTGTACACAATGCTCAAGAGGAAAATTGTCTCTAAGTCTTTCCATTTGGTAACTGTAACTGTTGCCAGTAGTCTAGTAACTCAGTGGTATTGTCTGGTCTTCTTTATAAGGAGAACCGAGGTTCGACAATAAACAGATAAATAAAAATAATTTTGACAGTAACTGCAATGTACTAACTAGAATTTGGATTTGGACCAGTGGAAAGCCTTGAGGGGTATGATGAACTCCTAGGTTGGCCCCCAGCTAACCTGAACTTGAAAAGTTCAGACACTTTGAATCCAAGAAGTATAACTGAAGATTGTGATGAAGAGGCTGATGGAGTCCAAAGCAAAGAAAGGTGGGCTTTTGTGAAAGTTAACATGGATGGGATTGTAGTTGGCCGGAAAATTTGCATACTTGATCATGGTGGTTACTCTAGCCTAGCACTTCAGCTAGAAGAAATGTTTGGTAGGTACCAATAATCTTTTTCTGAAAATTGAGAATTATACGTGTTAGAATGGAAGTAAATAACCAATTGAATATTTCAGGTAGGCAATTGGCATCCGGGTTAAGGTTGTTCCAGGCTGGCTCAGAATTCTCACTGTTCTATAAGGATAGAGAGGAGAATTGGAGAGCTGTTGGTGATGTGCCATGGAAGTAGGTTCTTTTTTGTCATCATAGTTTTTTTTTTTTTTTTTTTTTTTTTTGAGTCTGCATTTTTCGCTTTCTTTGTTAGATGGAACACTATAGAGTCATAGTATTGGAACCATTGTGTTAATATCCTTTTTTTTTTAACCCCCCTCCAATTGGTGACAGGGAATTTGTGGAATGTGTGAAGCGGCTGAGGATTGCACAAAAGAATGTAGCTCTTCTTCCAGGTTCATCAAAATTTACCTAAGTTTTCCTCATCAGCTCATCGCCTCTTCCCACTCTCTGGTTTTGAAGCATCTCTGAGTTAGAAGGAGATTAAGCTAACAACTTTCTAAGAAAATGTACTCCAAAATCATTTGGCCCTCACAACTTCTGAGTAAATTGCATGTGGAATCCTGATGAGTGTTTGTTTTGCTGGGCCTCTTGAGTACTAAATTGTAAATGCTAGTAAGGCTGTTTGGGATCAACTTTCAACTATCTTAAGACATGTTCTGCTCAAACTCTCTAGTACATGGAATTGTTGGAAAAGCAGTCTGTGCACTCGTTTGTTTGTGGCCAGAAAATAGTTCTTGTAACTTAGGAATAGCAAAAACAATCCTGATAGAGAATCACAAGATAACTTATTTAAAAATAAAGGTAATCACAACTATAGATCGCATGTAATGAATTATTTTCAATACACAAAACGCCTTAAGGAAAATTGAAAAAAGAAGTAGCTTTAAAGAAGTGCTACATCATCTTACAGTCCAGTTTGTTACATGTTTTTCTTCTCTCAAGAGTGTGTAAAACTGCAGATAATGCCACAATATGTATTTCTCTAAGTACATATTGATCAGTGAATACCATTCACTGAATAGTGACAATTCAATCATTGAGGGCTTGCCCTCTTAACACATTGGTGATACTATTCTAACCTTCCTGAATGACTCTGAGAGCGTAATACTTTAGTAGCATATAGCGGGTGATTATATTGGCAATTTGGCATATAGAAGACCACATCAACAACATAGATACTATGTAGTGCAGAGTGGATGATGGATGTAAGCTTTTCTCATGTGTCAAGCATAAAGGTAGCTTCTGCCTGAAGCCAAAAACTAGAAATATCCATCTCACTCGTTCTCCCGCTTTCCTCTCTTTCTAGAGAGAGCAAAACTGGAATCAAAACTCCTACTGTTTCTCGTTTAGAATACCGTCCTCTGGTGCCTCAACATTTGATACTACCTGTGAAGTCATAACAGTATCTCAAACCATTAATGTGATTATCTTAAGCCACCAAATATTTTCTTCCTCTCTTAGCCAACCTGCTTGACAATTTCTGCTCAATTGCTACCACCACATTGCAGTAGGTGTGGTAGATGCAATACCATTCAATCACACTGCAGTTACAAATATAGCACAGTAATAGTATGGATACATATCTAAGCTAACCAGAGTGCATCAACATGGCAGTTAATTAGGGGGCAGAATAAACTCAAAAGGAGAAACATGCATTTGCAAGTTTTATTTCATTACTCTTCTGTAAATCTCTTCCTCTCATTTTAATAGTAAACAAAATTAGTACTGAAACTACGCTCTATGAACTAAGCCTCAGAAAATCTCCCATTAAAAACCACGCAACATTATTTCGGGTCTGGTCGAATTGTCAACCAGATCAAACACAACTAGGCTCCACAAAACCAAACACTATAAAGATCTACAAAACTGAATTTCCTGTCTCAATCTCCTCATACAGTATGCTGAGTTCGTTAAACCAATTGAATTTGGATGTCCATGCATCACTCATTTCAAACTGATAAATTGTTGTTCAATTCCATGTTATCAGTCATTTGCAATTAAGCCTCCACTTGAAACGGCAATGTAGCAGTGTGTACATGAACTTCTGCAACAATGTATGCCTTCTAGTTACAGAATCAGTCATGATCCCTTCAGAAAGGCACCAAACTAATTGTTGAAAAACACTTACTTTCTAATCTGTCTGCATGCATGTGTGAGAACACCAAGCAAGAATGTTCATCTTTTCAAATAATTAAATCTTGCTATTGCTTAAGGTATATATACCAAAAAATTAATTATTTAAAATGAAACTCTCGCACCATCATGAAGCACTGTGAGGAAGTAAGCTTTTAATTTTTCTAACACTAGAATACAAAATGTTAAGAAAGCTTTTTTTTTTTTTTAATAATCAATGTTAAGAAAGCTTAGATGGACAAAATTGACCAAATACATTCCGACAAGAAGCCACTGTAAAAGTAAAATAACAGGCATATAGACCACAAATAAATCTAAGGACAGCTAAGAATGTTCTTGCAGATTGGTGGTGTCTACTCCCTACAATCTCGCCTCATGGTTGGTACTAGAAAATCAACTATTTGTTGAACAATAAGTCATAGGAACACAAATTTTTCATTTTTTCACAACTATAGACATGGTTTATTGTGATTGGTGCACAATAAAAATATGAGAAATTACAGTAAATCCACTTGTAGTTTGGCATGTTTTCACTTTGCCTACCTGTGGTTTAAAACTTAACACTTTGCCCATTTCTGTTTAGCTTCGTTTGGTCTCTATTACCTAGTTCTGTTAAAATTATGGGTAAATAAGTCATTTTACTTATATTTTATATCTCTCTCCTCCAAAAACATAAGAACAACAAAAATTAAGAAAGAAACAAGATCAAATAGGAAATTTGTAAAGAAACTAAATAGATAGAGCTGGGTATCAATGAACTTAGCAATAAGCCAATAACACCACCGTGAAATTGTCAGTGCTAATAAACCTTTTCTACTTTATTTCCACCTTTTCTGTCTTAGTGTCAAGCAATAAGCCAATAACACCACCAGATCTACTTTTTTATGGTGTCGTTCGGGTTCTCATTGACTAGAAGACAGAAATAATTGAGGTTGAATGCTAAGACTTATATCCATAACTTATGCATAATATAAAGGTACTGAAAGAAAGAAAACAACCTGTGCATAATATAAAGGTTAAATCTCAATCGGCTTTTCTTTTCACATAAAAATTGTAAGTCTTTTCCCTTTTCTCACTCTCTTTTGGGTAAATAAAGAGTTGTTGTGCTTGTTATTAAATGAAGGGAAAAAAACTTATATCCAGTTCCCAGCTTTTCCTTTCTTGATTATTTTTCAAAGGAATTTTAGCAGAAGACCAGTAGTTTGCATAGAGACACAAAATCCCATAACCCAAGCTCTTTCAAAAAATTCAAACCTTAACTTTTTTATTTGTGTTATGTTATGTTTTGGTAATAAAAATTGATTTTTAACGGAAAAGCCAAAGGTGGGTAACAGAGACCAAACGGAGTTAAACACAGGTGGGCAAAGTGTTAAGTTTTAAACAATGGGTAGACAAAATGAAAACAGGTCAAACCACAGGTGAATTTACTGTAATTTCCCTATAAAAATAACATCAATAATAGACTCATATGAAAGTAATATTCTTCCAATCATAACAAATTATGTTTGCAATTATGAAAAATATTGTGTCGGCTTGCCTTGCTTGCCATACACTTTTGTTGGATTGTATTATATTTGATATGGGATAGTTGGAGGGGAAAGTTTGAAATTGATACCTGAAAAAGTAAAAATAAGATTGAGAATAATTCGGATTAGAAAAGATGTGTGAATATCACACAAAGTTGACGTCGTCAACCTCACAAATAGAAAGATATGTCAATTCAGTCTATTCAGATGTGCACTATTAATATAGGTATTAGGTGGAATCACTGAATCAGTACTAATTAGAAAGACTAAAGCAATATGCACCACATTATCTAAATTCAAGACCTCTATAATTTCCAGAATGATTTTACTATGTTCAAAATATGCACCACATAATCTAGTAAGGTAAAGCATTCTAGGGGAAATAAAGCAAAGGAGTTCAGCTGAATGCGGCCAAACAAGTAACAGAGTCATCACAATCTTGGTTTTGAGTTCACGTGACTGGAATAAATTAATTGTCCTCCATTGTTTAATGATTAATTTAAGAGTGATGAGAAAGAAACAACAAACAAATAATTAACTTCATTGACCAAGAAACAAGAAGATACAAAATGGTCTGCAATAAGAGCAAGAAGATAAAGACATTCTTTCAGAAAAATACTAACAGCCAGCTTGTGCAAAATACGTTGAGACCTCTCATAGCATGCTCTCCCAGCAGACCCTACCTTCACCTAGCGACAACTAACAAAGAGAATCTTACAGAGAACAAAGTCACTAACACAAAATAATCATTTTCTTTTCCATGACTTTCAATTCTGATGCAAGTTTCCTTCTTCTTTTTCATCCTTTTCAATTTAGGAAAATTCAGCTAGTCATGCATCTGTCAGCAAACTAAATGTCAAGCTTCACGAATGACCAGATTCACAGTTTTGTTGGATTGCTCAATCAGTGGCTATGGCAAGCCTGTCTAGAGCATCATAGACGTGTCTCATTGCGGGTCTCCTGTCAGGGCTACTATGAACACAAGCGATTGCAATCTTCAGAACTGCAATAATCTCCTCTTCCTGATCTGCATCTTCAGCCAAATATGGGTCCAAAACATCTGAAAGTGGCTTCTTTTCTTCAATACAGAGCTGAATCCATTGAACAAGATCCATTTCTGAGGTACCCACTTGAACTATAGGCAATCTTCCAGTAATCATTTCTAGTAAGATCACCCCATATGAGTAAATATCCCACTTCTGTGATGGTTTCACCACTTTGAGTGCCTCAGGAGCTTGATAACAAAATCCCAAATTTGTAGATGAACTAACTGTATTAACTTCTGAGGGTGCACTCTTTTGTTGTCTTTCTTGTGGTTTCTCGGTGGCCATTCGACTAGATTGCAGGGTTGGGGAACCCCCAGCAATATTAGCAAGGCGCCCAAGTCCAAAATCAGAAATGTGGGGTTCCATGTTCTGTCCAAGCAGTATATTATTGGGCTTCAAGTCTCCATGGACATATTTTTTGGGGCTAAACTCATGTAGATAGACCATGCCTTTTGCAATTCCTTTCATAATTTTTAACCGAACAGACCATGATGGTGGTGTAAATGATACCATTCCAGGTTTCCCTGATGACATTACACCGAAGCAATCAATTATAAAGATATATCAGAACATTAATCAAAGTATTTATAAGAAATCAAAATAAGTTAAATAACTACCATAAATAGAAGGGAAAAGAAAAAATCCTTTACGCTGAGAAATAGGGACTGGTGAAACTTACCATGAATTGCAGTGGCAAGATTTCCGTTAGGGATGTAATCATAGATGAGCAGCTTCTCATCAACAGACCAGTAATAGGCTCTGAGGGTTACAACATTAGGATGCCTTAGCTTTCCAATTGCTTCTACTTCTGTCTGAAATTCCTTAAACCTTTGAGAACCCCCTTCACCCAATCTTCTCACAGCTAAGGTAAGCCCATCTTCAAGCACAACTTTGTACACAATCCCAATTCCACTCTTTCCTAGAACAAAAGCTGATGCCTTAAGAAGCTCATCCAAATCAAAAGCCACTTGTGTATCCAATGGCACAAGGTCATACTGCTCAATATTTTCTGATAAAGTCTCTGATTCATCCTTCCTAAAGCACAAGCACTCCCTCCTTCCCTTACCTCCCTTCTCAAAACCATAACCATTTTCATCCTTACCCTTGCTACAAGGACAAACCCTAGTATAACAATATGAGAACAGCAATCCTACGAGGCAAATGCCAATAACATCACTCACTACAATCGCAATTAAAGAACTCTTACTTAACCCTCTTGCTTTCCCACTTTTTCCAGGATTATCATCAGGATTCCCAGGCGGGTTGTTATCCGGCAAAAATGGAATTGAGGAAGGTGAACTTGCACCAAAGGTATCTGAAGAACATAGGTTCTTCAATGGAGGGCCACAAAGCCCAGGATTCCCAATAAAAGCTGTCGGTCCTCTGTTCATCAGAGCACCATTTTGTGGTATAGGCCCACTCAAATCGTTATAAGTGAGATCAATATAAACCTTCTCAGGGAGGTTTCCAAGGCTAGCTGGGATGGAACCAGAGAAAAGATTATGAGACAAATCAACAGTGCCTTGCAAGCTAGACAAGTTTCCCATGTCACTAGGAATTGAACCTTTGAATTTGTTGAATGAAAGATCAAGTTTTTCCAGGGAAACCAAACTAGTCCCAAACCCATCTGGCAGAGAACCAGTGAGATTATTTTGACTGAGATCAAGGGCTTTGAGTCTCTTGCATTGAATAATTGAACTGGGTAAAGACCCATTAAAGAAGTTCTGGGATAAATCTAAGGTTTGGAGGTATTTGAGCTTCCCAATCTCAGTTGGCACAGACCCAGATAAGGAATTCCCATAAAGGACCAAACTTTGTAGCCCCTGAGCTTGAAAGAGCTCAACAGGCAAGGTCCCGAACAATTTATTGTTCCTCAAATTCAAATGGCGGAGCTGAGAGAGAGCTCCAAGACCATGAGTAGAAGGAAGAAACCCATAAAGTTTCTTTTTTGGAATGCTAACAGAAATAACTATTAGTTCTTTGCATGTAATCCCATTCCATGAACAAGGACTCTCATCAGAAGAGTTCCAGTTACTCATAGACCCTTCTGGGTCTTCCTTAATGCTCTGTTTGAATGACAAAAGGGCATACCCATCATCATTCAAAGAACCCACTAGACCATAAGAGTTGCAGAGAAGAAGAAGAACAAACAAGACTAAGGGAAACATATCATCTAGGATGAAAGAGAAGAAAAAAAAATGACCGTTGGAGAAAAATGAAAAAAATCCAAGTACAGAATATGAGGGGGGGGGTTTTACAGAGCTTACCTTTCAGTAGCAGAAAACCAAGTGATGAGAAAGCTCTAGTTACACAATGGTGAGAGAGAGTGAGTGAGAGAGAGAGAGAGAGTATGAAAGCAAGCTTTGACAGTGATGGAAAAGAGGTAGTGTTGAAGAATGATAAAGGTTCAGTAAGCAAGACCTTGGGAAGATAGACAAATATTAGAGAAAAGAAGAAAAAAAGAAAAATGGGAAAAGAAAAAGTTGGCCAAAGAATCTTACTGTAATTTCCCCAATACTTTATTCATGCCAAGCAATTTCTCGCGATATTTTGTTGGAAGTTTTGCCTGCCCTAATCTAATGAGGACATCCTCAGTTTTATAATGTGTGAACTTATTTTATTTTAATTTTATTTATTCCCTCCTCTTTTGTTCATTTCTTTTCCAACATGAATACTGAGTACAGCTTAGTGGGATAAAAAAAGATTGAGTAAAAAAAATATTTATAAATAAATCTCTCTAGAGAGAGGTGATACCCATATATTTGATAAATGCATCCTCTTTTTTATTATTATGTATGACTCCTATTGTGGGGCCCATGCCCCAAAAATCATACAATGGGGCGTGGGGCTTTAGCTGAGAGCGTGGTAGTCCTAGTCCGAGTCCGAGGAAGAATATCTCCTCGGACTAGCTAAAGCACGGTCAGATATAAGTCCTAAATAGTCAGAGTGACCTTCCAGGAAATTCTAAAGAATAGGAACTCAAGAATATCTAAGGGAAAGCTGTTAACACCGCATTTATGTGGACTAAGACTCCTAAACAGTGCTACCTCGGTTACCGCAACTCACAGAACGCCAGAGAGGCTGTCTGATGAGACAGGCACTCAAGTATAGACTTGGATGATCAACAAGTGGAAGGCCAAGATCATTCAAAGGAGACTATATAATAGGAGAAACCCACCTTGGAGAAGGGCCCGAGAATGAACAGAGAAAGTACTGTAGCAATCTCAAGAACTCCTGTAACCATTCTCATTCAATATTTTCTTTAACAAAACCCCTCGGATTGTGATGAGAACAAACTTTCTTTGATAAACTTAGTTCATCTCTGTTTGATTGGCATGAACACCATATTAACTGTTATCCATGCACTAAAGTCTAGCTCTTTGACCCACTCTCTACAAATTTATTGTACTGGGCTCACTAGGCCAAGATCCCATACATTTTGGGACAAGTCTGAAAATCGTGTCCCTACAATTGGTGCCGTCTGTGGGAAGAGCTTGTGCGAATAGTGAGTACAACAGTTGAAGATGGCAGGATCAGGCCCCCATCAACAGGAGCCTGCTTAGAGAAGGCTCGGGAAATGACACTATGGTGAAGGCGTTGAATCAAATCTCCAAATCACCCTTCACGCGCAAAATAGAGGGGGCTAAATTTCCTCGACGATTCCATCAGCCCACATTTACCATCTACAATGGTCGAACGGATCCTGTAGAACATGTGAGCCAGTTTAACCAGAGAATGATTGTTCACTCCAAAGACGAAGCCTTGATGTGCAAGGTATTCCCATCCAGTCTGGGGCTCCGCAACGGGGCTAATTCAATGACATCTTTATAAATATTAAACCAGAACCTTAGCTACTTTGGGTCCCTCAGACCTCTTGCTAAGCGGTTAAACAGAACCTTTTGAAGCGGTTAAACAGAACCTTAGCTATGCCGGGTTCTCGGACCTCCTGCTTTGGGGAAATTAGCACGCACTGGAATCTTTTGAAGCGGTTAAACAGAACCTTAACTATGTCGGGTCCTCGGACCTAATGCTTTGGGGAAATTAGCACGCATTAGAATCTTTTGAAGCAGTTAAACAGAACCTTAGCTATGTCGGGTCCTCGGGCCTCCTGTTTTGGGGAAATTAGCACGCACTGGAATCTTTTGAAGCGGTTAAACAGAATCTTAACTATGCCGGGTCCTCGGACCTCCTGCTTTGGGGAAATTAGCACGCACTGGAATCTTTTGAAGCGGTTAAACAGAACCTTAGCTATGTCAGGTCTTCGGACCTCCTGCTTTGGGGAAATTAACACGCACCAGAATCTTTTGAAGCGGTTAAACAGAACCTTAGCTATGCCGGGTCCTCGGATCTCCTACTTTGGGAAAATTAGCACGCATTAGAATCTTTTGAAGCGGTTAAACAGAACCTTAACTATGCCGGATCCTCGGGCCTCCTGCTTTGGGGAAATTAACACGTACTGGAATCTGTTGAAGCAGTTAAACAGAATCTTAGCTATGCCGGGTCCTCGGACCTCCTGCTTTGGGGAAATTAACACGCACTTGAATCTTTGGAAGTGAACCGGCAACTAAGTGTGGGAAGGTTAACACTCCATGACAACTTTTCAAGTGTTTAAACTGAACCTTAGTCATGTCTGGCTCCTCGGACCACATACTTTGGGGAAAATAACATTCCATGATATCTATTTATTTCTCACTAAGTGTCAAGACAAACCCAAGATTATAACCAACTCCTCAGATTGGTAGCTCTGAAAGGAGTAATTTACAGTACAAAATTAGGGCGAGTGAAACGACACTCCCACGGGTGTAAATCAAAGGATCAAGTAGGGCTCACTTATTAAAGAATTCAAAACCCCACTTTTCTCCTCGGATGAGAGGAAAAAACTGGAGTTTTGAGGGGCTATTGTGGGGTCATGGGCTCAAAAATCATACAATGGGGCGTGAGGTTTTAGCCGAGAGCGTGGTAGTCCGAGTCCGAGGAGGAATATCTCCTTGGACCAGCTAAAGTACGGTCAGATATAAGTCCTAAATAGTCAGAGTGACCTTCTAGGAAGTTCTAAAGGATAGGAACTCAAGAATATCTAAGGGAAAGCTGTTAACACCGCATTTATGTGGACTAAGACCCCTGAACAGTGCTACCTCGGTTACCGCAACTCACAGAACGCCAGAGAGGGTGTCTGATGGGATAGGCACTCAAGGATAGACTTGGATGATCAACAAGTAGAAGACCAAGATCGTTCAAAGGGGACTATATAATAGGAGAAACCCACCATGGAGAAGGGGCTGGGAATGAATAGAGAAAGTACTGTAGCAATCTCAAAAACTCCTGTAACCATTCTCATTCAATATTTACTAGAACAAAACTCCTTGGATTGTGCCAAGAACAAACTTTCTTTGATAAACTTAGTTCATCTCTGTTTGATTGGCATGAACACCATATTAACTGTTATCCATGCACTAAAACCTAGCTCTTTGACCCACTCTCTACAAATTTATTGTACTGGGCTCACTAGGCCAAGATCCTATACATTTTGGGACAGGTCTAAAAATCATGTCCCTACACCTATAATTATATGTGATTCATATATATATATATATATATAATAATTATTGATTTGAAAGAAGGGTCTTAAGAAAACAAAAAAAATATATAATTTTTAATTTCAAGTGGAATTATTTAGTTAAAAGAATAAGTAATTTTGATAAGAAGGAATGAAACATCTCAATTTTCAATAATAAATACTTATATATATATATATATATAAAAGATAAATATAATTATTTGATTTGGAAGAAGGGTCTTAAGAAAACAAAAAATATATGATTTTTAATTTCACATGGAATTATTTAGTTAAAAGAATAAGTAATTTTGATAAGAAGGAATGAAATATCTCAATTTTCAATAAAAAATACTTTTATAGGAAAGTAAGAATATTGAATGAATTTTTAGCTTTGCTTATTGCTATTGGTTGCACTATTTTTTTTATATATAAAAACAAATATTTTGCTTATTGATTAAAAAATTATTTACTCATTGAGTATTAGTACAAAAATTACCTTCGCATGCTCCCAAATAATCATGTCTAGAGGTTCTAAAAGTAGAAAGCAAAGAGTTTCTTGTCAAGAAAACTTGGATGAGTTTATAGTACATTGTTCTAAAAAAATTAACATTTCAAAAAACCATATCTAATCTAACCAAATAAATAAACAAAAACAAAAGTGTTCAAAAATAGTGGACGCATTGGACAATTAGAAAACATCGATCTTACTTATGTTTTGTTTGGAAAGAGGGACATTTCTATTTACAAGAAGAACACTCTTTAACAAAAACAAATGACTTTGTATATGCAATCTAATGAATTGTTGGTAAGTGTATAATTTTATTTTTGAAGATTGTGCATTGCAACTCATAGTTAAATATTTATTATTCATTAATCTATATGGGACTCTTTAACAGTCAAATTATGCACAAATAACCACACAAAATTAGTGTGTAAATTAATAAGTTATTTATAGGTGTATTCTTATTTTAGAAAATTATGCAATATTGCAACTTATAAGTATCACTCATGATATTATATATATATATATATATATATATATATTGTTGAGAATCATATTAGACATTATTCATTAATACTTTCTCACATAAAATTTCATGACTAATAGAATTCGTATATTCTTCTCAAAAAAAAAAGTGCTCGTACTATAAGAATATTAGATTCAATCATAACCTTACCATATTTAACAACCACAAAAAAAAAAAAAAAAAAATAGTGTGAGAGCCTATAGGAAACGATCAGACTGCCTGAACAAGAAGATTAGCCAGAGAGTCAATGAGTTGGACAGTGATGATTAACCTCTTATGCTTACAAACCGTTAGAGGAGACATTGCTATGATTGTGGTCACTTTGTGCCCCAAACAATACCGATGATCAAAACTATTTCTCTTTCATTAGAAAATTTCCATAGAGTACTGTTGAATGTCCACCATAGTACCAACTTTGCCAGAGTTTGACCGCAAAGATTGAAGTTTCATAATATTTTAATGGTCCTGATCTTTTGCTGTAAGTCTAGTGGGACCCAACATGGTACCGAGCAGCCTGTGATTGTGAAAGTGAAACCATATTTCAGCAAAGTCTGTGTAGCTGTCGAAGCCAAGCCCCAGAGTCATGAACTCAAAGATACATTACTGAGATTTTGAAAGAGAGATAATTGAAACGTATCGTGATATGGAAAAGAGAGAGTGATAAATTGACATGTGAACCCATGCATCGAAGACTTGAAGTAGCCGTTTGTCAGTGGCAACCCCACAAAGCCTTTATAGGCTCTTACAATATATGGGTGATAAAAAAAAAGGAAAAGGGTTTTATGTTCGAGGTCCATATTAGTGTAAAATTACGGATGTCTTTACAACTTTGGTTCTGTAACGGGACAGGACAACCATCACTTTGCTTGCTATGCTCTAGAGTCTATGGTCAATAGCCAAACACGGGTATAAGTATGAACACAGGTACAGTACGATGACACCATCAATTAAAAAAAAAGATTATAACATAAAAGAGAGATGCTACGTTCACAATATTTTTATAATATTTTCACAACAAATTATAGGTGGTTAGTTATTATTGGTTCAAATTTGAACCTAACACTAAGATTAATTTTTTACCCCAACAATAACAACCTGCCACTTAAGATTTGTTGTAAAAATATTGTGAAAATATTATGAACGTGTCATTTTTTAACATAAAATAACTGGTACAACACGGTTACAAATGACACCCTAAATAAAATATCCGTACTACTTTAGATTAATAGACATAAATTTTTTGACAAGAGTTTTGTAGTTCAACTCATTTTCATATTTTCAGTATTTTCAACAAAAGTATGGTAATTTAACTCGTTTACACTTTTTTGTGTGCCTATTAAAAATATCAGAATTATTGGGAAAAAAAGTTATATTTTTTTTTGGGGTGGTCTATTACTATTTTCCAAATATTTGCTAGTGAATAAATTACTACTCATGGTCATCATGGGCAATAATTATAGATTATGACGGAATTATAATTGAATTCCCTCTTTGTTTTTGTTAATACAATTTAGGACATGTTTAAAACTATTATTCTATTGTTTTTGTTTATGTTTTTGTTATAGGAAATAATTATTTCTTATCTAAAAATCTGTGAAAATAGTTCCTTAAACATATATATATATATATATATATATATATATATATATATATGGAGGTACTATTTTTGAACAAAGGTCAAAGGAACATATTATTAATTATAAATATTTTTATTTTTTTGGTTAGAGTTATAAATAATTTCACTTTATAGATATTAAGTTCTAAGCTAGATCCACAATAAAATATAATTTTATAAATAAGGATATATTATAAAATTTGGATGAAATGTGATTCCAGTCCACCAACTTATCATGTCATACAAAATTGTGGATTACATATTTATGGGTTTATTCCTATGTTATCACCAAATAGATAATCATTCCATTACTATTTCTTATACTTTTGTAATAATTATTTTTATTTTTATGTAATCACCTTTGTACTGTACCAAACGTGGCCTTGCTCATTAAGCTTGGATTTAATAATTTCCTCTAAGATACCATTATGAAGAAGGATATAATATGTTTTTGTATTCCTTCTCTCTATTTGGTTGAAGTTTGAAGGAATTCAAAAGTGTCACTAGGCAAAATGAACACTGACATTATGGTGTTCCATGTGATTATATAAGATTTTAATGACATAATTTCTTGACTTTTGATCTACATAATTTAGAATGAAAGACATTTATGCAGTAGGGATGAATTATAAGTTGATCCAAAATCATAGAAAATGTAAAATTATTACTAACTAATTTGAAAATTTCAGGTTCAATTATTAAATGGCCCTCTTTTTGTTTCCTTAGGTGGTGGTTCCTCTCCTCTTTTCCCTTTTCTTAAGCAGGTGAAAAAAAAAAGGGTTAGATGGCCCAATTTGATTACTTGAATCTCATATTGTAACAAAATCCATATTAGCTACATCTAATGGCCCCATTAAACTTTATTCCATTTGTGACTAATTCTGTAACTGGTGGAAGATACATTGAACTGAGATGGGGGAATATGTTTAAAAATTTGATGAAAGAAACGGATAGACCTAATTGTTCTTATTCTTGACAATTGACATGCTAAACTAATGGCATTGCTATAATCTCAAGGCAATAAGCTTTGTTTGAATAAAAATCACAGGTCCCATTTTGCATATTTCACTATATACTTTATTAATACAAATTTCTCATATAATTTTGTTTGTTTTTTTTATTTTATTTTTGATATTAGGACAAAATATTTTTGCAAGTCACATTACCATTGTATCTCAAGTGGTACCTCAAAGTGTCTCCAATAAATAAGCGCAAGTTCAAATTCTCGTTTCCTCATAATTGTAACTATAGAACTATTAAAAAAGTTTTACAATCATGTCTCTACATGCATGATAATGAATTTTAGAGTTTTTCCTTAAAAGTTTCAAATTCTAGTTTCAAGTTCCAAGTTCCAACTATAAAGAGTCTTTTAAAGCTCTTTAGCTATGGAAATTATCAAACATTTAACAATTTCAATTAAAAGAATTTTTAGTAGCTGTTTGGTATCTCATTTTGAAACTGCACTTTTTTTAAAGCACATAGTTTTTGAAATCTCATTTTTGTTTTTAGGTACGTTTGTTTTAAACATCTCATTTGAAAAAAGAAAAAAAGAAGGAAAAAAAAAAGAAAGAAAGGAAAAAGGACAAACCACAACTTGAACCAAATGGGCACTTAATCCCTTTAAATCACTTTGAGACCCCTTCAAAAGTAAAAAACCAAACATGCTCTTAGTCTTCATTATCAAATAATTAGGACTCACAAAGGCACACTGATTCAGAAGAATCAGAACGAATGGATGCATGCATGGTTTTAAGGTTGTGGGCTTATTTACCAAAAAAAAGAGAAGAGGTTGTGGGACTCACAAAGGCACATTGAATCAAAACGAATGGATGCATGGTTTTTAAGGTTGTGGGGCTATTTACCAAAAAAAAAAAAAAAGTTGTGGGGTTGGCCATACAACCAACTTGCCCTCTGGTTTTGATTTTGGGAAAGGGACTAGGGTTAGGTAGAGACCAATTGTGTCTTTGCATTATTATTTATTCTATTACAACAGTAGGATCCTCTGTTTAGCAATTTTTTTTTTCTGAATTAAAAAAGGGGTTTTCAACTTCACATCACGTGACAACAATGAGTAATATTGTAATATCACATATATCACCAGAATTTTGTTGAGACTATTACCCGAACCGTTCACCAAGTAAAATAATTTAAAAACTTCTACTATCAAATAACACTAGTGTATCTTCCGTTTAGCATCCGTGACTCCGTGAGACAGTGAGAGTGCCCTTCATAGAAAGCAATAGCATGACTTTTCTGCATGAACAGAAACTAGGTCGAGCGTGACAATTACATATAATACAAAGTCAGGGCTACCCCCATGCTTTACAGCTAAAAAAAATAAGGGTTAAAAACTTAAAATACAAACGTGCATTGCTTTTCCTTTAACAAAAGAAAAGTACCTTTTTGCTATACCATCTGTCAGTGTTTACAGAATCACGGTGATTAGTACCAATCACTCATAAGTGCATCAATTGATACCTGTCTCAAAGGAATATGTGTTGGCCTCACTGACAAATTTTTTATTACTCTGTAATTTCCCGCAGAATGTTTAACTCTGTTTCTCCTGTGTCCATTTTTCTCTATTTCTGGGTACGTATAATCCTTCTCTTATCTTTTATACTCTCTACATTATTATTATTCTGGTTTCTGGATGGTGGATGCATTGTGTCTATTTTGGACTTATGCACAAGTTGGTCATTGCATTTGCAGATTAAAGAGAAGGAAATCGATGCAATGACCGCCAACTTGTGCATCTGTAGATTTTTTATTTGCAAATTAAGAAAAGGAAATAGATGTCAGAGTTCCAATTAATTCAATTATAAAGTTTTATAATATATCTAATATTCCCCTAACATGATTCTAAGTAAGAAAAAACAAAAGAACAAATAGTCTAGACGAGTCAAAACATTACAAAATCCAAATCCTAATGTTTTAAACTTTTTATTTTGAATTCTAAATATATATAGGTAAAGTGCAAAACACAGTAATTTTTATGTTTAAAAATAAATAGAACTTGAATAGCTTAAAAAAGAGTCAAATAATACATTTACCATTTTTTTTTTTTGAGACTATCCACAACAACAACAAACAAAACCTTAATTCCAAAAGTTTGGGATCAGTTATGAATACTTGCACTAATTAGTTAGAGTCAACCATATTTTTTTTTCTTTTATTCTACTCAATCGAAAGTCACATTCTCTATTACTCTTTTAGTCCTATGTCATTTTTTATCACTTCTATTAATATGACTTTTGGTCTTCCTTTATCTCTTTTCGTTCCCTTAATTTGGATAAATTCGCTCTTTCTTACTTGTACATTATTTGCTCTACTTTGAGTATGACCAAATTATCTTAAGTGATTTTCTTTTTCATCCTTTCATCAATAGAGACTATACGACACCTAAACGCCCAAATTCATATTGGGCCTTGAACCATGAATCAATGATATGGGCCATGGATCTAATCTTCATATCGACAGTGGCCCTGGCCCAGACTCACGAATAACCACCAACGTAGACTGAGTGTTGTCAGGACACTTAGAAAGCGGATCGCATTCTCGGTAACTATGCACATGCTCGGTCACATCGACCGGACACATCACCGTTTACGTGCCCGGCAGAACCTTAGGAAACTCCGCTGCCGAACACATTAACTGAAGTGGGAACCATTTCCAAGGTCACTCATACCTACAAACCCACTTAAGCCCATTGACATTGGACCCTTCTTTGCACTAAGGGAGAAGATAATTATGATCATCCCATTAACGAAGGCTATAAATAGGAGAAATGAATGGATGGTAGGGGGATGCAATTCTGAGAGAAAGAGGAGAGTAAGAAAGAGAGAGAGAGAGGAGTTAACGTTGAGAAAAGGGAGAAAAGTGTTTGCATTGGGTCCCTTCACTTAGGACAACCCAAGGTAGGATACTCAGACCCACAAAATAAATAGATTGTGAGCCCAAATAGTGGTTTGGCCCATCAAGCCCATACCTGGAGCATACAATTGGCGCCCACCGTGGGGCTCTCCTACGACGCTGTAGTTCTAGAGGGACTCAAACTCGGAGACAATTCTGAAAGGCGTTCGGGGGACCGCGTGGGAACCGGATCTGAAGGGTCTTCTCGGGGGTCAAGTTGGCGAGAGCGTAGACAAAAAGAACAAGAAGATAGGAGGCATGACCAACAAGAAGTGATGTCCGGCACGGGAGAGGCATCGTACCAAACCCTACGGATGGTTTCTGGAGCCACGGGACGTAGGCAGAGGGAGGAACGGGATGAAGAAGTCGAATGGCTCCGCAGATTAGTCAAGGGCTTGGAGTTGGAGGTGAGAGGTAGGCGCCAGGGAGGAGACAGAAATGACCGGCAGTAGGAGGACGGGATTGGGGGAAATAGATATGAAGAGGGCTCCAATCAATCTGGACCTCGACTGTGACGGAGTCGTTCGCATTCCCGGGAATCATATCAGTACCGAGACCATTCGCACTCAAGAGGGTTTCCACGAAATAGAAACCGGTCTCCATCCCGGGAAATGGGGCAACGCTGAGGCCGTTCACATTCTCGGGAAAATCAAGCAAGGGATTCGCTCTCCCTAGAAGAGGGGTGACCCCGGAATGCTGCCATGGACGCCATGAGCCGTGCTCTGCGAAAAGTAGCTCGGTCCTCGTTTTCGAGCGAAATTGAGCAAGCCGAAATGCCGGAAAGGTTTGCCTGACCACCGTTCAACTGCTATGACGGGAAGACTGATCTGGTAGAACACGTCAGTCATTATATTCAGATGATATCTTTGCATACTCATAATGACGCACTCATGTGCAAGGTATTTCCCTCGAGTTTGGGACCGACTGCATTGAGATGGTTTAATGGGTTACGGAAAGGATCCATACGAAGTTTCTCCGAGCTGATCCAAGAGTTCGGAGTTTGGTTTGTGACGTGCAGCCGAGTACCTCAGCCAGTTGACGCGCTCCTGTCAATGAAAATAAGGGCGGGAGAGACCCTCCGTAGTTACGCCAGCCGGTATTAGGAGCTATACAATGAGATCAGCGGGGATAATGAAAGGGTGGCGGCAAGCACATTTAGAATGGGGTTGCCCGAGAATTCAGGGCTACGAGAGTCATTAACCAAAAAGCCACCCGAAGGCATGCGGCAGCTTATGAGACGCATCGAGGAATACAAACGATTAGAAGATGACCGGTTACAGAGCAAAGGCAAAGCACCGATGATGACTCGTCCCCGGCAGGCAGGTTTCTCGTTTAGGCCCCGTGGAGGTCCGGTGATTCAAGAACCGGCCACACAAATGGGAGAAGTGAACGTGACGTTTAAGGAACTGGTACACAGGATTCTTGACCGGATCAAACATGAGCCCTATTTTCGGTGGTCGAACAAGATGGGCGGGGATCCATCCAGAAGGAATCAGAGTCTATACTACACTTATCACCGAGATAGGGGTCACACCACCGAACAGTGCCGAGTATTAAAAGACCACCTCGGACAGCTAGTCAAGGCCGGGCACTTAAAGGATTTCGTGTTAGACTCGGGGGATAGAGCAGTAGGGCAAGACATCCGGCAAAGGGGAAACCCTCTCCCACCCCCTGTGGGGGTAATTGAGGTAATCCATGCTGTGCCGGAGAAGCTCATTGTAGGAAGGAGGAAAGGAGTGTTGACAGTAGTGCCGGTAGAAGGTAACCCGGGTCTACAGTCGCTGGGTAAGAAAATGAAGTTTGTACGGGAGCTAGTCTCGTTTGACGATGGTGATCTAGAGGGGACAATTCAGCCACATGATGACGCGTTAGTGGTCACGGCCCCGATAAACAGCTTCTTAGTAAAAAGGGTGATGATAGACCAGGGAAGCGGGGCCGACGTGATGTACCCCGATCTGTTCAAGGGACTCGGTCTGAAGAATGAGGACCTCATGAAGCACACTTCACCTTTGGTTGGATTTGATGGCAAAGTAGTGATTCCTGAAAGACAAATCTCCCTCCTCGTGATTATGGGAGGGAAAGAGGTATCTGTAACGTTCACAATAGTAAGCTTATTTTCCCCGTATACTGCCATCCTGGGAAGACCATGGATCCACTCAATGAGGGCCGTCCCATCAACATTACATGTGAAGATTAAATTCCCCACCGAGCGGGGTGTTATTGTAATAAAAGGAGATCAGCAAGCGGCCAGACAGTGCCTTACTACCGTAGTAAACTGGAAGCAGGGGAATCAGATCTGTCGGGGAGAAATTGCCGGGCAATTGGATGGAGACATGGAGGCTGGGCGGCCCGAACGGGGGCACGTTGAACAGGAAGATGCATCCCGGAAAAACCCGTTATAGCAATTAAAGGATCCCCGAGAAGGAATGGGGGCTGGGTGTGTTGAGGAGTTAGTCAAGGTAAAGATACTGCCGGACACTAATAAATATTTTCAGGTCGGAGCAAGCATGAGTCGCGAGGAAAGAGTCCAAGTATTACTACTTCTCGCTCGAAACGTAGATGTTTTCGCTTGGGATCCTTATGAAGTTCCCGGGGTCGATCCCGGGTTTATCGTCCACAAACTCAATGTAGACCCCTCATATCCCCCGAAAAAGCAGAAGCCGAGAAGGTCGGCTAAAGACCACGTTGAGGCGGTAAGACAGGAAGTGGAGAAGCTGAAGGAGGCGGGGGCCATAAGGGAAACCTTTTTTCCGGAATGGCTGGCAAATACCGTTGTTGTCCGGAAGAAGAACGGCAAATGGAGGGTTTGTGTGGATTTCACGGATTTGAACCGGGCATGTCCAAAGGACCCGTTCCCCATGCCAAAGATTGACCAATTAGTGGACGCCACTTACAGACACCCGAGGATAAGCTTCCTAGATGCCTTCCAAGGGTACCATCAGATTGCCCTAGCCAATGAAGACTAGGAGAAAACGGCGTTCATATCCCCCGATGCCAATTATCATTACACCGTGATGCCTTTTGGGCTAAAGAATGCAGGGGTGACATACCAACGGATGATGACGAGGATGTTTCGGGATAAAATGGGGCATACGGTCGAAGTGTATATTGACGATATGGTGGTAAAAAGCAAGCAAGAGGCCTGACATGTAGAGGACCTCCAGGGAGTGTTCGAGGTGTTGTGAAAACACAGATTGCGTCTTAACGCAGAAAAATGCTCCTTTGGAGTGGGGGCTGGCAAATTTTTGGGGTACTTGATCACCAACAGGGGGATAGAAGTAAATCCCGACCAGATTGAAGCCGTGAAGCGACTCCGGCCTCCGAGCAACCCGAAAGAAGTACAAGTATTGACCGGGATGCTAGCCGCTCTCAACCGGTTCATCTCCAAATTTTCGGATCGCTGCCGACCTTTTTATCAGCTTTTAAAGAAGTGGAAGGGGTTTCGGTGGGATGATGAATGTGAAAAAGCTTTCCAGGACCTTAAGGAGTACTTAGTACGAGCACCAATGTTGAGTGCACCAGAGCCCGGAGAGGAATTATTCATGTACCTCTCAGTATCCGAACATGCTGTAAGTGCCGTGCTTCTAAGGGACCAAGGAGTACAACAGCCAGTGTATTATATCAACAAGACTCTAGTTGACGCCGAGACCAAGTACTTGCCCTTGGAGAAGTTGGTATTGGCCCTAATACACGCTACCAGGAAGTTGCCTCAGTACTTCCAGGCTCATACCGTATATGTGCTGACCGAACATCCCTTACAGTCATTATTGAAAAGATCTGATCTTACGGGGCGAATAGCTAAATGGGGGACATGGCTCGGGGCATTCGACGTGAGGTATAAGCCGAGAAGTGCAGTAAAGGGACAGGTGTTAACAGATTTTGTAGCAGAATTCTCTCCTAAGGGGGAAATGGTCTGTCAGGTGGAGCATCGCCCGTGGAAGGTACATGTGGATGGGGCTTCCAGCGCCAAAGGTGCCGGAGCCGGGGTAGTCATAATCACCCCAGAAGGAATCCTCTTGGAACATTCGTTCAGGCTGGGGTTCAATGCCTCCAACAATAAGGCAGAATATGAGGCATTTCTTGCCGGACTGAGGGCTGTTTCACGGTTAGAGGCTCGGGACGTGAAGATCTATTCGGATTGAAGACTCATTGTCAACCAGGTACAGGGGAATTTTGAGGCTCGAGATCCTTGGATGAAAGCCTATCTGGACTTGGTGAAGTAGGTCATGGACGGCTTTTGTACGGTGAAGGTGATTCAAGTGGCCCGAGCGCAGAATAGGCATGCCAACTCTCTCGCCACACTGGCATCGTCAATTGCCAAGGATATTCCCCGGCTAATTAGAGTGGAACTCGTCCCTAAGCCCAGCATTAAGGTAGTAGGAAGCGAGGGGGCTGCGAGAGTCGAAGTCATGGCAGTCACAACACTTGGTCCAAGCTGGATGGACCCCATCGTAGAGTTCTTGGCCTATGACCGGATCCCAGATGATGAGAAGGAGGCTAACAAAGTCCGCAGGGTGGCTGCCCGGTATTGGTTGTCTGGAGACCGGAAACTCTATCATAGGTCATTTGGAGGGCCATATCTATCATACTTACACCTAGAGAAAGTAGGCCAGCTCCTGGCCAAGTTGCACGAAGGAATATGCGGCAGCCATGTAAGGGGACGATCACTGGCACATCGGGCAATGACTTAGGGATTCTGGTGGCCCCGGATGCAAAAGGACGCCGCGGAATACGTTAGGAAGTGTGAACAGTGTCAGAAGCACGCCCCTCAGATACACCAACCAGCCGGACATTTGAATCCGATAAGCAGTCTTTAGCCTTTTGCACAATGGGGGCTAGACATATTCAGACCCTTTCCTCGAGCGACAGGCAATCGAAGATTCATGTTGGTAGCCGTTGATTACTTCACCAAATGGGCGGAGGCAGAAGCTTTGGCCAATATCCAGGATGTAGATGTGAAGAAGTTCGTATGGAAGAACATAATCACCAGGTTCTGAGTCCCGGACTCCCTTATATCGAACAATGGGTTGCAGTTTGACAGTCGAAGTTTTCGCGAATTTTGCAGCAATCTCGGGATCAGGAACAGGTATTCTACCCCGGTGTATCCTCAGGGCAATGGCTAGGCTGAGGCCTTGAATAAGGTGATCGTGAACGGCTTGAAGAGAAGGCTGGAAGGAGCGAAGGGCAACTAGGCTGAAGAACTACCAAGTGTGTTGTGGGCATACCGGACAACTCCTCGAAGATCCACAGGCGAAACCCCGTTCTCTCTCACTTACGGAGCTGAAGTCGTGATACCGGCCGAGATCAACCTATGCAGTGCACGGGTCTCGGAATTCGATACGAAACAGAACGAAGGTCAGCTGATGGGGTGCCTAGATCTACTTGAAGAACGCCAAGAATCAGCAACCATAAGGCTTGCAGAGTATCAACAAAGGCTTGCCTGGCGCTACAATCAAGGAGTAAGGGTGAGAGAATTCAGCACCGGAGACCTGGTACTAAGAAAGGTCGTAGGAAGCGTGCGAGATACAAATGCCGGGAAGCTTGCCCAAACTTGGGAAGGACCATACAGGGTTATAACTATTACTGGCGTGGGGGCGTATTATCTTGAAGACTTGAACGAAGTACCATTGTCCCGACCTTGGAATGCTTATAATCTAAAGAAGTTTTATCATTGACGAGTCATGCTTAGAAAAAAGAAGAAAAAGTATGTGTATATATATATATATATATATATGTATGTATGTATTGTACTAACTCGTGGTAAAAATGCAACTAACTTGTCCTTGCCAGGCAGATTAGCATTGTTAACTGTGTGTGGATAAGTAGGGAGCTAAGGAGATTCAAGCAGCCCCAAAATATTTCTAAGGACAGAAGCCTATTTCTCGGTTCGATTCCTATCACCGAGCAGGTGGAAACCTTGCTAGAATGTTGCCAAGGACAGAAGCCTGCTTCTTGGTTCGATTCCTATCACCGAGCAGGTGGAAACCTTGCCAAAATGTTTCCAAGGACAGAAGCCTATTTCTCGATTCAATTCCTATCACCGAGTAGGTGGAAACCTTGCCAGAATGTTGCCAAGGACAGAAGCCTGCTTCTCGGTTCGATTCCTATCACCGAGCAGGTGAAAACCTTGCCAAAATGTTTCCAAGGACAAAAGCCTGCTTCTCGGTTCGATTCCTATCACCGAGCAGGTGGAAACCTTGCCAAAATGTTTCCAATGACAGAATCCTGCTTCTCGGTTCGATTCCTATCACCGAGCAGGTGGAAACCTTGCCAAAATGTTTTCAAGGACAGAAGCCTGCTTCTCAGTTCGATTCCTATCACCAAGTAGGTGGAAACCTTGCCAAAATGTTTTCAAGGACAGAAGCCTGCTTCTCGGTTCGATTCCTATCACCGAGCAGGTGGAAACCTTACTCGGAATTCCAGAAAGCATAACCTGACTTCCCGGTTTAAACCCAACCAACCAGCAAGGGAAAGCCGCGCAAACATTTGTGGGAACTGTGAAGCAAACACAATAGAAAATATACATGCATCATCACAATTGATCGGCACACAACACAAATCTGAAATCAAGCATGATAAATAAATTTTGTCATCACCAAAACCCGGCGGTATCAAGATTCAAAGACCAAGCAAACTGTTTAAAACAGGAAATAATTGTCTAGTCGCCACAGCCCGGCGACTTGGGCAAGCCAACTCGAAATCAAATATAAGCAAGTAAAAGGAATATAAAGCAGGTTCGGCAATTAGGAAGAAAGCTCCACAGGCTGTGTCTCGAAGGCTATCTCGGCGGTATGGGGCTCGGGCAGGGGGTGCTGGGAATGGGCATCTTCACCTTGAGGGCCTTCAGTGGGAGGATTGCTGGTTACTTCTGCCCCGATCATCTCTACGTGGGCATCAATTTGCTCCACCAGCTCCTTCAGGCTATCTGTCTCCTCCTCTTCGTTTGGACCGGCTGGGTTTTGGGCAGCAGGGATAGAGACTGGAACGGGGATCTGATCAGGGTCCCTAAGATAGCTACCGGGCTTGCATAACCTATGGCCTGTAGAGTAACCATCCAACCCTCCCGGAAAGATAGCTACCGGGCTTGCATAACCACCGGCTCCACGCTCTTCTCGGCGTCGGCAAACCCCTCATTGTACCACTGGTTCCCACACGCTTCAAGGGCCGCTCGCAGGTCAGCGACCTCTTCAGATAGAGCGGAATTTAGGCTTACTATTTTGGCCAGCTTCGTCTCTATCTCATTTTGCTGCACCACTAGTTCCGCCGATTTTTTCTCTGCCGAAGCCCGAGATTTCTCTGCAGTAGCAGCCCTTTTCTCGGCAGATTCGACAATTTTCATTTTCTCCTTTGCCGCTTCCATAGCCTTTTCCTTACCGGCTCTCTCCCGACCAACCTCCTCGGAAAGATCCTTCACCCTTTCATTTAGTATATGGGCTAGCTGGGCGGCTTGTTAAAGACAATGTCGTTAACGCACGGCAATTCAAAGTTACACCGAATACAAAAAAAAAAAAAAAAAAAAAAAAAAAAAAAAAGAATATAAGGACGTGCACGGAATGAAAATGATAATAATGAGAGTGCGAAGGAAGAGGACTAACCGCGACGGTGTGCCATTGGAGCCTTCTTCCCATGGACTCATCGGTCGCATCTGCAAATGCGCTTACGTCCACGGGCAGAAGGAGGCCGTGAGCTAAGCTTTGGGCAACCCGGCCCCTTTCACCCTTCTCCCAGCCCCGAACGCTTGCATTAGCCGGAAGGGGTGTGCCGTCCAGCTCGTACGTTGGATGCCACAGAGGCGCCGGTCTGGAGGATAAGGCCACATTTGTTTCGACCTGGGCTGGCGGCTCTCGGATGGTGATACCTCGGGAAGGTTGAAGTGGAGATTGGACTTGGCCCTCTCCCGGGCTGGTGGAGGACTGATCGGCAAGTCTTTGCCTCTTGCGTTGCCGCCCGGGAGCAGAGGGAGGCGGAGGATGAACGAGAGGAGCAGGGACGCGCCCTTGAGGTAGAGGCTACTGCTGCTGAATGGCCTGGCTTGCACCAGGGATGAAACGGCTGATGGTCAAAGTCCTTCTTATTACCATGTCTTTAGGAGCGGAGTGGGTCATGAAAGAGTCACTGGACTCCGCGGCTTCTTGCGCGGCTACTTGAACTGAATTCGCAGGTTCGGCTTGTATGGCTTCACGTTGAACGGCCTCGTGAGCAAGTTCCTAGAGATGCCTGGATGCTACTTCGGCCGATTCGTCCCTTATGGGCGCAAGTTCATCAGAACAGGTATACCGTGGGCCGAGGTCGCGGGCTTCCCCTATAGTGATCCTGGGGGGGAGGAAGTTCGCGTGCCGAACATCTATGTAAGAGAGGAGTGGGCTATCTACAAGGAGGGCTTGGCTGAAGGGTTGCCAAGTGGAGTATACCGGGTCTACGCCGAGAATGAGGTGGGAAGAACGAAGTTGCCCGTCTCGGTGAACGAAGATTTCAGACCTTAACACAAAATTTAGGTCTCGGACGTGGACTGTTCTGACTTCCTGAGTGAACACTGAACCGTCTGCAACAAAAAGAAAACGAATCAAAGTTAGAGTAAGTAATGTATTTAAGATTTTGGGAAACATGAGAAATTAAAGGTTAGGACGAACCAACTTCACGTCATGACAAAGGGGGAGGGACGTCACCGGTAAACCAAGTGCCGCGCACCCGGACAAATTCCCCGGCGGAGTTCCTATTAGAGTTCGGCAAACAAGAAATCAGCCGTACCCTGTTATCTCTAGTCTGTAAGTAATAGTTTGATTTCTTCTTTCCACAGAGGTTGTACATGTGGTTTATGTTGTGGTGGTCTAATTGCAAGCTGAACGCTTGGTTCAGCTTGGCCACACAACTCACTACCCGGTAAAAGTTGGGGGGAAGTTGGTCGACACTCAACCCGTAGTATCTAAGGGTGTTAAGTAGGAGGGGGTCTATGGGAAACCTGACTCCGCCTTCTAAGACGGATATCAGTGGGAAAAAGGCAGTGTCTGCCCCTCTATGGAGAGCTATTTCACTTTCGTGACAATAAGCCAACTCCACGTCATCAGGGATGCTAAAGGCTTGCCTAAAGGCGGCTAAGGGAGCTCCGGCGTTCAAAAGGTGAGCAAAACCCATTCTACAACTAGAAATTAAAAAGGGGGTCTGGGGAAGGAAATGAAAATAAAGGAAAAGGGAAGAAAACTTACTTCTGGCTCTAAGGGAGAGGAGGATTCTGGGTTTGCGGACTGCAGCGCAAAGGAATGCTCGGCAGAGAGAAGTTTCGAAATGACAAGGAGTGAAAATTGGGAAACTGAATTAGGATGGGTTATTTTTAAGAGCCAGGGAAAGCGTCAGTTGGTGTGCAATGAGTGACATTAATTAGCAATGATGAAGTAGAAAAGGGGGGTGACCTTAGGAATGCCCAGAGCGGTCCACACGTGCGCCTCAGTCTATGAACCGTCAGGTAATAATGACTGTAGAGTCGCAGGATCTAAAGCGTCGCGTCTTTTGAGAAGCGCATTTATGAACCGCTGTAACCCCCAAGCACGTCCATTAGGCTTTTCGGGCAAGACAGTGCCTCTCTGACTCCTTGATTCGTCCCCGGAGCCCGAGGACGAATCAAGGGGGGCTATTGTACGGCACCTAAACGCCCAAATTCATATTGGGCCTTGAACCATGAATCAATGATATGGGCCATGGATCTAATCTTCACATCGACAGTGGCCCCGGCCCAGACTCACGAATAACCACCAATGTAGACTGAGTGTTGTCAGGACACTTAGAAAGTGGATCGCATTCTCGGTAACTATGCACATGCTCGGTCACATCGATCGGACACATCACCGTTTACGTGCCCGGCAGAACCTTAGGAAACTTCGCTGCCGAACACATTAACTAAAGTGGGAACCATTTCCAAGGTCACTCGTACCTACAAACCCACTTAAGCCCATTGACATTGGACCCTTCTTTGCACTAAGGGAGAAGATAATGATGATCATCCTATTAACGAAGGCTATAAATAGGAGAAATGAATGGATGGTAGGGGGATGCAATTCTGAGGGAAAGAGGAGAGTAAGAAAGAGAGAGAGAGAGGAGTTAACGTTGAGAAAAGGGAGAAAAGTGTTTGCATTGGGTCCCTTCACTTAGGACAACCCAAGGTAGGATACTCAGACCCATAAAATAAATAGATTGTGAGCCCAAATAGTGGTTTGGTCCATCAAGCCCATCCCTGGAGCTTACAGAGACCATTTGCCAAAAGAAAATACCAGTAATTATTTTTTTAGATAATCAAAATACGGATAATGTTGTATATATGGTCTTTGTCTTTTTTAAGGGCCATATGAAAAAAAATGGTGTATAAAAGAATAATAGAAAAAATTTAACTACCTCTTGATAGGAAAAATTATTTTATGCGCTCACCATATAGAATGTGTCTCATTCTTGTGAGAGGTGCGCTCTATAAGACGGGTGCATAAGATACTATCTCCATTGATAGTGCCGTGGAGGGCTGTGCCTTTTTACTCGACAAAATAAAAGTGACCAAATACCACCGTCCATAATCATTCAAAAAGCAATGTCAAAGGGACCAGTCCTTTTGTATTTCACTATTGTTTGCAGGCAGTAAACTCACATTATGCCCATGATTTTGTTCCCCCCTGCAAAATAACGAAAAATGTTAACCCAAAAAAAGGAAAGGACAAAATTCTATAGCCAGAGCTTCAGCAAAGACATCACAAATACTGTAGATTCATTGAAGCTTAGCTAACTACATGATTGATTTCTCAAAGCTCATTTTATGTAAGTCATGAGCTGCTACGTTAAAATTCTCTATTCAGTATTCACCCACTAAAATTTACAGCTAACAAAATCTCTCTGGATATACTTAAAGTACTAATGATGCAAAAAATTAGCAGTTGAGCTCCTCATCGTAATGGATGGACGAAACTGTGATTGGGGTCATCTCTATTGGAGGAAAACCTGCAAAAATGAACTGGGTGGAAGAGTAACACGTCGGTGTAGTGTTAGCCAAACCGCCTCCATCCTCCGATGCTTAAGTCAGTAAGGGAGAAAGATTTTAGAGAGAATTCACTGGAGAGAGATTTTCGTAGAGTATTTGTGAGTACCTTTAACTTTTGTTGCCTTTTCTTTTTATAGTTGCATGCCTCATTAATTGGCAATGAATTGCTGTATTTATGCTCAACGGCTAGTGCGTTACAAAATCTTTGTCTGAAGTTCACAGCTCACTCTGTGACCGTTGCTCCATCCGTTACACTTTGTCATCAATGAGCGTAATAAATGCGTAACGTCTTCTCTTGGTTAATGACAATCTCAGATTAATGACGATCATAAATTTCTGACTTATCAGTTGCCCCCTTGTTGGAATTTTCGTTAGTTAGACGAGATGAAAACATATTCGTCTGACGCTTTGTATTTCGTGTATGGTGCATTTATGACCAGTTGATGTTTGATCTGCTGAGTGCCACGTGTACAGTTAAGATGCGTTTGATGCACAAACTTTCCTCAGTTTTCCCGCGCACGTTTTGGCCATTTATCTTGCATTTTTCCCTCCTTTTTCCATTTCTTCATTTTCTTTCCTTGTTTAGTTGGCGTTCTAGGATTTTTCTCTTCTTCAAGCTTTCATTTTCAATTCTGCGTTCCCTGGTAAGTTCTTCGTGCTCCTCTCTCTTTTCCTGCTCTTCCATGGTAGAATACTCTTTTGTTAAGGTCGATTATCCCTCAATATCTTTTCTTTTTGCTCACTTAGGTCGTTTGCTTGAGATTGTGGAGGGAGAGTGTCTCAAGGGGGTTCGTCTTTTTGTGGGGGAGGACTATCCGTATAGGTTTGTCCTTTCCTCTTTATTTCCTTTGGTTTCTTGTTCTGCTAGAGTTGCTAGGTCTTTGAAAATGTTTGGGGAGGTTAGGTCTAGTGAGCTGGAAATAGGGTTATCTTCATCTGATAATCGCGAGATTCCCAAAGTTTCTTCCCCTTCTACTCCCTATAAAGCTTGGAACATCCAATGTGCCCTCTTAGAGAAAGATGAGAAGCGAATTAGGGATAGGTTTCAATTTCCTGATTCGGTTCGAATTAGGATTCCGAGTGACGAGGATAGGGCCTGTCATTCATATGTCGATGAGGTCTGTTTCTACGAAGCGGATTTCGCTAGTGGTCTTCGTCTTCCCGTCCATCCCGTTGTTAGGGAACTTTTCGCCTATTTGCACCTTGCCCTGGCACAATTAGTGCCTAATTCTTGGCAGATCGTCATTTGTTGTATGGTGGTATGGATGTCTGCCAACGATGGGGACGTCAGCAAAAAAGACGAATTTCTTCATTTTTATCGTTTGAGAAAGTCCAAAGACCCTGGCTACTGGGAATTTAAGCCATGAGATAGGGCTTCTAGGTTAATACTTGACTCTTTATTGTCCCTCTGCAATTGGAAACCAAACTTCTTCTTTATTTTGGGCAGTGGTTGGGAGTTCGTCCCTGGTGAGGGCCTGGACGAAGCCTACAAGTTTTTTTGTAGATGGGGAACTCCTGTGCCTGGTGCGTCCTTCTTGTTTGTTCTTTATCTATTCTTTATGAGTGACGATGATATATGATATACTTGCTTTTTGCAGTTCCTCAATGCCTTTGTCTGAAGAAGAGATATTATGATCGTGTTAAGAAGGTCAGAGAATATCTCGGGACTATTAGAGATTTCGACGACCTTATCTCTCCTCAATCGCCGTTCCTCCATTTTTTGGGCCCAGAGCCCTTAAGCAAGGTTCAGAAGAATTTAGAGGTTGTGTAGAAAAGTAAGTGTGTTCTTCGTCTCTTCGTCTCTTTTTTTTTTTTTTAATCTATATCTCTCATTCTCATTCTCTTCTCCAGAAACTGGCCGAGGCCCAAGAGAAGAAGGCCAGGAGTGGCATTGTTGGTGGCCTTCTGTCTCGGAAGCATCAGAAAGTGGGCGACACTCCCTTCGAAGTGCCTATGGTGATTCCTCCTTCTGCTCACTCTCCTTCCAAGCGTCCTCCCTCTCCCGCATCATCTCTGGAGGTGATGGTCTCTTCAGAGGGGGGTGCTAGAGGAAAATCCGTTTGCAAGCCTTTTCCCCCAACCTTTTGGGATGATGTTGACGCTGCTACATTGAAGATGCATGAGGCGCTTTTAGTGGACGACCTGAATCCTCTAATGTCGAAGTTGTCTGGTGATGTGATGTCGTCTCAAATTCAGAAATTATTGCAGGTGTGTTCTGATGATGTAGGTTGCTTTTTCTTTTTTGTTTTACTTTTGCAAAGAGAGATTTTTTTCATATGTAGGCTTTGGGGGAGTCCTCGTTCATCTTTGGAAAGCTTCTGGATTTGGAGAAGAAGGTGGCCACAGTTGAGCCTATGATCAAATCCCTCTCTGCAGAGAATGAGACGTTCAAGAACAAGGTTGCCATCCTTACTGTTGAAGCTAAGAATGACAAAGAACGTGTGGCAGCTTTGGAGAAGAGTCTTCAAGTGGAGAAGGATTTTTCTAAGCTGAAGGACTAGCAAATAGGCGATCTTCAGTTTAAACTGAAAAAAGCTGGTCCTGATGCTATACGGGAGTTCAAGGAATCTGACTTGTACTCAGATGACCTGTGTGAGTACTATGTGGAGGGCTTTGAACTCTTTAGAAGATGGATGGAGAAGGAGTTTGTAGTAGATCGTCCTTCCAAGGTCACGGAAGAGAATGTAGTAGAAGAACCTACGATCGTCACTTCTGTAGATCTGTCCCCCTCTAATCCAGCTAGACAGTAATTTTCTTTATTTTCTTTTGTTTTATCTCTGTTTTGTAAGATGAAAACAATGTCTTTATGGAGCTCGTTGTTTTGAGCATATATTTATCGAGTAATTTACTTAGGCTCGTGTGTTTTGGGCATGCAATTCTCTTCTAACAACTGATTGGCTGACGAAGTGTGTTTGTAACCTTTTATTTCGTTAGGTTTTTTGTTGTGTTGAGCAGATCTCATTAAGTTATGACGGTGATGGGAGTTGTGGTTGAATAGCTTCTTGTGTAGTTGTATTTGAACAACTTTTACTAAGCCATGTTTAGAAGTTATGCTTAAATAACTCCTCGTTTAGTTGCATTTGAATAACTTTCATTACGTCATGTTTGAATGACGATGATAGAAGTTGTGTTTGAACAACTTTCATTAAGTCATGACGATGATAGAAGTTGTGTTTAAACAAATTTCATTAAGTCATGCTTGAATGACAATGATAGAAGTTTGTGTTTGAACAACTTCCTCCTCCTTTTTCTTTTCTTTTTTTATTTTTTTATTTTTTTTTATTTTTTTTATTTTTATTATAAATATGCCATGACGTTATTAGTAATGACAATGTTGCGCTGTACGCATGACTTGGAGTCACGCTATTGGAGCGTCTTTAGGTTAACCATTTTTTTTTTTGGGTCATGTCTGAATGTTGATGACAAACGTTGCGTTTGAACAACTCTTGGTTTAGTCGACTTTGGTGGTTGTGTATTAACAACCTTGATGGTTATGACGACGTCGGCTGTGTATGAATAGCATTTGATTAGAAATTTTAATGATGGAGATTCTTAGGACGTCTCCCAAGAATAGCTCCTGAGTGTTGCACACATTTTTGTTGATGAATAACTCATGGATAATTATTGATAAATACGCATGGATAATGCTCTTGTATATTATTGATCTATGAATGACAAAAGTAACAACTGACGTACATACTGAGATGAAGACTGGGCAACTTGAAATGTAAAAGATTCCTTACTGGTAGTACTTCAAATGTTCTATGTTCCATGGTCGATGCAATTCTTGGCCGTCTAAAGGCTTTAGGTAGTAGGAATTACGTGGGTAAAAGGCCTAGTTGTTTTTTTAGAGATAATTTCAACTTATGATGTCCATGAATACTCTTTATAATTGTCGATGATCATTTTGGGAAGCCCAATAGAAAGAAGAAACCCAGCAACATGGGCAGAAAATAGTTAGTAAGTGGATAGAAAAACCATTAAGCTCAAGCGGTAGGAATAATGGATCACAGACCCATGAAATAAACAAGTAAGCCTTGAGGAAGCAAATGGGTCTAAAGGAGCTCAGAGAGAGAGAAGTGGCAAACCCATGGGCAGTATATGATGTAGAAAAGTGAGAATGGGCCATAGTAAGCCTGAAGTAATGCAAGCAAAGAAAGTAGGTGGTTGATGGCAAGTCCATGAGCCCAAGGATGAGGGATAATGTAATTAGGTCAAGAAACTCCAAAGGAGTTAGTAAAGCCTATGTGAATGCAGAGTTAGGAAAAGGGCCAAAAAAGCCCAAGGAAAGCAAATGGGCTAAGGATGCCCAAGAAGAAACAAATGGGACACAAGAGCTCGCAAGTGATGTAGTAAGAAGCCCAATGACCATACTGAGTCATTGAGAAAAGAACAAGCAGCAGGCCCAAAGAAGCCCAGCAGGTTGGGGTTAAATAACATCACAGCAGGAAATGGCAGCAAGATTGCACGAAGGAACAAAAGAGTGGGCTGAAGAAGGAAAAACCCACAATTAAACAAGGCCCGGCCCCTAAGGGGAGCAAGCCATCAAAGGATGAGACATCAGAAAATAGCTCACGCCATAAGAAGTCAAAGATGAACGGCAGATTGTGCAGATGAGCCTCCAGACCACGGCGAACGCATGAGCAGCAGACAGATTTCAGACATACATAAAAGTGAAACACGCGTAAGGCTCAGACATCACCAACCTATACCCAGCCAATATAGGATGTGGTGAGGTCATGGGTCAGAGGTAAGAGAGCATGGTTTGGCAGTAGGGAGAGAGGAAAACCTATTCTGGGGTTCCTACTTAGACTCTTTTGGGGGTAATGTCCTGCTGGGATGACATACTGCCCAAAAGAAGTAAGGATGAGTTGGAACCACTAAGTACATACCATGAGGGATAGGAAGAGAGAGAAAACATCCACACCATAGCAGATAAGAGTGCCATGGCAAATAAACAAACAAAATAGCCTTCTTTGTCTGGTGGCACAGCCAGCATAGGTAAGTGGTGGTGGCTGAGCAACTGGCAAACCAGTAAGTAGTCGGCAAGGACACCCAGACCAGACAAAGGTTGTTAAAGGCTAAAATGGTAAAATCCGATCACGGCAAGCATTATATAAGGGACCTTTACCGTGCACAAGAGAAGGGGCACCATCACAATCACAAATACGGTAATAGCAACCTCTAGGGGAGAATCGCAACAAACAAGTAAACACTAAGAAAGAAAAGGAAGAGAAAAGAAAGAAAGGAAAAACTAGGAAGAATAGAAAATGAGGAGTATAGAATGGCAAGCATGCACCAATAGGTTGTCCTCTCTCTCCCTCTAAAGCCCTGCTCTCTATCAAAGACAAAAGGATCCTCATTGGACATAAACCATTCAAGCCCATTCCCTCAAAGCAATTAATTTCTTTTCCTGGGGAGACTATTCGCATTGAGGAAGTGGTTTCCCTTCTTAGTTCCGCAGCATTACTTGGCATGATAGACTGATTTTTCCCTCTTTGATCCAAACAAGCCTATTATTATTATTATTCCCCCATTTATTTCTTTACTATTCGTGTACGGGGTGCTTCTTGTCGCTCCCTTTTATTCATTTTGTCTAGTATTTTTTGTGTTATCTTTATTATATCTGCCTGTCATAACTTCCCTGTAGCGGCTTTGCCTGCCATGAGCATGTGATCAAAGTTTGGCAAAAAGGGGTATAGTTTGTGCACAAGCCAGACCAAAGTGAGTTGCAGTTGGACTAGTCTCAACTCCTTTACTCAGAACACTTGGGCCTAATATAGCAGGAGGCAGCCCAGTCCAACATTACAGAAAGGCCCACTACAATAATTAAACTAAAAAATCAATTGGTTTAGATGTAAGCAAAATTGAACCTTAAATATCTTATTTGACGACAAAAGATTTTACCAATTAAACTAATTGAAACCCACAATGCCTAGTTCTTAAGTTACAATCATTGCCCACACGAGGCATGCCCACTTCAATTGACAACTGCATCAAAAAATTAAATTTAATTACTTTTAACCCATCAAGTTAGAGGCTTGACCTAGCTTCCCCATGTCTCTTTCTTGGCTTCATCTAGTTTATCATATCTTTCTGACTGATCAACACATTTTATCATCTGCTTTAGTATGAAATGTATGCTCTCCCATTCCACATGCCTATACTGCTTCGAGATAAACTCCTTTTCAACTCCTCCATTTAGTTGATGATGAGGTTCTAAAGGTGGAGTACTTGGGGGCAATGATGGGTTTTGGTTGAGCAATTGTGGCTGCTGGTGATTGAGTTTTAGTTGTGTGGCTTGGATGCTGCCAATGAATGAAAGAAGAAGGATTGAGAAAGTAGCATAAAATCCCTATTCTCACCCACTAAAATTTACACATTTATTTGTTATTTAGTTATATATTTATTTTTAATTCAAAAGAAAATTTAGTACTTTTTTAGTATTAAAAGAGAAATTTTAATGTTTAACAAAAGCTTTTGAAACGAAAATAGATTGGAGGATCACCTTCACAAATCACAATAAATATCAATGCAAGGGATGAAAATGATAACAATTATATTTCAGACACAAAAATGATAATTAACCAAAACTTTTTTATTTTTTGAGAAGAATAATTAACCAAAACTTAAGTGGTGCAATTAGGATTTTAAATCCGTGAATTCAATTTACGCAGGAAATGATTCTTACAAACAAAAAATCAAAATTTACAGTGGGGGAAAAGAAAAATCAAAATCCGTGCGTTCAAATTACGCTCGTTAAGATTAAACTCCAAAAGTCTCCAAGTCCAAGTGGAAAAAAAAAAAAAAAAAAAAAAAAAATTCCACGGTCCGAAGAAATCCAAAAAAACAACAATTAGAGTGTAGAATTGATTGATCAGTAAATCAATCGTAGTTAGATAGAGAGAGAGAGAGAGAGAAATGAGTGACGCAGGGATCCGAGCGGTGGTAGAAGGCATCCACTCAAGTCCCACTCAGGCCGTCCTCTTTCTCTCCGGCGGAGCCTCTCAGATTATAGGGTGGTTACTTTCGGTGCCCGGAGCTTCAAATACTGTTCTTGAAACTGTGGTCCCTTATTCCAGAATGTCTATGATCCAATTACTCTCCAAGGCAAACCCCACCCACCCTTCTTAGATTCTTTTCTTAATTTCTATTCTTTCTTAGATTCTTGGCTCATTTTTGTTTTGTTTTGTTTTGTAGTAGATTCCGAGCAAGTTTTGTGGCCAAGACACCGCTGAAGACATGGCTTTATTGGCTTATAATCGCGCCCTCAAGCTCTCTACTCCAGGTTATTCTCCATTCCACTTTCCTCAAGACAATTCTAAAGTATTTTACTACAGTATTTTCAGCAATAAGTTTTCATCATGACTTTAAAAATTATTTTACTACAGTATTTTCAGCAATAAGTTTTAGCAAATAAGCGGTATCCAAACACACCCTTAAAAGCAATGCAGCTAGTGAAAGCGTAATTGTCATTTGTTTGATCTAGTGTACATGATGCTGAAATTATAAACATTTCAATTATTATTGCATGGTAGTGCTGTGATTTTGATTGATTATCCTTTTTTTTTTTTGGCTAGGTAAATAGGGGGATGTGGGGCGGGGGGTTGGGAGGGGGGGGGGGGGCGGGGGCAGGCGCTGGCAGGGTTCGAACTCCAGTGCCCCAGAAACACTGGGGTATTCCTTGAACCCTGATTTTGATTGATTATCCTAGTTTTGGAAAAACTTTGAAAATATTGGAATTCTGTTTTTGTTTCAACCTATCATGGTTTTATAATTAAGATGTTTCAACAATAGCTATGGCTGAAGTATTTTGATTGACTTCTGTGCAATTTTTATGCTGGACTATCATTATGACTGAAATTCTCAAATTTCACTATCTATGGTTCCCTGCGACTTCCACATAATTTGGTATCTTCATTGCTTTCCCCCTCTTTTAAAATATGCTTGACTGCAATTATAAATAATGCTAGAGTCGATTGAGAGCTATACAATGATATTGTCAGCTTGACTTATTAAAAAAAGAAGAAGATATTGTTAGCTTGATATTTGATTGTTTAATAACCTCACTAATAATGAGCAGGCCTTTTTTGGATGTTCATGTCAAAACGACAAATTTGATGGGTATAATAGTTATATGTTTGAAATCCAGCCTTACTAATGTGATTTTGTATGGTTCCCATTTGTCCCTTCAATAGGTTCTCCAGTTCTTGGTGTGGGTTTTACTGGGTCTTTGGCTAGCTCAAGGCCGAAACTTGGGGACCACAGGTATCTTTGATCAAAATTTCAGTATTAACAAGAAAGTTGATGAACACACACAATTCATCTTATGAATAAGTGTTTCTTTATAGTAAGGGAATTGCATATCTTGTTCTTGATACAGACTGGTAACCTAATGCATTCACAGATTTTAGTAGCATAATAGAACTCTGGCCACCCAGGGAATAGTCTTACAATTCTGCCTTTGCCTTGTCATGACAACTTCAGACCTAGTCTCAGTCAATTGGGTAAGAGGAGGCGGAATTGAAGGGCACTGAGCAAACCCAGAACATGAAGTCAAAGCTTAAGATCCTTTATCAATTTCTCATCAAAGGATCCAGCCAAGGGATTGATCATGAATTTTAATTGGATCCAACTGATTGATATAACTATATCATTCTACCATTGTTTTCTGGATCTAGCTATATGGTACACATTATGACTTTCAAAAAACCTTTCCCCGTTTCCTATTTATAAAGTAGTCAACATTCTGTGTTTCTCTTTTTTGTCAATTTCTGCATCAGCCCAGTTTTAGGAACTGACAAGGATACTCTTGATTATAGATTGCAATTTGAGCTCAAAGTTAGTGAAAGACTAATGGGCTTTCAAGTTGTTTTCTGAAATTACTTTCTATCATTTAAGCTGGATCTTGAAGTCTACACATGTTGTTTTGCAAGATTCCTCCTTGCATAATGTTTTTCCCCCAATTTGGCTTTGCTTACCTTTTGGTTTCATAATCATTTGCAGGTTTCACTTGTCAACAAGGACAGCTGAGCGGCTTTGGGTATCTACAGTTACACTGTCAAAGGTAGTTATGGGATTGTTTTGGCTTTTATTTAATTGAATGTGTTGTAATGTTTATTTATATTCTTTTCTTGATTAATGTAGGGTTTGCGGACTAGAGAGCAGGAAGACAAAGTTTCAAGTCATATTTTACTTAAGGTATGTGTTAAAATATTAATGATTATCAAGTCTAAGCATTCAAATATATAGTTTTCAAGAATGGCTAATTGCATGTATTTCCTTTGCCAGAAAAAGGTCTAACCATTCAAATATATAATTTTTGAGGAGCTAATTGCTTCTATCTCCTTTGTAAAAAAATGTTGTTGTCTATTACTTTTTAAGAATTCCTGAGATTTCAAAATAAGTAGAGAAAAGGATTATTTGGCAATACAGTGTGTTCGCTTTGTTACATTGCATGTTTTTTTTGCTAATTTGACTTGTTATATCTAGAACTTCAAGTTTGTTTCTTAGGTTGTCACTTACTTTCTCTTGCATTTTAATTTTCCTTTTATATTTTGGTTACAGGCAATTGCAAATGCATGCAGAGTTCCGGCAACATTTGATTCGGGGTTGACAGAATCTGAAGTATCTGATGAATGTGAAAAGCAATTTGATGAAGATCAAGAATTAGAGCAACTTATAAATGGGCAAATATACTTTAAAATTTATCCATTTGCAAGTGGTATTGACCTTTTGCTCATATCAACCTCAATTAACAGAGTGAATTTTATTCTTTTCAGTCAATCATGTAGCAACTTTTGCAGGCACAGATATGTCTACTGCTGAAAGGAAGATTATATTATCGGGTTCTTTTAATCCCTTACATGATGGTCACCTCAAGCTCTTGGAAGGTGCTGCTAGGTACATTAATAATTATCTGGTAGCTTTGTGAAATGTTTGTTCACTTTGGAATTGTCTCATAGACCTGTCACCTTTTGGACATTTAGTGTCCAGAAAGTTGTGTATGCATTCTTGCTTCAGGAAAGTAAATCTGGCCACATCAATTGTATACTGCCCTTTTCTCCCTCTCTATGTGGATGTAGCACTGTGTTTGTCACCAATGCTAATTGAGAATTTATATGAAATGCTTCTCATCATTTTTACTTATTTTTATGCAGCATTTGTGGTGATGCGTATCCATGCTTTGAAATATCTGCAGTCAACGCAGACAAACCACCACTAACGGTATCACAAATCAAAGACCGTGTCAAGCAATTCGAAAAAGTTGGTGAGGTTGATTCTCTGTATTATTTTCCAAGATTTATAAAATTTATAAATTTTTCCAAGATTTATCTTTTTTAAATCCTCTGTGGGTGAAGGTTGTGTTTGCATATTTTTAACTAGCAAAATATTTGTTACTTTAAGCTGACTTGTAGTGTGGGATAGCAGCTTGTTATATGATATATAACTTGTACTTGTTAATGATTTTCTCTTTGAATGACAGGGAAGACAGTAATTATATCCAGTCAGCCTTATTTTTATAAGAAAGCTGAAATTTTTCCAGGCAGTGCTTTTGTAATTGGTGCTGACACGGCAGTGAGACTAATTAATGTACGTAATTTTAATCTGAAATACTATTATTAATATCAACACCATCATTATTATATTTTTATTTCAACGAAAGTATAGTGTAGGTTGTTGAAGCGTGCTCTCTAATATATCCATGTAGCTGTAATTTTCTAGAAAAGTGCATATTTTGAATTTCATTACCATGAAATCAATTCCTGGTGTTTGATTTATGAATTAATGTTAATCTTGCAATTAGTCACATATTATTTGGTGCCTAGGGATACTGAATCTTTTGTTCTCCAAGCTTGGCTGTGTGATACATATTCTGCTGGACATTATACTTTTGGTCTGCTATGTTTTTCCCAATATGTTCCTCTCATTTAGAGGTAGACTGGAGTTTTGAGTATAGGAAGGTCATGAAAACAACCTTTCCAGAATCTAAGGGGCATTCAACTTTTACTAGACTTGTTATGTGTAAACAGGCCAGGCCATATAAATATTGCAGAAAATTGTTAAAATTAAAGTTTATACAAGAAGCTTCTTTAAACTTTCCAGAACAATTACTGCTTTATGATTTTGAAGGCAAAAGGTTTTCTATTACATAATGTAATGACAAAACCTGAAGATTTTCCCTTATAAGAAGGAAGAAACATTTTAAGCCCTATAAATTTAAGAACATAACTGACCATAGGCCCATAGCATGATAAAATTTGAGTAGCATACTTGAGAGATTGTCATCTCAAAATAACCGGGGAAAGAATATTAGCCTGATCAGGTTGATAGTTTCTGCTGTTTTGTAGTTTTTTTAAGCAGGGAAATTAATGAATTTGTGAGGAAAATTACACCCTCTTTTAAGGGATTTGCTACACCCAGAAATGGACAGATTTGGGTGAAAACCAAAATTTTTAGTGAAAATTTTTTTCAATCACAAAAATTCTTACAATACAACTTCCTAATCAAATATATAGGCATAATGGTCAAATGAAAATACATTTTTTCCCTTTCCGTTCATCTCACTAACCAAGCAATAGATGATCTATTTCCTAAATTTTCATCATGAAAGTCCAAATAAAAGAGTGACATTACCCAGGTTTTTCCTTTCCCCATGAATAGGTCTTATCCCATCCAGTCCTTTTGATGATCTTATATTTGATGATCTTTCCTTAAAAACTCATAAACATTGTGTAAGCAAATTGTTTGAAACAAAAGGAGAGAAAGAAAAAGAAAAAAATTAAAATTAAATTGGTGCAGTGGTATTGTAATTGTATGCACTGATTTCTTTGTGTTTGTTCAAGCACTGCTTGTCTTATATGGAGCTCAGTATGTGTATGTTTCATACAATTCTTTTGACAATTCTTTTGTCGGTTGGTGTAAAACATAATGATTTATGATCAAAATTGCAAATAGAAATGCTACTGTGTAGCCAAATCCCTTATTCACTATAGTTTATTTATTTTGTATTGTGCATTTGGATATAATGTGGACTGTATGCCACAAAGCCTAAAATGGACAGGCCTCTGTTTTTCGACAACATCCTTAGGCACACAGCTGCACTCTCTAAGGGATCCTGGCTTTACCATTACAACAAAACAGCGTGGGCTGCTTTGGCCACACTCGCACCTAAATCACCAACGCTTACAGACACTTATAGTGACGGTGGTTTAGAAGAAATAGTAAACCATCGAACTTTTGATATTTAGATTTTTAAGATGTCTATGTTTTGGTGTAGTTTCATAGTATATGATGCAGTATGGCAAGTGTGGAGCATCACATTGTATGATAATTTAGCTGGTATTTATGAAATATATCTATTGCCTTTTCAGCCCAAATACTATGACGGGGACTATAAGAAAATGCTGGAGATACTAACTGGATGTAAGAAAACAGGATGCATTTTCCTTGTGGGCGGTCGTAATGTAGATGGTGCTTTCAAGGTAGGCTTGAATACTAAAGCTCATTAAGGCTCTGATTGTTTCTTGTTGATCTTATTTCCTTTGGCGAAGTTTTGAATTCCATTGTGTAACACATGCAGGTTCTTGAAGATTTTGACATTCCAGAGGAGTTAAGAGACATGTTTATATCAATACCAGCAGACAAGTTCCGCGTGGATATATCTTCCACTGATTTAAGGAAAAGTTTTGGAATGTGAATTTCTTACTCTTGACTACACATTCTAAGCATGAATGATCGTGTCAATGCTAAAGAAAATAATCACATCCCTTTGTATGTTGAACTTATAATAATTTATGGTTGTGTTTGGATACCGTTTATTTTGCTAAAACTGAAAATTATTACTGAAAGTATTGTAGATAAAGATAAAAGTTAATTGAAATAGTATAGTGGGGTCTATGAATAGTATCAAAAAGTGCAGTAGATCCCATGAATAGTAGCAAAAATAAGCTGAATAGTGAAATAATTATAATTTTTCATATATCCAAACGGAGGCTATGTATGTACATAAATAGATGAATCAAATTAGAACCCCGAGTTTTATATAAAGAGCAAATGTACAAACCCAATGCATTCACTAGCGAACAAACGAACAAGCAAAATAAACATTGAATTTTCTTTTGATGTATGAATGATTGAACGATTGAACGAGTGGTCTGAACAATATGTTAGGATTTCCCCCCCTTTTTTTAGCACATCAAACAATAACATATTGGATTTGTAATTTCAGTTGTAATCCAACCCAAGGTAATTGACATCTTCTCCACAGTATCTGGAAATAAGCTGCCTACTTTTAGGAATTCTGGATGGGTCACAACTCAGAAATCACATTGCTGTGTTTCTTTTTATCCTTGGACTCAGTTTGGTATCTAGTATGAAATCCACATGGGTCACTTTAGATGTACCATGTCCCCAGCAATACTTGAGGTTTGGGCCCCGCAATGGAATATTGAAGATTGTATCTTTGATTGGGCAATTTTAGCAACGATTGTGTACGTGAATATATATGATGCCTTGCTTATCTTGAAAAAGAATATGTACACCTTTATATTGTTAAAGAAGCCCATGTTGTCACGGCAAAGTGCTAAAAGACATTTCAGGGATAGGGATGGCAAACAGTGAGGTGTGTGGTTTAAATGTGTACAAAGAAATATGGGAAACATTTTGCTAACAACATGTGGCAAACTATTAACCACTTAAATTCTAGAATGCAGATAAGGATCACACTGTAAATCTCCTTTATGATATATGGAAGTAAGTTAGTATAGCTCTACTGCAACATAATCTAATTCAATATTTTGCTAAGAAAGTGAAAAAAGATATAAGAAAAAAGAGAAGACAATCCATTGAATCAAGGAACTGAAAAAACTGTAACTGTTTCATTAATATCATCATTATTTTTATCTTTAAATTCTTCTAGGTTGCTATCTAGCAGAATGGTTTGAACAAACAGTAGCTTCAACATTACTTTAAAACAGCAAGGAAGCATAACTTGACACTGAATTATTACATTATGAAGTTCATTCTTGTGACTTTTATGATGAAGAGAGTGGTGAGAATGAATGAATTCAACCACCGCAAGCTCCACCACAGCCGGCGGCACAAGCAGCACCATAAGCATCATTGTGGGTTGCTGAGGCTTTGTCTTTGGATGCACCATCTGCACAGGAAAAGATGGCTGCTGTGATAAGAGAAAGCATGACCAAGGCACCCCAGATGATAAAAACTACTTCACTGCTCAAGCTTTCGCCATTGCCGCTTGCATCCCTTGGTACCACTTCCCTCCAATATTCCCTCACCATCTATGTTCAATCAAGCTTTTTTTCACACCCTCTCTTTAGTCTGTAGAAATGGTGGCAATTGTATTGAGTTCTAGAGGGTCAAGTATAGACTAATATAAACGATGCTGAGGCTTTTGCTCTCTATGGTAAAGAAATGGTGGCAATTGTATTGAGTTCTAGAGGGGCAAGTATGGACTAATATAAACGATGCTGAGGCTTTTGCTCTTTATAGTAACTAGTCAAACAAGGCGTTGTTTTTTTAATAGTAACGCATGGTTCCAACGCAGGAATCAAATTGCGCCACGTGGCAATACTGAGAATGAACTATGAATTGGCCTACATTTTTTCATTGGATTCACAAATGAAACGCATCTTAGTACGAACACAATGACTAGGAAAGTCATAATAGTTGGCTAGGGAGGAATTAAACAAAAATCTCATCCCTATCAAATTCAGCTTTGTTGACGAAAAATGACAAAGAAAAAAAGAAAGACAATGAGGGGAGAAAGAGAGAGAGATTTCTATTTATCACTAAGGGATTCGGAATTATTTGCAAGTTGTCATGAATGATAATTGATAAGGCAATTTACCCACCAAAAAAGAAGAAGAAGAAGAAGGATAATTGATAAGGCAGGTTATCAGTGGGTAGGCTAAGGCTCTCATTTCATTTCCCTCATTTGGGCTCCTTATCTTCTTTGGGCTTTTTATATTGTTTGGGTGTTTATGTGTGGATTCCGCAAATATTTGTTTAAAAGCATTTAGTGGAGTATAAAATTTCCAAACTAGCAGCCTAATGCTAAACAAGAAAGAAAGAAGCAAAGCCAAGAGTTCTATCTTTTATCTCAAAAAAAAAAAGAAAAAAAAAAGTCTTTTAGCTTAATTGGAACCTTTTCATAAATAAAGTATTTGTGGAGTTTAGGGGGGAAATTGTTGTAATTATATATATAAATAAATAAAAAATAATAAAAAACTGACGTGGCAAGGTTTAATGTCACATTAAATTACAAGAAGCTTAAGGCAACAATGATATAAATAATCATTTAGATTGTAGCATAGTAGGCACACAGATTAGTATGACAAGTCAAAAAAAGAAAAAGTAAAAGAAAAAAAGAGCACATGCATGCATTCATCAAAGTTGACTTCTGTTTTTTAATTTTGCTACTATCAACTTTGATTAAGTAATGTGTTTTTGAATTTGATCGAAAGATTGACCCAAGTTTTCAAAGTTGAAGACGCTGTATTCAATGACACGAAACACGCATGCGATTATATATCCTTTAAACTCTCCATAATAAGCGGGGCAGCTTATTCACAAGCACAAATGAGTGACAGTTTGCGTTTGATGCTAATAGCTTCATTGCTTGAAAACATAAGCTTATATAAGTAGGCGTGGCACTCGCAGAGACAGTTTAAACTTTAAAAGAGTCAATAATTGTACCCTAGTGCAACTTTTAGCCCTTGTCAGCATACGACATTGAATCTTTTTATGGTTAAAAAGAAATAGCATCAAGCATTGTCATAATTTTTTTTTAAGACCAGTTATTTCCTCTTTGCAATACATGTCTTGATAAATTATTTAGACCATATCCCTGACTTCAATGAGCTCCGACTCAAATGATACTTACTCTCTTTTTAAGAAGATGAAATGAGGGTAGCGGTAGAGTTGTGGATTTACTAGCTAAGGCGTGTATAATTGATTAACAGAAATGAAAAAGGAAGAAAAGATATAGAACTAAATATATTCTTCTTGAGAGGAGGGGGGGGGGGGGGGGGGGGGGGAGGTAGACACGTGTGTGTAAAATTTAGCTAATGAACCCCCCCCCCCCCCCAAAATACGAGATATATATATATATATGACTATGCATGATTTTTTTATTCTTATTACTCTTATAATATTAATTAATACCTCGTTAAACCAAAGCATATTCAACAAATATATTCCTAAAATAGATAATAATTTTTTTTTTTTTTTAATTTGAGTTTGGAGAATAAGAACTATAGATACTATGGTTTTTATTATTTTATGAAAGGACAATTGTGGATTTTATGGTTAGGAGTTAAAGATCCTTATTGCATTTGTCATAAATGGAAAATAAACTTTTTATTTAGTTTATATTTTTGTTATATTGACTTGTATATGTTCAGGTATACAAAATACTGTTTATTATTTAAATGATTTAAAATTTGATTAATTTTTCTACGTGTTTCATGATTTTTAAAACTATTAATATACTCTAACTGCTTAATTTCTAATTTATTTAACAAAAAAATATTGATATGAAATGTTTAAAATTTTTTTATCATTATGATTGAAAGGATAGTTCATAGTTTACAAATTTATTGGATAAAAAATTGATAATACTATATTTTAATATGCAAATTTAATGCAGCAATTAAATAAATATTATTAAAAAGAAACATTAGTGTAAAAAATAGTAGAAACAATGAAAAAAACCCACCAAATGAGAAACAAAATAGAAGAAATAGAGCAAGTATTGACATTTTTTTTTTCTCATTTGTTTGTTATGGGCAGAACGTGGAATGGACTGAGGGGAGGGGGGGCAAAGAGTGTAGCAAGAAATTTATGTAGAAAATAAGATGAAAGAGAAATAGTTGCAAGAAGGATAAGGTTAGAGTAAGAAATTATGAAGTAAAAAAGAAGAGTTAATGGTAAGGAGAGAAAGTTTAAACAAAATCTATGTAGTATAGATATACAATAGGTTATATTCTTTCTGTTAAATTTTTGTTTTATACATTTAACTTGACCCACAAAAATTTCTGATTCTGCCAATAACAATATGCATTTGATTATATTTCATTTTTCAGCCAAAAAGAAAGAAAACATGCACTTGATCATGGTTCTTTTTTTGAAAAAATGGCAAGCAGATCATGGTTTTTAAGCAATTACATTCTTACTCATTTGACCATTATACTCTGCAATGTATGCTAACATTGACCCTTCTTTTAGGAAAAGGTTTTGCTGCATACAAGGTATGTAGCAGCCAAAAAAAAAAGAAAGATAAGTGAACGTGACCCTTGAATATATATCCCTTCCTTTTTGCTGTCACATATCCCAATATGAGTACACTGCATACTTGCATTTCCCCTTCTTTTATGTAGCACACTGCTTTACTTTGCAAACGCATGATTGCATGACCAGGACATTTTTTTTAGTTGCAGCATAATCAAGATTTGGTCATGGCTGTTGGACATTGAGGCAGCAAGCTCGAGGCTTTTCTATACTTCCAAAATTCGAAGAGGTAAACGAGGTAGACACGGAGTCACATATGTCCAGGTGGCTTAGCAATTGCTCTACATGCACTACATAAAAACACAGGTACAAGTGGACAGGTTCTCACTGATTAAAATGACAAATTATAGCACAAAGTCACAAAAAACATGGAACAAATACAAAATAACTGAGATAGTACACGTGCACGAAAGGGCAACCCGCCAAAATCTTCCTGTGTTTCCATACAAAGTGGCTGTTTTCTTCATTTCCAACGGTCCAAAAGTCGTTACTCTGTTGGTTCCCGCTAGTTCAATTGGATTTAAAGTACAGGTCTAGTACTGGGGTGGTCTTGGATTATATAAATATAACCACAAACACCACCACCTACAAACTGCACCGCTTACTAGTTAGCTAGTTCCAACTTCCAAGTCCCATTGTGTGTGAATTTTAATCGTGTGAGAGTACCCACTTAGATTGACAATTTGACATGAGGCAACAAGTCCCAGAGTGAGAGTTCACGACTTCCAACGAGGTGGATGTTCTTCACGAGTCCTTTCTAAATGATGGAGATTTTTCTGTGGATTCTGGTCAACCTGGTGTCCTTGAGACCAATCCTGATTGGCTTAATGCTTCTTGTTCTTTGAGCATTGGTGCCACAGAAGCAGAGGATTTTCAAGATATTTTTGAGATTCTACCTGATCTTCAGCTTCATTCAACAATAGCATCAAGCTGTTTAATAGAGAGGGAGATTTTGGATGAAGGAAGATCAAGTAGGGGAAAAGGGAAAGCTGATGACTTGACTTATGGAGGAAGTAGAAGCGAAGTAATTTGAACTAATAAATGCCAAGTTTGAACTAACATAGCAACATGGATTTATATTTGTCATTTTCTAACATGGGTGTGTTTTGTTTTGTCATGTTAATGTTGGGTGCGCTGCACCATGTTCCAGCCCACACTTTGCCTTAGCTCATTAAATGAGCTTGTTGGACAAGTGCTGAGAAGTCAGCAAAGTGAAATGGGTTTGCTGGAGTAGCTTGTCCGAAAGAGAAGAAATTGGGTTCATCTTTTCCTCTATAATTATGTACAAAAGTCCAGCAACATTTATGAAGGGATGTACAAAAGTCAAGCCACATAAATGATTATGTGATGTTAAACTTGTGAGGCACGTTGGAAGGAAGAAAGAAAAGAAAGAAGCAAAAGGCAAGGGTCATTCGGCTAAGGGAGAGCTGAAGAAAAGAAATTGATTGAAGCAAAGTCAAGATAAGTTGGCTTGCATTTATTGTGACTTGATATGATATGAAGGGTGTGAAAGGGAGAAAAGAAGGAAAAGATGAAGAAATAAAAGGAGAGGCATTCGGCCATTTGAAGGAAGGGGTGAAGATGTGAAGCCCCAGAGAAAAGAGAAGTCCCAGTAAGTGAGACTGAGGACTGGTGCAGTCTTGAAGAACTGCGTGAGTGAGAGCAGGCAAAAGAGAAGAGATAAATAGAGAGGGTAAGAGAAAATACACAGTGAGAAAGAGAGTAGCGAGTGAAAAGAAAAAGAGAGTTTTTCTTTCAAAGTGTTGTAATCTCTATTTGATATAGTGAAATTATTCGGAGTTTGTCCCGTAGTTTTTCCCTTCAAGGAGAAATGATTTCCATGTAAATCCTTGTGTTCTTGTGTGGTTGTACTTCCGCTGTACTTGTTAAAATTTATTCACAGTTATATAGAATTTTTCCCTACAGTTAATTCCTGTTTTAGGAGATTGTTATGGTCTCTGTAGATATGAAGACAAATGAAGATAAACGGCCAAAAAGAACTCGTTCTGCTGAAATACACAATCTTTCTGAGAGGGTGATATTTCAGATCAACTTTGATCTTAAATTTCCTTGGAAGGGTTATCTTATACCTCACCCTTCTCTTACTTCTTATGATCAGCTAGATTACATTTGTTTTGAACAGAGGCGTAGGGACCGGATCAAGGGGAAGATGAGAGCTTTGCAGGAACTGGTTCCTAACTGTAACAAGGTCACGACTCATAATTGCTTTTCCTTGCTTAATGATGATTATTTATTGTCTTGGTACAAAAAATTTGGTATAGAATAGGTGAAAGTGAATGTGGTCTCAATCTTGGTAACACTATTTGGAAAATTGCAGAGATGAAGAATTCAGAAAATGAAGATAGCTGGGAATTGGATGCTCAAACTAAAGTACTTCACCATGGGGTGGTGCTTAATTAGCTTGTTGAATAGTTTTAATAAAATCATTATCAAACTTCATAAGATGTGTTATTATACTAAAGAAACACTCACTCTAAGGGAAAATATCATAGTCTATTGGGTAGACAAGAAAAGTTACTTTCCTGCTGAATTAATTTTAATAATTAGTTCAAGGGCATAGACCGGACTTTCCTATTGATGGACTAGCAGTTCTAATGAAATGGTAATATACTTGCTACAAGCTTTTACCTTTTTTAGTGCACTATTTTATTCGCATAAGAGGACTAAACAAGTATTTAGTGACTGCTATTCATCAAAAGGAATGTTGGAATAAGTGTGTCATTGATACATGTCTTATAAAATAATTTGCAGATGAGAGATACTTAACATGTCATTGAGATTGTTCTGTAAATATTTGCTCTTTTGTTTTCCCCTCTATCTATGTAATCACTTAACCAAGAGTGCTTATCTGATTTCAGTCCAGCAGAGCTTCAACGCTGGACGATACCATTGAATATCTTAAAGCCTTAAAGCATCATTGTTAAGTATCTCTCTTTCAGTTGCTCTTAACTTAATCATTTCTCTCTCTCTCTCTCTCTCTCACTATATATATATATACACACATAGTGATAGACATTTCTTTTGGATGTGCTGCTTTTGTTTGTGTTTCATGAAAATTAGATGACGTCTACTGGGGGAGGAGCTCTGTGCTAAGTACCATTTATGCAATTAACTGGAATCCAAAGCACACAAATTCCCCAATTTCTACCAGTTATGCAAATGCAACCAATGCCGGGATTTGGCATGGGAATGATGAGCATGTCATATTCAACAAGCCTTAACATGATGCCAGTTCCTGCACCTTTTTATCCATTATCCTCAGCAACAGCAGGAATGCATTTGATTCCTGGATCAGGAGTTCTTCCAGTCCCTCAAATGCAAGTGCCTCTCATTGCCTCACAAGCACCGCCTGCAAACACTGCTACATCCACTGTGCCTCCACAATTTAATACAGAAGTAAATTGTACCTCCCAAAATGTACCAAGAATAGCTACTGAATCTCAACAATTGCCAATTTTACGCCAGGTTCGTTTCAACCTTTAAATTTTCTAGATTTTGTCAATGTCATACTTTTAGTTAAAAGTTCACCAGAAGTCTGTAATGACAACTTGTGATGCTATATATCAACTACATATTGTGCATTGTTAAATGATCGATTGTCCCGAAAGTTTTAAGTTATTAAGAAATAGTGAATTTAATTACTTAACTATAATTATTCTTACACTCCCTAACGTATAGGTCTAAAATCTTCCTTAATAAGTGGATTAAGTGGAGCCCAACACGAGGAATTTTTAAGTTTTAACATTTTAAAGGGAAGGTAGAGTGGAGACAAATATCAAACTGCAAGATTTCCTACTTTGATACTATGTTAAATTATCAATTGTTTTTAAGTCATTTAGAAATAATGAATTTAATCACTTAACCATAATTCCAACATATATCTTTAAATCTTTGTAGAAATATAACGTTTGTGGATCATCATTGACCTTGCAAGCGAGTCATGCAGTAATGCCATCAATGAGTGAGAAGGCTACCTCCTCCAAACATGATGCTGGCCACAACTGTTAAAAGTCAGTGAATTAGTCACTTTAAGCTTCTATGCTCTGGCATGACTCTTTTATATTTTCAATCTATAAATTTAATTTAATCTAATTTTAGTTCAAAGTTTACATAACAATGGGTGACTATGTTTGATGTTTGCAGGGTAATGGAAGAAATCCCCGCGGCCATATGAGTTTCCATTCTCTCAACCTGTAAAGTAATATTTTGGCAGGCAGAACCTGTTTTAATGGGATGGTTGAGTCTGGAATTCAGGCCAATGAGTCGTTTGGTAGTTGCTACCATTTTGTTTCCCCAGTGAAAATGGGAGGTGAAGTAGGATACAAAATGGTGTAAGAGAGATAGATAATGATGTGGTACGAAAGAGCTTTTCCCTTGTGAAAATAAATAAGGAATAAATTTGTAACTTGAATACAAGGGAGAAAGTCTATAGACAATAAATTTCACACTTGATGATGTCGCAGATCATTAGCGGTAGGTAGGCAAATAATGTCAATAGTAGACTCAAATAAGAATTAGTAAAACTGTGCCAACTCAATTGTTGTTAAAGTAAGTTCCAGTTAGTCTAACTAGTAAAGTCTCCGATGGTTAAATAAGAGATCTGGGATTCAATTCTTGCATACACTAAAAACCGATTGGTGTCTTTGTTTGGTGATAAAGAGTTATCATTAAGAACGGACGCCATAAGTTGAAACTCTCTCAAAAAAAAAAAAAAATACTGTTGTGAAAAATATTGTGAAATTATGTGTATATAGCATTGCTTTAACCAAAATGAAAATTTTAATTTGGATTCCAAAGTTCCAAGAATAATACTAGAGATACAAATTATTATACAAAAAAATTTACAAATTATTGATGTGGTAAATAATTATTGATAAATGAAAAAATGATATTAATGGTAGGTTTAGTTAAAAATCAATAAGAGGTTAGCTACATCAACATTTTATAAAAATGTTGTAAAATAGTTTATACCTGTAGTATTACTCAGGTTCTAAGTAACGGATTAATTATGAATTATGCTCACGGTTAACCAAATAAATAAACACAAATAATTAATATACCATAATAATAATAATAATAATAATAATAATAATAGTAGGTGAAGCTGAGAGAAAGTCAAATTAGAATTCCAAATTAGAGTTCCAATTTTGCGACATGTGTCATAAATTATTTATTTTTAAAGAGTTTTATTTCTTAATTTTAGAATCAAATGTGGGATTACATCATAAATATTCATCCAAGTGAGTTATTAAGTACAAAAACCATAAAGTCTAAAATAAATGAATTGTAAAAAAAAAAAAAAAAAAGTGCTTCACAATAATTTTTTTTTAAATGGATAATTTATATTTTATACCTAATAATATCCTTACTGTAAAGACCTAATTTAAGCTTCTAGCCCAACGGGTATATGGACTTAAGCCCAAAAAAGCCCAAAACAATAAATTTGTAGAGAATGGGTTTGAAAACTGGGTTTTGGTGAATCAGATAACCGACCAATAGGTTTTGATAGCAAAGAAAGAAAGATAACAGAAGTTTATAGGGAAAAACGTCCTTAGATTCGTCCGAGGAGACTGATTCTTAAATATAACTCTTAAAGTTTTGTTACAGGTTTGGTTTTCCAGCTGCTATGGTCTTTTTCTTCTTTTTCTTGTTCCCCCCTTTCTATTAGGGTTTCTCCTCTATTTTATACTATCCTCCTTTCATTTTCACCGTTCACATGTAGATTTAGACTAATAGTGCTGATACTTGTCCCATCAGTCCCTCCCTAAAGTCTTTGGTAGTCGTAAGGCTGAAAAGCACGGTTCAGTTAGCTGCAGAGCATTCAATGCGATGGTAGCAACTTTTTCCTAGATATTTCAAGGCCTTCCTTTGTCCTGTTTCTTCTTAATACCTATCAAATTCTATGGAATGGTCCGGAATGTTGCTCTTAATGGCAGACCATACCCTTTGTCATCGGCCTTGCTTAGTCGAGGAGGGGTTCTTCCTCGGACCACCCCCAGGGTGGCTCTGATCGGATTTCATTTCTTCACTTACTAACACAGATCCTTCTGAAGGTGTTCACCCGTCCTTGGGTTGTTTAACGTCCTCGGATTGGGCCCCTGACCCAATATATACATAGATATGGGCTCCCTAGACTTTCACCCCCACAATAGCCCCTCAAGATTCTTCTTTCCTACTCCCTGGGAGGAAAGAAGGATTTCGATGTGATGATAGCTCCTGCGCGCCCATTTTACATCACCCCTTACTGTATAGATGTCTTTTTAACTATCCAAGTCACGCTCCTGACGTTTCAGTATACGAGGAGCACGTTCATTAAATTTTTGCGGCTCCATGTTCCCCACATTCTACGACGTGATGCAGATTCAACGGTTGAGGATTTTGTTGGAAATTGAGCTGGATTTTTCCTGCTTGTAACTCTCTTTTTGAATTTTGAGCGAATTAACTCCCACTAGATTTCGCCTTCTATATAAGGCGCTCCAGGGGAATCGTTCTTCCTCACTTTACAGATCTTTGAGTTCTCTAGAAATCTCAAGTTTTCAACCCTTCAGGGCTTTCAAAGGATCCAGCCAAGATGGTGATCAAGGCCTAGGGAATGAGCTGGCCAAGGATAAAGGCAAGGGCAAGGAAACCAAGCATTTCTCAGAAACCAAGGATGCTGCCAAGGCCCAAGATGGTGTAGTCAAGGTGAAGGAAGCAGAGCCCAAAGATGCTCCTGCCTTTCAACCGAGTAAGAAAGAAGACCCTCCTCTTCCAGCCAAGGCCCAAGGCAAGTGTAGATCGCATCAGATTTTTGGTGCGACAAAGTTTGGGTTTCATCTAACAACATATATCATGTGTACACAAATGTAAAAACGATCCAAGATTGATCAAGCAAATCAACAAGAACAAGAATAGACAGGTTTCCTGTTTTTCAGCCTTGATAGCAGAACATCTTGTAGTTAGGAGAAAAATGGTAGGTAGATCTCCTATTTTTCAGCCTTGATAGCAGAACATCTTGTAGTTAGGAGAAAAAAGGGGTCTCAACGAGTGATTTCTCTTTCTCTTCATCACCCTGACCTTCTCCTTCTGTAGTGGAAGTTTGCTGCTATGTATAATGTACCTTTCCTTTATTTAATAAAAAGGGATACACTTTTTTACTTTATCAATCTTTCCTTTCTCTGCAATAACTATTTTATGAATGGTGGTGTTGTTATTTTTCCCTCTAATGGGACTTAGAATTGATGCTGTTGACGGTAATGAAAAGTTGTCACCTTGACTTTATTAAAGCCGACAGTAGCGCACGGCTGCTAACTCAGATAAATTAACTACGTAGAAATAATAAGAAAAATGACCATGTGCTTATACTACGAACTGTGCAACCATCAACGAATGCTGAATCCAAAGCAAGTGATCTGAGGGGACCATCATGTATTAAGGTTCTGTTCAACATATATAAAGATGTCATAGTATTAATTTCCCCCAAGCATCTGGTCCGAGGACCTAGGCATGCCTTAGGTTCTGTTTAATCACTTTTGAGAGATGTCATAGTGTTAATTTCCCCCAAGCATCTTGTCCGAGGACCTAGGCATGCCTTTTGTTTAATCACTTTTCAAAGATGTCATAGTGTTAATTTCCCCCAAGCATCTGGTCCGAGGACCTAGGCATGCCTTAGGTTCTGTTTAATCACTTTTGAGAGATGTCATAGTGTTAATTTCCCCCAAGCATCTGGTCCGAGGACCTAGGCATGCCTTAGGTTCTGTTTAATCACTTTTCAGAGATGTCATAGTGTTAATTTCTCCCAAGCATCTAGTCCGAGGACCTAGGCATGCCTTAGGTTCTGTTTAATCACTTTTCAGAGATGTCATTGTACTAGCCCCATTCCGAATCCCCTTTGATTTGTAGTACCGTCAACATATATCCTCCTGGACAAAGGGTCCTGTGTAGTGAGGCCATGCTAACTGATTTTCCATCCATGTGCTGTGCTTCCGCCACTTCTTCTAATGGGGGTTCAGCGAACTCGGCCACCAGGTCCGCGAGGACCTGGCCCTTGACAGAGGTATGAGGCATGTACTTGATATCAAAAGCCCCCAATATTGTACCCCACGTGGCAATCCTCCACGTAGCATGCATCATTGCCAAAATGGTCTCCTCCGCCAATGATTGACATCCCACTACATCGCCTCGATATGTTGAGCGTTAAACTCGCTAAAACACCAGATCCCCACAAACGGTGCCAATTGTAAGGACCTAATTTAAGCTTCTAGCCCAACGGGTATATGAACTTAAGCCCAAAAAAGCCCAAAACAATAAATTTGTAGAGAATGGGTTGGAAAATTGGGTTTTAGTGAATCAGATAACCGACCAATAAGTTTTGATGGCAAAGAAAGAAAGATAACAGAAGTTTACTGATTCTTAAATATAACTCTTAAAGCTTTGTTACAGGTCTGGTTTTCCAGCTGCTATGGTCTTTTTCTTCATTTTCTTGTTCCCCCCCCCCCCCCTTCTATCAAGGTTTCTCCTCTATTTTATACTATCCTCCTTTCATTTCCACCGTTCACGTGTAGATTTAGACTAATAGTGCTGATACTTGTCCCATCAGTCCCTCCCTAAAGTCTTTAGGAGTAGTTGTAAGACTGAAAAGCACGGTTCAGTTAGCTGCAGAGCATTCAATGCGATGGTAGCAACTTTCTCCTAGATATTTCAAGGCCTTCCTTTGTCCTGTTCCTTCTTAATACCTATCCTCTTCTATGGAATGGTCCGGAATGTTGCTCTTGATAGCAAACCATACCCTCTGTCCTCGGCCTTGCTTAGCCAAGGAGGGGTTCTTCCTCGGACCACCCCCGGGTGGCTCTGATTGGATTTCATTTCTTCACTTACTAACACAGATCCTTCTGAAGGTGTTCACCCGTCCTCAGGTTGTTTAACGTCCTCGGATTGGGCCCCTGACCCAATATATACATAGATATGGGCTCCTTGGCCTTTCACCCCCACACTTACAATTTTTTTTAAAGAGTTTGCAAAATATAAAAATAACTATCAATAGTATTTAAATTATATATATAGGAATTATATTATGCATTTTATTGTATATCTTTAAATGTATCAATGCATATGCATGGAGTTACAAGCTAGTTCTATATAATGTGACACATGATCATGTACATTCTTACATTCATAAAAATAAAATTCATAAGTAATTTGGATCCAATGACCTATAATTAAGATCTAGGAGGGCTTGATTTTGAAATTTCTAACTAATATTTTTGGGTTATTCTTAAGGGATCTCTCTCTCTCTCTCTCTCTATATATATATATATAGCCAAAAAATCAAAGAAAATCTAATTAGATTCTACAATTGAAGTTCAATTTTGTAATATGTGTCTCAATTTTTTTTTTTTTTTGGTGTAAAATGTGGGACCACACTATAAATATCCATCTAAAGATTCATTGTATTTACAACAATGCACAAACTGAGGAGTCCAATTAAAAAACGTTTTAAAAATTGAAAAATCATTTCATGTCTCATAAATTATGGAAAAACAAAACAAAAAACTCTAATCTATGGAAAGAAAAATTTGACTGCTACCACCACCACGAGGGTCACCACCCATTGTTACGTTGGCCTCTACCCAACCAGATGACGACTCAGCCATGGTTTGACACGGTTTTATAGGTTTTATCCTTTAAAAATGTTTTGTTTGTTTTTAATTACAATTTTTTTATATATAGTTTGGTTGGATTTGATTAGTGGGTTTGATTGTTTGGTGGGTGAAAAAAAAAAAATTCTTAGGCTACGTGGAGTTGAAACCATAAATCCGGAGGACATGAAATGATACTTAAAACGAATTCCGAAATGATGACTACGATTATTTGGGTAAGACCACTTTATCATTACTATTGTTAATTATTCCCATGCGTAGGCATAGATTACAACCTAGTTACCATAATCTAAAAGCAATAAACACAATCAATTAATATACCACAATAAGATTTTGGTGACAAGTGAAAAAATTTAAGAATCTTCTCAAAGGAAAAGCCATGTCCGACATTACTAAACTCTGTATAAAAAATATTATAGAAGAAATGATCACAACAATCTATACTTATAAAACCTTTGTATTCCTAGAATCTTATGCAACCTTAACAAAAGACTTTCATTATAATGGCCCTAGAATTTTGAAATCCTCACATAAAACTTCCTCTATGAACGAACTCGTTTGCAACAAATCCTGAATGGAACTCAAAATAACTCTAGAGGTAGGTTTTTCTATGGTTTGGATTAACAACACTCATTGTGTGTTAAACTAAAGAAAAATCTCATTTTTAAGGCTCATACATAGGAACTCTCAAAGAGAAACACCCGGAAGAGGTTTTTTGACCTTTGGTCTCAACGAATCTAAGATCTTTCAATGAAAATTGCGTCACAAGGGATGTGGTTATATATAGAATAATATTAAATCAAACCAGTCGGTGCAACAAATTCATAATTTTTCCCACAATCTCGCTCAAGCAAGGGTCGAGCAAAATATTTGCTTAACTCGGATTTTCACTGGTGTGTTTGGATGATATAATTTAGGCATCTGGATTTGGTTTTGAGTGATTAAAATCCAAATAACTTTTTTGGAAAGTTTAAAAAAGATCAAGCATTTGGATTTGAGAAATCCACCATGGATTTTAAACCTTTAAAATGCTTGGATTTGAAATAACTCATAAAATCAATGGATTTGAAATCCCTTGATTTCAAATCCAAATCCAAGTTCCCAAACGCCACCTTAATTGATTCTCCTTAAACTCTCAATCTTTAACAACAGCTATGCTCCATACTTCTGTTAGTAATTTTGCAATAATTGTAATCCTTATAAACACATGTTTTGATATTGGAATTAGCCAACTTGGATTTTTTTTTTTTACCATGCCAACTTAGATCTAAATATTAACATTTTTTTTTCTTTTGGAAATTTTGTGACAAAATATGACATACAAATTGATGTAATAAAAGTGACCCCATAAACCGTAGGAAAAGAAGAAGAAGAAGACCAGGACCACTTCTAGTTTTCTATTAAATGAGATATGCAATGAACTCGCTTAAATTTTACTCAAAAAAGAAGAAGCACATTTTCATGATATAAGGTATAATTCCTTAATTTAGCCAACTCAAACTATATATGAGGCTCTCCATAAAAATAAAAATAAAAAGTATGGAGCTCTGATGCTTATTATGGATTTGCGTCTTAAATCAGTTAAATGCAAGAGAAAATTATTATAAAAATAAATAAATAAATGCCGGAGATAATTAATTCTTGTGCAAAAGCAAATCTTTAGTAAAACATATGCATTTTATATTTATTTAATATTTTTTTATACTAAGCATCACATAAAGTTGTTTACAGATGTTTTCTCCAGAATTTTCACACTCATTTTACAAATTATCTTCACATTCACAACTATTTAGTAATTATTTGTATTTCCTATCTTTCACTGGTCCCCTTGGAATCTTGTTAAGAACTTTCGAATCAAATTTCCTGTACAATTTCTTCAAGTCTCGGTTGCTTCTGTTAGCAAAATAATCCACCTCCTTTTCATATCTTTCGTAAAAAACAGGTAGTGTGTGTGCGCAGAGAAAGACTTCAAAACAGCAAAGAGAAACACACATTAGCAATTAGCCTCAAACAAAGTTACGAGTTACAACATATTTGTTAAAGAAAGGTCTAGGATGTTACCAATATATAGAAGATTCAAAGAGCTCATATAAGTCCCAATAACAGACAAGATCCAAAGGCTAGAGATTGCCTGTTTACATTTCAAACACTCAAGTATATTATATATGTCAAATCTTCATAGAGTAGTAGTCAAATGGAGTTGTGGAGGGAACATAGCTTTACATACCACAATCAAGTATATGAAATCTTTCCCACTTGAAATTTCGTAGAATTTGTACGAGAACCAATCAAGTTTTGCTAAGAAGTATCTAAATGTCAATTCTGTCGAAAGTCTAATATCAGGGATATCGGGTGGAGTCCTGAGATATAGCACAAAAATTTATTAGAAAGCTTGAGTGATTACTAGTCAAGGATGCTAGGTGATGATGAATACACAAACTTTAAGAATTTATTAGTGATTACCAGTCCATTAGTCTTGACACGTTAGTCCAGATGAAATTAATGAGCATTGCGAGGATGAGGCTGTGACAAAGAAGTGTAACAAAATGGTACTCCACAACTTCAAAAAGAAACCATATGATCGTGAATCCAATCAGGATTGTAGCTGATAGTTTCTTGTCCTTCCATAATAGTATATCAGCAACTGCAAAAATACACCCAACGTAATATGAAGCATAACTCTTTCTTGTAGTATATTAATTATTATGAATTTCATTATTCTATTTCTAGCCCTGGTTCCACAATTATAATTGATGTGAAGTTAATGATAAATCCATATAAAAGTAATATTGTAACAATTTGACACCTTTTAATAAGTTATAAAGAAAAAAAATTATATATATCTTGCGCGTGCCAAATGGCCAATGATAAATAAACTTTTAAAGGCACCATATAATTTTTTGCTATGACATGGTGCAATGAATAGCAATGGCCTGCTATCACGGGGCAAGTCCCATTTTATAGAAAGTAGTAAATTGAAATTAATTTCCATGATTTTGGAAAATAGAATTCACTGAGAAAAATAACAGAAATGACTGTGCAAATTGAATTAAAGAATATTATGTTCATGATGTGTGGAACTAGGCAATGCGCGCAGGTTAAGAAAATGTAAGGCATGCATGTAGTCATTCCATTACACTTGAGCTTTTTCGAAATTCTGAAGGCAATATTGAGGACAATATTTGTGACAAATTTTTTATTGAATAAAGAAGGTATTAATATGTTGCATCTGTTAATTATTATTTTCCTCAAATTTTTGTTTCTCAAAAAAAAATATTTAAAAAAATCATCAAATGTATCAAGTTAAAAGGTGAAGATTACCTTTTCCCCCTCCGAAGACCTCATGCAAAGGCTTTTCACGACCAAACAATCTTCCCAATGAAAAAGCTTGGTCCTCTGAATCAGATTGATAGTTTGTTGGCATGACTCTTAATTTTTTTTTTTCTAGTTTAAAACGATTCAATACTTTCTCGACACTGTTGCCTCTGATGCTCCAACAAGGCTATATAAAAGGGATAATATATGGAGGTTCTAAGCTTTGTGGCCAAGAAACTTGTTACAAGAAAGGAATGACTTCGACTTGGCCTAGAGGGTTTATTCATATGCCGACTTCGACAATATAGTCAATTCATCCATGCAGTACTTCATCTCCATTTTCATGCAACGAATCCACCAAGCAGTTTTAATATTTATCTATGAATTCTCAGCATCACGCAAAATGGAACAACCTACTGTCGAAGTTATTTAGGTGTCGGTATTTGCATGATCGATCAGGATCACTTGGTTAAATAACAAAATATAGTTCTTTTTGTGTGGGAAAAAAAAAGGATTCAGTATCATCTCCTTTATAACATGTTCAATGGTGTGCCTTTCTTACTCAAGAATCCAGCGGTTTAAAGTGTGCCATTCACTTTTAAAAGGAGCTAATAAATATATTTTAGTACTTAGTTTAAGGCTTTGCTAAACTGGGTTTTTTTTTTTGTTAGTGCATCTGTAGTAGAAGTATAAACAGTGTTTAGCCTATAATTTTAATTCCTTGGTCAACTCCAATGGTCTACAATTGGACAATAATAAAAAGAAAAACAAAGGGAAAGATATCACCTTGTTATAAAAGATGGAACGATGGATAAATTCCTCTTTTCTAATAAGAAATTTGCTCTTTTTCTATTGAAACTTTCTTACTCATTTTTGCGAGAAGGAAATATATATTTTGATTTGGTCAAAATAGTGACACTGTTACATTCTTACATTTTTGTCATTCCCAGAAATTGTTTAATTAAGGGGAAGAGAGAGACAATAAAAGCCAAATGTCATTGCCCATTCGTTTGTATTGCATGGATATTCGAAAGATATTCTAAGGGCATCTGCGTGGACACATATCCAAGTGGGCTCAAGCAACAAGATTTAGATATTCCAACAAGGAGAGCTGTGAATTTTACACCTGTGTGTACAGCGTGTGCACTCACTACAAAAAAACCGGTCTAAAGCTGCGTTTGAAAAACGCAGCTTAAGACCCCAAAAACGCAGCTATAGGCTCTGAGCCGCGTTTCCTATGGCCGCGTTTATAAACGCGGCCTAAAGACCGCAGCTCAAAGCCTATAGCCGCTTTTTCAAAAACGCGGCTAAAGGTCTGACCTATAGCCGCGTTTTCTAACCACGGCTATAGGATTCGGCCTATAGCCGCGTTTTTGAAAAACGCGGCTATAGGTTTTTTAAAAAACAAAAAAAAAAAAAAAAAATTCTGGGTTTTTTTTTTTTCCCCAGAAAATTCAAAATCAAATACAAATCCAGAAAATTCAAAATCAAATACAATATACTCACAATACAGACACACCCATAAAATTTTAAATTAAACACAATATACACACAATACAAACACATGCACCCAAAAAATTCAAAATCAAACACAAACCCAAAAAATTAAAAATCAAACACAACATACTCACAATACAAACACAACGAAAAAATTCAAAATCAAACAAAACGTGTTCCAAAATATAACACAAACCCATGAATCTCCTCTCATTCAACAAAACCAACCAAATCTAACACTAATTCCATTCAATAAAACAAAAGCACAAGCTCAGGAACAAAAAAGAATACAAACCTGTGAAGAAGGAAGAAAGAAAAAGGAACCAAAAAAAAAAGGTACCCAGATGTGAAGGAAGAAAGAAAAAGGAAAAAAAAAAAAAAAGGAAAGAGAAAAAAGAGTTACCTGCATGTGGAGAAGGAAGAAAAAAAAAAAAAAAAAAAAAGAAAGAACGAACCACCTGATGAATGAAGAAAGAAAGGGAAAAGAAAGAAAAGAGAGCAAGTGGGGGTAGGTGGGAAAGTGGGGGTGTAGGTGTGAAAGGTAGTGTACGTGGGAAGCTTCAGGAAAATATTTTTTTTTTTTAAGCGCTACCTATAGCCGCGTTTTTAAAAAACGCGGCTATAGGTCGGCCCTTAAAAAATTTTTACGGGACCTATAGCCGCGTTTCTTAAAAAGCAGCTAAAGGTGACCCGTAGCCGCGTTTTTAAATCACAAAAACACAGCTACAGGTTACCTATAGCTGCGTTTTTTGAAAAACGCGGCTGTAGGTAACCTTTAGCTGCTTTTTAAAACACAAAAACGCGGCTATAAGTCCACCTTAAAAAATTAATTGGTTGGACCTATAGCTTCGTTTTTTAAAACGCGGCTACAGCTTATCTTTAGCTGCGTTTTAATTTCGCTATAGTGGCGTTTTTAGAAAACGCGGCTATAGCATATGGCTTTAGCCGCGTTTCTATAGATCCCTTATAGCTGCGTTTTTTGTAAACGCGGCTATAGCCCGCGTTTTTTGTAGTGACTACATCATCAGAATTTATGGATTCAAAACACAATTTTACAATTTCAAAACTATAACTAAAATCATGTTTTGAATACACCATTTCCAAAATTATGCACATGGATATATGCAACAAATATTAATTTTTGTACAAGCGGGAGATTGTTATATGCATGGTTGTCAAAATCGCGATCCGTATCATAAAATCGCACGATTTTACTATCTCACCTCACCAAAAAGTTTAAAATCGTAGTAGGATCGCAAAAATGGTAGGATCGTGTGGGATCCTACCGATCCTACCATTTGACTTAATTTTTTTTTTTTTTTTAGTGGGATTCATTTGGGTAAGATAATCCACCTAAACCCACAAGCTCAATAATGAATTGATGTCCCAAATTTACCCCTATGTCAACATAAAATCTCAAAAAAACCTATAGTACTTAAGTTTAACGTTTTGCATGTTGATACTAGGAAGGATATAAATGATGAAATGGGATATGACAATGACAGTGATTAGATTAGAAGAACCTTAGAATGTGAATTTTCTTTTGGATTTCATATTTGTAATTAGCTAGTTTACCTTAGATTGAGAATTCTCTTTTGGATTACATATTGTAAATTTGTAGTTAGCTAGTTTTTATATGCTAACTGGCCTAACTTATTTTGGATTTGGAACTTAGAATTTGGAAAACATTTTCCATATGTGTAGATAATATTTTGGTACTTAGTTGCTAATTAAACATGTACTGAACTTTTTAGATGCATTATGTCAAAAGTTAAATATATTTTGTTTCGTTAGAATGACATAAGAACGATGTAGTGCGTGTAAATTACATTTTATGATGCAATTTTTTTTTTAATGGATGGATTTATATTTTAAGTGATTATATAGCATATAAAGTTACTATCAATAGGTTTTTTGCTTAAAATCTGAAAATAGGTAGGATCTGACGATCTACGATCCGATCCTACGATTCACGATCCTACTTATACCTCCCACGATCCTACGTAGAATCCCGATTTTGACAACCTTGGTTATATGTATACTTAAAGTGCTATTTGAGAATGCTAATTATTAACCACATTTTCCATATAAAAAAAAAAAAAATTATGATGAAATTAGTAAAAGGTTAAAAACGCATGATAAAATTAGTAGAAGATCAAGGTTAGTTCAAATTGAGTTGAACCGCATGCCAACTTGATAATCAAGATGTCAATCACATTAGCCACTGATATGCATGCGGATTGATAATCATATTTTGGGTGAATCATGCATTAATAATCATGACTAATGCACTAATAGAGGGTAAAAACCAATGTCCTTTCTTTTTTAAACATTAGTTTTATTCAATCTAGAGATCTAGTTAATTATATATACACACAAATCTATGTCTCAAAGTTGGTTTCCTTTCATATATATCAAATCTTTGACCATTGACCAATGAGACTTATGGGGCCATGAAGAGATTTAAATGTTTATTTTTGGTCTAGGGCTTATCAATGCAACCCACTGTGGAAGAGAAAATAATCACACTTTGCTGGAAAAAAGCGATATGAGTAGAATAGAAAAGCATGTGTGATGTGATCTTCAAGAGGCTTGAGCATGTTTAATCATACAAAGAGGGAACATCATTAGGTTGGAGTGGGCATCTCCCTTGTTTGAATGCACTGGATGCGGATACATATGTGTCCAAAATAGATTATGCATGTGTGAGAAACTGAGACATTTGGACCAAAGTTTTATTTTATGTGAGGAAGACCCTTATTTTGATCTCTTTTCTTTTTCCACATGAAAGTCTTCATATTTCAAAGTCATCATACTCATTTCGTCAAAACAATAGTGACTTTAAGAATCTAATTAAGATGTCTATATTTTCTCAAAAAAAATAATAATTAAGATGTCTATATATCTATTATATATCATTTTTGTTTATGAGTGTGGAATTGAGTAATAATCTTAATTAATTACATAAATAAATAATTCAAGAGATAACGCAAGTAGTTGGAAATCATTTTTTATAAAACTTTTTTTTAAGAATCAGTTCAACATAGTTTTTATTATATAGCTGGTAAATCAGTTGCAATACACTCTCCCTTCTAAAAGCGAAAACGAAAGTCTTACTCTCTCTTTTTATAAATTGATGTCATTAGGGTCAAAACTCATTTATAAGAATGAAAGAAAAAAAAATATTTTACGTAACTCCCACTTCAATAATAATAATAATAAGCTAGGACAAAGTATGATAAGATTGTTTATGTAAAATTAAACTTATCAATTTATTTCTAGTAACCGTTTTGGTTATTCTGGTAAAACAAAATATTTTCGTACTTACTGCATGCAGTAAGTACGAAAATATTTTAAAGCTCTAAAGTCATAATTTTTATGCGCATAATTGCATATATTATTAGGAGTGGGATAATATTATTATGCGCATAATTGCATATATATGGCTCTATAGTCATAAACTCTAACAAATTCATATAACTTCTTATTATATAAATCAATAGGTTCGTATCATCCCATTCTATAACCAAATTTTAAAGCTTCTTAATTATCAGGTCTCTCAAAAAAAAAATTTATATAATCATCAGGGATTTGAGTACAGATTGCATTTAAAAAATAATAATAATTTTCAAAATTTTCAAAAAGAACAAAATTTAACTACAAAATTGGTTGTAGTTTAAGGTTACAAATTAAATTTAAAAAATTAACATTGCTATATATTTTGAAAATTTAACCGTTAAATTGCATGTTCTTTACACTCTTAACATACATATCAAATTTTGTGTTAGTCAGATGTTATTTAGTATATGATTCATAAACCTTTTTTTATGTATAATTTTAAACAACAAAACTTGCAATTTAAGCAATTGATTAATGACATAGTTATTGATTTTTGATATTCTAGAAGTTTTGCAAACATGGAAGATATAAGGGGAAAAAAATGTAATCTAATGGTGGATCGATGTGTCAAAATTTACATTCTATAAAAAAATATTGAGTGAAGTTCTAGTCTTAAGCTACCATTAATTTTGTACTCAAATTTTGTCCTTTCAAAAATAGCATAATAATTAAGCTAGCTACCAGCTAAAATAGACTTGAAACACATTGAATTACTAATTTTTTACAAAATGGATAGAGATTAGGTAGGAAACCAAAATAGTAACTGTGTATAAACTGCTCAATTCTTTGATTGTCACAAGAAATAATGAATGCAATCAAGAAAGTAATCATCAATTTTGACTGGAAGATACATGATCTGAGAATCTTGTTGTTTGTGAAACAAGATTAAAAACTACAGAACCTAGGGTAAATACTAAATAGGGTGTCACATCAGAACGCCGAAAGGCATTAAGAAATGGCTAGAGATCTGTGTTGGTGCTATGCTAAAAGAAATGTTAGGAGATAGCATGTAGTCACTCTCTTCCTATGATCATCACATCAGACTATGATGTAACAATCGCAAATCAACTCTTCCTTATATGGAATTGGGGATTGATTGAATCCTATTCACATAATTAGGAGTGGGATTAGTAAGAGAAAGAGGACTAAATATGGTCTATAACTCCTAGAAAAAAGAAAGAACAGTTGTAACCAACTTGTATTTGTGCTTTAGCATGTCTCAGTAACAACAAATACCTTGCCAATACATAGTTAAGGTAAAAGGATTTTAATCCAACATTATGTAATATCTTGTCATATATTATTATAGATTCTTTTCTTTTTCTTTTTTTAATTTCTTGAGACTTAGATAGCAAATATCACCATCGTCATTATCATCACTGTTAGATTTTCTTACTTTTAACACTCACATATATTATTACTACAATGGCACATTTAGATGTGATTTAGAACCATAGCAACCAAAAACGTGGAAATAATAGAGATAACTGTTACAAAGATATAGTTCACAAGTAGCTTATTAGTAAACACTTTTCCTTTTATACCTGGATGTAATATTGTCAAATACAAAGCAAGTTTGATGTTTGCAAGTATGAAAAAGAGAGAAAAGGTTTAGGGTATTTGAAGTATTTAGTCTCATGCACAAAAGATCCATTCCCTAAATATTAACTCGATGACAAGTTTTTTTCTAAGTAGAAAGTTCTAGTGTAGAACATAATAACATGTTATTTGTGTTGTTTATTAATCTTCTTGACATTTTTTTTAGTGATTTTCAGAATTTTCTGGAGTAAGGCTTTATTTCCTTGTGTAAGAGAGTTTTTATAAGTATTTCAATCAAAATTGAGTCAATCATTATATGTGGGTTTCAATTAACTCAAATGATAAAGATTTTTGTCATGGATGAAGTAGAATTTTGATGTAGCCATTAGAGATGAGAAAACATCTATAGCAGTGGCGTGCAGAGATTAAAAAGGAGTTTTATTAATGGCATGGGCAGAACAACTTGATCTAGGAAGTCCTATTTTAGGAGAAGCAAAGACAACTTTGCAATTAGGAGGGCAGCCCAGGAAGACTACAAGAAAGTCATAGTGGAAGGGGATGCTTGCAATGTAATTGAGCCTTAATTAACTCAACCCAACAACACTATCGGAGCATAGCAGTGGTTCTTGCAGATACAAAGAAGCTTACGAACATTTTTTTTTTTTGTGTGTGTGTGTATAGGGAAGGTAATTCTCTTGCCCATCTTTTGGCTCAATGGGCAGTTTTGTTCAATTGGATAAGGCCGGTTCCCCTCTTTGGTCTTCCTAGCTTAGTGGCTCAGGCATTAGACAAAGATTGTGACAAACCCTATCCCCTTTTGTAATCCTTTGCTTTTATTTCAATAAAATGGTTATTTAGCAACAAAAAAAAAAAAAAAAAGCATTTTGTCATCAAATAAAAGAAATTGGGATTTGAACCTCGCTTACACTGAAAACTAATTAATGTCTTAGTCTAATGATAAAAGACAATCATTATGGAGTAAATGTCTCGTATGTGAGAAAAAAAAAAAAAATTTGAGATTGGTAGGGTATTGATTATCTTTTTAATCTTGTGATTTCATTTCTTTGAGACCTATTTTCATTCTTACTACGAATTAGGGTTTTATAGAAGTTCCTAACAACTCAGGACTTTTATTATTATTATTATTTTCTAAATAGGACTTTTTTATTATAAATTAGTGGTTGTAATCCTTAGACATTCAGACTTCGATTAATAAAGGTTTTAGAGAAACATCCTCATGAAACCAAAGGTTGTTTGTGAAGGCTCACTAAATCAATCACGTGATGCAAAATATACGTACATCACCCGCACGTGACTTTGTGCTTTGTGTTTTATTGGTATATATGATGACAATTTGCCTTTGGCCCTGTAAATAAATAAATAAATATATATATATATATATATATATATTTTATATATATATCAACAATACATAAAAGTTGTTCATTGTCGCCCAACGTGAGATGATCAATGCTCCTTCGTGCAAGGCATGTTTCAATGGGAATTAAACTCTTCTATGAGTTTTAACTTGAGCACGTATAAGTTCACATTGGTAATTATACCCTGGTTAATCATTTGTTTAATGAACTTTCTCAGATCGAAGTACTACTTGATTTTATATTTTTTTCAAGAATCTTGGTTTGTGTTCTGTGTTCAAGTGTATTAGACGGGACATATATCTAAAAATGACAGTATATCACTTTCATGTTCAGTCCTATACTTCAGAGGGAGAGAGAGAAACTTTGGTCGTATTCAGTACAAAGAATTGGATCGAAACAAGTCAAGTTTTTTTTTTTTTTTTTTTGGTAGTGATTGTCCTATGGTCCCTAGTCTAAACAGTGCACAATCCATTAACAAAAGCAAAGAGGACGAAACAAAGTTGCGTGATATATGCGGAACCCATAATATACTTTCACAATTTTCATGATAAGGCGGACCAACTTTAATGCCATATTGACATTATCCATGAAAGATATCATGATCATAAGCTGAATTTTCGAAAATATGTCCCTCTTCTATAGTTCATGGCACTCCTATGCTGAGCAGCTATAAATTATGAAGCTTGCCACACCCTACTACACCCATCTCCATTTCTCTCTCTCTCTCTCTCTCTCTCTCTCTCTCTCTTTGTTGTGACTGTGAGTGGGTGAAGAAGATGAAAATGTCATATGTTGCATTTTGTGTTGTGCTTGTTCTGCTCCTCGGGGAGACTCAAGTGTCAACAGGGATCACTTGCAATCCATTGGAGCTTAGTGCATGCGCAAGTGCAATCACATCAGCTAGTGCACCATCAGCTGCTTGTTGCAGTAAATTAAAAGAACAGAGGCCTTGCCTTTGCCAGTATGTGAAGGACCCAAACCTCAAGAAACTTGTCAACTCTCCAAATGCCAGGACTGTTGCCAGCACTTGTGGCACCCCATTTCCCCAATGCTAGGCTTACTTCACATATTATATTATCCTTGTTATTGGTCAAAAATTTGTGTCTAAATCCAGCATTAAGTGGGTCTGTTGGTGTGTTTTTATTACAGTAGAAGTGGCAGTGTTAGTGTTAGGAAACCATTTTGAGTGATGATCATTGGGGAAATGGCTTTTTATCTTTGTATCAATGTCACGTTGTTAAGGGAGTTTTCTATGTAATGTGTATTAGTGAAACTTACACTGGTACTGCTATATTTGCCCTTGTCCTTGTAGTTGAGACATGGATTCGAATTTCCTGATATAAGGTCACTTTGCTGCTTCTACTGGTCTTAATATTGATGCATACGCTAGGTGCCAAGCCAGATCTAAAGAATGTTTTAGTTGTTATGTCTTTAGCAATTTCCAAAAAAAAAAAAAAAATCTCTTGCAATCATTTTACATCTACTGTTTTACATAATATTCATAATTAATGCGTTGATATATACATTTTAAAAGGTGAACAATAAATGTCCACATTTAAAACATGAAAGTCGATATGAGAATATCATTGTTCATTATGTTTCTCATTTTCAGGTTGATTTTCTTTTATGTGATGATTTTTTTGTAAGGTGTGACACATTACACAGTTGATAGTTCTATTCTAGAAATCCTGGTTTGATAACCATTTTCTCTTGCTACTTCTTCGCAAACATGCAGTTTTGGCAATGCTTTGGAAATAAACAATAACTAAGATTTAATGGTTTATACTTTTATAAAAAAAAAAAAAAAAAAAAAAGGAGTTTGAGATCTATATTTTTTAATAAATTCAAATTTAGAATAAATACTCTTAACTTAAACATGTCTTTTTTCTTTTCTAAGTAAATGCACTAAAATGGACTAAAGTGGACTGAATGAACCAGAGTGAACTAAAATGCTACGCTAATGTGGCTCAACAGGAGCATATAAACAATAAATATTACTTTTTAGCTTTTAGACATTATATAAATATTAGTCAATAACCCATATAGTTGAGAAAGTCAATAAAATATCATCTTCTCTCTTTCTTTGTTCTTTTTATTTTTAAATTTTTTTTTATTTTGGAAAAATTATACAATTTGTAATTTGATATGCATGTTAGTTTTACTATTCATTTATTATTGTTGTGTTTATCTATTAAATTATATATCTATTAAATTATATATCTATTCTACCATCTAAGGAAATATGATGGGGCAAGATTTTTAATGAAGAGTAAGAGGTTTTATAGAAATTCTTTTTAGAATTTCAAATTCATTAAAATATATTAGAATAATGACATGAAATACTATGGGTTTTCAAAAGCTTGTGTGACAATGATAGAAGAAGTTGACAAAAAGTCAATTATTTTTATTTTAAATTATACTAATAAGTGACTTGTACAATCCATGAAAAGTTCAACAAAATATAAAATATCTTCGGCCTTGTGCAGCTGCGCATAATTTAGCCCATTGAACTTCTTTTTGTTTGTAGGTTCCAGTTAGTTCAACTGGTAAAGTCTCTGATGGTTGTATAAGAGATCTGGGGTTCAATCTCTGCCTACACCAAAAACTGATTGGTATCTTGGTCTGATGATAATGAGTTATCATTAGGAGCGGACGCCATAGGTTGAAACTCTCTCTCAAACAAAAAAAAAAAAACTTCTTTTTGTTTTATATTGATGACCCCAGCCCATGAGCTTTATCCCCCACTAGGCTATTGTTAATGCTGATGGGATAGTTCCCCCAAATAAGGCCCCCCCACCCCCCTCTTTGGTAGTTGTCTTTAATAAAATTACTCTTACTTACCAAAAAGGTTAAAAAATATTTGTTTTATGTATTTATATAGTGTTTGTACATGTATCTATCTATTCTATTCTTTAAAGAAATTACAATGTAATAAGCATTCACAAGATAATAAAGAATCATTAATTTTAACTCAATTAAAAAAAAGTTTAAACTCAATTAGAAAAATATATAACAAAAAATAATAACATGAAAAAATATGGACTTTCAAAAGTTTATGTATCAATATTAGGAATACAAATTCTCTGTACCACTTTTTACATTCTACTTTATACTTTATCAATTAAAATTTGTCATATGTTTGATATTTTCAATTTTCAACCTCAGTATAATTGGTATTCCAATATCAGAATGACTTTTCAGTTACCTATGAATGTGCAATTCATTTCTTTTAGTAATGAATTGCAGATTATAAAAAAAAAAAAAAAAAAAAAAGAAAAAAAAAAAAAAAGAAAAAAAAAAAAAGAAAAAGAAAAGAAAAGTTGCATTCTTTTCGTCATCGCTTTTTCAGCTATTGCCTTCTTGTTCTTGGTCTTTATGGGCATTCACATTGTCGGTGTAGAAAACCATTTCCATTGCAAGCCATCGTTTGGTTGACCATCCCACCATTACACTGGCCTACTCATTCACAATCAAGAGCCTGAAATACTTTGTTGCAAGATTGCAATGCCATGAATGGCACTTAACACTCACAGGCTTATCCATTAATTAGAAGACCATGGTTGACACAATTCTTATTGAACATACTGTGTCAAAAAGCCTGATACCAATGTTGGTCCAAAGTAGGGGTGTCAAATGGGTGGATTTGGAGTGGACATAATTAGGTTGGGTTAAAATCCATTTAACTAATTTCTTCTAACCTAAATTCAACCCAACCCAATTATTATGGGTAAACCCCAACTCACCCAATTACCAAATTATCAAAATTACCAAAATGCCATTAAAGTGGAAACCCCAACACTCTCTTGAATTCCCTTTTCCACTCTCTCTAATCTCCATTTTTGGTATTAAAAAATTCCACATAAGCACATCCACATTAGCAATTATATTAAAAATCCAAATAAAAAAATATTTTCTTTTCTTTTCTATTTTCTCTCACTTTCTTGACAACCAAACAATGCAACAAATACAAAGAAATGTCATTTCAAGCTCAAAACTTTCCCAGGAAAAGGAAAAAACAAAGAAAAAACTTTTCTTTACATGCACATCCATTTCCCTCTGTGTCCTGTGCATCACTTCCCTCTCAGTTTGTTGCAAGTTCCACCTGAGTCAACTCGTGCTCAGTCACAAACCCATCAGCCGAGTCCACATCAATCCTCAGAAACAACACGACCAACCTATTGGTCACATTAAACATCTCACTACACTTACTGTTGGAGCAAACAGAAAACTCAAAAAGACAGCTAAAAGAGTATACCGACGGTGGCTGCTGCTCCGATTTGGCCAATGCACCGGCAGCGGCTCTAGTGTCGGCTTCTGCCTCCGCCTCCGCCAATGCCGCCCAAGATTAGACCGTCGCCTCCTCCGCCGATCGCCGAGATGATAAGCCCACACTTGCCTCCTCCAAAGGTTCTCTCTATTTCTTCAAAGATGAGATTTTTGAAACGTTTTTTTTCATGTTTGAATTGAGCAAGCTTCATTTCTGTATATATTTTTGTGTTCTGTACTTTATTTCGTCTTTTTATGAGGTTTTGTGTAGAGAAGAATAGTGAAAGATCAGAGAGAGAGCGAGCAATAGAGAGAAGTGTTTGGAGGCCGAGAAAATGAAGGAAAATGAAAACCTTTAAACACTGAAACATCTGAGGTCTCTTCTTTTTTTCTTTTCTTTTTTTATTGGAAATGGTTGGCTTGAATTTGAGTAAATTATTTTTGGGTTAAATGGGTCTCATTGAGTTTTTAGTTAAAACCCAATAATCACTTAATCTATTGGGTAAATGCCCATTTAACCCAACTAATAATTGGATGGGTTTGAGTTCAATTAGAGTAGGTAGGTTTGGGTGGGCAAATGAGTTTGATCTTACTTTGCTACCCCTAGTCCAAAGAGATAATATCTGGTGAGGATGGAAGTCGCTTGCAAAGAGTTTATTCCTCTTTCATGGTCTGTTAATCTTGGTGTTTGTGGGTTACTAATTCAGATGGAGGTGGTGTTGGGCATGGTTGGAGTAAAAATCATAAAAATGTGGATGTTGGTTTGACGAAGCCATAGAGGTTTTGGTTGAGATATGTAGGGCCACAAATTAGTACTATGTAAATCAAGAAATTCAACAAAATTGAAAACGCATGTGAGTGGGGTATTTGTATGGGTTTTTGGGGGAAGATAATTGGGGGTTGTTGGTGTTTAATCACCTCCATTGTTGCAGCCATTGTCCTACAGCTGAAACTTACAATAAGGGCCAGAAAGCAACCAATGCCATTTGTTTGGTTGGTACAAGCAACCAACCCCATCAAATAAAGACCAAGTACGATTTTAAAGTACTTAATTTTGGACCGAAAACACAATTCCAAATATCAACAAACACAATACTATACTCTTTAACATTTAAATTGACATACATACATATATATATACGTCTCCAGTTCATTAAGGTAAAGTTTGAGGCTTTGTCTATCCATTTTCTAGCTCAACAAAAAGTCACCAAAACTGTGGACTTTCAACACACTCACAGCACACAATTAGGCCTTCTGAAATTCACCGGTTTGCTGTTGCTGCTGCTGATGCGGTGCAAAACTAGAATTTGTCATGCCAAGGCCCTCATTCTGATGCTTCTCCCATCCACCAGTATCAGCTCTGGCGTGAGACCAGTAGTAAAGAACTGAACCCAGCAGTGACAACAATGTTAGAGCTGCTCCAGCCGCGAACACGCCTTTGCGCAGGGTGGCACACGACAAATGCTCTACTTTAAAGAGCGCCTGATACTTGGTGTGGTACGCATTCTTTGCTGACCCGGCCAACAAGCACGCCTCCGCTCCCAAAAAGTTAATCCTAATTTAGATGTTCACATTTTTTGCATTTAGTAGAACAGAAACAAAATAGCCTGTATGCATTGATTTGTAATCAAACAATGTTAAGAGCCACTTGAATTTAAACTAGTGAAAATCAGTATCCAAAACCAACTTAAAGTTCTAGAATATTTTCATGATTTGGAAATCTACCTCTATTCAAACGTCTCTTCGACTTTAATATGATTTATATACAAAAGTGAAAGTGAAAGGTAAAGCGAGGCCACTGTTTAGCAACAAAACAAAACAAAAAAGGTAAAGCAAAGCAAAGCAAGGCCACATGATTACATGAGTATGGATTTCTTTTCTTTGTGGGTTGGAACTAAATACAACAAATGACTAGTTCTGGAAAATAATTTGCTTTACTGTTTTTGGCACCACCTATGCACAGAATCTGGATTTTGAAGAGAACCCAACTCTTTATAATATCAAATCTTATTTTTCACTCTGAAAATTTAACACACAAGATTTTAAAAAATCAATCTTTCTTGGTCATTTGCTTTTGTTTGAGATTTAAGTACAAATTAATCTAGACCATCCGATCAAACGAGAAAAAAAAAAGAATGAATAAATAAAATGAAAATAATTACCAGGAAAGGATGAAGAAGAAAATGGCACAAGTGGTGGAGCGGCCAGTGACAAGGCCTTTACCGAAGCAGAGACACCTTGTGACGCCGTTAAGCACCGTTTGGCTTATCAGTAACAGCCCAAACGCCGACAACCCGTACACCGTCGACGCGTCCGAGGCGTACACGCAGTACGTTCTGTCATCGTACTGATCAGGAACAATCTTAGCCTGTTCACACAGTACAGTACAGTAGTCAAGTGTGAGTGAGTGTTAGCTTAGCTAGCTTCCTCTACAGTAAGAGAGAGAGAGAGAGTTACCGTGCTACGACGTCGTTCAGCGCCGACGGCAAAGACGAAAGCGATGAGGTGGAGAGAGATGATGATGGCTAAGATCGCCACTGAGACAGCCATTTCCGCTAATATGCTTTCTTCTCACTCAACTCACTCACTCAATTTTTTGGTACTGTTTGTGTTTCTCTCTCTTTTCTATTTTACTTTGTATTTATCCCTCTCTCTCTCTCTCTCTGCTTTTGATTCTTTTTTCTTCTTTTTTTGGGCGACAAATTTTCGGCTTTTGATGATAAGAAGCAATTATTGCTTATTTTTAACTTTCGAGCTGCTTTTTTGGATTCTTGTGAACAAATGGGAAAATGTTAAGGGCGGTACGAAATTTTGAAGAATAATTTTTAGTTTTTAAGTAATATTACATATATTTTTATATATTTATTTTATTCACACGTACTTTTAAAAAATATAAATAACGAACAGTATTACTAAATAGGTTTCAAATGTTAAAAATTTAGTACTATAATTTTTGCTACAATTTGTTTATGCATTTTTATGATAATGCTATAATTTGTTACATGTCTTCACCACTCACAACTTACAACATGAGCAAATTGTGATAAAAAGTTGTGGTCTTGGCATTAATCATACAAATTTGTGTCACTGTCACCGAATAAGATGGTGATGATTTGTGGGCTCGAGGATCGGACGGTCCATGGAGATTTGTGGACAACACTGGTCAGTATTTTTGGTTACGTGGAGTGTTTTTATTGGTTGTAGCATTGAATGTTTGGTGGTCTGTGAAGCACGAAAGGTTTTATTTATAGCGTGAGTGTGGTGGGACCCTTTTAGTTTGAGTGACCATGAATCTTGACAAAGTTGTAACAAATAGCTGGACAGCGGTTGGCTTGTCGGAAAGCCAGCTCCCGGTTACCTTTACAGGATATTGCAGGTTACCCGGTTGCTGCAAACAAATCACTCGACCGTTCAAAGTTTTATCCTTTTTCAGAGTTGTTGTGTCATGGTGATTGGTGATTATGTTTCGTATTATAATTATTTAGCCTTGATTAAGAAATATTTAATAATTTTTTAGGTAGGTGATAAAATTTCTCTCCAAAGACATCGTCTAGAGTCTGTTTGAATACCGCTTATTACTGAAAACTGAAAATATTATAGCAAAATAATTTTTAAATATGTAAATAATGCCATGAGACCCAGTTTTAAAGTTGTTTTTCTAAAAAAATAAAAAGTACTTACAAGTCCTATAAACAGTACACGAAACCCACTAAAAAACGCTGGACACAACTGAAATTGTCTTTTCAACTCTATCCAAACTTACACTCAAAGGAAATTTCAAATTAGGACAAAAAGGCGTGGTTATAAATAATGCACAAAATCATGCATTTATGCTCTAAATAGTCACGAAAGATCGTGTAAAGCAAAGTAAGAGGCAAGATGATAGCGTTAAATTCATAGAAAATACTTTCATTGTGGAAAAAATGTCATATAAAAAATGAATTGTTAGTATTGGAGCAGAGAACAAATTGAAGGCAAAAATCAAAGAAACGATAATAAAAAAAAATATTATATAGTTATTGTGACTAATGAGCAAAGTCTTGTGGCTCTCTGTTAAAGAGAAAAAAGTGTTAAGCATATATAGTAATGTTAAGTGGATTGTTGATTCAGATGCTTCCCAGCATAATATTCCTAAAATAGAGTCGTTTACTACATACAAAGTAGGAAATGGGCAATTTCAATTCTTCAAATATTATGGAAATTGATGATGTGTGAATCAAAACTAGTGTTGGTTGAACAACAACGTTGAAGGATGTGTGATTTCTAGATTTAAGCTTCAATTTATTCTCAAAACAGGCTATATGGATTAGGAGGGTTATTTCGACTACTTTCGCAATGGAATATGGAAATATACCACAAGATCTTAATTCGTAACAACTTACGCAAGGCATATTTGTTGTGCTTCATGACTCACGTGAAACATATAAGAGGTTCAATGCACCCAATATTTTTAGAAGACTCCACAATTAAGTGTTGACTTTTTATGTGATAATTTGATAGTTAAGGGAGGGAAGATTTAAACCATAAACATTTTTGTTAAAAATACTGAGAAATGCTAGTTTTTTTTTTTTTTTAAGAAATAAGAGAAATGCTAGTTTAGTTACAAAGCTCTTGATAAAAGTTGGAGTCAATAGCATCTCTATAAAGAGAGTAAATTTGTTTTATTTGACAGCACTATAAATAGTGGAGCAATATGTAATAAAAAAAGAAGGAGATGTCGAGCCGTCTCATGAGAGGTGGTCTTTTAGAGAACATTGAACATAGTTTTGCGGATTTACGGGTTTCTAATTAGGGGGAGCAAAGGAATTTGATTTTTAAGCTTCTGTTGCCCCGTCCTCAGATGCATTATACCTATCCTTGTTATACATAGAATTCCTAGACACAAAAAGAATCAGCCAACAAGACGTAAGTACACTAAACCCAAAAAACTAGCACCACTCCACATGCAAACCCAAAAAGCAAGCCCCAAAGAAAAACCCATTTTTCTTCGGCTGTGTATCTTTCTTCGAGTCCAAATCTTCTGTCTCATTTTTCCTGCTCCACTTTATATTCCACTAATAAAAACTTGTCACGTGTTTACCTAATTAATTAAATACTATCATTATTGACTTATTAATACTACCGTTATTAATTAATAGTAGTATTTAATTAATTAGGTGAACACGTGGCAAGTTTTTATTGGTGGAGTATAGAGTAGAGTAGGAAAAGTGGGATAGAAGATTTGGACTCTCTTCCTTCAACCCAAATTCCTTAAAAACCGGCCGAAGAAACCAATGTGCACTGGCAGAGGGAAGGGGCCACAACTCCCATGGCTTTGAAAATCTCCCTCTTTCCTCTCATGATTTTCATTTAAAAAAAAAAATATATATATATATATATATATATATATATATATATATATATATGGGCAAAACTTAGATACAGTACCTTGTGTACTGTATTTTTATGTGGTTTAGAAATACTCCTAGACCCTATGTTAACCGGAACAAAACTTAGGAATAACTAGATAAAAATATTTCTCCAACTCCATTTAAAATGCCTACAAAATAGGACACTCTTACTAATCCATGTCTTAAAATAAAAAAAAATAAAAACTTATCCAAAATTTAAAAGAAGAAAAAAAGAAAATTATGACACTAGACAAAAAAAAAAAAAAAAAAAAAAAAACACTAGTACCCCACACCAATATCCTAAACCAAACCATATATTTCTTTTTTAGGTGTGAATTTTGAAAATCTAACTGTTTAATTTTATGGTCCTTATATTCTTAACATGCATATCAAATTTCGCTCAAATTAGATATTATTTACTATTTGATCAATTAACTTATTTTTTATATACTACTTTAAATTACAAAAACTTGAAATTACAAAATTTATTTGATGATATAGCAATTGATCTTTGATTTTCTTGAAATTTTGTAAGTATTAAGGATGTAATAAGAACATGCAATCTAACAATTAAATTTTCAAAATTCACACACAGTATAAATATATATGGAGAGAAACTTTGTTCCCAAATCAACTCCATAAATCCCTCCCCCGCACCCCAACAAAATTCAAATCAATCAATTAGCTCAGGCTTAAGTGATATCTCTACTCGTGGCCCTCGTGACCATTGCATGGGTCACCTGAACATGGCCAGGAATGTCGCTTTATTCTATCTAGTTTTCGAGCCCAAGAGTTGCAAGGAGTGGTTGTAAAGAAACGATGTTGGGATTTATTCTAAGGATTTTGATTTCTTGTGAGAAAATGAAATTTTGGATTGAATGAAATATGTTAGTTTCTTAGGGTTTTTCATTTATTTTATTTGAAAGTTACAAAAATTGTAAAGCTAAAACTATGTCATTTTGGCCAATAACCTTCACGATTGAGACTTTCAAGAATTTGGAACAAGTAATTATGCAACATTTAGAACAAGTATAAAAATATTGTATTTTTGCTCTTATATAATAATGAGTCTCACTAATTAAATTCATGATAGAGCTCATTTTTATGTGAGAGAAGAGAGTACAACATTATTGTACTCTCGAAGTATTGCATAATCTTCCATTTGCAACAAAGATATTAAATGTTCGAATTCCCCTCTCACATAAGATGTGTTAAACAATATAGTCTCTGTAAAGGTGCAATTTGTAATTTTGCCCCTTTTTTTTTTTACAATTCAATTAAAATAATCATTTGTTATCAATCCTTCAACTTTTTATTAGAATGAGATTTCTAGTTTATACAACTTCAAGAATTTAATTCTTAAGCCTTGTCATGAAAAGAAAAATCAACAAAAACAAACATGTGTTGTATTGTACAAGAAGATGGCCATTTTTTTAAAACAAAAAACAATTCTTCTATGATCACAACTTTTGTGGCACAACTCTAATGTGGCTGACATGTGAATTGTAGAAATTTACATTCACATAGACTCATCACTTTTTCTTCGCTGCTCATAGTCGATCACATTAGAGTTGTGGCAAGAGTTCAAAAGTTGTGTCCATGTACTTTCTCTCTTTTAAACAATTTTAGGGACAACTTTTTTCATACTTTTTATATGAATCTACTATTCTTCTATAGACACAACTTTTACCATAACTTGTTGAAATGGTTGACTGCAAGTGATGAGCAATTACTTCCACATAGATCCATTACTCACAATAAACCACTTCAATAAGTTTTAATAAGAATTGTGTCTTTAAACTATCTCAAATTTAGCTTATCAAAAAACTCTCAAATTTCTGTACATATAATTATTCAAAGCAGACCACCTTAGGATTTGACAAAACTCGCGGCACAAAAATTGTGTTCCTAAACTTTGGTCTTCAATATGCATGTTACGTACGCATAACATAAGCTGCAAACTACAAAGTTTGACTTTCAATTGGCGTAATCCTAAAGATAACGCCAACATTGTCTTTTTTTGGGAAGGTGACGCGACGCTAACAAGGGGAGTTAACTAATTTAAGGGAAGAGATACTGTTTCCGAACAAATTGGTGTGAAAAATATATGCGGCGCCTAGTCTTTTTTTACACAACTTTTAGACTAGACTCTCTTTTTTTACAAGAACAAACTGTCACTCTCTATTATCACTCTAACAAGGAAACAAAATCCATGCCATGAATGTGAGACAAACGAATATATATGTAATCCTCATGAATTGCTCTATTTCTATATATAGAGAGAAATTGGCATTACTTATGGATTATTATCTTTGGAAGATTGTAATCACTCTCATCCTCTTCACCTCTCTTTGGAAGCTTTTCAAAGTTTCAGGCAGCTCTCATTCAACTTTAATAATCTATGGCTGCTTCAGACATATCGATGATTCTACCAAGGGTTCTCATTGTGTCTCGACGAACTGTTCGCAAGAAAAAGTTTGTTGATTTTGTGGGTTCGTTCTCTCTCTCACTAAACACACCATTTGTTTCTTTCTTTCTTCTTGTTTTTGGCCTTAATTGGCTGACAGATCTAAAACCAACATACAAATGTTCTCCCATAGAAAAGGTCATTACTAACACACACTCTTAATATGGTGGTCATTCTACAAATATAAGTGTTTATGAGATGTGAAGAATAAGGGTCAGAGTTCAAGTCTTCAAGAGGAAACTTCATACATATATACACTTAGATTAAACTATAATAGAATTTTTATCTTTTATATATATATATATTAAATCCTTTAATTAGATTAGATTAATATATTTCAAAATTTGATGCCTGGGTCCTAGTCTATGGGTGGATTTTTTTTTTTTTTTTTTTTTAAATCTTCCATATGTTTGTTACATACAATGTACCATGTCTTAGGATCACTCAATAGTCCACTTGTGACTTTTTTTTTTTTTTAATCTTCCATATGCTTTTTTTCCTGTTGACATATATAACTGTTTTGCAATATATGAACAGGTGAATACCATCTAGATCTCATTGTAAGATATGGTGCAGTGCCTGTGATTGTCCCAAGAGTCAGTGGAGTCCACATGCTACTTGAAAGCTTTGAACCTATACATGGAGTTCTTCTCTGTGAAGGAGAAGATATTGATCCATCCCTTTATGATGCAGAATTGACTGGTTTTTCCCCTGAAGAACTTGAAGAAATTAGGAAACTACACGCAAGTGATACCGCCATTGATAGAGAGAAAGACTCCATTGAACTAAGACTCGCAAAGCTGTGCCTCGAGAGAAATATACCATACTTGGGAATATGTAGGGGGTCACAAGTCCTCAATGTGGCATGTGGGGGTACCCTTTATCAAGATGTAGAGAAAGAGCTATCAAAGAAATGTACTGATGGGAGTGAAAGAGTGAGTCATTTGAACTATGAAGATTATGATGGGCATCGCCACGCGGTGAGGATTGTGGAGGATACCCCTTTGCATCACTGGTTTGAGGATTCTTTAGAAGATGAAAAAATGGAAATCATGGTGAATAGTTATCACCATCAAGGTGTTAAGAGATTAGCTCAGCGATTTGTTCCCATGGCTTTTGCTCCAGACGGCTTGGTTGAAGGATTTTATGACCCTGATGCTTATAATCCCAGGGAGGGCAAGTTCATCATGGGTCTTCAATTTCATCCAGAGCGAATGCGACATCCAGATTCTGATAATTTTGATTATCCAGGATGCTCATCTGCATATCAGGTATGCAGTCACTCTTATGTTACATTGTATTTTACTACTTGTATGTATTGCAATGGTTTCTATTGCCTTCTATCAAACATCAGAAAGGAATATATAACACTGCTTGTCATGTAGGAATTTGTGAAAGCAGTAATTGCTCATGAGAAGAAGCTTAATTGCTCAGCATATGTGCCAAAGGCTCCAAAGCTTAATCTGGAATTGGAGATGAAGAGAAAGACAATTCTAAGAAGTTTTTCAATTGCAAAAAACCTGTACATTTCTGGGCATGGAATGATTTCAAGCCAGGGATCCAAATTGATAGCTGGAGCTGAGTTTGTCGAGGTTAGCCAAAGATGTTTTTGATGCCATATTTGATTTCAAGAGGAACTATATCTAGTAAACTATTCCAGAAAACCGCACTACCATCTGTATAACATTTCACTAACTAGATATGCTGGCTTCAATACTTGAACTAAGTTGATATATTTGTAATAGTTACGTATGTTGCTTGTGTACAGGTGAACACGGCATTGAGTTTGCAGCAAGAGAATAGGCTAAAGCAGATGGGTGCAACAGTGAGGAATTCATCGATGTACCTTGAGAGACTGATGAAGAATGAGGAAAGGGAAAGACTTGCAAGGATCATAATGGAGAAGATGTCAATAGAACAGTTATCTGATTTAATGTCATTGTACCAAATGATGGGCCAAAAATGTTCAGAGGAGTTAGAGAAAAAGCTTCAAGACCTAATGAAAGAAGATAACTGAACTTCAATTTGATTTGGTTTAATGAGGATATGCTTGTAAAAAGATCCATCTGCTAAATAAATTTATTTTAAGGTTTAAGTTTATCATTAAAAAATTTGGGGGGGGGGGGGGGGGGGGGGATGGGGGTGATGTTTCGTTAGCCATTACCACGGTTATTGAAGGTACTCAATTCGGAGGAATATGCTTTACAAATTACAAGTTAAGAATGTTAAAGAGTATTAAAGCAAATGTATCATCACCATAGAATTGAAATCTGTTTCACACAAATAGAGGACTAAATTCCACTTAATTCAAACCAATCTAAAAACAGCCTTATGTGGAGCTGGGCTGCTGAGGAGACTAACTAAATTCATAGGATTCAAGCTATATATATATATATATATATATATATGGATAGTGTTAACAGGCATCATAAGGTGCCCATTAAGAAACAACTTTATGTCAATAAAGTCAATTTTTTGTTAGAATTTTGATTTAAACTTTAATATCTCTGTTGGAAACACATGTACCAACCAACTGAACTAAGCATTTGCCAAATATTGAAAGAGAAATTTTAACCAATGCCCTTAGGATGGGCATTGATTTAAGAGCTATTTTTAGAAACATTTTATTGAAAGAATGATAAAACAATAAATGTTATTGACAGCTTTTTATATTTCCCATGAAAATTGTGTCAAAACTTTCTTATTATAATTTATTACCAATTGCCCTAAGAGTATTTGGTAATATGACCCATATTGAAAACACAAATTTGGAAGCCAAAGAAAGAGACCATAGAAAGATGTACTTCTACATTCCCAAACACTCGCACCTAAAACTATACACTTTATTTGGAACAAAGAAAGATGTACTTCTACATTCCCAAACACTCGCACCTAAAACTATACACTTTATTTGGAACAAACGACGCGACGCCCAAAAATAGAGCTCCTTGTCAGGGAGAAGGGAACAGGTGGAAACTATAGTACTTTGGTAGGGTATAATGGAATAGAAAGAAAATGATTTTTAAAGAAATATTTTTGGTTATTAAGGAATAAATTAGAACTCTGTCAAGGCACATTTTTTTAATAAGTATAAAATTGAGAAAAATAAAAGGGAATGAAACATATTTTATAGAATTTTTTATATAAAATTACCACAATACTTTTTTTGCCCCCTTTACATGCCCGAACCTCTACTTTTATATTGGTGTAATAGTGGTGGTATTATATATATATATATATATATATATATATAAAAATTTACATTCCTCTCCATTTCATTCTTTTTATCTTTTCTTCGTTTGCATTCCATTCCTTTCTATTCTTTTCTATTTTATCCATTCCATTCCATTCCTTAACAAACAAAAAGTAGACACTTAGGCAAAAGCAACTCAAGTTTCCCAAATTTAACAATCAGAAACAGCAATTCTGCAAACATAATCAGTTCATTAATATCAAAGCTATAACACAGTTCTTCAGTAGATGCAGTTAAAGTTGATAGTGGTTAGCATTCACATACACTGGTACACATCTGGGGCAGCTTGAGCATGACACTTACACAACCTATCAAAATTCCCTTATAAATAAATCTAAATCCTAGTACTAATCATCAGGGCGAAAAAAAAGCCTGAAATCTCATAATTTACCCTTAGCTGGAATAACATAAAAAAGAACAACTGAACAAGCAAGATGGGACTTGTTCACACTCATAGCAAACCGATCATCACTTGATTTAAGCTAGCCCTTCTGCAACTTCTCTAACTCCATATTTACTTCATAGCTTCTGGTGGAGCATTATTACAGGTGCTCCTCACATTCGGCAGCGTTACTGTTCTTATGCTCTCTATAATATTTTTGCCTTTTTTTTTTTTTTTTTAAAGTAAGTGACAGGAAACCAAACCAAAGCATAACTAACTGAACTTGCAATCTAGATTTCCACAAAAAGGGGAGATGGCCCATGCATGTACTGAGAATATATTAGTCTTCTTCTAGAACAGTGGGAGGGTAACAGTTAATAGTCATGACTTACTACTACCGCCGGCTAAAAAACAGGAAATCTGGATGATTGACCTGAACCAGTCTTAACCAGTTATCAGCTTCCTGCAGAAGGGAATTTGCCAATTGGCGCTCAAATCCCCCACTAGGCGTCCACAGGGACCCTTTGAACTTGTATGAGGCCAAACCAAAAACTGGTAACGACATCTTAAGGACACCATCTATCTCGCTGGATCTCACCATTGGAGCCTGTGCACCGTTTGAACCTGAAAGAAATCATATCAGGAGTCACATTAATGTGACTAAACTAAAGCTTGGCTTGATTTGGAATGCTGTATCAAAATGCTCATGGGCACAATAATTACATAACCAATACACTGTACACATCCCTCAGCCAACCCATATGAACACATTCAGCATCTTGCTTCTATTCAGCCCCATAAAGCATCAGAGAGAGCATTATCAAATGTGTTTGTGGGTGTGTCTGTAATAAAGGTGAGATACACCTGGAATTTGCAAATAATTTCATGTCTTGGCCCTCTAGGTATAGCCATGTGTGCAGTTGTTTCTGCTTATAAGTAGCATATTTTGTAGGCCAAAAAGAAAAACCCCTCAATTCCAAATTTGATGATTGAAATTGTTTCTTACCTCCCACAGGTGTATAAAGAGAATGATAAGTTAGAAAGCAAGCATCGAGATCCTTTAATGTTGGTCCTGTGGGTATTCTGTAAATTGGATACCTACACAGATACATCATAAGGACCAATTAGTCATATCTACAATAACTGCATGATATAATTACAGAAGCAAATGCAATGATTAAAAGACAATACCATGCCACAGAAATCCAGCTGGAAGATAGAAGGTCACAACTTCTAAGAGTCTTCAACTCAGGGAAGCGGCAGGAAAGATCTGCTATCTGTTGCAATGGGAAATTATCAAAAGGCTTTAAAAATGGGGAGCACACAGACATGGATGAGTTGATTTCTTACTTCATTATTCATATTTTAGTTTAGAGAAGACAAGGGGGAAGAAAGGGGTGGGCAACTAACCTTGTCAGCCAAGGGTTCACGGCTATAAGGCAAGTCCCGCTCGAGATACTCAAAAAGCAAGCGACCTTGAGAATTCACAGATTCACCCTCATCACTAGAAAAGTCTTCATTAAGTGCAACATGCTGGTCTCTCAAAGATAGTCTATCAATCCTAAGAGGAATCTCACTTGATAGATGATGATGATTCCGTTGCTCCCTAGTGTATTTCAATCCTCTTTCAAGTTCACAATCACTGCTACCATCACTACTTGAATCCCTGAACTCGTTATCACTATCCTCACCTCGTCGCCTACCACATGGCACAATGGATCCATCAATTTTGCACTAAAAAAATAGTAGATATTATTCCATTTATTATTTAAGTGAGACTCAATCACCACTAATGCATTAGAACATCTATCTTTTTTTTTTAAGACAAACAATATGAACCAAAAAAAAGCTGCATCTTGCAATCAGTGGACAACTTCAACAGAAACCATTCTCATGTGAAGAAATAGTACTGCCCTCTTAATTGATGTCAGTGAGAAAGCCCAACTGAAACTTTACAAGCACCTAAATATGACTTTTGGTAATATTATGGAATCATTTAGCTATATCACATTATCACCTGATAAAAGACAACACCTAACATGTTCAATAACAACTAACTACTAACCTCCAAGATATGCTAATGTGAGCAGCACCATAAGGACGGTCAATCTTTTTAAGACATTGCAAAGCATCAGGAACTGCTAGGTGACAAAATAGATCTAGGGCCACAAATCTCATAGAAAATGGCCCACGAACAGGTGTGTGTGTGTGTGTACATATATATATATATATATATAGAACCAAGGAAACAACCGCTAATCCCCAGTCCCTATGGCCCTAACAATCTGCTCCAAAACTTGCCATGTTGGTACAGAAAAATTCCAGTCCATTAATTTCACTATTGGAGGCAGTGGAAGTTCCTATCCTGTGACTGTATAAATATCAAGAGTGGAGATATGGTCCTCAGTCCAATAATTATCATAGCATAAACCTAGTGAGTAACAGTTAATTCTCTTGATAATTTTAAAATCACTATTTTTCCCTGAAGTTATCATCTAATGTTTCCAAATAACAAATTTTCCTTCAAGAATGGAATTGCTCTCCAATGAACAAAAGATTGCATTGATATCAAAGCATACTTCAACTGAAAGGAACCAACATTGCATTGATATCAAAGACCACTTAATGGGGGCCGATAAAAACTAATAATCATACACAAAATGCACCAATTAAGTACATTTACCACCACATTTGACAATATTAAAAAATAATAATTTTTTTTAAAAAAACACAGCAATATCAATACCTCAACTTTGTCGATGAATTCGTGGGCTCCCCATATATCTGTATACCGGACAAATACGGAACATAATATTGAACAACGGAGTCGCTATCATTCAATATTAGCGGCACTCCGACACCATATGCACTCCACTCCTTAAATGACTCCCATAAATCACCCAGCTCGAAATACGGCTGACTCTCTTCATCACAAGGCCTAAAGCCTCTCCTCATCTGCCACCAAATCCACATTTCAAACTACCATTAATTCAAAACAAAACAAAAATGCAGACTTTACAAAATTCTTTATATATTTATTTGCATTTCCCACTAAGCCAAATATAACTAATCACTGATAATTGAGTTAATTACTACGCTTTTCAATTTTTTTTCTCAGGAACCAAACAGCAAAATCAGCATTTGAAATTAGAAAGCTGAGTCCAATCAAATTCTACGAACCTTGGAGGGATACTGAGCCGGAACGGAAGGCGTGATCGACTTCAAGAACCGTTCCAGATTGCTCGGCGGCGGCTCGGACGGTTCGTTAGACCCGGTCCGGTTCTCCGGCTCACGGCTCGGCAACGACTTTTCGCGAACGGAATGGGAATGGCTGGCCGTGACGTCACTCTGGGCTCTACGGAGCTGCTCGCTCTGCCGGTTCAGGTTCTGGTGGGCCCTACGCGCTTTCGGCGGATTGTAAAACCGGTCCTCCCCGCGGGCCCGCCCGAACTGCAACCCGGTACCCAACATGTCCAACAGCCAATCAGAAACCGCCACGTCAGACAGAGATAGTCAAACCAAAAACAAACCCACCCCCTTTTTAAAATCTGTCTCCACCTCCTCCTCCTCCAAATCCTTGAAAATTGAGTCAACGGTACTCAAAATTGTGAAAATTGAATTCGATAGTAACTGGGATCGATCGAGGATCTAGGGTTTTGCGAAAAAGAGAGGTTGGTGAAAAAATTCGATCAGAGAGAGAAAAGAAAGCAAATTTTTTGGTCAAGGAGGAGTTTGGTAAATATATATAAAAAATCAAAACCCTAAACTCGTATCTGATGGATCTGGTGGTGAAGAGGGTAGGTTGTGGAGTAGGGGCAAAATGGAAAAAACACACCAACACAGAGATTTTGAATGGGATTGATGAAAATGAAGGAAGAGCGAAAAATAGAAAGCTTCAGAAAAAATGAATGGGCAGTAGAGGAAGATGAAATTTTTGTTTTTGCTAATTCAGTCACATAGAATTGTTAGATTGGGCACTATTTGGTTTAAATGACGATTTTGTCCCCGTTTTTGGATTTCTTTTGTGACTGTGGAAGTGTTGGTATATTCGGTTTTTAGTAGGGGTAGTTTGGGGAATGGGGTAGAGGATGTCGGTTACCTAAGGTTAGGAATTAGGAAGATCTAATTACGAGAATGTGATTGGTGGGATTTTGGGGGGGTTTGGGAATTAGCCATTGTAGGTGAGTCACTGACTTGTGGACACTTGTGGGTAGGAGGACACGTGTGTGGTTCGATTTGGTGGTTACGCGGAGGGCTGTCTCTGTCTTATCCCCTTTCGATTTTTTTTTTTTGTTTTTTTGCTTTTTTAAGGAGTAGTGTAGTGGTACTATTTTACGAGGAACACAGTCAGTGGGTTTTTTTTTGTTTTTTTGTTTTTGAGGTTTTTAGTGAGCGTGACATTACGCGCCAAGAATATGCCAACGAAAATCGTGGAGGAGTCAGCATTTGATATCCCCACGTTTGGGAAATTATTATATATGATTTTTTTTTTGAATGAAGAAGATTCGGGATGTTGCAACGTGCAATTAACATGTGACATGTGTTAGGTGGTAAACAGGTAAAGGTTAAGACTGGTAATAAAATACCACAAAGATCCAAGTCCATAAATGAAAATTCATTGATGTCCAAATCAATGTGGACTTTTTTTTTTTTTTTGGGGATAAGATTTTTATTGTTTTGTTGAAATTCTGGCTTATAAAATATATCAGACTTTTCTTAAAATTTAACTAGTCTTGTCACACGCATTTTGTATATGTGATGAGGTTATTTTTTTTTGTGACCCTATTTTGTAGCAAAAAAATAATTTGTGTTTTTATTTTATATATAATTTTTATTTTAAGAATTTAATTTATAAGTGGATAAAAAAATTTGAAAATCTGTCAGAAGATGGCCTTATTATTTAGGCAATGTTTTAGTGGGAGTTGGGTGTTCGCGGTGCAGCGCGGTTTTGGGCCATTTTTAGCATCGCACTTTGCTATGTGGTTTAGCTAAAATCATAACTGCACCGCACTTTGTTTTTGCGGTCACATGTGCGGTGTGGTGCGGTTTAGAGTTTAGCCAAAACCATAACCGCACCGCACCTCATTTTTGCGATCACATGTGCGATACTATGTATAAGATGCGGTTTGAAGTTTGTATATTTTTCAAATTTTGGGCTTTTCCTACTCAGCCCAAAACTATTTTTTCCCTTTTTTTGGGCTAAGTTTTAAATTATTGAGCTAGTTTTTCTTTATTTTGGGTTGGCTTTTCTAGTCAACACTTGCTAGGGTTATTAAACTTTTTTTTTTTTGAAAACTAGGGTTATTAAACTATTAATAATATATTTAATATTAAAAATAAATAAATATATTAATATATAGAGAGGGTACGGTGCGGTGTGGTTTGTGTGGTTTTTTTATTATAAAACCTCAAACCGCACTACACCATGCAGTGTGGTGCGGTGCGGTGCACTATTACTTGCGGTGCGGTGCGGTTATGCCATTTTACGGGCGGTTTTGGTGCGGTTTTTACGGTTTGTACGATTTATGCGGTTTGGTAAACACCCTTAGGAGTTGGAGTTGTATTTTTACCAAATTATCCTTTAGTTTTGTCTCTACTTAAACATAGGGATGTAGGGGTATTTAAAAAAAAAAAATGAGGAATCCAAATGGGGAAGTTCCTTAAATAATAGTATAGATTATGTTGTTAACACTTCAATTTAATCATTTAACTCTTATTAAGTTACATATTATGAAATTGACATGTGTCTTGATCGACGGAAAAAAAAAAATAAATATAACTATTTTTTTTCCCAAAAAAAAAACTCATTTAACCACAAGGCACTTAACCCAAGTAAACAAAACCCTTACTCCTCATCTTTTTCTCCTTGTCGATCTATCTCCCTCACCCAACCCAGGACCACCATAACCCCGAATTGAACCACCAAAACAAAGTATGTTATGTTTCTCTATAAAAAAAAAAAAAAAAAAAAGTATGTTCAATTATGGTGTTGATACGCAATTTTATTTATGTGCTAAAATAGTAATCTGGATGATTAAGATTAAAACTTGGGATTTAAAATAATAATAATAAAAGCCAAATTCCTAAGTGGGCCTTGTTTTAATTGTTCAAATATTTGATATTGTGCTAAGTGAATTTTTTTGTTTATTATTATTATTATTTTTTAATCTCACTTCCTATTTATATGTAATTGACTTTGTGAGGTTTTGATTCGTAGCCTTTCGTGTACAATTGATGTTATCAGATAAATAAGGTGAAAATTTGGTATGCTTAAAAGATTTGTGATGTGGGATTTACAAGACTAAAATGGGTTTTGATAGCACATAAACACCATCGATGTGGTGGTCTTGGGTTGGGTGAGGGAGAGGAGAGACGGGCAGAGAAAGAGAGGTTGGTGTTTTGTTTACTTAGGTTAAGTGTCTAATTGTGGTTAAGTGGTTCAAGTTAATTTGGCTGTTTCAAAGCACATGTCAACTTTATAATGTGCCATATAAATAGCTTGGAGGAATTCCTCCAAATTGGGTTGCATATAAAATTTGTCTAGATTCTCTCTGACTTATCCGTATTTGATTTTCTTTTAGACTAATGTATACTATTATAAGAAGAGGATATTATGACATGGATTCAAACTTTTGGATGTCCTAAAATACCTAAGAAAATCCTACCCACTTAAAAGTTTTTCATCTAATTGGGATAAAAAAAAAAAAAAAAAAAAATTAGAACCCTAAAATTTTATACATCTGTTCACAATCTAATAATATATGTCTCACCTCCTTTATCTATTTTCTAGGGGTGGCAAAGTAAGCCCAAACATATTTGCCCACCCAAATCCACCCACTCTAATTGAACCCGAACCCAAACCCATCCAATTATTAGTTGAGTTAAATGGGCATCAATCCAATTAGACCCAGTGATTATTGAGTTTTAACTAAAAACCCATTGAAGTCCATTTAACCCAAAAATAATATACCCAAATTCAACCCAGCCCTTCCCTAAAAAATAATAATAATAAAACATAATTTTTAATAATAAAAAATATGAACTAAACAAATGAAAATTAACCATCCTGTGATTTTCTCGGTAACCAAACAAAGTCTAAGAAATTTAAGAGAACATTTGAAACTCAAATATACAAATTCTCTTTCTCTTTTCCAACATTTTCTCCCCAACCAAACAGAATATTACTCACAAATAAAAAACAATTATAAAAAATAAAAAATAAAAATGAAAAAGAAGAAGAAGAAGAATAAAACGGAGTTTATAATAATAAAAAATCTAGACTAAACGAATGAAAATTAACCACGGTGCATCTACGCCTTCTCCGATGCAGAATCCAATGATGATATCGGACTCGTTTGCCCGAGACACGATTCTCGCATGGTACCGTGGGGAGTTCGCAGCTGCAAACGCGATCATCGACGCGCTGTGCTGCACCTAACTCAGTTGGCTGGTGTTGGAGTCGAAGGGGTGGCGTCGTCGGAATATGACGCGGTGTTCACTGCAATACACCGCTGGAGGCTGAACTAGATCCCAATGCTCCAGATGCAAAAGTACCACTCCATCGCTGACGTTGCGGTCGAGCTCCAGTGAGTCACTGCCCTAAAGAAAAAGTACGATACGATCAATGAACAAGATCACGCGGACTCGACCGCCAAGGTCGAGACGAAGAAGAGTGAGGAGGTGAAGGTGGCGAAATTGGATGAGCAAGATCATAAAGTCGAAAAGGAGCAGAGTGAGAAAATCGACGAGAAAGTGACGGAAAATAAAAATGTTGATGTGTTTTTCACTTTAGGGGGCATTTTGGTAATTTTGATAATTGGGTAAATGGGTGGACTGGGGTTTACCCATTATAATTGGGTTGGGTTAGGTTGGGTTGGGTTTGGGTTAGAAGCAATAAATGAGTTTTAATGGGTGAATGAGTTTTATATACCCAACCCAATTATGCCCACTCATTTGACACCCCTACTATTTTCTTACTTCAAATGAAAAAAAAAAAAAAAAAATAGTTTTTGGCTCTACATCTTCTTTTCGCTGCTTCTTCCTATGCTTTCTCTTTCGTATTGAATAGAAGATGTCTCCATAACTTAAACAATCTTTCAACAATCGCAAATCCACCACAAACTTTCAGTTCAATGCACGACAATCAATTCAAAGGTATGAATTGTTCCTTACAATACAAATTCCTAAGAGCATTCGCATCAGCAATCTACAAACTATTCTATTTTACCATCTTAAAATCTACTTTATCATTTATACCATACCATTTTACAACACTCCCAACATCCCAACTTTTGTTTTCCTATTCTACTCATTAAAATAATATTTCTACACAATAAAATAATATATCCCCCAATCACCATCATTTACAATACAACACATTATTTATTCTCTCTCTCTCATTTCTACGCAATAAAATAATATATACCCATGAACATCACCCTCGGCCACCAAAAATCACCACCACGACGGCAACCCTCACCACCACCGCCACCACATCAGTCACAAATCCACCACCACCAGAAAAAAAAAAAAAAAGAAAAAAAAAAGCCACAGTCATACCCATACCCACGGCCAAAACTCTTCACTGAGAGAGCCACGAACCTCTCTTTCTCCCTCAACCTTTAGCACCGGCCAAACCCACGGCCAAAACCCACGCCGATCGTCGATCCACCTTAACCGCCACCAACCCACAAAAACCACAACCACTGAACCAAGGAATGATGAAACCCAGCCACCCACACCACCAAAAATGAAATCCATCCATTGATCCATGAAACCCATCCATTGATCCATGAAACCCATACCACCAAAAATGAAACTCAGCCACCGAAAATGAAACCCACACCACGGAAGATGAAACCCAGCCACGAATCCATGGGTCCCATGCCACATCTCCACCATGGAGGCTTGATTCAAGGGAAGATAGAGAGGAAAAAAGAAGAAGAAAATGCTAAAATTTGCCAAGATATGGCATATGAAAGTCCCAGTGTTGATGCTCTAACACAAAACCTTATTCAATTATGCGAAACTTAAGCATCTTGCTCCTCCTTTTTCTTCATATTGAACCCCAAAAAAAAAAAAAATCACCATAGGCATATCAAAATTTTCATATACATAGTTGGGAGTATAGTGTGACAATTGGCTACTTTCAAAGGATTGCACATAACTAAAAGATATATTCTATCAAATGTTTTTTATTATAGGATCGAAAGCCACATTCATCATTCTCTTATTATTTATTGGGAAATTATTATTGATAGAAATGGTCTCACAAAATTAATGCACATTCTTGAAGAAATCAAACTTCAATAGACTTGGGAAAAAAATCGTTGATGAAATTAGTAATATGACCGTCCATATCTATCGTCCATTGGTGGATTGACTATCTATTTGCATTAGTTTTTTTTTTTTTTTTTTAGAGTTTCAACTTATGGTATCCGTTCCTAATGATAGCTCTTTTATCATCAGATTAAAACACCAATCAGTTTTTTTGTAAATAAAAATTAAACTCCAGATCTCTTATTCAACCATCAGAGACTTTACCAGTTGAGCTAACTAGAATCCACAATAATGAAATTCTTATATTCAAGGCATTTTAGAGTTAGTATTTTTCATAAAATTGTTATATATATAATTGAAGGTTGTTAGGGTACATTTTTTTTTACACCTATTTTTACTAAAATACCACCCATTTATTTTCAAACATCACTAACAAATTATTGGACTTCTCCAAATATTTTTGCCCTATTATTATGCTAGCCCAAAACTATTCTTCTTGCTACCACAAAATTGGGCTACAAATATAAAACGTTATAAGGCCCAATATTTTTGTGAAGCCTATAATTTAGACTCATCCCCAAATTACTTTATTGAACGAGTTCAAATCTCATTCTTTTTAAAGCCCTAGAATACTTATACTTGATAATATTTGAAAAGCTTAATTCTCACATGCAACATTAAAAGCCTAGTTCTCACTAGCAATATCAAAAAGCTTAGTTCTCACTGACAATATCAAAAAGCTCAATTCTCATTAGTAACATTAAAAGCTCAATTCTCATTAACAATATCAAAAAGCCCAATTCATATTGGTACTATTTAGTGAAAAATCCAATATTGTTAATACTTGGGAAATGCCATATGATTAAATTACCTATGCACCTAACCACAATTGTTTTTAAAAAGTTTGAATGCTCATATGTTTTCAAATTCATGGGAAATTATGATTATTTGATTCTATGATCACTATTTATAATTCTATGATAATTATTCATCCTACAAAGCTTGTCATTTAAATTATGACATGATTATTGGGAACCATAAACATTATTTATGATATGAAATTCATCATTTCAAAATAGTAAATATTATTTGCAAAGCATTTTGAAATAATTAAGCTTATGCTATTATATTACATTCATTACTCAAAGATCCATTACAGATATCTATCAAAATCCAAACTACATTGAATATTCACTAACAATAAGAGTCCATGAGGGATGAAAACCCATGGCAATGTGTGTTATTGATGTCCCTTTTGTTGGTCCAAAGGAGAACAAGCCCAAGTGAAAAAGGGGCATAAGCACAGCCTAGCCAAATGGTCCAACCCATGTGAACAAGCCTAATCCAAAGTTCTAGCTAAGGCAGAGGACTGAACGAGTCAGCTAGCTACCTTCTTGTTCATTCTTGACCAAGGTTCAACTGGAGATTTCCTCAAGGGACAACCAAATCTCTAAGAATGAACTACGAGTTGTCCCATCAACTTTTTGCCACTATCTCCCTAATGTGAACAGTGCCCAGATGTTGTACTAGCAGCTAAAGTCTAATGGGTAATGGGATTTCATCGTCTTCCTCAAAGCCCTATCTCTAGCGAAAGGAAGCCATAACCAAGTTACTAAAATCTCAACAAATCAATTCTATAAATGCCAAAAATGTTCAAGAGTTGGTTCATATGCCAAGCCCATGAATCCTAAAGGGGAAAATTTGAGAAAATGTAATTTGGAGGGCATAAAGGGATTTCTAGCAAAACCCTCTGAAATAGGCCCAAAATTTGACACTTGGCTTAAGGTGCTGAATCCTACTCCCTTAGGGTCCAAAACTCAGTTGCAGCACCAAGATTCTACCTTAATACCTGCCTTAATCCCATTGGCTAAACACGACCTCAGAAATCTCAGCATTTAATGCAAGATTACCCAAATATTCACCCATGTTTGATGCCTAAAGAAGCAAGGCAACCCAAAAGAAAATCTACCATTTATAACCAAATGCTATGGTCAGCAATCCGCCCCTCTTCTTGCTAATCAGCCCCGCATTTTTTTTATTCTTGCTAATCACCCCCCTAAACTCTACTATAAAAGGGTAATCACACCAGCCCACAAAAAACACACCAAAACCCTCTAAAAAATTCTGCCATTCTTGTCATTTTGCCATATTTTAACTTGCAATTTAGCTCCAACAACCCACAAATGAACCATTTCAGTCCATACAAATCAACACCCAGCTAGCCTCAAGCATTCCTTTCTCCTTTTCTACATATCCAAAGTTCATAAATACTCCCCAATCAGCCATGATCAACCCTTTTCACCGACTTAGTTTTAGCATTATTTTCACCATCTCATTACAAGCTTACACACCCACTCACTCAATATAGCTTTTACTACCCTACTCATACCCCACATACATATTCCACAAGAATCTTGGTTCAATATCTGTTGCACTAAGCTGGAATCTCTCTTTCCCTCAAGCCATGCCAAATAACCCCTTTCTTCTCACAATGGAGCCATTGGTCTTTACCTTTTGTTTTTCCATTAAAGGATATAATGCATTTGTAATAATGGAAATTTTCCCTCAAATTGATGTAGTAGTAGCAGAAAATACCCTAGACCCTTTTGACCAAGACACACAAGAACTTCTTGAAGTGAACACCTCCTTAAATTTGTTCAATAATTGATTGCTGGACCATCAATTTAATTTATCCTACTACTGGAGAATTTTATTTTCTTGCATTGTTGTAACAGGACTTCTAATCTATTAATCAACTATTATGAAGTGTTTTATTGCGCCTTAATGTTGTTCTTATTAAGGTGCAGCCTTTATTTATTACTTGGATAGGCTTATCACTACACCGAAAAGCTTTTGAGTATCATCTCAAAGCCCAATGTTGAGTTTCGGCTTGGCCCCCCATATTTCATTCGAGGGCATTAATTTTCCACTTGACAAAGGTCATATGACTTACGAAAATGGATGACAAGGACATCATATTTGCCCTATTGTCCATTTTTGTCAATAATATAACTTGTCTGTATCTACTTACAACAAATAAATTCTTTATAAAATATACTATTGTTAGTGAGGTTACATAGGAAGGAATTTTTAAGAAATTAAAATTTAGGATTTGTAATCGAGTAAGGTTTAGTGTATGCTAGTTTTTAGGGGAAAAAATGCATCAAACGTGCTTGAGATGTATTTAAATAAAGAGTGTGATTATTTTTAGGAAAAAAGTTTCTCTAATATATATATATTTTTTAATTTTGTTGAATTACAATTATAACCCCATTTTTAATTTTATTTTTATTTTTAAGAATAAGGATTATCTAATTAGATTAGGAGTATTTTTGACATTTTTTGAATCCATAACTAACTTTCTGAATCTTCTTAATATATAGAGATTAAAAGCACCTAAGAGCATTTGCATCCGTGAATGTAAAACTTTGCAAAATACAAAAAACAATAAATTTTACACATTTTAACTAAAAAATCTTCCACACCAGTCCTTCTAAAACTGTGCATATTTACACATTTGCTATAGTAACTGATATCGCTCCGAATCAGTAAGGTGGGTGATATGGATTCGGTGGGCTACTTCTGTGGTGGAAGGCCTACAAGAAACAAACAGTCAAAGAGGAGACCGGAGAATACCGGCCAAACCCTCTCCGATGAAGAAGTTAGTCTTGCAGAGAAAGGAGTTCCAAATATTTTGGAGTAATGTCTTAGAGAAAATCTTACCCCTGTCGGGTTCAGACCGGTTCTTTATACAGGGATCTTGGGGGACGGTTATTTGTCCAATAACCTCCCCAAGATTTGTGGAAGCCAACAAGTTCGGAGTTAACTTCCTCAACGGCTACTAAAATTGTAACCGCTAATGGAAGTTAACTTATTTGTTGGATTCGCTGAGATAGTTGTGGGTTTGGCAACCGCTACAGAGAGTCGAGAGTTCTAAGTGTTGTGCATTCGTCCGTCTGGTGTAGGATGGTTTGGTCGTCCACGGATATTTGATGATTGTCCCTAGACGACCTTCATGGACGAGCATGTCGTCCATGGGAGATTTCACCGATCAAGAGTAGTATTATTGTCTATGAACGATTTTCTCTCTTCTGGGATGATTCTTGACCCAACTTGCTCTGTTTATACTGGACGAACCATTTGGATGAACTGGAGATGAATTATTTTCTACTTCTCCATCAGTTGCCCCTTTGTACAAAGGGTCGTCCTGGACATTGTTGTGATTTTAACAAAATTTAATTTTTTTGTACGCCACGTGTTGTGAAGACGTTGGTTGGCCAATCGTGTCGATCCTGTTTCCCCAAGGAACTGCCACCTGTCAATTTCTGAGTGGCGAGTGTCGTTTCATTGATCCTGTTACTGGGGCCTATAAATAGTGCATTCTCTTTCCTGCCCCTTACTTTTCCACATTTTCTCTTCTGCCATCTCGTCCAAGAGACTCGTCTAGCTCTCGTCCTAGTTTTATCAGGTATTTCCTCTTTCTTTTTTAGGTTCTCAAGTCTTTTCTACATTTCGACCATGTCTTCATCTAGTAGTTTAGAGAAGGAGATAGACGAGTACCAGGACGGTTCCTCTGGGAGTGAGGGTAGTGTAGATAGTTCGTCCTATAGCGCCTCCTCAGACGAGCATTACTCGTCTGGGGTTCCTGGCATTCCCTTAGAGGAATTTCAGGAACTACGACGTAGGGCAGCTTCTAGATCTGGGGCTAGCTCGTCCAGACAGCCATCTAGTCCTCCTCATGACGAGGAAGAGGACAAAGAAGATGTCATCTATAGTTGTGCCCCAGAGGTAGCATCCACCTTAGACGCTGCTAAGTTGAAAATTCTTGTAGATAGATACCAAATTCCTAAAAACCTTAACCCTCGTCTACCCAAGGCCGGAGAATGGTGTTGTTCTCCTTCCTCTGGCTTAGGGGTATACGCCTCTTATCTTTTAGCTGGTCTTAGGTTTCCCCTAAATTCTTTCTGCAGAGACCTCCTTCAAAGGCTGGGTATTGGACCTAACCAGCTCAACCCCAATGGTTGGAGGACGATAGTCGCCATGCAAGTGTTATGGCGTGAAGCGTTGGAAGGGAACTGTCCAATTACAGTGGACGAGTTCCTTTACTGTTATAAGCCCTCAGAGATCAAAAAATCTGCTGGTTTCTACCAGTTCTCGTCCAGAGGTTCTTATTTCAGTTTAATAAAGGGCCGTAGCTCGTCTGACCGGCTTTGGAAAAAAGAATTTTTTATTATTTCTGGAAATTGGGCTGGGGACCCAGCTGATGTGGGTAATCCCCCCTTCCCACCTTTTACCAGCCCTCTAGGTCGTCTTCGTCCTGAGGGTATGTTTTTCTTTCCATTTTATCTCGTTTGTCTTAAAATTGTTTCCATCTTTCAATCGTCTAACCCTTTCTCTTGGTGATGCAGCTGTTGCTCGTCCACGCTTGGACAAATTTTACTTGGACCGGATAGAAGTGGTTCGTATCTTCCCTGAGAGGACTTTCCACGACTTGGTTACTCTCGGTCGTCTAGCAGCTTGGGGGCTTGGTCCAATGCCTACTACTGAGAACCTAAGTCACGAGGAGCTCACTCGTCAAAGTAAGTGTCGTCCGCTGTATTTCATTATTTCTATTCTCTTTTTTTTTTTTTTTTTTTTTTGATTTGATTTTCCTCGTCATAGGGATAAGTACGATGAGGGAAAATAAAGAGAAAACAGTGACTAGCGGGGACGAGGATGTTGTTGCTCCCACTGGCAAAGTGGCTTCCGTCCAGGCTGGGAAGAGGAAATCTAAGCCCATTTCTAGTGCTGTGGACCTGGACGACCTCCCAAGTCGTCGAGGCCCTAAGAAGCAAAAGTCAAGTAAGACTTCCCTTCCAAAGGTCCCCAAGTTTGTGCCACCAACAGTGAACTTGGACGAACCTCTGGTGGATGTGGAGCCCGTCCAAACAGTCCATCCCGTCCAGACCAATCCTTCCCCTCCACCAAAAGCTTCTCGCAAGCCTAGCCCGTCTGAGGCCTCTGATCGTCCATCCAATTTAGTTCTGGATGAGGGTTATGCATGGAGGACGTTCAAAGGGATCGTCACTGAGCATGAAGTTAATGAATGTTACAACATGTCAGTGAAGGAATTTGAACGTTCTGGCATACATGACCTTTTCAAGGTAAGTCTTTCTCTCGTCCTTATGTGTAAAAATTTTATCTTGAATAAATTGTCTAACTCCCTTTCGTCCAAATGCAGGCTATGTCAAAATTTTACACAGCAACCTGCCAAGCCAAGGAGCTTGCCACAGAGGCTAAGACGGCTAAGGACAAGGCTAAGGAGCTGAACCATGAGGTTGTGCTCAAGAAGGGGGAGGTCATCAGGTTGACTGAGGATTTTAATCGTTTGCAAGGAAGTGAAACAAAGCTGAAGAACGAGGTGGAAGAGCTTAAAGCTGACAACTTAGAGAAGGATACCCGTATCGTCCATCTCGAAGGGCAAGTTTCAGAGTTTGCCTCGTCCTTGGAGAAGGCACGTGAAGAAGCTATTGTAGCCTTTAAGAAGTCTGACGAGTATAAGAATCGTCTAGACAGCCATTATGCAGCTGGCTATGAAGACTTCCGTGCTGATGCCAAGGAGGCATATCCTGACTTGGACTTCAATTCCTTCAAGCTTCCCCTTACTACAGAGAGTTCCTTATTGCAGACGAGTTCCGAGGACGTCAATATAATGGACGATACTTATACTGAAGTCACTCAGGACGACCCCAAGACAAGCTTGACCAAGTGAAATCATTTTCCTTAGAAAATTTACTTTTATTTGCCTTTTTATGGAAGTGCCCGTTGTTTTGGGCTTTTTTACTTCTATATTTTAAAAAAAAAATTCATGTGAGTACAATTATCTCGTCCAGGATTGTGGACGAGTTTTATATACAGTTTCATTTTCACAACTTAAGGGATTTGGACGTGGGTCGCTCACCCTACTTTCATGAAAAATGAATATTTCCTTTTCTTACCTTCCATTGTGTTGTTTGAATACATATATTTTCAGCTTTATGTATGGAATTTTTAATTCTCATTAATCATATCATTGGTGGTTGTGTGGTTCGTCCACCCTGGAATTCAATTTACCTCGTCTTGATTAAGGTGGTGAATTTGTATTACATCACCAAGATAGAGCAAATTGAATCCTTTTAGCTGATGTATAGCTCGTCTATGAATGTTTTCCTTTATGATTAGATCTAATTCATCATTCCAATTTTAGGGACAATCATTTTGTCGTCCTTAATAAGACTTCCCAGCAATTTCTCGTCCAATGCAATGAATTGTTATGCTGGTTTTTTTTTTTTTGGTGGTTTTTGCTCGTCCGTGTTTTAGACGATCACTTCTTGGATTTCATCTCGTCTTGATCTTTAGACGGATACATCCTTAATTCATGTTTCATCTCGTCTTTGAGCTTTAGACGGATATATCCTTAATTCAGGTTTAATCTCGTCTTTGAGCTTTAGACGGATATATCCTTAATTCAGGTTTTATCTCGTCTTTGAGCTTTAGACGGATATATCCTTAATTCAGGTTTAATCTCGTCTTTGAGCTTTGGACGGATGTACCTTCATTTTTCCTCTTTGAGGAGAGCTTATGGACGATTTATCCTTGCGTCCAAGGATTTCATTCGTCCGTGCTTATTGTTTTTTGTGTGGATCAGTCTGAATGAATATACAAAGATGAAGGATTCCAATATTATACTTGAAAATACATCATATATATATATATATATATATATATATATATATATATATATATGTTGAAAATCCAAACTTATGTAAACATTCGTCCACAGGCATGGCACATGCTCGTGAGCTGGTGCCTTATTAAATTAAAAATACAAACCAACTCGTCCATGAATAGCACAAAAGTGAAAACACTAATGTACTTTCGAGGGGATTATTAAAATACTTAGAACACATAATAGTAGTAAATAAACATGTACTTCTACTCGTCCAGAGGTCTCGTCCAAGGCCACTTTTGTCAAGAGTCGGCACTTATTGATGGTATTTCCTTAGGTGCTCAACATTCCAAGGGTGTTCTAGCCTCCGACCATCCAAAGCTTCCAAATAATAGGATCCTTGCCTCTTGCAGTTGATAACCCTATAAGGTCCTTCCCAATTTGGCCCAAGTTTCCCGTAGGCCGGGTTTCTTGTTGCCAAGGTAACCCTCTTCAAGACGAGGTCACCAATGTTGAAACGCCTAGGCTTCACCATGGCATCATATTGTCTTGCCATGAGATTTTTGTACCTTGCTGTCCTCTGTTCTGCATCCATCCTGACTTCGTCCATAAGGTCCAGGTTAAGACGGAGCTATTCTTCGTTTTCTTCAGTATGATACTTCCTCACCCTGTGGCTCGTCATGTGTACCTCTGCCGGTATTACTGCCTCACTCCCATAGGCTAGTTTAAAAGGAGTTTCCCCTGTTGGAGTTCTTACTGTCGTTCTATAAGCCCATAAGACACCTGGTAACTCATCTGGCCATACTCCCTTTGCCCCTTCGAGCCGAGTCTTGATGATCTTCAACAAGGATCGATTCGCTACTTCTGCTTGGCCATTGGCCTGTGGGTGGGAGGCTAAGGAGTAATGGTTCTTCATTCCAAGCTGTTCACAAAATTCTCTGAAAGGTGTGTTGTCAAACTGTCGTCCATTGTCAGACACTAGTACTCTAGGTACCCCAAACCTGCATACAATGTTCTTCCAGACGAAGTTCTTGACATTCTGCTGTGTAATTTTTGCCAAGGGTTCGGCTTCCACCCATTTTGTGAAGTAATCGATTCCTACCACCAGAAATTTCATTTGCCGAGTTCCAGTTGGAAAGGGCCCCAGAATGTCCAGTCCCCATTGCGTGAAAGGCCAAGGGGCTGTCATTGGCGTTAGATACTCTGCTGGTTGTCTGGGGATGTTGCTGAAGCGTTGACATTGATCACATACTTTGACATATGCCTTCGCATCAGCTTGGATGGTTGGCCAATAGAATCCGCTGCGGATGACTTTATGGACGAGTGACCTGGCTCCCGAATGGTTTCCACATGCTCCTTCATGAACCTCCCTCAACATGTAGTTTGCCTCGTCTGGAGCCAAACATCTTAAGAGAGGTTGGGAAAAACCTCTTTTGTATAACACTTCGTCCATAAGTACGTACCTTGCTGATTTGACCCTGAGCTTCCTAGCTTCGTCCTTCTCTTCTGGAAGCCTTCCGTCCTTCAAGTATGACACTATTGGGGTCATCCAATTTTCGTCACCCTCTATCTGCAGCATTTCTGGAAGGTCTATACTTAGCATGTAGTGTACTTCGTCCAACTCATCCAACGCTTCATTCGTAGATGCTTCCTTTGCCAGAATATCTGCTTCCACATTCTCCTCCCTTGGGATTTGAATAAAATCAGCTTTTTTGAATTTCTTTACAAGGCGTACTACCTTCCTTAGATATTTCTTCATTCTGTCTTCCTTGGCTTCGCATGTCCCATTTACTTGGCCTATGACCAATTGAGAGTCTCCCAAGACAAGTATTGAGTCTGCTTCTACAGACTTGGCCAACTCCAACCCCTTTAAAAGGGCTTCATACTCCACTTCATTATTAGTAGTCTGGTATTGCAAACGGGCCTTGTACTTCAATTTATCGCCTTCTGGCGACTGCAAAACAATTCCTATTCCTCCGGCATACAATGTAGACGATCCATCTACATGGACGATCCATTTGTTATTGTACTCTCCTTCCTCAAGATCCTCGTAACTCGGAGTAAATTCTGCAATGAAATCTGCTAGGGCCTGAGCCTTTATTGCATTTCTCGGTTGGTACCGAATGTCGAATTCATTGAGTTCCACTGCTCATTGAATCAGCCGTCCTGCAGCTTCCAGCTTGTTCATTGCCTTCTTAAGTGGATAGTCTGTCATGACATTGATGACATGAACTTGGAAGTAATGTCTTAACTTCCTAGAAGCTGTTATCAGTGCAAAAGCCAATTTCTCTATAAGCGGATACCTTCCCTCTGCTCCTCTGAGCGCTCGGCTAGTGTAGTACACAGGTTTTTGTGCTTTCTCTTCTTCTCTGATTAAAGCTGAACTTACGGCGTGTGGGGACACCGCTAAATATAGGTACAGTTCTTCTCCTTGCACGGACGGACTTAATAACGGGGCTGTAGTGAGATAGTCCTTCAGGTCTTGGAAGGCCCTTTGACATTCGTCCGTCCATTCAAATGCCTTCCTGAGGACTTTGAAGAATGGTAAACATTTGTCTGTGGCTTTCGAAACAAATCTGTTCAAAGCGGCAACTCGTCCTGTGAGGGATTGGACTTCCGTGATACTCTTCGGTGGCTCCATGTCCAATATAGCTTGGATCTTGTCTGGATTCGCCTCGATTCCTCTTTGCGAAACCATGAACCCTAGAAACTTTCTTGACGATACTCCGAATGCACACTTGGGTTCAACTTCATCTTATATCGCCGAAGTGTTTCAAAGGTTTCCTGTAGGTCATCCAGATGGCTTCCCTCCTCTATGCTCTTCACAAGCATGTCGTCGACATAAACCTCCACATTCCGTCCTATTTGTGGACGAAACATGTGATTTACCAACCTTTGATAAGTTGCCCCTGCGTTCTTCAAATCGAAGGGCATCACTTTGTAGCAAAACAAGTCTTGGCTGGTAATGAAGGAAGTTTTCTCCTGATCAGTTTCATCCATCTTGATCTAATTAAATCCTGAGAAGGCGTCCATGAAGCTCAGCAACTGATGGCCAGCCGTAGAGTCCACCAATTGATCAATGCGTGGCAAAGGATAACTGTCCTTGGGACACGCCATGTTCAAGTCAGTGAAATCTACGCACATTCTCCACTTTCCATTCGCTTTCTTCACCATCACCACATTGGCTAACCAATCCGGGTAATAGACTTCCTTAATGAACTGTGCCATGGTCAGTTTTTGAACCTCTTCCTTGATCGCCATATCCCGCTCGGGAGCGAATACCCTCTTCTTCTGACGAATAGGCTTAAAAAAAGGGTACACATTTAATCGATGAGTGATCACACTTGGGTCGATTCCTGGCATGTCGTCATGACTCCATGCGAAAACGTCGATACTCTTTCTCAGGAACTGGATGAGGTCTTTTCTTGCCTTCTCCTTCATACCTGTTCCAATTCTGGTGAATTTCTCGGGATCATCTTCTTGCAAAAGAACATCTTCCAACATTTCCGTGGGCTCTGCAACAACTCTTCTTTCCTCAATGCTCATTGTCTGCACCTGTTCGTCCAAGGCCATCATGGCTAAATAGCATTCTCTAGCTGCCAACTGATCTCCTTGTGCTTGCCCTATCCCGTACTCCGTAGGGAATTTGACTGACAGATGATAGGTAGATGTTATCGCCTTCCAACTGTTTAGAGTTGGTCTTCCGATAATGGCATTGTATGAAGACGAACAGTCCACCACGAGGAAATTGACTTCCCTAGTTATCTGCTGCGGGTACGACCCTACCACTACTGGTAATGTAATGGTGCCTACGGGCTGCACCTTCATTCCTCCGAACCCTATCAATGGTGAACATACTGGACGAAGTTGATCCCGTCCAAGCCTCATCTGTTGAAAGGCAGAGTAGTACAATATATCTACTGAGCTTCCATTGTCAACTAATACTCTCCTGGTCGTATAATCTGCAATAAGCAGAGTAATGACAATTGCATCGTCATGCGGGTGATGGATCCTCTCAGCATCTTCGTTGGTGAAAGAAATGGCCGGCTCGTCCATTGGTCTCGTCCTTTGTGGTCGTCCAGAGAGTTGGACGTTTTGTACCACCTTGAGATACGTCTTCTTCGACTTGGCAGATTGCCCTGTCGAGTTCCCTCCAATGATAATCCTTATCTCTCCTAGTGGGGGTCGGGACGATTCCTCCATTTTTCCTTTCAACTTCTCATCTTTATGATCTCTTCCAACGAAGTGTCTCAACTTCCCTTGTCTAATAAGATTCTGAATTTGCTGTTTCAGATCATAACATTCATCCGTGTCATGCCCATGGTCCCTGTGGAAGCGACAATATTTACTTTTATTGCGCTTATTGGGATCTCCCTTCATCTTCTCCGGCCATTTTAGAGAAGGGTCGTCTTTGATTTGCATGAGCACCTGATCAAGTGGAGTGTTTAGGGGCGTATAATTCTGGCTTCTTCCCAAGGGACCCGTCTTCCTGTTATCTCGTTCCTTCTTATCTTCCGTCCGTCCCTTCTTTGGACGAGGGGCTTGTTCAGAGTGGCGTGCTGGGTGCACTTCCATCCTTTCAGCTCTTTTTCTCTTCTTGGCTATGATCGCATCTTCTGCATTCATGAAGTTCTGAGCCGAATGGACGAGCTCGGCCATGGTTTGAGGCTCCTTCTGATATAGCTTGTGGATGAATAGGTCAGAGTTGATCCCGTTGTGGAAGGCCGCCAATAGAAGCTTGTCATCTACCTCGTCCACACTAAGGGCTTCTCTGTTGAAGCGAGTGATGAATGATCGCAAGCTTTCGTTTTCCCCTTGCTCTATGGTCAGCAAGCTGGACGAAGAACGTTTGTGTCTCTGTCCCCCGATGAAATTGTTAACAAACAATTTGCTCAACTCTTCGAAAGAACCTACAGAACTTGGGGGTATTTTGCTGAACCAAACTCGTGCCGGGCCTTTAAGGGTAGTAGGGAAGGCTCGACACATGATTTCATCAGGGACCCCTTGAAGGTGCATCGTTGTTTTGAATGTAGCAATGTGTTCAAATGGATCACGCGTCCCATCGTACGAGTCCAGGGAAGGCAGTTTGAACTTTGATGGTAGAGGATGGCCGTTGATGGAAGCCGTAAAAGGAGAGTCAGTTCTATGGACCAAATCTTCTATAGGATTCGTCCTCCTCATATTCTCTTTCATTTCCTCCATGACTTTCTTCATTTGGTCCATCTCTTCTTTCAAATGTGGTACCGTTCGTGAAGTGGTGCCTCTAAACTGACTTCCGATCTCAGTATTCTCTCTGTCACCGTGGCCTTGTGTTTGTCCTCCTCCTTCGTGTTCCTCACGTGTCTGCCTTCTCTGATTGATCTCCATTCTTAACTCCTGGTTTTGGCGAGTCAACTCCGCCATTGCAGCCGCCATAGATTGCACATGTTGAACAGACGACGTCTGCATAACTGGCGTAGATTGGCGATCACGTTGGGGATCACTTGAAGCGCCTCTGCTTCCCTGATGGCTTGGGCTAGTAGCCCTCGACCTGGTCCTGACCATCCTAACCCTTTGTCGCGGAAAAGAAAGTCGCAAAACAATCTCTTCCCACAGACGGCGCCAACTGATATCGCTCCGAATCAGTAAGGTGGGTGATCTGGATTCGGTGGACTACTTCTGTGGTGGAAGGCCTACAAGAAACAAACAGTCAAAGAGGAGACCGGAGAATATCGGCCAAACCCTCTCCGATGAAGAAGTTAGTCTTGCAGAGAAAGGAGTTCCAAATATTGTGGAGTAATGTCTTAGAGAAAATCTTACCCCTGTCGGGTTTAGACCGGTTCTTTATATAGGGATCTTGGGGGACGGTTATTTGTCCAATAACCTCCCCAAGATTTGTGGAAGCCAACAAGTTCGGAGTTAACTTCCTCAACGGCTACTAAAATTGTAACTGCTAATGGAAGTTAACTTATTTGTTGGATTCGCTGAGATAGTTGTGGGTTTGGCAACCGCTACAGAGAGTCGAGAGTTCTAAGTGTTGTGCATTCATCCGTCTGGTGTAGGATGGTTTGGTTGTCCACGGATATTTGATGATTGTTCCTGGACGACCTTCATGGACGAGCATGTCGTCCATGGGAGATTTCACCGATCAAGAGTAGTATTATTGTCTATGAACGATTTTCTCTCTTCTGGGATGATTCTTGGCCCAACTTGCTCTGTTTATACTGGACGAACCATTTGGACGAAATGGAGATGAATTATTTTCTACTTCTCCATCAGTAACTATGCATATATACACGGTTACTATAACTGGGAATACTATTATTTTATTAATTTCACATTTCGCACATTTTTTTCTCTCTTTCTTCTCTGTGCAAAACGAACTCGGTCTCAGACTTCTCCTCCCCTTATCTTCTTTTTCCTCAGATACACACAAACACACCCACATACAAACACATTCACACAGAAAAATCAACACAGAGAAATACAAACACACCCACATGGACAAACCAACAAAGAGACAAATCGGTGCTGGTGTTGGTTGCTTGTGGATCAGTGGATCGGTGCTGGTGGCGCTAGATTAGAGTTCGTGGGTCGACGGAAATGGGTCTGGATGCTTGTGGATTGGTATTGGCGGCAGAGATCGGTGCTTGTGAGTCGATGGGAATGGGTTTTGATGCTTGTGGATCGGTGCTGGCGGGTGTGGGTTTTGATTTGTGGTTCTTGTGGTGGAGATTGGTTCTTGTGGTGGAGATTGGTGCTTGTGGTGGATAAGTGATTTGACCATAAGTGGAAAAAGAAGAAGAAGATGCTTGTGGAGGAGGTATTTGATTGTGACCTTGAAAGGAAGAATGAGAAGTTACCGTAGAAGGAAGAAGAAGAAATAGAAGAGGGACAAAAGATTGGTATGAGAGAAGAGATAAGGACAAAGAAAAAAAAGATAAGTACAAAAGAAAAGATAAAAGGATAGGGATAAAATAAAAATTTAAAATAAAAATTTAAAAATTTAAAATATTAATTTTTAAATAGAGGGGATTGTAAAATAGATAAACTAATATGAGCATTTTGGAAAAGTGGCAGTGTAAAATAGAACAAGTTTTTTAGGGTCCGTTTGGATACAGCTGAAAACTGAAAACTGAAATTGAAAACTGAAAAACACTGTAGCGAAATAATTTTTAAATGTGTAAATAGTATCGTGGGACCCATTTTTAATGAAAAGGTTGCTGAAAAGTGAAATTTGTGGATCTGTGAACAGTACACGATGTGCTGTGATTGGTCCAAAAAAATTTGAAAAGTCAAAGTTTGCGGCTACTGTTCATTGAACAGTGCATGAACAGTAGCCGCAACACCCAAAACGCTCCAAAACGCGTGAAAAAAAAAAAAAAAAAAAAACACAAACGCAGTTTTTTTCAGCCGAATCCAAACGCTCTCTTAGTGTAAAATAGATGAAAAAAATTTGCAGTGGCCCTAATAGTTAGGAAAATTACGAAAACACAAAGTATAAAGGATCAAAATGAAAATTTTAAAACATTACTGGCCAAAATAAAAACAACCAAAATTTAAAGGCTAAAAATGTATTTTAATCCACGTCAGCATTTGACAAATTCCTCGTTAATACCTCTACAATCTTTCAGAAAAATTAAAAAAACCTTAAAATTAAAAACCCCGACTGAAAAACCGCCGCGTCTGCTCCAACTCGCCAAGAAGAGAAGCCACCGGAGTCTGGAAAAGGACGCCGGAGCCGCCGTTTTCCTGTGGTCGTGGCCAAGAGGTTTGATTTTTTTTTCTTGATTTGTTCTTTTTTCCCATTTTGGATTATGAAATATATTTGATAGTGTTTGAATTACATGGAAAAAAAAAAAAAAAAAAAACACTATCTGCGTCGAGTTACCGTTTTAGCTTTGAAACCGGTGAAGAAAGTTGAGAGCTTTAACTGTTCCAGTCAGAGCACCATTGCAAATAATCGTTTTTAGCATATATATATATATTTGAGAAAGTGGGGTTTAGATATTTTTAATTTTTTTTCCTGCTTATTCAGCTTATGTACAAGTTTTTAAAGCTTTACTTTTTCTGATGTATTTTTTACCCAGTTTAATTTTTTTATCCAAATAAATCACCCAAAATGAGTTAATCCCATATGAGCACTTGTGATACGGTGAGAGAATGGTTTTGGATAGTATAGAATTGCGAAAATTTTGGTACTAAGGCTTTGTTTGTAATTGTTGTTGGGGTTTGATGATAAAGGATTTGTGGTGTATGTGCATACTCAGAGGGGGGGGAGTTGGATGGATTGTTTATTATTACACTGTGTTATTTGTAGTTTGGAATTGGAATTGTGTGGTTTTGCTTGTTTGAGGACAAGAGCGGGGTGGTTGACTAATTGGTGTGTTGGAAGAGATAATTTGGTAAAGATGTATCGAAGTGTAGAAGGTGAATCCTTTATGTTTAATGTGATATATCTAGAGAGAAAGGAGTGGACTTGCTTTTAATGGAAGAGAGTTATTCATAGGAAGATTGAAGCTGTTTGGTCCTAGCCTATTTGTAATTTTTTGGAATTTTTAGGGTATGTTTGGTAACTGATTTTTCTCCTTATTTTCTGTTTCCAAAAACAATTTTCTATTTTTGGGACTAAAAAACTTGTTTGGTAATCCAAAATAGACAGAAAACAAAAACTATTCTCAAATTTTAATTTGGGAAAAAATTGAAAACATGCAAAAGACTATTTTTAATTTCTAGTTTTCAAAAACCAATGAAAACACGTGTCTAATTTAATGAATCCGTCTCATTTAATGAGTTAGAGCCAGAGTTCAAATCTTAATAACAATATATTTTAGTATTTTCTATTTTTTCTTTAGAAAACTATTTATATATATATATATATTTATTTTATTTCAACTAACCAAACACGTTTTTGATTTCAAAAATATAAGAAAATTGTTTTTTCATTTTATTCCCAAAAACAAGTTTTTGAAAATAGAAAACAAAAACTACTACCAAACATAGTTAGATTCTTTGGATTTTAGGTGTTACTTTTGTGGCGGGTGGGGTCGGTTGCCTGTTGGGTTTACTAGCTAGAGGCGAGTTCATAGGGCTTTTCTTTAGAAAGGTTCCCTACGTTATCAAAAATAAAAAAGATGTTAATTTTGTGCACGTTACTTTTAGTATACATCCTGTGTGTTAGGTTGCTCCCATTTTTGCACCTTCTAAATGAAATTTGTTATGAGTTATAAAAAATAAAATATAGAGGTTCCTTATAAAGAGAAAAACCACCAGGGTAGCAAAGGAAGTTCTGGCTCTCATTCATTTCAAGTCTTTGACTTTCCTCATTTGAACGCTAAATATGCAGTTTCTTTATGTGTTTTCTATGTTGGCTTTGACTTTTGTGCATCTTGTTTGGAATGCAAGAAATTGTAATTGGTTTGTATCTGGACACTTAAACTGTTCATTATAGTCTCATTCATTTTTAGTTGGTGTTTGAAACCTTATGGTGTTTATATGCAATGAGTTTACCTTGGTCTCATCTATTAACTTTATGTTGTCAAATTGGTCTCATTTTGACTGGAAGTTAGATATCAAACTTTTTCTTCCATGCTTTACGTATTTTTGTCAATTTCCATACCATGTCTTCTGTAAATTACTTAAATAACTTTGTTGTCGGTTTCCATACAATTTCTTTTGTACATGACTAGAATTACTTTGGTCGCTCAATTGAGGCACAAGTGGATTATTGTTTCATTGTGTTTTGAGTGCTTCCTGTGATTTGTTATGTTCTATTTATCATGTTAAAAAAGACCAAAAGAAGAAACTGATTTTATTTTATGATTTTTTGCCCCTCTTATAACTGATAATTGTCTGTGCAGAATTTTGGTGCTGTGGTGTTTTTTATTATGGAGATTAAGACAGATGTAAAAGAAAGCTCTCTCATTCTGCTGAAGCAAGGAGCTGAAGCTGTGAGTGCAGCTACAATTTAAACTTCTCAAGGCCTTTTGGTTGGTTTTACATACTTACAACCAGTACAGAAGAAGACATACGTCTTAATTTTTTTTTCCCTATTTTGTGTGGAAAAATATGGGTTCACCCCTGTCCCTCAAAGTTCCTTGCATTTCTGCCATGTTCAATTGAATAAAGCTCACTCACTAGTAATAATTAACTCGCCTGGTTTTTCAGTTTTGCATGAGCCACTAGAAGTGAAACTTTGACCATGTGCAGTTTGTAATTTTTATGCTGATCTTGACATTCCTTTTCAGAGAGTTTTTGAGTCAAATTTTGTGGGAAGGCGGTCTGTTATTAAGGAACGTTTCTCAAAGAAGTATAGGCATCCTACTTTGGATTCTAAAATAACTCTTAAGCGCTCAAATGCGGTAAGTTTTTTTTTTTTTTTTTTTTTTTTTTTTTTAGCTTTGAGACTACCTTCCACTCTTTCTTCCATAGTATCAATGAATCAATGTGTTGCTTATTGTCTATGTCTTCTGTAAATTTATTGTTGAAACAGGAAGCCAGGTGCATGACAAAAGCAAGACGACTTGGAGTTTCTACTCCAGTGTTGTATTCTGTGGACCCTGTGCTGCACACTCTAACGTTTGAGTATGTGGAGGGTCCTTCTGTCAAAGACATACTCCTTGAATTCGGGTCACATGGTATTATTGAAGAGCGATTGGATGATATTGCTTTACAAATTGGTGTTGCAATTGGAAAATTGCATGATGGTGGTCTCATCCATGGTGACTTGACCACATCAAACATGTTACTTAAGAGTGGTATCAACCAGCTGGTGAGTTCCCTTTTCTTCATTTTTCATTTGGTATTGGTAATTTCCCGTCGTCTTTATCTTACTTTCTATGATTAAACTTGCTCTAAACCTGCATTTACAGTTCATTAATATCTCTTTGTAGGTCCTTATTGACTTTGGTTTGAGCTTTACTTCAACCCTTCCAGAAGATAAAGCTGTTGATTTATATGTACTTGAACGAGCTCTGCTCTCCATGCACTCTTCATGTGGGAATGTGGTAAGTGACGTAGTTTTCCTTCTCTTAATTCTAGTTTTTCTTGTGCTTTTAGATTGTAAAGAGAAAATGAGAAAAAGAACTGAAACTCAGAGACTCTTATGAGTGTTCGGCATTGGGAAGCCTGGTGCAAGATTTAATGTTATTTTAAAAGCCAAATTGGACTAGTTGGTTTGATTAATTTGACTGTGACCCACCCACAAGTTGGTTTTCTAAGGGTAAAAACCAGGACTATCCATAAACTTGGTGATACCATTCTGACCAGTGGGATCATCCAACCTATAAACATTTTGAGGTTGAGCAGATCTTTTGGATTGCTGGTTTTTATTTATTTTATTTTTATTATTATTATTATTTTTTTTGGGGGGGGGTGGGGGGTGTTGGGGGCGTGTTTAAAGGAGGCTCGGCGTGATCAAGTGTGCCTTGATCATGTGCTTGTAGGCCACAGAGAGTAATTTCCACTCCTCCATTGTCATTGGCTCCATGAACTCCACCATCCTTGTACAGCTTTTCCATGTGCAATTGTGCACGTTCTCATTGTGAGTTGAAGGTGTATCATCAGCATTGTTGATTCAGCAAGGATAGAGATATAGAGAGAATCAGCAATTAGATACCCACATCTGGAATGGGATTTTTTTTTTTTGGGGGGGGGGGTGGGTTGGGGGGGTGTGGGGTGGGCTTTATTTCATGACTGAACAAGTAAGCTCATATTTGTCAAAAAACAAATTATATTTTGAGTCGAATTTTTTATTTGTGTGTATAATGTTGTGTATCATACGGTATATGAACTCTCTATAAAATTTATATATATATATATATACTTTTTCTTTTTTATTTAAATTTGTCACTTAGTCATGTTTAGAGCATTTCTTACAAAATTGCATTTTAAATACATTATGAGCATGATGCTTTTGAAGATGATGAGAATCTGCAATATTTTTGAGAATGAAAACAGCATAGAACTTCTACGGCCATTACATATCAATCTATTTTCTTTCTTGATTTTTGTTTATTTTTACATATTATCATTTCTTAGGGACAAGATATTAACAGTGGATACTTCATGGTATGCCTTATTACCAGGAAATGGATTTTTATGTGAGAAACAAGTTCAGTTTTTAGAAAGTTAATTTATTTGTGTTTAATGCATCATTTTCTTTTTTGAAAAATTACTCCTGACAACAGAACACTGAATCCCGCAGTTTCTGTAAATGCTTTTGATTTCTCCCCCACCCCCTTCCTTCTACCCTGGGCCACCTAATGTTATTATATTCATGCTTTCTGACTGGACATTGACTTCTTCATTGTTGCACCTTGAATAGATGGATCAGATACTTGCTGCATATCGGAAGTCCTCAAAGCAGTGGTCATCTACACTGAACAAGCTTGCTCAAGGTGTGACCCTCTCCTCCCATTTTTTTTTTTTTTTTTTTTTTTTTTCTGCCCTATTAGGAATTAATAATTTTTTCTTATTGCATTTGATGGTTGCAAACTTCTTCTGCTATTTATTGTAGTGCGACAAAGAGGACGAAAGCGGACCATGGTTGGATGAGCCTCCTTCAAATTTCTGTCCCCACTAAGGTAAAAGAGAAGGAAGTTCTGGTGGAGAGGTGAGTTTTATGATTTATTTTTTTGATAGGTGATGGAAACTTTATTGAAAAAGGTACATTGTGTTCACGATTATGTACACTCTGAACTTGGAATGAGTCTTATGATATAAATTAACCATGTGCTATATTTAACAGCATATTGCACATTGTCACTGTTATTTTAATGAAATGCAAATGGTTTTAATTTCCCACCCAAATGTGAAACATTTCCTTTCTGGAATTAAAAGGGTTGCTATGCTTTTGCACAAACATTTCCTTTCTTGACTCTGACTATCAGGAGTAAAACTTTGTATAAGTGGACTACTGTTCCATGGTTGATATGAAATTTAGCCACTTGCTCTGAAATTGATCTGGGATGCTAGAAAGAATTGATATATAACTCTAGGGTTTGTTGTTGTTGGTGGTGGTGGTGGGAGGAACCCAGCTGCGATAATTACAAAACCACATGGAAAAAAGTTATTTCTCTTTTGCTTATATATAATTTTTTGGATTGTGATTCAAACTTGTTAGGATGAGTCCCACATCAATTTCTTACCTAAAATTTCAGTCTAAATTTGTTTCCTTCATTGATGCTACTCTTCTAGTTATCTACCTCGGGCCATATATTTACAGGAGTTATGTTTATTTGGAACCCATTTTCAACAGTAAATTACTCAAAATCATCATTCCTATGTAATACTTGAGTATCTTCTCTCAACCATGGTAATTTAATCCTCAAGATCCATGGGTATTGGCAAAATTCTTGTGTTTCATTTGGTGGTAGGAGATGATTACTCAAAATGAGAGTGTAGTTAGATGGCACGGCTTAAAATTTCCTATCGAGTCAGGAGGTTAAAGGTTCAGGCGATTTTCTTATGGATGATCATTGTCTGTATGTGATAGTAATTATTTTATTTCTCACTTTGATATTGGAGAAATTTCTCATAAACAATAATGTATATGTATTTTACATATTTATGTAAAACTTTTCTGTGCATTGTGCGGATTAAAGCCTAGTTTTAACATGAAGGTGAATCTTACCTATAGACTATAGTATAGATCCTCTAAATGGAAGTCACTCTTATATCATAAAGAATTGTAATGCAATGAATATCCATAAACCCTTTCACCCAAGTTAATATGTTTTGATCACTGAGGGACCTCTCAATTCTCGTACAAGATGAGAGGCAATCCGGCTGTACAAAGAAACCAAATGGCCTGGCCAGAAAATTATTAACCATAGGAAGGAAAAAAATTGAATGAGTGACAAATGCTTCTTTTGCCAGTGAACATGCACCAAGGAAAAATCCAAGAAGAGGTAAATAAATAAATATCAAACCCAATATTTCACGATGTTTGTCGAGGACTAAATTGCAGCAAATTGTAATAATTCATATATTACAATTAATCAAATCGTTATTCATTGCCACGCAACAGCAGGACATAAAAGTTGTTCCCATGTGGAATATAAAATAGAACTAACATTTTAAATTAAAATTGAGAGGAAAATGTCAAAAGACACTAATTCTAGGATAATATGTTTTTTTAAAAGTTTTTGTCAAATAGGTTTCTTTCAAACTTATTTGGGGATAGATATCCTCTTTATTTAAATTTTAACAAAGTTAGTTAATGAGCAAATACATAGTATGCTAAAAAGTTATTATAGAAGGTCTACAAATTTGAAAATCAAATTAATTTTAACAATTAATCCTGTTAAAATTTAAATAGAGAGTAAACTGAACGGTGAAATTAATTTGATTTTGAAAGTTGAGACTTGAGAGGCTAAATAAACATAATTAATAATTGAGAAACCAAATGAAACTTTACCTAATAATTTGATGCATCAAAATATTACTATAAGAATAATTACAGAAAATTTCATGCTTTTAAGCGTGCCAACAACATTTTAAAAAATGAAAGATCTCAATTGGAATAGAAACAACTTTCCTCACCGTTGAGAATGGTTCTAGATTTGGTCCAAGATGAACCATTGTAGGGGATTTATTGAAACCATTGAATTTGGAACTGAATTCTTTCTGGTTAAAGAATCTCTTTCTAGTTGCTCTGGAGTAATTAGGAGATTCTATAAAAGAAATATGGGGTTTTGCTTCCGGCGGCAACATGCAATGGGACGGTGGGCCTGCTTATGGGGTTTGATTCGCAGTCCATGTTATGAGAAATATTTACCATCTGAAAAAAGGAAAAAACAGTCTTTATCTAAAGAAATGCCTTGAGAAAGGACAGATATATAGAACCTTTCAACGAGATGGTGCTTTTCAACTCTCTCAAAATGGAAGTATTAAATTTTAGACAAAATTACTAACAAAAGCTTAGATAAAAAATTGTGAACTATCCCAAACAAAAAGGGAAAAAGTTTATATATATATATATATATATATATATATATATATATAATGAAAAAAATTATTTATTTATTGGGATCGTTATGGTAATGGAATGACACCATTAGATATAACACTTTGTTTGTTTTGATGGAAAACTTTGTATAAAGATAGTTTTTAGTGTTTTCTAGTATTTGGTAATAAAAAAAAAAAAAAGGAGTTAAAAGGAAAACTATTTTTGATCAACAGGAATAATATAGTTTATTTTTTGAGATTGTTTTCAATTAAATTTTTTTGAAAAACAACTTTATTTTACAACAAGCTAATTAAGTAAAGTTAAGATTAAGAGATTGATTTTTAACTCATTTAAGGTTGCTACCAAATATAGGAAGATGAGATAATTCAATAAAAATTATTTTTTTAAAAGTGACTCATTTTTAAAAAAAATATTATTGACAAAACAAACAAGTGTAAGTATAACTGTTCGTGGACGAGGATGTTGCGTGGACTGGTCAAATTAGGTTTGGGTTACGCCTTAATTTGATTTAGGCAAGTCCTTTAGAGCATTAGTATTGACGGTGCTAAAAAGTTATATTACTATTTTTAGCACCACCAAATACAAATTTATGGCTACATTGGTGGAGCCAAAGACAAATAATTTGACTCAACAACTACAGCGCATAGCCAAAAGTGGCCGTGCACGGTAGCTCATAGTTAAAAAAAGAAAGTATTATTAAATTGTGTGTTCACACTGTTTTATATTACATATATTATTTTATTCATGTGTTCACATTGGTGAATATATTTGTAAGGACACAATTCCTTTGCGGCCCAATAATGATGTTGGACTCGCATATGAAAAGATCTCTCACAATATGATTTGTAGAGAGTGGGCTTGAAAGGCTAGCCGTTGGTCACGGGGTGATGCCCGGTCTTGGTTTTAGAGGAATTTATGTAGAAAAAAGGAGTTGGGCTTGAACATTTAAGCCCTAAGGCGTCGCACCCCATGGGATGGGACTCCTCGGAGTTGATCCGAGGACCATTGAGGTTTTACCCCGGTTACCCAATGATGGACTTTTTTAGTGAAGTCCGGTGTTGTTGAGAGGTTCTGTCCCATATAGTCTTTTTCCTTCTTAGGTGGGATTTTCCCCCCCCTATAGATTTACTTACTTTCTTCTTTTATACTTGTCTGCGTTAACTGTCCTTCGTCCACGTGTAGGGTCAATCTTTACAACACTGACGTTTGTCCCATCAGTCTAATCCCAGAATTGTTGGGGATGGTTGATAAGGCTGCAGAGTACGGCTCTGTCAGGTGCAGAGTCTTATCTGGAAGGGTAGTAAGGATAACTTCCCCCAAGATATTTTAGATCTCCTTACAAATTTGTTCCTATACCAGTTCTACCCCTTTATTCCGATGGGATTTTGGATCTGCCGAGGACTGAACTGTCCTCGGCTGTATTCCAAAAACAGTCTTGTGCTCTATGTTATCGGGCTTGGGCCATAGCTCTCCTCGGCCTGGGCCTTCGGGCTCTCCTCGAGCAAATGGGCCTGGCCCCTAGATTATTGGGCCCCACAATAGCCCCTCAAAACCCGGCTGTCCAACCTCCTGGTTGAAAAGGGGGGTTTTGGCAATGCTGAGCCTTTATTACTGCTCCTTTAATTTAGCCCTCCATTAATGCTGACGGTTCTCCAACTGCCCAGGAAACGCACCGGTCTGCGAGACAGTTTTTTGATTTTATCCCTGATGCGTTCTTGACGTTTGGTTATCCAAAGCATGTTTTTAATGACCTCTATTTACGAGACTACTTTGATTCGTCGGTTTCTGATGAGGTGGAGAAGTGGAACCGGCACATCTGTGTTTGCAGATTCCTTTGTAGATCTGATCTTATTAAATGCCCCCCGCTCCACCCTCCGTATAAGAGGGAAGGTAGGAGGTTATTGTTTTTGTAAAGAGTCCCTTTTCATCCTTCTAAGATTTGAAATACTTGGCCTCCCCTAGAGTTTATTTCACCCACTAGTTTATACACTAAATCGTGACACGCTTACCCTAACGAGTGATGAAGGAGTCAAACCCCTCCTCAAAGCACCGTGTTCTAATAAAGCTCGAAATGGCTCGGTCAGGGCAAGGGTGGCGGAGACTCAAGATTCATCTCACCTTCCCTTCAGCCAAAATCTGAAGCAGGGATTCATCACGTCCAACTTTCGGCGTGACTGAGTCGAGAATTCCCATCATCGTAACCAACCGCTCTCTTATGAGCTCACCTAATATGGCCCCAGCGTGTTAGGAGTCAGGACCGAGGCAGGGACTAAGTGTCTCTGCTTCTTCCTCTCTTCGTTCACTGGTGGCCTTCTCCGCCTCCCTCTCTTAGTCTTCCCAGCACCAGATCCATTCTGGTGCTTTCTCTTCTCCCTCTTTTACTCCTTTTCTTTCTTTTCATCTCTTCTCTCTTCTTCTCCTCCTTCTTTACTCATGTCCTCCATCTTCTTCATTCATCTCCTCCATCTTCTTCATTGATTTCTTCCTTACTATTTCCTTCTCCTTCATCTCTTTCCAAAGAAGGTTCTTATCGTAATATGAGCAGTATTGAGGCAGGGATTGGAGAGACTTTGAAGACGAGTTTAAAAGACGCCTGACTGTTTACATATCTGTATTGCGGATGTTATAGTTGCTTAGGCAGTTCACATTTTGTATAGGCTTGTTTGAGCCCCTCTTTGTACGTTGTAATAACTTTTCGTATTAATAAAAATTGTTGTTACTTTATTTCGCATGTTCTGTCTTTATGTTTTTTTTTTATTTGCAAACGCTGCTCGGCACAATAATACAGCATTTGAATCAATGATAACTAAAGCCAAAATACTTGCTAATAAAAAGATGTCACCATAACTTTAATAGAACTGTTTGACATAGCAACGCGTACCTGTAAATAGCGATACTTGCCCGAAACAAAGCCGAGATTAGAACTGGATGTTCTCCGTGGTGTAGGAGGTAATTATTCGAAGGCATATCACCCGCAAAAAATGAACAGCCCCCGTAGGCTGCCGAGTAGCGGAGCGTCCCGCCATCATCCTAACACTCTTATTGGCCTTAACATTTTACAGTATCTGGGCCGAGGACTTTCCCTATCCGAGCAGTTGGTTCCCCATAGGCTTGAGTCCGAGGACCATGCAAGGCCTTGGTTCTGTCCAAAACTTGTAATTTTTATTTTTTGTACTTGGTTTCCCCATAGGCTTGAGTCCGAGGACCATGCAAGGCCTTGGTTCTGTCCAAAACTTGTAATTTTTATTTTTTGTACTTGGTTTCCCCATAGGCTTGAGTCCGAGGACCATGCAAGGCCTTGGTTCTGTCCAAAACTTGTAATTTTTATTTTTTGTACTTGGTTTCCCCATAGGCTTGAGTCTGAGGACCATGCAAGGCCTTGGTTCTGTCCAAGACTTGTAATTTTTATTTTTTGTACTTGGTTTCCCCATAGGCTTGAGTCCGAGGACCATGCAAGGCCTTGGTTCTGTCCAAGACTTGTAATTTTTATTTTTTGTACTTGGTTTCCCCATAGGCTTGAGTCCGAGGACCATGCAAGGCCTTGGTTCTGTCTTTGGGCCCCTATGCTGAACGGGCCTGGGCCGCGAATTTACTGGGCCCATAAATTAGGGGGTATTTCCGTAGTCTTGGGTCACGCGGTACTTTTTGGCGTCCCAGTGTTCGAGGTGCGCCTTCACGAGGCTCCTTTAAGCTCAGGGTTGCAGACGGCATTGGAGATCGAGCCGGAGACGTTTTGTCTGTAGCGTTCCTTGGGATGCTGCGTGAATTAAATGCCACCACCTTATCTTTTAAATAAATAGGAGAGAAAGTTGCTTTACCTTCACACAAATCCTTCAACCTCCTCTCCTAGTACATCATGTTTGAGGCGTGGGTTGGGGTAAAGGAACTTTCTCCGCCACAAAGGCGCCGTGTCCTCCTGAGACTCCAGATAGTGAGGTACGGGCAAAGGCGGCATAAATTCAAGAGAATATTCCAGTTCGACAGAGGGGAAAAGGTGTTTCTCCCTCTTTTAGTCAAAATCCGAAGCAGGTTCTGTTCACGCCAGGATTTTGGTGTGTCAGAAGAAAGATTCTCCGCCATCAGCGCCTCTGCCTTGTTGCAGACAAATTTTTGGTGAAGGCCCCTCAACTTCCGGCTTCCTGCACCTTTCCTTCCGCGGTGCAGGCCCCAAGCTGGGTTCTTTTGCTGCCTGAGTTATGGGCATGCAAAAGCATTGAGGAAGAACAAAGTCCTGAAGGAGTAGCCACCCTCTCATCTGTGCTTCTTCTTCGGCTTTACCTTCATTCTCTTGTATTTTTCTTTTTACTCATGTAGTTAGTTTCAGCATAAGCTTCTCTCAGCTTTTCATTGTACACTGTACTATTTCTTTGTCTTAGTAAAAGATGAGTTTGTCTCTTTCTAAATATTTTTCTTTTCTGCAACAACTACTTAGTGCATGGACATTAAATATACGCTCGTCTCTAATAATACTTGGAGCAGAACAATGCCTTAAAATCAATTCCTATTAGTTTAAACTTATCGATGTTATCAAGTATCACAATGGCAATTCTCAATAAATAAAACTCTTGAAACTAACCGGAGTAATGGCTGAGCACTGAGCGATGCATGCAAAACAAATGTCCGAGAACGATGATCTCTGAATAATTCGCCCGAGAGGGTAGCCGAGTAGAGAGGGATTTCGATTGTGTTTTTGGGTAATATATTGCACTATATTACATCAATCACTTTGGTATCGGGGATCCGAGGGTAGACTGGGAAATCCGTGCAGTTTAGGGATTAACCCAACTGTTGACGGGGAGTCCTCCTCGGATGGATTTTAAGGTTCATGCAATCAATTTTCCTTTTAAGTAGGTTTCCCCATAGGCTTGAGTCCGAGGACCATGCAAGGCCTTGGTTCTGTCCAAAACTTGTAGGGTTTCCCTTTTGTACTTGGTTTCCCCATAGGCTTGAGTCTGAGGACCATGCAAGGCCTTGGTTCTGTCCAAAACTTGTAGAGTTTCCCTTTTGTACTTGGTTTCCCCATAGGCTTGAGTCCGAGGACCATGCAAGGCCTTGGTTCTGTCCAAAACTTGTAGGGTTTCCCTTTTGTACTTGGTTTCCCCATAGGCTTGAGTCCGAGGACCATGCAAGGCCTTGGTTCTGTCCAAAACTTGTAGGGTTTCCCTTTTGTACTTGGTTTCCCCATAGGCTTGAGTCCGAGGACCATGCAAGGCCTTGGTTCTGTCCAAAACTTGTAGGATTTCCCTTTTGTACTTGGTTTCCCCATAGGCTTGAGTCCGAGGACCATGCAAGGCCTTGGTTCTGTCCAAAACTTGTAGGGTTTCCCTTTTGTACTTGGTTTCCCCATAGGCTTGAGTCCGAGGACCATGCAAGGCCTTGGTTCTGTCCAAAACTTGTAGGGTTTCCCTTTTGTACTTGGTTTCCCCATAGGCTTGAGTCCGAGGACCATGCAAGGCCTTGGTTCTGTCCAAAACTTGTAGGGTTTCCCTTTTGTACTTGGTTTCCCTATAGGCTTGAGTCCGAGGACCATGCAAGGCCTTGGTTCTGTCCAAAACTTGTAGGGTTTCCCTTTTGTACTTGGTTTCCCCATAGGCTTGAGTCCGAGGACCATGCAAGGCCTTGGTTCTGTCCAAAACTTGTAGGATTTTCCTTTTGTACTTGGTTTCCCCATAGGCTTGAGTCCGAGGACCATGCAAGGCCTTGGTTCTGTCCAAAACTTGTAGGGTTTCCCTTTTGTACTTGGTTTCCCCATAGGCTTGAGTCCGAGGACCATGCAAGGCCTTGGTTCTGTCCAAAACTTGTAGGATTTCCCTTTTGTACTTGGTTTCCCCATAGGCTTGAGTCCGAGGACCATGCAAGGCCTTGGTTCTGTCCAAAACTTGTAGGATTTATTTTTCGACCATAAGCCCCTATACCAGGGCGGGAAAAGCTGACTTGAGGCCGGAAGCCCCTAGAGATGCCCACGCCCTTGGCACCGCAAGGCGTAGCCCCTAGCAGAAGTTTATGCTGGAGCAGCAACTGTATGTCGCCGGAAACGGAGGAGCTTTCGCAGATTCCCATTTGACAGAGGCTTGTCTCTGCCATCCCCTGTGCCAACGCGCGAGCCTTTCCCACAGACGGCGCCAATTGTAAGGACACAATTCCTTTGCGGCCCAATAATGATGTTGGACTCGCATATGAAAAGATCTCTCACAATATGATTTGTAGAGAGTGGGCTTGAAAGGCTAGCCGTTGGTCACGGGGTGATGCCTGGTCTTGGTTTTAGAGGAATTTATGTAGAAAAAAGGAGTTGGGCTTGAACATTTAAGCCCTAAGGCGTCGCACCCCATGGGATGGGACTCCTCGGAGTTGATCCGAGGACCATTGAGGTTTTACCCCGGTTACCCAATGATGGACTTTTTTAGTGAAGTCCGGTGTTGTTGAGAGGTTCTGCCCCATATAGTCTTTTTCCTTCTTAGGTGGGATTTTTTCTACCCTATAGATTTACTTACTTTTTTCTTTTATACTTGTCTGCGTTAACTGTCCTTCGTCCACGTGTAGGGTCAATCTTTACAACACTGACGTTTGTCCCATCAGTCTAATCCCAGAATTGTTGGGGATGGTTGATAAGGCTGCAGAGTACGGCTCTGTCAGGTGCAGAGTCTTATCTGGAAGGGTAGTAAGGATAACTTCCCCCAAGATATTTTAGATCTCCTTACAAATTTGTTCCTATACCAGTTCTACCCCTTTATTCCGATGAGATTTTGGATCTGCCGAGGACTGAACTGTCCTCGGCTGTATTCCAAAAACAGTCTTGTGCTCTATGTTATCGGGCTTGGGCCATAGCTCTCCTCGGCCTGGGCCTTCGGGCTCTCCTCGAGCAAATGGGCCTGGCCCCTAGATTATTGGGCCCCACAATATTATTTTATTATAGTGGATATATTATTTTATTGTGTTGAAAGCTAAAATAAAATCACTGATGTTGGGTGTTTTGTAAAGTGAGAAAGTAAAATAGATAAAATAACTTTTTGTGGTGCTTACATTCTTCTCAAAAAAAAAAAAAAAAAAACTTTTTGTGGAGTGATATTGCTAAATTTATGACTCTACCAATATGGATGCTATTAAGGTTTTTTTTTTTTTTTTTCATGGGCAATTAATATTGTACCCATCGCACACGACTCCAGTCCACGAGTCTTCACGATTTTTACTAAAAAAGAAGCCGACAATGAAGTTTTTGAGTGTTCTGAGGTTCTAAAGAGTCTCTCCACCGCGCGTCAATGGAGAAGAAGATGAGTGGCAAATTCACCTCTGTGGGGTCTCTGGCTGTGGAACCAAGGGATTTTCCAATGAAAAGAATATATGTTTCAATTACAGCCTGTTTTAGCAAGTCTTCCTTATCCAATTTCCAAGTCAAGTACCCTGTAGTGCTAATCAGAGAAAAGAAGTAAATACAAAAACGTTTGTTTTATTTTAGTTTTGACTCTTTTGAGTAATACATTCTTCGTTGTGATATTTGTTTTTGCTAGTGAATCGAATTTTTGGGATGGCCTTTGGCTCTGTTTTTGTTTTCTTCCTTCTCACAAACCTCTTGCTGCTTCACTCAGCTGAAGAAGAAAAGAGCACACGCCCAAATTGTCCGTCCTTTCCATGTGGAAAATTCGGTACCATTGGCTTCCCATTCACCAATGTCTCATACCCATCGTGCGGTTTACTGCCGGTAAATTGTGATGAAACACCTCCAAAGATCCAACTGCCACTGGGCTTGAGTGGAAAACCATATGAAGTTATAAACATCTCTTACACAAACTTCACACAATCCATTCGTATCAAGGACTTTTCACTTTTGGAATTCTTGAATACCAGTGAATGCCAATACTTAATCAATTTTACTCTTCCCTACTCTCCATTTATCTCTTTTAAACTCACCACACCCAATTTGACCCTATTTAAATGCAATCGCATTCCTAATATTACTTCCACTTTGGATCTTAAATATATGAGCTGCGGAGAATATGATCTCTACTATAATAATTCGAAACCTGCTTTTGCTTCTCTATGTCCAATCATTCAGCTCCCGGAAAAATGGCACGCAATTAAGTATGGATTCAAATTGGCTGCTGAGTACGACCTTAAAATACATGTATCTGATGCTTGTAGCGGTTGTTATAGTAGAGGAGGTCTATGTGAGCTTGGCAAGGAGGGAAATTTTAATTGTTCCATTACGCCCATTACAGAGAAAGGTATAGACATCAGAATAACGCAAATTTTTTTGGTCTTACAGTTACACATATATTGAAAATGCTTATATAGTTCTTTGCATATAAATTTCTTTACATTCTTATGTTATAGTAAATTCTAATACAAGTGCTATATCATATTAGTTTCAAAATTACGTTATGATAAATAGAAACAACACCGTTAAGCTTGCCATTCTCAAATACCTCATGCCAGAAAGAAGTTTATGCATTTTGCATAGTTATAGAAAGAGAACTTTCAATATATCTCCAAAGATACAACTAGAGAGGAGAGGAAACGGATACAATTTTGAAATCATCTCTCACTTTGATATCATATCAGTATGAAACAATAAACCGGAGAGTTCCATAATGAAATTTGTGTGTTTGATGATACTTACAATTGTTATAGCAGAGGAATTTTCTTTGTGCCAATTTGGGGAAAGGTATTGAAATGGGGATTTTCCCATTACCAAAACTGCTTATAAATTTCGTTGGTTTCTATGTATTAATTATTCCCAATACATGTATATGACTTACTGCTATTCTATTCTATGCCACAATCCACAGACCTCTCTTCTGCAGCACTAGATTAAGTAGATTCAGATTGGCTCCTTTTAGGAAATTAGAAATAGATTGAACTGTCTTGTTATAAAATCTATATTAGATAAATGTAATCCAATGTTCATTGTTCTTTGTTAAATACTGTTGAGATTTCAAAGAATACCAATTTTGCTTTGTCAATATGTTACATTGATTATTTTTTTATTATCTAATTATCAACAAATAGTATTGTTCTTTGCTGCTTTTGATATGGATACAGGGAATAATACAGGGAGTAATACAGGGAATAATGCAGGGAGTAATATAGGGAATAATGCAAGGAATAATACAGGGAGTAATACAAGGAGTAAGAGATTGAATGTGATGGTGATAGGTAACATGTTTATTTAATCAAATTTTTTGTTGATACTAATGATAGGACATGCTATTCTATAGAACTCAAATGATACCATATGGAAGCGATATAGTGTGTCTTCAACACAAAAAACTGTGACCTTCCTTTTTTACCCCTTCTCACGATGTATCTAATTATCCAATCTTTAGAGTATTTTTGTTAATGCCTCCATTTGCTCTATTTTTTATTATTCAATAAGATGTAATTGTATGTACAGAATCAATCGGTACAATAGCTAAAATTTTTATAATCCATGATTTTCCTCCGATGTTCATTCTTAGCATGTGCTTCTTCATTGTTACTCTTGAGTCACCACAAGAAAATGCAAATTTATTGAGGTTCAAGACATTATCAATATGTAGTTTGAGTTACTGTCGTGTTAGCACATAACTTCATAATCTCATTTCTTTTAATACAGCTACTTCATCTGTTGCAATTGGTGTTCTGATGGTTATAATTTGCTGCTTCTGGAGAAAGTTCAAGATAATTAAAAGTATTAATTTTTGGAAGAAGTTCAAGTTAATTAAAAGTATTAATTTTTGGAAGAAGGAAACTCTAACTCATAAGAGTGTTGAGGCATTTCTAAAAAGTCATGGACCTCTTGTCGTTAGAAGATACAATTATGCTGATATAAAGACAATGACCAAGTCCTTTAATGATAAATTAGGCCAAGGGGGCTATGGTAGTGTCTATAAGGGGAAGTTACAAGACGGCTGTTTTGTGGCAGTGAAGGTTATGAAAGAATCGAAAGGTAATGGAGAGGAGTTCCTTAATGAGGTTGCAAGCATTAGTAGGACTTCCCATGTTAACATTGTCACTCTTAAGGGGTTTTGCTTTGAGGGTTCTAAAAAAGCTCTTATCTATGAGCTTATGCCTAATGGATCCCTTGAGAAGTTCATATATAAAGGAAATCCTTCAAGTTCTAATCATCATTTGGGGTGGGAAACATTATACAAGATTGCAATTGGCATTGCACGAGGCTTGGAGTACTTGCATAGAGGTTGCAACACACGAATTTTGCATTTTGACATAAAGCCTCACAACATTCTTTTGGATGAGAACTTTTGCCCAAAAATTTCTGATTTTGGCCTTGCAAAGATATGCCCTAGAGAAAAGAGTACTATATCAATGGTCGGTGCAAGAGGGACTACTGGATATATAGCTCCCGAAGTATTTTGTAGAAGTTTTGGAGGGATCTCTCACAAGTCAGATGTTTATAGCTATGGAATGATGGTTTTAGAAATGGTGGGAGGTCGAAAGAATATTGATGTTAGTGTTGATTTTACTAGTGAAATATATTTTCCACATTGGATTTACAAGCGTCTTGAACTAAATGAAGAATTAGGATTGTTAGGCCTTTTAGAGGAAGGAGATGAAGACACTGCAAGGAAGATGATAATAGTGAGTTTATGGTGCATACAAACTAACCCCTCAAACCGACCATCAATGAGTAAAGTGGTGGATATGTTGGAAGGGAGTCTCGACTCTTTGCAAATCCCCCCCAAACCTTACTTGTTTTCTCCGCCAAGATCACCGATAGATTCTTCTACTGTAATGATGTCAATGCAATATGACTCTATGCACTAAAATATACTTTATTTTAGGGGAAACATTGACTCTATAGGAGGTATGAACTTTGTTGATTGTATTTATTTTTAGCTTGTTAAGGAAGATCTTTTCTATGTTGCTTAAAATATTTGATAAGACCTGATTTTATGGCTTTTCTTCTAATCTAATCTTGTTGTTAACCCGTGCAATACACAAGAAAGGAAAAAAAGGTATAACAATAATACTATTATAGTGAACAAATTTCATACTATGACGTGGTTTAATCTTACGTCGAGCTCTTGTTAGATCTGGTTGAGACGGCGAGGAATTCAAATATTTAGAAAGAATGTGTCATTAAATTTGGTGTATAATTATATATGCTGAATAATATCCACCCTATCCATATTATGTAATTTTCTCAGTGGCATATATTGTGCTCAATTAGATTTATTTTTCGATGTTTCTGAAAGAAAAAAAAGATATATTTTCGATAATCTTGGGATTTTACATTATGGACTTTGGAATTGGTAATGACATCACAGACCAAAGGCATGTCCGTGTAGTGTACTCACTACCCAATGCACACGACTCTACCCGTCTCCACGATTGAAACAAGCCACAGAGATTTCCACAACAAACTTTTTGACTGTTCTCAGGTTTTGAAGAGGCAAGTGAGTCTTTCCTCTGCGTGTCAATGGGGTCATATGAGCAGGAAACTCCCCTCAGTGGAGACTCTTTGGCATTGGTATGAAGAGATTTCCCAATGCACAGATCATATGTTTCAGATGGGTATCCGAACTTGTTCTCATTTTCATTTTATTTCAGCCTGTTTTCACACCGCTTCCATATCCAATTTCCATCCAATTTCCAATTCAACTACCGTGTTAATCAGTGAAACCACATACTATAATTAGTGAAGACAGAAGCTGTACAACCACGTTGTTATAGTTTAGAGTAAATACATTCTTGTTTGTGATTTTCGTTTTTGCTACTGAATCGGGAATTTTGGGATGGTTTCTGTCTATCTGTTTGTTTTCTTTGTTCTCTCACACCCCTCGCTGCTTCACTCAGTTGAAGAAGAAAAGAGAAAACAACCAAATTGTTCGCCCTTTCAATGTAAAAAATTCGGTATCATGGGCTTTCCATTCACGAATAGCGCAGACCCAAATCGGCAAATTGCAGTTTATTGCCAGTAAATTGTGACAAAACACCTCCTACAATCCAACTGGGGTGGACTTGAGGACCATATGAAGTTATTAACATCTCTTACACTTACAGTCTGACAGTAACACCACACAGTCCATGCGTATCAAGGACTTTTTACTTTCAGATTACTTGACTAGCCAAAAATGCGAATTCTTAACCAGTTTTATTTTTCCCCAACTCTCTATTAATCTTCTATGAAATTACCTCACCCATGCAGACCCTATTTAAATGCGATAGAGTTTAGTGGTTTTTTTTTTTAATAATATTAATTAAATGTTATCTATTCAACTTTCTATATATATATATATATATATATTTTAAATTGCTCTTCTTATATGCAAATTTGCTAATTAATTTTTTATATTGAAGTTTTATTAACATCTTCCTTACTCAGGAAAATTAATTTTCAATGATTATTCGGCACATTTATAACATTTTTTTTTTTTTGGGTGAAATAATATAGGTTTTAATTGGGTTGGATTCCTATAGGCTTGATATTTGTTTGGGCCTTCTTAGAAGTGGGGGAAAGAATGTAAAATCCACCCATTTCTTTATGTAATGGGAGCCTTAGGACCCGTTAAAATTTTTGGGACAAGTAGGGTCTATGCATAGAGTTGGCCATGGATTGGACAAAATTGAGCTCTAATCCAATTTGCAGATATCTCCTCCAACACACCAGATGACGATTTATAAGACTATCTATGCATATTATTTCAAGAAGTCACACGATTCATTAAAAAAGTCATGTGACTAAAATTACATGTGGATAATCTCTTCAATGGCCATATAATGGGTTAGAGATAAATAGCTCCAAATCAATTTCGAGCTAACTTTTATGTAACACTAAAGTTCTTATTTTTTATTTTTTATTTTTCAAATGGAAATTGAGCATTTGACATTCGGCAATGATTTGGACTCCAGCTGGACCTTGGACAGTGCAATACTTGTAACAAAAACTTTACCTCTAAACCGATTTAAAAAAAATTTCCCCCAATCCATTACATGGCGGTTAAAAACACTATTCTCATGTACTTTTAGTCATATGACATTTCTTATAAATCATATGACTTGTTTAAATATTATATGTAGACAATCTTATAAATTGCCACATAGTAGGTTGAAGAAAAACCTTATCCAGGCTGGCCCCTAACCATTTTATGTAATTTTCTCAATGGGATATGGCCCATTAGATATATCATTTATCTAATTATCTTTCAAGTTTCAATAATATTGGGATCAAATAATATGGATTATGGAATGGCACGGGCACCACATACCATGGGCATGTCTGAGGAGTAAGATGGCAAGTGGGTTGGTCAAGTTTATGTTTGGTTTAGCTCCATTACTTTTTTAGAGTAATGATAGGACCATAACTTTTGCTACAACTTATTTACGTGGTAAGTCGTGAGTGGTGGAGTTGTGGACCCACCACTTTTACTCCATCACTCAAGACTTGCCACGTGAGCAAGTTGTGGTCCTAACATTTTCCATTTTTATGGGGCCATTGATTGTCTATTTTGTACCCAATTCACAAAGCCTCCAGTCCACACATATTCATGATTCAAACTAGTCGCAATGATTTCCACTACAAACTTTTGATTGGTCTGAGGTTTTGAAGAGTCGGGGAGTTAAGTGAGTCTTCCACTGAGCTTGAATGGGGAAGATGAGTAGAAACTCCTCAACACACTGAGCATGTTTGAGAATTGAGATGGGTACCCCACCTATTTCAGCCTATTTTTTTCCCAAGTCTTTTATATCCACTTTCCAAGTTGTCAAGTACAATGTTAATCAGAGAAACCACATATTATATAGTGAAGAAAGAAGACAAAAAGTTATACAAACACGTTCTTTTAGTTTAGAGTATTTAGATTCTTGGTTGTGATTTTTGTTTTTTGCTAGTGAATTGGGAATTGTGGGATTGGCTTCTTTTGTCTCTCTGTTTTCTTTGTTTTCTCACACCTTTCGCTTCTTCACTCAGCTGAAGGAGAAGTAAAGTGAAAACTCCCAAAAATGCGAATACTTCACCAATTTTACTTTTCACAACTCTTCCATTCATCTCTTTTTAACTCACCACACCCAATCATACTCTATTTAAATGCAATCATTACTCATTCCAACGATAGTTCTCCCAGTTTTCCTTCTGAATGTTCAATTATTCGGGTCCCAGCTGTAAAAGAGCATTCAGATGACCTAAATTTAACTGCTGAGTTCGACCTTGAAGTGCAAGCATGATGTATCTGATGTTTGTAGCAGTTGTTATTGTGGAGGGGGTCTATGCGAACATGACGAGGAGGGAAATTTTCCATGTGCCATTACAGAGAAAGGTAAAGATGTTAGAATAATTGAAATAGGACACGGTTTAATATTTAAATTTTGTAATTATTTAACTTTTTAGTATTTTTTTATGTAATTTTTGTTATTTTAAGTTTAGGTGATTTATTTCCTAATTTTAGGTGTTTTAATTTTTTTTAGTCAAATTAGGGTTTTATATACTTTTATTGCCGCCTTAGGGTTTGCTAGCTGCCTTTGGGTTTTTAGCCACCCTAGGTTTTATTTTTACTATTTAAACGCATATATTGTAGTCTCCAAAGGAATTCAATTTTCAGAATATTATCAATAGACACAGACTTTTGTCAAATTATTTTTCTAGTGAATTCTAGTTTTTCTCCTTGTGGATTCAGGGAAACCCCTAATGGATTCAAGGTTTACTACCAGAAGTTAATAAGTTTAGTTTTTGTCCCATCAAGAGAGCATTATGTATGCTTTCTTTAGGCTTCCACAACATCAGTTGGTATTAGAGCCTTGACATACCCTGATCTGATGGCTAACCAACAAGACAGTAACCACCATAACAATGACGGCGATGACGACGGCAACAACCCAGTCCTCATTAAGGCCGAGTTCCTCGAGTTTCGTAAAGCGGCTTGTGATGAGAATCAACAATTTTGTGATATGAGTCAGCAAATATAGGCAAAATCAAGCAAATGATTACTACTCTTCTTGCTAGGAAATCATCTCACAACAGCAATGATCAATATATTCAACAACGCACTCCTAACTACAAGAAAATTCCATTCTTTGACAGAGATATGTGTAAGTTGGATTTTATTGACTGCTTCTTGATTTGGAAGAGTATTTTAATTTTTGGAAGATTTGTAATGAAGAAAAAGTGCAGCTTGCATCTAATAAATTGGACGTGAAGTAGAGGAATGGTGGGAAGATGTTCAAATCAATAGAAAGCAGCAAGGTAAGAATCCAATTTGCTCTTGGCAAAGAATGAAAAAGATATTAATTGATTTATGGTTTCCTAATGACTATTATGATATACTAAATTATACAAGTGTTGATTATAAATCTGTGTATTCATATGAAAAGCAATATTTTCAAAACATGAAAGGTCAACCGCAAAACCAAAATTATCACAGCCAAGTCCATGTGTCAAGTAAAGGAAAGGGTTTGAGGGTTGAGAAGACGCAACCTATTTCTAAAGAAAATTTTGAAGTGGTTAAAAAAAAAATCAAGACTTGCAACAAGTTATTGAATTGAAGATTGAAGATACCACTAGTCAGAAGTTTGATGAAAAGGTCAAAGAAAAGAAGGTTGAGTTGATTGTGGATAATGACAAAAACAAAGAGAAGGTAATTTTTGAGAATATTGTGGAAGATCCAATTGAGGTTAAATATGAGGATAAGTCCACAACTCACAATCCTCAGATTTTGGTTGATTTGTTGAAGATGACTACACAATATGTTGATTTTCTTGGAGTAGAAAATTTTAATTTTATAATCAATCCTTTGTTGATTAATGTTGCAAATAAATTGAAGGTAGATGAGAATAGATTTTATGCTACACTTTATGAAGAATTCAAGTTTCAAAACCAGATTAAGTCATTAAAGCATTCAAAGTATTTGTTTATTTGGGGTGGAAGATTTTAGATTTCAACCATCAACTCGAGGACGAGTTTGTTTCAAGTGGAGGGGTCTGATGTAGGACACGGTTCAATATTTAAATTTTGTAATTATTTAACTTTAGTATTTTTATGTAATTTTTGTTATTTTAGGTTTAGGTGATTTATTTCCTTATTTTAGGTGTTTTTAATTTTTTTTAGTCAAATTAAGGTCTTATATGCTTTTGTAGCCGCCTTAGGATTTCTAGCTGCCTTTGGGTTTCTAGCCATCCTAAGTTTTCTTTTTACTATTTAAACACATATATTGTAGCTTCCAAAGGCAATTCAGTTTTCAAACTATTATTAGTAAACACAGACTTTTGTCAAATTATTTATCTGGTAGATTTTAAATTTTCTCCTTGTAAACACAGACTTTTAGATTTTAAATTCAGTTTAGTTTTTGTTCCATCAAGATAATATTGTGTGTGCTTTCTTTAGGCTTTCGTGACATCAATAACACACAAAAATTTTGAGCTACACACACATGTATTGAAAATGCTTATAGAGTTCTTTGCAATTGCATATGATTTTCTTTACAATCTTATGTTATAGTAAATCCTACTATTAATTTCTGTTCCATGCCATGATTTACTCCACTACATTAATGGTTTTTAGCAAATTCATATTAGTTTCAAAATTAGGTTTTGAGAAATAGAAATAACTTTGTTACTCGTAAGCTTCCCATTCTGCGATAGGCAACTAGCTCACAACCAGAGGGTAGCTTATGCATCTTGCATAGTTATAGAATGAGAACTTTCAACTTATCTCCAAAGATCCAACTAGAGAGGAGTGGAAGACAGTATAATTTTCAAATCATCTGTTTGTCTGATCCTATAGTTATCCACCTGAAAATTTTACTCTCTTCTACCTCAATGTTCAATCATTCATCTTCCCCTAAATGCAAATGGGAGAAACAATTAATTTGCAGTGTTCCATTGTGAAATTTATGTGTTTGATAATCTATAAATACTATATAACTCAGCCTGCTGCTAACCCTGCTGCATCTGATTCTCTAGCCGTGATTGTGGATATCGAAGACCATCAAGCTGACGGCATTCCTGCCGACGCTCCTGCTGCTTAGCTTTTATTTTGTATTTTCGCCGTGTATTTATTTTGTAGACAATCGTTGCATTTTAAACGTTTGGCAAACAGTTGTAGTTTTAAACAATGTTTAAGGGCTTTTATATACAGTTGTGTATGCGATTGCTTTCGTTGCCTTTATATATTTTATTGTTGATGGCTCTAAACGAAATTTTGATAAAACTTTCCGTCTGTTTCGTAACCCGTCAGTTCTTCGAACTGTTGGAAGACTCCGTCGGCATGACTTTGTGCCTAGTCTTCTTACCTTATTTGATTTATAGGTTTCCTGTTGGATTTTTCGGCCTTGTCCATTATTTTCCAAGCCCCGTTCGGCTTGGCAAGACTTTCCGTCTGTTAGAGAGCCCGTCAGTTTTCCTTTAGCTTTGGCCTTGATGACTGTCATTTTTGTAGATCTTTTTGGTTGGAGGTCCTTGTCTGTATGATGATAGCTTCATCTACGGGACCGTCAGCTTTTTGGCTTTAGCCTTTGCGGATCTCATCTTGGTGGGTCCGTTGGTTTTAGGACCCCGTCCCCATGATGCATTCTTCATCTATGTGACCGTCAGTTTTTTGGCCTTAGCCTTTGCTGATCTTATCTTGGTGGGTCCGTTGGTTTTAGGACCCCATCCCCATGATGCATTCTTCATCTATGGGACTGTCAGCTTTCTAGTTTTGGCTTTGATGATCTTGTCATTTTTGTAGGTCCGTTAGTTTTCAGATCCTACCCGTATGGTGACGGATTAATTTATGCGGCCATCAGCTTTTTAGCTTTGGCTTTGATGATCTTGTCATCTTTGTAGGTCCGTTGGTTTTCAGACCTCATCCGTACAATGATGGTTTAATTTATGGGGCCATCAGCTTTTTAGCTTTGGCTTTGATGATCTTGTCATCTTTGTAGGTCCGTTAGTTTTCAGACCTCATCCGTATAATGACGGTTTAATTTATGGGGCCGTCAGCTTTTTAGCCTGTGCGTTATGGACATGGTTGTTTTGGTTGCTCACTTTTGTGAACTTAGTTGCCCACTTATGTGGACTTTGAATCGTAGACTTCTAAACATAGATCAGCAATTTCTGAATAAACTCCTCTTATTGCCATGCATTCAAATAAAAGTAATTAAAACCAAACCCTGCCCTTTGGGCTAAAAAGTATTGTTGCAAAAAACTAAAGTAAATGATAAATCTGAGGAGTAAAACTAAAATTTGCTGGAATAAAAAAGAGGTTGGTCTTCATGCTGCCGCTCCTATTGGTAATACTTTCGTAGGTGCTCGGTGTTCCATGGGTGTGGTAGTTTCTGTCCTTCCAACGTTTCCAGGTGGTAAGTACCTTTTCTCTGCCATGACGCAACTCGGTAAGGTCCTTCCCAATTGGGACCGAGTTTCCCTTGGGTAGGGTCTCTAGCGGCGCCCATGACCTTCCTAAGAACAAGGTCTCCAACTTAGAAGTCTCTATGTCGGACCCGAGAGTTGTAGTGTTTGGCCATGCGGTCCTGGTACCTAGCGAGCCTTTGTTCTGCTGTTGCTCTGATCTCGTCCACTAGGTCGAGCTGTAGTCGCATAGCTTCGTCGTTTTTGTTCTCATCATGGTTGTGCACCCTGTAGCTTGTGAGTCCAATTTCGGCTGGGATGACTGCTTCGCCTCCGTATGTCAGTCGGAACGGTGTTTCTCCTGTGGGTGTTCTTGCAGTCGTCCTGTATGCCCATAGTATACTTGGCAATTCTTCGGGCCATATACCCTTTGCCCCCTCGAGCTGAGTCTTGATGATCTTGAGCAAGGATCGGTTCGTGACTTTAACCTGGCCATTAGCTTGAGGGTGGGCGGGGGAGGAGTAGTGGTTCTTTATTCCTAACTGTGAGCAAAAATCTCGGAAGGGGTCGTTGTCGAATTGCCTCCCGTTGTCCGAGACAAAGACTCTAGGAATGCCGAACCTGCATATGATGCATCTCCAGACAAAGCTCCGCACGTTTTTCTCTGTAATCGTGGCCAAAGCTTCAGCTTCTACCCATTTCGTGAAATAGTCGATGCCCACTACCAGGAATTTCAGCTGTCGTACGGCTGTAGGGAATGGTCCCATAATGTCTAATCCCCATTGTGCGAACGGCCATGGGGCCGTCATCGGGGTCAGCTCTTCGGTTGGTTGTCTAATAATATTGCTGAACCTTTGGCATTTGTCGCAGGCCCTGACATAGGCTTCGGCATCCTTCTGCATGGTGGGCCAATAGTACCCTGCTCGCACAAGTTTGTGTACCAACGACCTGGACCCTGAGTGGTTTCCGCAGACTCCTTCATGCACCTTTCTCATGACGTAGTCTGCCTCTTCCATACCCAAGCATCTCAAATATGGTCGGGAGAAACCTCTTTTGTACAGGACGTCTTTTATCAGGACGAACCTTGCCGCCTGGACCTTAAGTTTCCTTGCGGCTTCCTTTTCGTCTGGTAAGACCCCATCTTTTAGGTATGAAACTAACGGCGTTGTCCAACTATTGTCGGGGCATATTTCCTGCATGTTGCTGAGATCTATTAGCGGAGAAAGCTGCACGAAAGAGAGTACATTACCAGGGATGACCATTTGTTCTGCTGAAGCTGCTTTCGCGAGGCGGTCGGCTCGCTCGTTTTCTCCCCTGGGAATTTGGACGACTTTGGCTTCTAGGTCGTCCACTCTCGCCCTTACTTCATCAAGGTACTTCTTCATCTTTTCGCCCTTGCACTCGTAGTCTCCATTTATTTGGTTAGTGATAACCTGTGAATCGCAGTAGATGACTACCCTCGCGGCTCCTGCTGCTTTGGCGAGGTCGAGCCCTGCTATCAGAGCTTCATACTCTGATTCATTGTTGGTGGCAGGGAAGTCGAGACGGACCATACATTCAATGGTGTCTCCTTCGGGTGATAGTAGCACAATGCCGGCCCCTGCGGCTTGTCTGTTGGACGATCCGTCCGTATATATACTCCATTGAGGGGACTCTGCTGCCCCCTTGTCTTCGTCATGAGTGAATTCAGCTATAAAGTCGACGACGATCTGCCCCTTGACGGCGGTCCGCGGGCGGTACTGAATATCAAACTCGCTCAATTCTATAGCCCATAATGCCAGTCGTCCCGCGGCCTCGGGACTGCTCATTGCCCGCCGTAAGGGTTTGTCAGTCAGGATGTTCACCGTATGAGCTTGGAAGTACGGTTTGAGCTTGTGGGCTGCCGTAACCAATGCAAAGGCAAGTTTTTCCATGGGCGGGTATCTCTCTTCGGCACCGTGAAGCGCTCGGCTCGCATAGTACACGGGCTTTTGCACTCTCTCTTCTTCTCTGACCAAGGCCGCGCTAACGGCTGCGGGGGAGACGGCTAGATAGAGAAAAATATCTTCTCCTGGCTGTGACGGGCTCAGCAATGGTGGGGAGGAGAGGTAAGCCTTCAATTCCTCGAATCCTTGCTGGCATTCGTCAGTCCACTCGAAGGATTTCTTCAATGTTCGGAAAAAGGGCAAACACTTGTCCGTTGCCCTTGACACGAACCTATTTAGTGCCGCTATCTTTTCGTTTAGGCTTTGCACCTCCTTCACATTTCTCGGTGGTGCCATATCCATAATGGCCCTGATCTTGTCCGGGTTTGCCTCGATTCCCCTCTGAGATACCATAAATCCTAAGAATTTTCCTGCCGTTACTCCAAAGGCACATTTTCCTGGATTGAGCTTCATGTTGTAGGAGCGAAGTGTGTCGAATGTTTCTCTGAGATCTCCTAGATGATCTTCCTCCTTCCGGCTTTTTACTAGCATGTCGTCCACGTAGACTTGGACATTCCTCCCAATCTGTTGTGCGAACATTTTGTTCATAAGTCTTTGGTACGTGGCGCCTGCGTTCTTTAGGCCGAAAGGCATCACCTTGTAACAGAAGAGGCCTTGGCTGGTCACAAACGACGTTTTTTCTTGATCGGCTTCGTGCATTCGAATTTGGTTGTACCCCGAGAAAGCGTCCATGAAGCTTAGCAACTGGTGTTGGGCCGTAGAATCTACTAGGACATCGATCCTCGGGAGGGGGTAGCTATCCTTGGGGCAGGCTTTGTTAAGGTCGGTGAAATCCACACACATCCGCCATTTTCCGCTCGCCTTTTTAACCATCACTACGTTTGCTAACCAGTCGGGATAGTATACTTCCCTAATGAAGCTTGCTTCCTGTAGTTTTCTGACTTCTTTTGCTACGGCTCGGTCTCGCTCGGGGGCAAATACTCTCTTCTTTTGTTGAACAGGTGGAAAGGTGGGCGATACATTCAGTCTGTGCACCATGACCGAAGGATCTATTCCCGGCATATCCTCATGACCCCACGCGAATACGTCTCGATTACATCTGAGGAAGGTTATGAGCTCCTGGCGGATCGTGGGGTTAGCGAGCGTTCCAATTTTGGTCATTCGGCCAGGATTGGAGCTGTCAAGGGGTATCTCCTCTAACTTCTCAACCGGCTCCGATACCGTCCGGTGTTCTTCTATGCTTAGAGCCTGAACCTGATCCTCCATTTCCATCATGGCTATGTAGCATTCGCGTGCAGCCATCTGACTTCCGCGCAACTCCCCTACTCCGTAGTCAGTCGGGAACTTTATCATCAGGTGGTAGGTGGAAGTTACCGCCTTCCATGAATTGAGCGTGGGTCGCCCGAGGATAGCGTTGTAGGCAGACGAGCAGTCGACTACCAAGAATGTCACGTCCCTGATTATCTGTTGAGGGTAATCGCCCACTATTACGGATAATGTGACCGCGCCCAGTGGGAATACCCGACTTCCCCCGAAGCCAACAAGCGGGGCGTTCGTCGGGATCAATCGCTTCCTGTCGATCCTCATCTGCTGGAACGCTGGGTAGTATAAAATATCTGCTGAGCTGCCATTGTCGACCAGCACCCGGTGCATGTTGTAGTCTCCTACCCGTAGGCTGACGACGAGTGCATCGTCATGTGGATGGTGAAGGTGTCGCGCGTCCTCTTCTGAAAATCCGATTATGGGGCCTTCTCTCCGTGCTATCTTTGGCACGACTCCCGTCAGCTGAACATTTTGTACCATCCGAAGATAGGTCTTGCGGGCTTTCTTAGTTGATCCGACGACAGTCGTTCCTCCTACGATCATCCTTATGTCCCCGATCGGGGGCCTCGGTCGCTCATTATCCCGCCGGGGGTGTTGGTCTTGTGCAGGGTTTTCCGTTTTCTCCTTGCTAACGAATCTCTGCAGTTTTCCTTGTCTGATGAGGGCCTCAATTTGTTGCTTGAGATCATAGCATTCGGCCGTGTCGTGACCATGGTCGCGGTGGAAACGGCAATACTTATCTCTGGAACGTTTGTTGGGGTCACTCTTCAGCTTTCCCGGGAACGTCAGAGCCTCCTCATCCTTGATTTGCATAAGGACTTGATCTATCGGGGCCGTCAACGGAGTGAAGCTCGTGAATTTTCCCCCCAGGGGCTTAGGGCGCCTTTCGTCCCTTCGGTCTCCTGTTCTTGCCTTCTTTCGGCCTTGATCCTGCTGAGCGTCTTCCTGCCTTTCTCTTTTCCTGGGCCTCTCTTCTCGAGCTAACAGCGTGTCTTCAGCGTTCATATACTTTGTGACACGATAAAGTACTTCCGACATGGTCTTTGGGTCGTTTTTGTATAGAGAGAACAAAAACTTACCCTTCTTTAAGCCGTTCGTGAATGCCGCAACCAGTATCTTATCGTCAGCTTCGTCGATCGTGAGTGCCTCTTTGTTGAAGCGGGAGATGTAGGCTCTTAAAGTTTCATCTTCTCGCTGCTTCATACTCATCAAGCAAGCTGTAGACTTTTTGTACCGGTGGCCTCCGATGAAATGTGCGGTAAATTGAGCACTGAGTTCTTTGAAGGTGCTGATGGAATTCGGTATCAGTCGGCTGAACCAAATTCTTGCTGCGCCCTTCAGCGTCGTAGGGAAGGCCCTACACATGATTGCGTCTACTACTCCTTGAAGGTGCATTAGGGTCTTGAAGGTCTCCAGGTGGTCCAGAGGGTCCTTGACCCCGTCATAACTGTCTATCTGTGGCATGCGGAACTTACTCGGTAGGGGGTAGGCGTTGACAGTGGCGGTGAATGGCGAGTCGGTTCTGTTTACCAAGTCGTCGAGATCAGAAGATACCCGTCCCTTGAGGGCATTCATCATGACCTCCATTTGCTCCTTCATCGCCTGCATCTCCGCGACGATAGGTGGTGGGGCAAGGTCTATGAGAGACGGAAGGCTTATGTTTTGCCGCTCCGGTCGGCTTGGGGCGTTGCTGCCTTCAGGCCTCTTCTGCTCTCTTCGCTCGGCACTGTTACCTTCCTGGTTTTGCTCTTGAAGGATAGGTCTTGCGTCCCTTTGGCGTAGCTGCTCCTCTAGGTCGTGGTTCTGTTGTGTGAGACGTTCCACAGCCGCTGCGAGAGTCTTGACTTGCTTCTCGAGGGCGGTCGTGGGTGGCTCCTCTTCTTGAATATCGTTAGTGGTTGCCATTGAGCGGGTAAGCACCATGCGACTTTTTGTCTGGGAAGCTGTAATATGGCTTTACACTACACAAGTTTCTCATAGACGGCGCCAACTGATGATGCCGGAAGTACCACCAGTAAGTCACACGGTTCTCGCCCGCTACAAATAGCACCTGCACAACAAGGAAGAACCTAGCAGAGAGTACCGGTGTGGTACCGGCCAAATACCCTCCGAAGGTTAAGTCAGAAATGTTCTCACTGCTCTAGAGTGCTAGAGAGGGTAAATTATGCGTACCTTGGTTTGTGAGGGTATTGGGGCTTTTATAGTAGTAGAAAGGTTGACATCTCTTCCTTGGTGTAGAAGTCTTTTCCTTATAGGAGTCTCCTTGGGCGTATTTTGCGGGATTCTTTCCATATAGGAGTTCTTAGGCTTCATGAAGCGTGGGGAGCAAGTTATTTATTTATATACGCAAACGTGGTGATCAAGTATTAATGACTGACGCCGTCAGTCTACGTTATTCCGTCAGATAAAGCGCCGTCAGATTAAGCACCGTCAGCTTCAGGACGTTCAGCTTTGTGGTACTCTATTCGTGGAGTTCCTTCTCGCCATATCGCCGTCAGCTCTTCTAGAAAGGTTGACGGCAAAACGTGTCCCGTCACCTTGTCCATTTATTTTATCCTTATCATGTTTGATAATCTATAAATACTATATAACTTTTGACTTTTTTTTAACTTCATAAGAACTTACCACTTAAACTTTAGATACTCCACAATTTTAATTACTATATACTTTTTTTGACTTCATAAGAACTTGCCATGTAAGTTTAAGAGATTCCACAATTTTCCATATCACCAGTTTTTATTATTATTATTTTTAAGTTTTATTTTTAAGAACACGATATGCCTCAAACGCAAAGCTTCTCTCCCTGATGCAGAACCTTTACCTCTCACCTCTCTCTCCCTGCCAGTATTCTACAATTTTATTCTCTCTCTCTGCCCGTTGAGTTGTGATTGACTTTTTCAAGTTGTAATAAAAAAAATACCAGTAAGTTTTTCTCACCATCTATTGAATTTCAAAATCAACCAAAGCCTTAATGTTGGTACTTGGTACCGCCTAACCCAGCCCATCACGATTCCAATCACGCTAACCCTAAATTATAAATATGACCGTGGATGGTTATAACTCATGGAGGTACTGTTTTCTATTCAGTATTCTTGGCTCTATTGTATAATTGTTGCTATGTTTTTTTTGTTGATTTGTTAGGAATTTAAGTGTCCCATGCATCATCTTTAATGCTTATGTAAGTAGAGGCTTTCTTCAATTCTTCTCTTGCTTTAAATATTACAGTTTACTATGTTTTCATATTTTTAATTTAACTTGAATAACATTGTTTTCTTGGGTGTATTGATGTGATTGAATTGTTAGAAAGAGTGGATAAACAATGTTGTACTTGGTTAGGTCAATTGAAAATAGAGAAATATCTTTCTCAAATTAAATAACATTCTTCCTAGACTTAAAAGTTTTATAATTCATTGAAAAACCTTTTGTACTTGGCCAGGTCATCAAATTTCCCAATTCAAAGAGATATGGACATGCTAGAATGCTCAAGTTTTTTAATGTCAGAGCTCAAACTCTAGGTATATAGTTTTATGATGTTTTCATCACCGTAGAGTAGCCATGGTGTGGCGAGCCATGCCATTATGTGTTATGTGGAACATGTGATATGAAAGATACACTTAATGGTTTTTGTATGATTGGATGTGTGTGTTGGGCAGCGTCCCTTTGATGTCTTTTATTGAGTTGTCCAACTCTCTTTCCCTTTAATTTGTATTCTTTGAAAAGGGAGTGTGTACATCTTTTTATGTTGCCTCTCTTTTCCTTTTCTAATAAAATTATTTATTCAAAAAAACACTAACATATATAAATTCTACTAAGATGCAGAAAAATGGTAATAATTTGAAATACTTTAGGGGAAGTCTCAAACTTGACTATGGGGTAGGGTGTTTCTAAATACTGTCAATGGAAGAACCAAAGTGAATTCTCTTTAAAAAAAAAAAAAAAAAAAAATCTGGTCTGTAATTGTATGGAACTTGCTATTAGGGGAGTCTCTATTGACTTTTCCAAAATCCTACTTTTTTGGTCCACAGGGGCCTTGAATGCCAATATTTTCTAGATTGTTTTATGGGAGCACAAATGCTACCTAGAAACTCATGGAAAGTTACTGGAGGGATTTGTTAAGGAAGGTTCCAGTATGGGAAAACAAAGGTTTTTGGGTGATCCACACAATATATTACCTAGAAACTCTTTGCTTGAAAGGTGATCCACAAATGCTACCTAGAAACTCTTTGTTTGTTTTAGCGATGATATTTTCTAGAAAATAAGTCGTTTTCCAAAAAAAACATTTTCTATTAAAAAAAATTCTCATTTTCTTATGTTTGGTTGAAACCTTAAATAAGTTGAAAAATAATCTTCTAACTTCCCTTGTTTAACTTGCTATGAGATATGCCAAAGGCCTTGTAGCTGAATTGGCACCTTCCCATGCACAAAGTGCTTGGGGGTCTAGGGGGAAAGGGTTCGAGCTGCGGGGTTAGCAGCATGTTGTAATTATTTTCCAAAAAAAAAAAAAAAAACTTGCTATGAGATAGAGTTGTTTTCCAAAAAAAATAAAAAAAAAAGTAGAAAACAATCTCTAAAAATAAGCCATACTTTTTATGTTGCCTCTTTTTTCATTTTCTAATAAAATTATTTATTTTAAAAAAGCACTAACCTATATAAATTCTACTAAGATGTAGAAGAATGGTAATAATTTGAAATACTTTAGGGGAAGTCTCAACTTGACCATGGGGTGGGGTGTTTCTAAATAATGTCAATGGAAGAACCAATGTGAATTCTCTTTAAAAAAAAAAAAAAAATCATCTGGTTTGTAATTGTATGAAATTTGCTATTTAGGTGAGTCTCTATTGACTTCTCAAAAATCCTTCCTTTTTTGGTCCAGAGGGCCTTGAATGCCAATATTTTCTAGATTGTTTGATGGGAGCACAAATGCTACCTAGAAACTCATGGAAAGTTATTGGAGGGATCAGTTAAGGAAGGTTCTAGTATGGGAAAACAAAGGTTTTTGGGTGATCCACAATATATTATCTAGAAAGTCTTTAGTCTCTATTGACTTCTCAAAAATCCTACCTTTTTTGGTCCAGAGGGCCTTGAATGCCAATATTTTCTAGATTGTTTGATGGGAGCACAAATGCTACCTAGAAACTTATGGAAAGCTATTGGAGGGATCTGTTAAGGAAGGTTCTAGTATGGGAAAACAAAGGTTTTTGGGTGATCCACAATATATTACCTAGAAACTCTTTTCTTGAAAGGTTATCCACAAATGCTACCTAGAAACTCTTTGTTTGTTTAAGTGATAATGTTTTCTAAAAAATGAGTCGTTTTCCAAAAAGCATTTTCTATTAAAAAAAAAAAAACTCATTTTCCTATGTTTGGTAGCGACCTTAAATATGTTGAAAAATAATCTCCTAACTTCCTTTATTTAACTTTTTGTTAGATAGAGTAGTTTCAAAAAAAAAAAAAAAAAATATATATATATATATATATATATAGTGGAAAACAATTTCTAAAAATAAGCCATACTTTTTATGTTGACTAAATATAATTTTCCTTTGATTCATTTTTTCTGATATTGCTAAATACTAGAAAATACGAAAAACTATCTTTACAGAATTTTTCCATTGAAACAAACATAGTGTTATTATTGCAATTATGATTGTTCATGTAAAATTAGAATGCCTTTATATATAAACTAGACTTTCAAATAATTAGTGACTAGTTGTTACAATTGTCATGATAGTCGATAGATGAATTTTCATTGTGCCAAATATGGAGAAAGGTATTGACAGCGGAACACGCACAAACACACACACGTGCATTTAAAAAATTGCCTTAAAAAAATTTCATTGGTTTCTATGTATCAATTATTCCTAAGAGCATTAGCATTGAGGGTGTAAAACCCCCCCAGTTGCTAAAATAGCAACTGACAATGCAAAAAAAGAGCTACAACTGCGGATGTAAACTTAAAATTTTTTACAACCTATGAACAGTAAATACTTAGGTTTAGAACTTATTATTCATGAGTTTGTAAACTAAAATATCATATTTTATTCAATTTTTTTTCTCTCTCTCTCACTTTATCTCTCAGAGTCTATCGCTTTCACATTGCGTCTCTGATTGTATTTATTCAATAAAAATGGAGATTGTAGGGAAAGTCACATTCATAAATATTCATATTTATTTGCCTTGAAAAATAAACCAATTTTTTTAAATAAGAATTCACTTGATTAAAAGAAATATAAACCAATTCCTTAAATTAAAAAAAAAAAATCACAGCCCAGGTATAATATGTAAGCCAACAAAATGTACCCTGAGCTCAAGTATAAACTTTCATAGAAAGGGCACTTACCCCCACAAGAGGTGGACAAAAACTTTCTATATAAGAGTGTGTTTGACATTAGTTTCAGTTTTTATCTTTTATTTTTTATGTACAGCTTTTTAATACAACACTTTTCTCACTTTTCATTTTTTTCACAGTATAAATATACTTTAGCATACTTTCAACAAAAAGTTTTCAGCAAAAGTTAAATAAGTTGTTGCTAAACGGAGGCAGCTCACCAGAATTAGCTTTTAGGTACAGCTTTTTAATACATCAACTTTTCCCCCTTTTTTTTTTTTTTTTTTTTTTTTTTTTTTTCACTTTTTTCAAAATATAAGTATACATTAGCACACTTTTAGTAAAAAGTTTTCAGCAAAAAACTAAATAAGCTGCTGCGGAGGAAGCTCACCAGAACCAGCTGTTATGAGAGAATATATGGATCTTGAGGTTCAGGCACTAAATTAAAATTGGAAGCTTAATGTTCGAACAGAAGAGGAATAAGTTAATAACAAAAGAACTGGGGATGTGAATATGGGCTTTCCGTTATCCCATATGATATGAACCGCCATTGTTAAAGGACGTTGCAGGGTTGGGGGTCCCTAGGCAGAGGAGGATGGCATGTGAGCAGGTCATATCTAAGTTCGCATTGGCTCCATTTGGGTTAAGGCAATCAGGCCCCCGTTTTTCATGGGCAAGTAAATCCACACGACTCTCTCCACACGTCTTCACGATTCAAACAATGCCGCACTGCTTTCCACAACAAAATTTTGACTGCTCTGAGCTTTTGAAAAAGAGAGAAAAAAAAAAATACCGTTAGTCTTTTTCACTGCGTGTCAATGGAGAAGATGAGTGGGAAATTCTCCTGAAGTGGGGTCTCTCTGGCTGTGGAACCAAGGGATTTCCCAAAGCTGTCCCCAACTTGCTCCAATAATTTCAACCTGGTTTCACAAGTCTTCCTTTTTTCAATTTTCAAGTCAAGTACAAACAGACAGACCTGTCAGAGAAACTAAATACTATGTAGTGAAGGAAGAAGAAAAGAAGTTTAACAAACACTTTGTTTAAGTTTAGATTAATCATTAATAGATTCTAGTTTGTGAATAGTGATTTTTGTTTTTGCTAGTGAATCAGGAATTTTGGGATGGCCTCTGTCTTCCTGTTTGTTTTCTTTCTTCTCTCTCACTTCGTTCTGCTTCACTCAGCTGAAGAAGTACAGAGAAAACTCCAAAATTGTTCGCCATTTCAATGTGGGAAATGTAACATCGGATTTCCAGTCACCAACATCCCACCCACCTTTTGCGGTTTACTGCCAGTAATTTGTGACCAAACATCTCCAACCATCCAACTGCCACAGGGACCGTGGGGTGGAAGACCATATGAAGTTATAAACATCTCTTACACTAATTACACCACACAAACCATACGTATCAGGGACCTTTCGCTTTGGGAATACTTGAATACCAGTAAATGCGAATACTTAATCAATTTTACTCTTCCAAATGCTCCATTAATCTCTTTTAAACTCTCCACACCCAACCAGACCCTATTTAAATGCAGTCGCATTCTTGATATTACTTCACCTACAAATTTAGAAAATATGAGCTGCGGAGACTATAATATCTACCATACTCATTCATACGAGGCTTCTCAGAGTTTTCCTTCTGGATGTTCAACTATTCAGCTCCCAGTACAAGAGCATTATTCACATGAAGCTGAACTGAATATAACTGCTGAGTTTGACCTTGAAGTCCGTGTATCTGAAGCTTGTAGCAGATGTTATAGTAGAGGAGGTCTATGCGAGCTTGACAAGAAAGGAGAATTTAATTGTACCGTTACAGAGAAAGCCTTTCAGAAAGGTATAGACATCGGAATAACACAAAATTTTCTGTTCCTAGACACACATATTGAAAATGCTTAAAGATTTCATTGCATACAAGATTCTTTACATTCTTATGTTATAGTAAATCCTAATACAAGTGCTGATACTTTTCTGTTCCATGCCATGATCCACTCCTCCACAGCAATGGTTTTAGCCAGTTCGTATTAGTTTCAAAATTAGTTTATGAGAAATGGAAATAACTTTGTTACTGGTAGGCTTTCCATTCTCAAATAGGTCTCAATAAGAGAGCAGTTTTTGCATCTTCAGAGAGAGAGAGAGAGAGAGAGAGAGAGAGAGAGAGAGAGAGAGAGAGAGAGAGAGAGAGAGAGAGAGAGAGAGAGAGAGAGAGAGAGAGAGAGAGAGAGAGAGAGAGAGAGAGAGAGAGAGAGAGAGAGAGAGAGAACTTTCACCCCTATATCATGTTACTATGAAACAACGGAGTTTTATAGTGAAGTTTGTGTTTGATGAATGTTCCAACTGTTATAGTAGAAGAATTTTCATTGTGCCAATTTGGAGGAAGGTATTGACATGGGAATTTTCAAATTAGCAAAAATTCTTATAAATTTCATTGGTTTCTATGTATTAATTATTCTTAATATATGTATATGACTTGCTGCTATTCTGTTCTATGCTACAATTCACATATCGCTCTTCTGTGGTACTAGATTTAGTAGATTCAGATTGGCTCATTCTTTTAGGAAAATAGAAATAGATTGAACTTTCTTGTTATAAAATCTATCAGATAAATCTAGACTGAAGTTCCTTGCTCTTTGTTAAATATTGTTGGGATTTCAAAGAATACCAATTTTGCTCTGTCAATATGTTGCACTAATTTTTATTTTATTTTTGATTATTCAACTAATAGTAATTTTCTTTGCTGCTTTTGATACTGGGATTAAGAGTTTGAAAGTGATTGCTATAGGTAAAATACTTCTTTAATCAAATCTTTTTGTTGATACTAATATTTACATGTTTGCTTGGGCGGCCTATCCTATAGAACTGAAATGATTCCCTATGGAAGTGATCTAGTGTATCTTCTAACACTTAAACTGTGACCCCTTTTTAACCCCTTCTCACAGTGTGTCTAATTATCAAATCTTCAGAGTATTATTCATGCAATGATATAAGGTTTCGTTATCAGTTTTGGTAATGGCTCCATTTGCTCCGTTTTTTTATAATTCAATACCATGTACCTGTATGTATGGAATCCATCGGTACATTAACTAATTTTTCATAGATCATGATTTTCCTCCAAGGCTCCCTTTCTCCTGTCCGTCAAAACCTATATCCTTTATTTTGCTTATAATACTGGATGCCAAGTCATCCTTGGCATGTCCTTCTTCATTGTTACTATTGTGTCACCACAAGAAAATGCAGTTGAGGTTCAAGACATTATAAATATGTAGTTGTTATTGTCGTGTCACCATTTATTACTTCATAACCTCTATTCTTTTATTATAGCCACTTCGTTTGCTGGAATTGGAGTTTTGATGTTTATAATCTACTGCTTCTGGAGAAAGCTCTCATCAATTAAAGATATTTGGAAGAACGAAAATCTAGCTTATCAGAATGTCGAGGCCTTTCTAAGGAATCGTGGACCTCTTGTTATTAGAAGATACAGTTATTCAGATGTAAAGACAATGACCAAGTCCTTTAATGATAAATTAGGCCAAGGGGGCTATGGTAGTGTTTATAAGGGGAAGTTACAAGATGGTTGTTTTGTGGCAGTGAAGGTTTTGAATAATTCGAAAGGTAATGGAAAGGAATTCATTAACGAAGTTGCAAGTATTAGTAGGACCTCCCATGTTAACATTGTCACTCTTAAGGGCTTTTGCTTTGAGGGATCTAAAAGAGCTCTTATCTATGAGCTTATGCCTAATGGATCTCTTGAGAAGTTCATATATAAAGGAAATTCTTCAAGTTCTAATCATCAATTGGGGTGGGAAACATTATACAAGATTGCTATTGGCATTGCACAAGGCTTAGAGTACTTGCATAGAGGGTGCAACACACAAATTTTGCATTTTGACATAAAGCCTCACAACATTCTTTTGGACGAGAACTTTTGCCCAAAAATTTCTGATTTTGGCCTTGCAAAGATATGCCCTAGAGAAAAGAGTATTATATCAATGGTCGGTGCAAGAGGGACTGTTGGGTATATAGCTCCCGAGGTATTTTGTAGAAATTTTGGAGTGATTTCTCACAAGTCAGATGTCTATAGTTATGGAATGATGGTTTTAGAAATGGCAGGAAGTCGAAAGAATATTGATGTTAGTGTTGATTTAACTAGTGGGATATATTTTCCACATTGGATTTACAAGCATCTTGAATTAAATGAAGAATTAGGATTGCTAGGCCTTTTAAATGAAGGAGATGAAAACAATGCAAGGAAGATGATAATAGTGAGTTTGTGGTGCATACAAACTGATCCATCAAACAGACCATCAATGAGTAGAGTGGTGGAAATGTTGGAAGGGAGTCTCGAATCTTTGCAAATCCCCCCCAAACCTTACTTGTCTTCTCCCTCAAGATCACCGATAGGTTCTTCCACTGTAATGGTGTCAATGCAATATGATTCTATGTACTAAAATACACCCCTTCTTTCAAGGGAAACTTTGAGTCTAGGAGGTATTGAACTTTGTGAAATGTATTTATTTCTAGCTTGTCAGTGAACATCTTTTCTTTGTTGATTAAAATATTTGATGAAACCTGATGGCCTTCACAATGAATTAGTAATGCCAAAAGTCTAGCAGTATTTGAGAACTGTGGTTTTTGTATATTTGGGAGCAATTTATTTAGTTTTTTACTGAAGTTTTTTGTCGAAAGTGTGCTAAAATATAATTATACTTTAAACAATTGAGAGAGAAAAAAAAAAAAAGCTTTTAAAAAGCATATAAAAATCAAAAAGCAAAATGTTAGTTAATAAATTAGTCCCAAACATACAAAGTTACCCATACTAAGACTTGAGTATAAATATAATTCAAAACTAAAAAGGGAAGTTCTATGTTTCTTAAAAAAAAAAAAAAAACTACTAGAAAAACTTTTTTCCTAAAAATTAGCACACATCATGTTTGATACATTTTTTTTTTTCAAAAATTAGTACAACAGTTTATTGCTTTTCAAAATCCAAAATTTTAACTTCTTAAAAATCTTCTCCTTTATAATTTCATTAACAATAGACAAATTCAGATTTAAAAATTACATTAAACTTTGTTGATGCCCACTTTTGACGAAAGGCCCAATGGCAGAAGAAGCCCAGCAATATGAAGAAAATGGAAAGAGGAAATAGTAAAGCAAAGACCAGCAGGCTGGAATGGCTATAATAATGGTCAGCAGGCCCATGAAAATGATAAGTGGCAAAGAAGAAGCAAATGGGTCGAGAAAGCCCAATGAATGAAGTAGTAAACCCATGGGAATAATAAGTGGTAAAGAAGAAGTAAATGGGATGGAGAAGCCCAAGAAATGAGTTAGTAAATTCATAGGGTTGGTATAAAGGCCAATAAGCCCAAAAGTTAATAAGAGGTAAGGATATGGTAATTGGGCCGAGGAAGCCTAAAGGATTTAGCAAAAGCCCATGGAAGTAAAAGAGGTAAAGAAGAAGTAAATGGGCCAAGGAAGCTCGAGGAATGAAATGGGCTGGCATAGCAAGAATGTGGTACAACAGAGCCCAAAAGAGGTAAGGATGTAGAAAGTGGGCTGACACAGCAGGAATGTTAGCCAGTGAAGCCCAAAAGAGGAAATGATGTAGAAAATGGACTAGTAGGAGCCTCAACCCGTAAGCCCATGGGCAACAAAGAAATAAAAGAGAAGTGAAGAAATATGGGTTCACCCCCCTCCCTCAAAGTTCCTTGCATTTCTGCCATTTTCGATAGAATAAAGCTCGCTCACTAGTAATAATTAACTCATCTGGTTTTTCAGTTTTGCATGAGCCACTAGAAGTGAAACTTTGACCATGTGCAGTTTGTAATTTTTATGCTGATCTTGACATTCCTTTTCAGAGAGTTTTTGAGTCAAATTTTGTGGAAGGTGGTCTGTTATTAAGGAACTTTTCTCAAAGAAGTATAGGCATTCTACTTTGGATTCTAAAATAACTCTTAAGCGCTTAAATGCGGTAATTTTTTTTTTCTTTGGGACTACCTTCCACTCTTTATTCCATAAATCAATGAATCAATGTGTTGCTTATTGTCTATGTCTTCTGTAAATTTATTGTGGAAACAGGAAGCCAGGTGCATGACAAAAGCAAGACGACTTGGAGTTTCTACTCCAGTGTTGTATTCTGTGGACCCTGTGCTGCACACATTTGAGTATGTGGAGGGTCCCTCTGTCAAAGACATACTCCTTGAATTCGGGTTACATGGTATTATTGAAGAGCGATTGGATGATATTGCTTTACAAATTTGTGATGCAATTGGAAAATTGCATGATGGTGGTCTCATCCATGGTGACTTGACCACATCGAACATGTTACTTAAGAGTGGTACCAACCAGCTGGTGAGTTCCCTTTTCTTCTTTTTTCTTTTGGTGGGTGGTATTGGACATTTCCCGTCAGCTTTATCTTACTTTCTATGATTAAAGTTGCACTAAACCTGCATTTACAGTCCATTAATATCTCTTTGTAGGTCCTTATTGACTTTGGTTTGAGCTTTACTTCAACCCTTCCAGAAGATAAAGCTATTGATTTATGTTAAATATTAGCATTGATACACCATGTTGAATATGCTAGTATGGATGCGGAAACGAAAGCATAAATTATAGAATACAGTAACACACGAGAGTTACGTGGTTCAGCCTAATGGCCCACATCCACAGAAGAAACCCTAAAGGGCTACATCAATAATATATTAGAGTGTAGTATAAATCTTGTGTTATAATAAATCATAACATGTGTATATATAATAGACTAAACCCTAGACTGATAGACTTCTAGTACAAGTAGGAGACTTGACTTGCACACAAAGTAGAATTAGACTTGGGCCTATGCTAATGGGCTAATATATCTCTAACACCCCCTCTCAAACTCAAGATGGAAGCTTGATGAAATCTTGAGATTTGATAAGGTTGAGAAGATCCCTTGAATGAAGTTTGGCTCTGTGACGGTAGTTTGAGGAAGGCAATGGTCTTGCAGTGTTGATGCGACTTCTAACGGTGGCTTGATTACATCGGAGAGTTTTGACGGCAGCAATAGAAAGCCAAAGAAGATGAACGCAGCGAAAAAAAATACCGAGGAAGACAAAGATTGCTCTTAAATATACCGTAAGGACAGAAAACCATGGCCACAGGAAGACACCATGTTGAATATGCTAGTATGGATGCGGAAACGAAAGCATAAATTATAGAACACAGTAACACACGAGAGTTACATGGTTCAGCCTAACGGCCTACATTCACAGAGGAAACCCTAAAGGGCTACATCAATAATATATTAGAGTGTAGTACAAATCCTGTGTTACAATGAATCATAACATGTGTATATATAGTAGACTAAACCCTAGACTAATAGACTTCTAGTACAAGTAGGAGACTTGACTTGCACACAAAGTAGAATTAGGCTTGGGCTTATGCTAATGGGCTAATATATCTCTAACAATTTATATGTACTTGAATGATCTCTGCTCTCCATGCACTCTTCATGTGGGAATGTGGTAAGCGACGTATTTCCTTCTCTTACTTCTAGTTATTCTTGTGCTTTTAGATTGTAAAGAGAAAATGAGAAAAAGAATTGAAACTCAGAGACTCTTATGAGTGTTTGGCATTGGGAAGCTTGGTGCAAAATTTAATGTTATTTTAAAAGCCAAATTGGACTAGGTGGTTTGACTAATTTGACTGTGACCCACCCACAAGTTGGTTTTCTAAGGGTAAATAACGAGGACTATGCATAAACTTGGTGATACCATTCTGACCAGTGGTATCATCTGACCCACAAACATTTTGAGGTTGAGCAGCTCTTTCGGATTGCAGGTTTTATTATTATTATTATTTTTTTTTGGGGGGGGGGGGGGTTGTGGAGGGGTGTTGAGGGCGTGTTTAAAGGAGGCTCGGCATGATCAAGTGTGCCTTGATCATGTGCTTGTAGGCCACAGAGAGTAACTTCCACTCCTCCAGTGTCATTGGCTCCATGAACTCCACCATCCTTGTACAGCTTTTCCATGTGCACTTTCTCATCGTGAGTTGAAGGTGTATCATCAGCATTGTTGATTCAACAAGGATAGAGATAGGGAGAGAATCAGCAATTAGATACCTACATCTGGAACGGGATTTGTTTTTTTTTTTTTTGGGGGGGGGGGGGGGTGGGCTTTATTTCATGACTGAACAAGTAAGCTCATATTTGTCAAAAAGCAAATCATATTTTGAGTCACTTTTTTTATTTGTGTGTATAATGTTGTGTATCTTACAGTATATGAACTCTCTACAAAATATATATATATATATATATATATATATATATATATATATATATAAACTTTTTCTTTTTTATTTAAATACCTCACTTTTGAAGATGATGAGAATCTGCAATATTTTTGAGAATGAAAACAGCAGAGAACTTCTACGACCATTACATATCAATCTATTTTCTTTCTTGATTTTTGTTTATTTTTACATATTATCATTTCTTAGGGACAAGATTTAAACAGTGGATGCCTTATTACCAGGAAATGGATTTTTATGGGAGAAACAAGTTCAATTTTTAGAAAGTTACTTTATTTGTGTTTAATGCATCATTTTCTTTTTTGAAAAATTACTCCTGACCACAGAACACAGAATCCCGCAGTTTTTCTGTAAATGCTTTTGGTTTCTCCCCCACCCCCCTTCCTTCTACCCCGGGCCACCTAACATTATTATATTCATGCTTTCTGACTGGACATTGACTTCTTCATTGTTGCACCTTGAATAGATGGATCGGATACTTGCTGCATATCGGAAGTCCTCAAAGCAGTGGTCATCTACACCTTGCTTGCTCAAGGTGTGGCCCTCTCCTCCCATTTGTTTTTTGTTTTTTCTGCCCAGTTAGGAATTAATAATTTTTTCTTATTGCATTTGATGGTTGCAAACTTCTTCTGCTATTTATTGTAGTGCGACAAAGAGGACGAAAGCGGACCATGGTTGGATGAGCCTCCTTCAAATTTCTGTCCCCACTAAGGTAAAAGAGAAGGAAGTTCTGGTGGAGAGGTGAGTTTATGATTTATTTTTTTGATAGTTTATGGAAACTTTATTGAGAAAGGTACATCGTGTTCACGATTATGAACACTCTGAACTTGGAATGAGTTTTATGATATAAATTAACCATGTGCTATATTTATCAGCATATTGCACATTGTCACTGTTATTTAAATGAAATGCAAATTGTTTTAATTTCCCACCCACAAAATGTGAAACATTTCCTCTCTGGAATTAAAAGGGTTGCCATGCACTTGCACAAACATTTCCTTTCTTTACTCTGACTATTAGAAGTAAAACTTTGTATAAGTGGACTACTGTTCCATGGTTGATATGAAATTTAGCTGCTTGCTCTGAAATTGATCTGGGATGCTAGAAAGAATTGATATATAATTTGTTGTTGTTGGTGGTGGTGGTGGGAGGAACCCTGCTGCAGTAATTACAAAACCACATGGAAAAAAGTTATTTCTCTTTTGCTTATATATAATTTTTCGGATTGTGATTCAAACTTGTTAGGATTAGTCCCACATTAATTTCTTACCTAAAATTTCAGTCTTAATTTGTTTCCTTCATTGATGCTACTCTTCTAGTTATCTACCTCGGGCCTTATATTTACAGGAGTTATTTTATTTGGAACCCATTATCACAGTAAATTACTCAAGATCATCATTCCTATGTAATACTTGAGTATCTCTCAACCACGGTAATTTAATCCTCAAGATCCATGGGTATTGGCAAAATTCTTGTGTTTTATTTGGGTGGTAGGAGATGATTACTCAAAATGAGAGTGTAGTTAGATGGCATGGCTTAAAATTCCTATCTAGCCAGGAGGTTAAAGGGAGTGTAGTTAGATGGCATGACTTAAAATTTCCTATCGAGTCAGAAGGTTAAAGGTTCAGGTGATTTTCTTATGGATGATCATTGTCTGTATATGATAGTAATTATTTTATTTCTCACTTTGATATTGGAGAAATTTCTCATAAACAATAGTGAATATGTAATTTACATATTTATGTAAAACTTTTCGATGCATTGCGTGAATTAAAGCCTAGTTTTAACATGAAGGTGAATCTTACCTATAGACTATAGTATAGATCCTCTAAATGGAAGTCACTCTTATATCATAAAGAATTGTAATGCAATGAATATCCATAAACCCTTTCATCCAAGTTAATATGTTTTGATCACTGAGGGATCTCTCAATTCTCGTACAAGATGAGAAATGTAAGGCAATCCGGCTGTACAAAGAAACCAAATGGCCTGGCCAGAAAATTATTAACTATAGGACGGAAAGAAATTGAATGATTGACAAATGCTTCTTTTGCAAGTGAACATGCACCAAAGGAAAAATCCAAGAAGAGGTAAATAAATAAAATATCAAACGCACCATTGCACGATGTTTGTCGAGGACTAATTAAATTGCAGCAAATTGTAATAATTCATATATTACAATTAATCAAATCGTTATTAATTGCCATGCAACAGCAGGACATAAAAGTTGTTCACATGCCGATAAAAAATTGTGAACTACCTCAAACATGAAGGGAGAAAGTTTATATATATATATATATATATATAATAAAAAAAATTATTTATTTATTGGGATCGTTATGGTAATGGAATGACACCATTGGATATAACATTTCGTTTGTTTTGATGAAAAACTTTGTATAAAGATAGTTTTTCGTATTTTCTAATATTTGGTAATATAAAAAAAAAAAGAGTTAAAAGGAAAATTATTTTTGGTAAAAAAAAAAAAGTTTATTTTTTGAGATTGCTTTTCATTAAATTTTTTTGAAAAACAACTTTATCTTACTACAAGCTAATTAAGTAAAGTTAGGATTAAGAGATTCATATTTAACTCATTTAAGGTTGTTACCAAACATAGGAAGATGAGATAGTTTAATAGAAAAAATATATATATTTTTAAATGACTCATTTAAAAAAAAAAATTATTGACCAAACAAACAAGAGTGTTAGTATAACTGTTCGAGGACAAGGATGTCACAAATTAGGTTTGGGTTATGCCTCAAATTGATTCAGGTAGGTCCTTTTGGCCTTTTTTTCATGGACAATTAATGTTGTACCCATTGCACATGACTCCGCACGTCTTCATGATTCTTACTTTAAGAATAAGGAGTAAGGCTAGGGACACATAATTTGGCACAATTTTGTGTTATAACTCGTCACGTGGCAAGTTGTGATTAATTAAAGTGTGATGGTGAGTCATGTGGGGACATACTTTTACTAATCACAACTCTTGCCACGTGGCGAGTCATGGCAAATTCACCTTTGTGGGTTCTCGGGCTGTGGAACCAAGGGATTTTCCAATGCACAGACTATGTTTCAATTACAGCCTGTTTTAGCAAGTCTTTCCACCGCGCGTCAATGGAGAAGATGAGTGGCAAATTCGCCTCTGTGGGGCCTCTGGCTGTGGCACCAAGGGATTTTCCAATGCACCGACTATATGTTTCAATTACAGCCTGTTTTAGCAAGTCTTCCTTATTCAATTTCCAAGTCAAGTACCCTGTAGTGCTAATCAGAGAAAATAAGTTAATGATGAAGGAAGAAGAAAATAAGTTAATACAAAAACGTTTGTTTTATTTTAGTTTAGAGTAATACATTCTTCGTTGTGATATTTGTTTTCGCTAATGAATCGGATTTTTGGGATGGCCCCTGGCTCTCTTTGCTTTCTTTCTTCTCACAAACCTCTTGCTGCTTCACTCAGCTGAAGAAGAAAAGAGCCCACACCCAAATTGTCCGTCCTTTCAATGTGGAATATTCGGTACCATTGGCTTTCCATTCACCAATGTCTCACAGCCATCGTGCTGTTTATTGCCAGTAAATTGTGATGAAACACCTCCAAAGATCCAACTGCCACTGGGCTTGAGGGGAAAACCATAAGTTATAAACATCTATTACACAAACTTCACACAATCCATACGTATCAAGGACTTTTCGCTTTTGGAATTCTTGAATACCAGTGAATGCCAATAATTAATCAATTTTATTCTTCCCAACTCTCCATTTATCTCCTTTAAACTCACCTCACCCAATCTGATCCTATTTAAATGCAATCACATTCCTAATATTACTTCCCCTTTGGATCTTAAATATATGAGCTGCGGAGAATATGATCTCTACTATAATAATTCGAAACCTAGTTTTGCTTCTCAATGTTCAATCATTCAGCTCCAGAAAAAAGGCACGCAATTAAGTATGGATTCAAATTGGCTGCTGAGTACGACCTTGAAATACATGTGTCTGATGCTTTTAGCAGTTGTTATAGTAGAGGAGGTCTATGTGAACTTGGCAAGGAGGGAAATTTTAATTGTTCCATTACGCCCATTACAGAGAATGAGAGAAAGGTATAGACATCAGAATAACGCAAATTTTTTTGGTCCTACAGTTACACACATATATTGAAAATGCTTATATAGTTCTTTGCATATAAATTTCTTTACATTCTTATGTTATAGTAAATTCTAATACAAGTGCCATATCATATTAGTTTCAAAATTAGGTTATGATATATAGAAATAACGCTGTTAAGCTTCCCATTATAGAAAGAGAACTTTCAACATTTCTCCAAAGATACAACTAGAGAGGAGCAGAAGACAATAAAAGTTTGAAATCATCTCTCACTTTGATATCATATCACTATGAAACAATAAACTGGAGAGTTCCATAACGAAATTTATGTGTTTGATGATTCTTACAATTGTTATAGCAGAGGAAATTTCATTGTGCCAATTTGGGGGAAAGATATTGAAATGTGGATTTTCATATTAGCAAAATTGCCTATAAATTTCGTTGGTTTCTATGTATTAATTATTATTCCTCATACAGTATATGACTTGCTGCAATTCTGTTCTATGCCACAATCAACATACCGCCCTTCTGCAGCACTAGATTAAGTAGATTCAGATTGGCTTCTTTTAGGAAAATAGAAATAGATTGAACTGTCTTGTTATAAAATCTATATTAGATAAATGTAAAACGATGTTCATTTTTCTTTGTTAAATACTGTCGAGATTTCAAAGAAAGCCAATTTTTCTTTGTCAATATGTTACATTGACTATTTGTTTATCTAACTATTCAACTAATAGTAATGTTCTTTGCTGCTTTTGATACAGGGAGTAATGCAGGGAATAATATAGAGAGTAAGAGATTGAATGTGATGGTGATAGGCAACATATTTATTTAATCAATTTTTTTGTTGATACTAATGATAGGACATGCCATTCTATGGAACTCAAATGATTCCATATGGAAGCGATTTAGTGTGTCTTCAACACAAAAACTGTGACCCCCCTTTTTTACCCCTTCTCACGGTGTACTTAATTATCCAATCTTTAGAGTATTTTTAATGCCTCCATTTGCTCCATTTTTTATTATTCAATAAGATGTAATTGTATGTACAGAATCAATCGGTACAATAGCTAAAATTTTTATAATTCATGATTTTCCTCCAAGGCTTCCTATCTCCTGTCAATCAAATGTTGGGTTACATGTGTGAGTAAAGTCCCACATTGAATAAAGATTAAAAGAATGAGTAGTTAATATAACATAATTGAGCACATATCCATTGGGCTTAGGCCTTTTGGGTTAAAGTGTCTTTATATGTTATATAAATTATTTAAGGAAGCTCCTCAAGGTGTTTATCTCCCCAACAAGTGGTATCAGAGCCCATGGTGGTGTGCGGCGAAGGTGGTGAGGTGTTCATGGTCCTTACCCAACGGGGATAGAGAAAGCCTAAATGGCCCACACACATAGATCCTGGAGAAAAAAAGAAAAAGAAAAGAAAAGCCCAACACAGGATGATGCGTTGATGAAGTGAAAAGCCCATTAGGCAAGAGGGAGTGAGTAGGACTTGTTCATGGCCCATAGAGAGGTCTTGAAGTCCACAGAGAGGTAGAGACTCACATGTGAGGGGGAGATTGTTGGGTTACACGTGTGAGTAAAGTCCTACATTGAATAAAGATTAGAAGAATGAGTAGTTAGTATAACATAATTGAGCACATAATAAAGAAGAAAAAACACTCACCTTGTCCAAGCCTCCACTCCATGGACTAAGCCTCGATAAATCTCCTATTAAAAACCACGCAATATTATTCGGGTTGAGTCGGGTGGTCAATCGAATCAAACACAACTAGGCTCCATAAAGCCCAACAAATCTCCCACTTGAAGACTAGTTCAATCACCAACATCAACCGCAATCCTCCAAAAACAATCCCTCATCCCTGCAACTCATCCTCTTGTCCTCAAGCATAGCTTTAGCTTCTCAATAGTGACACCCTTAGTCAACATGTCTGCCGGGTTCTTAGATCCACAAATCTTCTCAAGTATTACTAGCTTATCTTCAACAAGGTAACAGATAAAGTGATATTTTGTCTGTATATGCTTCGACTTTGAATGAAAAGCCGAATTTTTAGCAAGAAAGATTGCACTTTGACTGTCACTGTGTAGAATGCCCATCTTTAGCTTCTTACCCAATTCATCTAAGAAACCATGTAACCAAATCATCTCCTTTCTAGCTTCAGTTGCTGCAACATACTCAACTTCTGTAGTAGACAAAGTAACAATCTTTTGTAGATTTGAAGCCCATGATATAGCTGTACCATCCAGAGTAAAAACAAACCCAGTAGTACTCTTTCTACTATCAATATCACCAGCAAAATCAACATCTACATAATCCTGCAGTTTCAAACTTGCACCTTTGAAGCAAAGACATATATCTGATGAACCCTTAAGATATCTCAGAATCCACTTGATTGCCTCTCAATGCTGCTTTCCAGGCCTACTTATAAATCTGCTCACAACTCCCACTACATGTGCAATGTCTGGCCTTGTACACACTATAACATACATCAAGCTGCCAATAGCTGAGGCATAGGGCACCTTGCTCATATAGTCCCTTTCTTCTTCTGTCTTCGGTGACTGTTCTTTGCTTAGTTTGAAATGAATACCCAAAGGTGTGCTCACTGGCTTAGCTTCATTCATGTTGAATCTGCTAAGAACTTTTTTCATATACTCTGACTATGAAAGCTTCAATGTACCATTGGCCATGTCTCTAATGATTCTCATACTAAGGATTTGCTTTGCAGCTCCCAAATCCTTCATTGCAAACTGTTTGGACAACTGCTTCTTCAGATTATTAATCTCCTCAATGCTAGACTCTGCAATAAGCATATCATCCACATACAACAGTAATATGATGTAAGAATTGTCAAAAGACTTAACATAGCAACAGTGATTAGCTTCACATCTCTTGAACCCAATTCTATGCATAAAACTGTCAAACTTCTTGTACCACTGTCTAGGAGCTTGTTTTAGGCCATACAAACTCTTTCTCAATTTGCAGACTAGATTCTTTTGTCCCTGAACAATGAACCCTTCTGGCTGAATCATGTAAAGGTCTTCCTCCAAGTCACCATGAAGGAATGTCATCTTTACATCTAACTGCTCAAGATGTAAATTTTCTGCAGCCACCATTCCCAGTACCAGTCTAATTGTTGACATCTTCACAACTGGAGAAAATATCTCCATGTAGTCAATGCCCTCCGTCTGCTGGAACCCTTTAACAACTAATCTGGCCTTGTAACGTTTGCTATCATCATGCTTATTCTTTATTCTGTATACTCACTTGTTGTGCAAAGCCTTCTTTCCTACTGACAATTCGGTCAGTTCCCATGTTTGATTCCCCAACAAGGAATCCATCTTGTCTATCATGGCTAACTCCCACTTGCTTGAATTCTCATCTTGCAAGGCTTCATCATAATACTCTGGCTCACCACCATTAGTCAACAGGAGATAATTTAGAGCGGGTGAATAACGTTGTGGAGGTCTAATGTTCTTGGAAGATCTGCGGACTTCAGCTACAGGTGTACTCAGATCTACCTGTGAATTTACATTCTCCTTATCTTCTTCACCCCTTTTCTGGATAGTACTTTCAATCAATTCATCTAAGTTGACAAACTCAAATTTCTTTTGATCTATCTCTGTAACATCTGACACTACAGTTGACCTATCCTTGTACATAACCTGTTCATTAAATATTACATTTCTACTTCTGATGATTTTCCTATTTTTTTCATCCCAAAACCTATAGCCAAATTTCTCAACACCATAGCCAATGAAAAAACATATTTTAGACTTTGCATCAAGTTTACTACGAGCATCAGAATCAATATGAACATAAGAAACACAACCAAAAACTTTTAAATGTGAAAACTTTACCTCTTTACCGCTCCAAACTTTCTCAGGAAGTCTGAACTCCATGGGAACTGATGGTCTTCGGTTTATCAGGTAAGCTGCAGTGCTAACAGCGTCATCCCAGAAAGTTTTTGGTAGTCCAGCATGCAACCTCATACTCCTAGCACGCTCATTGGGAGTTCTGTTCATGCGCTCAACCACACCATTCTACTATGGTGTCCCAAGAATGGTCTTCTCCATTCTAATTCCCTATGCAGCACAATACTCACTGAACCCTCCATCTATGTACTCTCCTCCATTGTTTGACCTCAAACATTTTACTTTCAAACCTGTTTCTATCTTAACCATGGACTTCCACTTCTTAAAAGTTTCAAATACATCAGATTTATTTTTCAGAAAATAAACCCATACCTTTCTGCTTGAGTCATTAATAAAAGTGATGTAGTACCTTGAACCTCCAAAGGATGCAACCGGAGAAGGCCCCCATAAATCAGTGTGTACTAATTCCAATTTTTCAGCCTTCGGTGTCCTGCCAGTTTTCAAGAAGCTCACTTTTTTTTTCTATTTTCCTAAGATGCAACTTTCACACATGTCAAAATCAATGGACTTCAATTCTAGTAGTTTTCCTTTTGACAACAGCATCTTCATCCCTTTCTCACTCATGTGACCAAGTCTGCGGTGCCATAGGCTTGTATCAGTACTTGCATCAGCAATTGCAATTGTGTCTTTTGGACTTGAGGTCATATATAGAGTACCAGTCTTCTTTCCACGAGCCAATACCCTAGCTCCCTTTGTAACCTTCCAAGTACCATCAACAAATAGTAATGCATGTCCTTCATCATCAAGTTGTCCAACAGAAATCAGATTCCTCCTCAAGTTAGGAATATGTTGAACCTTCTCCAGTAACCAAACAGATCCATTGGGCAACAATATCCGAACGTCTCCCATACCTACAACATCCAAGGTTGAATCATTAGCCAAATACACCTTACCAAAATCACCTGCAAAATAATTCTGTATAATTTCTCGGTGTGGAGTGGTATGAAACGAAGCTCCTGAGTCCAAAACCCAATCATCAAGTGGACTGTCTACTACAAGAAGTAATGCATCTTGTATCTCTTCTATTACAACATTAGCAGAGTCATCTTCATTCCTCTTCTTAGGACTTTTGCATTGCCTCCTAAAGTGACCTGTTTTCCCATAGTTCCAGCATTGTACTTGTTGGCCTGATCTAGATTTACTTCTGTTCTGATTATAATTTCTAGATTTTGATCTACCTCGATTTGAATTTCTGTCATTACCTCTGCCTCTTGTCTCAAGGTTTAGGGCAGAACTAGATCCTGAGGTTTCACCTGCATCTCTTCTGCGAATCTTCTCAGCCAGAATTAAATCTCGTATGTCATTGTACTTCAGCTTTTCTTTTCCTGTAGAATTGCTTACTGCCATCCTCATTGCCTCCCAACTGTTTGGCAAAGAAACCAAAACGATTAGTGCACGGATCTCATCATCAAAATCAATTTCTACAGACGACAATTGATTTGTGATAGTGTTAAATTCGTTCAGATGTTGTGCTACTGATGCATTCTCTACCATCTTGAAATTGAATAGTTTCTTCATCAGATGCACCTTGTTGTTTGCTGACGGCTTTTCATACATACCAAACAAGGCCTTCATCAGATCTGCTGTGGTCTTCTCCTTTACAACATTGTGTGCAACAGACCTAGACAGAGTTAACTTGATAACTCCCAATACCTGTCTGTCAAGAAGAGCCCATTCCTCAGCCTTCATAGTCTCAGATTTTGTCCCCAAAAGAGGCAGATGCAATTTCCTCCCATATTGATAATCTTAAATCTGCATCCTCCAATACGCGAAGTCTGTGCCATCAAACTTTTCTATTCCAGATGCCTTTCTTGCTTCCTCTGCCATTGCTCCCACTCAAACCTAACCCTAGACTCTAATAACAGTTGTAGGGAATTTAACCGAAATTCCCAACCTGTGAGAAACAAAAATAGAGAAAACACACGCCAAAGAAAAATAATCACACGCACAAGACGATATTTACGTGGTTTGGCAATTTGCCTACGTCCACAGAGTTGCAGGGATTTCACTATTATTAGGGAAAAAATACAAAGTGTGGCTACAGTTTTTTCTCTCACTAAAAAACACGACAACCACAAAAAACAAAACCCTAATCACAAAATTGCGTTTTTCTACATTCTGTGGACAGGATTCACGGCTTGGGCTGACAGGCCTAAGCCTTCGCTCCATGGACTAAGTCTTAGTAAATCTCCCATTAAAAACCACGCAACATTATTCGGGTCGGGTTGGGTCGTCAACCGAATCAAACACAACTAGGCTCCACAAAGCCCAACATCAAAACCTAACTCCTTTATTCTTCTTAAGGTTCTGGATGCCAAGTCATCCTTAGGACGTGCTTCTTCATTGTTACCCTTGAGTCACCACATGAAAATGCAAATTTATTGAGGTTCAAGACATTATTAGTATGTAGTTTGAGTTATTGTCGTGTCAACACATAACTTCATAATCTTATTTCTTGTAATACAACTACTTCATCTGTTGCAATTGGATATGTTGGAAGAGAGTCTTAAATCTTTGCAAATCCCCCCCAAACCTTACTTGTCTTCTCCGCCAAGATCACCGATAGATTCTTATAATGTAATGATGTCAATGCAATATGACTCTGGACATTGGCTTTCCATCCACCAATGGCTCACAACCATCGTGCGGTTTACTGCCAGTAAATTGTGACGGGACACCTCCGACGATCCAACTGCCACTAGGCTTGAGTGGAAAACCATATGAATTTATAAACATCTCTTACACAAACTCCACACAATCCATACACATCAAAGACTTTTCGCATTTGGAATTCTTGAATACCAGTGAATGCCAATACTTAATCAATTTTACTCTTCCTGATTCTCCATCTATCTCTTTTAAACTCACCACACCCAATCTGACCCTATTTAAATGCAATCGCTCTCCTAATATTACTTCCAGTATGAATTTTGAAGATGTGAGCTACAGAGAATATGATCTCTACTTTAATATATCGAAACCTAGTTTTGCTTCTCAATGTTCAATGTTTCAGCTCTTGGTAAAAGGGGACGCAACTAAAAATCAATATGAATTGGTTGCTGAATACGACCTTGAAATACATATATCTGATGCTTGTAGCAGTTGTTATAGTAGAGGATGTCTATGTGAACTTGGCAATAGCAGTTGTTATAGTAGAGGAGGTCTATGTGACCTTGGCAAGGAGGGAAATTTTAATTGTTCCATTACTCCCATTATAGAGAAAGGTATAGACATCAAAATAACTCAAAATGTTTTAGTCCTACAGTGCATTCAATGTGGAGGTGATGGATACTTCTCTAAAAAGCTTCCCTTTCCCCTCATTCACGCTTGTCATTATAGCTTCCCTCGATTCTCACATTCCTGCCTTGTGTAGTCTTCATCTCATCCTCTTCGCATTGTCCTCACCTTAGGGTTTTCCTCGGGTTATCCAGCTCCTCGGCAATGAAGCTCTTCTTTCAAGTTATTTCGACTCACTTGGATCAAGCTGATTATTAGTTGGGCCTACATACCCCTCGGACTTGGCCCAACAAGGCTAGTACTCTTAGCCTTCCCCCCCCCCCCCCCCCCCTTCCCCACAATATCTAAAAGCTGAAGTGTAGCATTTATTGTCGCTACGCTTCTGTTAAGCCGCATCAATAACCACGTCATCCACTTATTTACTGACTCTTCTTTCCTCTTTCTAAACTTTTATTCTCCCTATTCTTAAATTAAAAAAAAAAAAAAAAAAAAAAAAAAAAACTCCTATCCAACCTATTAGTTCACATTTACTATTACACTTCTCCAACTTTTCTCTTCCTTTTTTATTTCCCCACTACTTTCTACTTTACCATTACTTTATTATTTTCTATTTCTTATATTTTGACTTTTCTTCTCCTCATTTTATTTTGTATATATTCGATGTCATTTTTGACATTCAATCTATATCTTTCTTACAAAAAAATTGAGTACTCTCTCTCTCTTTACTTTTTTTTTTTTTTTTTTGGTGTGGATTTTTTTTCTTATAACTCTGATTAAGGTTGATGTTTTTATTATTATTTTGAATATGTGTTTTGGTATTGTGTTTTTTTAATTTCCCATCACAAAGTCTTTTCTCTCCCTTTTATAACTTGATTGAATTTTGGTTTAGGTTAATACTTAGTTTTTTTGGAAATAGGAATTTGAGTTTATATCAAAACACAATTTACATATGAATATGAGTTTGAATATGCCTACCAATTGATTGAGTAATTATTATAAAGTCTATCTTTTATTCTTTTGGTTTCATTTTAATGTTGATTATGATAACATTGTAATTTTGTGACTAGTTTTTATTATTACAAGGTGTGTGCCAAATTTTGTGGGAGAATTTTTTGAATCGGTAATTTCACCATAAATATATCCTAGGAAAAATGACAGGGCGGTTGTGATTTTCACTTCTTGAAACTTAAAACTCATGCTCAAAATATGTTTAAATTTGTTTGAATAACATGGGCAATAATAAAGTATTCTCAGGTTTTATGAGATAGGTTGTAATTGTGCTAAACTAAATCAAGCTGATTATTAAAATTCTAAGATCATTTAATTTTCTATCTTATATGAAACCTGAGTTGAGTTTGAGTTAAGATTTATTTAGCTCTTTATTAAATGATGTAAACCGTTATTGCTAGTCAAAAAGTAATGTAAAATAAAAACCTTTATAGTTGGTCAAAAAGTAATGTAAAAATTACTTAAAAAAGCTTGTGAAAAGCAATGTAAAAAGAACTTTAAAATGAATGGGTCACAATATTCAGTAAAAAGAAAAAAACTGGTCACAAAGCAATATAATAAGAAGTTGTTTGTCTTCTTTTATGCACTAACGAAGGTTGTTTGTCCTACACGCGTGTGATCTGCAATTTGCTCCTAAAACGTCAAACGAAGGGTTGGAAATTTCGTACACCATGCCAAACTTGTTTGTCCTCTCCCTTTCTCAGCGGGAAAAATTCACCTGTTTCCCTTGGTGGGGCAACGAATTGGTTGGAAATTTCCACAACTACACTATTCTTCTCAAAAGTTGTGCTAGTCTACTCTCTTTCTCTCTTTGAATTAACACAACACAATGTTTCGCGGAGGACTGAGATTCTCTAACATTAACACTGTTTGGTGGAAAAAAGAAGAGATTTGGGTTAGAAACTTTCACATTATGTAGTGTTTGTTTTTAGACCCCTTAAAACACAATTAGATTAACCTAGTTAATTAGCCAAATGATTACTTAGTCAAATTAATCAGATCTAGGTTAACACACACATATCATATCATTATAAAGTATGGAAAATAAAGAACACAACGATATGATAACCCAGGAAAACCAAACCGGTAAAAAACCTGGGGAGGATTTAACCTAGCTATCCTCAAGGTAAAAAGCAAATCCACTATGAAAGAATTGAATTTTGTACAATAGAACTTAGACCACTAACATTCTATTGCTACCTCGAGTAGGAAACTTACTACCACGACCCCATGATAGCTCCGAGTCCACAGACTACTTCTTTCCTTGGCCTTTGCAACAACACAAGCTCACCTGCTTGTGACTTTGAGACTCCACTAAAAGGTTTTGGATCTCCTTAAACATTGATCTTGTATGCAGCAACTTCTACAACACCAGATCTTGAGATTCTTCAAGGAATAACATCGATAGAAGATATAAGGGAGCTTTGGGTACAAAACCCTAGATCTACAAAAGAGGCACAAGATGCACTCTAATCTCTCTAAAAAACTCTCAAAACCCCACCTAGGGTTAGCTTATAATGTCCTTTAAATACTGGAAAAAACGGCTCGTGATTTGGGCTTCAAATGGATAAGTTATGGCCTTTTTACGTTTGTTGATTTTGCTGATATGCAATTTTTGACTGATCGAGTACCAATCGAACCAAATAGCTTGTAACTCATTTTTTTCATCCCGAACTTGAGTTTTTTGTCTTGGGCTTCAATGTAGACCATTCTAAACCAATGAGACTTAGTTTTTGTCATGGTTTGCCAACATTACAAACTCAAAATCTAACATGTAGCATCATTCTGCAGTTTGCTCCTCAAAAGTTGTGCCTGTCTTCCCCACTCTGTCTCTCTCTCTCTCTTTGAAATTAGCACAATGTTTTTGGATGTTGAGATTGATACAATAATTGTTTAGCTGAAGGAAAATTATTGTGCAGACTACTCTGAGCTCTCATATGGGGTAGGCTCACACATTGAGAAGAAGGGTTGGAAATTTCTTACATGCACGTAAACCTCCAAAGTTGTGCTTGTTCTTTCTTTCCCTCTCTTTCAAGAAAAATTCTAGTAGACACATCCTAAATTTCACCGAAAATTTCATATACATGCTCTCACAATTTTGTGTTGTGAATCTGTGATGGGAGCTAAGAGGTTTAGTTTCAACGCAATACAAATATTGTGAAGAGGAAGTCAAATTTATAATTACTCTCTAAAATTAACACTGCTTTTAAAGGAAGGAAAAAGAAGTGGAAAACGATTAAAAAAAAGGAAAAAAAGAGATGAAAAGGAAAAAAATATTCTTTATGGTTTGAATGTAAAAATAAAAGGTAAATTACTTTTTTGCATTTTAAATTATAGTAAGAGAGAGTGAATAAGAAAAGATAAATAAAGGAAGATGAAGGGAAAGATGAATCGTGATATTAAAGTAAAGGGTAGTGGGGAGATGAAAAGGTAAGACCATCACCATCAGGTCTTCTATAAAAAATGTCATTTGGACACACCAAAAGCCTACTTTATTATTTTAACACACCATTTTACAATTCACCATTTATCAGATGTTCTATTCTACAATTCAATACATTAAAATAATATATACAATAAATTAAAATAATATTAACACAATACCAGTCCAAACAGCCACCAACCAAACACCACTGCCACGACCAGTTGCCACCAACCAAACACCACTGCCACAACCAGCTGCCACCACCCAAAACTACCAGAATAAAACCCCAAAATCAACCCCCTACCACATAGCTTGCTAGCAACACCACCACCATCACCACCCACAGCCCACCTACAACCACCACCACCCAAAACTTCCAAATTAAAGCCCCAAATCAACCCACCACCACACACAGCTTGCCAGCAACACCACCTTCGTCACCACCCACAGCCGACCTGCATGATCGGCCATTGCTGGCGAGATCGGCCTCGAGTTGAGCAGTGGCGGCGAGATCAGCCTCGAGGCTAGGCGGCGGCGGCTTGGTGAAGTCTACTACTCGGTGAGATCGGTGGTAGATAAGGACGACGGTGTGCTTTAGAGAAAGGAAGAGAGGAGAAGTTAAGAGTGAGAATGAACGAGGAAGAGAGACTCAGCGTAGATGGGAGAGAGAAAAGACAGGTGAGAGAGGAGAGAGAAAAGTAAGAATAAAAAATATTAAAAATTTATACCATTTTCGTCTATACCGTGCCAAAAATAAAAGGGTACTGTAGCATGTCTCAAAATTTTGACACATTTAACACACCTGATGATGCTTTGTTTTTGGTATTTGGTGTGCCAAATGCCAAATATTATAACATTTAACACATTTAACTCACCTGATGGTGATGCTCTAAGGAAAGAAGAAAGGTTGAAGAAAGTGTAAATATTTAAAAAATAAGTGAATGTCAAAAAAAAAAAATTATAGGAAAATTGGAAATAAAAAGGAAATATATATAGGCGTTAAAACCAATAAAGATGAATATGTAAAGTCAATAATCTATTTATATATTTTTTTGTAAAAAAAAAAATAGGAAAGAAAAATAATTATATGGCGATGAGGTGGCACATCAGTAGCAATAAATACTACGTTTCAACTTTTAGTAATATATAGATGATAATCTCCTTATTACTTAAACAAATGATATCATTTTGAGTTCAAGCCTAAGATAGACTTGGCATTGTATGAAAATTGAGGAATGTCTTGATTTGGTTGGATGAAAGTTTATGATTTAGCTGAGCCAATATTTTTTTGTATTGCTGATTTTTCCTCCCCATTTAAATAGTAATATTGCTACAATAATTTGATGATTTGGTAATTTGGTAGATTGCAGTCTCATACATTCCATTTTTTATATATAAAAAAAAATGAGATCTCAAATTTCACATGCCTTTTTTTTTTTAAAAAACCTTTTTTAGATAATAATATTATTACTTTACTCTTTTTTCACTGTTTTTTTGATGGGAAATTGTGAGAAAAGAAAAAGAGATAAATTACGGGTTGTTTGGTAAAGGTATTTAAATATAGTTTTTTGTTTTGCAATCCATAAAATGGTGGGTCTCACACTTGAATTTATTGTTTGGCTAATATTTTCTAAATACAATTTTCAAAAAACTGTATTGTGTTTTCTTGATTTAAAATAGGATTTTGAAAACGGCTTAAGGAGTGTTTTCAGGATATAGAAAATGTTTTTAATGACATAGTTGTAAATAAAATGAAAACAGTAAACCCCACATATTTGTCCAAACTCTTTTATCTCTTAAATTTAGGAGTTTATTTTTATCACAAAAAGAATTCTTAACTTCAAATTTGAAACTTATCATTAAAAAAAAAAAAATGATGGGCTCTATTCCCTTATTATTATCCATAAAAAAAGGTAATCTATAGATTCTACACGTTACTTTTTATAAATATATTTTTTTAAATCTCAAAAATAGAAATGGTCTCCCAAACAATTATTTTTATTTTTAGTATTTTGAAAATTGTTCTTGAAAGTGAGAGCCAAGCAAATAAAGTATAAAAATTATTATCTGAAAACTAGTTTCAAGTTCAATTTTTTTAAAATTGTTTTTATACTATTTTGAAAACAAAAACAAAAATCCTCCTTATAATCAGGCCCTTACATTTGAAATTAAAGCCCAACCCATGATTTTAATCATATTTATTTGGAATATGCAAACATGCTTATGCTTCTTTTTCCTGTTCAATCAACATTTGGAATTAAAAGCCCAACTCATGATTTGAAATTGCATAAGAACAGAAATAAAACCAATCTATTGAAATTATAAAAGAAAATGCTGTCGATTCCCTAGTCCCAACAGTCCCATCGAAATAGTGGCCTATCTGTCAAAGTCATCATGGAGAAATAAAAGAGAGAATTATGAAGGACAAGAGGGAAGAGTTTGGATACTAATTACTAATTAGTAACATTTGACTTGATATCTTTTTTTGCACACGTTTGAATATTTATTTAAGAAATGAGATGTGGATGATGTTTTGTCATATTATCTTCACTCTCGCAGAACAGAGAGTGCCCATGAACTAGAAATATAACCATACGCCAAAACAAAGATAAACCCATTTCTCTGTTTTGTTTAAAAACATGTATGCATCTTAGGAAAAAAATTAAAAATATCCACAGAGACAAGAGTCTACGAAAAAGTGAGAACAATTCTGAAATAGAAGTATTCACCTAATTCACCATAAACTACGTTTCCACTGTCAAAACGTTCCGTTTATCCCGTCGTTTATTAGAGGTTTTGAAGGAGTCAAATCTCTTTATGTTGTGGGTCAATGGGGAAGATGAGTAGGAAACTCCCCAGTAGGCACAGACCGTGCTTCACATGGCTACCCCACCTTGCTCTAAATTCAGTCTGGTTTGTCACTAGTCTTCCGTATCCAACTTCCAAGTCAACTGGCGTGTTAATCAGAGAAACTACATGTTATATAGTGAAGAGACGAGAAAATAAGTCATACAAATACGTTGTTTTAGTTTAGAATAATAGATTCTTGGTTTTTTCCTGTGAATCGAGAATTTTTGAATGGCTTCTGTCTCTCTGTTTGTTTTTTTTGTTCTCTCACACCTCGTGCTGCTTCACTCAGCTGAAAAAGAAGAAGGAAAGCGAGAAAACCCATTTTGTCTGCCCTTTCAATGTGGAAAATTAGGTAACATTAGCTTCCCATTCACCAATATCCCACTCACATTCCAATTTTGCAGTTTACTGCACGTAAAGTGTGACGAACCACATCCGACGATCAGTTTGCCACTGGACGACCAGTGGAGCGAAAGACGATATGAAGTTATAAACATCTTTCACACTAACACCACACAACACATCCGTCTCAAGGACGTTTGGCTTTTGGAATACTTGAAAACCAATAAATGCGAGAACTTAGACAATTTTGCTTTTCCCCACTCTCCATTTATCTCTTTTAAACCCACCACACCCAGTCGGACCCTATTCAAATGCAATCGCACTCTTCATAGTACTCCCCATAGAAATTTTAAAAACGTGACCTGCAGAGATAACTATAATTTCTACTGTAGTCCTTTAAACGAGGCTTCTCAGAGTTCTCCTTCTGAATGTTCAACTATTCAGCTGCCAGTAAAAGAGACTTCACATGAAGATGAACTGAATTTAACTGCTGAGTTCGACCTTGAATTGCATGTATCTGATGATTGTAGCCCTTGTCATGGTAAAGAAGGAAAAGGTATAGACATTAGAATAACACAAAAATGTTTTGATGCACACACACATGTACATTCATGATTATGGATATAAACTCCTTTATTTTTTTTTATATGCTGAAGTTGTTCCTTCTACATGTGTTGCTACTATATGCTCTTGTTTGTGAATTGTGATATTTGTTTTTTGCTAGTGAATCGGGAATTTTTGGAATGGCTTGTGTCTCTCTGTTTGTTTTCTTTCTTCTCTCACCCCTGCTTCACTCATCTGAAGAAGAAGAGAAACATACTCTAATTATTGTTCTCTCTTTTGGTGTCGAAAATCCGGTCCCATCGGCTTTCCATGCACCAATAACTCACCGCCATCGTGAGGTTTACTGCCAGTAAATTGTGACGGAACATCTCCGTAGATCCTACTGCCACTGGGGCAGGGGAGTGAAATACCATATGAAGTTACGTATCAGGGACCCTTCGCTTTGGGATTACTTGAATACTGGTAATTGAAAATACTTACTCAATTCTGCTCTTCCCAATTCTCCCTTTATCTCTTTTGTCCTCATCATACCCAATCTGACCCTATTTCAATGTAATCGCACTCTTGATAGTGGCGTTCCAATTTTTAGAAAAAACTGCGGAGACTATAATATCTACTACGGTCATATATATATGGACTTCTGAATTAAAAAAAAAAATTATATATATATATATATATTTCCTTCAGAAGTCCATATATATATACATACACACACATCGAATTCAATTTGGCAAACCTTGAAGTCCATGTATCTGATGTTTGTAGCAGTTGTTATAGTAGAGGAGGTCTATGTGAGCTTGACAACAAGGGAAAATTTCATTGTACCATTACAGAGAAAGGTACAGAAATAGGAATAACACAAAAGTTTTTGGTCCTACACACATACATTGAAAATGCTTATAGATTTCTTTGCATATAAGTTTCTTTACATTCTTATGTTATAGTAAATCCTATTACAAGTGCAGCTATTTCTATTCAATGCCATGATCTACTCCTCTACAGCAATAGTTTTAGCCAATTCACGTTTGTTTCAGAATTAGTTTATGAGAAATACAAATAACTTTGTTACTGGTAGGCTTCCTATTCCGAAATGGCTCACACCCAGAAAGTATTTTGTGCATCTTGCATAGTTATAAAAAGAGAATTTTAAAATACCTCCAAAGATCCAACTACAGAGCAGTGGAAGACAGTACAATTTTGAAATCATCTCTCAACCTGATATCATGTTACTATGAAATAATAAACCACAGGGTTTTATAGTGAAGTTTATGTGATTGATGAATGTTTCAATTGATATAGTAGGGAATTTTTCATTGTGCCAATTTGGAAAGAGGTATTGACATGGGAATTTTCAAGTTAGCAAAAATTCTTATAAATTTCGTTTGTTTCTATGTATTAGTTATTCTTAATATATGTATATGACTTGCTGCTATTCTATTCTATGCCACAATCCACATAGCACCCTTCTGCAGCAATAGATTTAGTAGATTCAGATTGGCTCCTTCTTTTAGGAAAATAGAAATAGATTGAACTTTCTTGTTATAAAATCTATATCAGATAAATGTACACCGAAGTTCATTGCTCTTTGTTAAGTAATGTTGAGATTTCAAAGAATACCATTTTTTTCTCTGTCAATATGTTGCATTAATTACTATTTTTTCAGTTATTCAACCAATGGTAATGTTCTTTGCAGATTCTGATACTGGGAGTAAGAGGTTGAAAGTGACGGCGATAGGTAACATACTTCTTCAATCAAATCTTTTTGTTGATGCTAATATTTACATGTTTGCTTGGACAGCCTATCCTATAGAACTGAAATGATTCCATATGGAAGTGATCTAGTGTGTATTCAACACTTAACTGTGACCCCATTTTAACCCCTTCTCACAGTGTGTCTAATTATCAAATCTTCAGAGTATTATTCATGCAATGATATAAGGTTTCGTTATCAGTTTTGGTAATGGCTCCATTTGCTCTGTTTTTTATAATTCAATACCATGTCCTTGTATGTATGGAATCCATCGGTACCTTAGCTAATTTTTCATAGATCATGATTTTCCTCCAAGGCTCCCTTTCTCCAGTCCATCAAAACCTATATCCTTTATTCTGCTTTTAATACTGGATGCCAAGTCATCCTTGGCATGTCCTTCTTCATTGTTACTGTTGTGTCACCACAAGAAAATGAAACTGAGGTTCAAAACATTATAAATATGTAGTTTGATTTATTGTCGTGTCACCATTTATTACTTCATAACCTCTATTCTTTTATTATAGCCACTTCATTTGCTGGAATTGGAGTTCTGATTATGATCTACTGCTTCTGGAGAAAGCTCTCATCAATTAAAAATATTAATTTTTGGAAGAAGGAAAATCTAGCTCATCAGAATGTCGAGGCCTTTCTAAAGAATTGTGGACCTCTTGTTATTAGAAGATACAGTTATTCAGATGTAAAGACAATGACCAAGTCCTTTAATGATAAATTAGGCCAAGGGGGCTATGGTAGTGTTTATAAGGGGAAGTTACAAGACGGTTGTTTCGTGGCAGTGAAGGTTTTGAATAATTCGAAAGGTAATGGAGAGGAATTCCTTAATGAGGTTGCAAGCATTAGTAGGACCTCCCATGTTAACATTGTCACTCTTAAGGGCTTTTGCTTTGAGGGTTCTAAAAGAGCTCTTATCTATGAGCTTATGCCTAATGGATCCCTTGAGAAGTTCATATATAAAGGAAATCCTTCAAGTTCTAATCATCATTTGGGGTGGGAAACATTATACAAGATTGCAATTGGCATTGCACGAGGCTTGGAGTACTTGCATAGAGGTTGCAACACACGAATTTTGCATTTTGACATAAAGCCTCACAACATTCTTTTGGATGAGAACTTTTGCCCAAAAATTTCTGATTTTGGCCTTGCAAAGATATGCCCTAGAGAAAAGAGTACTATATCAATGGTCGGTGCAAGAGGGACCGCTGGATATATTGCTCCCGAAGTATTTTGTAGAAGTTTTGGAGGGATCTCTCACAAGTCAGATGTCTATAGCTATGGAATGATGGTTTTAGAAATGGTGGGAGGCCGAAAGAATATTGATGTTAGTGTTGATTTGACTAGTGAAATATATTTTCCACATTGGATTTACAAGCGTCTTGAACTAAATGAAGAATTAGGATTGTTAGGCCTTTTAAAGGAAGGAGACGAAGACAATGCAAGGAAGATGATAATAGTGAGTTTATGGTGCATACAAACTGACCCCTCAAACCGACCATCGATGAGTAAAGTGGTGGATATGTTGGAAGGGAGTCTCGAATCTTTGCAAATCCCTCCCAAACCTTACTTGTCTTCTCCGCCAAGATCACCAATAGATTCTTCTACTGTAATGATGTCAATACAATATGACTCTATGCACTAAAATATACTTTCTTTTAAGGGAAACATTGACTCTATAGGAGGTATGAACTTTGTCGATTGTATTTATTTTTAGCTTGTTAAGGAAGATCTTTTCTGTGTTGCTTAAAATATTTGATGAGACCTGACTTTATGGCCTTTCTTCTAATCTAATATTGTCGTTAACCTGTGCAATACATAAGAAAGAAAAAAAAGGTTTAACAATAATACTATTATAGTGAACAAATTTCATACTATGATATGGTTTAATCTTACATTGAGCTCTTGTTAGATCTGGTCAAGACGGCGAGGAATTTAAATATTTAGAAAGAATGTGTCATTTAATGTGGTGTATAATTATATATGCTGAATAATATCCACCTATCCATATTATGTAATTTCCGCAGTGGCATATATTGTGGTCAATTAGATTTATTTTTCGATGTTTCTGAAAAAAAAAAATATATATATTTTCGATAATCTTGGGATTATACATTATGGACTTAGGAATTAGTAATGACATCACAGACCAAAGGCATGTCCGTGTACTGTACTCACTACCCAATGCACACGACTTGACCCGTCTCCACGATTGAAACAAGCCACAGAGATTTCCACAACAAACTTTTTGACTGTTCTCAGGTTTTGAAGAGGCAAATGAGTCTTTCCTCTGAGTGTCAATAGGGTCAGATGAGCAGGAAACTCCCCTCAGTGGAGGCTCTTTGGCATTGGTATGAAGAGATTTCCCAATGCACAGATCATATGTTTCAGATGGGTATCCGAACTTGTTCTCATTTTCATTTTATTTCAGCCTGTTTTCACACCGCTTCCATATCCAATTTCCAATTCAACTACCGTGTTAATCAGTGAAACCACATACTATAATTAGTGAAGACAGAAGCTGTACAACCACGTTGTTATAGTTTAGAGTAAATACATTCTTGTTGGTGATTTTCGTTTTTGCTACTGAATCAGGAATTTTGGGATGGTTTCTGTCTCTGTTTGTTTTCTTTGTTCTCTCACACCTCTCGCTGCTTCACTCAGTTGAAGAAGAAAGAGAAAACAACCAAATTGTTCGCCCTTTCAATGTAAAAAATTCGGTATCATTGGCTTTCCATTCACGAATAGCGCAGACCCAAATCGGCAAATTGCAGTTTATTGCCAGTAAATTGTGACAAAACACCTCCTACAATCCAACTGGGGTGGACTTGGGGACCATATGAAGTTATTAACATCTCTTACACTTAAAGTGTGACAGTAACACCACACGGTCCATGCGTATCAAGGACTATTTACTTTCAGATTACTTGACTAGTCAAAAATGCGAATTCTTAACCAGTTTTATTTTTCCCCAACTCTCTATTAATCTTCTATGAAATTACCTCACCCATGTAGACCCTATTTAATGCGATAGAGTTTAGTGGTTTTTTATTTTTTTATTTTTTATTTTATTTTTATTTTTAATAATATTAATTAAATGTTATCTATTCAGCTTTCTATATAATTTTTTTTTTTAATTGCTCTTCTTACATGCAAATTTGCTAATTAATTTTTTATATTGAAGTTTTATTAACATCTCCCTTACTCAGGAAAATTAATTTTCAATGATTATTCGGCACATTTATAACATTTTTTTGGGGTGAAATAATATAGGTTTTAATTGGGTTGGATTCCTATAGGCTTGATATTGTTTGGGCCTTCTTGGAAGTGGGGGAAAGAATGTAAAATCCACCCATTTCTTTATGTAATGGGAGCCTCAGGACCCGTTAAAATTTTTGGGATAAGTAGGGTCTACGCATAGAGTTGGCCATGGATTGGACAAAATTGAGCTCTAATCCAATTTGCAGATATCTCCTCCAACACACCAGATGACGAATCAGGTGATTTTGGAAGGTGATGCTCAAGTGGTGACCAATGCATTGTTGGGAAAATGTCTTCCACCAACCTCAATCCGAACGATTATATCAGGAGCAAAGCAATGGAAGCAGAAGGTCCAGGTATGGAAAATCAGCCACGTTCGTAGAACTGGGAATTTTGCTGCCCACTTAATGGCTCGGAATGCCAAACTTGTTTCTGACTATGTAGTGTGGGTGGAGGACACTCCATCCGTTATTCAATGCCAAGTGAAAAGAGATGTAATCCTGTTGACTCAGAGTTCAGATTAATGGAAGTTATTTAGTGATTGATTATCAAAAAAAAAAAAAATTACGATTTATAAGACTATCTATGCATATTATTTAAAGAAGTCACACGATTCATTAAAAAAGTCATGTGACTAAAATTACATGTGGATAATCTCTTCAATGGCCATATAATGGGTTAGAGATAAATAGCTCCAAATCAATTTCGAGCTAACTTTTATGTAACACTAAAGTTTTTTTTTTTTTTTTTTTTATTTTTTTTTTCAAATGGAAATTGAGCATTTGACATTTGGCAATGATTTGGACTCCAGTTGGAACTTGGACAGTGCAATACTTGTAACAAAAACTTTACCTCCAAACCGATTTAAAATTTTTTCCCCCAATCCATTACATGGCGGTTAAAAACACTATTCTCATGTACTTTTAGTCATATGACATTTCTTATAAATCATATGACTTGTTTAAATATTTTATGTAGACAGTCTTATAAATCGCCATATTGTAGGTTGAAGAAAAACCTTATCCAGGTTGGCCCCTAACCATTTTATGTAATTTTCTCAGTGGGATATGGCCCATTAGATATATCATTTATCTAATTATCTTTCAAGTTTCAATAATATTGGGATCAAATAATATGGATTATGGAATGGCACGGGCACCACATACCATGGGCATGTCTGAGGAGTAAGATGGCAAGTGGGTTGGTCAAGTTTATGTTTGGTTTAGCTCCATTACTTTTTTAGAGTAATGATAGGATCATAACTTTTGCTACAACTTATTTACGTGATAAGTCGTGAGTGGTGGAGCTGTGGACCCACCACTTTTACTCCATCACTCAAGACTTGCCACGTGGGCAAGTTGTGGTCCTAACATTTTCCATTTTTATGGGGCCATTGATTGTCTATTTTGTACCCAATTCACAAAGACTCCAGTCCACACATATCCCTAATTCAAACTAGTCGCAATGATTTCCACTACAAACTTTTGATTGGTCTGAGGTTTTGAAGAGTCGGGGAGTTAAGTGAATCTTCCACTGAGCTTGAATGGGGAAGATGAGTAGAAACTCCTCAACGCACTGAGCATGTTTGAGAATTGAGATGGGTACCCCACCAATTTTAGCCTATTTTTTTCCCAAGTCTTTTATATCCACTTTCCAAGTAGTCAAGTACAATGTTAATCAGAGAAACCACATATTATATAGTGAAGAAAGAAGACAAGAAGTTATACAAACACGTTGTTTTAGTTTAGAGTATTTAGATTCTTGGTTGTGATTTTTGTTTTTTGCTAGTGAATTGGGAATTGTGGGATGGCTTCTTCTGTCTCTCTGTTTTCTTTGTTTTCTCACATGCACCTTTCGCTTCTTCACTCAGCTGAAGGAGAAGTAAAGAGAAAACTCCCAAAAATGCAAATACTTCACCAATTTTACTTTTCACAACTCTTCCATTCATCTCTTTTTAACTCACCACACCCAATCATACTCTATTTAAATGCAATCATTACTCATTCCAATGATAGTTCTCCTAGTTTTCCTTCTGAATGTTCAATTATTCGGGTCCCAACTGTAAAAGAGCATGCAGATGACCTAAATTTAACTGCTAAGTTCGACCTTGAAGTGCAAGCATGATGTATCTGATGCTTGTAGCAGTTGTTATTGTGGAGGGAGTCTATGCGAACAAGACGAGGAGGGAAATTTTCCATGTGCCATTACAGAGAAAGGTAAAGACGTTAGAATAATTGAAATAGGACACCGTTTAATATTTAAATTTTGTAATTATTTAACTTTTTAGTATTTTTTATGTAATTTTTGTTATTTTAAGTTTAGGTGATTTATTTCCTTATTTTAGGTGTTTTAATTTTTTTTTAGTCAAATTAGGGTTTTATATACTTTTATTGCCGCCTTAGGGTTTGCTAGCTGCCTTTGGGTTTTTAGCCACCCTAGGTTTTATTTTTACTATTTAAACGCGTATATTGTAGCCTCCAAAGGCAATTCAATTTTCAAACTATTATCAATAGATACAAACTTTTGTCAAATTATTTTTCTAGTGGATTCTAGTTTTTCTCCTTGTGAATTTAGGGAAACCCCTCATGGATTCAAGGTTTACTACCAGAAGTTAATAAGTTTAGTTTTTGTCCCATCAAGAGAGCATTATGTGTGCTTTCTTTTGGCTTCCACAACATCAGTTGGTATTAGAGCCTTGACATACCCTAATCTGATGGCTAACCAATGAGACGGTAACCACCATAACAATGACGGCGGTGATGACGGCAACAACCCAGTCCTCACTAGGGCTGAGTTCCTCAAGTTTCGTAAAGCGGCTTGTGATGAGAATCAACAATTTTGTGAGATGAGTCAGCAAATATAGGCGAAATCAAGCAAATGATTGCTACTCTTCTTGCTAGGAAATCATCTCACAAAAACAATGATCAATATATTCAACAACGCACTCCTAACTACAAGAAAATTCCATTCTTTGACAGAGATATGTGTAAGTTGGATTTTATTGATTGCCTTCTTGATTTGGAAGAGTATTTTAATTTTTGGAAGATTTGTAATGAAGAAAAAGTGCAGCTTGCATCTAATAAATTGGACGTGAAGTAGAGGAATGGTGGGAAGATGTTCAAATCAATAGAAAGTAGCAAGGTAAGCATCCAATTTGCTCTGGGCAAAGAATGAAAAAGATATTAATTGATTTATGGTTTCCTAATGACTATTATGATATACTAAATTATACAAGTGTTGATTATAAATCTGTGTATTTATATGAAAATCAATATTTTCAAAACAAGAAAGGTCAACCGCAAAACCAAAATTATCACAACCAAGTCCATGTGTCAAGTAAAGGAAAGGGTTTGAGGGTTGAGAAGACGCAACCTATTTCTAAAGAAAATTTTGAAGTGGTTAAAAAAAAAATCAAGACTTGCAACAAGTTATTGAATTGAAGATTGAAGATACCACTAGTCAGAAGTTTGATGAAAAGGTCAAAGAAAAGAAGGTTGAGCTGATTGTGGATAATGACAAAAACAAAGAGGTGGTAATTTTTGAAAATATTGTGGAAGATCCAATTGAGGTTAAATATGAGGATAAATCCACAACTCACAATCCTCAGATTTTGGTTGATTTGTTGAAGATGACTACACAATATGTTTATTTTCTTGGAGTAGAAAATTTTAATTTTATAATCAATCCTTTGTTGATTAATGTTGCAAATAAATTGAAGGTAGATGAGAATGGATTTTATGCTACATTTTATGAAGAATTCAAGTTTCAAAACCAAATTAAGTCATTAAAGCATTCATAGTATTTGTTTATTTGGGGTGGAAGATTTTAGATTTCAACCATAAACTCGAGGACGAGTTTGTTTCAAGTGGAGGGGTCTGATGTAGGACACGGTTCAATATTTAAATTTTGTAATTATTTAACTTTAGTATTTTTATGTAATTTTTGTTATTTTAGGTTTAGGTGATTTATTTCCTTATTTTAGGTGTTTTTAATTTTTTTTAGTCAAATTAAGGTCTTATACGCTTTTGTAGCCGCCTTAGGGTTTTGCTAGCCGCCTTAGGATTTCTAGCTGCCTTAGGGTTTGTAGCCAGCCTAGGTTTTCTTTTTACTATATAAACACCTATATTGTAGCTTCCAAAGGCAATTCAGTTTTCAAACTATTATCAGTAAACACAGACTTTTGTCAAATTATTTTTCTGGTAGATTTTAAATTTTCTCCTTGTGGATTTAGGAAAACCCTTCGTGGATTCAAGGTTTACTATCAGAAGCTAATAAGTTTAGTTTCTGTTCCATCGAGAGAGTATTGTGTATGCTTTCTTTAGGCTTCCGTGACATCAATAACACACACAAATTTTGAGCTACACACACATGTATTGAAAATGCTTATAGAGTTCTTTGCATTTGCATATGACTTTCTTTACAATCTTATGTTATAGTAAATCCTACTATTTCTGTTCAATGCCATGATTTACTCCACTACATTAATGGTTTTTAGCAAATTCATATTAGTTTCAAAATTAGGTTTTGAGAAATAGAAATAACTTTGTTACTCGTAAGCTTCCCATTCTGCGATAGGCAACTAGCTCACAACCAGAGGGTAGCTTATGCATCTTGCATAGTTATAGAATGAGAACTTTCAACTTATCTCCAAAGATCCAACTAGAGAGGAGTGGAAGACAGTATAATTTTCAAATCATCTGTTTGTCTGATCCTATAGTTATCCACCCGAAAATTTTACTCTCTTCTACCTCAATGTTCAATCATTCATCTTCCCCTAAATGCAAATGGGAGAAACAATAATTTGCAGTGTTCCATTGTGAAATTTATGTGTTTGATAATCTATAAATACTATATAACTTTTGACTTTTTTTTAACTTCATAAGAACTTACCACTTAAACTTTAGAGACTCCACAATTTTAATTACTATATACTTTTTTTGACTTCATAAGAACTTGCCATGTAAGTTTTAGAGACTCCACAATTTTTCATATCACCAGTTTTTATTATTATTATTTTTAAGTTTTATTTTTAAGAACACGATATGCCTCAAACGCAAAGCTTCTCTCCCTGATGCAGAACCTTTACCTCTCACCTCTCGCCCTGCCAGTATTCTACAATTTTATTCTCTCTCTCTGCCCGTTGAGTTGTGATTGACTTTTTCAAGTTGTAATAAAAAAAATACCAGTAAGTTTTTCTCACCATCTATTGAATTTCAAAATCAACCAAAGCCTTAATGTTGGTACTTGGTACCGCCTCACCCAGCCCATCACGATTCCAATCACGCTAACCCTAAATTATAAATATGACCGTGGATTGTTATAACTCATGGAGGTACTGTTTTCTATTCAGTATTCTTGGTTCTATTGTATAATTGTTGCTATGTTTTTTTGGTTGATTTGTTAGGAATTTAAGTGTCCCATGCATCATCTTTAATGCTTATGTACCTTGCACGTTAGAGTAGAGGTTTTCTTCAATTCTTCTCTTGCTTTAAATATTACAGTTTACTATGTTTTCATATTTTTAATTTAACTTGAATAACATTGTTTTCTTGGGTGTATTGATGTGCTTGAATTGTTAGAAAGAGTGGATAAACAATGTTGTACATGGTTAGGTCAATTGAAAATAGAGAAATATCTTTCTCAAATTAAATAACATTCTTCCTAGACTTAAAAGTTTTATAATTCATTGAAAAACCTTTTGTACTTGGCCAGGTCATCAAATTTCCCAATTCAAAGAGATATGGACATGCTAGAATGCTCAAGTTTTTTAATGTCAGAGCTCAAACTCTAGGTATAAAGTTTTATGATGTTTTCATCACTGTAGAGTAGCCATGGTGTGGCGAGCCATGCCATTATGTGTTATGTGGAACATGTGATATGAAAGATACACTTAATGGTTTTTGTATGATTGGATGTGTGTGTTGGTCGGCGTCCCTTTGATGTCTTTTATTGAGTTTTCCAACTCTCTTTCCCTTTAATTTGTATTCTTTGAAAAGGGAGTGTGTACATCTTTTTATGTTGCCTCTCTTTTCCTTTTCTAATAAAATTATTTATTTAAAAAAACAGTAAAATATATAAATTTTGCTAAGATGCAGAAAATTGGTAATAATTTGAAATACTTTAGGGGAAGTCTCAAACTTGACCATGGGGTAGGGTGTTTCTAAATACTGTCAATGGAAGAACCAAAGTGAATTCTCTTTAAAAAAAAAAAAAAAAAAATTGGTCTGTAATTGTATGGAACTTGCTATTAGGTGAGTCTCTATTGACTTTTCCAAAATCCTACTTTTTTGGTCCACAGGGGCCTTGAATTCCAATATTTTCTAGATTGTTTTATGGGAGCACAAATGCTACCTAGAAACTCATGGAAAGTTACTGGAGGGATTTGTTAAGGAAGGTTCCAGTATGGGAAAACAAAGATTTTTGGGTGATCCACACAATATATTACCTAGAAACTCTTTGCTTGAAAGGTGATCCACAAATGCTACCTAGAAACTCTTTGTTTGTTTCAGTGATGATATTTTCTAGAAAATAAGTCATTTTCCAAAAAAACATTTTCTATTAAAAAAAATCTCATTTTCTTATGTTTGCTTGAAACCTTAAATAAGTTGAAAAATAATCTTCTAACTTCCCTTGTTTAACTTGCTATGAGATATGCCAAAGGCCTTGTAGCTGAATTGGTACCTCCCCATGCACAAAGTGCTTGGGGGTCTGGGGGGAAAGGGTTCGAGCTGCGGGGTTAGCAGCATGTTGTAATTATTTCTCAAAAAAAAAAAAAAAACTTGCTATGAGATAGAGTTGTTTTCCAAAAAAAATAAAAAAAAAAAAAGTAGAAAACAATCTCTAAAAATAAGCCATACTTTTTATGTTGCCTCTCTTTTCATTTTCTAATAAAATTATTTATTTTAAAAAAGCACTAACCTATATAAATTCTACTAAGATGTAGAAGAATGGTAATAATTTGAAATACTTTAGGGGAAGTCTCAACTTGACCATGGGGTGGGGTGTTTCTAAATAATGTCAATGGAAGGACCTATGTGAATTCTCTTTAAAAAAAAAAAAAAAAAAAAAAATCATCTGGTTTGTAATTGTTTGAAATTTTCTATTTAGGTGAGTCTCTATTGACTTCTCAAAAATCCTTCCTTTTTTGGTCTAGAGGGCCTTGAATGCCAATATTTTCTAGATTGTTTGATGGGAGCACAAATGCTACCTAGAAACTCATGGAAAGTTATTGGAGGGATCAGTTAAGGAAGGTTCTAGTATGGGAAAACAAAGGTTTTTGGGTGATCCACAATATATTATCTAGAAAGTCTTTAGTCTCTCTTGACTTCTCAAAAATCCTACCTTTTTTGGTCCAGAGGGCCTTGAATGCCAATATTTTCTAGATTGTTTGATGGGAGCACAAATGCTACCTAGAAACTTATGGAAAGTTATTGGAGGGATCTGTTAAGGAAGGTTCTAGTATGGGAAAACAAAGGTTTTTGGGTGATCCACAATATATTACCTAGAAACTCTTTTCTTGAAAGGTTATCCACAAATGCTACCTAGAAACTCTTTGTTTGTTTCAGTGATGATGTTTTCTAAAAAATGAGTCGTTTTCTAAAAAGCATTTTCTATTAAAAAAAAAAAAAAAACTCATTTTCCTATGTTTGGTAGCGACCTTAAATATGTTGAAAAATAATCTCCTAACTTCCTTTATTTAACTTTTTGTTAGATAGAGTAGTTTCAAAAAAAAAAAAAAAAAAAAAAAAAAAAAATATATATATATATATATATATATATATATATATATATAGTGGAAAACAATTTCTAAAAATAAGCCATACTTTTTATGTTGACTAAATATAATTTTCCTTTGATTCATTTTTTCTGATATTGTTAAATACTAGAAAATACGAAAAACTATCTTTACAGAATTTTTCCATTGAAACAAACATAGTGTTATTATTACAATTATGATTGTTCATGTAAAATTTGAATGCCTTTATATATAAACTAGACTTTCAAACAATTAGCGACTAGTTGTTACAATTGTCATGATAGTCGATAGATGAATTTTCATTGTGCCAAATATGGAGAAAGGTATTGACAGCGGAACACGCACAAACACACACACGTGCATTTGAAAAATTGCCTTAAAAAAATTTCATTGGTTTCTATGTATCAATTATTCCTAAGAGCATTAGCATTGAGGGTGTAAAACCCCCCCAGTTGCTAAAATAGCAATTGACAATGCAAAAAAAGAGCTACAACTGCGGATGTAAACTTAAAATTTTTTACAACCTATGAACAGTAAGTATGTAAGGTTGAAATTTATTCAACCATCTAATTGGCTTTATTCCGTGCCAAATTTGCTTGTATTTCAGTATTTAGTAACCCTGTATTTAGGTGGGCTTGTTGTAAGGGTAGTGAGTGAGATAGAGTGAAGATTGCTCAAGAGTGTGCAAGAAAACAGAGACTCGCGGCTGGGTCTCGCGGGTGACTCGCGGCTGCAAGCCGCCAGACGCAGCACACGTGCCAAGCATGCCGGAAGGTGAACATTCATGCCAGCTGGAGCACTACAGGACAAAACATGACAACTGGCCATACGGTTAACTCGCGACTGGATCTCGCGACTCAGTGAAGCCGCGAGGACAAGCCGCGAGCCAGCCCTGTTTTGAAAAACCTGACGTTTCACATTCCTCTCTCACCTCAGTATAAATACCCCTTTTACCCACAAATGAGAGAGAGCTTCTAGAGAGAATTTTGAGAGAGAAACCCTAGAGCAAAACAAGATTGAACCATCTACAATCTTTACATTAGAGTCTCTTCAAATTCCTCAACTCTCTTCCTCTCCATTGCCAAATCCTTGAGAGGCCTTTTTACCAAAACCTTGTTCTCACCATATCCATTACTGTGAGAGGGTTGTTTGGTGTTCTAGGAAGCAGTTAGGAAGGAATCAATATTCATTGGTTGATGCTATGGTCTAGTAGCGGAATCCGGGAAGCTAGAAAAGAAATAGGTTCGGCGCAACCTCGTTGGAGCAAGAAGCTTGGAGGGCTTAGATACATCGGGTAGATTAGGCTTGGAGGGTCTATTGCTGTTCATGTATCCCAACTACATTTTCTAGTGGATTATTGACCGCTTGGAGGGCGGCGGAGAGGTTTTACGCCGAGGGCTTCGGTTTCCTCTTCGATAACATATCGCGTGTTGTCCTTGTGTTTGCATCTTCCTTCCCTTTATCTTTGCCTTTTATTTTCTGCTGTGGATGTGATTTTAATTGGCTTAGATTGTTTACCAATTCTGTGTTATGCTTTAGTTCATGTTCCGCACATTAATTGTTTGATATAAAGCTTGAATTGGTAATTTGTTAATTGGGGGTCTAAACGTTCAAGGGTGTTTTTACACATAATTGAACTTTCAAAGTACTTATATTTAGAACTTACTATTCATGAGTTTGTAAACTAAAATATCATATTTTATTCAATTTTTTTTCTCTCTCTCACTTTATCTCTCTGACTCTATCGCTTTCACATTGCGTCTCTGACTGTATTTATTCAATAAAAATGGAGATTTCAGGGAAAGTCACATTCATAAATATTCATATTTATTTTCCTTGAAAAATAAACCAATTTTTTTAAATTAGAATTCACTTGATTAAAAGAAATATAAACCAATTCCTTAAATTAAAAAAAAAAAAATCACAGCCCAAGTATAATATGTAAGCCAACAAAATGTACCCTGAGCTCAAGTATAAACTTTCATAGAAAGGGCACTTACCCCCACAAGAGGTGGACAAAAACTTTCTATATAAGAGTGTGTTTGATATTAGTTTTAGTTTTTACATTTTATTTTTTATGTACAGCTTTTTAATACATCACTTTTCTCACGTTTTCATTTTTTTCAAAATATAAGTATATTTTAGCATACTTTCAGCAAAAATTAAATAAGTTGTTGCTAAACGGAGGCAGCTCACCAGAATTAGCTTTTAGGTACAGCTTTTTAATACATCAATTTTTCCCCTTTTATTTTTTCATTTTTTTCAAAATATAAGTATACTAAAACACTTTTAGTAAAAAGTTTTCAGTAAAAAACTAAATAAGCTGCTGCAGAGGAAGCTCACCAGAACCAGCTGTTATGAGAGAATGTATGGATCTTGAGGTTCAGGCACTAAATTAAAATTGGAAGCTTAATGTTCGAACAGAAGAGGAATAAGTTAATAACAAAAGAACTGGGGATGTGAATATGGGCTTTCCGTTATCCCATATGATATGAACCGCCATTGTTAAAGGACGTTGCAGGGTTGGGGGTCCCTAGGCAGAGGAGGATGGCATGTGAGCAGGTCATATCTAAGTTCGCATTGGCTCCATTTGGGTTCAGGCAATCAGGCCCCCGTTTTTCATGGGCAAGTAAATCCACACGACTCTGTCCACACGTCTTCACGATTCAAACAATGCCGCACTGCTTTCCACAACAAAATTTTGACTGCTCTGAGCTTTTGAAAAAGAGAGAAAAAAAATACCGTGAGTCTTTTTCACTGCGTGTCAATGGAGAAGATGAGTGGGAAATTCTCCTGAAGTGGGGTCTCTCTGGCTGTGGAACCAAGGGATTTCCCAAAGCTGTCCCCAACTTGCTCCAATAATTTCAACCTGGTTTCACAAGTCTTCCTTTTTTCAATTTCCAAGTCGAGTACAAACAGACAGACCTGTCAGAGAAACTAAATACTATATAGCGAAGGAAGAAGAAAAGAAGTTTAACAAACACTTTGTTTAAGTTTAGATTAATCATTAATAGATTCTAGTTTGTGAATAGTGATTTTTGTTTTTGCTAGTGAATCAGGAATTTTGGGATGGCTTCTGCCTTCCTGTTTGTTTTCTTTCTTCTCTCACACTTCGTTCTGCTTCACTCAGCTGAAGAAGTACAGAGAAAACTCCAAAATTGTTCGCCATTTCAATGTGGGAAATTCGGTAACATCGGATTTCCAGTCACCAACATCCCACCCCCCTTTTGCGGTTTACTGCCAGTAATTTGTGACCAAACATCTCCAACCATCCAACTGCCACAGGGACCATGGGGTGGAAGACCATATGAAGTTATAAACATCTCTTACACTAATTACACCACACAAACCTTACGTATCAGGGACCTTTCGCTTTGGGAATACTTGAATACCAGTAAATGCGAATACTTAATCAATTTTACTCTTCCAAATTCTCCATTAATCTCTTTTAAACTCTCCACACCCAATCAGACCCTATTTAAATGCAGTCGCATTCTTGATATTACTTCACCTACAAATTTAGAAAATATGAGCTGCGGAGACTATAATATCTACTATACTCATTCATACGAGGCTTCTCAGAGTTTTCCTTCTGGATGTTCAACTATTCAGCTCCCAGTACAAGAGCATTCACATGAAGCTGAACTGAATATAACTGCTGAGTTTGACCTTGAAGTCCGTGTATCTGAAGCTTGTAGCAGATGTTATAGTAGAGGGGGTCTATGCGAGCTTGACAAGAAAGGAGAATTTAATTGTACCGTTACAGAGAAAGCCTTTCAGAAAGGTGTAGACATCGGAATAACACAAAATTTTCTGTTCCTACACACACACATATTGAAAATGCTTAAAGATTTCATTGCATACAAGATTCTTTACATTCTTATGTTATAGTAAATCCTAATACAAGTGCTGATACTTTTCTGTTCCATGCCATGATCCACTCCTCCACAGCAATGGTTTTAGCTAGTTCGTATTAGTTTCAAAATTAGTTTATGAGAAATGGAAATAACTTTGTTACTGGTAGGCTTTCCATTCTCAAATAGCTCTCAATAAGAGAGCAGTTTTTGCATCTTCATAGAGAGAGAGAGAGAGAGAGAGAGAGAACTTTCACTCTGGTATCATGTTACTATGAAACAACGGAGTTTTATAGTGAAGTTTGTGTTTGATGAATGTTCCAACTGTTATAGTAGAAGAATTTTCATTGTGCCAATTTGGAGGAAGGTATTGACATGGGAATTTTCAAATTAGCAAAAATTCTTATAAATTTCATTGGTTTCTATGTATTAATTATTCTTAATATATGTATATGACTTGCTGCTATTCTGTTCTATGCTACAATTCACATATCGCTCTTCTACGGCACAAGATTTAGTAGATTCAGATTGGCTCATTCTTTTAGGAAAATAGAAATAGATTGAACTTTCTTGTTATAAAATCTATCAGATAAATCTAGACTGAAGTTCATTGCTCTTTGCTAAATATTGTTGAGATTTCAAAGAATACCAATTTTGCTCTGTCAATATGTTGCGCTAATTTTTATTTTATTTTTGATTATTCAACTAATAGTAATGTTCTTTGCTGCTTTTGATACAGGGATTAAGAGTTTGAAAGTGATTGCTATAGGTAACATACTTCTTTAATCAAATCTTTTTGTTGATACTAATATTTACATGTTTGCTTGGGCGGCCTATCCTATAGAACTGAAATGATTCCATATGGAAGTGATCTAGTGTGTCTTCCAACACTTAAACTGTGACCCCTTTTTAACCCCTTCTCACAGTGTGTCTAATTATCAAATCTTCAGAGTATTATTCATGCAATGATATAAGGTTTCGTTATCAGTTTTGGTAATGGCTCCATTTGCTCCGTTTTTTTATAATTCAATACCATATACCTGTATGTATGGAATCCATCGGTACATTAGCTAATTTTTCATAGATCATGATTTTCCTCCAAGGCTCCCTTTCTCCTGTACATCAAAACCTATATCCTTTATTCTGCTTATAATACTGGATGCCAAGTCATCCTTGGCATGTCCTTCTTCATTGTTACTATTGTGTCACCACAAGAAAATGTAGTTGAGGTTCAAGACATTATAAATATGTAGTTGTTATTGTCGTGTCACCATTTATTACTTCATAACCTCTATTCTTTTATTATAGCCACTTCGTTTGCTGGAATTGGAGTTTTGATGTTTATAATATACTGCTTCTGGAGAAAGCTCTCATCAATTAAAGATATTTGGAAGAACGAAAATCGAGCTCATCAGAATGTCGAGGCCTTTCTAAGGGATTGTGGACCTCTTGTTATTAGAAGATACAGTTATTCAGATGTAAAGACAATGACCATGTCCTTTAATGATAAATTAGGCCAAGGGGGCTATGGTAGTGTTTATAAGGGGAAGTTACAAGATGGTTGTTTTGTGGCAGTGAAGGTTTTGAATAATTCGAAAGGTAATGGAGAGGAATTCATTAATGAAGTTGCAAGTATTAGTAGGACCTCCCATGTTAACATTGTCACTCTTAAGGGCTTTTGCTTTGAGGGATCTAAAAGAGCTCTTATCTATGAGCTTATGCCTAATGGATCTCTTGAGAAGTTCATATATAAAGGAAATCCTTCGAGTTCTAATCATCAATTGGGGTGGGAAACATTATACAAGATTGCTATTGGCATTGCACGAGGCTTAGAGTACTTGCATAGAGGGTGCAACACACAAATTTTGCATTTTGACATAAAGCCTCACAACATTCTTTTGGACGAGAACTTTTGCCCAAAAATTTCTGATTTTGGCCTTGCAAAGATATGCCCTAGAGAAAAGAGTATTATATCAATGGTCGGTGCAAGAGGGACTGTTGGGTATATAGCTCCCGAGGTATTTTGTAGAAATTTTGGAGTGATTTCTCACAAGTCAGATGTCTATAGTTATGGAATGATGGTTTTAGAAATGGCAGGAAGTCGAAAGAATATTGATGTTAGTGTTGATTTAACTAGTGGGATATATTTTCCACATTGGATTTACAAGCATCTTGAACTAAATGAAGAATTAGGATTGCTAGGCCTTTTAAATGAAGGAGATGAAAACAATGCAAGGAAGATGATAATAGTGAGTTTGTGGTGCATACAAACTGATCCATCAAACAGACCATCAATGAGTAGAGTGGTGGAAATGTTGGAAGGGAGTCTCGAATCTTTGCAAATCCCCCCCAAACCTTACTTGTCTTCTCCCTCAAGATCACCGATAGGTTCTTCCACTGTAATGGTGTCAATGCAATATGATTCTATGTACTAAAATACACCCCTTCTTTCAAGGGAAACTTTGAGTCTTGGAGGTATTGAACTTTGTGAAATGTACTTATTTCTAGCTTGTCAATGAACATCTTTTCTTTGTTGATTAAAATATTTGATGAAACCTGATGGCCTTCACAATGAATTAGTAATGCCAAAAGTCTAGCAGTATTTGAGAACTATGGTTTTTGTATATTTGGGAGCAATTTATTTAGTTTTTTACTGAATTTTTTTGTCGAAAGTGTGCTAAAATATAATTATACTTAAACAATTGAGAGAAAAAAAAAAAAAGCTTTTAAAAAGCATATTAAAGTCAAAAAGCAAAATGTTAGCTAATAAATTAGTCCTAAACATACAAAGTTACCCATACTAAGACTTGAGTATAAATATAATTCAAAACTAAAAAGGGAAGCTCTATGTTTCTTAAAAAAAAAAAAAAAAAACTACCAGAAAAACTTTTTTCCTAAAAATTAGCACACATCATGTTTGATACATTTTTTTTTTCCAAAAATTAGTACAACAGTTTACTGCTTTTCAAAATCCAAAATTTTAACTTCTTAAAAATCTTTTCCTATATAATCTCATTAACAATAGACAAATTCAGATTTAAAAATTACATTAAACCTTGTTGATGCCCACTTTTGACAAAAGGCCCAATGGCAGAAGAAGCCCGGCAATATGAAGAAAATGGAAAGAGGAAATAGTAAAGCAAAGACCAGAAGGCCGGAATGGCTATAATAATGGTTAGCAAGCCCATGAAAATGGTAAGTGGCAAAGAAGAAGCAAATGGGCCGAGAAAGCCCAATGAATGAAGTAGTAAACCCATGGGAATAATAAGTGGTAAAGAAGAAGTAAATGGGATAGAGAAGCCCAAGAAATGAGTTAGTAAATTCATAGGGTTGGTATAAAGGTCAATAAGCCCAAAAGTTAATAAGAGGTAAGGATATGGTAATTGGGTCGAGGAAGCCCAAAGGATTTAGCAAAAACCCATGGAAGTAAAAGAGGTAAAGAAGAAATAAATGGGTCGAGGAAGCTCAATGAATAAAATGGGCCAAGGAAGCTCGAGGAATGAAATGGGTTGGCACAGCAAGAATGTGGTACAATAGAGCCCAAAAGAGGTAAGGATGTAGAAAGTGGGCTGACACAGCAGGAATGTTAGCCAGTGAAGCCCAAAAGAGGAAATGATGTAGAAAATGGATTAGCAGGAGCCTCAGCCTGTAAGCCCATGGGCAACAAAGAAATAAAAGAAAAGTGATGATATAGCAGGAGCAGTGTAGTGGCATGGTAGGATCACCAGCCAAGAAGCCCACAGACACAAGAAAGAAGAGAACATGGGCTAGGCAGAAAGGAGAGGGCCTGCATCCAAGCAATGACCAGTCCAAAGAAGAGATGGAAAGTAGAGAACGTAAACCCAAAGGCCATGTATCTTTCACGCCGTAAGAGTTAAACAGCTACCAAAATGTATAGCAGGACCAGACAAATGCGGAGGCAATGGCAAATGCATGAAGGCTAGAAAAGTAATGGATTCAGATGGAAGTAGAGCTTACACACAGGGCCTAGGCACCGCCTATTTGTACCCAGCCAATACAGGGGAGGTGGGCCATGGGTCAAGGGTATGAGAAGGTGTGGTCTGGCAGTGAGGAGAAGGCAGAGTCTATTTTGGGGTTTCCGCTCAGACTTCTTTGGGGAGAAATGTCCTGTTGGATGACATCTCACCCAAAATAAGTAAATACGAGTTGGAATCACTAGATGCATGCCATAAAGGTAGGTGAGGGAGAGGTTTAACCTGTATCTAGATGAGAATAGTGAAAACACAGAGAGGTAAGAGACAAGACAAACCACTTTTGTCTGGGAATGAGGTGTGGTGCAGCCAACATAATGTAATGGTAGTAGTTGGACAGTTGGTAGGCCAGTGGGCAGTCTTGGAAGGACGCCCACAACGAGCTAAAAGTGATTAAGGGGTAAAAATGGTAAATCTTGTAACGGTGGGTAGTATAAAAGGCCATAGTTGTGAACAGTTAAAGAATGAGGAGCCATGGCAAGAAATAGAAGTTGAACAGGGAAGAAAAAGAGTAAAAAAAAGAAAAAGGAAAGACATAGAAATCCAAGAAAAATAGGAGTGATAGGAATAGAGGCATCTATCAATAGGCTACCCATTCTCTAATAAGCTAAGAATTCAAGTTTAAACCATCTAGGTCCTTTTTCTAAAATGTGGAATCTCTATGGCAAGAGTCTTCTCTGAGGTTATCCACATTGAAGATTGGCTCCCTTTTTGGACTTGTGTTTGCTGAAAGGCTAAGCCCTTTTCTTTGGTAGATGAATCTTGCTTTTGGTTGACGAATGACTAACTTGTTACCTTATTACTAAATTGTTTGTTGCAATTTTGTTACTCGTGATTGTAATATTCTGCCACGACCTTGTTATTCTCCTTTGTTGTGTTATTTACATGTTATTATTATTTGTAAAGATGTTTTAGTTATCTTGCCAAATTGTGTTTCCTGCTGTAATATTTGTAACAACTGTTCTTGCTGTGAGCACACTGTACATTTAAGGCTCCTCCCAAGGCGCGTCTACATGGGGATGGCCCAACTTGTGCACAAGCTGGCCTAAGGTGTGTTTCACTTTGGCCAGTCCAAACTCTTCTACCTCAGAATCACGGGCCGTGGTATAGCAAGAGAAATCAAGCCCAAAAACACAAAAGGCCCACCACAAACCCAAAATAAAGAAAGAGCCTCATCACATGTGCGGAGTGCATGTGATGAGGCTAGCATCTACAATAATGAAATTCTTAGAGCATCCATAGCAAATGTTGCAAAAAAAATGCCATTTTGACACACCAAAAGCCTATTTTATTATTTTACCACATCATTTTACAACATCCCATTTATCAGATGTTTTATCATTTAATTCTATACATTAAAATAATATTTACTACATATTAAAATAATATTAACTCCTCCCTTCTATCATCATCATCATCATCAACAACAACAACAACAACAACAACAACAACAACGACCACCAGCAACCACCTACCTCCAAAGCTCAGACACCACCACCACTAACCAATCACCAAAATTGAACCAACCAACCACACCTATCGATCTGGCCAAACGCCGATCCAAACCAACACTTAAAGACCCACTGCCCCAAACACCCACCAATCCAAACCACCCAAACAGCCACCAAAACAACACCCAAAACCCACCACACCAACATCTAAAGCCACCCAAACACCTAGCAACCACCGACCACAACCCACAACCCATTCAAACCCAAGCCTCAAACATCGATTCAACAAACCCATGCCCACAACGGCAAAACCTAGACCCAGGGCGAGCAAAGTCCACCATCCATGGCGAGCAAATCTCACCCACGACACACGGCAAGCAAAACCCAGATGTCGTTGTCGCCTACCCACGACCCACTGCCCCAAAATCAAACACCAAACCTACGACCCATTGCTCCAACATCAAACCCACGAGCCATCCACGCTGATCCCCACTGCTCCACACCCTTCATGCCGATCTGAGAGAGATGGATCGAGACAGAGAAAGGAATGAGAACAAAACAGAGAGTGGGGAGAAAGGGCGATGAGAGAACCAGACAGAGAGAGAGAGAGATGTGTTGTAGATGGAGAGAGAGATATGTGATGGGAGGAGAGAGAAAGATGAATAAAAAAATAATATAAACATTTGCCATTCTCATCCATACCGTGTCAAAATTGCAACAGTACTGTAGCATGTTGCAAAAATTTGACACATTTAGAACATCTGATAATGCTTCGTTTTTGTGTTTGGTGTGCCAAATATTTGGCATTTGGCATATCTGATGTGGATGCTCTTATATTCAAGGTATTTTAGAGTTAGTATTTTTCATGATATTGTTAAATATACAATTAAAGGTTATATGAGTAATGAAAATGGATGACAAGGACATCATTATTTGTCCTATTATCTATTTTTGTCAATAATATAACTTGTCTGTATCTACCTACAACAAATAAATTATTTATAAAATACTTAAACATTAAAAGCACCTAACACTATTGCACACATTTGGTGCGATGATCACTCCACAAGCGATGATCACTCTACAAATATAAGTACTTGTGAGGTATAGGGATAAGGGCCGGAGTTCAAGTTTCTGAGAAGGAGCTTTACACACAGATTATTGTAGAGTAGAATTTATATCTTGTAAAAAAAAAAAAAAAAAAAAAGCACCTAGCCAAAAATAAAAACAACCAAAATTTAAGGGCAAACAAACTATTTTAATCCACATTAGCATTTGACAAATTCCTCGTTAATAATTAATATATCTACAATCTTTCAGAAAATAAAAAAACCTTAAAATTATTAAAATCGCCGTGTTTGCTCCAACTTGCCAATCAGAGAAACCGCCAGAGTTTGGAAAAGGACGTCGGAGCCGCCGTTTGCCTGTGGTCGTGGCCAAGAGGTTAAATTTTTTTTTTTTTTTACGTGATTTGTTCATTTTCCCATTTTGGATTATGAAATATATCTGATAGTGTTTGTACAACATGAAAAAAAAAAAAAAAACACTATCTGCGCCGACTTACCGTTTTAGCTTTGAAACCGGTGAAGAAAGTTGAGAGCTTTAACTGTTCAAATCAGAGCACCATTGCAAATAATCGTTTTTAGCATAAATATTTGAGAAAGTGAGGTTTAGATATTTTTGAAACTTTTTTTCCCAGCTTATTCAGGTTATGTACAAGTTTTTAAAGCTTTACTTTTTCTAAATGTATTTTTACCCAGTTTAATTTTTTTATCCAAATAAATCGCCGAAAATGAGTTAATCCCATATGAGCATTTGTGATACAGTGAGAGAATGATTTTGGATAGGATAGAATTGCGAAAATTTTGGTACTAAGGCTTTGTTGTAATTGTTGTTGGGGTTTGATGATAAAGGATTTGTGGTGTATGTGCATGCTCAGAGAGGGGGGGGGGGGGGGGGGAGTTGGATGGATTGTTTATTAGTACACTGTGTTATTTGTAGTTTGGAATTGGAATTGTGTGGTTTTGCTTGTTTGATGACAAGAGTAGGGAGGTTGCCTTATTGGTGTTTTGGAAGAGATAATTTGGTAAAATGAGATGGTATTGAAGCGTGGAATGTGAATCCTTTAAGTTTAATGTGATATATCTAGAGAGAAAGGACTGGACTTACTTTTAATGGAAGAGAGTTATTCATAGGAAGATTGAAGCCTTTTGTTCCTGGCCTATTTGTAATTTTTAGATTCTTTGCATATTAGATGTTAATTTTGTGGCGGGTGGGGTCGGTTGCCCGTTGGGTTTACTAGCTAGAGGCGAGTTCATAGGGCTTTTCTTTAGAAAGGTTCCCTACGTTATCAAAAATAAAAAAGATGCTAATTTTGTGCGTGTTACTTTTAGTATACATTCCGTGTGTTAGGTTGCTCCCATTTTTGCACCTTCTAAATGAAATTTGTTATGAGTTATAAAAAATAAAAATATAGGGGTTCCTTACAAAGAGAAAAACCACCAGGGTAGCAAAGGAAGTTCTGGCTCTCATTCATTTCAATTCTTTGACTTTCCTCATTTGAATGCTAAATATTCAGTTTCTTTATTTGTTTTCTATGTTGGCTTTGACTTTTGTGCATCTTTTTTGGAATGCAAGAAATTGTAATTGGTTTGTAATCTGAACACTTAAACTGTTCATTATATTCTCATTCATTTTTAGTTGGTGTTTGAAACCTTATGGTGTTTATATGCAATGAGTTTACCTTGGTCTCATCTATTAACTTTGTGTTGTCAAATTGGTCTCATTTTGACTGGAAGTTAGATATCAAACTTTTTCTTCCATGCTTTACGTATTTTTGTCAATTTCCATTCCATGTCTTTTGTAAATTACTTAAATAACTTTGTTTTCAGTTTTCATACCATTTCTTTTGTACATGACTGGAACTACTTTGGTCGCTCAATTGAGGCACAAGTGGATTTTATTGTTTCATTGTGTTTTGAGCGGGTCCTGTGATTTGTTATGTTCTATTTATCATGTTAAAAAAGACTAAAAGAAGAAGCTGAATTTATTTTATGGTTTTTTGCCCCTCTCTCTTCTAACTGATAGTTGTCAGTGCAGAATTTTGGTGCTGTGTTGTTTTTTATTATGGAGATTAAGACAGATGTAAAAGAAAGCTCTCTCATTCTACTGAAGCAAGGAGCTGAGGCTGTGAGTGCAGTTACAATTTAAATTTCTCAAGGCCTTTTGGTTGGTTTTACATACTTACAAGTTACAACCAGTACAGAAGAAGACATATGTCTTAAATTTTTTTCCCTATTTTGTGTGGAAAAATATGGGTTCACCCCCCTCCCTCAAAGTTCCTTGCATTTCTGCCATTTTCAATAGAAAAAAGCTCGCTCACTAGTAATAATTAACTCACCTGGTTTTTCAGTTTTGCATGAGCCACTAGAAGTGAAACTTTGACCATTTGCAGTTTGTAATTTTTATGCTGAACTTGACATTCCTTTTCAGAGAGTTTTTGAGTCAAATTTTGTGGAAAGGCAGTCTGTTATTAAGGAACGTTTCTCAAAGAAGTATAGGCATCCTACTTTGGATTCTAAAATAACTCTTAAGCGCTTAAATGCGGTAAGTTTTTTTTTTTTTTCTTTTTCTTTTTTGCTTTGGGACTACCTTCCACTCTTTATTCCATAAATCAATGAATCAATGTGTTGCTTATTGTCTATGTCTTCTGTAAATTTATTGTTGAAACTGGAAGCCAGGTGCATGACAAAAGCAAGACGACTTGGAGTTTCTACTCCAGTGTTGTATTCTGTGGACCCTGTGCTGCACACTTTAACATTTGAGTATGTGGAGGGTCCCTCTGTCAAAGACATACTCCTTGAATTCGGGTCACATGGTATTATTGAAGAGCGATTGGATGATATTGCTTTACAAATTGGCGATGCAATTGGAAAATTGCATGATGGTGGTCTCATCCATGGTGACTTGACCACATCAAACATGTTACTCAAGAGTTAAGAGTGGTACCAACCAGCTGGTAAGTTCCCTTTTCTTCTTTTTTCTTTTGGTGGGTGGTATTGGACATTTCCCGTCATCTTTATCTTACTTTCTATGATTAAAGTTGCTCTAAACCTGCATTTACAGTCCATTAATATCTCTTTGTAGGTCCTTATTGACTTTGGTTTGAGCTTTACTTCAACCCTTCCAGAAGATAAAGCTGTTGATTTATATGTACTTGAATGAGCTCTGCTCTCCATGCACTCTTCATGTGGGAATGTGGTAAGCGACGTATTTCCTTCTCTTACTTCTAGTTATTCTTGTGCTTTTAGATTGTAAAGAGAAAATGAGAAAAAGAACTGAAACTCAGACTCTTATGAGTGTTTGGCATTGGGAAGCTTGGTGCAAGATTTAATTTTATATTAAAAGCCAAATTGGACTAGGTGGTTTGACTAGTTTGACTGTGACCCACCCACAAGTTGGTTTTCTAAGGGTAAATAACGAGGACTATGCATAAACTTGGTGATACCATTCTGACCAGTGGTATCATCTGACCTACAAACATTTTGAGGTTGAGCAGCTCTTTTGGATTGCAGGTTTTATTATTATTATTATTTTTTTGTTGGGGGGGGGGTGGGGGAGGGGTGTTGAGGGCGTGTTTAAAGGAGGCTCGGCATGATCAAGTGTGCCTTGATCATGTGCTTGTAGGCCACAGAGAGTAACTTCCACTCCTCCATTGTCATTGTCTCCATGAACTCCACCATCCTTGTACAGCTTTTCCATGTGCACTTTCTCATTGTGAGTTGAAGGTGTATCATCAGCATTGTTGATTCAACAAGGATAGAGATAGGGAGAGAATCAGCAATTAGATACCTACATCTGGAATGGGATTTTTTTTTATGGGGGGGGGGGGGGGGGGGAATTGGGGTGGGCTTTATTTCATGACCGAACAAGTAAGCTCAAATTTGTCAAAAAGCAAATCATATTTTGAGTCACTTTTTTTTATTTGTGAGTATAATGTTGTGTATCTTACAGTATATGAACTCTCTATAAAATATACATAAACTTTTTCTTTTTTTATTTAAATACCTCACTTTTGAAGATGATGATGAGAATCTGCAATATTTTTGAGAATGAAAACAGCAGAGAACTTCTACGACCATTACATATCAATCTATTTTCTTTCTTGATTTTTGTTTATTTTTACATATTATCATTTCTTAGGGACAAGATATTAACAGTGGATACTTCATGGTATGCCTTATTACCAGGAAATGGATTTTTATGGGAGAAACAAGTTCAGTTTTTAGAAAGTTAATTTATTCGTGTTTAATGCATCATTTTCTTTTTTGAAAAATTACTCCTGACAACAGAACACCGAATCCTGCAGTTTTTCTGTAAATGCTTTTGATTTCTCCCCCACCCCCCTTCTACCCTGGGCCGCCTAATGTTATTATATTCATGCTTTCTGACTGGACATTGACTTCTTCATTGTTGCACCTTGAATAGATGGATCGGATACTTGCTGCATATCGGAAGCCCTCAAAGCAGTGGTCATCTACACTGAACAAGCTTGCTCAAGGTGTGGCCCTCTCCTCCCATTTGTTTTTTGTTTTTTTTTGTATTTTTTGTTTTGTTTTGTTTTGTTTTGTTTTTTTTTTTTTTTCTGCCCAGTTAGGAATCAATAAGTTTTTCTTATTGCATTTGATGGTTGCAAACTTCTTCTGCTATTTATTGTAGTGCGACAAAGAGGACGAAAGCAGACCATGGTAAAAGAGAAGGAAGTTCTGGTGGAGAGGTGAGTTTTATGATTTATTTTTTTGATAGTTTATGGAAACTTTATTGAGAAAGGTACATTGTGTTCACGATTATGAACACTCTGAACTTGGAATGAGTTTTATGATATAAATTAACCATGTGCTATATTTATCAGCATATTGCACATTGTCACTGTTATTTAAATGAAATGCAAATTGTTTTAATTTCCCACCCACAAAATGTGAAACATTTCCTCTCTGGAATTAAAACGGTTGCCATGCACTTGCACAAACATTTCCTTTCTTTACTCTGACTATCTCAGGGGTAAAACTTTGTATAAGTGGACTACTGTTCCATGGTTGATATGAAATTTAGCTACTTGCTCTGAAATTGATCTGGGATGCTAGAAAGAATTGATATATAACTCTAGGGTTTGTTGTTGTTGTTGGTGGTGGTGGGAGGAACCCTGCTGCAGTAATTACAAAACCACATGGAAAAAAGTTATTTCTCTTTTGCTCATATATAATTTTTCGGATTGTGATTCAAACTTGTTAGGATGAGTCCCACATCAATTTCTTACCTAAAATTTCAGTCTAAATTTGTTTCCTTCATTGATGCTACTCTTCTATTTATCTACCTCGGGCCTTATATTTACAGGAGTTATTTTATTTGGAACCCATTATCAACAGTAAATTACTCAAGATCATCATTCCTATGTAATACTTGAGTATCTCTCAACCACGATAATTTAATCCTCAAGATCCATGGGTATTGGCAAAATTCTTGTGTTTCATTTGGGTGGTAGGAGATGATTACTCAAAATGAGAGTGTAGTTAGATGGCATGGCTTAAAATTCCTATCTAGCCAGGAGGTTAAAGGGAGTGTAGTTAGATGGCATGACTTAAAATTTCCTATCGAGTCAGAAGGTTAAAGGTTTAGGTGATTTTCTTATGGATGATCATTGTCTGTATATGATAGTAAGGATGCCCTTTGGAGACAAGTGATAGAGTTGAAATATGGATGTTTGTGGGGGGATTGTGTACCAGATCTGTTAAGGGTCCTTACAGTGTTGGTTTATGGAAGAGTATCAGTCATGGTCGGCCTTCTTTCTCTCGCCATATTCTGTATGATATTGGTGATGGGTCTAGGGTGAAGTTTTGGCAAGACCGTTGGTGTGGAGAGACACCTCTTGTAGTTAGCTACCTTGACCTGTTCAAATTTTGCAGGAATAAGGAGGCAAGTGTGGCTGAGCTTATGAAATCCCCCAATGGTGTCCTTTTTTGGGATGTGAGTTTCTTTAGGGGTGTGCATGTTTGGGAATTAGAGGCTTTGTCAAGCTTCATGGAAACCATTTATGGTTCTTCTATAAGAGGGTTTGGTGAGGATAAGATGTGTTGGATTCCTAGCAAAGCTAAGGGGTTCTTGGTGAAAGATTATTATAAAATTTTAGCTGGTCCTACTATCTTCGGTTTTCCTTGGAGAACTATTTGGAAGCAGAAGATTCCCTCTAGAGTAGCTTTCTTTGTATGGTCTGCTGCCTCAGGGAAATGCTTGACGATTGATAATCTGCGAAAAAGGAAGGTGTGGATTTTGGATTGGTGCTACATGTGCAAGAGTAATGGTGAATCGGTTGACCATCTCTTCCTTCATTGTCCCGTTGCTATGGATCTATGGTCTATGGTTTTGGGTTTATTTGGAGTATCTTGGGTTATGCCTCCTACTGTTTTGGGGCTGTTAGGGTGTTGGCAAGGTAGATTTGGTCATCATCGAAATGGTTATATATGATCCATCGTTCCTCATGGCTTAATGTGGTGTCTTTGGAGGGAGAGAAATAGTCGTTGTTTTGAAGATATTGAGAGATCTATTCCGGACCTCAAGCTTTTCTTTTTTAGAACTTTGTTGGATTGGTTGTTTGCTTTGCAAAACAAATCTTTCCCTTCTTTTTTTGTTTTCCTAGATTCTTGCAATTTTTGTTTTTGATTTGTTGTCCCCTTGTTCACTTCCTATGTACTAGGGTGCTTCCTTTTTGATATCAATATATCTTATTACTTATCAAAAAAAAAAAAAGTAATTATTTTATTTCTCACTTTGATATTGGAGAAATTTCTCATAAACAATAGTGAATATGTAATTTACATATTTATGTAAAACTTTTCCGTGCATTGCGTGAATTAAAGCCTAGTTTTAACATGAAGGTGAATCTTACCTATAGACTATAGTATAGATCCTCTAAATGGAAGTCACTCTTATATCATAAAGAATTGTAATGCAATGAATATCCATAAACCCTTTCACCCAAGTTAATATGTTTTGATCACTACGGGACCTCTCAATTCTCGTACAAGATGAGAAATGTAAGGCAATCCGGCTGTACAAAGAAACCAAATGGCCTGGCCAGAAAATTATTAACTATAGGAAGGAAAGAAAATGAATGATTGACAAATGCTTCTTTTGCAAGTGAACATGCACCAAAGGAAAAATCCAAGAAGAGGTAAATAAATAAATATCAAACCCACCATTGCACGATGTTTGTCGAGGACTAATTAAATTGCAGCAAATTGTAATAATTCATATATTACAATTAATCAAATCGTTATTAATTGCCACGCAACAGCAGGACATAAAAGTTGTTCACATGTCGATAAAAAATTGTGACATCCAAAAGTTTAGATAAAAAATTGTGAACTACCTCAAACATAAAGGGAGAAAGTTTATACATATATATATATATATATATATATATATATATATATATATATATATATATATATATATATTATATATACTAGCTTCATTACACACGCTTCGTGCGTATGATGATTTTTTTTTTTTAGTCATAATTTCTCATTAATATTACGCATAATACAACCAGAAGTGTCATGCGTCTTATTGGTCCTATTTTGTAGCAAAAAAACCTATGTATTTGTTTTATATATAATTTTTATTTTGAAATCTAATTTATAAGTGGATAAAGCAATTTGAAAATTAACAGGAGAGTGACTTTATTTTTTAGGCAATGTTTTAGTGGGAGTTAGAGTTGCATTTTTATCGGATTGTCTCTTAGTTTTGTCTCTACTTAAACATAGGAGTGTAGGGGCATTTTTGAACTAAAAAATGAGGAATCCAAATAGGGGAATCCTCTTAAATAATAGTATAAGATAATGAAAATAAAATTATTTATTTATTAGGATCGTTATGGTAATGGAATGACACCATTGGAAATAACATTTCGTTTGTTTTGATGAAAAACTTTGTATAAAAATAGTTTTTCGTGTTTTCTAATATTTGGTAATATAAAAAAAAAAGAGTTAAATGGAAAATTATTTTTGATCCAAAAAAAAAAAAAAGTTTATTTTTTGAGATTGCTTTTCATTAAATTTTTTTGAAAAACAACTTTATCTTACTACAAGCTAATTAAGTAAAGTTAGGATTAAGAGATTGATATTTAACTCATTTAAGGTTGTTACCAAACATGGGAAGATGAGATGGTTTAATAGAAAATATATATATTTTTTTAAATGACTCATTGTAAAAAAAAATATTATTGACGAAACAAACAAGAGTGTAAGTATAACTGTTCAAGGACAAGGATGTCACAAATTAGGTTTGGGTTACGCCTCAAATTGATTCAGGCATGTCCTTTCGGCCTTTTTTTCATGGGAAATTAATGTTGTACCCATTGCACACAACTCCACATGTCTTCACGATTCTTACTTAAAGAAGGAGTAAGTCTACATAATTTGGCACAACTTTGTGTCATAACTCGCCACATGGCAAGTTGTGATTAGTTAAAGTGTGATGGTGGGTCATGTGGGGACACACCTTTATCAATCACAACTCACCACATGGCGAGTTATGGCAAATTCACCTCTGTGGGGTCTCTTATCTTTGGCTGTGGAACCAAGGGATTTTCCAATGCACAAACTATGTTTCAATTACAGCTTGTTTTAGCAAGTCTTTCCACCGTGTGTCAATGGAGAAGGTGAGTGGCAAATTCACCTTTGTGGGGTCTCTGGTTGTGGCACCAAGAGATTTTCCAATGCACCGACTATATGTTTCAACTAGTCGCTAACCCGTGCGATGCATGGGAAAATTATTTTGTATAAAGATGAAACATTAAATTACTTAATGAAAAATAGAAATCAAACTTAAGTTTAAAATAAAATGAAGAATTAAATCTTAAATATCCTCAACTATCCATAAAATGTATGAAACACAAATTTGAAGAACTACTTAATCAATATTTCCAATAAATTGAAAAAAAAGAAGCTTTAAAGTGTTTTTTTGTAAGCCTGGCAATAGAACAGGTTGATAACGAAAACAACAATAAATGAAATTTTCCGGTAGTTAGAAGCACCAACAACAAACAGGCAAAAAAATTTCAAAGTTTCAATTTCATACTCTAATTGAAAAGAATTATAAGAATTGCAGTGGCAGCATAATTGAAAAAAAATTAGAGTAATTGTTAACAAACCTAGAGTTGACATGGTTAAGTATGCAACTCTTTCCCTCAAAAAGTATGCAGCTCTTTATCCAAAAATGAGAGGACCTGCAAAATACGACCATTTGCTTTCTATCTTTAATGCATTACAGATATGACATGGCTTCAAACCGTTGGTAGGAGGAGTCACATGTTCCAAAAGAAACTCATTTGTGAACTATAGTAAAACTCATTCGATTGTGAACTATAGTAATTCTCATTGTATGCTGCAAGTACTGTTACCAAACCACAAATTTACTCTGTCTTAGCAAATAGAAAAAGAGGCTAAAGCAAGGAAAAAAGAAGAATGATTCATGTAAAGCTTTACGTAGGTGTTTGAATGGATGTAAGTGCTATATAATGTCTTAATTGTAACCTTAATAGAGTAGACAACTTATTTAGCCCAGGAAAAAGTTTTTCAAAATAAAAAGAGAGCAAAGAACGAAGCATTCAAAATATCAGTATGAATACTAGGCTATTGCATTATTTGGAAAAAGAAAACAAGAAAAAAGACTGTTCAATGCATTGAATTAAATACCTTAGAAACAAAGTTCTACCAAGCACCTATCTAAATTTGAATGCTTGAAAGTTGAAAGTAATGTTGACAAACTGTGCTTTGACCATAAAGCTTTTATTATAAAAAAATTTGAAAAGAACAACAATCCATCCTTCCATTATTTCTATATCAATTGAAAATCGTGCAATTGAAATCAAATCTATTGATTAAGTACATTGGCTATTTAGCAGAACTGACATCTAAGAGTGTCTTCATCCTTTAATGTAGATAGCAATGACTTGGCCAAACATATTTTTTTCCGGTCATTGGGTACAAACAAAATATTTTTCATATCATCATAACTTATGATTGATACATAACAAAAAGTAGTCAATAACCAGTAGCAATTAAAACCAAGATGCACAACACTCAAAATCATCACACTAGTATAACCATCTAACTACTAAACTTAACATCAACTTACCAACAGTCTTGAGTTGCAATACAAATTCTAGACACCACCAACCATGAATTGAAAGAGAGAGATTTTGAAGGAGATGGTCACCAACAACCATGGTTAGATTAAAGAATTTAAGTTGTATCGATGTAGTAGTGTACGCCAAAAAAATTAAACAAAAACTCCAATATATACACACACCAACCTAACACCAACTCCTCCCCAAAACTACAGAACTAACAAAAATAAATTTGACCTCCTCCCAGCAACAAATTACAAAGAAATCAAGATTGTCATTTGTATATTTAATTATTAAATGTTTATACCTAGGACATATAAAACAGAGTTAAGGCAAGGCTGATTAGCATAGAAAAAATAAAAAACGGCATAGGGTAGGCTTATGCTTATTGCTATCCCCAAACCCTAAATCATATTTAAAAGATTATAAACTTACCGGTAATGTTTACCTCCTGGAATATGCTTTTACAATCAATGAGAATGATCTTTTACTCTACTTTAAAATAGTAGTACAATAGTCATGAGTCATTGCAAAACTTCCAAAAGACTCTATAAAAGAGAGAATTAGTACCATGTTGCAGCAACACCAGCCTTGATATAACCAAGGATTCTTTTTTCTCTCTCAAGGCCTGCGCAAGCTCCTTTGTGCCTAAAAATTGAAAACATGGAATGAGATTTTTGTAGGTACCAATGTATTTTTGATTAAAAGATTTCATGAACAAAAAATGCATTTATTACAACCATTACTACCAACACTAACAGAGAACAAACACCTGGGCATTCTATCAAACACATGCTCGGCAATCTCAAGCAACTATACTAACCAACCCCAACCTTCAAATAAATAAAAAATGCCAACGAAATCCAAAATAATGGAAGCCTCAACATACCATTCTGTAGGCTATCATATAAGAAAACCCAGAGACTATAATAATTTATAAAAAGGGAAAACCAATGTAAATGAAGACGACAATGACACTATATATCAAACCAAAACAAACCCAGAACTAAAATCAAATAGAAGAATCCTAGGAAACCAAAAATCCAATAAAAATTGCAAAACCAAAAAAAGGGAAAAAGAAAATCCAAACCAATGTAAAATGAAGATGAGAAAAACACCATATATCAAACTAAAACAAACCCATAATTGAAACCAAATAGAAGAATCCCAAGAAACCAAAAATCCAATAAAAATTGCATACCAAAAAAAAAGGAAAAAGAAAATCTAATAACAGAAAATATAATAGCTTTGACAACAAAGGAAGAAGAAGACGTGGAAATCTGCAAAGAAAAAAGAAAAAAAAAAAGAAAAAAAAGAAGAAAACTTAAATTCAAAGCAACCAACAGCCACAAACCAACAAAATTCCATGAACAAATGCAGCGGATAGAGAGAGAGCAATATATAGAAATTAAGGAGAGACAAAAACATGTTTTAATTACCTTAAAATAATTTCCGACATAGAATATGATGGGCTGGGTTGGGCAATGACAGAGAGGTAGAGAGAAATCAATGTAGTGGTGGTGATCCATGGTGGCGGCAGTGACGATGGGAGGATCTGAGTTTTGGGTTTTGATTTTGGGGGAAGGAAAGGGTGAGTTTCAGGTTTGGGGGAAGGAGATGTTAGCATGAGATGAGAAGAGAGACTTGTTTTAAAACTTTATCGTGCTTTTGTGGGAGATAAGGACTGATGGTGGGTCTGGGTTGTGGAGTTTTACTGTTACTTTCCAAAAAAAACCCTTCTCTCTATGGCTATTTTGTTACCAATAGCAGTAGCGTCAAGGGTATTGTGTTTTTTGTCCACAATCTTCGTTGGGTTTGTTCTCACAGAGGGAAAAAAAAAAGGGAAAAACGGAAAGAAGAAAACAAAAAGTAAACAGCGTATATAATCAATAATAAGTAGTTACTCATTGAAACTAAATAAGTAAATCACCGAAAAGATACAATTGTTTAATGTTTTAAAGTGAACGTGTCAGCAATTTATGTAGCAATGTGACAGAATGAGAAGTGGTCAACGAAAAGTCAAACGTTTCGGCTATTAGTTATTATATAGATTACAACCTGTTTTAGCAAGTCTTCCTTATTCAATTTCCAAGTCAAGTACCCTGTAGTGCTAATCAGAGAAAATAAGTTAATGATGAAGGAAGAAGAAAATAAGTTAATACAAAAACGTTTGTTTTATTTTAGTTTAGAGTAATACATTCTTCGTTGTGATATTTGTTTTCGCTAGTGAATCGGATTTTTGGGATGGCCTCTGGCTCTCTTTTTGTTTTCTTTCTTCTCAGTTCTCACAAACCTCTTGCTGCTTCACTCAGCTGAAGAAGAAAAGAGCACACACCCAAATTGTCCGTCCTTTCAATGTGGAAAAGTCGGTACCATTGGCTTTCCATTCACCAATGGCTCACGGCCATCGTGCGGTTTACTGCCGGTAAATTGTGATGAAACACCTCCAAAGATCCAACTGCCACTGGGCTTGAGTGGAAAGCCATATGAAGTTATAAACATCTCTTACACAAACTTCACACAATCCATACGTATCAAGAACTTTTCGCTTTTGGAATTCTTGAATACCAGTGAATGCCAATACTTAATCAATTTTACTCTTCCCAACTCTCCATTTATCTCTTTTAAACTCACCACACCCAATCTGATCCTATTTAAATGCAATCACATTCCTAATATTACTTCCCCTTTGGATTTTAAATATATGAGCTGTGGAGAATATGATCTCTACTATAACAATTCGAAACTTGGTTTTGCTTCTCAATGTTCAATCATTCAGCTTCCAGAAAAAAGGCACTCAATTAAGTATGGATTCAAATTGGTTGTTGAGTACGACCTTGAAATACATGTGTCTGATGCTTGTAGCAACACTAGATTAAGTAGATTCAGATTGGCTCCTTTAGGAAAATAGAAATAGATTGAACTGTCTTGTTATAGAATCTATATTAGATAAATGTAAAACGATGTTCATTTTTCTTTGTTAAATACTGTTGAGATTTCAAAGAATGCCAATTTTTCTTTATCAATATGTTACATTGACCATTTGTTTATCTAACTATTCAACTAATAGTAATGTTCTTTGCTGCTTTTGTTACAGGGAGTAATGCAAGGAATAATACAGGGAGTAAGAGATTGAATGTGATGGTGATAGGTAACATATTTATTTAATCAATTTTTTTGTTGATACTAATGATAGGACATGCTATTTTATAGAACTCAAATGATTCCATATGGAAGCGATTTAGTGTGTCTTCAACACAAAAACTGTGACCCCCCTTTTTTACCCCTTCTCACAGTGTATCTAATTATCCAATCTTTAGAGTATTTTTAATGCCTCCATTTTCTCCATTTTTTATTATTCAATAAGATGTAATTGTATGTGCAGAATCAATCGGTACAATAGCTAAAATTTTTATAATTCATGATTTTCCTCCAAGGCTTCCTATCTCCTGTCAATCAAAACCTAACTCCTTTATTCTTCTTAAGGTACTGAATGCCAAGTCATCCTTACCACGTGCTTCTTCATTGTTACCCTTGAGTCGCCACAAGAAAATGCAAATTTATTGAGGTTCAAGATGTTTTTTTTTGAGATCAAAACGATAAAAGACTTTCATTGATTTGAAAAAAATGTGTACAATCCACTACATATTCTAGCACTGGGTTCAAGTGAGCTGACCAAGCTGCCAAGACCCGAGTAAGTTACAGCAGTGAGTTCAGTGTGTGTGCTGTAGACGTTGGTATTCTGTGATCAATCCGCTTGCAAGTTCAAGTATCACCTTTGGGTGAGTCTGAATATGCTCGAAGTATAGTCTATTTCTTGCATTCTAGATTGCCCACGTCGTGACTGCCCACCTCTCCAACTCGTGCTGGTCCATTTTCAGTTGCAGCTGATGAAAAAGGATGAAAAAAATCTGTGGTTGTGTTGCTGCACTTCTGAGCCCTGCCCTTAAAAATAGCCCACACATTTCGTGCCAGTGGACATTCCCATAAGACGTGGCTCATTGTTTCAGACCTGTGATGGTAGATTTCGCAATGTGGCTCCACTCTCACTCGTCGCCGATGGAGATTGTGGAGTGCTCTGCCCAGTTCGGATTGCTCAGCCGCATTGCAACTCTGTATGCCGTCTTCACCGAGAATTTCTGTTTTCTGTTTTCCTTCCAGACCAACGTGTCCTTTGAGTGTAAATTAGTGAGTGGAATGTTCAGAATTTCTTGCCGAGTTCTATCTGTGAAGATGGCCTGAAGTTTCCCTCTATCCCATTGTCTTGTGTCTTCATCAATGAGATCACAGACCCGCAACTCATGGGAGACTACATTCAAGGGTATTGGGGTATGCAACAGCCATCTGTGAGTAAACACCCCAATTGTTCTACCATCCCCAACCCGCCAATATGATCCTGCCACCAGAATATCTCTAGCTGCTAGTAGGCTTCTCCACACAAAGGATGGGCTACTCCCTACTTCAGCCGTCATGAATGAACTGTTTGGGAAGTACCTAGACTTGTATACCTTGTAGAACAAAGAGTGTGTATCCTCTATTAACCTCCATGCTTGCTTCCAGAGCATTGCTAGGTTAAAAGAGTGAAGATCGTGAAATCCCATTCCCCCATTCTTTTTTTGAGTGCAAAGCTTCTTCCAATTAATCCAATGAATCTTCCTTTCATCTTGATGTTGTCCCCACCAATATTTTGCCACCAATGAGTTAATATTGTCGCATAAGGATCTTGGTAATTTGAAGAGGCTCATGGAATATGTGGGAATTGCTTGTGCCACGGTTTTTATTAAGATCTCCCGGCCTGCCTTGGAGATAAACTTCTCTTTCCACCCCATCACACGCTTTGTAATTTTCTCCTGGAGGTCCTTGAAGGTGTTAACCTTTGAATTCCCAATAGCCATAGGAAGGCCAAGATACCTATCACATTGTGTCATTATTCTCGCACCCAACATTTGTTGAATCATTCCCCTCACTTTTGGCTTTGTGTTTTTACTGAAAAACAAGGATGTTTTCTGGTGGTTAATTGCTTGACCCAATGTTTCTTCATATTGACTCAGAATCTGCATCAAGTGTTGGCACTCCCCTACTGTGGCTTTGCAAAATAGTAGGCTATCATCTGCAAATAAGAGATGGGATATACACACCCCATGCTGGCTTGATAGAATCCCAGTGAGCACTCGGTCTTCTATTGCTTTTTGTAATAGCACCGAAAGGCCTTCAGCACATAGGAGGAAAAGGTAAGGAGATAATGGGTCTCCTTGCCTAATACCCCTTGATTGAGTGATGAATCCTTTTGGTTCGCCATTAATTAAGACCAAATAGGAAGCCGTAGTAATTGTCTCCATAGCCAAATGAACCCATCTATGGTCAAAGCCCATTTTCAACATAATACCCTTCAAAAAATTCCAATCCACCCGATCATAGGCCTTGCTAATGTCCAGTTTAACTACCATCTGTCCCACCTTCCCTTTTCTTCTCATCCTCATTCTGTGTAAAATCTCATAAGCAATTGTAGTGTTGTCAGTAATAAGCCGGTTTGGAACAAATGCACTATGGGATTCAGATATAATATCAGGCAGTACATGCTTTAAACGATTAGCAATAACCTTCGAGAGTAACTGGGATACAACATTTCCCAAACTTATGGGTCTATAATCACCCATGCATTTTGGGTCTTTCTTTTTAGGGATTAGAACAATATGTGTAAGGTTCATTTTCTTGAGGTTCAAGATGTTATCAGTATGTAGTTTGAGTTATTGTCGTGTCACCAATAACCTCATAATCTCATTTCTTTTAATACAACTACTTCATCTGTTGCAGTTGGAGTTCTGATGGTTATAATCTGCTGCTTCTGGAGAAAGTTCAAGTTGATTAAAAGTTTTAATTTTTGGAAGAAGTTCTAGTTAATTAAAAGCATTAACTTTTGGAAGAAGGAAACTCTAATTCATCAGAGTGTTGAGGCATTTCTAAATAATCATGGACCTCTTGTTGTTAGAAGATATAGTTATGCTGATAAAGACAATGACCAAGTCCTTTAATGATAAATTAGGCCAAGGGGGCTATGGTAGTGTCTATAACGGGAAGTTACAAGATGGCTGTTTTGTGGTAGTGAAGGTTATGAAAGAATCGAAAGGTAATGGAAAGGAATTCCTTAATGAGGTTGCAAGCATTAGTAGGACCTCCCATGTTAACATTGTCACTCTTAAGGGCTTTTGGTTTGAGGGTTCTAAAAGAGCTCTTATCTATGAGCTTATGCCTAATGGATCCCTTGAGAAGTTCATATATAAAGGAAATCCCTCAAATGAAAACCAACAATTGGGCTGGGAAACACCATATAAGATTGCTATTGGCATTGCTCAAGGATTAGAGTACTTGCATAAAGGCTGCAACACAAGAATTTTGCATTTTGACATAAAACCTCACTATATTCTTTTGGATGAGAACTTTTGCCCAAAGATTTCTGATTTTGGCCTCTCAAAGATATGCCCTAGAGAAAAGAGTACCATATCAATGGTGGGTGCAAGAGGGACTACAGGATATGTAGTTCCATAATTATTTTTGTAGAAATTTTGGTGGAATCTCTCACAAGTCAGATGTCTATAGTTATGGAATGATGGTTTTAGAAATGGTGGGAGGTCGAAAGAATATTGATGTTAGTGTTGATTTTACTAGTGAAATATATTTTCCACAATGGATTTATAAGCGTCTTGAACTAGATGAAGAATTAGGATTGCAGGGCGTTTCAAACGAAGGAGATCAAGAAAATGCACGGAAGATGATAATAGTGAGTTTATGGTGCATACAAACTAACCCTTTAAACTGACCATCAATGAGTAGAGTGGTGGATATGTTGGAAGGGAGTCTTGACTCCTTGCAAATCCCTCCCAAACCTTTCTTGTCTTCCCCTCCAAGATCATCATAGATTTTCAATTGTAATGGTGTCATTACAATATGACTATGTTGCCTAAAAAAAAAATCTATTCTTTCAAGGGAAACCTATAGTTTATGAGGTATTGAACTTTGTGAGTATGGAGCCAAGGGGGGGGGGGGGGGGGGGGGGGGAGTATGAATTTTTTTCCCTGTGAAATTTCAAATTAACATTCATTTAGTGTGAACAAACTATCAACAAATGGAAAGACACAATTTTTTAATACATTGCAATGCAATCATCTTTCAAAAGTGAACTCAATGTTATTTTAAATCTATGAAATTATTTATGTTTGATTCTATATTAAACATCATAACAATTTTCCTTTTAATGTATTAAAACAGACATTTCTTCAATTTTTTTTAACAAAAATTAAATTTATTTTCTTATTATATGTCCGGTAATCATCTAACAAAAATGCTAATTATTTTTGTTAAAATTAATAATTGTTGTTGAGTATAAAAGAATACAAGGAAACTTTTTTTTCAAACTTAATTGTTTCTAAGGTTAAGATTGTTGCTAAGATTATTTGTGTCTATTAGCACTCTGTCTCTTTGATATAAAGATACCAAATTAACTAAAAGACAATACAAACAGTCAGCTACTAGTGACCACTGACCTGCACTACAATCCACACCACTCAAAACCAAATGCTTAATTAACTTTATTAATTATCCAACAATTAATTATTAAAACAAACTCCACTTTACTATATTATCAAAACAATTAAATAAAGACAAATAGGCAACTATTATCAACTTTAGTTACTTTACTATTATTCTTTTCTATAGTATCATCAACAAGTAGACAACAATTCACACCGATCATTGTAATGGTAATTACATGAAATTATAGAAATTAGTATTATAAGAAGGGTTTTACTAACGTATGCCCTAAGGACATATGTTAGTAATCTATTTTAGGAAATTTTTTATGAAAAAATGAATAAAGTAAATAATTGACTTGACAGTTTTTTCAATTTTTTATAAAAAATTTTCTATTATGGATGGTTAATGTGTGCTCTTAGAATATTCATTAACTGGACCCTTATAAGAAATACAAGAAGTTAGAATCAAATTATTATTACTATTATTTTATTTGGTGATCATATATAGGATTAGAACTTTGAATCTCTATCACACATTTTGGTACAGTATGAAACGACGGTGAAAGGACATTATATTTCAGTCAAATTTCTCAAGATGTCCTATTTACACTGTAAAAAGACTATTATTCATAGATGTTCCTAGACCTATTATGCATAGCACATAAAAGACTAATTCTTCATAGTCACTGGTCAACTCAACAAAGGGAACAAGCTTCATTCATTCAATACTTAAGACAACCTAGTGCAAACAGAAAATCAGTTAAAGATTCCCTTCATTCTTTTGTTGGTCATCATCAATTTATGTCATGTATTCCTTATCCTTCACATCCATGTTTACAAGCTTAATTATGTATACACAAAAAAAAAAAAAAAAAATCTAGTTATCTTTTAAAAAGGCAAGCCAACAGCAACAATTACATGGTTGGATCTAGTTACATGAGCCCAAGGTAAAAATGGGAATTTTCAATAACCATGGATCTTCTTTGGCAAATAAGAGAGATATGGTATTATATATTTATATCACAGAATATCAATTTACTTCCGGGATTCATATAACACATTATTCTCCAACATGTTTAGGTAGACTAAACTAAACTATTTATATTTTAAGTTATGTGAATAAGAGCATTATTGGCCTACTGCAATAGATATTCTCTTCTCTATAGTTGGTGCAAGAGGGACTACTGGATATATAGCTCCTCTGAAGTATTTTGTAGAAATTTTGGAGGAATCTCTCACAAATTATTGAAGGTCCAAATTAGTGATTTAACTTAAAATTTAATACTTGAGGAAAGTTGCTTCCAATTGAGATTAAAAAAAAAAAGTTGTGGAAACATTCAAAAGCATGATACTTGCCGTGATTATTCTCATAATATGTGGTATATATGGGACATCCAAAAGTTTTAGGTAAAAAAATTGTGAATTACCTTAACATATAGGAGAAAAGTGCATGCTTTTTTGGATCATTATTTTATGATAATGGAACGACAACATTAGATACATCTTTCCGTGGAATGTCATATATGTGGGCTGGTCTAAATGTGGTTCGGAATTTCACTCTTTCCACTGCGCGTCAATGGAGAAGATGAGTGGCAAATTCACCTCTGTGGAAAGAAAGGATTTTCCAATGCACGTTTCAGATGGGTACACCACTTTGCTCATTTTCGCTAGTCTTCCTTTCCAAGTCAAATACCCTGTAGTATTATATATATATAATAAAGGAAGAAGAAAATAAGTTATACAGAAACGTTTTAGAGTAATAGATTCTTCATTGTGATATTTGTTTTTGCTAGTGAATCGGATTTTTGGGATGGCTTCTGCCTTTTTTTTGTTTTCTTTTTTCTCACACACCTCTTGCTGCTTCAATCAGCTGAAGAAGAAAGAGCACACGCATATTGTTTGCACTTTCAGTGTGGAAAATTCGGTACCATTGGCTTTACATTCACCAATAGCTCACAGCTATCGTGCGGTTTACTGCAAGTAAATTGTGATGACACACCTCTGACGATCCTAATGCCACTGGGGCTGTTGACTAGAAGACCATATGAAGTTAAATACATCTCTCACACTAGCACCACACAAACCACACTTGTCAGGGCCCTTTCGCTTTGGGAATACTTGAATACCAACAAATGCAATTACATAAACAATTTTACTCTTCCCAATTCTCCACTTATCTCTTTTAGACTCACTAAACAGTATAAACCCAATCAGACCCAGTTTAAATGCAATCACACTCCTAATATTACTTCCCCTATGAATTTTAAACATATGAACTGCGGAGACTACATGATATCTACTATAACTATTCAAACGAGGCTTCTCAGAGTTTTCCTTCTGCATGCTCAACTATTCAGCTCCCAGTACATCTTTCAAATAGAGATATAATTGCTGAGTTCTACCTTGAAGTCCATGTATCTGATGCTTATAGCAGTTGTTACAGTAGAGGAGGTCTATGTGAACTTGACAACAAGGGAAAATTTCATTGTTCCATTACAGAGAAAGGTATAGGCATCGGAATAACACAAAAAAAATTTGGTCCTACAGTTACACACATATTGAAAATGCTTATAGAGTTCTTTACATATAAATTTCTTTACATTCTTATGTTATAGTAAATCCTAATACAAGTGCTATATCATATTAGTTTCGAAATTGGGTTATGATAAACAGAAATAACGCTGTTCAGCTTCCCATTCTCAAATTCCTCACGCTAGAAATTAGTTTATGCATTTTGCATAACTAGATGATATCCCACGCAATGTGCGAACTACTTTACAATTTCATTTGAAACATTTTTATGTATATTAAAATCTACATATAATACTTAATGATGATGCCGAAAAATTAACAGTAAGTCACACAGTCTTACGTGCTCGAAACAATACAGCACATCAAAAAGAAAAGACCTAACAGAGATCACTGGTGTGGTGCCGGATAAATACCTCCCGAAGGTCAAGTTAGAACTTCTCACAACTCTAGAGTGCCGGAGCTGGGGTGAATTATGCGTACCTTAGTTTATGAGGGTCTTGGGTTTTTATAGTAGTAAAGGGTTGATATCTCTTCCTTGGTTTGGAAGTCTTTTCCTTATAGGAGTTTTTATGAACGTATTTTGCGGAACCCTTTCCTTGTAGGAGTCTTTTTGATTAGCATTGAGTGTGGGGCACAAGATATTTCTATATACAGCATACGTGGAGACCAAGTAGGGCCACGTCAGAATCGTCAGTCTCGCATACCCCCTTTAGCCTATTGGCGTCAGCTTTCCATCGTTGCCTTAAGTTGACCCTGTTAGCTTGGAGCTGTAGACTCCCTACTGTTGCCATGTGTCAATGGATACAAGACCGACAGGTTTGTCTAGAACGTCGCTCTACTCCTTTTTATCAGTGAGTGTTCATGTTTACAATTTTATCCTTATCAGTTGCCCCCTACTCCATAGCTTCGTCTGCTTAAGCTGACGGGTTATGGAGTTGAACTTTATTTATTAATTTTCTTTTGCTCAGGAGAGAGGGAAAATCATTTATGGGCGATTTCTCGAGTAGCCTTTATTTAATGCTCGAACACGTGGCGCAACTCAGTTGGCTCTGCTTCTGGATGAGGGCGTCGCTTCGTCTTCCGTGCATATCCTCTCTTATATATATTTGGCCCCCCCCCCCCCCCCCCCCCTCATTTTCCTTTATTTTACTACTGTTGATTATTAAAGCGAACCCGTCACTTCGAGAACTTTGCCCAGGTCATCTTGCTTTAGCTAAGACTGTCATCTTCTAAGAGTATGTCAGTTTTACTTGGTAAGTCATCCTTGCTCTCATTAACTCCTGTTTTTTACTTTTATCCTTTTCTTTTGGTTGTGAAAATTTATATTTTTTAGAAAAGGCCGTTAACTTAGGTTCTTAGAATGCCTCCGTCACTTGTAGGTAGTCAGATGTCTAGAGAAGCGATGAGTGAACAGTCGTCAGTCCGTGATGGAGTGGGCTACGACGAGGTCTTCCGATTAGGTCACGAGCCCGAGGAGGGCTTCTCCTGGTTGTCAGAGAGGGAAACATCAGTCCAATCTTTTGACGAGGAAGTGGAAAGTTATAGAGGAGAAGATGAGGGAATGATGAGTGATGAGGAAGATAAGGGGGAAGGAAGAGAGAGTGATGGGGATAATAATGACGGTGATGAGGATAATAATGACTGTGACGAGGAGGCTTTAGATAGCACCTCGGGAGCCCCTGGAGATGACCGTCCTTTCATCTTCCCCAAGATATGGACTGTCAATGACTTTTTGCCGACGATGTTGGAAAAATTCTTCAAAACCTTACGAGATCGTTACCAGATTCCGGACGACATCCCAATTCGTCTCCCTGGGAAGTTTGAGAAATGCTACTCGGGGAAGACCGCGGACGTTGGCATGTATGATGCCATATTTGCAGCAGAATTGAGGCTACCGCTGACGGCGCTTCACCGTCAGCTGGCCAATTTTTTGGGTTTGTCCGTCAGCTAAATCACCCTCAACGCTTGGAGGATATTCATCGGGGCTGAGATTTTGGGGGGTCCTCTAAGTGGCGGGAACCGTCAGTTAACCATTGACGAGTTCTTTTGGTGCTATCAACCTCAACATATAGTCTCGTTTCAAGGGATATACCACTTTGCGGCGAGGAAGAAGGGGCTGAAGCTGGTATCTGATATGCCTGACTCCAATAGGAATTGGAAGGACATGTATTTCTTTGTAAAAGGGACGAATTGGATGTGTCGTTAGGAAGAATGGGAGACAATGCCCCATGGTTATTTTGACAACACTTGGGCTTTTGTGAAGGATTCAAGTTAATCTCGTCTGCTCTTTTTTGTTTGTTTGTTTGTTTCAAACTTCTAACATCGTTTACTTCTCTTATTTTCAGCTAGCATTCATCCACATATTATAGAGGAGCAAGAAGCCTTCATCCGTGGGGTAACAGAGATACCATTGGAGGAGCGAAAGTGTCGGGATCTTATTACACTCGACACTTTACACCTTTACTGTGGAGGTCTGGGGCCGACGCCGGTAGATTGTAAGCTAAACGCCTATTCCCGTTGTTGTAAGTATCCCTTAATTTCTCCCGCCGTCTTTGTACTCGTTTTCTTTTTGGTCGTGTGCAAATACTTGTCATTGGTCTTTGTAGAAATGAAGGCAGCCAGACAGAGGGTGAGGGCAGCTGCTGCTCGTAAGAAAGAGGAAGAGAAGAAAAACTAAGGTGGGGGAGTCCTCGTCAGCCCCTAAGGCCGTCAGTAATGGGGCAACTAAGAGGAAGGTGACTGGAAGGATGACCGTCCGTCGAAAAATGCATCCGTCACTCTTCGAGAGAAGCTTCTTAAGAAGTCGTCACCTCCAAAGCATGGTGCTAGTAAGGGGTTGATGACGACGCTCGGTCCTGTCACTTAAGATTCTGAGCATCGTCTCCTTACCCACAAGGATTATGCTGTCGAGATGCTTGAGTCCATTATCAAAGATAAAGACGCGGATCCTTGTGTTGGCTAGGCGATGGAGGAGCTGGGGGATTCAGGCCTTTTTGACCTTGCTCGGGTAAGTATCTTTCATTCTTTCTTTTATTTATTCATTTTCATGCTAACCAGCTGACGGTTGCTTTGTCTTGGAGGCACTGGTTTGTATGAAGGCTTTACAGGTCAAGGGCGTTGCCAACGAAGGGGTGATTGCCCATCAGCAAAATCGTATTAAGAACATGACTGACGAGCAAGAACAATACAAGAGCGCCCTCCGTACCCTCAACCAAGAGGTGAAAGAGTTGAAAGAAAAGCTGGAGGAGGAGGGTCGTCAGCGAAAAAAAGATCTAGAAGCCAAGGAGACGGCGGAGAAAGAGTTGGTGACTCTATTGGGCCAGGTGGAGACGGCCAAGGCTGACGCTGTAAAAGAGTTTAAGGAGTCACAGGCATTCATTGATTCTTGCGCCAAATATTATGGTGTGGGGTTTGAGGATTGCCTTAAACAGGTCAAATCCAATTACCCTCAACTAGACTTGGCAAAGGTCTCAATGGATGACCCCTTGCCAACAACACCTACGGGCGACGCTATTCCTGAAGAGACTGATGACTCCACCGAGTCAGAGCAAGACACTCAAGATGATAGCGTCGTCCTTGCTCAGCCTGCCTTGAATCCTCTTGTCGTTCCTCTAACTCCGTTGGCCAATCCTCCAATTGCTGACGACCCTTTAGCTCGGGATGCCCCAAACCTTCCTTCCCAGGGTGACGAGGCCCCATAAGACCCCCCCTGCTTCGTGAACTTAGCATTTTTCTTTCCTTTTTATTGTAAATGTAGTCTAATTTCTGGACAATGCCCTTTTTGTTTTTTCTTGGGCTCTGTTTGTAAAAACTTCATTTTATGGTATTTCATATCCGTCACTTTCAATATGTTTATTGTTGTGTGTCTGCTCATCTTCTTGCTTTTATGAATTCGTCTACATGTGGAATGAACCCGTCCAGTTACGAGTTCTTATATTAGTGGACTTTATGATAATAACTTATAATTATAGGATGAGCTTGTCCATTCTATGGACTTACTGGTGAACTCGTCCTCTTCTCGGATTAATAATAATTCATCATTTTGGAATGAACTTGCCTATTTTATAAACTCGTCCATTTATGGACTTGATAATAAACTTGTTCACCTTATGGATTGATGAACTCGTCAACTTTAGGGACTTGATACTAGTCCAATTTATGGACTGATGAACTCGTCCATTTTATGGACTTAGTAATAAACTCGTCCACTTTATGGACTAATGAACTCATCCATTTTATGGACTTGATACTAGTCCAATTTATGGACTGATGAACTCATCCACTTTATGGACTTAGTAGTAAACTCGTCCACTTTAGGGACTTAATAATAAACTCGTCCACTTTGTGGACTTAGTAATAAACTTGTCCACTTTGTGGACTCGAAAATACGCTCGTCCATTTTATGGACTTAGTAGTAAACTTGTCCAATTTAGGGACTTAATAATAAACTCATCCACTTTGTGGACTTAGTAATAAACTCGTCCACTTTATAGACTTGATAATACATTCGTCTACTTTATGGACTTAATAGTAAACTCATCCACTTTAGGGACTTAATAATAAACTTGTCCACTTTGTGGACTTAGTAATAAACTCGTCCACTTTGTGGACTCGTCCACTTTATGGACTTTATAATATTTTGTAGAAAAACACATTAGTCATTTCTGAATAAAACTCCTCTTATTACGATAAACCAGCATTCGTAGAAAAGTAGTTCTCTAAAAAAAAAAAAAAACCCTACCCTTTAGGCTTAAAAAGTATTTGTAGCAAAAATTAACTAAGGTAAACTGGAAAACTGAGGAGTGTAGATAAAATTAACTAAAGTAAATTGAAAACGAAAAGTTTTGCTCTCCACGTTATCATCTCTACTGGTAGTACTTCCGAAGGTGCTCGGTGTTCCATGGATGGTGCAACTTCTGTCCGTCTAGTGTCTCTAGGTGGTAGGTGCCTTTCTTCTGCCATGACATGATTTTGTAAAGTCTTTCCCAATTGGGGCCGAGCTTTCCTTGGGCAGAGTCTCTAGAGGCACCCATTACCTTTCTCAGAACAAGGTCTCCCACCTTGAAGTCTTTGTGTTTGATTCGGGAGTTGTAGTGCTTGGCCATGAGGTCCTGGTATCGTGTGAGTCTCTGCTCTGCCGTCGCCTTGATTTCGTCTAGTAGGTCAAGCTGTAGACGCATTGCTTCGTCGTTTTTCTTTTCATCGTGGTTGTCCACCCTGTAGCTTGTGAGCTCGACCTCTGCTAGAATAACCGCTCCGCTCCCATATGCTAGCCGAAACGGTGTTTCCACTGTAGGTGTTCTGGCCATTGTCCTGTATGCCCACAGTACGCTTTGAAGCTTTTCAGGCCATATACCCTTTACCCCCTTGAGCCAAGTCTTGATAGTTTTAAGTAAGGATCAGTTTGTGACTTCAACCTGTCCGTTGGCCCACGGGGGAGGAGTAGTGGTTCTTAATTCCCAGCTGTGAGCAAAAGTCCCTGAAGGAGTCGTTGTCGAATTGCTTCCCGTTATCTAAGACTAGGACTCTAGGGATTCTATATCTACAGATGATGTACCTCTAGACGAAGCTTCGCACGTTCTTTTCTGTGATGGTGGCCAAGGCTTCAGCTTCTACCCACTTCGTGAAGTAGTCTATACCTATTATAAGGAATTTCAGTTGCCGTGCTGCTACTGGGAATGGGCCCATGATGTCTAATCCCCACTAAGCAAATGGCCACGGAGCCGTCATTGGAGTTAATTCTTCCAACGGCTGTCTGATGGCGTTACTGAACCTTTGGCATTTGTCGCAGGCTTTGACATAAGCCTGGGCGTCCTTCTGCATGGTGGGCTAGTAGTATCCGGCCTAAATCAGTTTGTGTACTAATGACCGTGATCTTGAGTGGTTCCCATAGATTCCTTCGGGGACTTCTCTCATGACATAATCTGCTTCCTCGGGACCCAAACACCTTAGGTATGGGCGGGAGAAGCCTCTCTTGTACAATACATCCTTTATTAGAACGAATTGTGCTGCTTGGACTTTCAGCTTCCTTGCGGCTTCCTTACCGTCGGGTAACGCGCCGTCTTTCAAATAGGAGACTACAGAGGTGGTCCAATCGTTCTTGGAACCTATTTCCTGTACATTGATGACATCTATCAATGGCATAAGCTGAATAAAGGAGAGTACCTTGTTGGGAATGACCACGTGCTCTGCTGATGCAGCCTTGGCAAGATGGTTGGCTCGCTCATTCTCTTCTCTAGGGATTTGAACAATTTTGGCCTGTAGGTCGTCTACCCTTTTCTTTGCTTACTTCAAGTATTTCTTCATCCTCTCGTCCTTGCACTCGTAATCACCGTTTACTTGGTTTGTGACGACCTGGGAGTCGCAATAAATAACCACACTCGCGGCTCCCACTGCTTTGGTAAGATCTAGACCTATTACTAGTGCTTCGTATTCCGCCTCATTATTGGTCGTAGGGAAGTCAAGACGAACCATGCATTCAATCTCGTCACTTTCTAGAGAGCGAAGTATGATGCCTGCCCTGCCAGCCCGTTTATTGGACGATCCGTCCGTGTGTATGCTCCATTGAGGATACTCTCCTGCCCCCTAGTATTCTACGTTAGTGAATTCTGCGATGAAGTAAGCGACCACCTGGCCTTTGATGGCAGTACGCGGGCGGTACTGTATGTCGAATTCACTCAACTCTATCGTCCATAATGCCATCCTTCTAGCAGCTTCGGGATTGCTCATCGCTCGTCGTAGAGGTTTGTTAGTCAGGATGATCATCGTGTGGGCTTGGAAGTATGGCTTGAGCTTTCGGGCTACTATAACTAAAGCGAATTCGAGCTTCTCCATTGGCGGGTATCTGTCTTCTGCACTTCAGAGTGCTCGGCTTACGTAGTGCACGGGCTTCTGCACCTTCTTTTCTTCCCTGACTAAGGTTGTGTTGACGGCCGCTGAGGATACCGCTAAGTAGAGGAACAACTCTTCCCCAGGTTGGGAAAGGCTTAGCAACGGGGGAGATAAGAGGTAGGTCTTAAGGTCCTCGAATGCCTGTTGACACTCAGTTGTCCATTCAAAAGATTTTTTTAGCGTGCGGAAGAAAGGTAGACACTTGTCCGTTGCCCTTGACACGAACCTGTTTAGGGTTGCTATGTTGCCATTGAGGCTTTGTACTTCTTTCACGTTCCTTGGGGGTGCCATCTCCATTATGGCCCAAATCTTGTCTGGGTTGGCCTCGATTCCCCTCTGAGACACCATGAATCCCTAGAACTTTCCTGCTGTTACTTCGAGGGCACACTTTTCGGGATTCAGCTTTATGTTGTAGGAACATAAGGTGTCAAATGTTTCCCTGAGGTCTTCTAAGTGATCTTCCTCTCTTCGGCTTTTTACCAGCATGTCGTCAACATAGACCTGGACGTTTCTCCCAATCTGCTATGCGAACATCTTGTTCACGAGCCTCTGATATGTTGCGCCCATATTTTTGAGGCCAAATGGCATCACTTTATAGCAGAAGAGGCCCTGGTTGGTTATGAACGAAGTTTTCTCTTTATCGGCTTTGTGCATTCTAATTTGGTTGTAACCCAAAAAAGCGTTCATGAAGCTTAATAATTGGTGTTGAGCCATAGAGTCAACCAAGACGTCAACCCGTGGGAGGGGGTAACCATCTTTGGGGCATGCTTTGTTTAGGTCGGTGAAGTCTACGCACATCGTCCATTTCCCACTGGCTTTCTTGACCATCACCACGTTTGCCAGCCAGTCGGGGTAGTAAACCTCCCTAATAAAGTTTGCTTCTTGTAGCTTGTGGACATCTTCCGCTATTGCTTGATCTCGTTCTGGGAAGAATACCCGCTTCTTCTGACGGATGGGTGGAAAGGAGGGCGACACATTCAGTCTATGCACCATGACTGAAGGGTCTATTCCCGACATATCTTTATGGCTCCAGGCAAATACATCTCGGTTATCTTTGAGAAAAGTCGTAAGTGCCTGGCAGACTGTCGGGCTAGTGAGGGTACCAATCTTTGTTGTTTGGTCAAGCTTGGAGTCGTTAAGAACTATCTCTTCAAGCCTTTCAGTGGGCTCTATCACCGTCCGATGTTCTTCTATATTCATAGCTTGGAGGTGGTCGTCCATGTCCATCGTAGCTATGTAGCATTCATGTGCAACCACTTGATTTTCGCGTAACTCCCCTACTACATAATTTGTAGGGAATTTAATCATTAGGTGGTAGGTTGAGGTTACCGCCTTCCATGAATTGAGGATAGGTCGTCTTAGGATGGCATTGTAAGCGGACGAACAGTCGACCACCAGGAATGTTACGTCCTTAGTGATCTGCTGGGGGTAGTCGCCAACTGTGACGGACAACGCGATCGCGCCTAAGGGGAATACCCTTGTTCCTCCAAAGCTAATGAGCGGGGCGTTCGTCAAAACCAGCTGCTCTTTCTCAATCCTCATTTGCTGGAATGCTGGATAGTAAAGGATGTCGGCTGAACTGCCGTTGTTAACTAAAACCTGGTGTGTATTGTAATCCCCTACCCGTATGCTAACGACAAGTGCGTCGTCATGCGAGTGGTGAAGACGTCGAGCATTTTCTTCCGAGAACTCGATAATGGGGTTGTCAATCCGCACCATCTTTGGTACAGGACTCGTTAGTTAGACGTTCTAAACCATCCTGAGGTAAGTCTTACGGGCTTTTTAGGACGACCCAGTAGTCGTGCCCTTTACGATCATTCTTATATCTCCTATTGGTGGTCTAGGGTGCTTATTATCCTGTCGAAGGGCATGCTCTTGAGGCGGGTCCGCTCTCTCCTTGCTTACGAATCTTTATAGCTTTCCTTGCCTTAGAAGAGCTTCAATTTGTTGCTTCAAGTCATAGCAGTCGGCAGTGTCATAGTCATGGTCACGATGAAAGCGGCAGTACTTGTCCCTAGATCTTTTTTGGGATCTCCCTTTAGCTTGCCGGGGAATGTTAGGGCTCCTTCATCTTTGATTTACATCAAGACTTGATCGGTCAGGGCGATTAGCGGGGTGAAACTTATGAACTTCCCCGCGGTGGGTTTGGAGCGTTTGTCCTCCTGTTGTTCTCCGGTCTTAGCCATCTTACACCCCCTGTTCGTCCGTACATCTTCCTGTCTTTCCCTCTTCTTAGGCCTCTCTTCTCGGGCCAACAATGCATCTTCTGCGTTCATGTATTTTGTTGCCCTGTACAGCACATTTGACATAGTTTTCAGGTCATTCTTGTATAGGGAAAATAGGAACTTACCTTTCCGTAGTTCATTTGTGAAGGCAGCCATGAGTATCTTGTCGTTGGCTTCATCAATCGAGAGAGCCTTTTTGTTAAAGCGGGTGATGTAGGATCTCAGCGTCTCGTCCTCCCGCTGCTTAATGTTCATCAGGCATGTAGTAGATTTCTTATACCTGTGTCCCCCGATGAAGTGTGAAGTGGGCGCTTAACTCTTTGAAAGTACCAATGGAGTTGGGTGTCAGCTTGCTGAACCAGATCCTTGTGGATCCCTTTAGCGTGGTGGGGAAGGCTCTGCACATGATCTCATTTGGTATCCCCTGTAGGTGCATTAGGGTCTTGAAAGACTCTAGGTGATCTAAGGGGTCCTTGGATCCGTTGTGATTTTCCACCTACGGCATGCGAAACATCGACGGAAGGGGGAATGAAGTGATGGAGGTTGTGAATGGCGAATCAGTTCGGTGGACTAAGTCATCGAGGTCGTTAGACACCCGCCCTCTGAGGGCGTTCATCATAAAGTCCATCCGTTCCTTCATCATTTGCATCTCAGCAACTATGTGAGGTGGAACCGTATCGGTGACGGATGGCCGGCTCGTGTCTTGTCATTTTGGCCTGCTTGGGGTGTTGCTCCCTTCCGGACCTTCTTGGTTCCTTCTCTCAGCGCTAGTGCCTTCTTGGTCTTCCTCTTGGGTATCCATTGTTATGTTCTTCTGGCGTAGCTGTTCCTCTAGGTCATGATTCTGTTTGGTGAGACGTTCCACTGCTGCTGTGAGGGTTTGAACTTACCTCTCCAGGGCAGTGGGTCGTGGTTCGTCGCCTTGGTTGTTGGTGGTGGTTGCCATCGAGCGAGTAAGTACCATGCAACTTTTTGTCCGGGAGGTGATAATATGGCTTACAAATCGACGTTTCCCACAGACGGCGCCAACTGATGATGCTGAAAAATCAACAGTAAGTCACATGGTCTCACGTGCTCGAAACAATACCTACACAACAAAAAGAAAAGACCTAATAGAGAGTACCGGTGTGGTGCCAGCCAAATACCCTCTAAAGGTCAAGTTAGAACTTCTCATAACTCTAGAGTGCCAGAGCTGGAGTGAATTATGCGTACCTTAGTTTATGAGGGTCTTGGGTTTTTATAGTAGTAAAGGGTTGACATCTCTTCCTTGGTTTTGAAGTCTTTTCCTTATAGGAGTCTCTATGAACGTATTTTGCGGAACCCTTTCTTTGTAGGAGTCCTTTTGATTAGCACTGAGCGTGGGGCACAAGATATTTCCATATACAACATACGTGGAGACCAAGTAGGGCCATGTCAAAACCGTCAGTCTCGCATACCCCCTTCAGCCTATTAGCGTCAGCTTTCCATCGTCGCCTCAAGTTGACCCCGTCAGCTTGGAGCCGTAGACTCCCTACTGTTGCCATGTGTCAATGGATACAAGACCGATGGGTTTGTCTTGAACGTCGCTCTACGCTTTTTTATCAGTGAGTGTTCATGTTTACAATTTTATCCTTATCACTTAATACTTATTTTGTTGTATAATATTTATATTTGCCCACAATATTGTTAAATATTTTGAAACTTTTTTTTTAATTCATAATTTATTTAAAAAAATTGTATAACATTGTAAGATTATAATATATTATAATATTTACCGTTAAAAGTAGATTTTATTTTTCAAACTGATTAAATGATTTTGAAATCTACAAATAAGAATTTAAAATATAAAATACTTTTATATCCTAAAATTACATAAATTTAAGCAACCTACCAAACACTTTCTCAATCAGTCTATTCTCACAATCAAATATAGAGACTTTGATCATAAACACCCAATTAATTATCTCAATGGAATTAAAGAAATCATTTGTAAATATCAACATAAAGAGAACGTGATTAAACAAAGAGAAATTTTCTAAAAACACATTCATTTATCAAAATTCAATTGACTTTAGTTGGGCTTCTTATCCTTTAAAAAAAAGCAAAAAATACTTTTAAGTCACCATCGATTTTTGTTTTTACCACTATGGCTACATACAAAGAAACCTACAAATTATGAATTCTAACACATTTTTTTTATTATAAAAAGCTAACTTCATAAATAATTAGTTAGAAGGTTTCTTTTTCTTTAGTTCTAAAATAAAATATATTTATAACTTTCCTAGACCAAAATCTCAAACACTCAAAGACTCCAAGTGATCACAACCTTCACAAAATCTACAATGTTTGACTTCAACATCAACATCGTAAGCTACCGTCACTGAATAAAAAACCCAAGCTCCCTTTCTTAGTCATAGCCTACTCATACGGGTTACAATCAAATGATACTGCAATGTTGGAGTTGTGTAGGTGTCATTGAAAGGTCGAAACTAAATGACATCATTTTTTGTCTAAGTACCCATTTGGGTATAGCTGAAACAGACCTGCGTCTGCGTTTCAACGTTTTTTTTTTTTTTTTTTTTTTTTTTTTTTTTTTTTTTTTTTTTGAGAACATGCATTGGCGCGTTTCTGTCATTTCTAGTGGGTCTCGTGCATTATTCACGTGACTCACAAACCTCTTTTTTCACCAAAAATTTTATTAAAAATGGGTCCCACGGTACTATTCACATATTTAAAAATTATTTTGCTACAGTGTTTTCAGTTTTCAGCAAAATAAGTGGTATCCAAACACACCTTAAGTGTATTTGAGATAGGAAGATATAAAAGGCTATGGACGTGTATATAAAGCAGTAAAAGTGAAAAGGATGAATGGAAATGCAAAGAGTTTTTTGTGTGTGTGTGAGAGATGGAAGGTCTTGAAATATTGAAGCAAATGAAATAAATAGTAGTCTTAAAATATTGAATACAAAATGTAACAAAAATTAGTCTTGAAACATTGAACCAAAGGAAATAAAGGCTATGGACATGTGTATATAAAGGAGTAAAAGTGAAAAGGATGAATGGAAATGCAAAGAGTTTTGATGGTTTTTAGACCCCTTAAAACAAAATTGATTTAACCTAGGTAATTAGCCAAGTTGTTACTTAGTCCAATTTAACAAATCTAGGTTATCACAATTACAAAGATCATATCATGCAAAGCAGCGGAAAATAAATAATACAAGATATGATCACCCAGGAAACCAAACCGGTAAAAACCTGGGGAGGATTTAACCTAGCTATCCTCAAGGTGACTTGAATCCACTATCTTGAAAGAATCGAAGTTCATACAATAAGACTTACAAGCCCCCACGCTCGACTTCTTATTGCTACCCACCAGTAGAACTTACTGACACGACCACGTGCAAGCTCCGAATCCACGGACTCCTTCTTTCTTGGATTCACCACCAGATACAAGAACACCCGCTTGTGTTTTCTTTAAGCTTCAATGGCAGCAACCGAGTTGATCATCAAGGTGTAGATAAATCTTCTCCTTGAAAACCCTAAGTTTGTGTAAAGGAAAGCTCCTCTAGATCTCACAAGAGATTTACATAAACCACCATATGAGCAACACTAAAACGTGGCTAGGGTTTGCCTTTTATACTTAGGACAAATAAGAAACCCTAAAAACGTTTTAAAACAGCTAGGGCTGAGTTGGAAAATTCTACAGAAAAACATTTTGCCCGAGCTTCGATCGATCGAGCCTAAGTTTCGATCGATCGAGCCAGACCGAAATGCGTTAATCTTTTCTGCATTAAGCTCGATTCCAACTTTAAATAAATGCACAACTTTGAGCAAGACTAAAACACTTCTAAACACATTGTTTTGATCATGGTTTGCCAACAATACAAATTAGAGTTCTAAATACATAAAAACCTAAGTCTTTAGAACCTAACAAACTCCCCCTTTGGCAATCCATGACAAAACACAACTAGAAGCTCAAAGTTTACAAAATAAAAGCCCTTTACACAAATAATGCTCATAAAACAAATTCAATCCTAACTACTATCCATCAGTTGCAATGTAGACAGCAGCTCAATTGAATCAACCTGTATATTTCCTGAAACACTAAACAAAATGCATAACCGCATGTGTGGAAAAAATACAAGTAAACAAATTAAATTCTTGATTTCAAACAACACACAATAGAGACATATATCAATGAATAACTCATAAATATAAATCAATAAACAGTTTGAAGCAAGAAACATATAAGGTAACAAAAAAATAATACTCCCCTTAACATGAATATCCCATCAAAAACATGGCAAGAGCCAAAAAGGATAAAATACAATGTGAAGCACCTAGATACAATCTAAACTCCACAAGCTCAAACCAACAAAATACACTCCCCCTGAAAACAAAAACTCTACAATGTACTCCCCCTTTTGGGACGAAATGCCAAAGGACAAACAAAATCCATCATCAAAAGGGAGGTGGTGTAGAAGAACGTCTAAACTGTGCCAACTCCGCACGCAAGGCACGGATCTCATCAAGCACGTCCACCAAAATCTGTCCATGAGCCGCCTGAACGGTCAAGACATGATCCAACGTACGTCGAATGTCTGAATCATCCGAAGTAGTCGGTGGAGGAACATTAGCATCAGCAGCACCAGACGTCTCAGCAGCATCTGCACCTGTAGAAGAGGGAGGAGGGGGAACAGCACCAGATGACGCACCTCCAGGACTCGAAGAAGCAACTCTCAAGTGAGCAGCCCTCTGTCTAAGAAAGGTGGCACCTATGGGAGCAATGACATGAACAGGCTCACTAGAAGGGAAACCATCTAGCCCCAAAAACAGCAGAATCCTATGAATGAAAATAGGATGATTAAGCGCATGCCCTATGGCAGAACTCTTATGAACCTCGTTCAAAGAACAAAGGAATAGATGAGGGAAACTGATAGACGCACCAGAAACAAACGCATACAAAAACACACATCGCTCTAGAGGGATGGTGTGGAGATGAGAAATAGGCCACAATGAATGACACGCTATCCTAAAGAAAAGATAGGCAGTCTCGGTAAGCTCAGCGGACGTGATCCGAAGATCAGAACCCCAGTGGATAGAAGACCCAGTGATGTATGACATGATAACATCTAAGGAAGGAGACTCATCATAGGGATAGACAGGCTCCCGAACAACCGGAACCCCAAGAGCCTCAGCCACTACCCGAGGGGTAATGGTGAACGCAACACCTCGTATCCAACTCTGAACAAGGGTGTTGGCATCATAGATGTGGCAAGAGAGGTTCGAGAAGAACTCTCTAATCAGGGCGGTCAGGAGTGGATGATCTATCTCTAAGAGAGGCAACCAACCTCTAGACTCAAAGTTAGCCCTAATGGCCGGATCAAGCTCATCTAAAATCACAGCACGCTCAGCCCAAATCTTACGCTTACAGTTCAAATTCTCAAAGGCCTCTCTGCTTTTGTCATTCTTAAACAACTCACTCCTATAGGGAGACTCAGAGGAAGTGGAGGGGGTCCTATGGGCTCTAGTTTTCCTAGGCATGGTGCTAAGATAAGGACCAAGATACAAAGCAGAAAAAAAAAAAACAAAAAAACCAAGGGCAGACTGCAAGTTAGCACAAAAAAAATAGAATAAAAATCTATATGATGCATGAACAAAATAAATAGCATGATGCATGTCCTAATGCAGTGCAATTAAGTTCAAATAAGTTCAAATCCACAAAATTGGCTTGAGCATAGAGTTTTTAACACAAAAACCCCAAAATTTTGAAAAACCACTTGATCAATTTGAAAGAATTTGACTAATTGATCATCATACAAGATAGATTGCAGAAAATAATGACCAATTACATCAAATCAACAAGCCAATTTCATCAATTTAACCAAATTTGAACAAAATCCCAAATTCGGATCAATTACAAGCCTTAGAATTTTCAATTTTTCACAAACCACAAAATTGATCAAATTAAACCACAAGAATCATGATTATAACATCCTAGAACAAAAACCCGATGATCAATTTCACAAAATACGGTTTGAATCATCAAAAACCCCAAAATGAATAGTTCCAAAAATACCCAATATAATGCATGAAAAATGCATGAAAACATGAAATAAAATGCAAAAGGAAGGGCATATGGGTCTTACCGGCCTTGGGAGACAAAAACCTTGCAAAAATTTCGGAGGAAAACGACAAAAAATCCTTAGTGGAGCCTAGCCAAGTCGGAGAGAGAGAGAGAGGAAAGTTTGAAAAGTTTTGAAAAAGTGCCTTTGAAAAAGTCCAATCTGACTTTTAAAAAACATGATTCACGAGTTTCGATCGATCGAAAATCAACCTCGATTGATCGAAACAGACAGAGGCGTTAACAAAACAATTTGAAAAAAGTTCGATCGATCGAAAATCAGTTTCGATCGATCGAAACAGTCAGAGGCTCTCTCAAACATATTTAAAAATTTTCGATTGATTGAAAAATAGAATGGATCGATCGAAATGGGCAGAGGCTCACTAAATTTGAGGAAAACACAGTTTTTTGAAAAAAATTTAGAATCAACTCAAAGCATTGAAATTTAAGAACAAAATGCATGAGTATGTGATGATGTGATTTTCAAAAAAAAAAAAAAAAAAGCCCAAATTTCCCAAAATCAAAATTTCTTGCATTCTCCATAAAATTTTCAAGCATCAAATTGATTTTGTACAGAATTCAAGGTATTTGCAAAAACTTGGTTGGTCAGACCATAAACACATACAATAACATGTACAAAGTTTAGCAAAGAGTAACTCGTGTAGTGTGTGCAACTAGCAAAAGCTAGAGATACATGTGAGGTGATATGTGAATAGAAATCAATCACAAAGTCTACAAAATTCATCACAAAGAATTTAAAAGAGACTATCACCTAAAGAGTTACATCATATAATTCCCACATCTCCTAGATCATAAGCTTGCAATCATGTAAGTTTCTTGAATTTATGCCTCATAATATACACACCAATTTTAAGTCATGTGATTTTGGCATTAAGCCTAATAGTACACACCAATTTTAAGTATTAAGCAATTTAAACCGAGGCTTCACCTTATGTTCTTTTTGTGCATGTGCTACACTTTCTCGAGCACAAAATCTTATGATATGCACTAAGGTGTTCATGATTGGCTAGTGAACAGTGGTGAGATGGTTATTTATGCCTTTCTCTAAAAATTTAAGTCCGACAGTCAAACACATGTGACTTTAAGATCAAGACAGAGTAATAAAAAAACCATTAACATCTTTCCCACACAACATGCACTACAAAACTTCAACTAGTAAAGTGCAATATTTAAGCTCATCAAAGCTAAACAAGGTACATAAGACATGTTATGTGAAAATACATTGACCAATCTTGTTCTCAAAAACCAAGAAAAATAGTACAAAACACAATTTGCTTTCTTTTTCTTCCCTTTTTCCCCTTTTTTATTTATTATTTATTTATTATTATTATTAAAAAAACACCTAGAATGAAATGCATAAATGTTATGCAATGCAAATCCTAGGAAAAAAAAAAAAAAAAATCAAACAACAATGGTCACAAAGGGTAGAGTAATGAAGCACAAGGACCATATCAGAAAGACTCAGTTAGTTCGAGTCCTTTGCATCCAAAACCTTTTAGATGCACCATGAGCATTGGAGTTCTTATTCACATGGGAATAATTGCCAACTCCAGGATTGGAATAAAGGTTTAAAGCCTTTACCAATTCACTAATAAGTACCATAGGATCTTGTGCTTGAGGCACAGGTACTTTTGGTTTGTTTGCTCTCTTTGCAGCTTGCAGCTTGTAACAGTTTGGACGTATGTGTCCAAACTTTCCACAAAAGTGACAAACTCATGCAGGCTTATCATGTGTCTTGTCCTTAGATAGGGTAGGCTTCTTAGACTTAAACTTTTTCAAATCAACCCTAATCTTCCTAGATGATGAAACTTCTATGAGTTTGACAACCTCACTCATCGGGGGTTTGACAGTTTCACTCACAATCTCACTCACAGAAGGATCAGAAGAAGATGAAGGGACAAAGTTTGTGGAATGGGGAGCAGACATAGAGATGCTTTCAACATATCCTAAACCAGATTTGTCAGAAGGAGACTTTTGAACACTCAACATTTGATTAAGTTTAGAACTAGCAGTTCTAGCAACAGATAAATCAAGTTCCAAAGATTTAACTTTATCAAGCAAAAGCATATTCTCAGTTTTCACATTGTTCAAAAGTTTATTAGCATCAAACAGTTTAACAAGCAAATTCTTCTTATCAAGTTCAAGAGATTCAATTTTCTTCAGGCCAAGTTCAACATTCATAGCATCCTTTGCAGCAACTTTGCAAAGTTTATTATAGGCCTTTTGAAGATTTGCATCCTCAGAGAGTTCCCCATCAGAAGGGTTCTCTTCAACAGATATGCTCTCATCGACTACAGCAGTAGCGATGAAAGCAATGAAGTTTCCATCCTCATCACAATTAGACTCATTATCAGAAACTTCACCATCACTAAGGGTTACAGCCATAACCTTACCCTTAGACTTCAAATAGGTAGGACATTCAGATTTCATGTGACCATACCCTTGACATCTAAAACACTGAGGACCCATAGAATTATTAGGAGATTGACCTACTTTTTCTCTAGGTTTATCATTATTGTTAACCTTAGTGGGATCATACTTCCTAAAGTTTCTAGGTTCAGTAATGTTTGTGCCTCTTGCCTTTCTGTTACTATTCTTGAGAAAGTTTCTAAAGTTCTTGGCAAGGTAAGCAATCTCTGTAGCAGAGAGCTTATCATCAAATCCACCTCCTTCAACATCATCAACTGACTTAAGAGCCATTGATTTAGATTTGGTAGTTTTGGGTAGATCCAACTCATAGGATTGAAGAGATCCTACAAGTTCATCAACAGGGATGGAGTCCACATCCTTGCTTTCGGTAATGGCAGTCACCTTGGGTCTAAAGTCTTCAGTTAAAGATCTAAGAATCTTCCTAACAATTTTAGGTTGATCATAGATTTCACCCAAGTTAAAAGCAGAATTAACAATATCATTCAATTTAGCATAGAATTCATCAAAAGATTCATCATCAGACATCCTAATGCTTTCAAATTTAGAAGTCAATTGCTGCAATTTATTGATTTTGACAGCCTTTGTGCCTTTGTGCCTTAATGCATAGTCTGGAGGATATTCCAAGTAGTATGAGCAACCTCAACATTAGAGATTCTCTTAAATTCCTCTATAGAAACAACGTTAAAAATAGCATTCATAGCCTTGCTATTGAACAAGGCTGCTTCTTTTTGAGAAGTTTGCCACTCACTAACAGGAGTAGTGGGCTTTTCCCATCCGTATTCAACGGAGTTCTAGACTCTCTCATCAATCGATTTCAGGAATGCTTTCATCCTTACTTTCCAATAAGCATAATTATTCCCATCAAAGTGAGGAGGAATAACTAGAGAGTGTCCGTGTTCCATGACAACAGGGGTCAAGGATCAGCTCAGAGATCAAAAGATCAACAACAAAAGAGCTACCCGCTTTGATACCACTTGATGGTTTTTAGACGCCTTAAAACACAATTGATTTAACCTAGGTAATTAGCCAAGTTGTTACTTAGTCCAATTTAACAAATCTAGGTTATTACAATTACAAAGATCATATCATGCAAAGCAACGGAAAATAAATAACACAAGATATGATCACCTAGGAAACCAAACTGGTAAAAACCTGGGGAGGATTTAACCTAGCTATCCTCAAGGTAAACTTGAATCCACTATCTTGAAAGAATCGAAGTTCATACAATAAGACTTATAAGCCCCCACGCTTGACTTCTTATTGCTACCCATCAGTAGAACTTACTGACACGACCACGTGCAAGCTCTGAATCCATAGACTCCTTCTTTCTTGGATTCACCACCAGATACAAGCACACCCGCTTGTGTTTTCTTTAAGCTTCAATGGCAGCAACCGAGTTGAACATCAAGGTGTAGATAAATCTTCTCCTTGAAAACCCTAAGTTTGTATAAAGGAAAGCTTCTCTAGATCTCACAAGAGATTTACACAAACTACAATATGAGCAACACTAAAACGTGGCTAGGGTTTGCCTTTTATACTTAGGACAAATAAGAAACCCTAAAAACGTTTTAAAACAACTAGGGCTGAGTTGGAAAATTCTGCAGAAAAACATTCTGCCTGAGTTTCGATCGATCGAGCCTAAGCTTCGATCGATCGAGCCAGACCGAAATGCATTAATCTTTTTTGCATTAAGCTCGATTCCAACTTTACATAAATGCACAACTTTGAGCAAGACTAAAACACTTCTAAACACATTGTTTTGATCATGGTTTGCCAACAATACAAATTAGAGTTCTAAATACATAAAAACCTAAGTCTTTAGAACCTAACAAGTTTTTTGTGTGTGTGAGAGATGGAAGGTCTTGAAACATTAAACCAAATGAAATAAATAGTAGTCTTAAAACATTGAATACAAAATGTAACAAAAATTAGTTTTAAAACATTGAACCAAAGGAAATAAAGAGTCTCCACTTTTAAATTTGTTCTTATCTCTAATATGACTTAAGGGTATCTTAGTTCTCTTCATAGGGTGCGCCACATGGCAGAACCTCATACTCTTTTGCATGAGGTCTTTACTTTTATATATATTGATTGATTGATGAATGATTGATTATAGAAAACTTTCAATATATCTCCAAAGATACAACTAGAGAGGAGAGGAAGATAGTCTTGAAATGATCTCTCACTTTTGATATCATATAACTGTGAAACAATAAACCAGATAGTTCCATAATGAAATTTATGTGTTTTGTGATACGTACAATTGCTTATTGTTATAGGAGAGGAATTTTCATTGTGCCAAATTGGGGGAAAGATATTGAAATGGGGATTTTCATATTAGCAAAACTGCTTATAAATTTCGTTGGTTTCTATGTATTAATTATTATTCTAAATACATGCATATGACTTGCTGCTATTTTGTTCTATGCCACAATCCACATACCTCTCCACGTAGGACTTTTTTGTTAGTGGGTTAACGGTAGGGACCAAAATGGATATGATTTTCTATTTTTAGGGACTGAGGTAGGTGTGAAATCAAATTAGGGACCAAATGAGAATATGACCAAAATATAGGAACCAAAAGTGCATTTTCTCCTTTGATTTAAGGCCTTTCAGCTATTTTCATGGGCAGTTAATCATTAATTGCAGAGACGGAACTAGTAAGGGGCAGAGGGGGGCCATTGCCCCCCCCCCCCCTCCCCAAATATATATATATATATATATATATATATATATATATTAATTTTAAAAATAGTAATAGTATACACATTTAATGAATAGTTTAACAATTGAGCCCAAAATAATTATTTTTGGCCCCCCTCCTCCCAATAAGTTACAAATTGGCCCATGAAAATGATAAAATCCAACTAGCAAACAACTATACTACAACATCTGTGTTACTGTGTTGGCTGTTTCTTATTCTTTCTTCTTAGATCCAAGCTATTTTTTTTATGAGTGTTAAGATTCACGATTTGAATTTTCGTGAAAAAGATATGACTATTTTTGCTAAAAAGAAAAAAAATGCGCAAAGAAAAAAAGAGGAAAGATAGATGAATACAAATTACAAACCAAGTTAATGTACTTGTAGTGAGTGGGAGTGGGGTGCGTGGGTGGCCATTAATCAACGTGTGGGGTGGGATGGTAGGTGTGTTTGGCTATTAATTTTTAACTTAAAATATTTATTTATTTATTTTTTAAACTTACTACTTACTAGTTGGTTGTTTATTAGTAAATTAGTTTAATTTTATGTGGGGTATTATAGAATTGAATAGTTGCGTTGATAAATTGGTGCTAATGTGTAGTGTATAGTCATTAGTATTACAAATTTTATTATATAAAATTTTTAAATTCATGTATCATTAATCAAAAGAAATTAGGATTGAAAGGGAGACTGTTGCAAAGTTTAGTACAAAATCAACTATAGATGATTTTTGTTATTTAAAAGAATGTCGAATTCTATTTTTAAATTATTAATTTAAAATGTATTAATAAACGGTTATTTTGTTTCTCCTCTCTTTTGTTGATATTTTCTTAACATTAAATATATGCTAATTTGTATTTTAAAGAATTTTTTTTATTGAGGTTTTGGCCCCTCCTAAATTTTGATTGTACTACCCATGGCACATGGCTCCACACGTCTTTCACTATTCTTAAACAAGAGGCAGAGATTTCAACAACAAACATTTGAATGTTCTTAGGTTTTGAATGGACAAGTGAAGTCTTTGCACGGCGCCTCAAATATCAATGGAAATGAGTGGCAAATACATTTCTGTGGGGTCTCTGGCTGTGGAACGAAAGGGATTTTCCAAAGCACGTTTCAGATGGGTACCCCACTTTGCTCATTTTCGCAAGTCTTCCTTATTCAATTTCCCAGTCAACTATCCTGTTAATCAAAGAAACTAGTACATATTATATAATATTATATATATAATGAAGGAAAAAGAAAATAAGTTATACAAAAACGTATATTTTGTTTTTGCTAGTGAATCGGAAATTTTGGGATGGCTTTTGTCTCTGTTTTTGTTTTTTTTCTTCTCTCAAACCTGGTGCTGGTTCAATCAACTGATGAAGAAAAGAGCACACATCCATATTGTTCGCCCTTTCAATGTGGAAAAGTCGGTACCATTGGCTTTCCATTCACCAATGGCTCACAGCCATCGTGAGGTTTACTGCCAGTAACTTGTGACAGAACACCTCCGACGATCCAACTGCCACTAGAAGCGGGGAGTGGGAAACCTTATGAAGTTATAAACATCTCCTACACTAACACCACACAATCCGCACGTGTCAAGGAGCTTTCCCTTTTGGAATTCATGATTGCTGGTACAACCAATGAATGCCTAGTCCCAATCAATTTTACTCTTCCCAATTCGCCATTTATCTCTTTTAAACTCACCACACCCAATCTGACCGTAGTTAAATGCAATCATTCTCCTAATATTACTTCCAGTATGAATTTTGAAGGTATGAGCTGCGGAGAATATGATGTCTACTTCAATATATCGAAACCTAGTTTTGCTTCTCAATGTTCAATCCTTCAGCTCCCGGTAAAAGGGGACGCAGTTAAAAATCAATATGAATTGGTTGCTGAGTACGACCTTGAAATACATGTATCTGATGCTTGTAGCAGTTGTTATAGTGGAGGAGGCCTATGTAAACTTGGCAAGGAGCGAAATTTTAGTTGTTCCATTACGCCCATTACAGAGAAAGGTATAGACGTCAGAATAACTCAAAATTTTTTGGTCCTAAAGTTACACACACATATATTGAATATGCTTATAGTGTTCTTTGCATATAAATTTCTTTTCATTCTTATGTTATAGTAAATCCTAATACAAGTTATCATATTAGTTTATGAGAAATAGAAATAACGCTGTTCTATGCCACAATCCACGTTCCTCTCGTCTGCAGTACTAGATTAAGTAGAATCCGATAAATTTTAACCGGTGTTCATTGTTCTTTGTTAAATACTGTTGAGATTTCAAAGAATACCAATTTTGCTTTGTCAATATGTTACATTGGTTATTTTTTATTTTATCTAATTATTCAACTAATAGTAATGTTCTTTTCTGCTTTTGATACAGGGAGTAAGAGATTGAATGTGAAGGTGATAGGTAACATATTTATTTAATCAAATTTTTTTGTTGATACAAATGATCAGTGGTGGCTCTAGGAAATTTTTTTAGGCGGTCACTAAGAAATTTAAATTATACAAAATCTAATAAAGCAATAAGTTGAATATTTGCTACAATTGTGAGTAAGGTCACTAAGGAGAGTAAAACTGTTGCAATTGCAAAGTCCAAAAGAGTATAACTATCATCACCATAAAAAAGAACCCACAACCACAATATTTTTCTTAGTATCATTTTTTAAGGAAAGATGAAATTAGAGATTATTTTATTGAATAGGTTGAACGATCTACAAATTTGAGTGATTAGCAATTTTTATCTTTTTGTTTTCTAATAGGCTTTTTGTTGAATAATTTGTTCGCTTGTTGTTGTTTGGTCTTGTCTTGTTTTTGTTTGGTTTATGTTTGTTGTTATTTGGGCTAATATTTATTGTTGTTATTTAAGATTTTTATTTTTAAAATTTATAAAAGATTATGTTTGGGGGGCAGAATTAATTTTGGAGTAATGCTACGTTCACAACATTTTTACAATAAATCTTATGTAAAAAACTGTTATTGGCGGGTAAAAAAATAATATTGGTATTTGGGTCAAATTAGAATTAGTAATAGCTTATTACATTGAATTTGTTGTGAAATTATTGTAAAAAGTTGTGAATGTAACATTATTCTTATTTTTGTTGAACCCAAATTTTTGTAATTCTCAAATTAGGGTGGTCACAATAGGTTAATTTAGCATATAATTTTTTTTAGCAAGTATATATATACATTTTTTTGCAAGTCAGGTGCAAGCCAGGGTGGTCACAAGACCACCTTGGCTTGCATGTGGAGCTGCCAGTGCTAATGATAGGACATGCTATTCTATAGAACTCTAATAATTCCATAAGGAAGCGATTTAGTGTCTTCAACACAAAAACTGTGACCACCCTTTTTTACCCTTTCTCACGGTGTATCTAATTATCCAATCTTTAGAATATTATTCATGCAATGATATAAGGTTCCGCTGTCAGTTTTTGGTAATTCCTCCATTTGCACCATTTTTTATCATTCCATATTATGTACTTGTATGTATGGAAATTCATCGATACAAAGGCTAAGTTTTTCACAGTTCAATGATTTTACTCCAAGGGAGGCTCCCTGTTACTTGTCAATCAAAACCTAATCCCTTTATTCTACCTAAGGTTGATGCCTAGACATCCTTAGCATGTGCTTCTTCATTGCTAGTATCGTGACATCACATAACTTCATAATCTTTATTCTTTGATTACAGTTACAGCCATCTTATCTATCGGAAATGGAGTTATGATGGTTATTATTATCTGCTGCTTCTTAAGAAAGTTCTCATCCATTAAAAGTATTTATTTTTGGAAGAAGGAAACTCTAACTCATCGGAGTGTCGAGACCTTTCTAAGGAATGATGGACCTCTTGTTATTAGAAGATACAGTTATTCAGATATTAAGACAATGACCAGGTCCTTCAATGATAAATTAGGACAAGGGGGCTATGGTAGTGTTTATAAAGGGAAGTTTAAAGACGGATGTTTTGTGGCAGTGAAGGTTTTGAATAATTTGAAAGGTAATGGAGAGGAATTCATTAACGAGGTTGCAAGCATTAGTAGGACCTCCCATGTTAACATTGTCACTCTTAAAGGATTTTGCTTTGAGGGTTCTAAAAGAGCTCTTATCTATGAGTTTATGCCTAATGGATCTCTTGACCAGTTCATATATAAAAGAAATCCTTCAGATTCTAATCAACAATTGGGGTGGGAAACATTATACAACATTGCACTTGGCATTGCACGAGGCTTAGAGTACTTGCATAGAGGTTGCAACACATGAATTTTGCATTTTGACATAAAGCCTCAACATTCTTTTGGATGAGAACTTTTGCCCAAAAATTTCTGATTTTGGCCTTGCAAAGATATGCCCAAGAGAAAAGAGTATTATATCAATGGTGGGTGCAAGAGGGATTACAGGATATATAGCTCCCGAAGTGGCTTGTAGAAATTTTGGGGGGATCTCTCACAAGTTAGATGTTTATAGCTATGGAATGATGGTTTTAGAAATGGTGGGAGGTCGAAAGAATATTGATGTTAGTGTTGATTTTACTAGTGAGATATATTTTCCACATTGGATTTCCAAGCGTCTTGAATTAGATGAAGAATTAGGGCTGATGGGCCTTTTAAAGGAAGGAGATGAAGATAGTGCAAGAAAAGATGATAATAGTGAGTCTATGGTGCATACAAACTGACCCCTCTAACCGACCATCAATGAGTAGAGTTGTGGATATGTTAGAAGGGAGTCTTGACTCCTTGCAAATTCCCCCCAAACCTTTCTTGTCTTCTCCACCAAGATCACTGATAGGTTCTTCCACTGTAATGGTGTCAATATAATTTTACTCTCTGTACTAACCTCTTCTTTCAAAGGAAACTTTGAGTTTAGGAGGTAATGAACTTTGCGAAATGTATTTATTTTTAGCCTGTCAATGAACATCTTTTCTTTGTTTATTAAAATATTTGATGAAACCTGACTTTATGTCCTTCACAATGAAATAGTAATGCCAAAAGTCCCGTAGTAATTGAGAACTGCGGTTTAATATAAACTAATTAGACTAAACATTTTTTTTTTTTTTTTTGAGAAACAAACACACACACACAAGGGAGAGGGAAAGTGGTTCTAACACAAAGGCACACCACAACTCCACTCAAAAGCCATGGTAACTTTTAAGGGAGGGTGGGGCAAGTTATACTACACACAACACACTCTCTTAAGCAATGTGGGACAATTACACATTCTTTTTTTTTTGAGAAACAAACACACACACACACACAAAAGGGAGAGGGAAAGTGGTTCTAACACAAAGGCACACCACAATTCCACTCAAAAGCCATGGTAACTTTTAAGGGAGGGTGGGGCAAGTTATACTACAAATAACACACTCTCTTAAGCAATGTGGGACAATTAAAACTATAATTTAAAACTACAACGAAAGTGCTACATATTGGGCAAACAGAGTTTAGTGATCATAATTGTGGACCTTATAATAAATATTTATTCAATATTGCTTATAGTTTAAATTCTTCCATTGAATCTTTTCAAAAAAAAAAAAAATTCTTCCATTGAATGAATTGGAAATACCATTAACCTTGTGTTTTGATGAAAATTTTGTTAAATACACAAATGATGGAATTTACATACTCATTATTTAAAATCCATCATTTATAAATTCTCTTTCTCAACTATAATGTTTGCAGAAAATTTAAAATGATGGGAATTGTAATTTTGAAGTTTGTACATAATCAGAATTTGTTAAATCCTTTACTAGCGTATATTGGTTGAATCAATTAAAAAGAATTCTATAAAATAAGTAGTTTCCCTGTTGAAAAAGAATATTTCAGCGACTAGTGCATTATTTTGTTTTTCAATATCCAAATTTATTATTTAGAAAGTAGCACTGGTAGTGGATGCAATGTCAACGTATATCAAGCATAATTGAAAATAAAGAAATACAGAAATATAGATTTTGTTTTCAGTTGAGATCTTGCAGTAACAATATTGCTCTAAAAAGCATGAACCTTGATTCCCTATAAAAAGCATGCATTTCCTCTTTTGGACCATCACAAGTTATGGCTTCACTGGATCCATTCTCAACGTCTCTATTAAAATTTAGCTCAGGATCATGCTCTAGCACCCAATTAACCTAGTCAGGGAATTTCTATACCACAATAAAATCCTTGCAAATGGTAGCAGTTGTAATACTTAATTGGCACATACCCTTAGCACTGGTATAGGAATTAATATTCTAAGACAGTCACTAGCCTCTTACTTACACGTCCAAAGGAATGATAATGAACTTCAAATCAGATATCAGCCAAACTACATCTAAGTATGTATTGTCTTGCCCCAAAGCCAAAAGGGTTCAAAGCATGAGAAATACAACCCAAAGGTACTTGTAGATTTTTCCTTTTTGACAATTCAAACCCAAATAATTCATACCAAGTACCAACATCAAGAATTTTCATAACAATTTCATTAAAGATACTCCCAAAATAAGTCAGAATTCTATGCAATAATTACAAGGACCACTAGCCACAAAAGAATGGAGGTCTAAATAAATATAATTACATATCATTAACTTGTCCCATCAGTGGAAACAGAAGTCATAACCACCATTAGATACAAAAGAATGAGTTAAGCCTACTCTAGGATGTACATCATCTAAAGATTGTCATTACAAAAGTCCAGCCTCCATCAATAGTCAGTCTAACTACTACTAGCCACAAAAACTTGTCTCAAAATGATTGTTGCCTACTCTAAAAAAGTTTGTAAAAGAATGCGATGAGATAGAGCCCAGTAAGTAGCATAATTAATGGGGGTGGAGGAACGCAAGTTTCATGATGATGAACAGTTTACAAAGCATGTTTTAGTTTGGGAAATTTCTAACTGAATACTGCAAGATCATTTTCAGTAATAATATGACAAGAATGATTAAATAATGCCACCCAAGACTTCTAAAAAAATGATATAATATATATATATATATATATATATATATATATATATATATATATATATATATATATATATATATATATATATATATATATATACTGTGAGCATAACAACGTTTTTGCAAAAACCTGAAAAGCCAACCTAAGCCATATGACAAGCCACCACAAAGACGGAAATGTCACAAAGACATTTTATCGCCGTAGAGACAAGTCAGAACCCACAAACCACTAGTATGATATGTACATCTTTTGGCATGTGGTCTATTGGCCCTGCCTAACCTCACCCACACCTTCAAGGATTTACCTATCCCCCTATAGGCAGTAGGGGATAACGTGCCACGTAGTACCTCTTTTGCATGTGGTCTCTTGGCCTTGCCTAGCCTCACCCATTCACTCAAGGATTTACCTCTTCCCCCTATGGACAGGAGGGAATGACGTGTCACACAGTACCCTTTTTGCATGTGGTCTTTTGGCCCTATGGGCAACAGCCTTACCCACACACTCAATGATTTACCCATGTCATGCAAAGTGGGAGGCTCCAACTTGACTTGTCGTCACAAAGACGGGTTATCACACGCCCGTCTTCCCACTCTGTCTCTCTCTCTTTGAAATTAGCACAATGTTCTTGGATGTTGAGATTGATACAATAATTGTTTAGCTGAAGGAAAATTATTGTGCAGACTACTCCGAGCTCTCATATGGGGTAGGCTCACACGTTGAGAAGAAGGGTTGGAAATTTCTTACATGCGCGTAAACCTCCAAAGTTGTGCTTGTTCTTTCTTTCCCTCTCTTTCAAGAAAAATTCTAGTAGACACATCCTAAATTTCACCGAAAATTTCATATACATGCTCTTACAATTTTGTGTTGTGAATCTGTGATGGGAGCCAAGAGGTTTAGTTCCACCGCAATACAAATATTGTGAAGAGGAAGTCAAATTTATGATTACTTTCTAAAATTAACATTGTTTTTAAAGGAAGTAAAAAGAAGTGGAAAACGATTAAAAAAAAAAAAGGAAAAAAAGAGATGAAAAGGAAAAAATATTCTTTATGGTTTGAATGTAAAAATAAAAGGTAAATTACTTTTTTGCATTCTAAATTATAGTAAGAGAGAGTGAATAAGAAAAGATAAATAAAGGAAGATGAAGGGAAAGATGAATAGTGATATTAAAGTAGAGGGTAGTGGGAGGATAAAAAAGTAAGGAAAGAAGAAAGGTTGAAGAAAGTGTAAATATTTAAAAAATAAGTGAATGTCAAAAAAATAATTATAGGAAAATTGGAAATAAAAAGGAAATATATATATATATATATATATATATATAGGTGTTAAAACCAATAAAGATGAATATGTAAAGTCAATAATTTATTTATATATTTTTTTGTAAAAAAAAAAAAAAGGAATAAAAAAACAATAATTATGTGGTGAATGATGTGGCGATGAGGTGGTGCAGCAAGAGCTCAACAGCAATAAATGCTACGCTTCAGCTTTTAGTAATATGTAGATATAGATATAGATATAGATATAGATGATAATCTCCCTATTACTTAAACAAATGATATCATTTTGAGTTCAAGCCTAAGATAGACTATGAGTTTGAATATGCTTACCAATTGATTGAGTAATTATTATAAAGTCTATCTTTTATTCTTTTGGTTTCATTTTAATGTTGATTAAAATAACATTGTAATTTTGTGACTAGTTTTTATTATTATGATAATCTCCTTATTACTTAAACAAATGAAATCATTTTGAGTTCAAGCCTAAGATAGACTTGGCATTGTATGAAAATTGAGGAATGTCTTGATTTGGTTGGATGAAAGTTTATGATTTAGCTGAGCCAATATTTTTTTTTTTGTATTTCTGATTTTTCCTCCCCATTTAAATAGTAATATTTCTACAATAATTTGATGATTTGGTAATTTGGTAGATTGCAGTCTCATACATTCCATTTTTTATTAAAAAAAAAAAAATGAGATCTCAAATTTCACATGCCTTTTTTTAGACCTCTTTTAGATAATAATATTATTACTTTGCTCTTTTTTCACGGTTTGGTTAATGGGAAATTGTGAGAAAAGAAAAAGAGATAAATTACGGGTTGTTTGGTAAGGATATTTAAATATAGTTTTTTGTTTTGCAATCCATAAAATGGTGGGTCCTACACTTGAATTTATTGTTTGGCTAATATTTTCTAAATACAGTTTTCAAAAAACTGTATCCTATTTTCCTGATTTAAAACAGGATTTTGAAAACGGCTTAAGGAGTGTTTTCAAGATACAGAAAATATTTTTAATGACATAGTTGTAAATAAAATGAAAATAGTGGACCCCACATATTTGTCTAGACTCTTTTATCTCTTAAATTTAGAAGTTTATCTTTATCACAAAAAGAATTCTTAACTTCAAATTTGAAACTTATCATTAAAAAAAAAAAAAAAAATGATGGGCTCTATTCCCTTATTATTATCCACACAAAAAAAGAAAAGGTAATCTACAAATTCTACATGTTACTTTTTGTAAATATATATTTTTTTAAATCTCAAAAATAGAAATGGTCTCCCAAACAATTATTTTTGTTTTTAGTATTTTGAAAATTGTTCTTGAAAGTGTGAGCCAAACACATAAAGTATAAAAGTTATTATCTGAAACCTAGTTTCAAGTTCAATTTTTTAAAAATTGTTTTTAATACTATTTTGAAAATAAAAACAAAAATCCTCCTTCTAATTAGGCCCTTACATTTGAAATTAAAGCCTAACTCATGATTTTAATCATTTTTATTTGGAATATGCAAACATGCTTTTGCTTCTTATTCCTGTTCAATCAACATTTGAAATTAAAAGCCCAATTCATGTTTTGAAATTGCATAAGAACAGAAATAAAATCGATCTAATGAAATTACAAAAGAAAATGCTATCGATTCCCTAGTCCCAACAGTCCCATCGAAATAGTGGCCTATCAGTCAAAGTCATCATAGAGAAATAAAAGAGAGAATTATGAAGGACAAGAGGGAAGAGTGTGGATGCTAATTACTAATTAGTAAGTAACATTTGACTTGATATCTATTTTTGCACACGTTTAAACATTTAACTAGCCTCTGAGCACGCGCTCACGCGCGTGCTCAGAGGCTCTTCTATTTTTTGGGTAAGGGTTAATTTAGAGCATTTATTATAATTTGGGATTACTACATTTTCCAATTACAAAAATAATCTAGGGGTGTGATGAGTGTCATGTGTGGAGAAATAATCTTCAAATCACACCCCTAGATTTTTTTGTGATGAAAAATTATTGTGATTGGAAGATTATTTCTCCACACATGACACTCATCACACCCCTAGATTATTTTTGTAATTGGAAAATGTAGTAATCCCAAATTATAATAAATGCTCTAAATTAACCCTTACCCAAAAAATAGAAGAGCCTCTGAGCACGCGCGTGAGCGCGTGCTCAGAGGCTAGTATTCCATATTTATTATCCATTTTTGCCACCAAAAAAAATTTATGCAGTAATCAACGTGTTATTGATTGGGAGATAATGCAATAATTTAGTATTAACCTTTAGGGGAGGAAAAAACAGATCCTCTAAATAAATCTTATAAATAGTGCATATATTGAAAATGCATAATAAAATTGTAACAATAAGACTACTTACAAAATACATGTGATGACCTTTACAAAAGCAATTATGATAAAAATGTAAAATAATGCACTACATCTGAAACATGGAATATGTGAACTTATTAATATTATGACGACTACGATGGAGAAGTTGGTGGAGCAATGCTATTTGTTTCACATTCTAATTGCTTTCCAGCAGCATTTGCCATGAACCTATGATACAAAATGTGTTAGTTTGTGTTATTAATAGAGAGTTTAAAACGTACATAATAATGATAAGCACTATAAACATCATGCATAAAATTGTAAAATGAAATATTTGAACTGACCTTGTGATGATATTGCATAGCTCCATGTATGTGAAATGGTCTACTTCAGCTTGGGACTTGAAGAACTATCATTTAATTACCAAAATTAAAAAAAAAAAAATTAATTTTAAAACTATATAATTTTTTTTTTTTTAAGTAGATGTGGTAATGTTTTGTACCTGCTTTATTATCGCATCGTTCTTGACTCTCAATTTCTGTTTGTCTTTACTGTTTTTGGTGTCGAAGATTGCATCGTCCTTGGTTTTTTTTGTTCGTATCTTTTTTTGCTCTTTGATGTTGGAAACCACATTGTCCTTGATTTTCATTCTCCGTTTGTCTCTGTTGGCATGAGTGTTAGAGATCACATCGTCCTTCATTTTTCCTTTGTCTTTATTCTTATGGATGTTGGAAACTTCATTGCTCTTGACAGTGATTTGTTGTTTGTCTTTGTTCTTGGTCCTTCAAAATGAAGGGAAAAAAATGTTTGTATGTTAAAATTATCAATTAGTTATTTTCCTATTTTAAAAAATAGCATAACAAACCTTTCCAATTCTTGTGACTCTAAAACTCGTTTCACTTCTCTCCAAAGCTCTTTCTTGTCAGCTCGAACAGTGAATCCCCAACCAGGTGAATAAATTTGCAATTTTCGAACCTAGCCCGTTCGCAGCATGACATTTTTAATATTAATTTTGATAATACGGTAGAAAGAATGCTGATTAAAGATATCATTAAAAAGAAATATACCTTGTTATCAATGGCCTCCATGTTCGATATTGACCCCTCATCCTTCCACTTCTCCCAATGAGCAGTAGGAACAGCATGCACTCCATTATTTAGCATAGTGGACTCAATCCTCACATTTGAGTTAGGCATCCTTCCTGATACCAATTAATTGTATACATAAAAAACTTCAAACAATGAAATATTAAAATGAAGATAGCATAACCATTAAAATTTGTAAATTATTAAAATAAATCTATATGTAAGACAGTTCTTTTCAATTGTTAATTAATACCTATGATGAAGGGAACAAAACATCTTTATACACAATATTTCTTGTATGAACACCTTCCTCCTCAAGTATTCTTCCTTTTTGCACCAATAGTTTTGTGGTGGATTGGGAGACTCCCCTTGACAATGCCACATATAATTGGCCATGACTAAAAACATGATCAGGAAGATAAATTCCAACAGTTGGAATTGTTTGACCTTGCGCTTTGTTTATTGTAAGTGCAAAGCTCAAACGTACAGGAAATTGTCGTCTGATCATTACAAATGGCAGTTGTACATTTTCTGTTGTCTTCAAAGGGATTCTTGGCAAAAAAATGCGTGTACCGACATATTGTCCAGTCAAAATTTCAGCATCAATTACGTTGTTAAAACATCCACGGCATATCAATCTTGTACCATTACATAATCCGGCTTTTGGATCTATATTGCGCAACAACATAATTGGAGCACCCTTTTTTAGCCTTAATATATGTGGTGGTAAACCCCCTGGAGCTATAGAATTTAGGAATTCTTGTTGATATAGATGTTGTGTATCTCCTTCAACCTCATCAAAAGAATGTAACGTAAACTCATCTCCTGGAAACTGAGAAATTATCTTTGCATTAAGTTGTTCAACATCATCATTTACAGGTGTTAGCAAAGCCCTATCAACCATATACCTTGCATCATTGACATGTTCTTGTAAATTTGGAAAAACTTGATCAATCAAGTTGTATATAGAATGCTGACCCTCCCATTGCATTGCCATTGAAGGGGGTAGTTTAATCAAATCATCAATTATATATGGTTCATTCCCATCACCAATGTGTTGTATGTACTCAGCAAACTCTTCATCATTGCTAGACCTCATATTCTGCTTCAAATGTAACACTTTGACATCTTTCCATAATGGGGACTTAACTATGCATGCATCAATCATTTCTGCCTTTGTACCCTTTGGAACAACCGGAAGTACTTGACGAAAATCTCCACCCAAAATTAGCACCTTCCCACCAAAAGGTAAATTTACTTCCATAATATCTCTAAATGTTCTATCTAATGATTCGAGTGCACGTCGATTTACCATTGGGGCTTCATCCCAAATTATTATGGTGGCACGTCTAATAAGTTCAGCTAAGTCTGATTGTTTACTTATTGAGCAAGTAGATGAAGCATCTAGAGTTAAAGGAATCTTAAACCTGGAATGCGCTGTTCTTCCACCAGGGAGTAATGTTGCTGCTATGCCAGATGTAGCTGTGGCAATTGCAATGTGACCGGCTTTTCTCAAGGCTGCCAATATTGTGCGATACAAAAATGTTTTCCCAGTTCCCCCTGGCCCATCAACGAAGAATATCATGCTTTCGTTACGATTAATAACTGTCATGATTGTCTCATATGCAACTCTCTGGTTGTTATTCAACTTCTCAATTAAAGTGTATTCTTCATCTATATTAGGAATAGTTAGCTCATCTTGTATGAGTCTTGGTCTAGTTGAATTATTGTCACATTCTCCAGTTGAAATCGGCAAATCATACTCTCTAATATGCTTTCCATGTTGCAAGAGTAATGCCTCTAAATCATTGAGAAGTTTATTTGTACGATGTGTCTCTGTTGTAACAGATGTTGATGGGTAATCTTCTACCATATATGGATAGAACTCATTCCACAATTCTCTTACTCCAATTGGTAAACAAAATACCAATATTGTTGCAAACAATCTTCTTAAAGCTGACGGCATTCGAATGTCTGTTGCCTCAAGTAGACATTGTCGTATGCTGTTATCATTCTCTAGTAAACCTCTCTGTTCAGCTGCTTGTTTAAAAGTTGGATAGGTTATCCCATTCTCAGTCAATAAATCATCAAATCCTGTTGGCCCCTTGACATGATTAAGAAGAACACGCAAATTGAATTTCTCTCCATCAAATGGTGAAACAGTATATATCCTGCCCACTACTTTTTTATGAGATCTTCTTTGTGTCCATGTTTTGTTTTTATAATCCCAACAATAATGCTCAGGGAACTCTCTATATAGATAATTTCGTGCATCATGATCAATCGTATTCATATAAAAAAATTCAGTGAGCATTGTCTTTTTACTTCGCTCCAAAACATTCGCAATTGGTTCATGTGGTCTAAAATGTACCTGTTGTCTATCTGGAAGATGAATTTGCAAACGAAAAACAGCAGGGTACATTCGATACATAGGGAAAGAAAATATCTTCCAACATGCCTCTGGAGCACATACCCATCTTGCATCAATGTACTGTTGGACCTCATCATAATTTGGGCCTGGTCTAACTTCCATAGAGACACGATCTGGGCCCTTATACACATATTTGTATAAGTACTTTACACTCTTGATACTGCAACATATTTCAACATTAATATGACAATTATATTTTAGCAGTAACCAAGGATTATATGGAACAACCCAAGTGTTGTCTACCATAATCCTGCAATGATCATTCAATGGCACGGGATTATTAGTATCACATCGTTTGTAAACAGGATATGAGTCATTGCCTTGGTAGGTTTCTGGCGAGAAAGGCTTTGGGTATCCTTTTTTACATCGCCCATTTTTCATACATGGTGATCTTGGATTTTGTACTCCGCAAGGACCATGTATCATATGTTTCAATACAGCTTTATGTAACTGAGGTTGTTCCTCCTTACACGGTATTTCTGCTTTAACAACTCGATCGTAATCCTCTGGATTATGCAATTTATCATCTTCATCAAGAATTATAAGCATGTGTGCATGTGGTAAACCCCTTTTTTGGAACTCAAAGACTTGCACATATACAATAACTCTTCCGAGAACCCCTTTAACCACAATATCATCTTTCAATTCTTCAAATTTCGATTTGAAAACTCTTGCAAGCAAGTCTGGACGATCTTGTGCGGTTTGTGCAGGTAAAAGCTCATTTTGGATTTCTTCCCATCTTGGATTACACGTCATTGTGATGAATAAATCTGGTTTCCCAAACTTTTGAACCAATGACATTGCATCTTGAAATCGTTGGATCATATCGCGTGGGCTTCCCACAAATGATGAAGGTAGAATGGTTCTACGTCCAACATTTCCTAAATATAAGGTGAAAAAGTTGGGTCATTAATAAATATTCCTACCAATTTGCCATTAATAAGATAATGTAAATTTCAAATGTAAAATTACCATTACCAGTATCACTCTCTCCTTCATGGAAAGCATCTTGTAGGCCTTGGTACAGATCCGCCCTAATAGAATCTTGATTGTGCTCAAACCACCTAAGCTTGTGTGTTTCAATTTTTACATAATTATCAACAACATACTGTTGTGAAAGGCGTCCTCCATACCAAATCATTGATAGAGCATCGTCGCGAATCTTGGACATTAGTAAAAATAGATATAGGTTCAGTTATTTTATAGTGTAAGCGGCATTTTAAAGTTAAAAAAATTGAAAATAATAAATCTGTTACCTGAAAGATGAATGCATAATAATCACGACATGTCACTTTATTTCTATTAGTGTCGCGTGTATTGATATCCCATCCATATGTTCCAAATGGGAAAAGTATTGGGTACTGCAATGGATCATAATATCCTGCTGTATCTTGAACATTGATCAAATTACCACCAAATGTTTGAACCAAAATTTCTCTACCACTTAAATGACCAGCTTCTTCTCCTCCCACAATAATAGCTGCCACTTGGGAAGCACTGGGAAGGCAATATTGAGGTTGGTTTAAAGGTTGTTCTTTAATCAGAAGTTTACATTGATGTAAATTTGGACTTCGAGATAGTTGACGAAATTTCTCCACAAATGGGTTATGCATGTCTAAGATCCTTTGAATAAGTTGCACAATATCTTCATGAGCTTCTACAGATTGAGACATTCTGCGTTGTATTTCCAGACCAGTGTCGTAGATATATAATTGTAGATGCCGTACACTTAGAGGTGTATGTGGTAAAAGACTACCAATTCTATGATAGATGGCACCTTGGGCCCGAAATGTATATATTCCTCGACTATTCAAGGCCATGGTTTCATCCACGTGCACTCCCATTGAGGTAAATGCAAACATGTTGTTGTAAAACCGTATATATTGCCTGAAATGTCTGCCTCGTGGTGTTTGCTCACAAATGAGCTCCCTAAATTCAGGACAAATTGGTATGTTGGGTAAGGATATTTTTCCATCCTTGCAACACATCGAGGATGTCTCTCGATGGAACAAACGGGCATTACAAAAGCAACATGTCTTTGGTTGTGGTAGTTGGTACCTAATGGTCTGTATACCTTCTTTATAATCTTTTGCACAATTGTATCTGCCTCGCATACAATTTATTACATGTGTAGTACCATCAAACGTGTTGTCAACACCTAATTTTTATTTTGAGGAAAAAATTAGTGATAAAGAGTGTTATGATAGTTGTGAAAGAAAATATTAAAATTGTACGAAATATTATGTTGTGGAATAAGAAAAATATTAATAATGTTTCAAATATGCAGCTTATTAACAAATAATAAAATTGATAATGATAAACATGTAAATTGAAATTAAAATGGTGAGATTGAGTAACAAACCTTGTTCTCTGTAGCCATCCCCGTGATTTTGAAAATTTATATTTTCAACTGCTTCTGTTCTTTCTACACCTGCAATGTAATTATAGAAAATGCTCAATTGGTGTTATTATATGTAAAAAATAATGATGAAATGTTTATAGAAGGATATAAACATGAAATTGAGGATAAAAATGGTGACATTGAGTAACGAACCTTGTTCTCTATAGGCATCCCCTTGGTTTTGCTCAACTATATTTTCAACTCCTTCAATTCTTTCTGTAACTGCAATGTATTTATATAAAATGCTCAATTGGTGTAATTATATATAAAAAAATATGGTTAAAGCTTTATCAATATATTATATAACACTTACCAGTAGTAACATTAGAATTTATATGACTTGATCCAGCCTCAAAGTCATTTGCCATTATAGTTGGATAGGTTGGAGGGAGACCTAAATTTAATATTATAAACATTGACTTAGTATCTTTGTATACATTGACATACAATTAACATGCCAGAGATTACGGATTTTATCAAAATATTAAGATTCCAATCAATGAAGAATGTTTAAACAGCTTAAACTATAATCTCACCACTGACTTCTTGCATAGCCCTATGCTCAACTGGCATATTGCGTGCCAAGTTACGGATATGGGTAAGCCGATGACTTCGTCCATCCTCGTGATTAGGTGGTATTAGTGATGGGTTTGTTGATGTTGAATTAGAATGTACAACATCTTCTTCATTTAAATTTGTTGGGCCTCCCACTAAAACGTGATCACCACCTAAAGTTTGTTGCCTTTGTCTTGAGTAATTAGCACGACGTCTTGCCAATCGAATATTTCTGCTTTCATTGTCTTCTCGTTGTCTTCTCAAGCGAGCATAATATCTCCATTGTTCTCGGCGACGTTCTATGTCATCGGTATTCACCGCCGATGTATTTTGCGAACTCATTTCTACATAAAATTAAATTAAATTTATGGTGGTCGTTGCGCATACATACACAATAATCAATAGATTTTTCCTTGTCACAAATAGGGTGTTTTAAAACCTCATTAAAGTGAACTAATTTTGAACAAATTAATCACGTGTAAGAATTGTAATAATATGTGTGATTGTAATAATTTTTTAGTAAATAACATATGTAATTTATTGGTTAATGTGATTATTTAATTAAATGTAATTAAGTAACCTAATAACTAAGTAACCTAATAACTAAGTTTTCGGGCTTTAGGTTAGTTCCACCATTCGTCTTATAGGTATTTTCCCTTTGGGACCTCTCATTGTGAGCTATTCTCTCATTTTTACATACAAATTAGTTTTGGTGACCGTCCAAACCAAGTTGAACGGATTCTATCATCCACAATATATAATATTTTCGTTACATACATGATATAGCATAACACTCAAGGTCAATAGCTTCACCCTCCTATAGGACCCACACACTTTGAGTGTGATGTTGCATGTAATAAAAACATCATATACCTTCATACAACAATATCAAATTAGCTCTTAAACTGCCACATAAGGGAATGATGTTTTAATTTTCTTATATTGAATGCCTACACCAAAAAATAGAAACAATATTTTTAAAATATTTTTGGAATTCCATTTTTTTTTTCTATCCATTAATGTAACAACTCTAGAATGACAAAACTTACAACCCAAAAAAATCACAAAATATTTTAGAACTGTTGAGTTGATAAAAGATAAAGTCAAGTAGGATGAAAGCTAATAATTACAATATCAATTCTATTGTTGCGAATTTTTTTTTGGTACGTAACATTACTCTTGCCCTAAAATAGAAATGATAAATGTTAGTGTACACTGGTTGTTGCAAAATAAATAATACGTTATTTGGTCATGAAATATATAATCATTTTTACTGTTTTCTCTTTTTCGAAAATTCAAAGTATTTACATCTTGTACTTTGTTTTTCTTTTTTAATATATATATATATATACATCTATCCATGAACTATTTTAAAAATCCTACTTTTTTTAGCATCTCACGTTTTCCTTTTTTTTTTTTTTTAATCTTTTCCATATTTTGGAAAAAAAAGACTCCTACAATAAAACTACTACTATAATTTCTCCTTCCATATCCTTATATTTAGGCACTAACATAATTGATTTTGAAAGAAAATAAAATGCCAAATTTTAGGGAAAAAAATTTTAAATCTAATATTCCATTCTTGTAAAGTCTCTCACGTTCTCTCTCTCTATCTATGTACTATTTTAAAAAATTCCACTTTCTATCCCACGTTAAACATCTGAAGTTTTCATTTTTTTTTTTTTTTAATACCTTTTTGGTGTTGTTGATGTTGTTTTTTTTTTTTTTTTTTCAAATTTTATATATGACAGTTATCATTTTTTGTCATGTACTATTGCTCAAAATCGCACTTTAAATTTAGACCAAAGCATTAAACTAAGTATATACTCCTCTCTTAATTTAATCTTTAATTTACTTTTTGAAATAAATAATACGTTTTTTTTAATGAAAAATGAAATCGTTTTTATTGTTTTCTCATTTTCGAAAATTCAAAGTATTTACATCTTGTACTTTGTCTTTTTTTTTTTAATATATATATACACACATCTATCCATTTACTATTTTAAAAATCCTACTTTTTAGCATCTCACGTTTTCCTTTTTTATTTTTTTAATCTCTTCCATATTTTGGAAAAAAAAGACTCCTACAATAAAACTACTACTATAATTTCTCCTTCCATATCCTTATATTTAGGCACTAACATAATTGATTTTGAAAGAAAATAAAATGCTAAATTTTAGGGAAAAAAATTTTAAATCTAATATTCCATTCTTGTAAAGTCTCTCACGTTCTCTCTCTCTCTCTATCTATGTACTATTTAAAAAATTTCCACTTTCTATCCCACGTTAAACATCTCAAGTTTTCCTTCTTTTTTTTCTTTTTTTTCTTTTTTTTTTTTTTTTCAAATTTTATGTATGACAGTTATCATTTTTTGTCTTTTCCTAAAATGTAGTTTTTTTAATCCTAAAATTTAGTCATTTACTACACATCCATAACATAAGTAAATAAAACTTAAATTGGAAATTTTATGTGAAGAGATACATGTTAATTGTATACAAAATAAATCTCACGTTTTCCTCTCTTTTTTTATCTCACGTTTTGCTATTTTTTTTTTCTTTTTTTTTTTAATGTCGTCCATATTTTGGAAAAGAAAGACTCCTACAATAAAACTACTACTATAATTTCTCCATCCATATCCTTATATTTAGGCACTAACATATCTGATTTTGAAAAAAAATAAAATGCTAAATTTTAGGGAAAAAAAATTAAAAGTCTAATATTTCATTCTTGTAAAGTCTCACACGTTCTTGGTGTTGTTGATGTGGGTTTTTTTTTTTTTTTTTTTCAAATTTTATGTATGACAGTTATCATTTTTTGTGTATTCGTAAAATGTAGTATTTTTAATCCTAAAATTTAGTCATTTACTACACATCCATAACATAAGTAAATAAAAGCTTAATTTGAAAATTTTATGGCAAGAGATACACGTTAATTGTATACAAAAGAAATATAGTTTATATTACAAAAGAAATTTTTTTACAACAGTTTCTTAGATAACAACCACTTTATGTGAGGTTTAATACATCTAATAATTCTTGTAAAGTCTCTCACCCGAACTTATCTAATATTCCATTCCAATGACTCCTCAATGCAATCCAAAAAGTTTGTGCGTACGTGAACCTGAGAGAGATAAAAGAATTAGGGTTAAACCAAGTATTTAAAAAAAAGAAAAAAACTTTAATTAACAAACCAACGTTTGAATGTATATGTTGTTAAAGATAATAGCTTAAGTTTGTTAGAGTTTGTGTTTGAAATTTTTGAATTCAAATAGAAATAGAAAATTCTTCTCCAAAAAAAAAAAAAGAAAAAAAAGAAATAGAATGAAGCAAACATTTGAATAAAATAGTAGTTATCCGAAAATGTTGGTAGTGAGAGCATATAAGGATAAAAGACATTGTGATAGAGAACATGGTGAGATTTTACTGGAAATTTGAATTTCGAAAATTTGCAGTTATTTAGGAAACGTTTAGTGGTTGTAGCCTTGCATTGTGTAGATAAAAAAATAATAGTCATAAATTATGTGGATAAAAAAATTATGGAATAAAAAAATAATAGTAATGAAATTGATAATTTCTCAACAATCAAAGCAACGCAAATAAGATTCTAGGTCGAATACTAATAAAAGGACAAAATTTATATACAATTTCTTAAATTACTTAATTACATTAAATTAAATAATCACATTAACCAATAAATTACATAGTTGATTTTTTTTTAATCATTGAAACGACAGAAATCACACCATTGAATATAATTTTTTTTTTTATTTTAGATTTTATTTTTAGTACTGAATTGCTGAAAATAAATAATTAATTATAACAATTAAAAAGCGAAACCTAAAGTTTAGACTTTAGACTTTTAAATTGACGATTTTTTCTTTTTTGTTGAACCCACCTGATGAACAAATGCATGTGGACCCATAAAATTGAGATGGATAACCTTTTTTTTTTTTTTTTTTTTTTTGAGATGTAGACAACTTTAATTGGATAAAAGTTACACAAATGAAAAAAAAAAAATTCTATCTAAATAAAAAAATTTAGTAGCTGTTTAGTAGTGATAGACGTGTAGATGATTGTGGTTAACCTTTTGATAAAGTTGGATGTATTTAGTGCAAATGCAGTTAGAAATAGATAATTGTGGTTAACCTTTTGATAAAATTAAAAACCTTTTCTAAGAAAGAATAAAATAAAAAACCTAATAAGAGAGTGATGGACGTTGTTGACCTTATTTTTTTTTAAAAAAAACACACTATCTATTCATGAGGTGATCATGGTTATAATTTTTAAAATGTAAACAAAGACTATTAAAAGAGGTAAAGGAAGCCATACTGTTTAACTGTTGGAGAATGATTTTGAATACTTCTTTTGTAGCATAAGACAACCCTATCTTTGGATCTCAATACCTACAACATGAAATGACAATTCATTAAGAAGTACAATGGTGGAGTATATGAAGGAACCATTTATTTCAAAATTACATTTTAAAATAAAGAAGAAGGGGAAAAAAAAAAAAAAAAAGAGTTAACGTGATACATATAAGAAAAAAAAAAGTAGAACTTAAAGAAAGTCAATCATAAACAAAAGAAAACAAAACAAAGAGGAACTTACAAAAGATAGAACCTGAAAATTTGTTGAAGCCTCTGACAGTAAATATCTTTAATATGAAGAAAAAGAGAAGAAGAAGTAGAGCTAAACTAAATGTCTTTAATTTGAAGAAGAATGAGAGAGAGAAAGTGAGATAGAAACTGTAAAGCGTACGTGAGTTTGTGGTTTTAAAGTGTAGGAGTTTTAATTTACATATCTATCCTCGGTAGTTGAAATCTTGTAAGTGGGTATGATGAGGGTATCTTAGGCATGAAAAATGTGGAATCCAAACAGGGGAAGCCTCTTAAATAGTAGTATAGATTAAGAAATGAGATGTGGATGATGTTTTGTCATATTATCTTCACTCTCGCAGAACAGAGAGTGCCCATGAACTAGAAATATAACCATACGCCAAAACAAAGATAAACCCATTTCTCTGTTTTGTTTAAACACATGTATGCATCTTAGGAAAAAAAATTAAAAATATCCACAGAGACAAGAGTCTACGGAAGAGTGAAAACAATTCTGAAATAGAAGTATTCACCTAATTCACCATAAACTGCGTTTCCACTGTCAAAACGTTCCGTTTATCCCGTCTCCTACTTCACAAGTGACCATGGCCCGGAAGACATGTCTATGTCCCAGTAGTGCCCACCATGTTGTGATTTTTTCGAAGATGCTAAAATTTTTTTGACCCCTTTAAACGGGTTTCCTCCTATTTTTCTACTTTACAAAAGATTGTAGTAGACTATAAAGCAAACATTTTTGTTTAATTATGAGACAGACGCGTATCGCTAATATATATATATATATATATATTTATATTTTATCCTTTGAAATTTATTGTACACGAGAAATATTAGAGAGCCAACACTGCAAGACGTCCTTCATGGAGTAGTTGACGGTTCAAACCAGCCGCAAAGATTTCCTTCACCAATTTTTTGAGCGTTTATTAGAGGTTTTGAAGGAGTCAAATCTCTTTATGTTGTGGGTCAATGGGGAAGATGAGTAGGAAACTCCCCAGTAGGCACAGACCGTGCTTCACATGGCTACCCCACCTTGCTCTAAATTCAGTCTGTTTTTCACAAGTCTTCCGTATCCAACTTCCAAGTCAACTGGCGTGTTAATCAGAGAAACTACATGTTATATAGTGAAGAAACGAGAAAATGAGTCATACAAATACGTTGTTTTAGTTTAGAATAATAGATTCTTGGTTTTTTCCTGTGAATCGAGAATTTTGGAAATGGCTTCTGGCTCTCTGTTTGTTTCTTTTCTTCTCTCACGCCTCGTGCTGCTTCACTCAGCTGAAGAAGAAGGAAAGCGAGAAAACCCATATTGTCGGTCCTTTCAATGTGGAAAATTAGGTGTCATTAGCTCCCCATTCATCAAAAGCCCACCCCCACCCTCATTTTGCGGTTTATTGCAAGTAGAGTGTGACAAAACACCTCCGATGATCCACTTGCCAATAAGCGTCCCGTGGGGATGGAGTGAAAGACAATATGAAGTTTTAAACATCTCTTACACTAACACCACACAACACATCCGTGTCAAGGACCATTTGCTTTCGGATTACTTGAAATCCAATACATGCTATTACTTCGACAATTTTGCTTTTCCCAACTCTCCAGTTATCTCTTTTAAACTCACCACACCCAATCGGACCCTATTCAAATGCAATCTCGCTCTTCATATTACTTCCCCTAGAAATTTTAAAAAAATGACCTGCAGACACTACAATATGTACTATAGTCCTTCAAACGAGGCTTCTCAAAGTTTATCTTCTGAATGTTCAACTATTCAGCTGCCACTGCCAGTAAACGAGACTTCCCATAAAGATGAACTGAATTTAAATGCTGAGTTCGACCTTGAATTGCATGTATCTGATGATTGTAGCCGTTGTCATGGTGAAGAAGGAAAAGGTATAGACATTGGAATAACACAAAAATGTTTTGATGCACACACACATGTACATTCTTGAATATGGATATGAACTCCTTTTTTTTATGCTGAAGTTGATCCTAATACATGTGTTGCTACTATACGCTCTTGTTTGTGAATCGTGATATTTGTTTTTTGCTAGTGAATCGCGAATTTTGGGATGGCTTGTGTCTCTCTGTTTGTTTTCTTTCTTCTCTCACACCTCTTGCTGCTTCACTCATCTGAATAAGAAGAGAGAACATACCCTAATTATTGTTCTCTATTTCGGTGTGGAAAATCCGGTCCCATTGGCTTTCCATTCACCAATAACTCACCGCCATCGTGAGGTTTACTGCCAGTAAATTGTGACGGAACATCTCCGTAGATCCTACTGCCACTGGGGCAGGGGAGTGAAATACCATATGAAGTTATATACATCTATTATGATTACACCACAAGTCCACAACAAACACACGTATCAGGGACCCTTCACTTTGGGATTACTTGAATACTGGTAATTGAAAATACTTACTCAATTCTGCTCTTCCCAATTCTCCCTTAATCGCTTTTAACCTCATCATACCCAATCTTACCCTATTTCAATTTAATCGCACTCTTGATAGTGGCGTTCCAATTTTCAGAAAAAACAGCGGAGACTATAATATCTACTACGGTCATATAAACGAGGCTTATGAGAGTATTCCTTCTGAATGTTCAATTTGGAATTTACAAACAAGAATGTATTAGTATAGTAATATATACACACATATATATATATATATATATATATATATATATATATATATATATTTCCTTCTTAAGTCCATATATATATACATACACACACGGAATTCAATTTGGCAAACCTTGAAGTCCATGTATCTGAGGTTTGTAGCAGTTGTTATAGTAGAGGAGGTCTATGTAAGCTTGACAACAAGGGAAATTTCATTGTACCATTACAGAGAAAGGTATAGAAATAGGAATAACACAAAAGTTTTTGGTCCTACACACATACATTGAAAATGCTTATAGATTTCTTTGCATATAAGTTTCTTTACATTCTTATGTTATAGGAAATCCTATTACAAGTGCAGCTATTTCTATTCAATGCCATGATCCACTCCTCTACAGCAATAGTTTTAGCCAATTCACGTTTGTTTCAGAATTAGTTTACGAGAAATGCAAATAACTTTATTACTGGTAGGCTTCCTATTCTGAAATGGCTCACACCCAGAAAGTAGTTTGTGCATCTTGCATAATTATAAAAGGAGAACTTTTAAAATACCTCCAAAGATCCAACTACAGAGCAGTGGAAGACAGTACAATTTTGAAATCATCTCTCAACCTGATATCATGTTACTATGAAACAATAAACCAGAGAGTTTTATAGTGAAGTTTATGTGATTGATGAATGTTCCAATTGTTATAGTAGGGAATTTTTTATTGTGCCAATTTGGAAAGAGGTATTGACATAGGAATTTTCAAATTAGCAAAAATTCTTATAAATTTCGTTTGTTTCTATGTATTAGTTATTCTTAATATATGTATATGACTTGCTGCTATTCTATTCTATGCCACAATCCACATACCACTCTTCTGCAGCACTAGATTTAGTAGATTCAGATTGGCTCCTTTTAGGAAAATAGAAATAGATTGAACTTTCTTGTTATAAAATCTATATCAGATAAATGTACACTGAAGTTCATTACTCTTTGTTAAACACTGTTGAGATTTCAAAGAATACCAGTTTTTCCTCTGTCAATATGTTGCATTAATTACTTTTTTTATTTTTTATTATTCAACCAATGGTAATGTTCTTTGCAGATTCTGATACAGGGAGTAAGAGGTTGAAAGTGACGGCAATAGGTAACATACTTCTTTAATCAAATCTTTTTGTTGATACTGATATTTACATGTTTGCTTGGACAGCCTATCCTATAGAACTGAAATGATTCCATATGGAAGTGATCTAGTGTGTATTCAACACTTAAACCGTGACCCTTTTTAACCCCTTCTCACGGTGTGTTTAATTATCAAATCTTTTAGAGTATTATTCATTCAATGATATAAGGTTTTGTTATCAGTTTTGGTAATGGCTCCATTTTTTATAATTCAATACCATGTACCTGTTTGTATGAAATCCATCGGTAAAATAGCTAATTTTTCATAGTTCATGATTTTCCTCCAAGGCTCCCTATCTCCTGTCCATCAAAACATATATCCTTTAATCTGCTTATAATACTGGATGCCAAGTCATCCTTAGCTTTTCCTTCTTCATTGTTACTCTTGTGTCACCACAAGAAAATGCAATTGAGCTTCAAGACATTATCAACATGTAGTTTGAGTTATTGTCGTGTTACCATATTACTTCATAACCTCTGTTCTTTATTACAGCCACTTTTTTTGCTGGAACTGGAGTTTTGATGGTTATAATCTACTGTTCCTGGAGAAAGCTCTCGTCAATTGAAAGTATTAATTTTTGGAAGAAGGAAAATGTAACTCATCAGAGAGTCAAGGCATTTCTAAGGAATCATGGACCTCTTGCTATTAGAAGATACAATTATTCAGATATAAAGACAATGACCAAGTCCTTTAAAGATAAATTAGGCCAAGGGGGCTATGGTAGTGTTTATAAGGGGAAGTTACAAGACGGCAGTTTTGTGGCTGTGAAGGTTTTGAATCATTCGAAAGGTAATGGAGAGGAATTCATTAACGAAGTTGCAAGCATTAGTAGGACCTCCCATGTTAACATTGTCACTCTTAAGGGCTTTTGCTTTGAGGGATCTAAAAGAGTTCTTATCTATGAGCTTATGCCTAATGGATCTCTTGAGAAGTTCATATATAAAGGAAATCCTTCAAGTTCTAATCATCAATTGGGGTGGGAAACATTATACAAGATTGCTATTGGCATTGCAAGAGGCTTAGAGTACTTGCATAGAGGTTGCAACACACGAATTTTGCATTTTGACATAAAGCCTCACAACATTCTTTTGGATGAGAACTTCTACCCAAAAATTTCTGATTTTGGCCTTGCAAAGATATGCCCTAGAGAAAAGAGTACTATATCAATGGTCGGTGCAAGAGGGACTACTGGATATATTGCTCCCGAAGTATTTTGTAGAAGTTTTGGAGGGATCTCTCACAAGTCAGATGTTTATAGTTATGGAATGATGGTTTTAGAAATGGTGGGAGGCCGAAAGAATACTGATGTCAATGTTGATTTGACTAGTGAAATATATTTTCCACATTTTATTTACAAGCGTCTTGAACTAAATGAAGAATTAGGATTGTTAGGCCTTTTAAAGGAAGGAGATGAAGACACTGCAAGGAAGATGATAATAGTGAGTTTATGGTGCATACAAACTAACCCCTCAAACCGACCATCGATGAGTAAAGTGGTGGATATGTTGGAAGGGAGTCTCGAATCTTTGCAAATCCCCCCCAAACCTTACTTGTCTTCTCCGCCAAGATCACCAATAGATTCTTCTACCGTAATGATGTCAATACAATATGACTCTACGCACTAAAATATACTTTCTTTTAAGGGAAACGTTGACTCTATAGGAGGTATGAACTTTGTTGATTGTATTTATTTTTAGCTTGTTAAGGAAGATCTTTTCTATGTTGCTTAAAATATTTGATGAGACCTGACTTTATGGCTTTTCTTCTAATCTAATCTTGTCCTTAACCCATGCAATACACAAGAAAGAAAAAAAAAAGGTTTAACAATAATACTATTATAGTGAACAAATTTCATACTATGATGTTGTTTAATCTTACATCGAGCTCTTGTTAGATCTGGTCAAGACGGCGAGGAATTCAAATATTTAGAAAGAATGTGTCATTAAATTTGGTGTATAATTATATATGCTGAATAATATCCACCCTATCCATGTTATGTAATTTTCTCAGTGGCATATATTGTGCTCAATTAGATTTATTTTTCGATGTTTCTGAAAAAAAAGAAAGATATATTTTCGATAATCTTGGGATTATACATTATATTATGGACTTTGGAATTAGTAATGACATCACAGACCAAAGGCATGTCCGTGTACTGTACTCACTACCCAATGCACACGACTCTACCCGTCTCCACGATTGAAACAAGCCACAGAGATTTCCACAACAAACTTTTTGACTGTTCTCAGGTTTTGAAGAGGCAAGTGAGTCTTCCCTCGGCGTGTCAATGGGGTCAGATGAGCAGGAAACTCCCCTCAGTGGAGACTCTTTGGCATTGGTATGAAGAGATTTCCCATTGCACAGACCATATGTTTCAGATGGGTATCCGAACTTGTTCTCATTTTCATTTTATTTCAGCCTGTTTCCACACGGCTTCCATATCGAATTGCCAATTCAACTACCGTGTTAATCAGTGAAACCACATACTATAAATAGTGAAGAAAGAAGAAGCTGTACAACCACGTTGTTATAGTTTAGAGTAAATACATTCTTGGTTGTGATTTTCGTTTTTGCTACTGAATCCGAAATTTTGGGATGGTTTCTATCTGTTTGTTTTCTTTGTTCTCTCACACCTCTTGCTGCTTCACTCAGTTGAAGAAGAAAAGAGAAAAACAACCAAATTGTTCGCCCTTTCAATGTAGAAATTTCGGTATCATTGGCTTTCCATTCACGAATAGCGCAGACCCAAATTGCAGTTTATTGCCATTAAATTGTGACAAAACACCAACAATCCAACTGGGGTGGACTTGAGGACCATATGAAGTTATAAACATCTCTTACACTTACAGTAACGGTAACACCACACAGTCCATGCGTATCAAGGACTTTTTACTTTCAGATTACTTGACTAGCCAAAAATGCGAATTCTTAACCAGTTTTATTTTCCCAACTCTCTATTAATCTTCTATGAAATTACCTCACCCATGCAGACCCTATTTAAATGCGATAGAGTTTAGTGGTTTTTTTTTTTTTTTTTTTTTTTTTTTTAAATTTTTTAATAATATTAATTAAATGTTATCTATTCAACTTTCTATATTAATATATATATATATATATATATATATTTTTTTTTTAAAATTGCTCTTCTTACATGCAAATTTGCTAATTAATTTTTTATATTTAAGTTTTCTTAAAATCTCTCCCTTACTCAGGAAAATTAATTTTCAATGAATATTCGGCACATTTATAACATTTGTTTTTTTTTTTTTTGGGGGTGAAATAATATAGGTTTTAGTTGGGTTGGATTCCTATAGGCTCGATATTTGTTTGGGCCTTCTTAGAAGTGGGGGAAAGAATGTAAAATCCACCCATTTCTTTATGTAATGGGAGCATTAGGACCCGTACGTTATAAATTTTTGGGACAAGTAGGGTCTAGGCATAGAGTTGGCCATGGATTGAACAAAATTGAGCTCTAATCCAATTTGCAGATATCTCCACCAACCCACTAGATGACGATTTATAAGACTATTTAAGCATATTATTTAAAGAAGTCACACGATTCATTAAAAAAGTCTTGTGACTAAAATTACATGTGGATAATCTCTTCAATGGCCATATAATGGGTTAGAGGTAGATAGCTCCAAATCAATTTCGAGCTAACTTTTATGTAACACTAAAGTTCTTATTTTTTATTTTTCAAATGGAAATTGAGCATTTGACATTCGGCAATGGTTTGGACTCCAGCTGGACTTTGGACAATGCAATACTTGTAACAAAAACTTTACCTCCAAATTGATTTAAAAAAAATTTCCCCCAATCCATTACATGGCAGTTAAAAACACTATTCTCATGTACTTTTAGTCATATGACATTTCTTATAAATCATATGACTTGTTTAAATATTATATGTAGACAGTCTTATAAATCGCCACATAGTAGGTTGAAGAAAAACCTTATCCAGGCTGGCCCCTAACCATTTTATGTAATTTTCTCAATGGGATATGGCCCATTAGATATATCATTTATCTAATTATCTTTCAAGTTTCAATAATATTGGGATCAAATAATATGGATTATGGAATGGCACGGGCACCACATACCATCAAGGTTTTCAGACTCGGACCGTTCATTGAATCGTAAAAGGGAGAGGTTCAAGGTTTTTGAGGTCGAACCGAGGTCGAACGGGGTTGAATCGTGATGACGTTATAATTAATTAAAGCCTAAATATAGGTATTAAATTTATAAAACTAGAAAAATTGACAATATATCTATATATGTGAGGGAAATTTAAAGATTTTCAAGCATATATTTAATAATTAGATAAGAAAGTTAATAAAATAAAATAATAACCATGAAAACATTAAAATTTATGATTAATTTTTTAAGTAAAGTTGAATATCTTTGAAGGATTTTAATTATAATTTTTTTTATTCCTTGTAAGAGATTATTCCTCGAAATGTGTACATTCTAAAACATTTAGGCCGCATCCAGAAATTCCTCACCGTTCAAAAGTTATTGTTGAAACGGTGACCGAAGGTCACTTTTAAACACATTTTCAAAGCGATTACGACTCGTGAATAACTAGCCACTAATGTATTTTTTACCCAAAATTATATTTTGAGACGATTGATCACGCGATATAGGAAAAATATTTCCAATCCAAATTCGTGAGTGAATCATTAGACATCCATGTTTACGTCCTTCCATCGGCACTTAGTTGGAATCCGAATTTCGGTTAACTCGGTGGGTCATATTCAGAGGACAATAACTCTCATGATTTCCATAAAAAAAATACAAAATTTGTGTTCAAATTCAAGCTCTGAATGTGTACTTTCTAAAACATTGAGGCCATAACAAGAAATTCCATACCATTCAAAAGGTATTGTCGAAACAGTGACCGAAGGTCACTTTTCAACACATCTTCTAAGCGATTACATCTCGTGAATAACTGGCCACTAAAATATTTTTTACCCAAAATTTTATTTCGATATGATTGATCACACGATATAGCAAAAATATTTCTAAGCCAGATTCTCGAACGAATCGTTAGACTTCCATTTTTATGCCCCTCCTTCGACACATAATTGGAATCCGTATTTCAGGTAACTTGGTGGGACATATTCAAAGGACAATAACTCTCTTGATTCCCTTCGAAAAAACACAAAATTTCTGTTCAAATTCAATCTCTAAATGTGTACTTTCTAAGACATTTAGGCCGCGTCCAGAAATTCCTAACCGTTCAAAAGTTATTGTCAAAACGGTGACCAAAGGTCACTTTTCAACACATTTTCTAAGCGATTACGGCTCGTGAATAACTAGCCACTAATGTACTTTTTACCCAAAATTTTATTTCAAGACGTTTGACCACGCGATATAGGAAAAATATTTCCAATCCAAACTCGTGAACGAATCGTTAGACTTCAATTTTTACGTCCCTTTATCGGCACATAATTGGAATCCGTATTTCGGGTAACTCGGTGGGACATATTCAGAGGACAATAACTTTCTTGATTTCCCTCGAAAATATACCAAATTTGTGTTCATATTCAAGCTCTGAATGTGTAATTTCTAAAACATTCAGGCCACATCAAGAAATTCCATACCGTTCAAAATTTATTGTCGAAACGGTGACCGAAGGTCACTTTTCAACACATTTTCTAAGCGATTACAGCTCGTGAATAATTAGCCACTAACGTATTTTTTACCCAAAATTTTATTTTGAGATGATTGATCACGCGATATTTGAAAAATATTTCCAATCCAAATTCGTGAGCGAATCATTAGACATCCATTTTTACGTCCTTCCATCGGCACTTAGTTGGAATCCGAATTTCGGGTAACTCGGTGGGTCATATTTAGAGGACAATAACTCTCATGATTTCCATAAAAAAAAATACAAAATTTGTGTTCAAATTCAAGCTCTGAATGTGTACTTTATAAAACATTTAGGCCATAACAAGAAATTCCTTACCATTCAAAAGGTATTGTCGAAACAGTGATCGAAGGTCACTTTTCAACACATCTTCTAAGCGATTACATCTCGTGAATAACTAGCCACTATAATATTTTTTACCCAAAATTTTATTTCGATATGATTGATCACGCGATATAGCAAAAATATTTCTAAGCCAGATTCTCGAACGAATCGTTAGACTTCCATTTTTATGCCCCTCCTTCGACACATAATTGGAATCCGTATTTCTGGTAACTTGGTGGGACATATTCAAAGGACAATAACTCTCTTGATTTCCTTCGAAAAAACACAAAATTTGTGTTCAAATTCAATCTCTAAATGTGTACTTTCCAAGACATTTAGGCCGCGTCCAGAAATTCCTAACCGTTCAAAAGTTATTGTCAAAACGGTGACCGAAGGTCACTTTTCAACACATTTTCTAAGCGATTACGGCTCGTGAATAACTAGCCACTAATGTACTTTTTACCCAAAATTTTATTTCAAGACGTTTGACCACGCGATATAGGAAAAATATTTCCAATCCAAACTCGTGAACGAATCGTTAGACTTCAATTTTTACGTCCCTTTATCGGCACATAATTGGAATCCGTATTTCGGGTAACTCGGTGGGACATATTCAGAGGACAATAACTTTCTTGATTTCCCTCGAAAATATACCAAATTTGTGTTCATATTCAAGCTCTGAATGTGTAATTTCTAAAACATTCAGGCCACATCAAGAAATTCCATACCGTTCAAAATTTATTGTCGAAACGGTGACCGAAGGTCACTTTTCAACACATTTTCTAAGCGATTACAGCTCGTGAATAATTAGCCACTAACGTATTTTTTACCCAAAATTTTATTTTGAGATGATTGATCACGCGATATTTGAAAAATATTTCCAATCCAAATTCGTGAGCGAATCATTAGACATCCATTTTTACGTCCTTCCATCGGCACTTAGTTGGAATCCGAATTTCGGGTAACTCGGTGGGTCATATTTAGAGGACAATAACTCTCATGATTTCCATAAAAAAAAATACAAAATTTGTGTTCAAATTCAAGCTCTGAATGTGTACTTTATAAAACATTTAGGCCATAACAAGAAATTCCTTACCATTCAAAAGGTATTGTCGAAACAGTGATCGAAGGTCACTTTTCAACACATCTTCTAAGCGATTACATCTCGTGAATAACTAGCCACTATAATATTTTTTACCCAAAATTTTATTTCGATATGATTGATCACGCGATATAGCAAAAATATTTCTAAGCCAGATTCTCGAACGAATCGTTAGACTTCCATTTTTATGCCCCTCCTTCGACACATAATTGGAATCCGTATTTCGGGTAACTTGGTGGGACATATTCAAAGGACAATAACTCTCTTGATTTCCTTCGAAAAAACACAAAATTTGTGTTCAAATTCAATCTCTAAATGTGTACTTTCCAAGACATTTAGGCCGCGTCCAGAAATTCCTAACCGTTCAAAAGTTATTGTCAAAACGGTGACCGAAGGTCACTTTTCAACACATTTTCTAAGCGATTACGGCTTGTGAATAACTAGCCACTAATGTACTTTTTACCCAAAATTTTATTTCAAGACGTTTGACCACGCGATATAGGAAAAACATTTCCAATCCAAACTCGTGAACGAATCGTTAGACTTCAATTTTTACGTCCCTCCATCGGCACATAATTGGAATCCGTATTTCGGGTAACTCGGTGGGACATATTCAGAGGACAATAACTTTCTTGATTTCCCTCGAAAATATACCAAATTTGTGCTCATATTCAAGCTCTGAATGTGTACTTTCTAAAACATTCAGGCCACATCAAGAAATTCCATACCGTTCAAAATTTATTATCGAAATGGTGACCGAAGGTCACTTTTCAACACATTTTCTAAGCGATTACAGCTCGTGAATAATTAGCCACTAACGTATTTTTTACCCAAAATTTTATTTTGAGATGATTGATCACGCGATATTTGAAAAATATTTCCAATCCAAATTCGTGAGCGAATCATTAGACATCCATTTTTACGTCCTTCCATCGGCACTTAGTTGGAATCCGAATTTCGAGTAACTCGGTGGATCATATTCAGAGGACAACAACTCTCATGAATTCCATAAAAAAAATACAAAATTTGTGTTCAAATTCAAGCTCTGAATGTGTACTTTCTAAAACATTTAGGCCATAACAAGAAATTCCTTACCATTCAAAAGGTATTCTCGAAACAGTGACCGAAGGTCACTTTTCAACACATCTTCTAAGCGATTACATCTCGTGAATAACTAGCCACTATAATATTTTTTACCCAAAATTTTATTTCGATATGATTGATCACGCGATATAGCAAAAATATTTCTAAGCCAGATTCTCGAACGAATCGTTAGACTTCCATTTTTATGCCCCTCCTTCGACACATAATTGGAATCCGTATTTCGGGTAACTTGGTGGGACATATTCAAAGGACAATAACTCTCTTGATTTCCTTCGAAAAAACACAAAATTTGTGTTCAAATTCAATCTCTAAATGTGTACTTTCCAAGACATTTAGGCCGCGTCCAGAAATTCCTAACCGTTCAAAAGTTTTTGTCAAAACGGTGAACGAAGGTCACTTTTCAACACATTTTCTAAGCGATTACGGCTCGTGAATAACTAGCCACTAATGTACTTTTTACCCAAAATTTTATTTCAAGACGTTTGACCACGCGATATAGGAAAAATATTTCCAATCCAAACTCGTGAACGAATCGTTAGACTTCAATTTTTACGTCCCTCCATCGGCACATAATTGGAATCCGTATTTCGGGTAACTCGGTGGGACATATTCAGAGGACAACAACTTTCTTGATTTCCCTCGAAAATATACCAAATTTGTGTTCATATTCAAGCTCTGAATGTGTACTTTCTAAAACATTCAGGCCACATCAAGAAATTCCATACCGTTCAAAATTTATTGTCGAAACGGTGACCGAAGGTCACTTTTCAACACATTTTCTAAGCGATTAAAGCTCGTGAATAATTAGCCACTAACGTATTTTTTACCCAAAATTTTATTTTGAGATGATTGATCACGCGATATTTGAAAAATATTTCCATTCCAAATTCGTGAGCGAATCATTAGACATCCATTTTTACGTCCTTCCATCGACACATAGTTGGAATCCGAATTTCGGGTAACTCGGTGGGTCATATTCAGAGGACAACAACTCTCATGATTTCCATAAAAAAAACACAAAATTTGTGTTCAAATTCAAGCTCTGAATGTGTACTTTCTAAAACATCTAGGCCATAACAAGAAATTCCTTACCATTCAAAAGGTATTGTCGAAACAGTGACCGAAGGTCACTTTTCAACACATCTCCTAAGCGATTACATCTCGTGAATAACTAGCCACTATAATATTTTTTACCCAAAATTTTATCTCAATATGATTGATCACGCGATATAGCAAAAATATTTCTAAGCCAGATTCTCGAACGAATCGTTAGATTTCCATTTTTATGCCCCTCCTTCGACATAAATTGGAATTCGTATTTCGGGTAACTCGGTGGGACATATTCAAAGGACAATAACTTTCTTGATTTCCCTAGAAAATATACCAAATTTGTGTTCATATTCAAGCTCTGAATGTGTACTTTCTAAAACATTCAGGCCACATCTAGAAATTCCATACCGTTCAAAATTTATTGTCGAAACGGTGACCGAAGGTCACTTTTCAACACATTTTCTAAGCGATTACAGCTCGTGAATAATTAGCCACTAACGTATATTTTACCCAAATTTGATTTCGAGATGATTGATCACGCGATATTGGAAAAATATTTTCACGCCAAATTCTCGAGCGAATTGTTAGACTCCCATTTTTATGCCCCTCCATCGGCACAAAATTGGAATCCGTATTTCGGGTAACTCAGTGGGACATATTCAAAGGACAATAAATCTCTTGATTTCCATCGAAAATATACAAAAATTTTTGTTCATATTCAAGCTCTGAATGAGTAATTTCTAAAACATTCAGGCCGCGTCCAAAAATTCCTTACCGTTCAAAAGTTATTGTCGAAACGGTGACCAAAGGTCACTTTTGAGCACAATTTCTAAGCGATTACGGCTCGTGAATAACTAGCCAACAACGTATTTTATACCGAAAATTTTATTTGTAGATGATTGATCATGCGATATAGGAAAAATATTTCCAATCCACATTCGTGAGCGAATCGTTAGACTTCCATTTTTACGCGCCTTAGTTGACATATAATTGGAATCCGTATTTCGGGTAACTCCGTGGGACATATTCAAAGCACAGTATCTCTCTTGATTTGAATTGAAAAAATAAAAAATTTGTGTTCAAATTCAATCTCTGAATGTGTACTTTATAAAACATTTAGGCCGCGTCCAGAAATTCCTTACCGTTGAAAAGTTATTGTCGAAATGGTTACCGAATGTCACTTTTCAACACATTCTCTAAGCGATTACGGCTCTTGAATAACTAGCCACTAACGTATTTTTTACCCAAAATTTTATTTCGAGATGATTGATCACGCGATATTTGAAAAATATTTCCAATCCAAATTCGTGAGTGAATTGTTAGACTTCCATTTTTACGCCCCTCCATCGCCACATAAATGGAATCCGTATTTCAGGTAACTCGGTGGGACATATTCAAAGGACAATAACTTTCTTGATTTCCCTAGAAAATATACCAAATTTGTGTTCATATTGAAGCTCTGAATGTGTACTTTCTAAAACATTAAGGCCACATCAAGAAATTCCATACCGTTCAAAATTTATTGTCGAAACGGTGACCGAAGGTCACTTTTCAACACATTTTCTAAGCGATTACAGCTCGTGAATAATTAGCCACTAACGTATATTTTACCCAAATTTGATTTCCAGATGATTGATCACGCGATATAGCAAAAATATTTTCACGCCGAATTCTCGAGCGAATTGTTAGACTCCCATTTTTATGCCCCTCCATCGGCACAAAATTGGAATCCGTATTTCGGGTAACTCAGTGGGACATATTCAAAGGACAATAAATCTCTTGATTTCCATCGAAAATATACAAAAATTTTTGTTCATATTCAAGCTCTGAATGTGTAATTTCTAAAACATTCAGGCCGCGTCCAAAAAATCCTAACCGTTCAAAAGTTATTGTCGAAACGGTGACCAAAGGTCACTTTTGAGCACAATTTCTAAGCGATTACGGCTCGTGAATAACTAGCCAACAATGTATTTTATACCGAAAATTTTATTTGTAGATGATTGATCACGCGATATAGGAAAAATATTTCCAATCCACATTCGTGAGCGAATCGTTAGACTTCCATTTTTACGCGCCTTAGTTGACATATAATTGGAATCCGTATTTCGGGTAACTCCGTGGGACATATTCAAAGGACAGTAACTCTCTTGATTTGCATTGAAAAAATAAAAAATTTGTGTTCAAATTCAATCTATGAATGTGTACTTTATAAAACATTTAGGCCGCGTCCAGAAATTCCTTACCGTTCAAAAGTTATTGTCGAAATGGTTACCGAATGTCACTTTTTAGCACATTCTCTAAGCGATTACGGCTCGTGAATAACTAGCCACTAACGTACATTTTACCCAAAATTTAATTTCAAGATGATAGTTCAGGCGATATTTGAAAAATATTTCCAATCCAAATTCATGAGTAAATCGTTAGACTTCCATTTTTACGCCCCTCCATCACCACATAAATGGAATCCGTATTTCTGGTTACTCGGTGGGACATTTTCAGAGGACAATAACTCTCTTCATTTCCGTCGACAAAATAAAAAATTTGTGTTCGTATTCAAGCTCTGAATGTGTACTTTCTAAAACATTTAGGCCGCGTCCCAAAATTCCTCACCGTTCAAAAGTTATTGTCGAAACGGTTACCGAAGGTCACTTTTCAACACATTTTCTAAGCAATTACGGCTCTTGAATAACTAGCCAACAACGTATTTTTTGCCCAAAATTTTATTTCAAGATGATTGATCACGTGTTATAGGAAAAATATTTCCAATCCAAATCCGTGAACGAATCGTTAGACTTTTATTTTTACGCCCCTCCGTTGGCATATAATTGGAATCCGTATTTCGGGTAACTCCGTGGGACATATTCAAAGGACAGTAACTCTCTTGATTTGCATTGAAAAAATAAAAAATTTGTGATCAAATTCAATCTATGAATGTGTACTTTATAAAACATATAGGCCGCGTCCAGAAATCCCTTACTGTTCAAAAGTTACTGTCGAAATGGTTACCGAATGTCACTTTTTAGCACATTCTCTAAGCGATTACGGCTCGTGAATAACTAGCCACTAACGTACATTTTACCCAAAATTTAATTTCAAGATGATTGTTCAGGCGATATTTGAAAAATATTTCCAATCCAAATTCATGAGTAAATCGTTAGACTTCCATTTTTACGCCCCTCCATCACCACATAAATGGAATCCGTATTTCTGGTTACTCGGTGGGACATTTTCAGAGGACAATAACTCTCTTCATTTCCGTCGACAAAATAAAAAATTTGTGTTCGCATTCAAGCTCTGAATGTGTACTTTCTAAAACATTTAGGCTGCGTCCCAAAATTCCTCACCGTTCAAAAGTTATTGTCGAAACGGTTACCGAAGGTCACTTTTCAACACATTTTCTAAGCAATTACGGCTCGTGAATAACTAGCCAACAACGTATTTTTTGCCAAAAATTTTATTTCAAGATGATTGATCACGTGTTATAGGAAAAATATTTCCAATCCAAATCCGTGAACGAATCGTTAGACTTCCATTTTTACGCCCCTCCGTTGGCATATAATTGGAATCCGTATTTCGGGTAACTCCGTGGGACATATTCAAAGCACAGTAACTCTCTTGATTTGCATTGAAAAAATACAAAATTTGTGTGCAAATTTAATCTCTGAATGTGTACTTTCTGAAACATTTAGGCCGCGTCCAGAAATTCCTTACCGTTCAAAAGTTATTGTCGAAATGGTTACCGAATGTCACTTTTCAACACATTCTCTAAGCGATTACGACTCTTGAATAACTAGCCACTAACGTATTTTTTACCCAAATTTTTATTTCGAGATGATTGATCACGCGATATTTGAAAAATATTTCCAATCCAAATTCGTGAGTGAATTGTTAGACTTCCATTTTTGCGCCCCTCCATCGCCACATAAATGGAATCCGTATTTCAGGTAACTCGGTGGGACATATTCAAAGGACAATAACTTTCTTGATTTCCCTAGAAAATATACCAAATTTGTGTTCATATTGAAGCTCTGAATGTGTACTTTCTAAAACATTAAGGCCACATCAAGAAATTCCATACCGTTCAAAATTTATTGTCGAAACGGTGACCGAAGGTCACTTTTCAACACATTTTCTAAGCGATTACAGCTCGTGAATAATTAGCCACTAACGTATATTTTACCCAAATTTGATTTCCAGATGATTGATCACGCGATATAGGAAAAATATTTTCACGCCGAATTCTCGAGCGAATTGTTAGACTCCCATTTTTATGCCCCTCCATCGGCACAAAATTGGAATCCGTATTTCGGGTAACTCAGTGGGACATATTCAAAGGACAATAAATCTCTTGATTTCCATCGAAAATATACAAAATTTTTTGTTCATATTCAAGCTCTGAATGTGTAATTTCTAAAACATTCAGGCCGCGTCCAAAAATTCCTAACCGTTCAAAAGTTATTGTCGAAACGGTGACCAAAGGTCACTTTTGAGCACAATTTCTAAGCGATTACGGCTCGTGAATAAGTAGCCAACAATGTATTTTATACCGAAAATTTTATTTGTAGATGATTGATCACGCGATATAGGAAAAATATTTCCAATCCACATTCGTGAGCGAATCGTTAGACTTCCATTTTTACGCGCCTTAGTTGACATATAATTGGAATCCGTATTTCGGGTAACTCCGTGGGACATATTCAAAGGACAGTAACTCTCTTGATTTGCATTGAAAAAATAAAAAATTTGTGTTCAAATTCAATCTATGAATGTGTACTTTATGAAACATTTAGGCCGCGTCCAGAAATTCCTTACCGTTCAAAAGTTATTGTCGAAATGGTTACCGAATGTCACTTTTTAGCACATTCTCTAAGCGATTACGGCTCGTGAATAACTAGCCACTAACGTACATTTTACCCAAAATTTAATTTCAAGATGATAGTTCAGGCGATATTTGAAAAATATTTCCAATCCAAATTCATGAGTAAATCGTTAGATTTCCATTTTTACGCCCCTCCATCACCACATAAATGGAATCCGTATTTCTGGTTACTCGGTGGGACATTTTCAGAGGACAATAACTCTCTTCATTTCCGTCGACAAAATAAAAAATTTGTGTTCGTATTCAAGCTCTGAATGTGTACTTTCTAAAACACTTAGGCTGCGTCCCAAAATTCCTCACAGTTCAAAAGTTATTGTCGAAACGGTTACCGAAGGTCACTTTTCAACACATTTTGTAAGCAATTACGGCTCGTGAATAACTAGCCAACAACGTATTTTTTGACCAAAATTTTATTCCAAGATGATTGATCACGTGTTATAGGAAAAATATTTCCAATCCAAATCCGTGAACGAATCGTTAGACTTCCATTTTTACGCCCCTCCGTTGGCATATAATTGGAATCCGTATTTCGGGTAACTCCGTGGGACATATTCAAAGCACAGTAACTCTCTTGATTTGCGTTGAAAAAATACAAAATTTGTGTGCAAATTTAATCTCTGAATGTGTACTTTCTGAAACATTTAGGCCGCGTCCAGAAATTCCTTACCGTTCAAAAGTTATTGTCGAAATGGTTACCGAATGTCACTTTTCAACACATTCTCTAAGCGATTACGGCTCTTGAATAACTAGCCACTAACGTATTTTTTACCCAAAATTTTATTTCGACATGATTGATCACGCGATATTTGAAAAATATTTCCAATCCAAATTCGTGAGTGAATTGTTAGACTTCCATTTTTACGCCCCTCCATCGCCACATAAATGGAATCCGTATTTCAGGTAACTCGGTGGGTCATATTCAAAGGACAATAACTTTCTTGATTTCCCTAGAAAATATACCAAATTTGTGTTCATATTCAAGCTCTGAATGTGTACTTTCTAAAACATTAAGGCCACATCAAGAAATTCCATACCGTTCAAAATTTATTGTCGAAACGGTGACCGAAGGTCACTTTTCAACACATTTTCTAAGCGATTACAGCTCGTGAATAATTAGCCACTCACGTATATTTTACCCAAATTTGATTTCCAGATGATTGATCACGCGATATAGGAAAAATATTTTCACGCCGAATTCTCGAGCGAATTGTTAGACTCCCGTTTTATGCCCCTCCATCGGCACAAAATTGGAATCCGTATTTCGGGTAACTCAGTGGGACATATTCAAAGGACAATAAATCACTTGATTTCCATCGAAAATATACAAAACTTTTTGTTCATATTCAAGCTCTGAATGTGTAATTTCTAAAACATTCAGGCCGCGTCCAAAAATTCCTAACCGTTCAAAAGTTATTGTCGAAACGGTGACCAAAGGTCACTTTTGAGCACAATTTCTAAGCGATTACGGCTCGTGAATAACTAGCCAACAATGTATTTTATACCGAAAATTTTATTTGTAGATGATTGATCACGCGATATAGGAAAAATATTTCCAATCCACATTCGTGAGCGAATCGTTAGACTTCCATTTTTACGCGCCTTAGTTGACATATAATTGGAATCCGTATTTCGGGTAACTCCGTGGGACATATTCAAAGGACAGTAACTCTCTTGATTTGCATTGAAAAAATAAAAAATTTGTGTTCAAATTCAATCTATGAATGTGTACTTTATAAAACATTTAGGCCGCGTCCAGAAATTCCTTACCGTTCAAAAGTTATTGTTGAAATGGTTACCGAATGTCACTTTTTAGCACATTCTCTATGCGATTACGGCTCGTGAATAACTAGCCACTAACGTACATTTTATCCAAAATTTAATTTCAAGATGATAGTTCAGGCGATATTTGAAAAATATTTCCAATCCAAATTCATGAGTAAATCGTTAGACTTCCATTTTTACGCCCCTCCATCACCACATAAATGGAATCCGTATTTCTGGTTACTCGGTGGGACATTTTCAGAGGACAATAACTCTCTTCATTTCCGTCGACAAAATAAAAAATTTGTGTTCGTATTCAAGCTCTGAATGTGTACTTTCTAAAACATTTAGGCCGCGTCCCAAAATTCCTCACCGTTCAAAAGTTATTGTCGAAACGGTTACCGAAGGTCACTTTTCAACACATTTTCTAAGCAATTACGGCTCGTGAATAACTAGCCAACAACGTATTTTTTGCCCAAAATTTTATTTCAAGATGATTGATCACGTGTTATAGGAAAAATATTTCCAATCCAAATCCGTGAACGAATCGTTAGACTTTCATTTTTACGCCCCTCCGTTGGCATATAATTGGAATCCGTATTTCGGGTAACTCCGTGGGACATATTCAAAGGACAGTAACTCTCTTGATTTGCATTGAAAAAATAAAAAATTTGTGATCAAATTCAATCTATGAATGTGTACTTTATAAAACATATAGGCCGCGTCCAGAAATCCCTTACCGTTCGAAAGTTATTGTCGAAATGGTTACCGAATGTCACTTTTTAGCACATTCTCTAAGCGATTACGACTCGTGAATAACTAGCCACTAACGTACATTTTACCCAAAATTTAATTTCAAGATGATTGTTCAGGCGATATTTGAAAAATATTTGCAATCCAAATTCATGAGTAAATCGTTAGACTTCCATTTTTACGCCCCTCCATCACCACATAAATGGAATCCGTATTTCTGGTTACTCGGTGGGACATTTTCAGAGGACAATAACTCTCTTCATTTCCATCGACAAAATAAAAAATTTGTGTTCGTATTCAAGCTCTGAATGTGTACTTTCTAAAACATTTAGGCTGCGTCCCAAAATTCCTCACCGTTCAAAAGTTATTGTCGAAACGGTTACCGAAGGTCACTTTTCAACACATTTTCTAAGCAATTACGGCTCGTGAATAACTAGCCAACAACGTATTTTTTGCCCAAAATTTTATTTCAAGATGATTGATCACGTGTTATAGGAAAAATATTTCCAATCCAAATCCGTGAACGAATCGTTAGACTTCCATTTTTACGCCCCTCCGTTGGCATATAATTGGAATCCGTATTTCGGGTAACTCCGTGGGACATATTCAAAGCACAGTAACTCTCTTGATTTGCATTGAAAAAATACAAAATTTGTGTGCAAATTTCATCTCTGAATGTGTACTTTCTGAAACATTTAGGCCGCGTCCAGAAATTCCTTACCGTTCAAAAGTAATTGTCGAAATGGTTACCGAATGTCACTTTTCAACACATTCTCTAAGCGATTACGGCTCGTGAATAACTAGCCACTAACGTATTTTTTACCCAAAATTTTATTTCGAGATGATTAATCACGCGATATTTGAAAAATATTTACAATCCAAATTCGTGAGTGAATTGTTAGACTTCCATTTTTACGCCCCTCCATCGCCACATAAATGGAATCCGTATTTCGGGTAACTCGGTGGGACATATTCAGAGGACAATAACTTTCTTGATTTCCCTAGAAAATATACCAAATTTGTGTTCATATTCAAGCTCTGAATGTGTACTTTCTAAAACATTCAGGCCACATCTAGAAATTCCATACCGTTCAAAATTTATTGTCGAAACGGTGACCGAAGGTCACTTTTCAACACATTTTCTAAGCGATTACAGCTCGTGAATAATTAGCCACTAACGTATATTTTACCCAAATTTGATTTCCAGATGATTGATCACGCGATATAGGAAAAATATTTTCACGCCGAATTCTCGAGCGAATTGTTAGACTCCCATTTTTATTCCCCTCCATCGGCACAAAATTGGAATCCGTATTTCGGGTAACTCAGTGGGACATATTCAAAGGACAATAAATCTCTTGATTTCCATCGAAAATATACAAAAATTTTTGTTCATATTCAAGCTCTGAATGTGTAATTTCTAAAACATTCAGGCCGCGTCCAAAAATTCCTTACCGTTCAAAAGTTATTGTCAAAACGGTGACCAAAGGTCACTTTTGAGCACAATTTCTAAGCGATTACGGCTCGTGAATAAGTAGCCAACAATGTATTTTATACCGAAAATTTTATTTGTAGATGATTGAACACGCGATATAGGAAAAATATTTCCAATCCACATTCGTGAGCGAATCGTTAGACTTCCATTTTTACGCGCCTTAGTTGACATATAATTGGAATCCGTATTTCGGGTAACTCCGTGGGACATATTCAAAGCACAGTATCTCTCTTGATTTGCATTGAAAAAATAAAAAATTTGTGTTCAAATTCAATCTATGAATGTGTACTTTATAAAACATTTCGGCCGCGTCCAGAAATTCCTTACCGTTCAAAAGTTATTGTCGAAATGGTTACCGAATGTCACTTTTTAGCACATTCTCTAAGCGATTACGGCTCGTGAATAACTAGCCACTAACGTACATTTTACCCAAAATTTAATTTCAAGATGATTTTTCAGGCGATATTTGAAAAATATTTCCAATCCAAATTCATGAGTAAATCGTTAGACTTCCATTTTTACGCCACTCCATCACCACATAAATGGAATCCGTATTTCTGGTTACTCGGTGGGACATTTTCAGAGGACAATAACTCTCTTCATTTCCATCGGCAAAATAAAAAATTTGTCTTCGTATTCAAGCTCTGAATGTGTACTTTCTAAAACATTCAGTCCGCGTCCCAAAATTCCTCACCGTTCAAAAGTTATTGTCGAAACGGTTACCGAAGGTCACTTTTCAACACATTTTCTAAGCAATTACGGCTCGTGAATAACTAGCCAACAACGTATTTTTTGCCCAAAATTTTATTTCAAGATGATTGATCACGTGTTATAGGAAAAATATTTCCAATCCAAATCCGTGAACGAATCGTTAGACTTTCATTTTTACGCCCCTCCGTTGGCATATAATTGGAATCCGTATTTCGGGTATCTCCGTGGGACATATTCAAAGGACAGTAACTCTCTTGATTTGTATTGAAAAAATAAAAAATTTGTGTTCAAATTCAATCTATGAATGTGTACTTTATAAAACATATAGGCCGCGTCCAGAAATTCCTTTCCGTTCAAAAGTTATTGTCGAAATGGTTACCGAATGTCACTTTTTAGCACATTCTCTAAGCGATTATGGCTCGTGAATAACTAGCCACTAACGTACATTTTACCCAAAATTTAATTTCAAGATGATTGTTCAGGCGATATTTGAAAAATATTTCCAATCCAAATTCGTGAGTGAATTGTTAGACTTCCATTTTTACGCCTCTCCATCACCACATAAATGGAATCCGTATTTCTGGTTACTCGGTGGGACATTTTCAGAGGACAATAACTCTCTTCATTTCCGTCGACAAAATAAAAAATTTGTGTTCGTATTCAAGCTCTGAATGTGTACTTTCTAAAACATTTAGGCCGCGTCCCAAAATTCCTCACCGTTCAAAAGTTATTGTCGAAACGGTTACCGAAGGTCACTTTTCAACACATTTTCTAAGCAATTACGGCTCGTGAATAACTAGCCAACAACGTATTTTTTGCCCAAAATTTTATTTCAAGATGATTGATCGCGTGTTATAGGAAAAATATTTCCGATCCAAATCCGTGAACGAATCGTTAGACTTCCATTTTTACGCCCCTCCGTTGGCATATAATTGGAATCCGTATTTCGGGTAACTCCGTGGGACATATTCAAAGCACATTAACTCTCTTGATTTGCATTGAAAAAATACAAAATTTGTGTGCAAATTTCATCTCTGAATGTGTACTTTCTGAAACATTTAGGCCGCGTCCAGAAATTCCTTACCGTTCAAAAGTTATTGTCGAAATGGTTACCGAATGTCACTTTTCAACACATTCTCTAAGCGATTACGGCTCGTGAATAACTAGCCACTAACGTATTTTTTACCCAAAATTTTATTTCAAGATGATTGATCACGCGATATTTGAAAAATATTTCCAATCCAAATTCGTGAGTGAATTGTTAGACTTCCATTTTTACGCCCCTCCATCACCACATAAATGGAATCCGTATTTCTGGTTACTCGGTGGGACATTTTCAGAGGACAATAACTCTCTTCATTTCCATCGGCAAAATAAAAAATTTGTCTTCGTATTCAAGCTCTGAATGTGTACTTTCTAAAACATTTAGTCCGCGTCCCAAAATTCCTCACCGTTCAAAAGTTATTGTCGAAACGGTTACCGAAGGTCACTTTTCAACACATTTTCTAAGCAATTACGGCTCGTGAATAACTAGCCAACAACGTATTTTTTGCCCAAAATTTTATTTCAAGATGATTGATCACGTGTTATAGGAAAAATATTTCCAATCCAAATCCGTGAACGAATCGTTAGACTTTCATTTTTACGCCCCTCCGTTGGCATATAATTGGAATCCGTATTTCGGGTATCTCCGTGGGACATATTCAAAGGACAGTAACTCTCTTGATTTGTATTGAAAAAATAAAAAATTTGTGTTCAAATTCAATCTATGAATGTGTACTTTATAAAACATATAGGCCGCGTCCAGAAATTCCTTACCGTTCAAAAGTTATTGTCGAAATGGTTACCGAATGTCACTTTTTAGCACATTCTCTAAGCGATTACGGCTCGTGAATAACTAGCCACTAACGTACATTTTACCCAAAATTTAATTTCAAGATGATTGTTCAGGCGATATTTGAAAAATATTTCCAATCCAAATTCGTGAGTGAATTGTTAGACTTCCATTTTTACGCCTCTCCATCACCACATAAATGGAATCCGTATTTCTGGTTACTCGGTGGGACATTTTCAGAGGACAATAACTCTCTTCATTTCCGTCGACAAAATAAAAAATTTGTGTTCGTATTCAAGCTCTGAATGTGTACTTTCTAAAACATTTAGGCCGCGTCCCAAAATTCCTCACCGTTCAAAAGTTATTGTCGAAACGGTTACCGAAGGTCACTTTTCAACACATTTTCTAAGCAATTACGGCTCGTGAATAACTAGCCAACAACGTATTTTTTGCCCAAAATTTTATTTCAAGATGATTGATCGCGTGTTATAGGAAAAATATTTCCAATCCAAATCCGTGAACGAATCGTTAGACTTCCATTTTTACGCCCCTCCGTTGGCATATAATTGGAATCCGTATTTCGGGTAACTCCGTGGGACATATTCAAAGCACAGTAACTCTCTTGATTTGCATTGAAAAAATACAAAATTTGTGTGCAAATTTCATCTCTGAATGTGTACTTTCTGAAACATTTAGGCCGCGTCCAGAAATTCCTTACCGTTCAAAAGTTATTGTCGAAATGGTTACCGAATGTCACTTTTCAACACATTCTCTAAGCGATTACGGCTCGTGAATAACTAGCCACTAACGTATTTTTTACCCAAAATTTTATTTCAAGATGATTGATCACGCGATATTTGAAAAATATTTCCAATCCAAATTCGTGAGTGAATTGTTAGACTTCCATTTTTATGCCCCTCCATCGCCACATAAATGGAATCCGTATTTCGGGTAACTCTGTGGGACATATTCAGAGGACAATAACTTTCTTGATTTCCCTAGAAAATATACCAAATTTGTGTTCATATTCAAGCTCTGAATGTGTACTTTCTAAAACATTTAGGCCACATCAAGAAATTCCTTACCGTTCAAAATTTATTGTCGAAATGGTGACCGAAGGTCACTTTTCAACACATTTTCTAAGCGATTACAGGTCGTGAATAATTAGCCACTAACGTATATTTTACCCAAATTTGATTTCGAGATGATTGATCACGCGATATAGGAAAAATATTTTCACGCCAAATTCTCGAGCGAATTGTTAGACTCCCATTTTTATGCCCCTCCATCGGCAAAAAATTGGAATCCGTATTTCGGGTAACTCAGTGGGACATATTCAAAGGACAATAAATCTCTTGATTTCCATTGAAAATATACAAAAAATTTTGTTCATATTCAAGCTCTGAATGTGTAATTTCTAAAACATTCAGGCCGCGTCCAAAAATTCCTTACCGTTCAAAAGTTATTGTCGAAACGGTGACTAAAGGTCACTTTTGAGCACAATTTCTAAGCGATTACGGCTCGTGAATAACTAGCCAACAATGTATTTTATACCGAAAATTTTATTTGTAAATGATTGATCACGCGATATAGGAAAATTATTTCCAATCCACATTCGTGAGCGAATCGTTAGACTTCCATTTTTACGCACCTTAGTTGACATATAATTGGAATCCGTATTTCGGGTAACTCCGTGGGACATATTCAAAGGACAGTAACTCTCTTGATTTGCATTGAAAAAATAAAAAATTTGTGTTCAAATTCAACCTATGAATGTGTACTTTATAAAACATTTAGGCCGCGTCCAGAAATTCCTTACCGTTCAAAAGGTATTGTCGAAATGGTTACCGAATGTCACTTTTTAACACATTCTCTAAGCGATTACGCCTCGTGAATAACTAGCCTATAACGTACATTTTGCCCAAAATTTAATTTCAAGATGATTGATCAGGCGATATTTGAAAAATATTTCCAATCCAAATTCGTGAGTAAATCGTTAGACTTCCATTTTTACGCCCCTCCATCACCACATAAATGGAATCCGTATTTCTGGTTACTCGGCGGGACATTTTCAGGGGACAATAACTCTCTTCATTTCCGTCGACAAAATAAAAAATTTGTGTTCCTATTCAAGCTCTGAATGTGTACTTTCTAAAACATTTAGGCCGCGTCCCAAAATTCCTTACCGTTCAAAAGTTATTGTCGAAACGGTGACCGAAGGTCACTTTTCATCATATTTTCTAAGCGATTACGGCTCATGAATAACTAGCCACTATTCTATTTTTAACCAAAATTTTATTTTGAGGTGATTGATCATGCGATATCGGAAAAATATTTCCAATCCAAATTCATGAGCGAATCATTAGAATTCCATTTTTACGCCCCTCCAACGGCACATAATTGGAATCCGTATTTCGGGTAAGTCGGTGGGAGATATTCAGAGGACAATAATTCTCTTGATTTTCAGAAAAAATATACAAAATTTGTGTTCATATTCAATCTCTGAATGTGTACTTTCTAATACATGACGGCCACATCAAGAAATTCCTTACCATTCAAAAGTTATTGTCGAAACGGTGACTGAAGGTCACCTTTCAACACATTTTCTAAGCGATTACAGTTCGTGAATAACTATCCACTAACGTATATTTCACCCAAATTTGATTTCAAGATGATTGATCACAAGATATAGGAAATTCGTGAGCGAATCATTAGGCTTCCATTTTTATGCCCATCCGTCAGCACATAATTGGGATCCGTATTTCGGGTAACTCGGTGGGACATATTCAAAGGACAATAACTCTCTTGATTTCCACCGAAAAAATACAAAATTTTTGTTCATATTCAAGCTCTGAATGTTTAATTTCTAAAACATTCAGGCCATGTCCAAAAATTCCTTACTGTTCAAAAGTTATTGTCGAAACGGTGACCAAAGGTCACTTTTCAGCACATTTTCTAAGCGATTATGGCTTGTGAATAACTAATCATTAATGTATTTTTTACACAAAATTTTATTTCGAGTTGATTGATCACGCGAAATAGGAAAAATATTTCCAATCCAAATTCATGTGCGAATCGTTAGACTTCCATTTTCATGTCTCTCCATCGGCACATAATTGGAACCCGTATTTCGAGTACCTCGGTGGGACATATTCAAAGGAGAATAACTCTTTTGATTTCCATCGAAAAAAAAAAAAATTTGTGTTTATATTCAAGCTTTGAATGTGTACTTTCGAAAACATTCTGGCCACATCCAGAGATTCCTTACTGTGCAAATGTTATTGTCGAAACGGTTACCGAAGGTCACTTTTCAACACATTTTCTAAGCGATTACGGCTCGTGAATAACTAGCCACTAACGTATTTTTTACCCAAAATTTTATTTCGAGATGATTGATCACGTGATATAGGAAAAATATTTCCAATCTAAATTCGTGAGCGAATCGTTAGACTTCCATTTTTACGCCCCTCCATCGGTATATAATTGGAATCCATATTTCGGGTAATTCCGTGGGACTTATTCAAAGGACATTAACTCTCTTTATTTCCATTGAAAAAATACAAAATTTGTGTTCGTATTCAAGCTCTGAATGTGTACTTTCTAAAACATTCAGGCCACGTCCAAAAATTCCTTACCGTTCAAAAGTTATTGTCGAAACGGTGACCGAAGGTCACTTTTCAACTCATTTTCTAAGCGATTACGGCTCGTGAATAACTAGCCACTAACGTATTTTTTACCCAAAATTTTATTTCGAGATGATTGACCACGCGATATAGGAAAAATATTTCCAAACCAAATTCATGAGCGAATCGTTAGACTTCTGTTTTTACGCCGCTCCATCGGTACACAATTGGAATCCGTATTTCGGGTAACTCGGTGGGACATATTCAAAGGACAGTAACTCTTTTGATTTCCATAAAAAAAAATACAAAATTTGTGTTCAAATTCAATCTTTTAATGTGTACTTTCTAAAACATTCAAGCCACATCTAGAAATTCCTTACCGTTCAAAAGTTATTGTCGAAATGGTTACCGAATGTCACTTTTCAACACATTCTCTAAGCGATTACGGGTCGTGAATAACTAGCCACTAACTTATATTTAACCCAAAATTTTATTTCGAGATGATTGATCACGCGATATAGGAAATATATTTCCAAGCCAAATTTATGAGCGAATCGTTAGATTTCCATTTTTACGCCTCTCCATCGTCACATAATTGGAATCCGTATTTCGGGTAACTCGGTGGGACATATTCAAAGGACAGTAACTCTTTGGATTTCCATCGAAAAACTAAAAAAATTTGTGTTCAAATTCAATCTCTGAATGTGTACTTTCTAAAACATTCTGGGCGTGTCTAGAAATTCCTTACCATTCAAAAGTTATTGTCGAAATTGTTACCGAATGTCACTTTTCAACACATTCTCTAAGCGATTACTGCTCGTGAATTACTTGCCACTAACGTATTTTTTAACCAAAATTTTTTTTCAAGATGATTGATCACGCGATATAGGAAAAATATTTCCAATCCAAATTCGTGCTCGAATCGTTAGACTTCCATTTTTACGCCCCTCTATCGGCATATAATAGGAATCCGTATTTCGGGTAACTCCGTAGGACATATTCAAAGGACAATAACTCTCTTGATTTCCATCGAAAAAATACAAAATTTCTATTCATGTTCAAGCTCTGAATGTGTACTTTCTAAAACATTTAGGCCACGTCCAGAAATTCCTTACCGTTCAAAAGTTATTGTTGAAACGGTGACCGAAGGTCACTTTTCAACACATTTTCTAAGCAATTACGACTCGTGAATAACTTGTTAAATGCGATCGCTCTCCTAATATTACTTCCAGTGTGTATTTTAAAGATGTGTGCTACGGAGAATATGATCTCTACTTTAATATATCGAAACCTAGTTTTGCTTCTCAATGTTCAATCCTTCAGCTCCTGGTAAAAGGGGACGCATTTGAAAATCAATATGAATTGGTTGCTGAATACGACCTTGAAATACATATATCTAATGCTTGTAGCAATTGTTATAGTAAAGGTGGTCTATGTGAATTTGGCAAGGAGGGAACTTTTAATTGTTCCATTGCACCGATTACAGAGAAAGGTATAGACATCAAAATAACTCAAAATGTTTTGGTCCTATAGTGCATTCAATGTGGAGATGATGGATACTTCTCTAAAAAGCTTCCCTTTCCCCTCATTCACGCTTGTCACTATAGCTTCCCTCGTTTCTCACATTCCAGCCTTGTGTAGTCTTCATCTCATCCTCTTCGCATTGTCCTCACCTGAGTGTTTTCCTCGGGTTATCCAGCTCCTTGGCAACGAAGCTCTTCTTTCAAGTTATTTTGACTCACTTGGATCAAGCTGATTATTAGTTGGGCCTACATACCCCTCGGACTTGGCCCTACAAGGCTAGTACTCTTAGCCTCCCCCCCCCCCCTCCCCCACAATATCTAACAGCTGAAGCGTAGCATTTATTGTCGCTACGCTTCTGTTAAGCCACATTAATAGCCACATCATCCACTTATTTACTAACTCTTCTTTCCTCTTTCTAAACTTTTATTCTCCCTATTCTTAAATTTATAAAAAATTAAAATTAAAAAAAAAAAAAAAAAAACTCCTATTCAACCTATTAGTCCACATTTACTATTACACTTCTCCAACTTTTCTCTTCCCTTTTTATTTCCCCACTACTTTCTACTTTAGCATTACACTTCCTTTATCATTTTCTTTTTCTTATATTTTGACTCTTCTTCTCCTCATTTTATTTTGTATATATTCGATGCCATTTTTGACATTCAATCTGTATCTTTCTTACAAAAAAACTAAGTACTCTCTCTCTCCCCCCCCCCCCCCCCCCCCCACCCACTCTCTCTCTCTCTCTCTCTACTTTTCCTTTTGTGGATTTTTTTTTTCTTTCTTATAACTCTAATTAAGGTTGATTTTTTTTAATTTTTTTTTAAAATTTTAAATATGTGTTTTGGTATTGTGTTTTTTTAATTTCCCATCACAAAGTCTTTTCTCTCCCTTTTATAACTTGATTGAATTTTGGTTTAGGTTAATACTTAGTTTTTTTGGAAATAGGAATTTGAGTTTATAACAAAACACAATTTACATATGAATATGAGTTTGAATATGCCTACTATAGGAAATTAACCCGAAATTCCCTACCTGTGAGAAACAAAAAATAGAGAAAACACACGTCAAAGAAAAACAATCACACGCATAAGACAATATTTACGTGGTTCGACAATTTGCCTACATCCACGGAGTTGCAGAGATTTCACTATTATCATGAAAAATACAAAGTGCGGCAGTAAAGTTTTTTCTCACTCTCAAAAAAATGACAACAACAAACCCTAATCACCAAAACTGAGTTTTCTACATCCTGCACACAGGATTCACAATGGGCTACAAAACGGGCCAAAATATGTTCCCGGGGGTGTTGCCCCCAGACCCCCAGGAGGCTTGTCCATGAGTGCTATGACTTGAGCCTATCGGCCCAAGCCTCCACTTCATGGACTAAGTCTCAGAAAATCTCCCATTAAAAACCACACAATATTATTCGAGACGGGTCGAGTTGTCAACCGGATCAAACACAACTAGGCTCCATAAAAAGCCCAACAAATCTCCCACTTGGAGACTAGTTCAATCACCAACATCAACCATAATCCTCCAAAAACAATCTCTCATCCTTGCAACTCATTCTCTTGTCCTCAAGCTAGAAGACCAACTGAAGCTGCACACAGCTTCAGCTTCTCAATAGTGACACCCTTAGTCAATATAACTAGCAAAATCAGCATCTACATCAATATTATACCACCCAGGAGTAAATACAAACCCAGTAGTATTCTTTCTACTATCAATATCACCAGCAAAATCAGCATCTACATAACCTTGCAGTTTCAAACTTGCACCTGTGAAGCAAAGACATGTATCTAATGAACCCTTCAGATATCTCAGAATCCACTTGACTACCTCCTAATGCTATTTTCCAGGCCTACTCATGAATCTGTTCAAACCTCCCACTACATGTGCAATGTCTAGCCTTGTACACACCATGGCATACATCAAGCTGCCAATAGCTGAGGCACAAGACACCTTGCTTATATGGTTCCTCTCTTCTTTTGTCTTTGGTGACTGTTCTTTACTTAGTTTGAAATAACTACCCAAGGGTGTGCTTACTGGTTTAGCTTCATTCAAGTTGAACCTACTGAGAACCTTCTTCACATACTCTAACTGTAAAAGTTTCAATGTACCATTAGCCTTGTCTCTAATGATTCTCATACCAAGGATTTGCTTTGCAGCTCCCAAATCCTTCATTGCAAACTGTTTTGACAATTGCTTATTTAGATCATTAATCTCCTCAATGCTAGATCCTGCAATGAGCATATCATCCATATACAACAGTAAAATGATATAAGAATTGTCAAAAAACTTAACATAACAACATTGATCAGCTTCACATCTCTTGAACCCAATTCTATGCATAAAACTGTCAAATTTCTTGTACCACTGTCTTGGAGCTTGTTTTAGGCCATACAAGCTCTTTCTCAGTTTGCAGACTAGATTCTCTTGTCCCTGAACAATGAACCCTTGTGGCTGAATCATGTAAATGTCTTCCTCCAAGTCACCATGAAGGAATGACATCTTCACATTTTTCAGCAGCCACCATTCCTAGTATCAGTCTGATTGTTGATATCTTCACAACTGGAGAAAATTTTATGAGTAGTCGATACCCTTCTTCTGCTGGAACCCTTTGACAACTAATCTAGCCTTGTAACGCTTGCTGCCATCATGCTCATTCTTTATTCTGTATATCCACTTGTTGTGCAAAGCCTTTTTTCCTATTGACAATTCAGTCAATTCCCATGTCTGATTCTGTAAGGTTAAATTTAATCAACCATCTTGTTGGCTTTATTCAGTGCCAAATTTGCTTGTAATTCAGCAATTAGTAACCCTATATTTAGATGGGTTTGTTGTAAGGGTAGTGAGTGAGATAGAGTGTTGAATGCTCAAGAGTGTGCAGAGTCTCGCGGCTGGATCTTGCGGGTGACTCGCGACTGCAAGCTGCCAGAAGCAGCACACGTGCCAAGCATGCCAGAAGTTGAAGCGTCATGCTAGCTGGAGCACTATAGGACAAAATAGGACAACTGGCCGTTCTGTTATCTCGCGGCTGGATCTCGCGACTCAGTCAAGCCACGAGCCAGCCCTGTTTTGAAAAACCTGACGTTTCACATTCCATTCTCACCCCAGTATAAATACCCCTTATACCCATGAAAGAAAGAGAGCTTCCACAGATAATTTTGAGAGAGAAACCCTAGAGTAAAACAAGATTGATTCATCCACAATCTTTACATAAGAGACTCTTCAAATTCCTCAACTCTCTTCCTCTCCATTGTTAAATCCTTGAGAGGCATTTTACCAAAACCTTTTCTCACCATACCCATTACTGTGAGAGGGCTGTTTGGTGTTCTAGGAAGCAGTTAGGAAAGAACCAATTTACATTGGTTGATGCTATGGTCAAGTAGCGGAATCCGGGAAGCTAGAAAAGAAATAGGTTCGGCGTAACCTCGTTGGAGCAAGAAGCTTGGAGGGCTTAGGTACACTGGGTAGATTAGGCTTGGAGGGTCTATTGCTGTTCATGTATCCCAACTACATTTTCTAGTGGATTGCTTACAGCTTGGAGGGCGGCGGAGAGGTTTTACGCCGAGGGCTTCGGTTTCCTCTTGTATAACACATCGTGTGTTGTCCTTGTGTTTGCATCTCTCTTTCCTTTATCTTTGCCATTTAATTTCTGCTGTGGATGTGATATTATTTGGTTTAGATTGTTTACCAATTATGTTTTAAGCTTTTGTTCATGTTCTGCACATTAATTGTTTGATATAAAGCTTGAATTGGTAATTTGTAAATTGGGGGTCTAAACGTTCAAGGGTGTTTTTACACTATTTGAACTCTCAGATTCCCTAACAAGGAATCCATCTCATCCTTCATGGCTAACTCCCACTTGCTTGAATTTTCATCTTGCAAGGCTTCTTCATAACACTCTGGCTCACCACCATCAGTCAACAGGAGATAATTTAGAGTAGGTGAATAACGCTGTGGAGGTTTAATGGTCCTGGAAGATCTACGAACTTCAGCTACAAGTGTACTATGATCTACCTGTGAATCTACATTCTCCTTATCTTCTTCACCCCTTTTCTGGACAGTACTTTTAGTCAATTCATCTAAGTTGACAAACTAAGATTTTTTTTGATCTATCTCTGTAATATCTGACACTACAGTTGACCTGTCATTGTACATAACCTATTCATTAAATATCACATCTATACTTCTGATGATTTTCCTGTTTTGTTCATCCCAAAACCTATAGCCAAATTTCTCATCACCATAGCCAATGAAAAAACATATTTTAGACTTTGCATCAAGTTTACTATGAGCATCAGAATCAATATGAACATAAGAAACACAACAAAAAACTTTTAAACATGAAAACTTTACCTCTTTACCGCTCCAAACCTCCTTAGGAAGTCTGAACTCCATAGGAACTAATGGTCCTCGATTTATCAGGTAAGCTGCAGTGCTAATAGCATCAGCCTAGAAAGTTTTTGGTAGTCCAGCATGCAACCTCATACTCCTAGCACGCTCATTGAGAGTTCTATTCATGCGTTCAGCCACACCATTCTGCTGTGGTGTCCCAGGAATGGTCTTCTCCATCCTAATTCCCTATGCAGCATAATACTCACTGAACCCTCCATCTATGTACTCTCCTCCATTATCTGACCTCAAACATTTTACTTTCAAACCTGTTTCTGTCTTAACCATGGTCTTCCACTTCTTAAAAGTTTCAAATACATCAAATTTATTTTTCAGAAAATAAACCTATACCTTTCTGCTTGAGTCATCAATGAAAGTGATGTAATACCTTGAACCTCCAAGGAATGCAACCAGAGAAGGCCCCCACAAATCAGTGTGTACTAAGTCTAATTTTTCAGCCTTCGGTGTCTTGCCAGTTTTCAAGAAGTTCACCCTTTTCTACTTTCCTAAGATGCAGCTTTTACACATGTCAAAATCAACGGACTTCAATTTTGGTAGTTTCCCTTTTGATAGTAGCTTCTTCATCCCTTTCTCACTCATGTGACCAAGTCTGCAGTGCCATAAGCTTGTATCAATACTTGCTTCAACAACTGCAATTGTGTCTCTTGGACTTGAGGTCATATATAGAGTACCAGTCTTCTTTCCACGAGCCAATACTCTGGCCCCTTTTGTAACTTTCCAAGTACCACCAACAAATAGTATTGCATGCCCTTCATCATCAAATTGTCCAACAGAAATCAGATTCCTCCTTAGGTCAAGAATATGTCGAACCTTCTCCAGTAACCAAACAGACCCATTGGGCAATAATATATGGACGTCTCCCATGCCCACAACATCCAAGGCCATACCATCAGCCAAATACACCTTACCAAAATCACCAGCAGCATAGTTCAGTATGATGTCTTGGTGTGCAGTGGTATGAAATGAAGCTCCTAAGTCCAAAATCCAATCATCAAGTGGACTGCCTACTGCAAGAAGTAATGCATCCTGTACCTTTTCTGTTATAACATTAGCAGAATCATCTTCATTCTTCTTCTTAGGACTTTTGCATTGCCTCCTAAAGTGACCTGTTTTCCCACAGTTCTAGCATTGTACTTGTGGGCTTGATCTAGATTTACTTTTGTTCCGATTAGAATTTCTGGATTTTAATCTGCCTCGATTTGAATTTCTGTCATTACCTCTACCTCTTGTCTCAAGGTTTAAGGCAGAACCAGATCCTAAGGTTTCACCTGCATCTCTTTTGCGAATCTCCTCAGTCAGAATTAAATCTCGTATGTCATTGTACTTCAACTTTTCATTTCCTGTAAAATTGCTTACTGCCATCCCCATTACCTCCCAACTGTTGGGCAAAGAAGCCAAGACGATCAGTGCACGAATCTCATCATCAAAATCAATTTCTACAGATGACAATTGATTTGTGATAATATTAAATTCATTCAGATGTTGTGCTACTGATGCGTTCTCTGCCATCTTCAGATTGAACCGTTTCTTCATCAAATGCACCTTATTGTTTGCTGACGGCTTCTCATACATACCAGACAAAGCCTTCATCAGATCTACTGTGGTCTACTCCTTTACAACATTGTGTGCAACAGACCTAGACAGAGCTAACCTGATAACTCCCAGTATCTATTTGTCAAGAAAAGCCCATTCCTCAGTGTTAGGACATATGTGATTCACTTGTTAGGAACATATGTCACTATTTTATATAATTGGCTAATCCTTTGACAAAACGCACTTTACTTGTGATTGGGTAGATCTAGGTGTTTTTAATACTTCAAGAAACAAGGTTTTAAGATCAAGTATTGAAGTCATTCAAGTCTGTCCAAGAAACAAGCTGAATAGTGCAAATTCATTAAAGCTCGACAGCTGCATCTATCGAGCTTAAGAAAGTTGTTTCAACCCGTGTTCTCGACAGCTGCTCGACACCACTTATCTATCGAGGTTTAAGAACAAAACATAAATTCTGATTTGTTTTCTTAGAATCCTTGAATATGTCTTTGGGCCTTCTTTTCTCCTAACCCTAGGCATATAAAATGATTATTTTAAGGGCCATAAAAGAGTTCACAAGTTGCACAAGTGTTGAGCAAAGTTTGTTCAAGTAAATTGTGACCAGAGACAGAATTTGCTCTAGTTCATCGTTCTTGAAGAAGTTGTTGTGTATGTACATTGTAGGGTTTTGTGACCAAGCATCTTCTTGATCTTCATCGTTGTGATGAACTGAAGAACTTTACAGCCAACAACCTTCTCTAGTTGGTGATTGAAGTCACGTACTGGGATCTGCGCATTGGTTAGTCACGTACTTGGGAGCCGTGTATCGAAAGGAGAAATTGTTACTACAGAACAAGTCCAATTGAGTATTGGGGTAAGGGTTCAACTGTAGGTTGGTATAAAGTACTGGGATTCCTTTACTTGTAACCGCTTGTTGTGATAATAGTGGAATTTCGGGAGTGGTGACCTGAAAATCACCCGATGAGGGTTTTTGCCGTTAGGTTTTCCCCATTCGTAAACAAATCACCGTGTCAAATTTATTTTCCGCTGCATACTTAGTTTATTGGTGATTTGTTTGTGCTACCACGCATTTGCATGTTAATTAACTTAATTAATTCACTTGGCTAAATTAATTGGTTAATTTATCACAATGGGTCAATTCGTTTTTAGCCTATCACTCAGCCTTCATAGTCTTAGGATTTTCCCCTAGAAGCGGTAGATGCAACTTCTTCCCATAAAGATAATCCTCGATTTGCATCCTCCAAAATCCAAAGTCTGTGTCATCGAACTTTTCTATTCTAGATGCCTTTCCTGCTTCCTCTGCCATTGCTCCCACTTAAACCTAACCCTAGGCTCTGATACCAGTTGTAGGGAATCAACCCGAAATTCCCAACCTGTGAGAAACAAAAATAGAGAAAATACATGCCAAAAAAAAAATAATCACACACACAAGACAATATTTATGTGGTTCGGCAATTTGCCTACATTCATAAATTTGACCCTGTGATACCAATTGTCACAGGGTCAAATTTTTCTTTCAAATTTCCTGCCTGTGATGGCACTAAGCCCACTGACTTAGTCTCAGCCAACACACCACACACACTCACTGTAGGAACACTATGAACAGAATTATCAAGAGAATGCACACACAGTATTTACAGGGCACCAACCCCAACCTTCATTACTCAATATCAAGTACAAAGGAAGCCTGAGAATCCACACGAATTTCTCAAAGCAAAACAATACACTCTCTGCTGTTGACAACCCCAACAGCCTAGGATAATATACAGAATAAACTGCCATGGCAATTACTTCCAAGTAACTGCCCCTTCTCCTGGACTTGCTGCCACATGTAGTCTGACTTAGGACACCTTCACTGCTGCTATTTGGGTCTGCCTTACACGTTTCCAGCCTTTGCACTGCATGTCTGAAGCACCCATATTGCTAGGAAACGTTGGTAACTGCCACCAACTGCTGCTGCACACACAGCACATGCCAGCCCAATACTCAGCATCTCATTATGGGTCTTCTGCCCATGTTCCAGCAGCCCACACGTGATGCCCATCACGTTTTAGAAGCCTTGGCCCTCTGCCCAAGCCCTTCCCTATTAGCATCACAGCCCACATCTCATGTCCATCAGCAGCACACTAAGTAACTGCCATCAGCCCACTCACATCAGTCCATACATTCAGCTAGCACCAACTAGCCCATTGTCTTGCACATCATATCATCAAAATCATCAGCCCATCATTGCCTTGCACACAAGCCACCAAGCCCACATACGAAGCAACTAATAACCAAGCCATCATGCCATGCACTACCACGTAGGGTCAGCACCACCTGCTGCTGCCCATCATCAACAAACCGTTGTTGCCCACCATGGCCCTCCTCTGCCATGGCCTTGGGGCATCATGTGGAGCAAGGTGCCTCCACATGCTGCCCCTCATCATGCTCATCAAACTGATCCCAGCAGGGGGACTGGGCTTGTCCCCCTCAAAGAGCACTTAGGAGCTTCATTAGATAGGCATGAGGAGGCATTGGTGTCTTGAGAAAACATTGAGCCATGTGACTGGCCTGATGTTGTCCAAGCACTCCTCTTCCTCATGCCATCATCAACAAACTGTAAAGCTCCTAACAAACCACCCCCACCAGAAGAAGCCGACGTCCTCGTCGGGAGGGTATCCTCAAATGCCTTCACCTCTCTCTATTTCTGACCCAAAATACCAATCTATTAATCAAAAACAAATCTGACCCAAAAGTACCAATCTAAATCATAATTAACACCCAATTGATTCTCCAAATAAAAACCAAAAACCCTAAATTTTTAAATTTAAAACAGAACTATACCAGTAGCGATTCCGATTCCGATAATCGGGTAGTGGGTGGAGGCTTACGGTGATGGAAGAAGATCTTGGTGGCGCCCTTCTCTCTATCTCTGCCCCTCTATTTCATTCTTGACTCCTCTTCGTTCTTGACGCTTCATCTTCCTTACTTCTTCTTATTCCAGGGAAAGAAATTAGCGGATAGTTAGATGAAGAAATCTGACAGGAAGTGAGAGACATCTTATCATTCTTGATTGCAAGCTGCAGTTTTTGATCTCTCGATCTCTCTCTCCTTCTCCGTTCTCTGCCTCTCTATTTCTCTGTCTCTCTTTTCTCTCGGTCTCTCTTTCTCCTTTCTCCGTGTAGCAGTCTCTTCTTTTTTTCTTTTTTCTTTTTTGGGTCTTAAGCAGTTAATTTTCTTTTTTATACCAAGAAGGCTCCAAACAGTGTTTAACCTAGTGAAAAATTATAATTTATCGCCTTTAAACGGTGCTTAGCAATACCAAACAATATAATGTATCGCTTTTTAAAGTGATACATGTCTGAATTTTAAGTAGGGACTTTTCCTATTTGTCATTATCCTCTGTTGTACATGTACTCGGTGCAGCCATAAAAACAGCATACTTTGAGAATCGATCAACCACCACAAACACTGAACCCATCCCCTTAGCTTTTGGCAAACCAGTAATAAAATCCATTGAAATCGAAACCCATGGACTTTTTGGTATGGGAAGAGGTTGTAGCAAACCTGCTTCCTTTTGAGTTAAACCTTTGTCTTGTTGACAAACTAGACAAGTTTTCACATATAACTCAATATCTAACTCCATTTTAGGCCAAAAATAAGAACGGGACAATAAGGCATACATCCTATCCTTACCTGGATGTCCTGCCCACTGTGGATCATGAGTTTCTTTCAGCAACTCCCTTCGGATCTTACCACTTGGTACCAACAGCTTGCCACCCTTGGCATACAGCAACCCATCTTCGAGCCAATAACGCCTCACAAGGCCTGCAGTCACATCCTGCACCAGCTTTTGATAGGTAGCATCAAGCTTAGCACTCTCCCTGATCCTATCCACAAAATCTGACTCCACTCTAGTCAAGGCAGCCACATACTCTTGCACTTGTTTACGACTAAGTGCATCAGCTACTTCATTGTGCTTGCCTGGTTTGTGCTCCCACACAAAGTCATATTCTTGCAGTAACTCTTGCCACCTAGCTTGCTTTGGTGACAACTTCTTTTGTGTGTTAAAGAAGGTATTAGCCACATTGTCTGTTTTCACCACAAACTTTGGTCCTAGCAGATACACACGCCATGCCAACAAACAATGGATCACTGCAATCATCTCTTTTTCATGGGCTGAATACTTCTGTTCTGCCTCATTTAACTTCCTGCTCTCGTATGCAACAGGATGCTTTTCTTGTACTAGAACACCACCAATTGCTTTGTCAGAAGCATCAGTATGGACTTCAAAGGGTAACCCAAAATCTGGCAGACGCAGCACAGGTTCACTAGATACAGCCACCTTCAACTTGTCAAACGCTTCTTGACATGCATCTGTCCACACCCATTTCTTGTCCTTCTTCAGCAAATCTGTGAGAGGAGCAACCTTCTTGGAATATCCTTGAATGAACTTTCTATAGTAATTAGCCAAACCAAGGAAAGATCTCAATTCCGTCACTTTGCTTGGTGAAGGCCAATCAAGGATAGCTTGCACCTTCCCCTCATCCATCATCACCATGCCTTTGCTGATTCTATGCCCCAGAAACATAATCTCTTGCTGGGCAAACTCACACTTCTCTTTCTTAACAAACAACTGATGTTCCCTCAATTTGGACAGCACCTTCCTAAGGTGTTCCAAGTGATCCTCCAAGGATTCACTATAAATCACTATGTCATCCAAATAAACCACAACAAAGCGATCCACATACTCATAAAAGACATCATTCATCAAATTACAGAATGTAGCAGGGGCATTCGTTAAACCAAAAGGCATAACTAAAAACTCATAAGAACCATACCGGGTCACACAAGTAGTCTTAGGCTCATCCCCTTCAGCAATCCTCACTTGAATAAGAATGTAGGAGCAACTAATAAATTTTCCTAAGTCTTAGGCTCATCTGGAAAGCATCAACATTGTGGCAGTTTGAGAAAGAGGTGAAGGCATTTGAGGATACCCTCCCGACGAGGACGTCGGCTTCTTCTGGTGGGGGTGGTTTGTTAGGAGCTTTACAGTTTGCTGATGATGGCATGAGGAAGAGGAGTGCTTGGACAACATTGAGCCATGTGACTGGCCTGATGTTGTCCAAGCACTCCTCTTCCTCATGCCATCATCAGCAAACTGTAAAGCTCCTAACAAACCACCCCCACCAGAAGAAGCCGACGTCCTCGTCGGGAGGGTATCCTCAAATGCCTTCACCTCTTTCTCAAACTGCCACAATGTTGATGCTTTCTCCCAACTTGCCTCTGATTCAGCCACCCATTTCCACTTCACTAAGTAGTAGGTTATCATATTTCCTCCCTTTCGATAACCTGTCACCTTCTTATCAAGGATTCTGTCCACTTCTTTGTCAAACTGAACCATGACAGTAGGCGGGGCACGCCTTGCCTCATTCCTGGCAGGCTCTTCTGCATCACCATGATAAGGCTTCAAGAAGCTAACATGGATTGTTGGGTGAATCTGCAACCTTTCTGGCAGCTTTAACTTGTAAGCCACAGCACCAACTCTTTTTACTATTTCAAATGGACCATCATATTTCGGGATTAAACCTCTGTGAATTTGCTCATTTCGAAACTTCTTCCAAATCTGTGGTGTCAATTTCAACAGCACCTTGTCCCCCACTTGGAACTCAAGAGGTCTTCTCCTTTTATCAGCATACTTCTTCATTCTTCTTTGTGCTTTCAACAAGCTGTCTTGTGCCTCCAGCATCAGCTCTTGCTTGTTTACAGCAAATCGGTATGCTGCAGGACATCTGCCCCCTGATCGCTGCTTAGCAATTTCGTGAGGTGTGAGAGGCTGCTGCCCCATAGCCAACTCAAAGGGACTCATCCCCGTTGATGCAGACTTGTGCAGATTATAAGCAAACTGTGCAGAATCCAGCAAGTCTAGCCAATTCCTCTGGCTGGCAGTCACATAATGCCTCAAATAATCCTCCAACACAACATTAATCCTTTCTGTTTGCCCATCTGTTTGTGGGTGATTTGCAGTAGAAAACTTCAATTCAGAACCCATCAAACCAAACAGAACAGTCCAAAATCGACCAGTAAACCTAGAGTCTCGATCACTTACAATATCTTCAGGTAACCCAAAGTATTTCACCACATTCTTATAGAATAAATCAGCAGCCACCTCTGCTGTACATGTACTCGGTGCAGCCATAAAAACAGCATACTTTGAAAATCGATCAACCACCACAAACACTGAACCCATCCCCTTAGCTTTTGGCAAACCAGTAATAAAATCTATTGAAATCGAAACCCATGGACTTTTTGGTATGGGAAGAGGTTGTAGCAAACCTGCTTCCTTTTGAGTTAAACCTTTGTCTTGTTGACAAACTAGACAAGTTTTCACATATAACTCAATATCTAACTCCATTTTAGGCCAAAAATAAGAACGGGACAATAAGGCATACATCCTATCCTTACAGAATGTCCCCAATGGAGTTGGCTGAAATGAGGAAGCAGTTGACAGAACTGCTTGATGCAGGCTACATTCAGCCCTCCAAGGCTCCTTATGGTGCCCCTGTGCTGTTCCAGAAGAAGCATGATGGCTCATTGCGGATGTGTGTGGATTATAGAGCCTTGAACAAAGTGACTGTGAGGAATAAATATCCAGTTCCTTTGATTCAAGACCTCTTTGACAGATTGAGCAAAGCTGTGTACTTCACAAAGCTGGACTTGAGATCAGGATATTGGCAAGTGAGGATTACTGAAGGGGATGAGCCTAAGACTACTTGTGTGACCCGGTATGGTTCTTATGAGTTTTTAGTTATGCCTTTTGGTTTAACGAATGCCCCTGCTACATTCTGTAATTTGATGAATGATGTCTTTTATGAGTATGTGGATCGCTTTGTTGTGGTTTATTTGGATGACATAGTGATTTATAGTGAATCCTTGGAGGATCACTTGGAACACCTTAGGAAGGTGCTGTCCAAATTGAGGGAACATCAGTTGTTTGTTAAGAAAGAGAAGTGTGAGTTTGCCCAGCAAGAGATTATGTTTCTGGGGCATAGAATCAACAAAGGCATGGTGATGATGGATGAGGGGAAGGTGCAAGCTATCCTTGATTGGCCTTCACCAAGCAAAGTGACGGAATTGAGATCTTTCCTTGGTTTGGCTAATTACTATAGAAAGTTCATTCAAGGATATTCCAAGAAGGTTGCTCCTCTCACAGATTTGCTGAAGAAGGACAAGAAATGGGTGTGGACAGATGCATGTCAAGAAGCGTTTGACAAGTTGAAGGTGGCTGTATCTAGTGAACCTGTGCTGCGTCTGCCAGATTTTGGGTTACCCTTTGAAGTCCATACTGATGCTTCTGACAAAGCAATTGGTGGTGTTCTAGTACAAGAAAAGCATCCTGTTGCATACGAGAGCAGGAAGTTAAATGAGGCAGAACAGAAGTATTCAGCCCATGAAAAAGAGATGATTGCAGTGATCCATTGTTTGTTGGCATGGCGTGTGTATCTGCTAGGACCAAAGTTTGTGGTGAAAACAGACAATGTGGCTAATACCTTCTTTAACACACAAAAGAAGTTGTCACCAAAGCAAGCTAGGTGGCAAGAGTTACTGCAAGAATATGACTTTGTGTGGGAGCACAAACCAGGCAAGCACAATGAAGTAGCTGATGCACTTAGTCGTAAACAAGTGCAAGAGTATGTGGCTGCCTTGACTAGAGTGGAGTCAGATTTTGTGGATAGGATCAGGGAGAGTGCTAAGCTTGATGCTACCTATCAAAAGCTGGTGCAGGATGTGACTGCAGGCCTTGTGAGGCGTTATTGGCTCGAAGATGGGTTGCTGTATGCCAAGGGTGGCAAGTTGTTGGTACCAAGTGGTAAGATCCGAAGGGAGTTGCTGAAAGAAACTCATGATCCACAGTGGGCAGGACATAATGCCTCAAATAATCCTCCAACACAGCATTAATCCTTTCTGTTTGCCCATCTGTTTGTGGGTGATTTGCAGGCAGAGATTTCACTATTATCAGGGAAAAATACAATGTGCGGTAGTACATTTTTTTCTCACTCTAAAAAAAAACGACAACGACAAACCCTAATCACCAAAAATGCATTTTCTACATCCTATCGGCCTAAGCCTCCGCACCATGGACTAAGCCTCAGAAAATCTCCCATTAAAAACCATGCAACATTATTCAAGTCAGGTCGAGTCGTCAACCGGATCAAACACAACTAGGCTCCACAAAAGCCCAACACCTACCAATTGATTAAGTAATTATTATAATGTCTATCTTTAATTCTTTTGGTTTCATTTTAATGTTGATTAAGATAACATTGTAATTTTATGACTAGTTTTTATTATTACAAGGTGTATGCCAACTTTTGTGGGAGAATTTTTTGAATCGGTAATTTCACCATAAATATATCCCAGGAAAAATGATAGGGCGGTTGTGATTTTCACTTCTTGAATCTTAAAACTCAAGTCCTCCTCAAAATATGTTTAAATTTGTTTGAATAACATGGGCGATAATAAAGTATTCTCAGGTTTTGTGAGATAGGTTGTAATTGTGCTAAACTGAATCAAGCTGATTATTAAAATTCTAAGATCATTTAACTTTCTATCTTATATGGAACCCGAGTTGAGTTTGAGTTAAGATTTATAACTCTTTATTAAATGATGTAAACTGTTATTGCTAGTAAAAAAGTAATGTAAAACAAAAACCTTTATAGCTGGTCAAAAAGTAATGTAAAAATTACTTAAAAAGCTTGTGAAAAGCAATGTAAAAAGAACTTTATAATGAATGGGTCACAATATTCAGCAAAAAAAAAAAAAAACTAGTCACAAAGCAATATAATAAGAAGTTGTTTGTCTTCTTTTATGCACTAACGAAGGTTATTTGTCCTACATGCGCATGATCTGCAATCTGCTCCTAAAACATCAAACGAAGGGTTGGAAATTTCATACACCATGCCAAACTTTTTTTTCCTCTCCCTCTCTCAGAGGGAAAAATTCACCCTGTTTCCCTTGGTGGGGCAAAAAATTGGTTGGAAATTTCTCATCTACACTGTTCTCCTCAAAAGTTGTGCCAGTCTACTCTCTCTCTCTCTTTGAATTAACACAACACAATATTTCGCGGAGGATTGAGATTCTCTGACATTAACACTATTTGGGGGAAAAAAGAAGGGCCAAATCGGCCATTTACCACTTTTCGTGGAAATTATTAGGAACATAGCACTGTTTGCAAAATAAGTAGCAATATACCACTTTTTTGAAACTCGAGTTCATGAAACTCGAGTTTGCTTTGTAAATCGAGTTTTATAAAAAAAACTTGTGCTGACATGAATTTTTTTTTTTTTGAAAAAATGCCACATGGAACTCGAGCTTGGTAAACTTGAATTCCATGCAACACAATACTCGAACTTACCACGCTCGAGTTCTTTGTAAATACAAAACTCGAGCGTATTGCTCTTTTTTTTCTTCTATGGTACTCGAGCTTCCCATGCTCGAGTTCCTTGTAATATGGAACTCGAGTTTGGTAAGCTCGAGTTCCTTATACTTTTTTTTTTTATATTTTTTTTCTGATAATCAACAAATAAACATAAACATAAAAATAAGTAATTTTTTTTCATTTGAACGCACAAGCATATGTTTTTATTTATTTAAATAGAAGCATTGTAAAATATAGAAATTTCAACACACTGAGAAGTTTAAGCTACATATTGTTACTTTATCAATTCTGTTCCGAAAGAAGTTTAAGCTTAAACTTCTTTCAGTGTGCCCATGACTAAAAATGGAGTGAGATTTTTCTTTTACATGTTGTTCTAATTTCTCATTGTAACCCCCAATATTTTAACTAATTTGACCATAACACTTCTGAGAAGTTAGAAATTGATGAGTGTGTTAAAAATGAATAAACAAGGGGTATGAGTGGCCTAAAAATTAATATTTTGAAATCAAAATTTCTATATTTTACAATGCTTCTATTTAAATAAATAAAAACATATGTTTGTGCGTTCAAATTACTTATTTTATGTTTATGTTTATGTTTATTTGTAGATTATCAGGGGGAAAAAAAGTATAAGGAACTCGAGCTTACCAAACTCGAGTTCCATATTACAAGGAACTCAAACTTGGGAAGCTCGAGTACCATAGAAGAAAAACAAAAAGAGCAATACGCTCAAGTTTTGTATTTACAAAGAACTCAAGCTTGGTAAGCTCGAGTATTGTGGCATTTTTTCAATAAAAAAAATCCACGTTAGGACAAGTTTTTTTATGAAACTCGAGTGCTTAAAACTCGATTTACAAAGTAAACTCGAGTTTCATGAACTTGAGTTTCAAAAAAGTGGTATATTACTACTTATTTTGCAAACAGTGGTATGTTGCTAATAATTTCTACGAAAAGTGGTAAATGGCCAATTTGGCCTCAGTGCTTTGCTTATTGTTGTTTATTTCCAAAGGATTACAAAATTCATAAAACAACATTGATTAAAATGTGGATGGGTCAAGGGTTCATTAGGTCTTCAAGTCCAGATCAATGCTTGGAAGATATTGGTCATGAATATTTTATGGATTTGCTTTGGAGATCATTCTTTTAGGAAGTTGAGGAACATGAGAGAGGTAATATACTACAATTTAAAATGCATGATCTTATGCATGATCTTGCAAAATCAATAGCAACATTTGATAGCACCACTTTTTATTCAAAAGGGGAAGATATTCATGAAAAAACACGTCGTGTATCATTTGATAGAACGTTTCTCTTATCATTAAGAATTCCAATCTCGTTGAATAAAGCAAGCAGGATAAGAACATTTCATTTGCCAAGTGAATCAAGATACGAATATGCAGGCTTGGATGAGTCAACTTGTAATGCAATGGATTCAAGTTTTAAGTTCATACGCTATTGCAGTTGTTGCTAGAGCTGCTGCAACTTTTGCTGGAGCTGCTGTAGCTTCTACTGGAGCTATTGCACTTCTGTTAGAGATGTTACAGTTACTGATGGACCTGTTGTAGCTTCCGTTGGAGCTGTTACTAGTATTTTTGGCTAAGTTTCCTCTTTTGGAAAGTTATGTGTTTAGTCTATGGTTTTATTACAATATAATTTTGGTAAGTAATAAACTAGTTGGTTAATATTTGAAGAAGTTTTAGAAATGTAATTATGGTTCTTTGTGTTTTGACCAAATCTTGGAGAGCAAGAAAAGCATTTAATGCTAGATATGAGATATTAATACAGATTTAGCCATGTGCTTGGGATTGATTTAAATGAAAATAATAATATAATTAATAAGAAATGATATAATTACATTTTTAAACTTATATTATATGATGGACATTAATTTTTATGTAAAGAGCATGGAGAGTTTTATCATTTTAAGTGTTATGTGATATGAGAGGCTTACCAAATGTTACCTATTGCACACTAACCCGTCAGAGTTCAGGGAATTAGGGAAGACATGCCAAGCAACATGTTTTCCTTTATCAATTTTGAACCCCTTGAGCTTTACTAAACATACTCCTTGGCCTTCCAAACCATGACTCCCAAAATTCCCCCGATGAGACTCATGAGCTTGAATTATGAGCCAAAAATGAGATGATGTGCTATGAGCTTGAACCATGGGCTTTGATGCATTTTTTGTGTAAATATGGGCTCTTTTGGGCTTTAAAAGAGATTTTCCCAAAATCCATGATAACGTTGATGTGGTGTGGGTTGCCAATGAAATAAAACCATGTGATGTGAAAAATTTGTCCTCAACAGAAATTTTTTTATTTGTTTTTTATAATTCAATAGTTGGGGATGAGGGATTTGGAACTTGGACGTCGCTTTTAGAAGCTTTTAGAAAAATGGAAGTGACAGTTAAAGCTAAAAGACTCTTGGCATATATCTTTATTTTAAAACTAGTGTATAACCTGTGCATATGCACGATACAATTAAAAAAAAAAAATTACAATTACACACATATATGGATTCAAATTATACTCTCTTTCTTTTATTTTTTTTATTTTAATTTCTTTTGGATATACACGAGTTTACTCTTTCTTTTTTTCTTTATTAAGTTTTTGATAATTTATTTATATTAGACCCTTCGTCTTTTGCACCTCATTAACTCACTTAGAACCAAAAAAATAAATTAAATAAGACGTGATGCAAATTAGAGGACAATTGGAATTCAATTATAAACCAAATTGAATTTTCTCTCAGTTTTACCTAATATATATATATACACACACAAACACACAGATCTCTGTAATTCCTTTCTTTTTACCTGTTAATTCATTATCCATATGTACTTGGTTGAAAAGAATGTGTAAATCAAGCTTCATGTGAGAATTTTTTTTTTATGAAATATCTTGATTCAATCTTTGGCTCTCTGCAAATCACAAATGTATGCATTTGATAATTTGGCTTGTGAAAAAATTAGGGATCAATATCTTGGCTGCTTACTTATTAATAGTTAGCTCCACTTGCTGAACAAATTTACATGCCACTTAAATTACCAAAGTATCTTTATGATTAAAATTTATTCTTAATATTTTTTTTTTTGAGAAGAAAATTTGTAGTTAACATCTTCTAATTGTCAGATGCATTTTTCTTACCTGTTTCTATTTGGTGGGGAAACACAATTTTGTTCCTTGAACTTTGCACTAAAAGCTCTAAAATTGAGCCAATTGATTTCAATTGTAAATGTTGATTAGTTCAAGGTCTAGAGACGCAGTGTGCCCTTCTTGCCAAGAAAAGGCACCATCCTAGCTTAAAAAATCTTTATGCCTTGGCGAGGACCGATTTGTGCTTCATTTTTGATATATGACTAGTAGGTACTGTTGTTATCATAGTATGTTCCGCGATCACTTAAAGTGAAATAGATGCGACTATTTTGAAGATACATCCATAAAACTGCATCCACATATTGTGTGGTATCTTATTCTAAATTAACACAAAAAATTATAGAAATAAGAAAATGTGAATAGCACAATTGATAATTTAATCCCTAAACCAAATGGCAATTGACTGAAACTTGTGTTTGGGATCCACTAAGGATATTCTACCAGACCATTCAAAACAACGGCCCATAGGTCTATTGGTGCATTCACTGGATTACTTGGATTGGCCCATTAACCCTTCTCTTGAACGATGGTGGGCACTCTTTCACTCTCTCAACTTTTGATTGTGGATATTTTTTTGGCTTGATTTAATTTTATTTATTTTTTTACATATCATTGGTTTTCTCCCTCTTTTTGATAGAAATTGAAGTCCAAATTTCTTCATTGTTCTCTTCAAGAAATATAGAGTTTAATGAAATATTTTGGTTTCAACAAGTTAACAACTCAATAATTGAATAGGTGATGTATCTGGCCTTGATTTCTAGCTGTGTATTAGAATAGAGTGAAAATTGGCACTTAGTGATATCGGGGTAATGTTTGTTTAGTAGGGATAATTACACTTTGTCCACCTGTGGTTTGCCTCTAATTCTATGTGTCCACCCGTGGTTTAAATTTTGACACTTTGCCCACCTGTGATTCTGATCGTGAGTGCTTCGTAACCCACCTCAATGTTTTCCGTTACTCTAACACCAAATAAGCAAAAAACACATCCCAAAACGGATCAAAACTCATTCTCACTCCCAAAACTCACTCACTCCCATCCAACCCAATGAAGATCCTACACAATGCAATGCGCTTCGCTTGAGACTCTAGACCAAGAATCATCTGGGCTTTGATCGTGCAAGTAGCCCGAGGAAGAAAGAGCTTTGATTCTGGGTTCATCTGAAGCTTGGGTGAGTTCGGGTGAGGTCATTGTGCAGTAAATTTTTTGTATTTGATCTTGAAGCTTGGGTGAGTTTGGGCGAGTTTGTGAGAAGTTGTCTGAGTTAGAGATGAAAATGGGTCAGATGCAACACTCTTCATCTCAACAATTAAAAACCCAGGGCTAGAGTCTCAAGCGATTTGGACTGAACTAGAGATGAAAATAGAGATGAAAATGAGGAAGTCCATTCTATCTCAGACTAGGACAAATAGTTGATTTGGACTGAACTAGACATTGTGGAACAAGACCATTGAGAATTACATGGATATGATCTTTCAAACACCAGGGTTGTATTGAATTTAGCATTTATAATATTTGCATTTCAGAAAGCGCAAGAGTATATAAGATTAGATTTTATTATTATTATTATTATTATTATTTTTAGAATAGTTGCACGACTTTCTAATGTTAAGTAGTATAAGAATCTATTTTTGTGTTTGATTAGCTCCAAGATACAAAGACAACTTCTGGAGAAACAGAGGTGAAATTTCAAGTGTCCAAAGATACACTCGGTTCCATGCTAAGATCAATGGCCTATTTCCTTTGAAAGATCATTGTATCCAGCAAGATTCTAGTGCAGAAATTTTATTTATTAAAGATCTTTTATAAAAAGTTCAAAAGTAATTATGCCAATGACCTTTGGGTAAAATGGCACTTCGAATCTGCATAAGAATGGTATTTGGTGAGGTCACAGATTTAAACCCATGATCAAAACCCAAGAGCATGCACGAATCGAAGCCCATTGTAGGATCTGCCACAGCTGAACAGAGGAGCAACTATGTCTTTCTTCCTCGGCTCGGATCTGCCACAGTTGTCTCAAGCGAGTGAGTTTGGTGAGCGTTGGGTTGGATGGGAGTGAGTGAGTTTTGGGAGTGAGAGTGAGTTTTGATCCGTTTTGGGATGTGTTTATTACTTATTTGGTGTTAGAGTAACGGAAAACATTGAGGTGGGTTACGGAGCACTCACGGTCAGAATCACAGGTGGGTAAAGTGTCAAAATTTAAACCACGGGTGGGCACATAGAATTAGAGGCAAATCACAGGTGGATAAAGTGTAATTATCCCTGTTTAGTATCTTGGTGTTCATTGAAAACAAAAGTGCATCACTTGGACTTGATTTCTCCTTTCAAATCAATCAATAATCAATAATTAGATGGAAATTAATCAAAGAAGCCAAGAGCAACGTTGTGATAGCTTCAACTTTTTGACATAAAGAGATCTGTCATCTGTAGAATTCTAGCATGTCTGACCCACTCAATTTAATTTCAGCTTTAATCAAGGAGAGAAATGTTTGTTTCTTTTGAGAAGATAAGAGAAATGTCGGCCCTTAGATATGACAGTTGAATATGAAAGCAAGTTAACTGTTATAACAGCGGCCATTGCTTTAAGCTTCAATAATGCAGGGAAACACTTTCCCCATTGTTTGCTGTCAATGCAGAGGGGCCCTACCACCCTAGGCTCTAGGCTCTAAGGACGAGAAATTATTAGTCCACTGCTATAGATTTGGAGCTTCTGGTTAGTCAAGTTTGGTATTCATGCGCAAGTGGTAAGTATCCATAGACTCGCTAATTTCTTGTGCAGCTTTAAAAGTTTAAACAATGCTAACAATAATGCAAGAAGCCAAGAGCAACATTGTGATAGCGGCAAAAATAGCCCAATACAACCATTTTTCGAAAGCATTTTTCAAAATTATTAGTATTTTATCACTGTTTTCTGGTTGGCTTTTAGTTTTGATTCTTATTCTTCTAGGTGTGGGTTTCTCTTTTTTCTTTCTTTTGTTAGGGTCACGTGGGATGGGAGGCCACAATTGTTGACTTATCTAATTTTTTTTTTTTTTTTTTTCCTCATTGTTTAAACACAGGCAAATAGTTTTCTCATTGGCTTTCAGTTTTGTTTCTTATTCTTCCAGGTGTGGGTTTCTCTTTTTTCTTTATTTTGTCAGGATCACATGGGATGGGAGGCCACAATTGTTGACTTATCTAAAAATTTTTATCTCATTGTTTAAACACAGGCAAATAATTTTATCAAAAGGAACTCAAGTTTCATAAACTCGAGTTCTAAGTGGACATTTTTAGCAACTCGATTTTTCTAAACTCAATTTCCATGTCAAACTCAAGTTTGTGAAACTCGAGTTTCAAAAAAGTGGTACGTTGCTAGATATTTCTCAAACAGTGGTAAAACACTAGTAATTTCGAAAAATAGTGGTATTCGGCTATTTTTACCAAAAAAGAAGAGATTTGGGTTAGAAACTTTCATGTTACGTAGCATCATTCTGCAGTTTGGTCCTCGAAAGTTGTGCCCGTCTTCCCCACTCTGTCTCTCTCTCTTTGAAATTAGCACAATGTTTTTGGATGTTGAGATTGATACAATAATTGTTTAGCTGAAGGAAAATTATTGTGCAGACTTCTCCGAGCTCTCATATGGGGTAGGCTCACACGTTGAGAAGAAGGGTTGGAAATTTCTTACATGCACGTAAACCTCCAAAGTTGTGCTTGTTCTTTCTTTCCCTCTCTTTCAAGAAAAATTCTAGTAGACACATCCTAAATTTCACCGAAAATTTCATATACATGCTCTCACAATTTTGTGTTGTGAATCTGTGATGGAAGCCAAGAGGTTTAGTTCCAACGCAATACAAATATTGTGAAGAGGGAGTCAAATTTATAATTTCTCTCTTAAATTAACACTGTTTTTAAAGGAAGGAAAAAGAAGTGGAAAACGATTAAAAAAAAAGGAAAAAAAGAGATGAAAAGGAAAAAAATATTCTTTATGGTTTGAATGTAAAAATAAAAGGTAAATTACTTTTTTGCATTCTAAACTATAGTAAGAGGGAGTGAATAAGAAAAGATAAATAAAGGAAGACGAAGGGAAAGATGAATAGTGATATTAAAGTAGAGGGTAGTGGGGAGATGAAAAAGTAAGGAAAGAAGAAAGGTTGAAAAAAGTGTAAATATTTAAAAAATAAGTGAATGTCAAAAAAAAATTTATAGGAAAATTGGAAATAAAAAGGAAATATATATAGGTATTAAAACCAATAAAGATGGATATGTAAAGTTAATAATTTATTTATATATTTTTTTGTAAAAAAAAAAATAGGAATAAAAAAAAACAATAATTATGTGGCGAATGATGTGGTAATTAGGTGGCGTAGCAGGAGCTCAGCAGCAATAAATACTACGCTTCAGCTTTTAGTAATATATAGATGATAATTTCCTTATTACTTAAACAAATGATATCGTTTTAAGTTCAAGCCTAAGATGGACTTGGCATTGTATGAAAATTGAGGAATGTCTTGATTTGGTTGGATGAAATCAAAAGGCAAAGTGTATGCCACGACATTAAGTGACTCGGATTCATCCGACTCAGATTCCGAGGAAAGCTGTGATGGAAAAGGGAATTATTCAGCTTTTATGACTATTGCCCATGTTGAGTCTTCAGACGAGTTGAATCTACTTGTACAAGAGATTGGAGTACATAGTGATGAAGAATCACATGGAGTTGTTAAGGAATCAGATGCAGAAGAAGATGAAAAGACAGCCAATCTTCAAGAAAATTATAACTCACTCCTGGAGAGGTCGGGTGAGTATACAAGGGTGGCCAAGGCAGTTGTAAGAAAGATGAAGAAGGCAGAGGGGGACTATAAAAGTCTCTTAATTCGCTATAAGGAGGCCAAGTGTGAGATAGAAACACTGAATGGTGAGCTGTTAGAAGCCTACACAAAAGTGAGATTTCTTGAGTAAGAGGTTGTGCAAGCAAATGCCAAGATAGAAAGGGTCTCCACCAAAAAGCTCGATGATGTTATTTCATCTCAAAAGCATTTTTCAGACAAATCCGGGTTGGGATATACCGGAGGGAGTAGCTTATCTGGCAATGTCACAAAAGAAGTGAAGTTTATAAAGGCCAAAGAGCCAGTTGAAATTGGCCCTACTGCTGAGAAGCCTAAGATAGAGGAGAAGAGGAATGTGGAGAATCAACAGATGGTAAACAACCCCCGTAATCAATCTGTGGGCAGGTCTGAATCCCGAGCCAAGTCTCGTCCACGACCACAAAGAGGTCCTAGATGGTAAACAACCCCCGTAATCAATCTGTGTGTCATCACTGTGGACTTCAAGGGCATACTCGACCAAATTGTCAAAAGCCGAGAGCAATGAATAGTGCAACTCCTCAAAGGTCACGAGGACCTAGAAATGACAGGAGAAATTGGGCTGGTGGACCATCAAGAGATCAAAGTGGTGATCCCGAAATGATGGATGTGATGAAGATGATTGGTGTTTTCACCAACTGCTTGGAAAGCTTCACATGAAGGTTTGAAAGCCCTAACTCCCATACCCAATCATATAAGGAAATCACCTCAAACGCAAGTGACGTGTGGGTGAAAAAGGGTACTCATGCATAAGCATTACAACATGTCCATGCATCAATACTTCCTATGCTTTGCGACTGTGTATAGTTGTTTGCTTATTGAATATGTTGGTTGTTGTTTGTTTGTCTGTTTGTGCATACTTTCGTTCATTTTTGTTTTTGATCAATCTTTTTCTTCTTATGTGTCAAAAATCCAAAAACCACATAAAAAGTAGAAAATCAAAAAGTTTGATCGACATTGTTGAGTTTTTGTCTCAAAACTTGTTTTGCCTTGTACCTTTGTGCTAATGGCTTTGTGCATTATCGAGCGTAGCTTGTTTCTTTGCACTTTTATCACTGTGGAAAAAATCTTGAAATCTATGTTTTGTTGTAAATAGATCTTCAAACTTGTCATGAATGATTAGTGAATGGTTATGTTGATCTTGAGACATGCATAGACTTGTGCCTATATATCTTCCCACTCTTTATTTTTTGTCTTTGCTAAAAAGTGCTCACCAAATGTAAATCTCCAAATGAAAAGAGATTTTGAGCTGCAAAAGCCTGTCGCACATACTAGTATTTGACTAGGAAAAAGGGAAAGCGACCAAAATAAAGTTTATGATTATTCAAAAGCCAAAGGCTATATCATCAAGGTGAAATATCAAATATCACTCTCACAGGGAAAGGTGATTGTTTCAAAAGGATCAAAAAGATCAAATGTTATACTTAAAAGTGGAGTCAAATGTAAAGCTCCAAGTTATGTTATCAAGTCTTGTGGGAGGTCATCTATGCATACTTCTATAATTGAGATGGGTCACATGATCTAGTGCTAATTGTGTATGCCTTGGTTGAATTGATCATTGAAGCTTCACATTAGACTAAGGACTATCTCAATGTTGATATCCACACACAACACACAAGTTTATGTTCAATGAATGCCATGTTCAATGAATGTCAAATTCATTTGTGTGATTGTACTTGATAAAATGTGTTTTCACATGCTCAATCTTTGTTAATTCAAACACAAAAAGATTTTTGAGTGTTTAAGTTGTTTTTGGAAAAGTGTTTTGTTTGTACAAAAACTGAAAATCTTCTAAAAGCCGCGTCCAGAAATTCCTTACCGTTCAAAAGTTAATGTCGAAACGGTGACCGAAGGTCACTTTTCTACACATTTTCTAAGCGATTACGGCCCGTGAATAACTAGCCACTAACGTATTTTTTACCCAAAATTTTATTTCGAAATGATTGATCACACGGTATAGGAAAAATATTTCCAAGCCAAATTCGTGCGGAAATCGTAACACTTCCATTTTTACGCACCTCCATCGGCATAGAATTGGAATCCATATTTCGGGTTACTCGGTGGGACATATTCAAAGAACAATAACTCTCTTGATTTCCATCGAAAAAATACAAAATTTGTGTTCAATTCAAGCTATGAATGTGTACTTAATAAAACATTCAGGCCACGTCCAGAAATTCCTTACCATTCAAAAGTTAATGACGAAACGGTGACCGAAGGTCACTTTTCAACACTTTTTCTAAGCGATTATGGCTCGTGAATAACTAGCCACTAACGTATTTTTTACCCAAAATTTGATTTCGAGATGATTGATCACACGGTATAGGAAAAAAATTTCCAAGCCAAATTCATGTGGAAATCATTAGACTTCTATTTTTATGCCCCTCCATTGGCACATAATTGGAATCTGTATTTCGGGTAACTCGGTGGGACATATTCAAAGAACAACAACTCTCTTGATTTCCATCGAAAAAATAGTAAATTTGTGTTCAATTCAATCTCTGAATGTGTACTTTCTAAAACATTTAGGCCGCGTCCAGAAATTCCTTACCGTTCAAAAGTTAATGTCGAAACGGTGACCGAAGGTCACTTTTCAACACATTTTCTAAGCGATTACGGCTTATGAATAACTAGCCACTAACGTATTTTTTACCCAAAATTTTACTTTGAGATGATTGATCACACGGTATGGGAAAAATATTTCCATGCCAAATTCGTGCGGAAATCATAAGACTTCCATTTTTACGCCCCTCCATCAGCACAGAATTGGAATCCATATTTCGGGTTACTTGGTGGGACACATTCAAAGAACAATAACTCTCTTGATTTCCATAAAAAAAAAATACAAAATTTGTGTTCAAATTCAAGCACTGAATGTGTCCTTTCTAAAACATTCAGGCCGCGTCCAGAAATTCCTTACTGTTCACAAGTTATTGTCGAAACGGTGAACGAAGGTCACTTTTCAACACTTTTTCTAAGCAATTACGGCTCGTGAATAACTAGCCACTTACATATTTTTTACCCAAAACTTTATTTCGAGATGATTGATCACGCGGTATAGAAAAAATATTTCCAAGCCAAATTCGTGGGCAAATCGTTAGACTTCCATTTCTATGCTCCTCCATCGGAACATAATTGGATTCCTTATTACGAGTAACTCGGTGGGATATATTCAAAGGTCAATAACTCTATTAATTTCAATTGAAAAAATACAAAATTTGTATTCAAATTCAAGCTTGGAATGTGTACTTTCTAAAACATTCAGGCCGCGTCCAGAAATTCCTTACCCTTCAAAATTTATTGTCAAAATGGTGACTGAAGGTCACTTTTCAGCACTTTTTCTAAGCAATTACGGCTCGGGAATAACTAGCCACTAACATATTTTTTACCCAAAATTTTATTTCGGGACGATTAGACACGCGATATAGGAAAAATATTTCCAAGCCAAATTCGTGGGCGAATCGTTAGACTTCCATTTCTACGCTCCTCCATCGGAACATAAATGGATTCCTTATTACGAGTAACTCAGTGGGATATATTCAAAGGTCAATAACCCTATTGATTTCCATCGAAAAAATACAAAATTTGTATTCAAATTCAAGATCTGAATGTGTACTTTCTAAAACATTCAGGCCGCGTCTAGAAATTCCTTACCCCTCAAAATTTATTGTCGAAACGGTGACCGAAGGTCACTTTTCAACACTTTTTCTAAGCGATTACGGCTCAGGAATAACTAGCCACTAACGTATTTTTTATCCAAAATTTTATTTCGGGATGATTGGACACGCGATATAGGAAAAATATTTCCAAGCCAAATTCGTGGGTGAATCGTTAGACTTCCATTTATACACCCCTTCGTCAGAACATAATTGGATTCCGTATTACGGGTAACTCGTTGGGACATATTCAATGGACAATAACTCTCTTGATTTCCCACGAAAAAATACAAAATTTGTTTTGAAATTCAAACTCTGAATATGTACTTTCTAAAACAATTAGGCCGCGTCAAGAAATTCCTTACCCTTCAAAAGTTATTGTCGAAACGGTGACCGAAGGTCACTTTTCAACACATTTTCTAAGCGATTATGGCTCATGAATCACTAGCCACTAACGTATTTTTTACGCAAAATTTTATTTCGAGATGATTGATCACGTGACATAGGAAAAATATTTCCTCGCCAAATTCATGAGCGAATCGTTAGACTTCCATTTCTACGCCCCTCCATCGGCACATAATTAGAATTTGTATTTTGGGTAACTCAGAGGGACATACTCAAAGGACAATAACTCCCTTGATTTCAATTGAAAAAATACCAAATATGAGTTCAAATTCAAGCTCTGAATGTGTACTTTCTAAAACATTCAGGGCACGTCAAGAAATTCCATACCGTTCAAAAGTTATTGTCGAAATTGTGACCGAAGGTCACTTTTCAACATTTTTTCTAAGCGATTACGGCTCGTGAATAACTAGCCACTAACGTATTTTTTACCCAAAATTTTATTTCGAGATGATTGATCACGCGATATAGGAAAAATATTTCCAAGCCAAATTAGTGAGCAAATCGTTAGACTTCCATTTCTACGCCCCTCCATTGGCACATAATTGGATTCTGTATTTCAGGTAACACGGAGGGACATATTCAAAGGAAAATAACTCTCTTGATTTCGATTTCAAAAATATAAAATTTGTGTTCAAATTCAAGCTCTGAATGTGTAATTTCTAAAACATTCATGCTGCATCCAGAAATTCCTTACCGTTCAAAAGTTATTGTCGAAACGGTGACCGAAGGTCACTTTTCAACACGTTTTCTAAGCGATTACGGCTCGTGAATAACTAGCCACTAACATATTTTTTACCCAAAATTTTATTTGGAGTTGATTGATAACGCGATATAGGAAAAATATTTCCCAGCCAAATTCGAGAGCAAATCCTTAGACTTCCATTTTTACACCCCTCCATCGGAACATAATTGGATTCCGTATTTCGGGTAACTCGGTGGGACATATTCAAAGGTCAATAACTCTCTTGATTTCCATAGATAAAATAAAAAATTTGTATTCAAATTCAAGCTCTGAATGTGTACTTTCTAAAACATTCTGGCCGCATCCAGAAATTCCTTATCGTTCAAAAGTCAATGTCGAAACGGTGACTGAAGGTCACTTTTCAACACATTTTCTAAGTGATTACGGCTCGTGAATAAATAGCCACTAACGTATTTTTTACCCAAAATTTTATTTCGAGATGATTGATCACACGGTATAGGAAAAATATTTCCAAGCCAAAATTATGCGGAAATCATTGGACTTCCATTTTAACGCCCCTCCATCGGCACATAATTGGAATCCGTATTTCGGGTAACTCGAAGGGACATATTCAAAGAACAATTACTCTCTTTGTTTCCATCGAAAAAATACAAAATTTGTGTTCAAATTGATGCTCTAGATGTGTACTTTCTAAAACATTTAGGCCGCGTCCAAAAATTCTCTTACCGTTCAAAAGTTAATATCGAAACGGTCACCGAAGGTCACTTTTCAACACATTTTCAAAGCGATTATGGCTCGTGAATAACTAGCCACTAACGTATTTTTTACCCAAAATTTTATTTCGAGATGATTGATCACACGGTATAGGAAAAATATTTCCAAGCCAAATTCATGCGGAAATCGTAAGACTTCCACTTTTACGCCCCTCCATCGGCACAAAATTGGAATCCGTATTTCGGGTTACTCGGTGGGACATGAAAGTTCAAAAACGTGTAAAAACACCTTTGAACGTTTAGACCCCCAACGAACAACTTAACCAATTAAAGCAATATGTCAAACAACAAGTGTGCGGAAACTTAACATATGCTATAATATGAAATTGGTTAAAAACTATCTAAGCCATAACAAAATAAAATCCACAGCAGATAATAAAAGGCAAAGATAGAGAGGAAGGAAGATGCAAACACAAAGACAACACGCGATGTGTTATTGAAGAGGAAACCGAAGTCCTCGGCGTAAAACCTCTCCGCCGCCCTCCAAGCGGTCAATAATCCACTAGAAAATGTAGTTGGGATACAAGGACAGCAATAGACCCTCCAAGCCTAATCTACCCAGTGCACCTAAGCCCTCCAAGCTTCTTGCTCCAACGAGGTTGCGCCGAACCTTTTTCTTTTCTAGCTTCCCGAATTCCGCTACTAGACCATAGCATCAACCAATGAAGATTGGTTCCTTCCTAACTGCTTCCCAAAAACCCAAACAACTGTCTCACAGTGATGATGATGGTGAGAACCAGGTCTGGTATAATGCCTCTCAAGGATTTGACAATGGAGAGGAAGAGAGTTGGGGAATTTGGAGAGACTCTAAGGTATAGATTGTGGGTGAATCAATCTTGTTTTTCTTTAGGGTTTCTCTCTCAAAATTCTCTCTAGAAGCTCTCTCTCAATCGTGGGTAAAAGGGGTATTTATACTGGAGTGGGAGAGGAATGTGAAATGTCAGGTTTTACAAAACAGGGGTGGCTCGCGGCTTGACCTCGCGGCTTGACCAAGTCGCGAGATCCAGTCGCGAGATAACCGTATGGCCAGTTGTCCTGTTTTGTCCTGTAGTGCTCCAGCTGGCATGACTGTTCACCTTCCAGCATGCTTGGCACGTGTGCTGCGTCTGGCGGCTTGCAGCCGCGAGTCACCCGCGAGTCCCAGCCGTGAGTCTCTGTTTTCTTGCACACTCTTGAGCAAACTTCACTCTATCTCACTCACTACCCTTACATCAAACCCACCTAAATACAGGGTTACTAAATGCTGAATTACAAGCAAATTTGGCACGGAATAAAGCCAATTAGGTGGTTGAATAAATTCAACCTTACAATTCTCCCCCTTTGGCTATTCCGTGACAAAACCCTAAAACAGACTCTAGACTTAACATGTGAGTTGGGAACAGTTGAACAAAAACTCACTCACACCTAACTCTAGAAACTGTGAAGCACTTGAATCATATGAACATAATACTCCTGAAACACAACAATACACCATGATCATTGTAAGCAGAAAATTATAAAATGCATATGAAACAGGCAATATGTGATCAAGCAAAGATGGAGTTAAGAAACAAGCCATGGCTTGATCAACCAAGTGAACACCACAAGGTAGTGATCACAGTGCTCATTCACACTTGGAATGAACACAAGGACATACAAGTTAACAAGCACAAGGCAAGACACTTGTATGTTCAACACTCAACCAATGCATAACACACAAGGTATATGCATCTAGGAACAATCCTACAAGGGCACAAGAGTGACAGTACAAATATCAAAATGCAGAACATTTAGATCAAAGTACTGATTTCAACATAGCATAAAGGCTGCAATTAGCAAGGTACAAACCATAAAGCCTACAAACTATGCATAAAACATAAACCCTAAAAGCTTACAAAAGCACATGGGTACAGATAACAAAACATCCTGAATAACATCATCCAAAATATGTTAAAGTTTAAACCAAGAGTATAGATAAGAGTTAGTAACAACTATACACCAAAACACAGTGTATCAAACCCATAAAAGACAAGTTTAGAGAATAAGACTTAAGACTTAAAACAAAAGTATGGCAAAAGTATGTGAGAACTCCCCCTATCACTATGCACATTTATGCTCACTTCCCTTTGAACTTTCTCCCCCTTACTGAATGCTCTCCCCCTTTTTGGCACGAATAGCTAAAGGCTCTCGTCCAACCTTTGTTGAATAGCATCTAGCTGATTCTCCATAGTCTCAAGACGCATTTGTACATGGTTGTTTGTGGAGTAGAGAAGTGCCACAAGCTCCTCAATGCGTTTCTGAATATGCTCAAGTGCACTGCTGACTCTATCAGTATGAGGAGCAGTCTGTGCTTGCGGAATACTAGCCGGTGAAGCTTCAGGAACAGCACGTGAAGTAGATGTGGTATGTGCAGGTGTTTCTGAGTCAGGGGCAGATGGAGTGACCGGAGAGATGTGAGCACTCCTTGGTGTGTTAGAGGAGTGACTTTTGCTAGCTTGAAGAGTGACCATGGAAATAGGACGCTGACGGGACAACATCTTTCCATCTGCAGGGGGAATAATGCCTTCACGTAGAATGAGCTTCATGACGAGACTGCAAAATGGGATGATTCCTCGAGCTGCAGTTCGACAAGCGGTCTTCCTCAAGGTGTAGTAGATGTGAGCACATATATCAATGGGGGCTCCAGTAATAAGATCACAAAGGAATAGAGCTCTCCCAAGATTGATGAATGTAGTGTTGGACAGTGGGTAGAGATTGGTGAACATGATCAACTTCAGTGTGGTCAGTTCTGGTGCAAACTTTGCAGTGCTGATGGATGTTCCTGCACTGGATACTTCATGATCGGATCCTAGGATTTGTAGGATTTCTCCAACTTCTGGAGTTCGATCATCGTAAGGAGTTATATTCACATTCTGCGGTCTGGTGATGCCGAGAAGATCTGCAATGGAGTCGGGGGAAACACTAAACTGCGTTCCTCTGACCCAGAAAATGAGTTGAGGTCCAAGATCAGTTGCATTGGAGAAGCATTCTTTGACCAGCTCATCCATTGGATCATCAAAGTTCCCGAACAGGTTTGCCCAATCTCGTTTCTCAAAGATTCGAGGGATGAAAGTGGTCCCTAAGGTGTTAAACTCTACCACCCTTTCCACTATAGTGGTTGACTTGTCAAACACGTTTGAGTAGACGTGAGAGTTAAGCGGAAGTCTGAATCTATCCTCATTGGGATCTTGAGATGCTTGAGATGATAGTCGAGTCCTTTTAGCAACTGGTGTTGCTGGTTCGTCAGCAACAACGCCTTTACCCCTGGAAGATCGACGAGACATCTGCAAGATAACAGGCCCACAGCAAAGAACCAACAGCAGTACCACACAAGATGAATGTCAACAAGATTCAGTAAAAAAAATCCAACACATAAATACAAACTGAAAATAGTGTAGACCCAACCAAACTTCCAATCAAAAACAAAGGAGCACAAAATGACAGGTGCAGCAAACTGATTTTAAAGCACAAAGCCATAGAAAAAAAAAAAACTGACAAAACTGTCAATTAGACAGGTTACCATGACCATGATATGCAAACAGATACATCATTCGAACAGTGAGAACTGATAACATAAAAACACTCCACAAGATATATGAACAATGGATAATATTTCAGCAAGAAGAAACAAATCATCTATACTAGGCCACATGGTTGAGAGACACACATTCTGATATCATAAACACTTAGTAACCAATACCGAAATCCAACATCAATACTCAAGCAAGAGAAATGAGGAAATTAAATAAACACCAAACCCATGTAAGATATGATTGTCAGACTCAACAATAGGCAAATATCAGAGCAATGAAAAACACATTGTGACCGTTCTACATAAAAACAGATGAGAGCAATATCAAGCAAGACACGCCAAACCCATTACACAAAGAGAGAAGAATTTCGAACACAATATCAATCCAAACAGTAACAAAAATATGCAGGAAAAGGGAAAAATGAGATTGAGAAAGTAAAACCCATACCTTTTCTTGATGATTTGGATAAGAAATGAAGCACCAATGGGGTTTGAAAATGGGAGCACGGAGTGTTTGGGAAGGAGATGTTTTAGAGAGAAAATGAACAGTTACTAAAGTTCGAGGGAAAACTGAAAAAGATTTAAAAACTGCTCCTTTTTCTGCCAAACACGCGAATTTCGCGACTTGATTAAGTCGCCACACAGTCGCCAGATCAAGCCGCCAAAACACTTAAGGACAAAAATTTGAAAAAATTTTTCTAAGTGTTTTTCGCGACCGGAAGGTCTACCCGCGAATGAGTCGCGAGCTGAGCCGTGAAAATCTCTGAATAACCTCGCGACTGGACCTTTCACTCGCGAACAAGTCGCCAAAAAAGACCAGCGAAGATGCGACTGAGGCTCGCGACTTGACATACCCGCGACTGAGCCGCCAAAACAGGGCAAAACTGGAGTTTTGAAATTTTCAGATTTTTCAACCAAAATACTTTCCAAAAACACCTAAAACACTCAAAAAATCTTTTTGTGCTTGATTTAACAAAGATTGAGCATGTGAAAACACATTTTATCAAGTACAATCACACAAATGAATATGGCATTTATTGAACATAAACTTGTGTGTTGTGTGTGGATATCAACAATGAGATAGTCCTTAGTCTAATGTGAAGCTTCAATGATCAATTCAACCAAGACATACACAATTAGCACTAGATTATGTGACCCGTCTCAATTATAGAAGTATGTATATATGACCTCCCACAAAAACTTGATAACATGACATGGAGCTTTACATTTGACTCCACTATTAATCAACCTTTGATCTTTTTGATCTTTTGAGGCAATCACCTCTCATTGTGAGAGTGATAGTTGACATTTCCTTTTGATGAACAAGCCTTTGGCTTTTTGAATAAAACATTTCTCTTTAATTTTTGGTCGCTTTCCCTTTTTCCTAGTCGAATACTAGTATGTGCGACAGGCTTTTGCAGCTCAATATCTCTTTTCATTTTGAGATTTACATTTGGTGAGCTCTTTTTAGCAAAAACAAAAATAAAGAGTGGGAAGATATATAGACACAAGTCTATGCAAGTCTCAAGATCAACAAAACCATTCACTAATCATTCATGACAAGTTTGAAGATCTATTTACAACAATCACAAAGATTTCAAAATTTCTCCCACATAGATATGAGTGCATGAAGACAAGCAATGCTCGAAAATGCACAAAGCCATTAGCACAAAGGTACAAGGCAAAACAAGTTTTGAGACAAAAACTCAACAAAGTCAATCAAGCTTTTTGATTTTCTAATTTTTATGTGATTTTTGGATTTTTGACACACGAAGCAAAAAGATTGATAAGACAAAAGAAATATACACAAGAAGACAAGCAAACAACCAATAGCAAAAACAGCAAGAAAAAAAAAAAAACAAACAAACATTGTCACAAAGCATAGGAAGTATTAATGCATGGACATGTTCTAATGCTTATGCATGAGTACCCTTTTTCACCCACACGTCACTTGCGTTTGGGGTGATTTCCTTATAGGATTGGGTACGGGAGTTAGGGCTTTCAAACCTTCGTGAGAAGCTTTCCAAGCAGTTGGTGAATGCACCAATCATCTTCATCACGTTCATCATTCCGGGATCACCATTCTGATCTCTAGATTGATCACCTGCCCAAATTCTTCTATCATTTCTAGGTCCTCCTGACCTTTGAGGAGGTGCACTGTTCTTTGCTCTTAGCTTTTGACAATTTGGTCGAGTATGCCCTTGAAGTCCGCAATAATGACACACATAAGTCACTCTAGGACCTCTTTGTGGTCGTGGACGTGACTTGGCACGAGATTCGGATCTGCCCACAGATTGACTACGGGAATTCAGCATCCGTTGGTTCACCACATTCTTCTTCTCCTCCATTTTGAGTTTCTCATCAGTAAGGTCAGCTACAACTGGATCTTTAGCCTTAACAAACTTTCACTTCTTTAGTGACATTTCCAGATGAGCTACTTCCTCCGGTATATCCCAATCCGGATTTGTCTGAAAAGCTCTTTTGAGATGAGATAACATCATCTAGCTTCTTGGTGGTGACCCTCTCTACTTTAGCATTTGCTTGCACAACCTCATTCTCAAGAAATCTTACTTTTGTGTAAGCTTCGGACAACTCACCATTCAAAGTTTCTATCTCGCATTTGGCCTCCCTATATCGGATTAGGAGACTTTTGTAGTCCTCCTCTGCCTTCTTCATTTTTCTCACAGCAGCCTTGGCCACCCTTGTGTACTCACCCGACTTTTCCAAGAGTGAGTTATAATTCTCTTGAAGATTTGCTGGGTTTTCATCTTGTTCAGCATCTGATTCTTCAACAATTCCTAGTGATTCATCATCACTATGTTCTCCAAGGTCTTGTACAAGCAGATTCAATTCCTCTGAAGACTCAACGTGAGCAATGGTCATAAAAGCTGAATAGTTCCCCTCTCCATCACAGCTCTCTTCAGATTCTGAGTCAGACGAATCAGAGTCACTCAATGTCGTGACATACACTTTACCTTTCGATTTCAAATAATTCGGACATTCCTTCTTAAAGTGTCCATGCCCGTTACATTCGAAGCAAGTGACACCTTGTGTAGGTTGGGATTCTTTACCATCTCTCTTTCTGAATTCCCTTTTCTCCCTTCCAGAACTTTGGAATTTTCCTTTATCACCAAATTTTCCATTATTCTTAAACTTCAAGAACTTTCGGAAATTTTTTACAAGGTATGCAACATCTTTATCAACCACATCGTCTTCCGATGAGTCATGGACTTCTACCTTCTCATTAATGGTCTTAAGAGCAAGGGATTTACTCTTCCGTTGATTGGGCAGCGACATTTCATAAGTCTGAAGAGAACCGACCAGCTCTTGGACTTTGATGTCATCTAGGTCCTTGCTCTCTTCAATCGCTGTCACTTTAGCACGAAAACTTTCCGGCAATGATCGAAGGATCTTCCTTACGATTTTAGAATCCTCCGTTTTCTCCCCCAAGTTGAACTTACTGACAACCACCTCATTTAGCTTCCCATAGAAAGAGTCAAAAGACTCATCCTCACTCATCTTGAGCTCCTCAAACCGGGTGGTCAGCATTTGTAACTTGGTGTCCTTCACTTTCTTCGTGCCTTCATAGGTTGTTTCCAATATCTCCCATGCTTCTTTGGCAACGGTGATGTGAGAAATCCTGTGAAATTCATCTGGAGACACACCACAGAAAATAGCATTTAAAGCTTTACTGTTAGCATTAGATGCAGCGAGTGCTGCCTTATCCCATGTGGATTTGGCAGCCTCAGGTCTAGTCCAACCACTTTCAACTGCATCCCAAACAGATTCATCTATGGAGCATAGAAATGCTCTCATGCGAACCTTCCAAAAAGCATAATTACTACCATCAAAATATGGAGGTGCATTTAGGGATTGAGACCTATCCATTTCAAAAGGGAGTCAAGGATCACACAATGGTAATGAAACCAATAACAGTGTACCTGCTCTGATACCAATTGAAAGTTCAAAAACGTGTAAAAACACCTTTGAACGTTTAGACCCCCAACGAACAACTTAACCAATTAAAGCAATATGTCAAACAACAAGTGTGCGGAAACTTAACATATGCTATAATATGAAATTGGTTAAAAACTATCTAAGCCATAACAAAATAAAATCCACAGCAGATAATAAAAGGCAAAGATAGAGAGGAAGGAAGATGCAAACACAAAGACAACACGCGATGTGTTATCGAAGAGGAAACCGAAGTCCTCGGCGTAAAACCTCTCCGCCGCCCTCCAAGCGGTCAATAATCCACTAGAAAATGTAGTTGGGATACAAGGACAGCAATAGACCCTCCAAGCCTAATCTATCCAGTGCACCTAAGCCCTCCAAGCTTCTTGCTCCAACGAGGTTGCGCCGAACCTTTTTCTTTTCTAGCTTCCCGGATTCCGCTACTAGACCATAGCATCAACCAATGAAGATTGGTTCCTTCCTAACTGCTTCCCAGAAACCCAAACAACTGTCTCACAGTGATGATGATGGTGAGAACCAGGTCTGGTATAATGCCTCTCAAGGATTTGACAATGGAGAGGAAGAGAGTTGGGGAATTTGGAGAGACTCTAAGGTATAGATTGTGGGTGAATCAATCTTGTTTTTCTTTAGGGTTTCTCTCTCAAAATTCTCTCTGGAAGCTCTCTCTCAATCGTGGGTAAAAGGGGTATTTATACTGGAGTGGGAGAGGAATGTGAAATGTCAGGTTTTACAAAACAGGGGTGGCTCGCGGCTTGACCTCGCGGCTTGACCAAGTCGCGAGATCCAGTCGCGAGATAACCGTATGGCCAGTTGTCCTGTTTTGTCCTGTAGTGCTCCAGCTGGCATGACTGTTCACCTTCCAGCATGCTTGGCACGTGTGCTGCGTCTGGCGGCTTGCAGCCGCGAGTCACCCGCGAGTCCCAGCCGCGAGTCTCTGTTTTCTTGCACACTCTTGAGCAAACTTCACTCTATCTCACTCACTACCCTTACATCAAAGCCACCTAAATACGGGGTTACTAAATGCTGAATTACAAGCAAATTTGGCACGGAATAAAGCCAATTAGGTGGTTGAATAAATTCAACCTTACAGGACATATTCAAAGAACAATAACTCTCTTGATTTCCATTGGAAAAATACAAAATTTATGTTCAATTCAAGCTCTGAATGTGTACTTTCTAAAACATTCAGGCCGCGTCCAGAAATTCCTTACCGTTCAAAAGTTAATTTCGAAACGGTAACCGAAGGTCACTTTTCAAAACATTTTCTAAGTGATTACGGCTCGTGAATAAATAGCCACTAACGTATTTTTTAACCAAAATAATACGAAATATGTGTTCAAATTCAAGCTCTGAATGTGTACTTTCTAAAACATTCTGGCTACGTCAAGAAATTCCTTACCGTTCAAAAGTTATTGTCAAATTATGACCGAAGGTCACCTTTCAACACTTTTTCTAAGCAATTACAGCTCGTGAATAACTAGCCACTAACGTATTTTTTACCCTAAATTTTATTTCGAGATGATTGATCACGCGATATAGGAAAAATATTTCGAAGCCAAATTAGTGAGCAAATCGTTAGACTTCCAATTCTACGCCCTTCCATCGGCACATAATTGGAAACCATATTTCGGGTAACTCAATGGGACATATTCAAAGGTCAATAACTCTCTTGATTTCAATTGAAAAAATACAAAATTTGTGTTCAAATTCAAGCTCTGAATGTGTACTTTCTAAAACATTCAGGCCACGTCTAGAAATTCCTTACCATTAAAAAGTTATTGTCGAAACGGTGACCGCAGGTCACTTTTAAGCACTTTTTCTAAGCGATTACAGCTCGTGAATAACTAGCCACTAACTTATTTTTTACCCAAAATTTTATTTGTAGTTAATTGATCACGCGATATAGGAAAAATTTTTCCAAGCCAAATTAGTGAGCAAATCATTAGACTTCCATTTTTACACTCCTCCAACGGAACATAATTGGATTCCGTATTTCGGGTAACTCAGTGGGACATATTCAAAGGTCAATAACTCTACTGATTTCCATCGAAAAAATACATAAAATGTGTTCAAATTTAAGCTCTGAATGTGTAATTTCTAAAACATTCAGGCCACGTCCTGAAATTCCTTACTGTTCAAAAGTTAATGTCGAAATAGTGACCGAAGGTCACATTTCAACACATTTTCTAAGCGATTACGGCTCGTGAATAACTAGCCACTAACGTATTTTTTACCCAAAATTTTATTTCAAGATGATTGATCACACGGTATAGGAAAAATATTTCCAAGTCAAATTCGTGGGGAAATCATAAGACTTCCAATTTTACGCCCCTCCATCGGCGCAACATTGGAATCCGTATTTCGGGTTACTCGATGGGACATATTCAAAGAACAATAACTCTCTTGATTTCCTTCGAAAAAATACAAAATTTTTGTTCAATTCAAACTTTGAATGTGTTCTTTCTAAAACATTCAGGCCGCGTCCAGAAATTCCTTACCATTCAAAAGTTAATTTCGAAACGGTGACCGAAGGTCACTTTTCAACACATTTTCTAAGCGATTACGGCTCGTGAATAACTAGCCACTAACATATTTTTTACCGAAAATTTTATTTCGAGATGATTGATCATGTGATATAGGAAAAATTTTTCCAAGCAAAATTAGTGAGCAAATCGTTAGACTTCCAATTCTACGCCCCACCATCGGCACATAATTGGAATCCGTATTTCGGGTAACTCAATGGGACATATTCAAAGGTCAATAACTCTCTTGATTTCAATCGAAAAAATACAAAATTTGTGTTCAAATTCAAGCTCTGAATGGGTACTTTCTAAAACAATAAGGTCGCGTCTAGAAATTCCTTACCGTTAAAAAGTTATTGTCGAAATGGTGACCGCAGGTCACTTTTCAGCAGTTTTTCTAACCGATTACGGCTCGTGAATAACTAGCCACTAACGTATTTTTTACCCAAAATTTTATTTGTAGTTGATTGATCACGCGATATAGGAAAAATATTTCCAAGCCAAATTCGTGAGCGAATCATTAGACTTCCATTTTTACACCCCTCCATCGAAACATAATTGGTTTCCGTATTTCGGGTAACTCAGTGGGACATATTCAAAGGTCAATAACTCTCTTAATTTCCATTTAAAAAACACAAAATTTGTTATCAAATTCAATCTCTGAATGTGTACTTTTAAAACATTCAGGCCGTGTCTAGAAATTCCTTACCATTCAAAAGTTATTGTTGAAACGGTGACCGAAGGTCACTTTTAAAAACCCTTTCTAAGCGATTACGGCTCGTGAATAAGTAGCCACTAACGTATGTTTTACAAAAAATTTTATTTCGAGATGATTGATCACGTGATATAGGATAAATATTTCCAATCCAAATTCGTGAGCGAATCGTTAGACTTCCATTATTACGCCCCTCCATCGGCACATAATTGGAATCCTTATTTTGGGTAACTCGGTGGGACATATTCAAAGGACAATAACTCTCTTGATTTCCCTCGAAAAAATTCAAAATTTGTGTTCAAATTCAAGCTTTGAATGTGTAATTAACAAAACATTAAGGCCGCCTCCAGAAAATCCTTGCCGTTCAAAAGTTATTGTCGAAACGGTGACCGAGGGTCACTTTTCAATACATTTTCTAAGCGATTACGGCTTGTGAATAACTAGCCACTAACGTATTTTTTACCCAAAATTTTAAGTGGAGATTATTGATCACGAGGTATAGGAAAAATATTTCCAAGCCAAATTCGTGAGCGAATCATTAGACTTCCATTTTGACGTCCCTCCATCGGCACATAATTGGATTCCATATTTCGGGTAACTCGGTAGGACATATTTAAAGGACAATAAATCTCTTGATTTCCATCAAAAAAATACAAAATTTGTGTTCAAATTCAAGGTTTGAATATGTACTTTGTAAAACATTCTGGCCGCGTCCAGAAATTCCTTACCGTTCAAAAGTTATTGTCGAAATGGTGACCGAAGGTCACTTTTCAACACATTTTCTATGCGATTACGGCTCGTGAATAACTAGCCACTAACGTCTTTTTTACACAAAATTTATTTTTGAGATGATTGATCACGCAATCTAGGAAAAATATTTCCAAGCCAAATTCGTAAGCGAAACGTTAGACTTTCATTTTTACTCCCCTCAATCGGAACATAATTGGATTTCGTATTTCGGGTAACCCGGTGGGACATATTCAAAGGACAATAACTCTCTTGATTTTCGTCAAAAAAATACAATATTTGTGTTCAAATTCAAGATTTGAACATGTACTTTCTAAAACATTCAGGCCGCGTCCAGAAATTTCTTACCGTTCAAAAGTTATTGTTGAAACGGTGACCGAAGGTCACTTTTCAATACTTTTTCTAAGCGATTACGGATCGTGAATATCTAGCCACTAACGTATGTTTTACACAAAATTTTATTTCGAGATGATTGATCACGTGATATAGGATAAATATTTCCAATCCAAATTCGTGAGCGAATCGTTAGACTTCCATTTTTACGCCCCTCCATCGGCACATAATTGGAATTCGTATTTTGGGTAACTCGGTGGGACATATTCAAAGGACAATAACTCTGTTGATTTCCATCGAAAAAATACAAAATTTGTGCTCAAATTCAAGCACTGAATGTGTACTTTCTAAAACATTCAGGTCGCATCCAAAAATTCCTTACCATTCAAAAGTTATTGTCGAAACGGTGACCGAAGGTCACTTTTCAACACATTTTCTATGTGATTACGGCACGTGAATAACAAGCCACTAACGTATTTTTTACCCAATATTTTTTTTTTTGAGATGATTGATCACGTGATATAGGAAAAATTTTTCCAAGCCAAATTTGGGAGCGAATCATTAGACTGCCATTTTTACGCCCCTGAATTGGAACATAATTGGATTCCGTATTTCGGGTAACTCGGTGGGACATATTCAAACAACAATAACTCCCTTGATTTCCATCGAAAAATGTACAAAATTTGTGTTCAAATTCGAGCTCTGAATGTGTACTTTCTAAAACATTCAGGCCGCCTCTAGAAATTCCCTGCCGTTAAAAAGTTATTGTCGAAATGGTGACCGAATGTCAATTTTCAACACACTTTCAATGCAATTACGGTTCATGAATAACTGGCCACTAACGTATTTTTAAAACAAAATTTTATTTCGAGATGATTGATCACGCGATATGGGAAAAATATTTCCAATCCTAATTCATGAGCGAATTGTTAGACTTCCATTTTTACACCCCTCCATCGGCACATAATTGGAATCCGTATTTCGGATAACTCGGTGGGACATTTTCAAAGGACAACAACTCTCTTGATTTCCAACGAAAAAATACAAAACTTGTTTTCAATTTCAAGTTCTAAATGCGTACTTTGTAAAACATTCAGGTCGCGTCTAGAAATTCCTTACCATTCAAAAGTTATTGTCGAAACAGTGGCCGGAGGTCACTTTTCAACACATTTTCTACGCGATTATGGCATGTGAATAACTTGCCACTAACGTATTTTTTACCCAAAATTTTTTTTGGGATGATTGATCACGTGATATAAGAAAAATATTTCCAAGCCAAATACGTGAGCAAATCATTAGACTTCCATTTTTACGCCCCTCAATCGGAACATAATTGGATTCCGTATTTCGGGTAACTCGGTGAGACATATTCAAAGGATAATAACTCTCTTCATTTCCATCGAAAAAATACAAAATTTGTGTTCAAATTCAAGCTCTAAATGTGTACTTTCTAAAATGTTCAGGCTGCGTCCAGAAATTCCTTACTGTTCAAAAGTTAATTTCGAAACGGTGACCGAAGGTCACTTTTCAACACAATTCCTATACGAATACTGCTCGTCAATAACTAGCCACTAAAGTATTTTTTACACAAAATTTTATTTTGAGATAATTGAACACGCGATATGGGAAAAACGTTCCCAAGCAAAATTCGTGAGCGAATCATTAGACTTCTATTTTTACGCCCCTCCTTCGGAACATAATTGGATTCCGTATTTCGACAAACTCGGTGGGACATATTCAAAGGACAATAACTCACTTGATTTCCATCGAAAAAATACAAAATTTGTATTCAAATTCAAGCTCTGAATGTGAACTTTCTAAGACGTTTAGGCCACGTCCAGAAATTCCTTACCATTCGAAAGTTATTGTCGAAACGGTGACCGAAGGTCACTTTTCAACACATTTTCTAAGCGATTACTGCTCGTGAATAACTAGCCACTAACATATTTTTTACACAAAATTTTATTTTGAGAAGATTGATCACGCGATATAGGAGAAATATTTCCAAGATAAATTCGTGAGCGAATCGTTAGACTTCCATTTTTACGCCCCTCCATCGGCACATAATTGGATTCCGTATTTCGGGTAACTCGGTGGGACATATTCATAGGACAATAACTCACTTGATTTCCATCGAAAAAAAAAAACAAATTTTGTATTCAAATTCAAGCTCTGAATGTGTACTTTCTAAGTCGTACAGGCCGCATCCAGAAATTCCTTACCGTTCAAAAGTTATTGTTGAAACGGTGACCGAAGGTCACTTTTCAACACATTTTCTAAGCGATTACTGCTTGTGAATAACTAGCCACTAACGTATATTATACACAAAATATTGTTTTGAGATGATTGATCACGCGATATAGGAAAAACATTTCCTAGCCAAATTTGTGAGCGAATCGTTAGATCTCCATTTTTACGCCCCTCTATCGGCACATAATTCGAATTCGTATTTTGAGTAACTCGGTGGGACAAATTCGAAGGACAATAACTCTCTTGATTTCCATAGACAAAAGACAAAATTAGTGTTCAAATTCAAGCTCTGAATGTGTACTTTCTAAAACTTTCAGGCCACGTCTAGAAATTCCTTACCATTCAAAAGTTATTGTCGAAACGGTGACTGAAGGTCACTTTTCAACCCATTTTCTATGCGATTATGGCACGTGAATAACTAGCCACTAACGTATTTTTTACCCAAAATTTTTTTTTTGAGATGATTGATCACGCAATATAGGAAAAGTATTTCCTAGCCAAATTTGTGAGCGAATCATTAGACTGCCATTTTTACGCCCCTCAATCGAAACATAATTGGATTCCGTATTTCTGGTAACTCGGTGGGACATATTCAAAGGACAATAACTCACTTGATTTCTATCGAAAAAAAAAAACGAATTTTGTATTCAAATTCAAGCTCTGAATGTGTACTTTCTAAGATGCACAGGCCGTGTCCAGAAATTCCTTACCGTTCAAAAGTTATTGTCGAAACGGTGACCAAAGGTCACTTTTCAACACACTTTCAAAGCAATTACAGCGCGTGAATAACTAGCCACTAACTTATGTTTCACACAAAATTTTATGTCGAGATGATTGATCACGTGATATAGGAAAAATATTTCCAAACCAAATTCATGAGCGAATCGTTAGACTTCCATTTTTACACCCCTCCATCAGCACATAATTGGAATCCGAATTTCGGTAACTTGGTGGGATATATTCAAAGGACAATTCCTATCTTGATTTCCCTCGAAAAAATACAAAATTTGTTGTCAAATTCAAGCTTTGAATGTGTATTCTGTAAAACATTCAGGCCGCGTCAAGAAATTCCATACCGTTCAAAAGTTATTGTCGAAACGGTGACCGAAGGTCACTTTTAAACACACTTTCTAAGCGATTACGGCTCGTGAATAACTAGCCACTAACTTATGTTTCACACAAAATTTTATTTCGAGATGATTGATCACGTGATATAGGAAAAATATTTCCAAACCAAATTCATGAGCGAATCGTTAGACTTCCATTTTTACACCCCTCCATCAGAACATAATTGGATTCTGTATTTCGGGTAACTCAGTGGGACATATTCAAAGGACAATAACTCTCTTGATTTCCATCGAAAAAATACAAAATTTGTGTTCAAATTCATGCTCTGAATGTGTACTTTCTAAGACATTCAAGCCGCATCCAGAAATTCCATTCTGTTCAAAAGTTATTGTCGAAACGGTGACCGAGGGTCACTCTTCAACACATTTTCAAAGCGATTACTGCTCGTGAATAACTGGCCACTAACTTACTTTTTACCCAAAGTTTTATTTCGAGATGATTGATCATGCGATATAGGAAAAATATTTCCAAACCAAATTCGTGGGCGAATCGTTAGACTTCCATTTTTACGCCCCTCCATCGGCACATAATTGGATTCCGTATTCCGGGTAAATTGGTGGGACATATTCAAAGGACAATAACTCTCTTGATTTCCATCGAAAAAATACAAAATTTGTGTTCAAATTCAAGCTCTAAATGTGTACTTTCGAAAACATTACGGCCGCATCTAGAAATTCCTTGCCATTCAAAAGTTATTGTCGAAACGGTGACCGAAGGTCACTTTTCAACACACTTTCTAAGCGATTACGGCTCGGGAAAAACTAGCCACTAACGTATTTGTTACACAAAATTTTATTTCGAGATGATTGATCACGTGATATCGGAAAAATATTTCCAAACCAAATTCATGAGCGAATCGTTAGACTTCCAATTTTGTGCCCCTCCATCGGCACATAATTGGAATTCGTATTTTGAGTAACTCGGTGGGACATATTCAAAGGACAATAACTCTTTTGATTTCCATCAAAAAAATTCAATATTTGTGTTCAAATTCAAGCTCTGAATGTGTTCTTTCTAAAACGTTCAGGCCGCATCTAGAAATTTCTAACCGTTCAAAAGCTATTGTCAAGACGGTGACCGAAGGTAACTTTTTAACACATTTTGTAAGTGATTACAGCTCGTGAATAACTAGCCACTAACGTATTTTTTACCCAAAATTTTAATTTGAGAGGATTGATCACGCGATATAGGAAAATATTTCCAAGCCAAATTCGTGAGTGTATCTTTAGACTTCCATTTTTACGCGCCTCCATCGGAACATAATTGGATTCCGTATTTCGAGTAACTCGGTGGGACATATTCAAAGGACAATAACCCTCCTGATTTCCATTGAAAAAAATACAAAATTTGTGTTCAAATTCAAGCTCTGAATATGTACTTTCTAAAACATTCAGGCCGCATCCAGAAATTCCTTGCCATTCAAAAGTTATTGTCGAAACGGTGACCGAAGGTCACTTTTCAACACATTTTCTAAGCGATTACTGCTCATGAATAACTAGCCACTAACATATTTTTTACACAAAATTTTATTTTGAGAAGATTGATCACGCGATATAGGAGAAATATTTCCAAGATAAATTCATGAGCGAATCGTTAGACTTCCACTTTTACGCCCCTCCATCAACACATAATTGGATTCCGTATTTCAGGTAACTCGGTGGGACATATTCATAGGACAATAACTCACTTGATTTCCATCGAAAAAAAAAACAAATTTTGCATTCAAATTCAAGCTCTGAATGTGTACTTTCTAAGACGCACAGGTCGCATCCAGAAATTCCTTACCGTTCAAAAGTTATTGTCGAAACGGTGACCGAAGGTCACTTTTCAACACATTTTCTAAGCGATTACTGCTTGTGAATAACTAGCCACTAACGTATTTTTTACACAAAATATTATTTTGAGATGATTGATCACGCGATATAGGAAAAACATTTCCTAGCCAAATTTGTGAGCGAATCGTTAGATCTCCATTTTTACGCCCCTCTATCGGCACATAATAGGAATTCGTATTTTGAGTAACTCGGTGGGACAAATTCGAAGGACAATAACTCTCTTGATTTACATCGACAAAAGAAAAAATTAGTGTTCAAATTCAAGCTCTGAATGTGTACTTTCTAAAACTTTTAGGCCACGTCCAGAAATTCCTTACCGTTCAAAAGTTATTGTCGAAACGGTGACTGAAGGTTACTTTTCAACCCATTTTCTATAAGATTATGGCACGTGAATAACTAGCCACTAACGTATTTTTTACCCAAAATTTTTTTTTTGAGATGATTGATCACGCAATATAGGAAAATTATTTCCTAGCCAAATTTGTGTGCGAATCATTAGACTGCCATTTTTACGCCCGTCAATCGAAACATAATTGGATTCCGTATTTCTGGTAACTCGGTGGGACATATTCAAAGGACAACAACTCACTTGATTTCCATCGAAAAAAAAAAAAAAATTGTATTCAAATTCAAGCTCTGAATGTGTACTTTCTAAGATGCACAGGCCGCGTCCAGAAATTCCTTACCGTTCAAAAGTTATTGTCAAAACGGTGACCAAAGGTCACTTTTCAACACACTTTCAAAGCGATTACAGCGCGTGAATAACTAGCCACTAACTTATGTTTCACACAAAATTTTATGTCGAGATGATTGATCACGGGATATAGGAAAAATAGTTCCAAACCGAATTCATGAGCAAATCGTTAGACTTCCATTTTTACACCCCTCCAACAGCACAAAATTGGAATCCGTATTTCGGTAACTCGGTGGGATATATTCAAAGGACAATTCCTCTCTTGATTTCCATCGAAAAAATACAAAATTTGTTTTCAAATTCAAGCTCTGAATGTGTACTCTGTAAAACATTCAGGCCACGTCAAGAAATTCCATACCGCTCACAAGTTATTGTCAAAACGGTGACCGAAGGTCAACTTTAAACACACTTTCTAAGCGATTACGGCTCGTGAATAATTAGCCACTAACTTATGTTTCACACAAAATTTTATTTCAAGATGATTGATCACATGATATAGGTAAAATATTTCCAAACCAAATTCATGAGCGAAACGTTAGACTTCCATTTTTACACCCCTCCATCAGAACATAATTGGATTCTGTATTTCGGGTAACTTAGTGGGACATATTCAAAGGACAATAACTCTCTTGATTTCCATCGAAAAAATACAAAATTTGTGTTCAAATTCATGCTCTGAATGTGTACTTTCTAAGACATTCAAGCCACATCCAGAAATTCCATTCTGTTCAAAAGTTATTGTCGAAACGGTGACCGAGGGTCACTTTTCAACACATTTTCAAAGCGATTACTGCTCGTGAATAACTGGCCACTAACTTACTTTTTACCCAAAGTTTTATTTCGAGATGATTGATCACGCGATATAGGAAAAATATTTCCAAACCAAATTCGTGGGCGAATCGTTAGACTTCCATTTTTACGCCCCCCCATCGGCACATAATTGGATTCCGTATTTCGGGTAAACCGGTGGGACATATTCAAAGGACAATAACTCTCTTGATTTCCTTCGAAAAAATACAAAATTTGTGTTCAAATTCAAGCTCTAAATGTGTACTTTCTAAAACACTACGGCCGCATCCAGAAATTCCTTGCCATTCAAAAGTTATTGTCGAAACGGTGACCTAAGGTCACTTTTCAACACACTTTCTAAGCGATTACGGCTCGGGAAAAACTAGCCACTAACGTATTTGTTACACAAAATTTTATTTCGAGATGATTGATCATGTGATATCGGAAAAATATTTCCAAACCAAATTCATGAGCGAATCGTTAGACTTCCAATTTTGCGCCCCTCCATCGGCACATAATTGGAATTCGTATTTTGAGTAACTCGGTCGGACATATTCGAAGGACAATAACTCTCTTGATTTCCATAGACAAAAGACAAAATTAGTGTTCAAATTCAAGCTCTGAATGTGTACTTTCTAAAACTTTCAGGCCACGTCTAGAAATTCATTACCATTCAAAAGTTATTGTCGAAACGGTGACTGAAGGTCACTTTTCAACCCATTTTCTATGCGATTATGGCACGTGAATAACTAGCCACTAACGTATTTTTTACCCAAATTTTTTTTTTTGAGATGATTGATCACGCAATATAGGAAAAGTATTTCCTAGCCAAATTTGTGAGCGAATCATTAGACTGCCATTTTTACGCCCCTCAATCGAAACATAATTGGATTCCGTATTTCTGGTAACTCGGTGGGACATATTCAAAGGACAATAACTCACTTGATTTCTATCGAAAAAAAAAACGAATTTTGTATTCAAATTCAAGCTCTGAATGTGTACTTTCTAAGATGCACAGGCCGTGTCCAGAAATTCCTTACCGTTCAAAAGTTATTGTCGAAACGGTGACCAAAGGTCACTTTTCAACACACTTTCAAAGCAATTACAGCGCGTGAATAACTAGCCACTAACTTATGTTTCACACAAAATTTTATGTCGAGATGATTGATCACGTGATATAGGAAAAATATTTCCAAACCAAATTCATGAGCGAATCGTTAGACTTCCATTTTTACACCCCTCCATCAGCACATAATTGGAATCCGTATTTCGGTAACTTGGTGGGATATATTCAAAGGACAATTCCTCTCTTGATTTCCCTCGAAAAAATACAAAATTTGTTTTCAAATTCAAGCTTTGAATGTGTATTCTGTAAAACATTCAGGCCGCGTCAAGAAATTCCATACCGTTCAAAAGTTATTGTCGAAATGGTGACCGAAGGTCACTTTTAAACACACTTTCTAAGCGATTACGGCTCGTGAATAACTAGCCACTAACTTATGTTTCACACAAAATTTTATTTCGAGATGATTGATCACGTGATATAGGAAAAATATTTCCAAACCAAATTCATGAGCGAATCGTTAGACTTCCATTTTTACACCCCTCCATCAGAACATAATTGGATTCTGTATTTCGGGTAACTTAGTGGGACATATTCAAAGGACAATAACTCTCTTGATTTCCATCGAAAAAATACAAAATTTGTGTTCAAATTCATGCTCTGAATGTGTACTTTCTAAGACATTCAAGCCGCATCCAGAAATTCCATTCTGTTCAAAAGTTATTGTCGAAACGGTGACCGAGGGTCACTCTTCAACACATTTTCAAAGCGATTACTGCTCGTGACTAACTGGCCACTAACTTACTTTTTACCCAAAGTTTTATTTCGAGATGATTGATCATACGATATAGGAAAAATATTTCCAAACCAAATTCGTGGGCGAATCGTTAGACTTCCATTTTTACGCCCCTCCATCGGCACATAATTGGATTCCGTATTCCGGGTAAATCGGTGGGACATATTCAAAGGACAATAACTCTCTTGATTTCCATCGAAAAAATACAAAATTTGTGTTCAAATTCAAGCTCTAAATGTGTACTTTCGAAAACATTACGGCCGCATCTAGAAATTCCTTGCCATTCAAAAGTTATTGTCGAAACGGTGACCGAAGGTCACTTTTCAACACACTTTCTAAGCGATTACGGCTCGGGAAAAACTAGCCACTAACGTATTTGTTACACAAAATTTTATTTCGAGATGATTGATCACGTGATATCGGAAAAATATTTCCAAACCAAATTCATGAGCGAATCGTTAGACTTCCAATTTTGTGCCCCTCCATCGGCACATAATTGGAATTCGTATTTTGAGTAACTCGGTGGGACATATTCAAAGGACAATAACTCTTTTGATTTCCATCAAAAAAATTCAAAATTTTTGTTCAAATTCAAGCTCTGAATGTGTTCTTTCTAAAACGTTCAGGCCGCATCTAGATATTTCTAACCGTTCAAAAGCTATTGTCAAGACGGTGACCGAAGGTAACTTTTTAACACATTTTGTAAGTGATTACAGCTCGTGAATAACTAGCCACTAACGTATTTTTTACCCAAAATTTTAATTTGAGAGGATTGATCACGCGATATAGGAAAATATTTCCAAGCCAAATTCGTGAGTGTATCTTTAGACTTCCATTTTTACGCGCCTCCATCGGAACATAATTGGATTCCGTATTTCCAGTAACTCGGTGGGACATATTCAAAGGACAATAACCCTCCTGATTTCCATTGAAAAAAATACAAAATTTGTGTTCAAATTCAAGCTCTGAATATGTACTTTCTAAAACATTCAGGCCGCATCCAGAAATTCCTTGCCATTCAAAAGTTATTGTCGAAACGGTGACCGAAGGTCACTTTTCAACACATTTTCTAAGCGATTACTGCTCATGAATAACTAGCCACTAACATATTTTTTACACAAAATTTTATTTTGAGAAGATTGATCACGCGATATAGGAGAAATATTTCCAAGATAAATTCATGAGCGAATCGTTAGACTTCCACTTTTACGCCCCTCCATCAACACATAATTGGATTCCGTATTTCAGGTAACTCGGTGGGACATATTCATAGGACAATAACTCACTTGATTTCCATCGAAAAAAAAAACAAATTTTGCATTCAAATTCAAGCTCTGAATGTGTACTTTCTAAGACGCATAGGTCGCGTCCAGAAATTCCTTACCGTTCAAAAGTTATTGTCGAAACGGTGACCGAAGGTCACTTTTCAACACATTTTCTAAGCGATTACTGCTTGTGAATAGCTATCCACTAACGTATTTTTTACACAAAATATTATTTTGAGATGATTGATCACGCGATATAGGAAAAACATTTCCTAGCCAAATTTGTGAGCGAATCGTTAGATCTCCATTTTTACGCCCCTCTATCGGCACATAATTGGAATTCGTATTTTGAGTGACTCGGTGGGAAAAATTCGAAGGACAATAACTCTCTTGATTTACATAGACAAAAGACAAAATTAGTGTTCAAATTCAAGCTCTGAATGTGTACTTTCTAAAACTTTCAGGCCACGTCCAGAAATTCCTTACCGTTCAAAAGTTATTGTCGAAACGGTGACTGAAGGTTACTTTTCAACCCATTTTCTATAAGATTATGGCACGTGAATAACTAGCCACTAACGTATTTTTTACCCAAAATTTTTTTTTTGAGATGATTGATCACGCAATATAGGAAAAGTATTTCCAAGCCAAATTTGTGAGCGAATCATCAGACTGCCATTTTTACGCCCGTCAATCGAAACATAATTGGATTCCGTATTTCTGGTAACTCGGTGGGACATATTCAAAGGACAACAACTCACTTGATTTCCATCGAAAAAAAAAAAAAATTGTATTCAAATTCAAGCTCTGAATGTGTACTTTCTAAGATGCACAGGCCGCGTCCAAAAATTCCTTACCGTTCAAAAGTTATTGTCAAAACGGTGACCAAAGGTCACTTTTCAACACACTTTCAAAGCGATTACAGCGCGTGAATAACTAGCCACTAACTTATGTTTCACACAAAATTTTATGTCGAGATGATTGATCACGGGATATAGGAAAAATATTTCCAAACCGAATTCATGAGCAAATCGTTAGACTTCCATTTTTACACCCCTCCAACAGCACATAATTGGAATCCGTATTTCGGTAACTCGGTGGGATATATTCAAAGGACAATTCCTCTCTTGATTTCCATCGAAAAAATACAAAATTTGTTTTCAAATTCAAGCTCTGAATGTGTACTCTGTAAAACATTCAGGCCACGTCAAGAAATTCCATACCGCTCACAAGTTATTGTCAAAACGGTGACCGAAGGTCAACTTTAAACACACTTTCTAAGCGATTACGGCTCGTGAATAATTAGCCACTAACTTATGTTTCACACAAAATTTTATTTCAAGATGATTGATCACATGATATAGGAAAAATATTTCCAAACCAAATTCATGAGCGAAACGTTAGACTTCCATTTTTACACCCCTCCATCAGAACATAATTGGATTCTGTATTTCGGGTAACTTAGTGGGACATATTCAAAGGACAATAACTCTCTTGATTTCCATCGAAAAAATACAAAATTTGTGTTCAAATTCATGCTCTGAATGTGTACTTTCTAAGACATTCAAGCCACATCCAGAAATTCCATTCTGTTCAAAAGTTATTGTCGAAACGGTGAACGAGGGTCACTTTTCAACACATTTTCAAAGCGATTACTGCTCGTGAATAACTGGCCACTAAGTTACTTTTTACCCAAAGTTTTATTTCGAGATGATTGATCACGCGATATAGGAAAAATATTTCCAAACCAAATTCGTGGGCGAATCGTTAGACTTCCATTTTTACGCCCCCCCATCGGCACATAATTGGATTCCGTATTTCGGGTAAACCGGTGGGACATATTCAAAGGACAATAACTCTCTTGATTTCCTTCGAAAAAATACAAAATTTGTGTTCAAATTCAAGCTCTAAATGTGTACTTTCAAAAACACTGCGGCCGCATCCAGAAATTCCTTGCCATTCAAAAGTTATTGTCGAAACGGTGACCGAAGGTCACTTTTCAACACACTTTCGAAGCGATTACGGCTCGGGAAAAACTAGCCACTAACGTATTTGTTACACAAAATTTTATTTCGAGATGATTGATCACGTGATATCGGAAAAATATTTCCAAACCAAATTCATGAGCGAATCGTTAGACTTCCAATTTTGCGCCCCTCCATCGGCACATAATTGGAATTCGTATTTTGAGTAACTCGGTGGGACATATTCAAAGGACAATAACTCTTTTGATTTCCATCAAAAAAATTCAAAATTTGTGTTCAAATTCAAGCTCTGAATGTGTTCTTTCTAAAATGTTCAAGCCGCATCTAGAAATTTCTAACCGTTCAAAAGTTATTGTCAAGACGGTGACCGAAGGTAACTTTTTAACACATTTTGTAAGTGATTACGGCTCGTGAATAACTAGCCACTAACGTATTTTTTACCCAAAATTTTAATTTGAGAGGATTGATCACGCGATATAGGAAAATATTTCCAAGCCAAATTCGTGAGTGTATCGTTAGACTTCCAGTTTTACGTGCCTCCATCAGAACATAATTGGATTCCGTATTTCGAGTAACTTGGTGGGACATATTCAAAGGACAATAACCCTCCTGATTTCCATTGAAAAAAATACAAAATTTGTGTTCAAATTCAAGCTCTGAATATGTACTTTCTAAAACATTCAGGCCGCATCCAGAAATTCCTTGCCATTCAAAACTTATTGTCGAAACGGTGACCGAAGGTCACTTTTCAACACATTTTCTAAGCGATTAATGCTCATGAATAACTAGCCACTAACATATTTTTTACACAAAATTTTATTTTGAGAAGATTGATCACGCGATATAGGAGAAATATTTCCAAGATAAATTCGTGAGCGAATCGTTAGACTTCCACTTTTACGCCCCTCCATCGGCACTTAATTGGATTCCGTATTTCGGGTAACTCGGTGGGACATATTCATAGGACAATAACTCACTTGATTTCCATCGAAAAAAAAAAACAAATTTTGCATTCAAATTCAAGCTCTGAATGTGTACTTTCTAAGACGCACAGGTCGCGTCCAGAAATTCCTTACCGTTCAAAAGTTATTGTCGAAACGGTGACCGAAGGTCACTTTTCAACACATTTTCTAAGCGATTACTGCTTGTGAATAACTAGCCACTAACGTATTTTTTACACAAAATATTATTTTGAGACGATTGATCACGCGATATAGGAAAAACATTTCCTAGCCAAATTTGTGAGCGAATCGTTAGATCTCCATTTTTACGCCCCTCTATCGGCACATAATTGGAATTCGTATTTTGAGTAACTCGGTGGGACAAATTCGAAGGAGAATAAATCTCTTGATTTACATAGACAAAAGACAAAATTAGTGTTCAAATTCAAGCTCTGAATGTGTACTTTCTAAAACTTTCAGGCCACGTCCAGAAATTCCTTACCGTTCAAAAGTTATTGTCGAAACGGTGACTGAAGGTTACTTTTCAACCCATTTTCTAAAAGATTATGGCACGTGAATAACTAGCCACTAACGTATTTTTTACCCAAATTTTTTTTTTTGAGATGATTGATCACGCAATATAGGAAAAGTATTTCCTAGCCAAATTTGTGAGCGAATCATTAGACTGCCATTTTTACGCCCGTCAATCGAAACATAATTGGATTCCGTATTTCTGGTAACTCGGTGGGACATATTCAAAGGACAACAACTCACTTGATTTCCATCGAAAAAAAAAAAAAAATTTGTATTCAAATTCAAGCTCTGAATGTGTACTCTGTAAAACATTCAGGCCGCATCAAGAAATTCCATACCGTTCAAAAGTTATTGTCGAAACGGTGACCGAAGGTCAACTTTAAACACACTTTCTAAGCGATTACGGCTCGTGAAAAATTAGCCACTAACTTATGTTTCACACAAAATTTTATTTCGAGATGATTGATCACGTGATATAGGAAAAATATTTCCAAACCAAATTCATGAGCGAATCGTTAGACTTCCATTTTTACACCCCTCCATCAGAACATAATTCGATTCTGTATTTCGGGTAACTCAGTGGGACATATTCAAAGGACAATAACTCTCTTGATTTCCATCGAAAAAATACAAAATTTGTGTTCAAATTCATGCTCTGAATGTGTACTTTCTAAGACATTCAAGCCACATCCAGAAATTCCATTCTGTTCAAAAGTTATTGTCGAAACGGTGACCGAGGGTCACTTTTCAACACATTTTCAAAGCGATTGCTGCTTGTGAATAACTGGCCACTAACTTACTTTTTACACAAAGTTTTAATTCGAGATGATTGATCACGCGATATAGGAAAAATATTTCCAAACCAAATTCGTGGGCGAATCGTTAGACTTCCATTTTTACGCCCCCCCATCGGCACATAATTGGATTCCGTATTTCGGGTAAACCGGTGTGACATATTCAAAGGACAATAACTCTCTTGATTTCCATCGAAAAAATACAAAATTTGTGTTCAAATTCAAGCTCTAAATGTGTACTTTCTAAAACATTGCGGCCGCATCCAGAAATTCCTTGCCATTCAAAAGTTATTGTCGAAACGGTGACCGAAGGTCACTTTTCAACACACTTTCTAAGCGATTGCGGCTCGGGAATAACTAGACACTAACGTATTTGTTACACAAAATTTTATTTCGAGATGATTGATCACGTGATATAGGAAAAATATTTCCAAACCAAATTCATGAGCGAATCGTTAGACTTCCAATTTTGCGCCCCTCCATCGGCACATAATTGGAATTCGTATTTTGAGTAACTCGGTGGGACATATTCAAAGGACAATAACTCTCTTGATTTCCATCGAAAAAATTCAAAATTTGTGTTCAAATTCAAGCTCTGAATGTGTTCTTGCCAAAACGTTCAGACCGCATCTAGAAATTCCTAACCGTTCAAAAGTTATTGTCAAGACGGTGACCGAAGGTAACATTTTAACACATGTTCTAAGTGATTACGGCTCGTGAATAACTAGCCACTAACGTATTTTTTACCCAAAATTTTATTTTGAGAGGATTGACCACGCGATATAGGATAATATTTCCAAGCCAAATTCGTTAGTGTATCGTTAGACTTCCATTTTTACGCGCCTCCATCGGAACATAAATGGATTCCGTATTTCGAGTAACTCGGTGGGACATATTCAAAGGACAATAACTCTCCTGATTTCCATTGAAAAAATACAAAATTTGTGTTCAAATTCAAGCTCTGAATATGTACTTTCTAAAACATTCAGGCCGCATCCAGAAATTCCGTGCCATTCAAAAGTTATTGTCAAAACGGTGACCGAAGGTCACATTTCAACACACTTTCTAAGCGATTACGGCTCGGAAATAACTAGCCACTAACGTATTTTTTACACAAAATTTTATTTTGAGATGATTGATCACGCGATATAGGAAAAATATGTCCAACCCAAATTCGTCAGCGAATCGTTAGACTTCCATTTTTACGCCCCTCCATCGGCACATAATTGGAATCCATATTTCGGGTAACCCGGTTGGACATATTCAAAGGACAATAACTCTCTTGATTTCCAGAGATTCCTTACCGTTCATAAGTTATTGTCGAAACGGTGACCGAAGGTCACTTTTCAACACATTTTCTATGCGATTACGGCACTGGAATAAATAGCCACTAACGTATTTTTTACCCAATTTTTTTTTTTTAAGATGATTGATCACGTGATATAGGAAAAATATTTCCAAGCCAAATTCGTGAGCGAATCGTTAGACTTCCATTTTTACGCCCCTCAATCGGAACATAATTGGATTCTGTATTTCGGGTAACTTGGTGGGACATATTCAAAGGACAAAAAGTTTCAAGATTTCCATCGAAAAAATACAAAATTTGTGTTCAAATTCAAGCTCCGAATGTGTACTTTCTAAAACGTTCAGGCCGCCTCTAGAAATTCCTTACCGTTAAAAAGTTATTGGGAAAACAGTGACCGAAGGTCACTTTTCCACATATTTTCTATGCGATTACGGCTCGTGAAAAACCAGCAACTAACGTATTTATTACCCAAAATTTTATTACGAGATTATTGATCACGCGGTATAGGAAAAATATTTCGAAGCCAAATTCGTGAGAGAATCATTAGACTTCCATTTTTACGCCCCTCCATCGGCACATAATTGGAATCCATATTTCGTGTAACTCGGTAGGACATATTCAAAGGACAATAACTCACTTAATTTCTATCTAAAAAATAAAAAATTTGTATTCAAATTCAAGCTCTGAATGTGTACTTTCTAAGACATTCAGGCCTCATCCAGAAATTCCTTACCATTCAAACGTTTTTGTCGAAATGGTGACCGAAGGTCACTTTTTAACACATTTTCTAAGGGATTAAGGCTCGTAAATAACTTGCCACTAACGTATTTTTTACACAAAATTTTATTTTGAGATGATTGATCATGCGATATAGGAGAAATATTTCAAATCCAAATTCATGAGTGATTCGTTAGACTTCCAATTTTACGCCCCTCCATCGGCACATAATTGGAATTCGTATTTTGTGTAACTCGGTGGGACATATTCAAAGGACAATAACTCTCTTGATTTCCATCGAAAAAATTCAAAATTTGTGTTCAAATTCAAGGTCTGAATGTGTTCTTTCTAAAATGTTCAGGCCGCATCTAGAAATTCCTAACCGTTCAAAAGTTATTGTCAAGATGATGACCGAAGGTCACTTTTTAACACATTTTCTAAGCGATTACGGCTCGTGAATAACTAGCCACTAACGTATTCATTACCCAAAATTTTATTTCAAGATTATTGATCACGCGGTATAGGAAAAATATTTCCAAGCCAAATTCTTGAGCGATTCGTTAGACTTCCATTTTTACGCCCCTCAATCGGAACATAATTGGATTCCGTATTTCGGGTAACTTGGTGGGACATATTCAAAGGACAATAAGTCTCTTGATTTCCACCGAAAAAATACAAAATTTGTCTTCAAATTCAAGCTCCGAATGTGTACTTTCTAAAACATTCAGGCCGCCTCTAGAAATTCCTTACCGTTAAAAAGTTATTGGGAAAACGGTGACCGAAGGTCACTTTTCCACATATTTTCAATGCGATTACGGCTCGTGAAAAACCAGCAACTAACATATTTATTACCCAAAATTTTATTACGAGATTATTGATCACGTGGTATAGGAAAAATATTTTCAAGCCAAATTCGTGAGAGAATCGTTAGACTTCCATTTTTACGCCCCTCCATCGGCACATAATTGGAATGCGTATTTCGCGTAAATCGGTGGGACATATTCAGGGGACCATAACACTCTTGATTTTCACCAAAAAAATACAAAATTTGTGTTCAAATTCAAGCTCCGAATGTGTACTTTCTAAAACGTTCAGGCCGCCTCTAGAAATTCCTTACCGTTAAAAGGTTATTGGGAAAATGGTGACCGAAGGTCACTTTTCCACATATTTTCCATGCGATTACGGCTCGTGAAAAACCAGCAACTAACGTATTTATTACCCAAAATTTTATTACGAGATTATTGATCACGCGGTATAGGAAAAATATTTCCAAGCCAAATTCGTGAGAGAATCGTTAGACTTCCATTTTTACGCCCCTCCATCGGCACATAATTGGAATCTGTATTTCGTGTAACTCGGTAGCACATATTCAAAGGACTATAACTCACTTAATTTCTATCTAAAAAATAAAAAATTTGTATTCAAATTCAAGCTCTGAATGTGTACTTTCTAAGACATTTAGGCCGCATCCAGAAATTCCTTACCATTCAAAGGTTTTTGTCGAAACGGTGACCGAAGGTCACTTTTTAACACATTTTCTAAGGGATTAAGGCTCGTAAATAACTAGCCACTAACTTATTTTTCACACAAAATTTTATTTTGAGCACAAAATTTTATTTTGAGATGATTGATCATGCGATATAGGAGAAATATTTCAAATCCAAATTCGTGAGCGATTCGTTAGACTTCCAATTTTACGCCCCTCCATCGGCACATAATTGGAATTCGTATTTTGAGTAACTCAGTGGGACATATTCAAAGGACAATAACTCTCTTGATTTCCATCGAAAAAATTTAAAATTTGTGTTCAAATTCAAGGTTTGAATGTGTTCTTTCTAAAACGTTCAGGCCGCATCTAGAAATTCCTAACCGTTCAAAAGTTATTGTCAAGACGGTGACCGAAGGTCACTTTTTAACACATTTTCTAAGCGATTACGGCTCGTGAATAATTAGCCACTAACGTATTTATTACCCAAAATTTTATTTCGAGATTATTGATCACGCGGTATAGGAAAAATATTTCCAAGCCAAATTCTTGAGCGATTCGTTAGACTTCCATTTTTACGCCCCTCCATCAGCACATAATTGGAATCCGTATTTCGGGTAACTCGGTGGGACATATTCAAAGGAAAATAACTGTCCTGATTTCGTTCGAAAAAATACAAAATTTTTGTTCAAATTAAAGCTCTGAATATGTACTTTCTAAAACATTTAGGCCGCGTCAAGAAATTCCTTCCTATTGAAAAGTTATTGTCGAAAAGATCACCGAAGGTCACTTTTCAGCATTCTTTCTAAGCAATTATGGCTCGAGAATAACTGGCCACTAACTTACTCTTTACCCAAAATTTTATTTCGAGATGATTGGTCACACGATATAGGAAAAAATTTTCCAAGCCAAATTCGTGAGTGAATCATTAAACTTCCATTTTTACGCCCCTCCATCGGCACATAATTGGAATCTGTATTTCGCGTAAATCGGTGGGACATATTCAGGGGACCATAACTCTCTTGATTTTCATCAAAAAAATACAAAATTTGTGTTCAAATTCAAGCTCTGAATGTGTACATTATAAAACATTCAGGCTTCATCTAGAAATTCCTTACCATTCAAAAGTTATTGTCGGAACGGTGAACGAAGGTCACTTTTCAACACACTTTCTTAGCGATTCCGGCTCGTGAAAAACTAGCCACTAACGTATTTTTTACACAAAATTTTATTTCGAGATGATGGATCACGCGATATAGGAAAAATATTTCCAATCCAAATTCTTGAGCGAATCGTTAGGCTTCCATTTTTACGCCCCTCCATCGGCACATAATTGGATTCCGTATTTCGGGTAACTCGGTGGGACATATTCAAAGGACAATAACTCACTTGATTTCCATCGAAAAAATACAAATTTTGCATTCAAATTAAAGCTCTGAATGTGTACTTTCTTAGGCGCACAGGCCGCATCCAGAAATTCCTTACCGTTCAAAAGTTATTGTCGAAACGGTGACCGAAGGTCACTTTTCAACACATTTTCTAAGCAATTACTGCTCGTGAATAACTAGCCACTAACGTATTTTTTACACAAAATATTATTTTGAGATGATTGATCACGCGATATAGGAAAAATATTTCCTAGCCAAATTTGTGAGCGAATCGTTAGACTTCCATTTTTACACCCCTCCATCGGAACATAATTGGATTCCATATTTCAGGTAACTCAGTGGGACATATTCAAAAGACAATAACTCTCTTGATTTCCATCAAAAAAATACAAAATTTGTGTTCAAATTCATGCTCTGAATGTGTACTTTCTAAGACGTTCAGGCCGCGACCAAAAATTCCTTACCGTTCAAAAGTTATTGTCGAAACGGTGACCGAAGGTCACTTTTCAACCCATTTTCAAAGCGTTTACTACTCGTGAATAATTAGCCACTAACTTACTTTTTACCCAGAATTTTATTTTGAGATGATTGATCACGCGATATAGGAAAAATATTTCCAAACCAAATTCGTGAGCGGATCATTAGACTTCCATTTTTACTCCCCTCCATCGGCACAAAATTGGATTCAGTATTTCGGGTAAATCGATGGGACATCTTCAAAGGACAATAACTCTCTCGATTTCCATCAAAAAAATACAAAATTTGTGTTCAAATTCAAGCTCTGAATGTGTAGTTCCTAAAACATTCAGGCCGCATCCAGAAATTCCTTGCCATTCAAAAGTTATTGTCGAAACGGTGACCGAAGGTCACTTTTCAACACACTTTCTTAGCGATTACGGCTCGAGAATAACTAGCCACTAACGTATTTTTTACACAAAATTTAATTTTGAGATGATTGATCACGCGATATAGGAAAAATATTTCCAATCCAAATTCTTGAGCGAATCGTTAGACTTTCATTTTTATGCCCCTCCATCGGCACATAATTGGAATCCGTATTTCGGGTAACCCGGTTGGACATACTCAAAGGACAATAACTCTCTTGATTTACAGAAATTCCTTACCGTTCATAAGTTATTGTCGAAACGGTGACCGAAGGTCACTTTTCAACCCATTTTCTATGCGATTACGGCACGTGACTAACTAGCCACTAACGTATTTTTTACCCAATTTTTTTTTCAGATGATTGATTACGCGATATAGGAAAAATATTTCCAAGCCAAATTCATGAGCGAATCGTTAGACTTCCATTTTTGCGCCCCACAATCGGAACATAATTGGATTCCGTATTTCGGGTAACTCGGTGGGACCTATTCAAAGGACAATAAGTCTCTTGATTTCCATCGAAAAAATACAAAATTTGTGTTCAAATTCAAGCTCCAAATGTGTACTTTCTAAAACATTCGGGCCGCCTCTAGAAATTCCTTACCGTTAAAAAGTTATTGTCAAAACGGTGACCGAAGGTCACTTTTCAACCCATTTTCTATGCGATTACGGCACGTGAATAACTAGCCACTAACGTATTTTTTACCCAATTTATTTTTTCAGATGATTGATTACGCGATATAGGAAAAATATTTCCAAGCCAAATTTATGAGCGAATCGTTAGACTTCCATTTTTGCGCCCCACAATCGGAATATATTTGGATTCCGTATTTCGGGTGACTCGGTGGGACCTATTCAAAGGACAATAAGTCTCTTGATTTCCATCGAAAAAATACAAAATTTGTGTTCAAATTCATGCTCCGAATGTGTACTTTCTAAAACATTCGGGCCACCTCAAGAAATTCCTTACCGTTAAAAAGTTATTGTCAAAACGATGACCGAAGGTCACTTTTCAACACATTTTCTATGCGATTACGGCTCGTGAAAAACTAGCCACTAACGTATTTATTACCCAAAATTTTATTTCGAGATTATTAATCACGCAGTATAGGAAAAATATTTCCAAGACAAATTCGTGAGCGAATCGTGAGACTTCCATTTTTACGCCCCTCCATCAGCACATAATTGGAATCCGTATTTCGGGTAACTCGGTGGGACATATTCAAAGGACAATAACTCTCCTGATTTCCATCGAAAAAATACAAAATTTGTATTCAAATTAAAGCTCTGAATATGTACTTTCTAAAACATTTAGGCCGCGTCAAGAAATTCCTTACCATTGAAAAGTTATTGTTGAAACGATGACCGAAGGTCACTTTTCAGCATTCTTTCTAAGCGATTACGGCTCGTGAATAACTGGCCACTAACTTACTCTTTACCCAAAATTTTATTTCGAGATGATTGGTCACGCGATATAGGAAAAAATTTTCCAAGCCAAATTTGTGAGCGAATCGTTAGACTTCCATTTTTACGCCCCTCCATCGGCACATAATTGGAATCCGTATTTCGCGTAAATCAGTGGGACATATTCAGGGGACCATAACTCTCTTGATTCATCAAAAAAATACAAAATTTGTGTTCAAATTCAAACTCTGAATGTGTACATTCTAAAACATTCAGGCTGCATCCAGAAATTCCTTAGCATTCAAAAGTTATTGTCGGAACTGTGAACGAAGGTCACTTTTCAACATACTTTCTAAGCGATTCAGGCTCGTGAAAAACTAGCCACTAATGTAATTTTTACACAAAATTTTATTTCAAGATGATAGATCACGCGATAGAGGAAAAATATTTCCAATCCAAATTCTTGAGCAAATCGTTAGATGTCCATTTTTACGCCCCTACATCGACACATAATTGGAATTCGTATTTCGAGTAACTCGGTGGGACAAATTCAAAGGACAATAACTCTCCTGCTTTCCATCGACAAAAGACAAAATTAGTGTTCAAATTCAAGCTCTGAATGTGTACTTTCTAAAACATTCAGGACGCCTCCAGAAATTCCTTTCCGTTAAAAAGTTATTGTCGAAACGGTGACCGAAGGTCACTTTTCAACACATTTTCTATGCGATTATGGCTCGTGAATAACTAGCCACTCACATAGTTTTTACCCAAAATTTTATTTCGAGATTATTGATCACATGGTATAAGAAAAATATTTCCAGGCCAAATTCGTAAGCGAATCGTTAGACTTCCATTTTTATGTACCTCCATCAGCACATAATTGGAATCCGTATTTTGGGTAACTCGGTGGGACATATTCGAAGGCCAATAAATGAATTGATTTCCATCAAAGAAACACAAAATTTGTATTCAAACTCAAGCTCTGAATGTGTACTTTCTAAGACATTCAGGCCGCGCCTAGAAATTCCTTACCGTTCAAAAGTTATTGTCGAAATAGTGACCTAAGGTCACTTTTCAACACATTTTCTAAGCGATTACTGCTCGTGAATAACTAGGCACTAACGTATTTTTTACACAAAATTTTATTTTGAGATGATTAATCATGCGATATAGGAAAAATATTTCCAACCCAAATTCGTGATCGAATCGTTAGACTTCCATTTTTACGCCCCTTCGTCGCCACATAATTGGAATTCGTATTTCGAGTAACTCGGTGGGACATATTCAAAGGACAATAACTCACTCAATTTCCATAAAAAAAAATGCAGAATTTGTGTTCAAATTCATGCTCTGAATGTGAACTTTCTAAAACGTTCGGGCCGCGTCTAGAAATTCCATACAGTTTAAAAGTTATTGTCGAAATAGTGACCGAGGATCACTTTTCAACACATTTTCTAAGCGATTACGACTCGTGAATAACTAGCCACTAACTTACTTTTTACCCAAAATTTTATTTCGAGATGATTGATCACGCGATATAGGTAAAATATTTCCAATCCAAATTCGTGAGCGAATCGTTAGACTTCCAATTTTACGCCCCTCCATCGGCTCATAATTGGATTCAGTATTTCGGGTAACTCGGTTAGACATATTCAAAGGACAATAACTCGCTTGATTTCCCACAAAAAAAGACAAAATTTGTATTCAAATTCAATCTCTGAATGTGCACTTTCTAATACGTTCAGGGCACGTCCAGAAATTCCTTACTGTTCAAAAGTTATTGTCGAAACGGTGACCGAAGGTCACTTTTCAACACATTTTGTAAGCGATTACTGCTCGTGAATAACTAGCCACTATCGTATATTTTACACAAAATTCTATTTTGAGATGATTGATCACGCGATATAGGAAAAATATTTCCAAGCCAAATTTGGGAGCGAATCGTTAGACTTCCATTTTTACGCCCCTCCGTCGGCTTAAAATTGGAATTCGTATTTCGTGTAACTCGGTGGGACATATTCAAAGGACAATAACTCCATTGATTTCCATCGACAAAATACAAAATTTGTGTTAAAATTCAAGCTCTGAATGTGTACTTTCTAAAACGTTCTGGCCGCATCCAAAAATTCCTTACCATTGAAAAGTTATTGTCAAAACGGTGACCGAAGTTCACTTTTCAACCCATTTTCTATGCGATTACGGCACGTGAATAACAAGCCACTAACGTATTTTTTACCCAAATTTTTTTTTTAAGATGATTGATCACGCGATATAGGAAAAATATTTCCAAGCCAAATTCATGAGCGAATCGTTAGACTGCCATTTTTACGCCCCTCAATCGAAACATAATTGGATTCCGTATTTCGGGTAACTCGGTGGGACATATTCAAAGAACAATAACTCCCTTCATTTCCAACGAAGAAATTCAAATTTAAGTTCAAATTCAAGCTCTGAATGTGTACTTTCTAAAACATTCAAGCCGCCTCTAGAAATTCCTTATCGTTAAAAAGTTATTGTCGAAACGGTGACCGAAGGTCACTTTTCTACACACTTTCAAAGCGATTACAACAAGTGAATAACTAGCCACTAACGTATTATTTACACAGAATTTTATTTCGAGATGATTGATCTAGCGATATGGGAAAAATATTTCCAATCCAAATTTGTTAGCGAATCGTTAGACTTCCATTTTTACACCCCTCCATCAGCACATAATTGGAATCCGTATTTCGGTAACACAGTGGGGCATGTTCAAAGGACAATTACTCTCTTGATTTACATCGAAGAAATACAAAATTTCTTTTCAAATTCAAGCTCTGAATTTGTACTTTGTAAAACATCCAGGCCGCGTCCAGAAATTCCAGAACGTTCAAAAGCTATTGTCGAAACGGTGACCGAAGGTCACTTTTAAACACACTTTCTAAGCTATTACGGCTCGTGAATAACTAGCCACTAACGTATTTTTTACACAAAATTTAATTCTGAGATGATTGATCACGCGATATAGGAAAAATATTTCGAATCCAAATTCGTGAGCGAATCGTTAGACTTCCATTTTTATGCCCCTCCATCGGCACATAATTGGAATCCCTATTTCAGGTAACCCGGTTGGACATATTCAAAGGACAATAACTCTCTTGATTTACAGAAATTCCTTACCGTTCATAAGTTATTGTCGAAACGGTGACCAAATGTCACTTTTCAACCCATTTTCTATGCGATTACGGCACGTGAAAAACTAGCCACTAACGAATGTTTTACCCAATTCTTTTTTTTCAGATGATTGATCACGCGATATAGGAAAAATATTTCCAAGCCAAATTCGTGAGCGAATCGTTAGACATCCATTTTTGCGCCCCTCAATCGAAACATAACTGGATTCCGTATTTCGGGTAACTCGATGGGACATATTCAAAGGACAATAAGTCTCTTGATTTCCATCGCAAAAATACAAAATTTGTGTTCAAATTCAAGCTCTGAATGTGTACTTTCTAAAACATTAAGGCCGCCTCTAGAAATTCCTTACCGTTAAAAAGATATTGTCAAAACGGTGACCGAAGGTCACTTTTCAACACATTTTCTATGCGATTACGGCTCGTGAAAAACTAGCCACTAACGTATTTATTACCCAAAATTTTATTTCGAGATGATTGATCACGCAATATAGGAAAAATATTTCCAAACCAAATTCGTGAGTGAATCGTTAGACTTCCATTTTTATGCCCCTCCATCGGCACATAATTGGAATCTGTATTTCGGGTAACCCGGTTGGACATATTCAAAGGACAATAACTCTCTTGATTTACAGCAATTCCTTACCGTTCATAAGTTATTGTCGAAACGGGGACCGAAGGTCACTTTTCAACACATTTTCGATGCGATTACGGCTCGTGAAAAACTAGCCACTAACTTACTTTTTACCCAAAATTTTATTTCGAGATGATTGATCATGCGATATAGGAAAAATATTTCCAAGCCAAATTCGTGAGCAAATCGTTAGACTTCCATTTTTACGCTCCTCCATCGAAACATAATGGGAATCCGTATTTCGGGTAAATCGGTGGGACAAATTCAAAGGACAATAACTCTTTTGATTTCCATCAAAAAAATACAAAATTTGTGTTCAAATTCAAGCTCTGAATGTATAGTTTCTAAAACATTCAGGCCGCATCTAGAAATTCCTTACCATTCAACAGTTATTGTCGAAACGGTAACAGAAGGTCACTTTTCAACACATTTTCTATGCGATTACGGCACGTGAATAACTAGCCACTAACGTATTTTTTACCCAAAATTTTTTTTTAAGATGATTGATCATGCGATATTGGAAAAATATTTCGAAACCAAATTCGTGAGCAAATCGTTAGACTTCCATTTTTACGCCCCTCCATCGGCACGTAATTGGATTCCGTATTTCGGGTAACTCGGTGGGACATATTCAAAGGACAATAACTCGCTTGATTTCCCACAAAAAAATACAAAATTTGTATTCTAATTCAATCTCTGAATGTGCACTTTCTAATACGTTCTGGGCACATCCAGAAATTCCTTACCGTTCAAAAGTTATTGTCGAAACGGTGACCGAAGATCACTTTTCAACACATTTTGTAAGCGATTACTGCTCGTGAATAACTAGCCACTATCGTATATTATTCACAAAATTTTATTTTGAGATGATTGATCACGCGATATAGGAAAAATATTTCAAAGCCAAATTCGTGAGCAAATCGTTAGACTTCCACTTTTGCGCCCCTCCATCGACACATAATTGGAATCCGTATTTCGCGTATATCGGTTGGACATATTCAGGGGACAATAACTCTCTTGATTTCCACCGAAAAAATACTAATTTGTGTTCAAATTCAAGCTCTGAATGTGTACTTTCTAAAACATTCAGGCTGCATCCAGAAATTCCTTACCATTCAAAAGTTATAGTCGAAACGGTGACCGAAGGTCACCTTTCAACACACTTTCTAAGCGATTACGGCTCATAAATAACTAGCCACTAACATATTTCTTACACAAAATTTTATTTCGAGATGATTGATCGCGCGATATAGGAAAAATATTTCCAATCCAAATTCTTGAGCGAATCGTTAGGCTTCCATTTTTACGCCCCTCCATCGGCACATAACTGGAATCCGTATTTTGGGTAACTAGGTGGGACATATTCAAAAGATAATAACTCTCTTGATTTCCTCCGAAAAAATACAAAATTTGTGTTCAAATTCAAGCTCCGAATGTTTACTTTCTAAAACATTAAGGCCGCCTCTAGAAATTCCTTACCGTTAAAAAGTTATTGTCAAAACGGTGACCGAAGGTCACTTTTCAACACATTTTCTATGCGATTACGGCTCGTGAAAAACTAGCCACTAACGTATTTATTACCCAAAATTTTATTTCGAGATGATTGATCACGCGATATAGGAAAAATATTTCCAAACCAAATTCGTGAGCGAATCGTTAGACTTCCATTTTTGCGCCCCTCGATCGGAACATAATTGGATTCAGTATTTCGGGTAACTCGGTGGGACATATTCAAAGGACAATAAGTCTCTTGATTTCCATCGAAAAATTACAAAATTTGCATTCAAATTCAAGCCCCAAATGTGTACTTTCTAAAACATTATGGCCGCCTCTAGAAATTCCTTACCGTTAAAAAGTTATTGTCAAAACGGTGACCGAAGGTCACTTTTCAACACATTTTCTATGCGATTACGGCTCGTGAAAAACTAGCCACTAACGTATTTATTACCCAAAATTTTTTTTCGAGATGATTGATCACGCGATATAGGAAAAATATTTCCAAACCAAATTCGTGAGCGAATCGTTAGACTTCCATTTTTGCGCCCCTCGATCGGAACGTAATTTGATTCCGTATTTCGGGTAACTCGGTGGGACATATTCAAAGGACAATAAGTCTCTTGATTTCCATCGAAAAATTACAAAATTTGTGTTCAAATTCAAGCTCCAAATGTGTACTTTCTAAAACATTGAGGCCGCCTCTAGAAATTCCTTACCGTTAAAAAGTTATTGTCAAAACGGTGACCGAATGTCACTTTTCATCACATTTTCTATGCGATTACGGCTCGTGAAAAACTAGCCACTAACGTATTTCTTACCCAAAATTTTAATTCGAGATTATTGATCACGCAGTATAGGAAAAATATTTCCAAGCCAAATTCGTGAGCGAATCGTTAGACTTCCATTTTTACGTACCTCCATCGGCACATAATTGGAATCCGTATTTTGGGTAACTTGGTGGGACATATTCGAAGGCCAATAAACGACTTGATTTCCATCAAAAAAACTCAAAATTTGTATTCAAATTCAAGCTCTGAATGTGTACTTTCTAAGACATTCTGGCCGCGCCTAGAAATTCCCTACCGTTCAAAAGTTATTGTCGAAACAGTGACCGAAGGTCAATTTTCAACACATTTTCTAGGCGATTACTGCTCGTGAATAACTAGGCACTAAAGTATTTTTTACACAAAATTTTATTTTGAGATGATTAATCATACGATATAGGAATAATATTTCAATCCCAAATTCGTGATCGAATCGTTAGACTTCCATTTTTACGCCCCTTGTCGCCACATAATTGGAATTTGTATTTCGAGTAACTCTGTAGGACATATTCAAAGGACAATAACTCACTCAATTTCCATCGAAAAAATGCAGAATTTGTGTTCAAATTCATGCTCTAAATGTGACTTTCTAAAACGTTTGGGCCGCGTCTAGAAATTCCATACAGTTCAAAAGTTATTGTCGAAACAGTGACCGCAGATCACTTTTCAACACATTTTCGAAGCGATTACCGCTCGTGAAAAACTAGCCACTAACTTACTTTTTACCCAAAATTTTATTTCGAGATGATTGATCACGCGATATAGGAAAAATATTTCCAAGCCAAATTCGTGAGCGAATCGTTAGACTTCCATTTTTAAGCCCCTCCATCGGCACATAATTTGAATCCGTAGTTTAGGTAACTCGGTGGGACATATTCAAAGGACAATAACTCTCTTGTTTTCCTCCGAAAAAATACAAAATTTGTGTTCAAATTCAAGCTCTGAATGTGTACTTTTTAAAACATTCAGGCCGCGTCCAAAAATTCCTTACCATTCAAAAGTTATTGTGGAAAGGGTGACCGTAGGTCTCTTTTCAACACACTTTCTAAGCGATTACGGCTCGTGAATATCTAGCCACTAACTTACTTTTTACCCAAAATTTTATTTCGTGATGATTGATCATGCGATATAGGAAAAATATTTCCAAGCCAAATTCGTGAGCGAATAGTTAGACTTCCATTTTTACGTTCCTCCATCGAAACATAATGGGAATCCGTATTTCGGGTAAATCGGTGGGACAAATTCAAAGGACAATAACTCTCTTGATTTCCATCGAAAAAATACAAATTTTGTGTTCAAATTCAAGCTCTGAATGTATAGTTTCTAAAACATTCAGGCCGCATCTGGAAATTCCTTACCATTCAAAAGTTATTGTCGAAACGGTAACAGAAGGTCACTTTTCAACACATTTTCTATGCGATTACGGCACGTGAATAACTAGCCACTAACGTATTTTTTACCCAAATTTTTTTTTAAGATGATTGATCACGGGATATTGGAAAAATATTTCCAAGCCAAATTCGTGAGCGAATCGTTAGACTTCCATTTTTACGCCCCTCCATCGGCACGTAATTGGATTCCGTATTTCGGGTAACTCGGTGGGACATATTCAAAGGACAATAACTCGCTTGATTTCCCACAAAAAAATACAAAATTTGTAGTCTAATTCAATCTCTGAATGTGCACTTTCTAATACGTTCAGGGCACGTCCAGAAATTCCTTACCGTTCAAAAGTTATTGTCGAAATGGTGACCAAAGGTCACTTTTCAACACATTTTGTAAGCGATTACTGCTCGTGAATAACTAGCCACTATCGTATATTTTTCACAAAATTTTATTTTGAGATGATTGATCACGCGATATAGGAAAAATATTTCAAAGCCAAATTCGTGAGCCAATCGTTAGACTTCCACTTTTGCGCCCCTCCATCGACACATAATTGGAATCCGTATTTCGCGTAAATCGGTGGGACATATTCAGGGGACAATAACTCTCTTGATTTAGACCGAAAAAATACAAAATTTGTGTTCAAATTCAAGCTCTGAATGTGTACTTTCTAAAACATCCAGGCTGCATCCAGAAATTCCTTACCATTCAAAAGTTATTGTCGAAACGGTGACCGAAGGTCACTTTTCAACACACTTTCTAAGCGATTACGGCTCATAAATAACTAGCCACTAACGTATTTCTTACACAAAATTTTATTTCGAGATGATTGATCGTGCGATATAGGAAAAATATTTCCAATCCAAATTCTTGAGCGAATCGTTAGGCTTCCATTTTTACGCCCCTCCATCGGCACATAACTGGAATCCGTATTTTGGGTAACTAGGTGGGACATATTCAAAAGATAATAACTCTCTTGATTTCCTCCGAAAAAATACAAAATTTGTGTTCAAATTCAAGCTCCGAATGTGTACTTTCTAAAACATTAAGGCCGCCTCTAGAAATTCCTTACTGTTAAAAAGTTATTGTTAAAACGGTGACCGAAGGTCACTTTTCAACACATTTTCTATGCGATTACGGCTCGTGAAAAACTAGCCACTAACGTATTTATTATCCAAAATTTTATTTCGAGATGATTGATCACGCTATATAGGAAAAATATTTCCAAACCAAATTCGTGAGTGAATCGTTAGACTTCCATTTTTGCACCCCTCGATCGGAACATAATTGGATTCCGAATTTCGGGTAACTCGGTCGGACATATTCAAAGGACAATAAGTCTCTTGATTTCCATCAAAAGATTACAAAATTTGTGTTCAAATTCAAGCTCCGAATGTGTACTTTCTAGAACATTAAGGCCGCCTCTAGAAATTCCTTACCGTTAAAAAGTTATTGTCAAAACGGTGACCGAAGGTCACTTTTCAACACATTTTCTATGCGATTACGGCTCGTGAAAAACTAGCCACTAACGTATTTATTACCCAAAATTTTAATTCGAGATTATTGATCACGCGGTATAGGAAAAATATTTCCAAGCCAAATTCATGAGCGAATCGTTAGACTTCCATTTTTACGTACCTCCATCGGCACATAATTGGAATCCGTATTTTGGGTAACTCGGTGGGACATATTCGAAGGCCAATAAATGACTTGATTTCCATCAAAAAAACACAAAATTTGTATTCAAATTCAAGCTCTGAATGTGTATTTTCTAAGACATTCAGGCCGCGCCTAGAAATTCCTTACCGTTCAAAAGTTATTGTCGAAACAGTGACCGAAGGTCAATTTTAAACACATTTTCTAGGCGATTACTGCTCGTGAATAACTAGGCACTAACGTATTTTTTACACAAAATTTTATTTTGAGACGATTCATCATACGATATAGGAATAATATTTCGAACCCAAATTCGTGATCGAATCGTTAGACTTCCATTTTTACGCCCCTTGTTGCCACATAATTGGAATTCGTATTTCGAGTAACTCGGTGGGACATATTCAAAGGACAATAACTCACTCAATTTCCATCGAAAAAATGCAGAATTTGTGTTCAAATTCATGCTTTGAATGTGACTTTCTAAAACGTTTGGGCCACGTCTAGAAATTCCATACAGTTCAAAAGTTATTGTCGAAACAGTGACCACAGATCACTTTTCAACACATTTTCGAAGCGATTACGGCTCGTGAATAACTAGCCACGAACTTACTTTTTACCCAAAATTTTATTTCGAGATGATTGATCACGCGATATAGGAAAAATATTTCCAAGCCAAATTCATGAGCGAATCGTTAGACTTCCGTTTTTAAGCCCCTCCATCGGCACATAATTTGAATCCGTAGTTTAGGTAACTCGGTGGGACATATTCAAAGCACAATAACTCTCTTGTTTTCCTCCGAAAAAATAAAAAATTTGTGTTCAAATTCAAGCTCTGAATGTGTACTTTTTAAAACATTCAGGCCGCGTCCAAAAATTCCTTACCATTCAAACGTTATTGTGGAAACGGTGACAGTAGGTCTCTTTTCAACACACTTTCTAAGCGATTACGGCTCGTGAATATCTAGCCACTAACTTACTTTTTACCCAAAATTTTATTTCGAGATGATTGATCATGCGATATAGGAAAAATATTTCCAAGCCAAATTCGTGAGCGAATCGTTAGACATCCATTTTTACGCTCCTCCATCGAAACATAATGGGAATCCGTATTTCGGGTAAATCGGTGGGACAAATTCAAAGGACAATAACTCTCTTCATTTCCACCGAAAAAATACAAAATTTGTGTTCAAATTCAAGCTCTGAATGTGTACTTTCTAAAACATACAGGCTGCATCCAGAAATTCCTTACCATTCAAAAGTTATTGTCAAAACGGTGACCGAAGGTCACTTTTCAACACACTTTCTAAGCGATTACGGCTCATAAATAACTAGCCACTAACGTATTTTTTACACAAAATTTTATTTCGAGATGATTGATCGCGCGATATAGGAAAAATATTTCCAATCCGAATTCTTGAGCGAATCGTTAGGCTTCCATTTTTACGCCCCTCCATCGGCACATAATTGGAATCCGTATTTTGGGTAACTAGGTGGGACATATTCAAAAGATAATAACTCTCTTGATTTCCTTCGAAAACATACAAAATTTGTGTTCAAATTCATGCTCCGAATGTGTACTTTCAAAAACATTCAGGCTACATCCAGAAATTCCTTACCATTCAAAAGTTACTGTCGAAACGGTGACCGAAGGTCACTTTTCAACACACTTTCTAAGCGATTACGGCTCATGAATAACTAGCCACAAACATATTTTTTACACAAAATTTTATTTCGAGATGATTGATCAGGCGATATAGGAAAAATATTTCCAAGCCAAATTCGTGAGCGAATCGTTAGACTTCCATTTTTGCGCCCCTCAATCGGAACATAATTGGATTCCGTAATTCGGGTAACTGGGAGGGACATATTTAAAGGACAATAAGTCTCTTGATTTCCCTCGAAAAATTACAAAATTTGTGTTCAAATTCAAGCTCCGAATTTGTACTTTCTAAAACATTCAGGCCGCCTCTAGAAATTCTTTACCGTTAAAAAGTTATTGTCAAAACGGTGACCGAAGGTCACTTTTCAACACATTTTCTATGCGATTACGGCTCGTGAAAAACTAGCCACTAACGTAATTATTACCCAAAATTTTATTTCAAGATTATTGGTCACGCGGTATAGGAAAAATATTTCCAAGCCAAATTCGTGAGCGAATTGTTAGACTTCCATTTTTACGCCCCTCCATCAGCACATAATTGGAATCCGTATTTCGGGTAACCCGGTTGGACATATTCAAAGGACAATAACTCTCTTGATTTACAGATATTCCTTACCGTTCATAAGTTATTGTCGAAACGGTGACCGAAGGTCACTTTTCAACACATTTTCTATGCGATTACGGCACGTGAATAACTAGCCACTAACATATTTATTACCCAAAATTTTATTTCGAAATTATTGATCACGCTGTATTGGAAAAATATTTCCAAACCAAATTCGTGAGCGAATCGTTAGACTTCCATTTTTACTCCCCTCCATTGGCACATAATTGGATTCCGTATTTCGGGTAAATCGATGGGACATATTCAAAGGACAATAAATCTCTTGATTTCCATCGAAAAAATACAAAATTTGTGTTCAAATTCAAGCTCTGAATGTGTACTTTCTAAAACATTCAGGCCGCATCAAGAAATTCCTTGCCATTCAAAATTTATTGTCGAAACGGTGACTGAAGGTCACTTTTCAACACACTTTCTAAGTCATTACGGCTCGGGAATAACTAGCCACTAACGTATTTTTCACAAAAAATTTAATTTTGAGATGATTGGTCACGCGATATAGGAAAAATATTTCCAATCCAAATTCGTGAGCGAATCGTTAGACTTCCATTTTTATCCCCCTCCATCGGCACATAATTGGAATCCGTATTTCGGGTAACGCGGTTGGACATATTCAAAGGACAATAACTCTCTTGATTTACAGAAATTCCCTACCGTTCATAAGTTATTGTCGAAACGGTGACCAAAGGTCACTTTTCAACACATTTTCTACGCGATTACGGCACGTCAATAACTAGCCACTAACGTATTTTTTACCCAATTTTTTTTTTCAGATGATTGATCACGCGATATTGGAAAAATATTTTCAAGCCTAATTCTTGAGCGAATCGTTAGACTTCCATTTTTGCGCCCCTCCATCGGAACAAAATTGGATTCCGTATTTCGGGTAACTCGGTGGGACATATTCAAAGGACAATAAGTCTCTTGATTTCCATCGAAAAAATACAAAATTTGTGTTCAAATTCAAGCTCCGAATGTATACTTTCTAAAACATTCAGGCCGCCTCTAGAAATTCCTTACCGTTCAAAAGTTATTGTCAAAACGGTGACCGAAGGTCACATTTCAACACATTTTCTATGCGATTACAGCTCGTGAAAAACTAGCCACTAACGTATTTATTACCCGAAATTTTATTTCGAGATTATTGATCACGCGGTATAGGAAAATTATTTCCAAGCCAAATTCGTGAGCGAATCGTTAGACTTCCATTTTTGCGCCCCTCCATCGGCACATAATTGGAATCCGTATTTCACGTAAATCGGTGGGACATATTCAGGGGACAATAACTCTCTTGATTTCCACCGAAAAAATACAAAATTTGTGTTCAAATTCAAGCTCTGAATGTGTACTTTCTAAAACATTCAGGCTGCATCCAGAAATTCCTTACCATTCAAAGGTTATTGTGGAAACGGTAACCGAAGCTCACTTTTCAACACACTTTCTAAGCGATTACGGATCATAAATAACTAGCCACTAATGTATTTTTTACACAAAATTTTATTTCGAGATGATTGATCGCGCGATATAGGGAAAATATTTCCAATCCAAATTCTTGAGCGAATCGTTAGGCTTCCATTTTTACGCCCCTCCATCGGCACATAACTGGAATCCGTATTTTGGGCAACTAGGTGTGACATATTCAAAAGATAATAACTCTCTTGATTTCCTTCGAAAAAATACAAAATTTGTGTTCAAATTCATGCTCCGATTGTGTACTTTCAAAAACATTCTGGCTGCATCCAGAAATTCCTTACCATTCAAAAGTTACTGTCGAAACGGTGACCGAAAGTCACTTTTCAACACACTTTCTAAGCGATTACGGCTCATGAATAACTAGCCACTAACTTATCTTTTACACAAAATTTTATTTCGAGATGATTGATCACGCGATATAGGAAAAATATTTCCAAGCCAAATTCGTGAGCGAATCGTTAGACTTCCATTTTTGCGCCCCTCAATCGGAACATAATTGGATTCCGTATTTCGGGTAACTCGGTGGGACATATTCAAAGGACAATAAGTCTCTTGATTTCCATCAAAAAATTACAAAATTTGTGTTCAAATTCAAGCTCCGAATTTGTACTTTCTAAAACATTCAGTCCACCTCTAGAAATTCTTTACCGTTAAAAAGTTATTGTCAAAACGGTGACCGAAGGTCACTTTTCAACACATTTTCTATGCGATTACGGCTCGTGAAAAACTAGCCACTAACGTAATTATTGCCCAAAATTTTATTTCAAGATTATTGGTCACGCGGTATAGGAAAAATATTTCCAAGCCAAATTCGTGAGCGAATTGTTAGACTTCCATTTTTACGCCCCTCCATCAGCACACAATTGGAATCCGTATTTCGGGTAACCCGGTTGGACATATTCAAAGGACAATAACTCTCTTGATTTACAGAAATTCCTTACCGTTCATAAGTTATTGTCGAAACGGTGACCGAAGGTCACTTTCAACACATTTTCTATGCGATTAAGGCACGTGAATAACTAGCCACTAACATATTTATTAAGCAAAATTTTATTTCGAGATTATTGATCACGCGGTATAGGAAAAATATTTCCAAACCAAATTCGTGAGCGAATTGTTAGACTTCCATTTTTACTCCCCTCCATCGGCACATAATTGGATTCCGTATTTTGGGTAAATCGATGGGACATATTCAAAGGACAATAAATCTCTTGATTTCCATCGAAAAAATACAAAATTTGTGTTCAAATTCAAGCTCTGAATGTGTACTTTCTAAAACATTCAGGCCGCATCCAGAAATTCCTTGCCATTCAAAAGTTATTGTCGAAACGGTGACCGAAGGTCACTTTTCAAAACACTTTCTATGCGATTACGGCACGTGAATAACTAGCCACTAACATATTTATTACCCAAAATTTTATTTCGAGATTATTGATCACGCTGTATAGGAAAAATATTTCCAAACCAAATTCGTGAGCGAATCGTTAGACTTCCATTTTTACTCCCCTCCATTGGCACATAATTGGATTCCGTATTTCGGGTAAATCGATGGGACATATTCAAAGGACAATAAATCTCTTGATTTCCTTCGAAAAAATACAAAATTTGTGTTCAAATTCATGCTCCGAATGTGTACTTTCAAAAACATTCAGGCTACATCCAGAAATTCCTTACCATTCAAAAGTTACTGTCGAAACGGTGACCGAAGGTCACTTTTCAACACACTTTCTAAGCGATTACGGCTCATGAATAACTAGCCACAAACATATTTTTTACACAAAATTTTATTTCGAGATGATTGATCAGGCGATATAGGAAAAATATTTCCAAGCCAAATTCGTGAGCGAATCGTTAGACTTCCATTTTTGCGCCCCTCAATCGGAACATAATTGGATTCCGTAATTCGGGTAACTGGGAGGGACATATTTAAAGGACAATAAGTCTCTTGATTTCCCTCGAAAAATTACAAAATTTGTGTTCAAATTCAAGCTCCGAATTTGTACTTTCTAAAACATTCAGGCCGCCTCTAGAAATTCTTTACCGTTAAAAAGTTATTGTCAAAACGGTGACCGAAGGTCACTTTTCAACACATTTTCTATGCGATTACGGCTCGTGAAAAACTAGCCACTAACGTAATTATTACCCAAAATTTTATTTCAAGATTATTGGTCACGCGGTATAGGAAAAATATTTCCAAGCCAAATTCGTGAGCGAATTGTTAGACTTCCATTTTTACGCCCCTCCATCAGCACATAATTGGAATCCGTATTTCGGGTAACCCGGTTGGACATATTCAAAGGACAATAACTCTCTTGATTTACAGAAATTCCTTACCGTTCATAAGTTATTGTCGAAACGGTGACCGAAGGTCACTTTCAACACATTTTCTATGCGATTAAGGCACGTGAATAACTAGCCACTAACATATTTATTAAGCAAAATTTTATTTCGAGATTATTGATCACGCGGTATAGGAAAAATATTTCCAAACCAAATTCGTGAGCGAATTGTTAGACTTCCATTTTTACTCCCCTCCATCGGCACATAATTGGATTCCGTATTTTGGGTAAATCGATGGGACATATTCAAAGGACAATAAATCTCTTGATTTCCATCGAAAAAATACAAAATTTGTGTTCAAATTCAAGCTCTGAATGTGTACTTTCTAAAACATTCAGGCCGCATCAAGAAATTCCTTGCCATTCAAAATTTATTGTCGAAACGGTGACTGAAGGTCACTTTTCAACACACTTTCTAAGTCATTACGGCTCGGGAATAACTAGCCACTAACGTATTTTTCACAAAAAATTTAATTTTGAGATGATTGGTCACGCGATATAGGAAAAATATTTCCAATCCAAATTCGTGAGCGAATCGTTAGACTTCCATTTTTATCCCCCTCCATCGGCACATAATTGGAATCCGTATTTCGGGTAACGCGGTTGGACATATTCAAAGGACAATAACTCTCTTGATTTACAGAAATTCCCTACCGTTCATAAGTTATTGTCGAAACGGTGACCAAAGGTCACCTTTCAACACATTTTCTACGCGATTACGGCACGTCAATAACTAGCCACTAACGTATTTTTTACCCAATTTTTTTTTTCAGATGATTGATCACGCGATATTGGAAAAATATTTCCAAGCCTAATTCTTGAGCGAATCGTTAGACTTCCATTTTTGCGCCCCTCCATCGGAACAAAATTGGATTCCGTATTTCGGGTAACTCGGTGGGACATATTCAAAGGACAATAAGTCTCTTGATTTCCATCGAAAAAATACAAAATTTGTGTTCAAATTCAAGCTCCGAATGTGTACTTTCTAAAACATTCAGGCCGCCTCTAGAAATTCCTTACCGTTCAAAAGTTATTGTCAAAACGGTGACCGAAGGTCACATTTCAACACATTTTCTATGCGATTACAGCTCGTGAAAAACTAGCCACTAACGTATTTATTACCCGAAATTTTATTTCGAGATTATTGATCACGCGGTATAGGAAAATTATTTCCAAGCCAAATTCGTGAGCGAATCGTTAGACTTCCATTTTTGCGCCCCTCCATCGGCACATAATTGGAATCCGTATTTCACGTAAATCGGTGGGACATATTCAGGGGACAATAACTCTCTTGATTTCCACCGAAAAAATACAAAATTTGTGTTCAAATTCAAGCTCTGAATGTGTACTTTCTAAAACATTCAGGCTGCATCCAGAAATTCCTTACCATTCAAAAGTTATTGTGGAAACGGTAACCGAAGCTCACTTTTCAACACACTTTCTAAGCGATTACGGATCATAAATAACTAGCCACTAATGTATTTTTTACACAAAATTTTATTTCGAGATGATTGATCGCGCGATATAGGGAAAATATTTCCAATCCAAATTCTTGAGCGAATCGTTAGGCTTCCATTTTTACGCCCCTCCATCGGCACATAACTGGAATCTGTATTTTGGGTAACTAGGTGGGACATATTCAAAAGATAATAACTCTCTTGATTTCCTTCGAAAAAATCCAAAATTTGTGTTCAAATTAATGCTCCGATTGTGTACTTTCAAAAACATTCTGGCTGCATCCAGAAATTCCTTACCATTCAAAAGTTACTGTCGAAACGGTGACCGAAAGTCACTTTTCAACACACTTTCTAAGCGATTACGGCTCATGAATAACTAGCCACTAACTTATCTTTTACACAAAATTTTATTTCGAGATGATTGATCACGCGATATAGGAAAAATATTTCCAAGCCAAATTCGTGAGCGAATCGTTAGACTTCCATTTTTGCGCCCCTCAATCGGAACATAATTGGATTCCGTATTTCGGGTAACTCGGTGGGACATATTCAAAGGACAATAAGTCTCTTGATTTCCATCAAAAAATTACAAAATTTGTGTTCAAATTCAAGCTCCGAATTTGTACTTTCTAAAACATTCAGTCCACCTCTAGAAATTCTTTACCGTTAAAAAGTTATTGTCAAAACGGTGACCGAAGGTCACTTTTCAACACATTTTCTATGCGATTACGGCTCGTGAAAAACTAGCCACTAACGTAATTATTGCCCAAAATTTTATTTCAAGATTATTGGTCACGCGGTATAGGAAAAATATTTCCAAGCCAAATTCGTGAGCGAATTGTTAGACTTCCATTTTTACGCCCCTCCATCAGCACATAATTGGAATCCGTATTTCGGGTAACCCGGTTGGACATATTCAAAGGACAATAACTCTCTTGATTTACAGAAATTCCTTACCGTTCATAAGTTATTGTCGAAACGGTGACCGAAGGTCACTTTCAACACATTTTCTATGCGATTAAGGCACGTGAATAACTAGCCACTAACATATTTATTAAGCAAAATTTTATTTCGAGATTATTGATCACGCGGTATAGGAAAAATATTTCCAAACCAAATTCGTGAGCGAATTGTTAGACTTCCATTTTTACTCCCCTCCATCGGCACATAATTGGATACCGTATTTTGGGTAAATCGATGGGACATATTCAAAGGACAATAAATCTCTTGATTTCCATCGAAAAAATACAAAATTTGTGTTCAAATTCAAGCTCTGAATGTGTACTTTCTAAAACATTCAGGCCGCATCCAGAAATTCCTTGCCATTCAAAAGTTATTGTCGAAACGGTGACCGAAGGTCACTTTTCAAAACACTTTCTATGCGATTACGGCACGTGAATAACTAGCCACTAACATATTTATTACCCAAAATTTTATTTCGAGATTATTGATCACGCTGTATAGGAAAAATATTTCCAAACCAAATTCGTGAGCGAATCGTTAGACTTCCATTTTTACTCCCCTCCATTGGCACATAATTGGATTCCGTATTTCGGGTAAATCGATGGGACATATTCAAAGGACAATAAATCTCTTGATTTCCTTCGAAAAAATACAAAATTTGTGTTCAAATTCATGCTCCGAATGTGTACTTTCAAAAACATTCAGGCTACATCCAGAAATTCCTTACCATTCAAAAGTTACTGTCGAAACGGTGACCGAAGGTCACTTTTCAACACACTTTCTAAGCGATTACGGCTCATGAATAACTAGCCACAAACATATTTTTTACACAAAATTTTATTTCGAGATGATTGATCAGGCGATATAGGAAAAATATTTCCAAGCCAAATTCGTGAGCGAATCGTTAGACTTCCATTTTTGCGCCCCTCAATCGGAACATAATTGGATTCCGTAATTCGGGTAACTGGGAGGGACATATTTAAAGGACAATAAGTCTCTTGATTTCCCTCGAAAAATTACAAAATTTGTGTTCAAATTCAAGCTCCGAATTTGTACTTTCTAAAACATTCAGGCCGCCTCTAGAAATTCTTTACCGTTAAAAAGTTATTGTCAAAACGGTGACCGAAGGTCACTTTTCAACACATTTTCTATGCGATTACGGCTCGTGAAAAACTAGCCACTAACGTAATTATTACCCAAAATTTTATTTCAAGATTATTGGTCACGCGGTATAGGAAAAATATTTCCAAGCCAAATTCGTGAGCGAATTGTTAGACTTCCATTTTTACGCCCCTCCATCAGCACATAATTGGAATCCGTATTTCGGGTAACCCGGTTGGACATATTCAAAGGACAATAACTCTCTTGATTTACAGAAATTCCTTACCGTTCATAAGTTATTGTCGAAACGGTGACCGAAGGTCACTTTCAACACATTTTCTATGCGATTAAGGCACGTGAATAACTAGCCACTAACATATTTATTAAGCAAAATTTTATTTCGAGATTATTGATCACGCGGTATAGGAAAAATATTTCCAAACCAAATTCGTGAGCGAATTGTTAGACTTCCATTTTTACTCCCCTCCATCGGCACATAATTGGATTCCGTATTTTGGGTAAATCGATGGGACATATTCAAAGGACAATAAATCTCTTGATTTCCATCGAAAAAATACAAAATTTGTGTTCAAATTCAAGCTCTGAATGTGTACTTTCTAAAACATTCAGGCCGCATCCAGAAATTCCTTGCCATTCAAATGTTATTGTCGAAACGGTGACCGAAGGTCACTTTTCAACACACTTTCTAAGCGATTACGGCTCATGAATAACTAGCCACAAACATATTTTTTACACAAAATTTTATTTCGAGATGATTGATCAGGCGATATAGGAAAAATATTTCCAAGCCAAATTCGTGAGCGAATCGTTAGACTTCCATTTTTGCGCCCCTCAATCGGAACATAATTGGATTCCGTAATTCGGGTAACTGGGAGGGACATATTTAAAGGACAATAAGTCTCTTGATTTCCCTCGAAAAATTACAAAATTTGTGTTCAAATTCAAGCTCCGAATTTGTACTTTCTAAAACATTCAGGCCGCCTCTAGAAATTCTTTACCGTTAAAAAGTTATTGTCAAAACGGTGACCGAAGGTCACTTTTCAACACATTTTCTATGCGATTACGGCTCGTGAAAAACTAGCCACTAACGTAATTATTACCCAAAATTTTATTTCAAGATTATTGGTCACGCGGTATAGGAAAAATATTTCCAAGCCAAATTCGTGAGCGAATTGTTAGACTTCCATTTTTACGCCCCTCCATCAGCACATAATTGGAATCCGTATTTCGGGTAACCCGGTTGGACATATTCAAAGGACAATAACTCTCTTGATTTACAGAAATTCCTTACCGTTCATAAGTTATTGTCGAAACGGTGACCGAAGGTCACTTTCAACACATTTTCTATGCGATTAAGGCACGTGAATAACTAGCCACTAACATATTTATTAAGCAAAATTTTATTTCGAGATTATTGATCACGCGGTATAGGAAAAATATTTCCAAACCAAATTCGTGAGCGAATTGTTAGACTTCCATTTTTACTCCCCTCCATCGGCACATAATTGGATTCCGTATTTTGGGTAAATCGATGGGACATATTCAAAGGACAATAAATCTCTTGATTTCCATCGAAAAAATACAAAATTTGTGTTCAAATTCAAGCTCTGAATGTGTACTTTATAAAACATTCAGGCCGCATCCAGAAATTCCTTGCCATTCAAATGTTATTGTCGAAACGGTGACCGAAGGTCACTTTTCAACACACTTTCTAAGCGATTACGGCTCGGGAATAACTAGCCACTAACGTATTTTTTACACAAAATGTAATTTTGAGATGATTGGTCACGCGATATAGGAAAAATATTTCCAATCCAAATTCGTGAGCGAATCGTTAGACTTCCATTTTTATCCCCCTCCATCGGCACATAATTGGAATCCGTATTTCGGGTAACCCGGTTGGACATATTCAAAGGACAATAACTCTCTTGATTTACAGAAATTCCCTACCGTTCATAAGTTATTGTCGAAACGGTGACCAAAGGTCACTTTTCAACGCATTTCCTACGCGATTACGGCACGTCAATAACTAGCCACTAACGTATTTTTTACCCAATTTTTTTTTTCAGATGATTGATCACGCGATATTGGAAAAATATTTCCAAGCCTAATTCTTGAGCGAATCGTTAGACTTCCGTTTTTGCGCCTCTCCATCGAAACATAATTGGATTCCGTATTTCGGGTAACTCGGTGGGACATATTCAAAGGACAATAAGTCTCTTGATTTCCATAGAAAAAATACAAAATTTGTGTTCAAATTCAAGCTCCGAATGTGTACTTTCTAAAACATTTAGGCCGCCTCTAGAAATTCCTTACCGTTCAAAAGTTATTGTCAAAACGGTGACCGAAGGTCACATTTCAACACATTTTCTATGCGATTACAGCTCGTGAAAAACTAGCCACTAACGTATTTATTACCCAAAATTTTATTTCGAGATTATTGATCACGCAGTATAGGAAAATTATTTCCAAGCCAAATTCGTGAGCGAATCGTTAGACTTCCATTTTTGCGCCCCTCCATCGGCACATAATTGGAATCCGTATTTCGCGTAAATCGGTGGGACATATTCTGGGGACAATAACTCTCTTGATTTCCACCGAAAAAATACAAAATTTTTGTTCAAATTCAAGCTCTGAATGTGTACTTTCTAAAACATTCAGGCTGCATCCAGAAATTCCTTACCATTCAAAAGTTATTGTGGAAACGGTGACCGAAGGTCAATTTTCAGTATTCTTTCTAAGCGATTACGGCTCGTGAATAACTTGCCACAAACTTGCTCTTTACCCAAAATTTTATTTCGAGATGATTGATCACGCGATATAGGAAAAACTTTTCCAAGCCACATTCGTGAGCGAATCGTTAGACTTCCATTTTTACGCCCCTCCATCGGCACATAATTGGAATCCGTATGTCGGGTAACTCGGTGGGACATATTCAAAGGACAATAACTCTCCTGATTTCCATCAAAAAAATACAAAATTTGTGTTTAAATTCAATCTCCGAATATGTACTTTCTAAAACATTTTGGCCGCGTCAAGAAATTCCTTACCATTCAAAAGTTATTGTCGAAACGATGACCGAAGGTCACTTTTCAGTATTCTTTCTAAGTGATTACGGCTCGTGAATAACTGGCCACAAACTTGCTCTTTACCCAAAATTTTATTTCGAGATGATTGATCACGCGATATAGGAAAAAATTTTCCAAGCCAAATTCGTGAGCGAATCGTTAGACTTCCATTTTTACGCCCCTCCATCGGCACATAATTGGAATCCGTATTTCGCGTAAATCGGTGGGACATATTCAGGGGACCATAACTCTCTTGATTTCCATCAAAAAAATACAAATTTGTGTTCAAATTCAAGCTCTTAATTTGTACATTCTAAAACATTCAGGCCGCGTCAAGAAATTCCTTACCATTCAAAAGTTATTGTCGAAACGATGATCGAAGGTCACTTTTCAGTATTCTTTCTAAGCGATTACGGCTCGTGAATAACTGGCCACAAACTTCTCTTTTCCCAAAATTTTATTTCGAGAAGATTGATCACGCGATATAGGAAAAAATTTTCCAAGCCAAATTCGTGAGCGAATCGTTAGACTTCCATTTTTACGCCCCTCCATCGGCACATAATTGGAATCCGTATTTCGCGTAAATCGGTGGGACATATTCAGGGGACCATAACTCTCTTGATTTCCATCAAAAAAATACAAAATTTGTGTTCAAATTCAAGATCTGAATGTGTCATTCTAAAACATTCAGGCTGCATCTAGAAATTCCTTACCATTCAAATGTTATTGTCGGAATGGTGAACGAAGGTCACTTTTCAACACACTTTCTAAGCGATTCCGGCTCGTGAAAAACTAGCCACTAACGTATTTTTTACAAAAAATTTTATTTCGAGATGACTGATCACGCGATATAGGAAATATATTTCCAATCCAAATTCTTAAGCGAATCGTTTGGCTTCCATTTTTATGCCCCTCCATCAGCACATAATTGGATTCCGTATTTCGGGTAACTCGGTGGGACATATTCAAAGGACAATAACTCACTTGATTTCCATCGAAAAAATACAAATTTTGCATTCAAATTCAAGCTCTGAATGTGTACTTTCTAAGGCACACAGGCCGCGTCCAGAAATTCCTTACCGTTCAAAAGTTATTTTCGAAACGGTGACCAAATGTCACTTTTCAACACATTTTCTAAGCGATTACTGCTCATCAATAACTAGCCACTAACGTATTTTTTACACAAAATATTATTTTGAGATGATTGATCACGTGAAATAGGAAAAATATTTCCTAGCCAAATTTGTGAGCGATTCGTTAGATGTCCATTTTTACGCCCCTCCATCGACACATAATTGGAATTCGTATTTCGAGTAACTCGGTGGGACAAATTCAAAGGATAATAACTCTCTTGATTTCCATTGACAAAAGACAAAATTAGTGTTCAAATTCAAGCTCTGAATGTGTACTTTCTAAAACATTCAGGACGCCTCCAGAAATTCCTTACCGTTAAAAAGTTATTGTCGAAGCGGTGACCGAAGGTCACTTTTCAACACATTTTCTATGCGATTACGGCTCGTGAATAACTAGCCACTCACATAGTTTTTACCCAAAATTTTACTTCACGATTATTGATCACATGGTATAAGAAAAATATTTCCAGGCCAAATTCGTAAGCGAATCGTTAGACTTCCATTTTTACGTACCTCCATCGGCACATAATTGGAATCCGTATTTTGGGTAACTCGGTGGGACATATTCGAAGGCCAATAAATGACTTGATTTCCATCAACAAAACACAAAATTTGTATTCAAATTCAAGCTCTGAATGTGTACTTTCTAAGACATTCTGGCCGTGCCTAAAAATTCCTTACCGTTCAAAAGTTATTGTTGAAACGGTGACCGAAGGTCACTTTTCAACACATTTTCTAGGCGATTACTGCTCGTGAATAACTAGGCACTAACGTATTTTTTACACAAAATTTTATTTTGAGATGATTAATCATGCGATATAGGAAAAATATTTCCAACCCAAATTCGTGATCGAATCGTTAGATTTCCATTTTTACGCCCCTTCGTCGCCACATAATTGGAATTCGTATTTCGAGTAACTCGGTGGGACATATTCAAAGGACAATAACTCACTCAATTTCCATCCAAAAAATGCAGAATTTGTGTTCAAATTCATGCTCTAAATGTGAACTTTCTAAAATGTTCGGGCCGTGTCTAGAAATTCCATACAGTTCAAAAGTTATTGTCGAAACAGTGACCGAAGATCACTTTTCAACACATTTTCGAAGCGATTACGACTCGTGAATAACAAGCCACTAACTTACTTTTTACCCAAAATTTTATTTCGAGATGATTGATCACGCGATATAGGAAAAATATTTCCAAGCCAAATTCGTGAGTGAATCGTTAGACTTCCATTTTTACGCCCCTCCATCGGCACATAATTTGAATCCGTAGTTTAGGTAACTCGGTGGGACATATTCAAAGGACAATAACTCTCTTCTTTTCCTCCAAAAAAATACAAAATTTGTGATCAAATTCAAGCTCTGAATGTGTACATTTTAAAACATTCAGGCCGCGTCCAAAAATTCCTTACCGTTCAAAAGTTATTGTGGAAACGGTGACCGTAGGTCTCTTTTCAACACACTTTCTAAGCGATTACGGCTCGTGAATATCTAGCCACTAACTTACTTTTTACACAAAATTTTATTTCGAGGAGATTGATCACGCGATATAGGAGAAATATTTCCAAGCCAAATTCGTGAGCAAATCGTTAGACTTCCATTTTTACGCTCCTCCATCGAAACATAATGGGAATCCGTATTTCGGGTAAATCGGTGGGACAAATTCAAAGGACAATAACTCTCTTCATTTCCACCGAAAAAATACAAAATTTGTGTTCAAATTCAAGCTCTGAATGTATAGTTTCTAAAACATTCAGGCCGCATCTAGAAATTCCTCACCATTCAAAAGTTATTGTCGAAACGGTAACAGTAGGTCACTTTTCAACACATTTTCTATGCGATTACGGCACGTGAATAACTAGTGACTAACGTATTTTTTACCCAAAATTTTTTTTTTAAGATGATTGATCACGCGATATTGGAAAAATATTTCCAAGCCAAATTCGTGATCGAATCGTTAGACTTCCATTTTTACGCCCCTCCATCGGCACATAATTGGATTCCGTATTTCGGGTAACTTGGTGGGACATATTCAAAGGACAATAACTCGCTTGATTTCCCACAAAAAAATACAAAATTTGTATTCAAATTCAATCTCTGAATGTGCACTTTCTAATATGTTCAGGGCACGTCCAGAAATTCCTTACCGTTTAAAAGTTATTGTCGAAACGGTGACCGAAGGTCACTTTTCAACACATTTTGTAAGAGATTACTGCTCGTGAATAACTAGCCTGTATCTTATATTTTTCAAAAAAATTTATTTTGAGATGATTGATCACGCGATATAGGAAAAATATTTCCAAGCCAAATTCGTGAGCGAATCGTTAGACTTCCATTTTTTCGCCCCTCAATCGGAACATAATTGGATTCCGTATTCCATTAAAAAAATACAAAATTTGTCTTCAAATTCAAGCTCTGAATGTGTAGTTTCTAAAACATTAAGGCTGCCTCTAGAAATTCCTTACCGTTAAAAAGTTATTGTCAAAACGGTGACCGAAGGTCACTTTTCAACACATTTTCTATGCGATTACGGCTCGTGAAAAACTAGCCACTAAAGTATTTATTACCCATAATTTTATCTCGAGATTATTGATCACGCGGTATAGGAAAAATATTTCCAAGCCAAATTCGTGAGCGAATCGTTAGACTTCCATTTTTACGCCCCTCCATCAGCACATAATTGGAATCCGTATTTCGGGTAACTCGGTAGGACATATTCAAAGGACAATAACTCACTAAATTTCCACCTAAAAAATAAAAAAAATTTATTCAAATTCAATCTCTGAATGTGTACTTTCTAAGACATTCAGGCCGCATCCATAAATTCCTTACCGTTCAAACATTTTTGTCGAAACGGTGTCCGAAGGTCACTTTTCAACACATTTTCTAAGCGATTACGGCTTGTGAATAACCAGTCACTAACGTATTTTTTACACAAAATTTTATTTTGAGATGATTGATCACGCGATATAGGAGAAATATTTGAAATCCAAATTCGTGAGCGATTCGTTAGACTTCCAATTTTATGCCCCTCCATCGACACTTAATTGGAATTCGTATTTCGAGTAACTCGGTGGGACATATTCAAAGGACAATAACTCTCTTGATTTCCATCGAAAAAATACCAAATTTGTGTTCAAATTCAAGCTCTGAATGTGTTCTTTCTAAAACGTTCAGGCCGCATCTAGAAATTCCTAACCATTCAAAAGTTATTGTCAAGACGGTGACCAAAGGTCACTTTTTAACCCATTTTCTAAGCGATTACGGCTCGTGAATAACTTGCCACTAACGTATTTTTTACCCAAAATTTTATTTTGAGAGGATTGATCATGCGATATAGGAAAATATTTCCAAGCCAAATTCGTGAGCGTATCATTAGACTTCCATTTTTGCGCCCCTCAATCGGAACATAATTGGATTCCGTATTTCGGGTAACTTGGTGGGACATATTCAAAGGACAATAAGTCTCTTGATTTCCATCGAAAAAATACAAAATTTTTCTTCAAATTCAAGCTCCGAATGTGTAGCTTCTAAAACATTAAGGCCGCCTCTAGAAATTCCTTACCGTTAAAAAGTTATTGTCAAAACGGTGACCGAGGGTCACTTTTCAACACATTTTCTATGCGATTACGGCTCGTGAAAAACTAGCCACTAACGCATTTATTACCCATAATTTTATCTTGAGATTATTTATCACGCGGTATAGGAAAAATATTTCCAACCCAAATTCGTGTGCGAATTGTTAGACTTCCATTTTTACCCCCCTCCATCAGCACATAATTGGAATCCGTATTTCGGGTAACTCGATAGGACATATTCAAAGGACAATAACTCACTAAATTTCCACCTAAAAAATAAAAAATTTGTATTCAAATTCAATCTCTGAATGTGTACTTTCTAAGACATTCAGGCCGCATCCATAAATTCCTTACCGTTCAAACGTTTTTGTCGAAACGGTGTCCGAAGGTCACTTTTCAACACATTTTCTAAGCGATTACGGCTTGTGAATAACCAGTCACTAACGTATTTTTTACACAAAATTTTATTTTGAGATGATTGATCACGCGATATAGGAGAAATATTTGAAATCCAAATTCGTGAGCGATTCGTTAGACTTCCAATTTTATGCCCCTCCATCGACACATAATTGGAATTCGTATTTCGAGTAACTCGGTGCGACATATTCAAAGGACAATAACTCTCTTGATTTCCATCGAAAAAATACAAAATTTGTGTTCAAATTCAAGCTCTGAATGTATAGTTTCTAAAACATTCAGGCCGCATCTAGAAATTCCTTACCATTCAAAAGTTATTGTCGAAACGGTAACAGTAGGTCACTTTTCAACACATTTTCTATGCGATTACGGCACGTGAATAACTAGTGACTAACGTATTTTTTACCCAAAATTTTTTTTTTGAGATGATTGATCACGCGATATTGGAAAAATATTTCCAAGCCAAATTCGTGATCGAATCGTTAGACTTCCATTTTTACGCCCCTCCATCGGCACATAATTGGATTCCGTATTTCGGGTAACTTGGTGGGACATATTCAAAGGACAATAACTCGCTTGATTTCCAACAAAAAAATACAAAATTTGTTTTCAAATTCAATCTCTGAATGTGGACTTTCTAATATGTTCAGGGCACGTCCAGAAATTCCTTACCGTTTAAAAGTTATTGTCGAAACGGTGACCGAAGGTCACTTTTCAACACATTTTGTAAGCGATTACTGCTCGTGAATAACTAGCCAGTATCTTATATTTTTCAAAAAATTTTATTTTGAGATGATTGATCACGCGATATAGGAAAAATATTTCCAAGCCAAATTCGTGAGCGAATCGTTAGACTTCCATTTTTTCGCCCCTCAATCGGAACATAATTGGATTCCGTATTCCATTAAAAAAATACAAAATTTGTCTTCAAATTCAAGCTCCGAATGTGTAGTTTCTAAAACATTAAGGCTGCCTCTAGAAATTCCTTACCGTTAAAAAGTTATTGTCAAAACGGTGACCGAAGGTCACTTTTCAACACATTTTCTATGCGATTACGGCTCGTGAAAAACTAGCCACTAAAGTATTTATTACCCATAATTTTATCTCGAGATTATTGATCACGCGGTATAGGAAAAATATTTCCAAGCCAAATTCGTGAGCGAATCGTTAGACTTCCATTTTTACGCCCCTCCATCAGCACATAATTGAAATCCGTATTTCGGGTAACTCGGTAGGACATATTCGAAGGACAATAACTCACTAAATTTCCACCTAAAAAATAAAAAAAATTTATTCAAATTCAATCTCTGAATGTGTACTTTCTAAGACATTCAGGCCGCATCCATAAATTCCTTACCGTTCAAACATTTTTGTCGAAACGGTGTCCGAAGGTCACTTTTCAACACATTTTCTAAGCGATTACGGCTTGTGAATAACCAGTCACTAACGTATTTTTTACACAAAATTTTATTTTGAGATGATTGATCACGCGATATAGGAGAAATATTTGAAATCCAAATTCGTGAGCGATTCGTTAGACTTCCAATTTTATGCCCCTCCATCGACACTTAATTGGAATTCGTATTTCGAGTAACTCGGTGGGACATATTCAAAGGACAATAACTCTCTTGATTTCCATCGAAAAAATACCAAATTTGTGTTCAAATTCAAGCTCTGAATGTGTTCTTTCTAAAACGTTCAGGCCGCATCTAGAAATTCCTAACCGTTCAAAAGTTATTGTCAAGACGGTGACCAAAGGTCACTTTTTAACCCATTTTCTAAGCGATTACGGCTCGTGAATAACTTGCCACTAACGTATTTTTTACCCAAAATTTTATTTTGAGAGGATTGATCATGCGATATAGGAAAATATTTCCAAGCCAAATTCGTGAGCGTATCATTAGACTTCCATTTTTGCGCCCCTCAATCGGAACATAATTGGATTCCGTATTTCGGGTAACTTGGTGGGACATATTCAAAGGACAATAAGTCTCTTGATTTCCATCGAAAAAATACAAAATTTTTCTTCAAATTCAAGCTTCGAATGTGTAGCTTCTAAAACATTAAGGCCGCCTCTAGAAATTCCTTACCGTTAAAAAGTTATTGTCAAAACGGTGACCGAGGGTCACTTTTCAACACATTTTCTATGCGATTACGGCTCGTGAAAAACTAGCAACTAACGCATTTATTACCCATAATTTTATCTTGAGATTATTTATCACGCGGTATAGGAAAAATATTTCCAACCCAAATTCGTGTGCGAATCGTTAGACTTCCATTTTTACCCCCCTCCATCAGCACATAATTGGAATCCGTATTTCGGGTAACTCGATAGGACATATTCAAAGGACAATAACTCACTAAATTTCCACCTAAAAAATAAAAAATTTGTATTCAAATTCAATCTCTGAATGTGTACTTTCTAAGACATTCAGGCCGCATCCATAAATTCCTTACCGTTCAAACGTTTTTGTCGAAACGGTGTCCGAAGGTCACTTTTCAACACATTTTCTAAGCGATTACGGCTTGTGAATAACCAGTCACTAACGTATTTTTTACACAAAATTTTATTTTGAGATGATTGATCACGCGATATAGGAGAAATATTTGAAATCCAAATTCGTGAGCGATTCGTTAGACTTCCAATTTTATGCCCCTCCATCGACACATAATTGGAATTCGTATTTCGAGTAACTCGGTGCGACATATTCAAAGGACAATAACTCTCTTGATTTCCATCGAAAAAATACCAAATTTGTGTTCAAATTCAAGCTCTGAATGTGTTCTTTCTAAAACGTTCAGGCCGCATCTAGAAATTCCTAACCGTTCAAAAGTTATTGTCAAGACGGTGACCAAAGGTCACTTTTTAACACATTTTCTAAGCGATTACGACTCGTGAATAACTAGCCACTAACGTATTTTTTACCCAAAATTTTATTTTGAGAGGATTGATCATGCGATATAGGAAAATATTTCCAAGCCAAATTCGTGAGCGTATCGTTAGACTTCCATTTTTACGCCCCTCCATCGAAACATAATTGGATTCCGTATTTCGGGTAACTCGGTGGGACATATTCAAAGGACAATAACTCTCCTGATTTCCATCAAAAAAATACAAAATTTGTGTTCAAATTCAAGCTCTGAATGTGTACTTTCTAAAACATTTAGGCCGCGTCAAGAAATTCCTTACCATTCAAAAGCTATTGTCGAAACGATGACCGAAGGTCACTTTTCAGCATACTTTCTAAGTGATTACGGCTCGTGAATAACTGGCCACTAACTTACTCTTTACCCAAAATTTTATTTCAAGATGATTGATCACGCGATATAGGAAAAAATTTTCCAAGCCAAATTCGTGAGCGAATCGTTAGACTTCCATTTTTACGCCCCTCCATCGGCACATAATTGGAATCCGTATTTCGCGTAAATCGGTGGGACATATTCAGGGGACAATAACTCTCTTGATTTCCATCGAAAAAATACAAACTTTGTGTTCAAATTCAAGCTCTGAATGTGTACTTTCTAAAACATTAAGGCTGCATCCAGAAATTCCTTACCATTCAAAAGTTATTATCAAAACGGTGACCGAAGGTCACTTTTCAACACACTTTCTAAGCGATTACGGCTCCTGAATAACTTGCCACTATCGTATTTTTTACACAAAATTTTATTTTGAGATGATTGATCACGCGATATAGGAAAAATATTTCCAATCCAAATTCTTAAGCGAATCGTTAGGCTTCCATTTTTACGCCCCTCCATCAGCACATAATTGGAATCTGTATTTCGGGTAACTAGGTGGGACATATTCAAAAGATAATAACTCTCTTGATTTCCTTCAAAAAAATACAAAATTTGTGTTCAAATTCATGCTCTGAATGTGTACTTTGTAAAACATTCTAGCCACATCTAGAAATTCCTTACCGTTCAAAAGTTATTGTCGAAACGGTGACCGAAGGTCACTTTTCAACACATTTTCTATGCGATTACGGCTCATGAATAACTAGCCACTAACGTATTTTTTACAGAAAATTTTTTTTTGAGATGATTTATCACGTGATATAGGAAAAATATTTCCAAGCCAAATTCGTGAGCGAATCGTTAGACTTCCATTTTTACGCCCCTCCATCAGAACATAATTGGATTCCGTATTTCGGGTAACTCGGTGGGACATATTCAAATTACAATAACTCTCTTCATTTCTATCAAAAAAATACAAAATTTGTGTTCAAATTCAAGCTCTGAATGTTTACTTTCTAAAACGTTCGGGCCGCGTCCAGAAATTCCTTACCATTCAAAAGTTATTGTCGAAACGGTGACCGAAGGTCACTTCTCAACACACTTTCTAAGCGATTACGGCTCGTGAATAAGTAGCCACTAACTTACTATTTACCCAAAATTTTATTTCGAGATGAATGATCACGCGATATCGGAAAAATATTTCCAAGCCAAATTCATGAGCGAATTGTTTGACTTCCATTTTTACACCCCTCCATCGGCACATAATTGGAATCCGTATTTCGGGTAAATCGGTGGGACATATTCAAAGGAAAATAACTCTCTTGATTTCCATCGAAAAAATACAAAATTTGTGTTCAAATTCAAGCTCTGAATGTGTACTTTCTAAAATATTCATGCTGCATCCATAAATTCCTTACCATTCAAAAGTTATTTTCGAAATGGTGACAGAAGGTCACTTTTCAACACACTTTCTAAGTGATTACAGCTCGTGAATAACTAGCCACTAACGTATTTTTTACCCAAAATTTTATGTCGAGATGATTGATCCTGCGATATAGGAAAAATATTTCCAATCCAAATTCGTGAGCGAATCGTTAGACTTCCATTTTTACACCCCTCCATCGGCACATAATTGGAATCCGTATTTCGGGTAACTCGGTGGGACATATTCAAAAGACAATAACTCTCTTGATTTCCATCAAAAAAATACAAAATTTGTGTTCAAATTCAGGCTCTGAATGTGTAATTTTTAAACCATTCCAGCCGCGACCAAAAATTCCTTACCGTTCAAATGTTATTGTCGAAACAGTGACCGAAGGTCACTTTTCAACACATTTTCTATGCAATTACGGCTCTTGAATAACTAGCCACTATCGTATTTTTTACCCAAAATTTTATTTCGAGATGATTGATCACGCGATATAGGAAAAATATTTCAAGTCCAAATTCGTGAGCGAATCGTTAAACTTCCATTTTTGCGCCCCTCCATTGGCACATAATTGGAATCCGTATTTCGGGTAACTCGTTGCGACATATTCAAAGGACTATAACTCACTTGATTTCAATCGAAAAAATACAAAATTTGAGTTCGTATTCAATCTCTGAATGTGTACTTTCTAAAACATTCGAGCCACGTCCTAAAATTCCTTTCCGTTCAAAAGTTATTGTCGAAACAATGACCAAAGGTCACATTTCAACACACTTTCTAAGCGATTTCGGCTCGTGAATAAACGATTCGATGCTACCTCTACTCTGTACAAAATTATGAATATTCTGATTTGGAACTGCAGGGGTGCTATGAAACCCCAATTCAGAGAGGCAATTATGGATTTGGTGGAATGGCATTCTCTGATTCTCATGGTGATCACGGAAACTAGGATGAGTAGTGCAAGGGCAGATAAGATTATTGAGTCTCTTCCATTTGATGGGGCTGTGGTGGTAGATACAATTGGGTTTGTTGGAGGTATCTGGATGCTCTGGCAATCTGATTTGGTTCAAATGGATGTCCTAACTACTATAGAGCAGGAAATTCACGCCTTGATCCAAGTAAGATCTCAATCTCTTAACTGGTTAATTAGTGCAATTTTTGCTAGTCCTAGATTTGAGGAGCAGTGCATTTTATTGAATAATCTTAGGATTTTTGCTAATATGCATGATCTGCCATGGGCTCTCATGGGGGATTTTAATGAAGTCTTGTCTGCTGAAGAGAAATATGGGGGGAATTCAATATGCCAAAGAAGGGTTAGAGCTATTAGGGAATGTATGGATGATTGCAAAATGATGGATCTTGGCTTCTCGGGTCCAAAGTATACCTAGACTAACAAGAGGGAATTGGGAAATTTAATTCAGTGCAGATTAGACAGATGTTAGGTTAACCCGGGATGGAAAGATTTTTATCCGGAAGCTAATGTAACCCACTTAGCTAGGGTGAATTCTAATCACTGCCCTTTATTACTAAACCTGAACCCCTTATTGGGCTCCACTTCTGACAGGCCTTTTACATTCTAGACCTTTTGGCTAAGCCATAGTGAATTTCCTACTGTTGTGAGGGATGCTTGGGCTAATAGGGAAGGGAATTTAGCGGAGGCAATCAATAACTTCAAGACCAAAGCCCAAAGGTGGAACAGAGAAGTTTTTGGGAATATCTTTATAAGAAAAAAGAAGATCTTGGCTAGGCTGTTAGGTGCACAAAGAGCTTTAGTTGTATGCCCAAATAGTTTCTTGATTAACTTACAAGAGCAGTTGACTAAAGAGTATAATTTAATACTCCAATTGGAGGAGGAGTTGTGGGCTATGAAATCAAGAACAAATTGGATTATTTTAGGGGAGAGAAACACCTCTTATTTTCATACTTCTGCTCTCAACAGAAGAAGTAAGAATAGGATTACCTGCGTTCAAAACAGTGAGAGCGAATGGTGCCATAATTTAGAGGAAGTGAAGGAAATCTTTAATACAAGTTTTAAGAAGTTGTATAAGACTGAGCAAAGCTTTTGTCCTGTTGCACCCCAATGGAGTTCGGATTGGTGTGTTAAGCTTAGCCAAGAAGAAGCTAGAAACATGGCCAACATACCTTCGGATGGGGAAATTTGGAATGCTCTCAAGACCATGAAGCCTTACAAAGCCTCGAGTGTTGACAGACTCCATGCCGGATTTTTTCAAAGATTTTGGTTAGTGGTGGGTGATTCGGTGAAGAGGGAGATCAAAGAGGCTTTTCTAAGGCAGAAGGTTCCTGAGTATCTCAACCAAACCTTAATTGCTCTGATCCCTAAGCAATCCGGTCCTGAAACTGTTAATCAGTATAGACCCATAAGTCTATGCAACACGATTTACAAGGTGATTTCAAAGATTATTGTTTTGAGGCTTCATCCTCTTCTGCCATCTTTAATATCCCCAATGCAGACAACTTTCCTTGAAGGGAGAAGGGGCACAGATAATGTCATTATTGCACAAGAATTAATCTACTCCCTTAGGAAGAGGAAGGGAAGGACGGGGTTCATGGTTGTGACAATTGACCTTAAGAAGGCTTATGATCGCCTAGAGTGGTCGTTTATAAAAATGGTGCTTGAGCATTTTGGGTTTCTGGTGTGTATGATAAAGTTGATCATGAGCTGCATGTCTACTTCTACCACAACTTTATTGTTCAATGGGAGTAAGCTGGATTCTTTTCAACCCTCGAGAGGAATAAGACTGGGTGACCCTATCTCTCCCTATTTATTCCTGTTGTGCATGGAATTCCTAGGTGCTCAAATCACTAGCATGTATGAGGATAGAAGATGGGATAAGGTTAAAGCATCCAGAAGTGGGCCGAGCTTTTCCCATGTATTCTTTGCTGATGACTTGATGCTTTTTGCTAAGGCAGATTACAAAAACTATAAAGCTATCATTGATGTGCTTGATAATTTCTGCAACCTTGCTGGTAAAAAAATCAACCTAGCTAAGTCAAAAATTCTTTTTTCTCCTAATGTCACTAGAGGAAGGATGAGAAGCATATGCAGGAGATTGGGAATGGATGCAACCAACAACTTAGGCAAATACCTTGGTTTCCCCATCATTCACCAAGGAAGAGTGGGTAATGCGTATAATTTTGTGGTTAACAAAATTCAGAGCAAGTTGGTTGGTTGGAGATCAAAGCTACTGTCGAAGGCTGGTAAGTTGGTGCTTGTCAAAACATCCATGGCTCCAGTGGCAGAATATTACATGCAATGCCAATCCCTTCCTGTCAAAGTGTGTGATCAAGTGGATAAGTTAATTAGAGACTTTTTATGGGGATCAACTGAAGAAAGTAGGAGGTTGCATTTGGTTAGATGGGATACTGTGACACTTCCCAAAGAGCTTGGTGGTTTGGGTTTGCATAGCATGAAGGATAGAAATAATGCCTTATTAGCTAAGTTTTGCTAGAGACTAGCTTGTGAGCAGGAGGCCCCTTGGGCAAAAATGCTTGTGGCTAAATACTTATCTCCCAAAAGAGTGACTATGGAAGGAAAGAAGCTCCCATGCTCTAGTGTTTGGGCGGCTTGCAAGAAGGGTGGTCCAGTCTATCTCAAGGGGCTAAAATGGTCAGTGAAGAATGGTGAGACAGTCAATGTTTGGAATGATTTTTGGCTTCCATTGGGTACCTTAAGAGCTCTAATTGAAGGGCCTTTGAACCGTGATGAAGATTTCATATCAGTTAAGCAATGTTTTGATTAAAACCATGAATGGATAGCTCAATGTATATCCTTTGACTTGTCTGATCATATTCTCAATGCCATTAAAGCCACTCCTTTGTCCTGTAATCACGAGGCAGAGGATTCACTTCAATGGGCTTATTCCAAGAATGGGTTTTTCTCCTTGAAATCTACTTACTTATTGGCAAGGGGTTTAAATCCTTCGAACCTTGTTACTGTTTCGGTGGCTTGGGTGTGGAAGGTTGAAACTTATCCTAAGGTTCAATTCTTTTTATGGCTTTGTCTACACAATAGTGTGCCCACCGGGGAAGTTTTGGGTTCAAGGGGTTTAAGTCTTGATCCCATATGCAACTTATGTCACCAAAACATTGAAACAATTGATCATCTCTTAAGGGGCTACATGTTTGCTCGTGACTTTTGGCAGCAACTTCAGTTTTCAGTCTGCATGAGGGGAACTTTTAATTTAACACTTGGTGAATGGCTTGAAGCCAATTGTAAGGCTGATATCAAATCCAAAATGATGGACATTCCTTGGAAGATTTTATTTCCCACGGCTGTGTGGCATTTATGGTTGCACAGGAACAACTTTATTTTTAAAACAGGAAAGGTGGATCGGTCAAGCTTCAAGAGATGTATCAAAGATAGTGTTGAGTTCTTCTCCATTGGGTTGAATGCCAAGCTGCCTAAAGCCCAATCTATAGTTGCCGTGGGTTGGGAGAAACCTTTAGTGGGTTGGGCGAAACTTAATTCTGATGGGTCTGCCCTTGGTAATCCTGGACGTGCAGGGGGGGCAATGTGATCAAGGACCATGATGGGCAATGGTTGAAAGGCTATGCTAGGCCCCTTGGTTGCACCAACAGCTGTATGGCAAAGCTGTGGGCACTCAGAGATGGTCTTCTTTTAGCAAAGGAAATGGGGCTGAACAACCTCATCATTGAATTGGATGCATTAAGTGTTGTCTTGCTCATGAACAATAAGTCTACCAATTTGTTAATGGAACCACTTCTGACTGATTGCAGGAACTTGGTGAGAGAGATTCCCAACAAGTAGATAACCCACATCTATAGGGAGGCCAACCAATGCGCTGATGCGATGGCCAAGCTAGGTGCAAGTAGCTTAGCATCTTTTGTTGTCTTTTTGTACCCACCGCCTATGGTGGAAAGAATTTTAGCTTCTGATAAAGCTAATTTGCGTTGTAACCGACTGATTAATTCCTAGTTTTATGATATTTCCATGGTTAACCAAAAAAAAAAATTTTGTAATCAATATGATTTACTGCTATTTCTATACGAGTTTTCATTTCTCTATTGTACTTTTCTCTTTTGTCCTCCTCTGTTTTCTCACTAGTTTTCAGCTTACAAAACTGATTGGATGAAAAAAAAAAAAATTAAGTAATATAAATAGTAAATATGAATTAAATTGATGTAAATTTTTTTATTATACATGAGAAAATAACATATGTTAAATTATGTTTTCAACATACTTTATGTATTTTTCTCAAAAAAAAAAAAAAAAAAAAACTTTATGTATATATATGTGTGTGTGTGAGAATTTAAATTATTTTAATATATTTAACTTGACCCCATAATTTTTATTTTTTACTCCACCACTTATTATATGTGACCTAATTTGACATCAATTCTCTTATCATGTCATCATGCATATCATAAAATTACATTCCGATGTATCATGCTTTGAAAAATAAACAATAAAAATGGAGATTGCAGGGAAAGTCACATTCATAAATATTCATATTTATTTGCCTTGAAAAGTAAACCAATTTTTTAAATAAGAATTCACTTGATTAAAAGAAATATAAACCAATTCCTTAAATTTAAAAAAAAAAAAAAAAAAAAAAAAAAACAGCTCGAGTATAATATGTAAACCAACAAAATGTACCCTGAGCTCAAGTATAAACTTTCATAGAAATGGCACTTACTCCCACAAGAGGGATGAAAACTTTCTATGAGAGTGTGTTTGAGTTTCAGCTTTTACATTTTATCTTTTTTTTACAGTTTTTTAATACATTATTTTTCTCACTTTTTTCAAGGTATGAGTTTACTTTAGCATACTTTTCCAAAAAAAAAAAAAAAAAAAGTCTACTTTAGCATACTTTTAGTAAAAAAATTTCAGCAAAAACTAAATAAGTTGCTAAACGGAGGTAGCTCACCAGAATTAGCTTTTAGGTACAGTTTTTTAATACATCACTTTTTTTTTAAAAGATATAAGTATACTTTAGCACACTTTTAACAAAAAGTTTTCAACAAAAACTAAATAAACGGTTGCCAAACGGAGGAAGCTCACCAGAACTAGCTTTTACGAGAGAATTTATATGGATATTGAGGTTCAGGCACTAAGTTAATAACAAAAGAACTGGGGATGTGAATATGGGCTTCCCGTTATCCCATATGATATGAACCGCCATTGTTAAAGGACGTTGCAGGGTTGGGGGTCCCTAGGCGGAGGAGGATGGCATGTGAGCAGGTCATATCTAAGTTCGCATTGGCTCCATTTGGGTTCAGGCAATCAGGCCCCCGTTTTTCATGGGCAAGTAAATCCACACGACTCTCTCCACACGTCTTCACGATTCAAACAATGCCGCACTGCTTTCCACAACAAAATTTTGACTGCTCTGAGCTTTTGAAAAAGAGAAAAAAAAAGAGTACCGTTAGTCTTTTTCACTGCGCGTTAATGGAGAAGATGAGTGGGAAGTTCTCCTGAAGTGGGGTCTGTGGCTGTGGAACCAAGGGATTTCTCAAAGCTGTGGAGCGAGTTGGGTAACCCAACTTGCTCTAATAATTTCAACCTGGTTTCACAAGTCTTCCTTTTTTCAATTTCCAAGTCAAGTACAAACAGACCTGTCAGAGAAACTAAATACTATATAGTGAAGGAAGAAGAAAAGAAGTTTAACAAAAACTTTGTTTAAGTTTAAATTAATCATTAATAGATTCTAGTTTGTGAATAGTGATTTTTGTTTTTGCTAGTGAATCGGGAATTTTGGGATGGCTTCTGTCATCCTGTTTGTTTTCTTTCTTCTCTCACACTTCGTTCTGCTTCACTCAGCTGAAGAAGTACAGAGAAAACTCCAAAATTGTTCGCCATTTCAATGTGGGAAATTCGGTAACATCGGATTTCCAGTCACCAACATCCCACCCCCCTTTTGCGGTTTACTGCCAGTAATTTGTGACCAAACATCTCCAACCATCCAACTGCCACAGGGACCGTGGGGTGGAAGACCATATGAAGTTATAAACATCTCTTACACTAATTACACCACACAAACCATACGTATCAGGGACCTTTCGCTTTGGGAATACTTGAATACCAGTAAATGCGAATACTTTATCAATTTTACTCTTCCAAATTCTCCATTAATCTCTTTTAAACTCACCACACCCAATCAGACCCTATTTAAATGCAGTCGCACTCTTGATATTACTTCACCTACAAATTTAGAAAATATGAGCTGCGAAGACTATAATATCTACTATACTCATTCGAACGAGGCTTCTCAGAGTTTTCCTTCTGGATGTTCTACTATTCAGCTCCCAGTACAAGAGCATTATTCACATAAAGCTGAACTGAATATAACTGCTGAGTTTGACCTTGAAGTCCGTGTATCTGAAGCTTGTAGCAGATGTTATAGTAGAGGAGGTCTATGTGAGCTTGACAAGAAAGGAGAATTTAATTGTACCGTTACAGAGGAAGCCTTTCAGAAAGGTATAGACATCGAAATAACACAGAAGTTTCAGTTCCTACACACACACATATTGAAAATGATTAAAGATTTCATTGCATACAAGATTCTTTACATTCTTATGTTCTAGTAAATCCTAATACAAGTGCTGATACTTTTCTGTTCCATGCCATGATCCACTCCTCCACAGCAATGGTTTTAGCTAGTTCGTATTAGTTTCAAAAATAGTTTATGAGAAATAGAAATAACTTTGTTACTGGTAGGCTTTCCATTCTCAAATAGCTCTCAATAAGAGAGAGAGAGAACTTTTTGTTGGGGGGATAAACACCTTGGGGAGCTTCCTTGAGTAATTAATATAACATATAAAGACACACTTTAACCCAAAAGGCCTAAGCCCAATGGGTATGTGCTCAATTATGTTATATTAACCACTCATTCGTCTCATCTTTATTCAATGTGGGACTTCACTCACACGTGTAATCCAACAATCTCCCCCTCACGTGTGAGTCTGCCTCTCTATGGGCTTCCAGACCTCTCTGTGGGCCATGAACAAGTCCTACTCACTCCCCCTTACCTAATACGCTTTTCACTTCATCAACGCGCATCATCCATGGGTCTCTTGTACACCATCCATGGGAACCATGTGTCAACCCCGCACGTCCATGTCCATGGGAACCTCACACCACACCATCATTTAGCACCATTAGCAATATTCCTTTGTTGGGCTTTTTTTCTTCTTCTCCAAGATCTTTTGTGTGTGGGCCGTTTAGGCTTTCTTTGTCCCCGTTGGTTAGGGACCTTGAACACCTCACCACCTTCACCGCACACCACCATGGGCTCTGATACCACTTGTTGAGGGGATAAACACATTGGGGAGCTTTCTTGAGTAATTAATATAACATATAGAGACACTTTAACCCAAAAGGCCTAAGCCCAATGGGTATGTGCTCAATTATGTTATATTAACCACTCATTCTTTTAATCTTTATTCAATGTGAGACTTCACTCACACGTGTAACCCAACACTTTCACCCTGATATCATGTTACTATGAAACAACAGAGTTTTATAGTGAAGTTTGTGTTTGATGAATGTTCCAACTGTTATAGTAGAAGAATTTTCATTGTGCCAATTTGGAGGAAGGTATTGACATAGGAATTTTCAAGTTAGCAAAAATTCTTATAAATTTCGTTGGTTTCTATGTATTAATTATTCTTAATATATGTATATTGTCATGACCCAAACATGTACTTCAGGGTTTAGAGCATGACCGGCATGTTAATATCAAGTTTACCTCAATATTAACACGAACCAACCTAAAACTGAATGTACTTATCAATAATTTTTTCTTGAATTCCTGCTTATTTTATTGCATAAAAGCCAATATATACAAAAATGATGGAAACCTTGAAATTTCATTTCCTTTGAAACTTGGAAAAATATCACCTGGCTGAAACTTAAGGTATATGTGTAAATATTACATAGCTAAACGTTTAGCAAAACTCTTATTACAAACCTAACCCTAAAGACATACAACTAGGATTCAAAACAAACTAAGGTACCGAATTACATCTGTGCTCAAAGGATCAAGTACATCTTGATTCCTCCTATACAACAAAAGAGCTAACTGCTATACAACAAAACTCTACATTCTAACAAACGAGAAAACACAGAATCCTTGCCACCTCTAATACTCTCACTGCTTCCAGGAAGAACCTGTGCACTAAAATATAATAGGGTGAGCTGCGAAACCCAGAAAGGTTTTAAAGCTCCATTGGCCTTTAATAAGAATGCATGTAAATCAAATATTTTATGGATATGCCAGCTTTGATCAAATAGCCTTCATACTATTCATATTGCTCTTAAATAACTTAAGAACTTTTTAGAAAAAAATATTTCATTTTCCTTTCATATAATAATAAAATGACATAATAAGGAACATAAATATAATTCCGTAACCTTATCTTAAAAAAAAGGACTATAAAATGCTTCATCATAAACTTCTTTTCATGAGAGCTTTTAATTTTCATAATGCATTTAAACAAAATCGTTCTCTCATGATCAATAACATAATATAGCTATTCATAACATATTGGTTAGTCCACATCTGATAAGTCTGTACAAAGAAGGCTTCATCACATTTGAGTGACCTCGTGTGCATGATATTGTCCTCTTTGAGAGGCCTGATGGCACATCTCCTCAAGGTTTTATTCCTCCCCGCCGTCCGTACACATTGGGGAGAAGGCCTTGTTCATATTAGAGTTACGAGCAACCCCATTTCCTCTACTTTAAATGGCCAAACAGATAACATTTTCCATGGAAAGCCAATAATTAACCCCTACTGGCTGAGTTCAGAACATAACAATGGAATAACCCGAACGCTATATTTTTCTGATAACTATGCTTTTACATAATTATTTCATAATAGTAGCATATCCACTTCATTCTGAAATATTATGTTCATGATATAGGTACTAGCATTAATATGCTAAAATTTTCATATATATAAGATTGAACAACTCACGAACATATATTTTACTTAAATCATGCTTATATGTAATATCTCTAATCAAAAAGTTTTAATACATAATAGTTTTCGAAATAATCTTTATACTTATTAAAAGCACACGTCACAAGTCCCTTACCTAAAAACAGAAGGCGCAAGAGATTGTACACAAGGAGCTTAAGTGTCCGTGTTCTCGTTCTCGCCACCTAAACGAAAAACCAAAACTTATTACGGACAAACTCTTCCTAATATATAAATTTATACCTCAATCACAAGCTAACTCTCAAACTCAAGAAAAAAATTTAATTCCCATCACATATAGTTCCCCAAAGCATATGATACAATCATCAAACACATTTTGCACCCAAACCATAGAGAAACCAAGGCATAAAATTTATATATGCTCCGAACATACCAAAGGATGAGCGTATTAAATTATAGCTCAAAACATACACCCTAACTTGAGAATTAAATCCACAAAGTCAGGTGTAGCATATGTTGTTCACTGCTCATTTCAGTAGCATATGCTCCATTTGTAAAATACAAACGGGCTGTCCAAACACATCCAATTGTCATGAAATTTTACATAACTACTCCCCTGTATGTCCAGTATAAACCATAAAAATTTCAGAGTCAAAGAATAAACCCATGATTTACTAATAATCACACAAGACAGCATACTCAAATCTGTCCTGACAGAATTTCTTGCAACTTAAAAATTAAACCATTATTTTTATGTTCATCCAAATGCTGTGAGACCACTTCTATAACAACCATGTGTGTCTTAGAATTCATAAAAAATACTCCTATCATCCTAATTCACAAAAAATGACTTAATACATATTTTTCTTGTTGTAAACATCAAATCTGTCACAGAGACAGCTTCAGTACACATTCTTACAAAATCATCAACAAATAGCAATAGGTCTTAATTTCATTTGGGTATTTTTATACCTATATTATACATATTAAAATATGTTAATAAGCATTCAATTGATCACAATATCATCAAACTTTTAAATCACTAAAACAGAATCATAGTTCAACCTCTAAAATCAGGATAGAGGTTAAAGAAGTAGAAATAAACAAATTAAGTTTTGATTACTTACCCCCAACAATTTGAGGCTGAAATTTTAGTGTTAACCCTTTAATTTCTTCTTTAGAGAGGGATATTTTGTTTTGGTGAGGGAGAGAAGGCTGCCGTGTAAGAAGGGGAGAAGAAGGAAACAAGAAGAAAGAAAGAGGAATAGAGAAAGAAGAAAAGGAGCTGCTGGACTTCAGATGCAGCCAAGAAAATAAGAAAAGTGAGAAGACTTTTGGGGCACAAAAGAAGATAAGAGATGTGGAAAATTTGGGGTGGATACGTGTATGGCTAGGGAAAGAAAAACCACACCCACTTTTCAACTTTCTTGCATTTACACTCAAACTTTCCTACAAAAATAATTTCTTGCATTCACACTCACCCTATTCTACAAAAATAATATCACTTTACACACACACATATATATATCCTTACCTTTATAAAGTTATATCCATCATATTAAAAGAGCATATATGTTCTATAATATCACAATATCAAAGTTTCATACACTTAAAAGTAATTAAGATAATGACATGCATATAAACCCATAAAATTAATTATGCAATTAGGTTGGGGTGTTACATATATGACTTGCTGCTATTCTATTCTATGCTACAATTCACATATCGCTCTTCTGCGGCACTAGATTTAGTAGATTCAGATTGGCTCATTCTTTTAGAAAAATAGAAATAGATTGAACTTTCTTGTTATAAAATCTATCAGATAAATCTAGACCGAAGTTCATTGCTCCTTGTTAAATATTGTTGAGATTTCAAAGAATACCAATTTTGCTCTGTCAATATGTTGCACTAATTTTTATTTTATTTTTGATTATTCAACTAATAGTAATGTTCTTTGCTGCTTTTGATACAGGGATTAAGAGTTTGAAAGTGATTGCTATAGGTAACATACTTCTTTAATTAAATCTTTTTGTTGATACTAATATTTACATGTTTGCTTGGGCGGCCTATCCTATAGAACTGAAATAATTCCATATGGAAGTGATCTAGTGTCTCTTCAACACTTAAACTGTAACCCCTTTTTAACCCCTTCTCACAGTGTGTCTAATTATCAGATCTTCAGAGTATTATTCATGCAATGATATAAGGTTTCGTTATCAGTTTTGGTAATGGCTCCATTTGCTCCGTTTTTTTATAATTCAATACCATGTACTTGTATGTATGGAATCCATTGGTACATTAGCTAATTTTTCATGGATCATGATTTTCCTCCAAGGCTCCCTTTCTCCTGTCCATCAAAACCTATATCCTTTATTCTGCTTATAATACTGGATGCCAAGTCATCCTTGGCATGTCCTTCTTCATTGTTACTATTGTGTCACCACAAGAAAATGCAATTGAGGTTCAAGACATTATAAATATGTAGTTTGAGTTATTGTCGTGTCACCATTTATTACTTCATAACCTCTATTCTTTTATTATAGCCACTTCGTTTGTTGGAATTGGAGTTTTGATGTTTATAATCTACTGCTTCTGGAGAAAGCTCTCATCAATTAAAGATATTTGGAAGAAGGAAAATCTAGCTCATCAGAATGTCGAGGCCTTTCTAAGGAATCATGGACCTCTTGTTATTAGAAGATACAGTTATTCAGATGTAAAGACAATGACCAAGTCCTTTAATGATAAATTAGGCCAAGGGGGCTATGGTAGTGTTTATAAGGGGAAGTTACAAGATGGTTGTTTTGTGGCAGTAAAGGTTTTGAATAATTTGAAAGGTAATGGAGAGGAATTCATTAACGAAGTTGCAAGCATTAGTAGGACCTCCCATGTTAACATTGTCACTCTTAAGGGCTTTTGTTTTGAGGGATCTAAAAGAGCTCTTATCTATGAGTTTATGCCTAATGGATCTCTTGAGAAGTTCATATATAAAGGAAATCCTTCAAGTTCTAATCATCAGTTGGGGTGGGAAACATTATACAATATTGCTATTGGCATTGCACGAGGCTTAGAGTACTTGCATAGAGGGTGCAACAAACAAATTTTGCATTTTGACATAAAGCCTCACAACATTCTTTTGGATGAGAACTTTTGCCCAAAAATTTCTAATTTTGGCCTTGCAAAGATATGCCCTAGAGAAAAGAGTATTATATCAATGGTCGGTGCAAGAGGGACTGTTGGGTATATAGCTCCCGAGGTATTTTGTAGAAATTTTGGAGGGATTTCTCACAAGTTAGATGTCTATAGTTATGGAATGGTGGTTTTAGAAATGGCAGGAAGCTGAAAGAATATTGATGTTAGTGTTGATTTAACTAGTGGGATATATTTTCCACATTGGATTTACAAGCATCTTGAATTAAATGAAGAATTAGGACTACTAGGCCTTTTAAATGAAGGAGATGAAGACAATGCAAGGAAGATGATAATAGTGAGTTTGTGGTGCATACAAACTGATCCATCAAATAGACCATCAATGAGTAGAGTGGTGGAAATGTTGGAATGGAGTCTCGAATCTTTGCAAATCCCCCCCAAACCTTACTTGTCTTCTCCCTCAAGATCACCGATAGGTTCTTCCACTGTAATGGTGTCAATGCAATATGATTCTATGTACTAAAATACACCCCTTCCTTCAAGGGAAACTTTGAGTCTAGGAGGTAATGAACTTAGTGAAATGTATTTATTTCTAGCTTGTCAATGAACATCTTTTCTTTGTTGATTAAAATATTTGATGAAACCTGACTTTATGGCCTTCACAGTGAATTAGTAATGCCAAAAGTCTAGTAGTATTTGAGAACTATGGTTTTTGTATATTTGGGAGCAACTTATTTAGTTTTTTACTGAAAATTTTTGTTGAAAGTGTGCTAAAATATAATTATACTTTAAACAAGTGAGAAAAAAAAAAAAAAAAAAAAAAGCTTTTAAAAAGCATATAAAAGTCAAAAAGCAAAATGTTAGCTAATAAATTAGTCCCAAACATACAAAATTACCCATACTAAGAGCATACACATCAGTGGGTGCATAATCTTCTAAAATACAAAAATCCCTTCATTTTACACGTTTTGGCCAAAAAAACACCCACATCAGTGGGTGTAAAATTGTGTATTTATACAAATTGCTAAAGTAACCATGCATATATGCACGGTTACTATAGCTCATGTATATGATATTTTAATAATTTTCCAATTTGGCTCCCTTTTTTCTCTCTCTTCTTCCTTTGAAATGAACTTGGGCTTTTCTCTTCTCCCTCATATTCTTGCTCCTCTGTTACAAACCAACACCGGTCAAGAAAGTATCAACCAAATACAAACACAGCACCACCCAACTATCACTGGTCTACCACCACAACCCATTTCAACATTTGATAATCCAAACACAAAATCAACAAAATCAAACCAAAAATAACTCAAAATCAACACAAAACAACTTAAAATCAACTTAAACCCCATTGGAAAACCCATCCCAAACCCAACTCAAAATCAACCCAAAACAAAATCAACTCAAAATCAAACCCAAAATCCATAGAAAATCAACTCAAAATTAAACCATTAACTGAAAACCCATAACCCAAACCCAAAATTAAAATCAAATACAACCCTAATGGTGGCAAAGACTTAAGGGATCTGAGAATTAAGGAGAGAGATGAGGGATTTCCTTATGTTTCAATCATCTACATCATCATCATCATCATCATCTTCTCTCTTCTTTATAGCTTTTGAACTGTCAAAAAAAAAAAAAAAAAAAAGAGATGCAGAGACTTTGAGGGATGAGAGAGGGGCGGAGACTTTGTGGGTTAGGGGAAAGTGAGAGGCAGATACTTTATGGGTTAGGTGGGGTGGGTGGGAAATAATAAAAAAAGTGAGAAAAAATATTATTTTAATAAAAAAGTGTGTATAATAGATAAACTGATGTAAGTGTTTTGTAAAAATGATGGTGTAAAATAGAAAAAATAAGTTTTTTGTGTAAAATAGACGGAATCTTTTAGACATACTGATGCGGTTGCTCTAAGACTTTAGTATAAATATAATTCAAAACTAAAAGGAAAGTTCTATGTTTCTTTAAAAATAAAAAATAAATAAAATAAAAAAACTACCAGAAAAACTTTTTTTCCTTAAAATTAGCACACATCACGTTAGATACATTTTTTTTTTCAAAAATTAGTACAGCAATTTACTGCTTTTCAAAATCCAAAATCTTAACTTCTTAAAAATCTTTTCCTGTATAATCTCATTAACAATAGACAAATTCAGATTTAAAAATTATATTAAACCTTGTTGATGCCCACTTTTGACAAAAGACCCAATGGCAGAAGAAGCCCAGCAATATGAAGAAAATGGGAAGAGAAAATAGTAAGGTAAAGACTAGTAGGCCGGAATGGCAGGAATAATGGTCAGTAGGCCCACGAAAATGATAAGTGGCAAAGAAGTGGCCAAGAAGAAGCAAATGGGCCGAGAAAGCCCAAGGAATAAAGTAGTAAACCCATATGAATAATAAGAGGTAAAAAAGAAGTAAATGGGCTAGAGAAGCCCAAGAAATGAGTTAGTAAATTCATAGGGTTGGCATAAAGGCCAATAAGCTCGAAAGGTAATAAGTGGTAAGGATATGGTAATTAGACCGAGGAAGCCTAAAGGATTTAGCAAAAGCCCATGGGAGTAAAAGAGGTAAAGAAGAAGTAAATGGGCTGAGGAAGACCAAGGAATAAAATGGGTTGAGGAAGCTCGAGAAATGAAATGAGCTGGCATAGCAGGAATGTGGTCCAACAGAGCCCAAAAGAGGCAAGGATGAGGAAAGTGGGCTGACACAACAGGAATGTTGGCCAATGAAACCTAAAAGAGGAAAGGATGTAGAAAATGGACTGTCAGGAGCCTCAGCCTGTAAGCCCATGGGCAACAAAGAAATAAAAGAGAAGTGATGATATAGCACGAGTAGTGCAATGGCATGGCAGGATCACTAGCCAAGAAGCCCACGAACATAGGAAAGAAGAGGACATGGGCTAGGCAGAAAGGAGAGGGCCTACACCCAAGCTATGACCAGTCTAAAGAAGAAATGGAAAGTAGAGAACATAAACCCAAAGGCTCATGTATCTTTCACGCCGCAAGAGTTAAATAGCTACCAGAATGTATAGCAGAATCAGACAAACGTGGAGTTAATGGCAAATGTGTGAAGGCCAAAAAAGTTATGGATTTATATGGAAGTAAAGCATACACACAGGGCCTAAGCACTGCCTACTTGTACCCAGCCAATATAGGGGAGGTGGGGCACAGGTCAAGGGTATGAGAGGGTGTGGTTTGGCGGTGGGAGAAGGCAAAACCTATTTCGAGGTTCTCGCTCAAACTTCTTTGGGGAGAAATGTCCTACTGGGATGACATCTCACCCAAAATAAGTAAATATGAGCTGGAACCACTAGATGCATGTCATAGAGATTGGTGAGGGAGATGTTTAACCCTTATCTAGATGAGAGTAGTGAAAACAAAGAGAGGTAAGAGACAAGACAAACCACTTTTTTCTGGGAATGAGGCGTGGTGCTGCCAACGCAATGTAATGGTAGTAGCTGGGTAGCCGGCAGGCCAGTGGGCAATCTTGGAAGGACGCCCACAATGAGCCAAAAGTGGTTGAGGGGTAAAAATGGTAAATCCTGTAACGACAAGCAATATAAAAGGCCATAGTTGTGAACTATTAAAGAAGGAGGAACAACGGCAAGAAATAGAAGTAGAACAATGAAGAAAAAGAGTAAAAAAGAAGAAGGAAAAACACAAAAATCCAAGAAAAAATAGGAGTGATAGGAATAGAGGCATCCATCAATAGGCTACCTATTCTCTGATAAGCTAAGAATTCAAGTTTAAGCCATCTAGGTCCTTTTTCCAAAGTGTGTAATCTCTATGGCAGGAGTCTTCTTTGAGGTTACCCACATTAGAGATTGAAACCCTTTTTGGACTTGTGTTTGTTGAAAGGCTAAGCCCTTTTCTTTGGCAGACAAATCTTGCTTTTGGTTGATGAATGACTAACTTGTTACCTTATTACTAAACTATTTGTTGCAATTTTGTTACTCGTGATTGTATTATTCTGCCATGACCTCGTTATTCTCCTTTGTTGTGTTATTTACGCGTTATTATTATTTGTAAAGATGTTTTAGTTATCTTGCCAAATTGTGTTTCCTGCTGTAAAATTTGTAATAGTTATTCCTACTATGAGCACGCTGTACATTTAAGGCTCCTGCCAAGGCGCATCTGCATAAGGATGACCTAACTTGTGCACAAACTGGCCTAAGGTGTGTTTCACTTAGGCAAGTCCCAACTCTTCTACCTCAGAATCACGAGCTGTGGTACAACAGGAGAAATCAAGCCCAAAAACACAAAAGGCCCACCACAAACCCAAAATGAAGAAAGAGCCTCATCACATGTGCAGAGCGCATGTGATGAGGCTAGCATCAACAATAATGAAATTCTTGTATTCAAGGTATTTTAGAGTTAGAATTTTTCATGAAATTGTTAAATATACAATTAAAGGTCATATGAGTAACGAAAATGGATGACAAGGACATCATTATTTGTCCTATTGTCCATTTTTGTCAATAATATAACTTGTCTGTATCTACCTACAACAAATAAATTCTTTATAAAATACTTAAACATTAAAAGCACCTAATACTACTGCACACCCTTAGTGCGACGATCACTCCGCAAGTGATGATTACTTTATAATTATAAATGTTTGTAGGGTGTAGGGAGCAAAGGCCAGAGTTCAAGTCTCCAAGAAGGAGTTTCACACACATATACACTTAGATGATTCTAGAGTCGAATTTATATCTTGTAAAAAAAAAAAAAAAGCACCTAACGGTTAGGACAATTATGAAAACACAAAGTATAAAGGATTAAAATGAAAATTTTAAAACATAACAAGCCAAAAATAAAAACAACCAAAATTTAAGGGCAAACAAAGTATTTTAATCCACGTCAGCATTTGACAATTTCCTCGTTAACATATCTACAATCTTTCAGAAAATAAAAAAACCTTGAAATTAAAAACTGCCGTGTCTGCTCCAACTGGCCTTAGCAGAGAAGAAGCCGGAGCCGCCGTTTGCCTGTGGTCGTGAACAAGAGGTTTGATTTTTTTTTTTTCGTGATTTTTTCATTTCCCCATTTTGGATTATGAAATATATTTGATAGTGTTTGTATTACATGAAGAAAAAAAAAAAAAAAAAACAGTATCTGCGCCGAGTTACCGTTTTAGCTTTGAAAACGGTGAAGAAAGTTGAGAGCTTTAACTGTTCCAGTCAAAGCACCATTGCAAATAATCGTTTTTAGCATATATATTTGAGAAAGTGGGGTTTAGATATTTTTAATATTTTTTCCTGCTTATTCAGCTAATGTACATGTTTTTAAAGCTTTACTTTTTCTAATGTAATTTTACCCAGTTTAATTTTGTTTATCCAAATAAATCACTGGAAATGAGTTAATACCATATGAGCTTTTGTGATACAGTGAGAGAGTGATTTTGGATAGGATAGAACTGCGAAAATTTTGATACTATGGCTTTGTTGTAATTGTTGTTGGGGTTTGATGATAAAGGATTTGTGGCGTATGTGCATGCTCAGAGGGGGGGGGGGGGGAGTTGGATGGATTGTTTATTAGTCCACTGTGTTATTTGTAGTTTGGAATTGGAATTGTGTGGTTTTGCTTGTTTGATGACAAGAGCAGGGTGGTTGCCTTAGTGGTGTGTTGGAAGAGATAATTTGATAAAATGAGATGGTATTGAAGTGTGGAAGGTGAATCCTTTATGTTTAATGTGATATATCTAGAGAGAAAGGAGTGGACTTACTTTTAATGGAAGAGAGTTATTCATAGGAAGATTGAAGCCTTTTGTTCCTGGCCTATGTGTAATTTTTAGATTCTTTGCATGTTAGATGTTAATTTTGTGGCGGGTGGGGTCTGTTGCCCGTTGGGTTTACTAGCTAGAGGCGAGTTCATAGGGCTTTTCTTTAGAAAGGTTCCCTACATTATCAAAAATAAAAAAGATGTTAATTATGTGCGTGTTACTTTTAGTATACATCCCGTGTGTTAGGTTGCTCCCATTTTTGCACCTTCTAAATGAAATTTGTTATGAGTTATAAAAAATAAAAATATAGGGGTTCCTTACAAAGAGAAAAACCACCAGGGTAGCAAAGGAAGTTCTGGCTCTCATTCATTTCAAATCTTTGACTTTCCTCATTTGAATGCTAAATATTCAGTTTCTTAATGTGTTTTCTATGTTGGCTTTGACTTTTGTGCATCTTGTTTGGAATGCAAGAAATTGTAATTGGTTTGTATCTGGACACTTAAACTGTTCATTATATTCTCATTCATTTTTAGTTGGTGTTTGAAACCTTATGGTGTTTATATGCAATGAGAGTACCTCGGTCTCATCTATTAACTTTGTGTTGTCAAATTGGTCTCATTTTGGCTGGAAGTTAGATATCAAACTTTTTCTTCCATGCTTTACGTATTTTTGTCAATTTCCATTCCATGTCTTCTGTAAATTACTTAAATAACTTTGTTTTCAGTTTCCATACCATTTCTTTTGTACATGACTAGAACTAATTTGGTCGCTCAATTGAGGCACAAGTGGATTTTATTGTTTCATTGTGTTTTGAGCGCATCCTGTGATTTGTTATGTTCTATTTATCATGTTAAAAAAGACTAAAAGAACAAACTGATTTTATTTTATGGTTTTTTGATCCTCTCTCTTCTAACTGATAGTTGTCGGTGCAGAATTTTGGTGCTGTGGTGTTTTTTATTATGGAGATTAAGACAGATGTAAAAGAAAGCTCTCTCATTCTGCTGAAGCAAGGAGCTGAGGCTGTGAGTGCAGTTACAATTTAAACTTCTCAAGGCCTTTTGGTCGGTTTTACATACAAGTTACAACCAGTACAGAAGAAGACAATGTCTTAAATTTTTTTCCCTATTTTGTGTGGAAAAATATGGGTTCACCCCCCTCCCTCAAAGTTCCTTGCATTTCTGCCATTTTCAATAGAATAAAGCTCGCTCACTAGTAATAATTAACTCACCTGGTTTTTCAGTTTTGCATGAGCCACTAGAAGTGAAACTTTGACCATGTGCAGTTTGTAATTTTTATGCTGATCTTGACATTCCTTTTCAAAGAGTTTTTGAGTCAAATTTTGTAGGAAGGCGGTCTGTTATTAAGGAACATTTCTCAAAGAAGTATAGGCATCCTAATTTTGATTCTAAAATAACACTTAAGCGCTTAAATGCGGTAATTTTTTTTTTTTGTTTGCTTTGGGACTACCTTCCACTCTTTATTCCATAAGTCAATGAATCAATGTGTTGCTTATTGTCTATGTCTTCTGTAAATTTATTGTTGAAACAGGAAGCCAAGTGCATGACAAAACTCAAGCAAGACGACTTGCAGTTTCTACTCCAGTGTTGTATTCTGTGGACCCTGTGCTGCACACTTTAACATTTGAGTATGTGGAGGGTCCCTCTGTCAAAGACATACTCCTTGAATTCGGGTCATATGGTATTATTGTAGAGCGATTGGATGATATTGCTTTACAAATTGGCGATGCATTTGGAAAATTGCACGATGGTGGTCTCATCCATGGTGACTTGACCACATCAAACATGTTACTTAAGAGTGGTACCAACCAGCTGGTGAGTTCCCTTTTCTTCTTTTTTCTTTTGGTGGGTGGTATTGGACATTTCCCGTCATCTTTATCTTGCTTTCTATGATTAATATCTCTTTGTAGGTCCTTATTGACTTTGGTTTGAGCTTTACTTCAACCCTTCCAGAAGATAAAGCTGTTGATTTATATGTACTTGAACGAGCTCTTCTCTCCATGCACTCTTCATGTGGGAATGTGGTAAGCGACGTAGTTTTCCTTCTCTTACTTCTAGTTATTCTTGTGCTTTTAGATTGTAAAGAGAAAATGAGAAAAAGAATTGAAACTCAGAGACTCTTATGAGTGTTTGGCATTGGGAAGCTTGGTGCAAGATTTAATGTTATTTTAAAAGCCAAATTGGACTAGGTGGTTTGACTAGTTTGACTGTGACCCACCCACAAGTTCGTTTTCTAAGGGTAAATAACCAGGACTATCCATAAACTTAGTGATACCATTCTGACCAGTGGTATCATCTGACCTACAAACATTTTGAGGTTGAGCAGCTCTTTTGGATTGCCGGTTTTTATTTTATTTTATTTTATTTTTTTTATTATTATTATTATTATTTTTGGGGGGAGGGGGGGGGGGGGGGGGGGGGTGTTGGGGGCGTGTTTAAAGGAGACTCGGCGTGATCAAGTGTGCCTTGATCATGTGCTTGTAGGCCACAGAGAGTAACTTCCACTCCTCCATTGTCATTGGCTCCATGAACTCCACCATCCTTGTACAGCTTTTCCACGTGCATGTTCTCATTGTGAGTTGAAGGTGTATCATCAGCATTGTTGATTCAACAAGGATAGAGATAGGGAGAGAATCAGCAATTAGATACCTACATCTGGAATGGGATTTTGTTTTTTTTTTGGGGGGGGGGGGGGTGTGGGGTGTGGGGTGGTGGGCTTTATTTCATGACTGAACAAGTAAGCTCATATTTGTCAAAAAGCAAATCATATTTTGAGTCAAATTTTTTATTTGTGTGTATAATGTTGTGTATCTCACAGTATATGAACTCTCTATAATATATATATATACATACATACATATATATATATATATATATATATAAAAACTTTTTCTTTTTTATTTAAATACCTCACTTTTGAAGATGATGAGAATCTACAATATTTTTGAGAATGAAAACAGCAGAGAACTTCTACGACCATTGCATATCAATCTATTTTCTTTCTTGATTTTTGTTTATTTTTACATATTATCATTTCTTAGGGACAAGATTTAAACAGTGGAGACTTCATGGTATGCCTTATTACCAGGAAATGGATTTTTATGGGAGAAACAAGTTCAGTTTTTAGAAAGTTACTTTATTCGTGTCTAATGCATCATTTTCTTTTTTGAAAAATTACTCCTGACCACAGAACACAGAATCCCGCAGTTTTTCTGTAAATGCTTTTGGTTTCTCCCCCACCCCCCTTCCTTCTGCCCTGGGCCACCTAATGTTATTATATTCATGCTTTCTGACTGGACATTGACTTCTTCATTGTTGCACCTTGAATAGATGGATCGGATACTTGCTGCATATTGGAAGTCCTCAAAGCAGTGGTCATCTACACTGAACAAGCTTGCTCAAGGTGTGGCCCCCTCCTCCCATTTGTTTTGTTTTTATTTTATTTATTTATTTATTTTTCCTGCACAGTTAGGAATTAATAATTTTTTCTTATTGCATTTGATGGTTGCAAACTTCTTCTGCTATTTATTGTAGTGTGACAAAGAGGATGAAAGCGGACCATGGTTGGATGAGCCTTCTTCAAATTTCTGTCCCCACTTAAGGTAAAAGAGAAGGAAGTTCTGGTGGAGAGGTGAGTTTTATGATTTATTTTTTTGATAGTTTATGGAAACTTTATTGAGAAAGGTACATCGTTTTCATGATTATGAACACTCTGAACTTCGAATGAGTTTTATGATATAAATTAACCATGTGCTATATTTATCAGCATATTGCACATTGTCACTGTTATTTAAATGAAATGCAAATTGTTTTAATTTCCTACCCACAAAATGTGAAACATTTCCTCTCTGGAATTGAAAGGGTTGCCATGCACTTGCACAAACATTTCCTTTCTTTACTCTGACTATCAGGATTAAAACTTTGTATAAGTGGGGTTGGTTAAAATTGGGTTCAGGTTAGTTAGCTCTATTTTGCTTCAGGGGCAATTAATTGTGCCAAAAGAAAACGACTTGGTCAAGATTTAAGGCAGCAGCAAATTTCCATAACAAAGTTTTGAGTGTTCTGAGGTTTTGACTCGAGTCAAGGAGTCAAGTTAGTCTTTCCACTGCGCGTCATTGGAGAAGATAGTGGCAAATTCCCCTTCGTGATCTCTGCCCGTGGAACGAAGGGATTTTCCAATGCACATAACTAATATACCATGTTTCATATGGGTACCCTACCCACCTTGCTCTAATAATTTTAGCCTGTTTTCACAGTTCTTCCTTATCCAATATCCAAGTCAACTACCTGTTAATATATTTTTTCTTTGTTATGAAAATAAGTGAGAGAAGAAAGTTATACTATTAAAATCATGGTTCTTAGACCCGAACCAGATCGTATGGTCTGATCCGGTTAACCATGAACTCCTCATCATTCCAATTCTTTTAATTTTAAGAACCTATTTCTGTGAAAAAAAACATGGAATCGCTCAAATCGCAGTCAAACCATATAGTTCTGAGAATCGTGGCCAGTTAACGGTTTGCATGATTCCATTTTTTTACTATATTTTGGCCTAAAAACAAATCTTAGCCCATAAAGAATTTGAATATTAAAAATAGAATAAAAAATTTGCAAGAGAGAAAAAGAAAAAAGATAGCCAAGTTACCAACATCACTATACTTTTCCGATCATCCCCACCTCTCATTTTCTTCTTCTCTTTCTTGGCAACACTTCTTCTAGAAGGCTAGCAGCTAGAAACCACTACCTCATGACCTCGTGAAGCCCTAGATTAATAGTGAGATTTGACTATTCACATAACTGACATAAGTCTTTTGACAATGCGAGCCACACTCAAGGGAGAAAACAACCTACACTTGATCTTAGCCAAAAAAGGGGAGGGGGCGGGGGGGAAGGAGGAAAAGACCACAGCACCCCAGAAGAACACAAAAAGAAGTCTTTAGCTAAGGCTAATCAACCTCGATATAGTGGACTTAATACCTAGGCCTAGCACTACAAAAAAACATGGAAAAAGAATCTAAGGTCCCGTTTGATACACTCACTTAAACTCATGTTTTCAATTTTTAAACAATATTACACGTATTTTCACACATGTTTTCAAATAACAAAACACATATTTTTAAGTGCATGTACCAAACACTCCTTAAATGTCCAAAAAGTGCAGCCACATTAATCAAAGTGTTTAAGGTATATTTTCCTAAAAGTAGATAAGTTGACATAAATGATACATAGATGAGCACATTATGCAACATTTTTTTCTTTGATTATTCTTATGTTCCTATAAATAGATTATTAAATTTTTTTTTTAAAGTCTTCTTAATTTTCTAAGAACAACACCTCCTCCTCCTCCTCCTCCTCCTTCTCCTCCTTCTTCTTCTTCTTCTCTTTTTTTTTTTTTTTTTTTTTTTTTTTTTTTTTTTTTTTTTTTTTTTTTTGTGCATTAGAAGAATTAGAGATATAAAAAAGAAAAGAAAAAAGAAGAGAGTAAACAACTGTGAATTTTATGGATAAGAGTTAGAGATCTTTATTGTATTTGTCATCTACGAATATATATATATATATATATATATATATATATATCTTTCTTATATTAACTCGAATAAGTTTAGAGATATATAAAGTGAGATTTATTATTGAAATTATTCAAAATAAGTTTAGAGATGTACCTCATGAAGGCATGATTTTGAAACTCGGACCGTTCAATGAACCGTAAAATAGAGGTTCAAAGTTTTTAAAGTCGGACCGAGGTCAAACCATGATGTCGTCATAATTAATTTTATACTTATTTAAAATATAAATAAATATATTAAATTAGTAAAAAATGAAAAAAAAAGACTAAAATAGTCCAAGTAAATATAGAGTTCTACCTTTCAAATGTATTTTTTTATATCATAACTTTCAAAAGATAAATAAAAAATAAGAAATCCTAAGCAAACATAATAAACAAAACATATAACAATATCATAGTTGATCTACTAAAGCTGGGTTTGGATACAAATTATTTTTTTACACGTTTGCGTTTAGCTTTTCCAAATGGTGGGACCTATGCTACAGTAGCAACGCGTTAAACCTTTTTGTCTACGTTTCACCTTCTTCCTCTTCTTCTTCTTTTTTTTTTTTTTTTTTTTTTTTTTTTTTTTTTTTTTTTTTTTTTTTTTTTTTGCGAAGCATTTTTGTGGCTATAGTTGTTTTTCAGTGGGTCCCGTACATTGTTCATGGGACCCACAAACCTCTTTTTTCACCAAAACTTTCATTAAAAATGGGTCTCACGGTACTATTCACACATTTAAAAATTATTTTACAACAATGTTTTCAGTTTTCAGCAAAATAAGTTGTATCCAAACGGACCATAATTATCAAAAAGAAAATCATTAATTTACATTGTAATATTTACATAACATTTACATTATAAACTAAATAAATGCGTATAATATTATATATTTTTTTTATGTAAATATATTCAATATTGTACACCTTATATAAATTTGCAATCAGTTAATTACAATATCAACCAATAATTATTTTGCAAAAGAAACATGGTTGATTTATCAAAACTACCGTTAAAGTAAATAAATAATAAACCTCTGGTATCAAATTTAATTCTAACATAAAATATTACTAAAATATTAAAAAGGTGAGTTGATGAAGTCAAAAGTTGCCGTGGTATACAAATCTAAACAAAACTAATATTTAAATATAACAAATATTGGTGAAAAGCTGAATTTTTGTGGTCTTGATAGAGTGTGCTACCCAGAGTGGCAAGCGTCATTTCCTAAGCTAGAAAGTGGAAACTACTTTTACCAAATAGATAGATAGACTTCAAGTCTTCAACAAGCAATGACAGAATGAGATGAGAGTTCTCAGCAAAGAAACAAGAACAGTGAGAGACATTGCTCACTGGTCGTCGACTGGAGGCTGCAGAAGACAAGGATTGAAGCTGTGACTGGCGTCGGACGACTTGTGGAGGCAAACATTTGAGTTATTACAGTGTGGACACTGCGGCTGAGTAAGAGAAAATTCTAGTTTTTTTTTTTTTTTTTTTTTTTTTTTTTTTTTTTGGAGGGATCTTGTAAAAGGAGTTTTTTTTTTTTTTTTTTAAAGAAAGATTATTGATTCATTGAAGATTAAGTAATTCTTATACTGCCATTTCTTTTTGGTTCTGTGTATCAATTGATTCTTCTTATGCCTTCTCGGATTTTCTTAACAATGGCGAGGTGCTGTAATTTTTTTTTTTTTTTTTTTTTTTTGCTTTTTTAAGCTCTAATCTGAACCGTGAGAACCGTTTACGGTTTTTAAAACCGGGCGGTTTGACTGCGGTTCACACAGTTGGCTGACTTATTTACCTAGGCCGGTTTTGGGAGGAAAAAGAACTGCTTTAATAAACGGTTTACAGTTAACCGGATCGGACCGTACGATGCGGTCGAGATTTCAAAACCATGCGTGAAGCCCTAGATAAATAGTGAGATTTGATTATTCACATGTCTTTTGACAATGCGAGCAAGGAGGAAAAGACCACGGCAGCCAAGAAGAACACAAAAAGAAGTCTTTAGTTAAGACTTAAGACTAACAAGCCTCGATAGTGGACTTAATACCTAGCACTACAAAATAACTTGGGAAAAGAATCTAAATGTCCAGAAAGTGCGTCCACACTTATCATTGATTCACATTCAATATTAGTCCACACAAGACAAAAGTGCTCCGGCCATGATTTGACAAATGCATTAAATCTTTTTCTTCTCATTTCTTGTATACCATAAATAGCCATTAATAAAATTGTTTAAGGTATATTTTCCCAAAAGTAGACAAGTTGATGTAAATGATAAGTAGATAAGCACATTATGCAACATTTTTTTTCTTTGATTATTCTTATGTTCCTATAGATAGATTATTAAATATTTTTTTAAAAAGCTTTATTTTTTATGAACAAAACTTTTTTTTTTTTTTTTTTTTCTTTTTTTTTTTTTGCATTAGAAGAATTACAGATATAAACCAAAAAAAAAGAAAAAAAGAAAAATAAAAAGGAGAGTAAACAATTGTGAATTTTATGGATAAGAATTAGAGATATTTATTGTATTTGTCATCTATGAAAAAAAAAAAATTTCTTTCTTATATAAACTTGAATAAGTTTAGAGATATATAAAGTGAGATTTATTATTGAAATTATTTAAAATAAATTAATTTTGTTTCATAACTTTTAAAACTATTAGTATACTTTAACCATATGATATCTAAATCATTTAAAAAAAATCTTGTTCTCAAAAATGTTTAAACATTAAAAAAATGTTAATTATGATTGTGGGGTCCAATAAATTGTGGTCCTGACCCATTCATTCGTTGGGGCCCAAGGCCCGAGCCGAGGAAGGTTATAGCCCATGCTCGGTAGTATAAGTACGAAGTAGCCTTGGGACACAGCCAAGGACGATTCAGTCCTCGGCATGTCCAAGGTCTCACCAAAAGAAAGGGTAAAAATGGTACAAGAACAACTGGAACAAAATCTAAAATATCTAAGTCAATAGAAAAGGGTACGCTGGAAAGGGTAACGACCAGGGAAAGCTGCCCTTACTGTCATTCAATACTCTGCACCTGACAGAGCCATACTACTCAGTTTTTGCAACCACCTCCAACGACTTTGAGTATGGGCTGATGGGACAAGTATCAGTCCTGAAAAGTCGACCCTACACGTGGACGAAGGATAAGGAACACAGGCTAGTATAAAAGGAGAAGAAAGCAATCCATTGGGGAGGCTGGGAAAAATGGCCAAAACCAGAGCCTCCCAACCCACCTCTAGGAGAAAGACTCCTAGAGCGTGCACGATTCATTTATGTATGTACACGTTTTATTTATGTATGAACACCCCGGAAAACCACCGACTCGTGATCAAGGCCTAACTTTTCAAACCCACGCTCTATAAATGATATTGTTAGGGCCTATTTACGTGCGAACCCAGTATCGTTCTTGGGTCGTTCCAAATCGTGTCCTTACAATTGGCGTCGTCTGTGGGGAGGGCTTGTGCGTTGGCACAGGCGGTTGGTCGAAACAATCCCCTTGTCACTTCTAAACAGCCGTTTATATTGTATTGTTTTAACGTAAAATTCCACCAGGGGCTATGTTTCTTTAGTAGGGGCTGCGCTTGGTAGCATCAATAACACGGATGGTTCTAGGGGCTTGGCCGAGGAGCTAATTCCCCGTAAACCAAGGTCTCGTGCCATAACCGAGAGGTTAATTCCACTACTTCTGAAAAATGGGTTTTGGACAGAACCAAGGTATTGCATGGTCCTCGGACTCAAACCTATGGGGAAACCAACTACTTCTGAAAAATGGGTCTTGGACAGAACCAAGGTATTGCATGGTCCTTGGACTCAAACCTATAAGGAAACCAACTACTTCTGAAAAATGGGTTTTGGACAGAACCAAGGTATTGCATGGTCCTCGGACTCAAACCTATGGGGAAACCAACTACTTCTGAAAAATGGGTTTTGGACAGAACCAAGGTATTGCATGGTCCTCGGACTCAAACCTATGGAGAAACCAACTACTTCTGAAAAATGGGTTTTGGACAGAACCAAGGTATTGCATGGTTCTCGGACTCAAACCTATGGGGAAACCAACTACTTCTCAAAAATGGGTTTTGGACAGAACCAAGGTATTACATGGTCCTCGGACTCAAACCTATGGGGAAACCAACTATTTCTCAAAAATGGGTTTTGGACAGAACCAAGGTATTGCATGGTCCTTGGACTCAAACCTATGGGGAAACCAACTACTTCTGAAAAATGAGTTTTGGACAGAACCAAGGTATTGCATGGTCCTCGGACTCAAACCTATGGGGAAACCAACTACTTCTGAAAAATGGGTTTTGGACAGAACCAAGGTATTGCATGGTCCTCGGACTCAAACCTATGGGGAAAACAACTACTTCTGAAAAATGGGTTTTGGACAGAACCAAGGTATTGCATGGTCCTCGGACTCAAACCTATGGGGAAACCAACTACTTCTGAAAAATGGGTTTTGGACAGAACCAAGGTATTGCATGGTCCTCGGACTCAAACCTATGGGGAAACCAACTACTTCTGAAAAATGGGTTTTTGACAGAACCAAGGTATTGCATGGTCCTCGGACTCAAACCTATGGGGAAACTAACTACCTCTCAAAAATGGGTTTTGGACAGAACCAAGGTATTGCTTGGTCCTTGGACTCAAACCTATGGGGAAACCAACTACTTCTGAAAAATGGGTTTTGGACAGAACCAAGGTATTGCATGGTCCTCGGACTCAAACCTATGGGGAAACCAACTACTTCTGAAAAATGGGTTTTGGACAGAACCAAGGTATTGCATGGTCCTCGGACTCAAACCTATGGGGAAACCAACTACTTCTGAAAAATGGGTTTTGGACAGAACCAAGGTATTGCATGGTCCTCGGACTCAAACCTATGGGGAAACCAACTACCTCTCAAAAATGGGTTTTGGATAGAACCAAGGTATTGCATGGTCCTCGGACTCAAACCTATGGGGAAACCAACTACTTCTGAAAAATGGGTTTTGGACAGAACCAAGGTATTGCATGGTCCTCGGACTTAAACCTATGGGGAAACCAACTACTTCTGAAAATTGGGTTTTGGACAGAACTAAGGTATTGCATGGTCCTCGGACTCAAACCTATGGAGAAGTCAGCTACTTAAGAAGAATTCTAAGTCGCTCAGTCCTCGGACCAAATACCAGAAAAGGTCAAGGCTATGAAAGTTATTAGGAAAATGGTGAAACGCCTTATTACTCAGCAACCAACAGGGGTTGCACATTTTTGGGTTATATATCCTCGGATGATTACTTCCTACACGGCATCGAGCATTCAGCCATCACCTCGTTCAAATTTGGGGTATACAACCCGCTTTCAGGTCAGTCTTATTGTACACGATAGCTCCAATAAGTTCATAATATTATCTTTTATCTTGGTAAGGCATTTTGGCCCTAAGTATCGCTTTCTCAGGTCGGCATTATTGTGCCGAACAGTTTTATTAAGTTCATTATAGACATATTTTTCTCAGTAAAGGTTTCTGTCCTAAGTACCGCTTATTGAAGTCAGCATTATTATGCCAGATAGTGCCAATAAGCATAGAGCAAGATCTTTTTATTAACTGGGATTTCGGCCCCAAGCATCGTTACAGGATAGTACGTCTATTCACAGCATAACTATTTCAAAAGAAGAAGTAGAATATACGAAATCAATAAATGACGACCTTTATTAATGTGAAAAGGTGTTACAACGTACATTGAAGGGCTTAAACAAAGCCTATATAGAAAATGAGTTACAAAAACAAAAAAAAAAAAAACAAAAAAAAAACAAAAAAAAAAAACACAAACAAACAGAAATCTTTTTAAGTTCTGCTCCAAAGTCTCTCCGAATTCTGCCCCAGTAGCACCCATATTGAGAGGAGGACTTTCTTTGATAGATAAGGAGAAGGAGGAGAAGAAGAGGAAGAAGTAAAAGCACCAGGATGGATCTGGTGATGAGAAAGAAGAAGAAGGGGAGGCAAAAGGAGGCACCAGTGAGGGAAGAAAGGAAGAAACAGGGATACTTTGTCCCTGCGTCAGTCCTGATTCCTAACACGCTGGTGCCATGTTAGCTATGCTCATGAGAGAGCGGCTGGTACTGATAATGGGTGACCTCAGCTCAGCCGCGCCAAGAGATTGATGCGACGAGCCCCTGCTTCGGATTTTGGCTGAAAGGAAGGTAAGAGGTATCTTGAGTCTCTGCCATCCCTGCCCTGACCGAGCCAGTTTAAGTTTCACAAGAGCGTGGCATTTCTGAGAGGGGTATGGTCTCTTCATTCCCCTTCCTATCATGGACGAATCCTAATTCAAAGTGCAAACGGGCGGATATGGGAAATTCTGGGGGAGGCTAAGAGTGTTTAGATTTTAAAAATGTTGAAAGGTCTCTGTGAGAGAAAGGTAACCTCCTGCTTTCATACTTATATGAAGGACGAAACGGAAGGCCTTTAATCTGCCCGAATCTCCAGGGAAAGCGGTAAACGAGAATATACCCGTTCCACTTCCCCACACCATCGATAACCGTCGAATTTAAATGGCCTCGTAAAGGGAAATCATTAAAGGCGCGTTTTGGGTAATCCAACGGCAGGAACACATTGTAGATAAATTTAAAGGAATGTACCATAGCCCGGTGTGTTCCCTGGGTAAATGAAGAGACACCAGCACTAATGAAAAACAGAATTAAACGAGCCGTAGTAAAGGCTTGGCGTTACCAAAACCCTCCTCTCCAACCAAGAGGTCGGACAGCAGGATTTTGAGGGGCTATTGTGGGGTCCAATAAATTGTGGTCCTGGCCCATTCATTCGTTTGGGCCCAAGACCCGAGCCGAGGAAGGTTATAGCCCAGGCTCGGTAGTATAAGTACGAAGTAGCCTTGGGACACAGCCGAGGACGATTCAGTCCTCGGCATGTCCAAGGTCTCACCAAAAGAAAGGGTAAAAATATTATAAGAACAGTTGGAACAAAATCTAAAATATCTAAGTCAATAGAAAAGGGTACGCTGGAAAGGGTAACGACCAGGGAAAGCTGCCCTTACTGCCATTCAATACTCTGCACCTGACAGAGCCATACTACTCAGCTTTTGCAACCACCTCCAACGACTTTGAGTGTGGGCTGATGGGACAAGTATCAGTCCTGAAAAGTTGACCCTACACGTGGACGAAGGATAAGGAACACAGGCTAGTATAAAAGGAGAAGAAAGCAATCCATTGGGGAGGCTGGGAAAAATGGCCAAAACCAGAGCCTCCCAACCCACCTCTAGGAGAAAGACTCCCAGAGCGTGCACGATTCATTTATGTATGTACACGTTTTATTTATGTATGAACACCCCGGAAAACCACCGACTCGTGATCAAGGCCTAGCCTTTCAAACCCACGCTCTATAAATGATATTGTTAGGGCCTATTTACGTGCGAACCCAGTATCATTCTTGGGTCGTTCCAAATCGTGTCCTTACAATGATCAACATGATTTAAAAGATAATTCACAGCTTACAAAATTAACTAGATGAGAAAAAATATTTTGAATTATATAAAACTTAATTAGTTTGATATAAATATTTTTATTATATATGATAACATAACATATATTAAATTATGTTATCGACATACTTTTTGTATAATATGTGCATGTATGTTTGTATATGTATAGTCATCACGCATTTCATAGAATTACATTCCAATATATCATCATGCTCTGAAAAATAAACAATCAAAATGGAGATTGCAGGAAAAGTCACCTTCATATTTATTTACCTTGAAAAGTTAGCCAAAAAAAAAATGAAAAATTGAAAATAAGATTTCACTAGATTAAAAGCAGTCCAAGCCAATTCCAAAAAAATAATAATTGTGAGCATCATGTACGAACATAGGAATTGGGATGTAGGTTCTCAAAAAAGAAAAAAGAAAAAAAAGGGATGTGAGAATTAATGGGCTTCCCATTATCCCATATATATATATATATATATATATATATGAACCGCCATTGTTCAAGGACATTACATTTGCAGCCTTGCAAGGTCCTAAGCTAAACATATTATGTAATTTATTTTTTATTAAATAACCAATTATGTAATTTTCTCAGTGGTATATAGCCCTTTAGATTAGATTTATCTGTCAATAATATTGGGATCGTACAGGCATAGGCGTGTCCATGGAGGAGGCTGGTCAAATTTAGTTTCTGGTTGTTAGCTCCATTTTGGTTCAGGATACCTTTTCCATGGGAAATTAATTTGTTAATATCAAATTCACACGACATGACCCTACTCTTCTTCACGGTTCAAACAAGCCACAGATTTCCACAATATTCTCTTTTTGACTGCTCTGAGATTTTGAAGAGCACCAAAATGGGAAAAAAATAAAGTAAATTAATTGAGTGAATCTTTTGGGTTCCCACCGCACCTAATGCAACTGGGAAAAATATAAAGTGAATTAATTGAGTGAATCTTTCGGGTTCCCACCGCACCTAATGCCTAGGGTGATGACCGATGAGAAGAAGATATTTGGTATCAAATGATACTATATTAGTTGTATAAAAATTTAATAAATGTAAGAGACATGTGCACAAAAAATAACTACCTATTAACGCTATTGAAAATAGTTTTTTCTCTTTTTTTGGTGAAACACTTTTGAAAATAGTTGTGACATGTTAATATAGTTGTTTTACATCCATATCTTTCAATTATTGATTCGACTTATATGATATAATTTGATACTAAATTCATTTGCCCATGTTTCAGCAAGTCGACAGACATTGACAATTAATAACACTGAAAAAAGAGTGTAAGTAAAGAGAATCTTTCAAGTTTCCACAACATGTTGTGGAAAATGGTATGAACTATGTATGATGGGATATCCTATCATATCATATCCCATGCAATGCGTAGAGACCATGTTTCAACAACTCAACAATTAATAACACCAAAAATAAAGGGGGTCCGAAACTTTCGGTGGCTTTAGACCATGTTTCCGATGAATACCCCCGTTTTTGACAAGTCTTCTTTATCCAATTTTCACGTCCACTACCGTGTTAAACAGAAAACCCACATATTACATATATATATATATATATATATATATATATATATATATATATATATATATATACGGAGTTGTGAACCAAGAACACAAGAAATTATACAAACACTTTGTTTTAGTTTTTTTGAGATGGCTTGTGTCTCTCTGTTTGTTTTCTTTCTTCTCTCACACCTCTTTCTGCTTCACTCAGCTGAAGGAGTAAACAAAACACTCCCAAATTGTTCACCCTTTCAATGTGGAAAATTTGGTATCATTGGCTTTCCATTCACCAACAGCTCTCAACCATTTTCCTTTTTATTGCCTATAAAATGTGACGAAATACCTCCAACGATCCAACTGGGGTTGAGTAGAGGACAATATGAAGTTATAAATATCTCTTACACTAACACCAAACAATCTACACGTATCAAGGACCCTTTACTTTCTAATGACTTGATTAACCAAAATTGCGAATCCTTGACCAATTTTACCATTCCCTACTCTCCATTTATCTCTTTCAAACTCACCACACCCAGTCTGACCCTGTTTAAATGCAATCGCACTCTTGGTATTACTTCCCCTAGAAATTTTAGCTGCGGAGCCTATAATCTCTACTATAGCCATTTAAGCGATAACTCTCCTAGTTTTCCATCTGAATGTTCTATTATTCAGCTCCCAAAAAAAGAGCATTCAGATAATGATACACTGTTTTCACTCTTAAGTGCTGAGTTCGACCTTGAAGTGCATGTATCTGATGCTTGTAGCAGATGTTATGGTGGAGCAGGTCTATGTGTACTTGACAAGAATGGAAAATTCCAGTGTGTCATTGCAGAGAAAGGTATAGACATCGAATAACTCCAAAAATTTTGGGCCTACACACATATATTGAAAATGCATGTAGAATTCTTTACATATAAATTTATTTACATTCTTATGTTATGGTAAATCTTAATACAAGTGCTGCAATTATTTCTGTTTCATGCCATGATGTATCCTAAGGGGCACCAGACACTCTAGCATCACCCGAACGCACCATACATGATGCATCTTAAGGGGCACCACACACGCAAGCATTGCCCGCCCATATGGGCCGGTTTGGATTGGGTTGGGCATGTGCTAGACCTTGATTAATGATGATGAAGACATACTCAAGTCTTTTATAGCATTCAACATTGCGTCCTATGGGTCTGCTTTTATAGTACTTATAATGAGTCAAATTGTGGTCCACTCAATAACCCCCTCACACAATAACATTTCCACAACTCAAACTCATGACTTTGGTTTTGATACCACTTGCCAGACCATGAGTTATGTCACTTTATTTCAAAATCAATTAATGATAAGAAAGATAAACTCAAGTCTCTATGGCATTCAAGGTCGTATCTCCCAATATATTCAAACTAACTCCTTTTAGATTGTTTCTCAAAAAAAAAAAAAAAAAAAAAAAAAAAAAAAAAAAAAAAAAAACTCCTTTTAGATTAATAGAAAAAGTCAAAAAGAATGAACTTTCTTGTTAAAAAATCTATATCAAATAATTGTAGATAGAGATGAAGCCAGAACTTTGAGCTAAGGGACGATTTTACTGTTAGCTGTGTGCGGCAGTTTCAACTTCTAATTCTGCTATTTAGCTTCTGAGAGTTTGTGTGTGTGGGGGGGCGGGGGGGGGGGGGGGGGGGTAAGAACAAAATTATTTTTTATTAGAATTTTTTAAAGTGCAGGGTTATTTATTTTAGATAAAATTAGTTAATTGAGCTTAAATTTTTTTTTTTTTTTTTTAAGTTTTACTGGTAATTTTTGTTGTTGAGCTATTTTTTTTTTTGGGCTTGTATATTTTGTTTTAGATTTTAGATCTATAAATTTTTTTATGATCACTAAAATGAGAAAAATACTAGAGCTACAAGGTTTTTATAAATTACTGATATGATAAATTGTTACTAGTAAGTAAAAAATGATGTGAGTGGTGTGCTCATATGTGAACCAATAAGAATTTGCTACCAAAACAGTTTGTAAAAATGTTATAAAAAAGTTTGTGAGTATAACATTACTCTTAAAAGAATCAATGATATTGTTAAAAGGGAAACAAAATGTAATTATATAGAACAAAATTGCTAAAATTAGTACACATATATATAACAATATTAAAAAAAAAAAAGGTGGGGGGGGGGGGTGGGTGATTCCGTCCCTGATTGTAGACGGATCTTCCTTGTTCTTTTTTAAATACTATTGGGATTATAATAATAAAAAAAATAAATAAATAAAAAACAATTCGGCTCCGTTAATTTAACATTAAATTTATTATTATTCAACTAACAGTGATGTTCTTTGGTGCTTTAGATACAAGGCGTCAGAGATTGAAAGTGATGGTGATAGGTACGTAACATACTTCTTTAATCAAATTGTATACTAATATACACGTTTGCTTGGATCCCCATATAAAACTCAAATGATTCCGTATGGAAGTGATCTAATTTGTCTTCAACACATAAGCTGTTTCCCTTTTTTGCCCCTTCACATAGTATGTCTAATAATAGTAATTATCAAATCTTTAGAGAATTGTATATTCATGCAATGATATAAGGTTCTGCTATCAGTTTTTTATCGTTCAATACGATGTAATTGTATCAGTTATATGGATGGAATCCATTAGTACAATAGCTAAATTTTTCATAGTTCATGATTTTCCATCAAGGCTCCCTATCTCCTGTCAATGAAAACCTAACTCCTTTATTATACTTAAGGTATTAGATGCCAAATCATCCTTAGCATTTGCTTCTTCATTGTTAGTCTTTTGTCACCACAAAGAAAATGCATTTTTATTGAGGGGATCAAGACATTGTAAAATGCAATTTTATTGAGGCTCAAGACATTATCAATAAGTAGTTTGAGTTACTCTCATGTCACCACATAACTTCATAATCTCTATTTTTTTTTTTTTTTTTTTTTATTACAGTTACAATCACTTTATCTACTGGAATTGGAGCTCTGATGGTTATAGTCTGTTACTTCTGGAGAAAGTTCTCATCAATTAAAAGTATTAATTTTTGGAGGAAGAAAACTCTAACTCATAAGAGCGTCGAGGCCTTTCTAAGGAATCATGAACCTCTTGTTATTAGAAGATACAATTATTCAGATATAAAGTCAATGACCAAGTCCTTTAATAATAAATTAGGCCAAGGGGGCTATGGTTGTGTCTATAAGGGGAAGTTACAAGATGGTTGTTTTGTGGCAGTGAAGGTTTTGGAAGAATCGAAAGCTAATGGAGAGGAATTCATTAACGAGGTTGCAAGTATTAGTAGGACTTCCCATGTTAACATTGTCACTCTTAAGGGCTTTTGCTTTGAGGGATCTAAAAGAGCTCTTATCTATGAGTTTATGCCTAATGGATCTCTTGAGAAGTTCATCTATAAAGGAAATCCTTCAAATTCTAATCATCAACTGGGGTGGGAAACATTATACAACATTGCAATTGGCATTGCACGAGGCTTAGAGTACTTGCATAGAGGTTGCAACACACGAATTTTGCATTTTGACATAAAGCCTCACAACATTTTATTAGATGAGAACTTCTGCCCAAAAATTTCTGATTTTGGCCTTGCAAAAATATGTCCTAGAGAAAAGAGTATTATATCAATGGTTGGTGCAAGGGGGACCACAGGATATATAGCTCCGGAAGTGTTTAGTAGAACCTTTGGAGAGATCTCTCACAAGTCAGATGTCTATAGCTATGGAATGATGGTCTTAGAAATGGTGGGAGGCCAAAGGAATGTTGATATTAGTGTTGATTTTTCAAGTGAAATATATTTTCCACATTGGATTTACAAGCATCTTGAACTAAATGAAGAGTTAGGACTGCTAGGACTTTTAAAGGAAGGAGATGAAGACAGTGCAAGGAAGATGATAATAGTGAGTTTGTGGTGCATACAAACTAACCCCTCAAACCGACCATCAATGAGTAAAGTGTTGGAAATGTTGGAAGGGAGTCTCAACTCCTTGCAAATCCCCCCCAAACCTTTCTTGTTTTCTCCACCAAGAAGATCACTGATGGAGTCTTCAACCGTAGTGGTGTCAATACAATAGGACTCTTTGTCCTAGATAGAATACATCTCTTCTTTTAGGGAAACATTGAATCTAAGAGGTATTGAACTTTGTGAAGTGTATTTATTTTTAGCTTATCAATGAACATCTTTTCATTATTGCTTAAAATATTTGATGAAATCTTTATGGCATTCGCAATGAAATCAGTAATGTTGACAGTCTAGTACTAATTGAGAACTACGGTATACTTAACAATACAATCAACGCAAATAGTATCATAGGCAAACTATTAAGTTTTAGATTGGAGGATACATTTTATATCTTTTTTTCCCTTTTCATCGTGGAAAGTTGTGGACCTTATTTCTCTTGAGCGTTAGCTATTTCAAATTTTTATTCCTAAAACTGCATAAAATGTGAAAAGTTGTGGACCTTGTCATAAAATATTTTATCCTGCATAGTTTAAATTCCTTAATAGAATTTTGTCAAAAAAAATCCTCAATAGAATGTATCGATAACTAAAAGGGATGGTTTTTAAACAAGTATCTAACTCTTCAAATCGATGGGTGGAAGTACCTCAACTAATGACCTGTCTGAGAATGCCCCATTCGGCAACCGTCTGCCTCATGAGAAACCCGTCAGGCGTCACCCGGTTAAACCAACGGTTGGCTTGCATGTGAAGACCGCCCGATGAAGGGCTACTACACATGCTGACGGTGGGACACGTTGGACCCCACGAAAATATCCACACATACCAGCGAATGGAATGAACATGCCGACGGACGGATGACCATATTGACGGATGAGTGACCATACTGACGGTTTAGCATGATAGGTCCCACCAGTCCTTGCTTGTTCTTCACTCACGAATCTTTACATGGAAATAACTTGTACACCACGCCCAAATACCCCACTACATGTTCATATCTTCTTTATATGAGAAGAAAAACCCTAAGATCTTAGAGCCTTAACTCCAAGATCTTCCCTATAAGGCAAGATCCTTCACTCTAGGGATCTTGGTCAAGCTCCACACCACTATATAAACACCAAATCTCCTCTTCTTCAAGGTACGTAGAAAATCCTTAGCTCTCACACTATTGAGTTCTTGGAGATCTTTCTTTCACTGACTTAACCTTTGGAGGGTCTTTGGCCAGCACCCCACCGATGCTCTTTGTTAGTTCTTGGATTTCTTGTTCCTCAGGTACCCCATTGGAGCGCTCATGGACAATCAGCTCACTGACGATTTTTATGCATCATCAGTAATATTATTAAAACTAAAAATTTTAACAAATATCCAATTAGTGGATGTAATGTCAACGTATATAAAGCTTAGTTGAACATATAAAATAAATTTTTTTTTTAAAAAGCCAAATTTTGTTTTCGGTTGAGATCTTGTAGTAACAATATTGCTCCCTAATGCACAAACCTTTTTTTTTTTATAGAGATAATTACAACATGCTTTTAACTCCGCAGTTTGAAACCTTTCCCCCATAAACCCCAAGCACTTTGTGCATGAACCTTGATTCCTTATATGAACCTTGCATTTTCTCTATTGGATCTTCAAAAGTTATGGCTCTTCTACGGTTACTTCCAAATCTAGACTCGCTTAATTAAATCCATTCTCAAGATCATGATTGGTGTTAGGTTTCTTTTGTGTTGGCATATTCTATGCCAAAGTTTTCTTGTATTAAACATTTGATTAATTTGTATATTGTGGATCAATTTGTAATTGGGTTGGGATTTCAAGAGCTGAAACTAAAGTTGGACAAAAAGGAATTTTGATCAAGCAAATATGATTTGCTGTTCAGCTAAAAGGGCCTGTGAGAGAGTTTGAAAAGAATTTAAGGCAATGATCTTGCGGAACACTTGGTAGACCGAAATGGTTAGAACCTAAGAGAATTTTGTTACAAACTCCCTAGCTATTTCAACCTTAGCTCTGCCATTGATTTAGGAAAAACCAAAATTTTGCCCAACAATATTGAAAGTTCAAATAGTGTAAAAACACCCTTGAACGTTTAGACCCCCAATTTATAAAATACCAATTCAAGCTTAATATCAAACAATTAATGTGCGGAATATGAACATAAGCTTAATACAGAATTGATAAACAAACTAAACCAAATAATATCACACTCACAGCAGAAATTAAATGGCAAAGATAAAGGAAAGAGAGATGCAAACACAAGGACAACACACGATGTGTTATCGAAGAGGAAACCAAAGCCCTCGACGTAAAACCTCTCCATCGCTCTCCAAGCGGTAAACAATCCACTAGAAAATGTAGTTGGGATACATGAACAGCAATAGACCCTCCAAGCCTAATCTACCCAGTGTACCTAAGCCCTCCAAGCTTCTTGCTCCAACGAGGTTACGTCGAACCTATTTCTTTTCTAGCTTCCCGGATTCCGCTACTTAACCATAGCATCAACCAATGTGAAATTGGTTCCTTCCTAACTGCTTCCCAGAACACCAAACAGCCCTCTCACAGTAATGGATATGGTGAGAAAAGGTTTTGGTAAAAAGCCTCTCAAGGATTTAACAATGGAGAGGAAGAGAGTGGAGGAATTTGAAGAGTCTCTTAGGTGAAGATTGTGGATGAATCAATCTTGTTTTTCTCTAGGGTTTCTCTCTCAAAATTCTCTCTGGAAGCTCTCTTTCTTTCGTGGGTATAAGGGGTATTTATATTGGGGTGAGAATGGAATGTGAAGAGTTAGGTTTTTCAAAACAGGGCTGACTCACGGCTTGATTGAGTCGCGAGATCCAGCCGCAAGATAACTGAACGGCTAGTTGTCCTATTTTGTCCTGTAGTGCTCTAGCTAGCATGATGCTTCAACTTCTGGCATGCCTGACATGTGTGCAGCTTTTGGCGGCTTGCAGCCGTAAGTCACCCGCGAGATCTAGTCGCGAGTCTCTGTTTTTCTTGCACACTCTTGAGCATTTCAACACACTATCTCACTTACTACCCTTACAACAATCCCACTTAAATACAGGGTTACTAATTGCTGAAATACAAGCAAATTTGGCACGGAATAAAGCCAACAAGATGGTTGATTAAATTCAACCTTACAAATATGTATTTAAGATGTATGTTTTCCAAAGCTCAACAGAAACTATTCATTAGTAGCGAGGGCAGCTTTTCTAGCAATTAAAGTTTCTCCATGGTTCTAGCTTTGCTATTATTGAAGGTGATTCGGCTATTGTTGTTAAAGCTTTATGAAAGCCCTGAGGGTTTTACCGTGGTCTCTCTCTAGTATTGTAGATGATATCAAAACTCCTCTCTAATTTTATTGCTTAGGTCATTGTCCATGTTGGCAGAGATGTTAATATTTTGGCCCATAGTGTGGCTTTCTTGGGCTATGTCCTATTTACTGATGGGCTAGTTGCCCTCTCATATCACCCCTCAACTATTTTGGACTTAGCATAGAGATATGAGCTTGGTCCTTCTGGTGTTTTTTATGAAATAAAAAATGATTATTCAGCAAAAACAAACCCTCAAAAAATATTCATGTTCATAGAAAGAAACGGCACACTTTCTTACCCCCATAAAAAGTGGACTAGATTAAAGTATTAAACCCTCTTAATTAGAAATGTAAAAGATATGTCGAGATTACTGAACCAACTCACTAGAGAACAAGCGGTTATGAGAAATTTATACGGACCTTGAGGTTTTGGGAGCTTATTGGCTATTTGATTAGGGTGATTTAGGGGAGGATGGAAAAAAAGCATAGAAAAATAAGTAAGAAAAATGCTTTTTAGTTGGTTGAGAGGGGAAAGTGAGAGATTTTGGTGGGGTTTAAGTGTTTTCTCTTTGGACCCACCAAAAATGAATCCTTCAATTTGAGGAGAAATGAGTAAAAGAAGGGTAATTGCAGTCAAATGATTTAACTACCCTTGATTGTTTACCTCTCTTTTTTCTTTGGGTTGGTTGTTTGTTTTTATTTTATTTATTTTTGAACTAGGCATGATGACTTGTTTTTGTTGATTGTTTGCCTTTTCTTTTCTTTTCTTTTTATTTTTTGGTGGTTTGCTTTCTTTTCATTTTTTTCTTTTTAAAACTTGGCATGAATGGTGATTGCTTTTTTATTTTTTGGTTGGTTGGTTGTTTTTTTTTTTTTTTTTATATGAATTTTTTTTAATAAGAACATATGAGTAAATTTGTATAAACTATTTTTTCCATTCTCTCACTTTTCTCCTCAGCCAAAAAAAAAAAAAAAAATCCTCCACTTTTTCATTCACCCAACCAAACACACGAGGGAAAATTAATTTTTTTCCATTCTCACCATTTTTCATCCCTTAACCAAATAGAGACGTAGGGTCTATTTGGGTGGGGTGATTTTAAGAGGGAGAGAAAAGTAAAGAGAAGACTTAGGGTTTGTTTGGGTGGGGTGATTTTAAGAGGGAGAGAAAAATAAAGAGAAAATAGTTTTTGTGGGTGTTTGATTGTAGTGATTTTAGGAGAGAAAATTGGTGAGGTCTAGGTGTTTTCTCTCTGGGCCCACCAAAATGTTTTCTCTCCAAATTAGGAAGAAAACTAAAAGGAAGAAAATTGGGAACAAAAAATTCCCGCTTGTGGACCATAATAACCCTGTTGCAACTTTCACGTGATTTCTTTCATTTTCTTCTTTGGCATTTTTTTTTTCCCCCTTTCTTTTCCTTTGGATTTTTCTTTTTCTGTTACCATATGTTTTTGGTTTTGTTTTTTCTTCTTTTTTCTTCTTTGCTTTTTGTCATTTTTCTGGTACTTCTCATTCTCGTTTGTTTTTTGGTTTTGTTTTTGGGTTTGTTTGCCCCCTTTTTTTTAATATCTTTTTTTTTCTATTTGTTTTTTAGAGTAAATTTATACAAACCACATTTTCTATCCTCTCATTTTTCTTCTTAACCAAACACCATGATAGAAATCTTAATTTTTTATGTTCTTCTACTTTTTCATCTTCTAACCAAACGAACCCTTAATGTATGAACCAAAAAGGAATAACCATAGAATGGGGATTGATGTAGGTATGGGCTTCCCATTGTCCCATATTAATCCCCATTTTTAAAGGACACTTCAAAGTTTGTAACCATGTTATGTAATTTTCTCAATGGTATATGGTCCATTTAGATTTATCTTTCAATAATATTGGGATCATACAACATGGATTATGGAGGAATGGCACCGCAGACAATAGGCTTGTCAGTGGAGGAGGATGGCATTGGGCCGATCAAATATAGATTTGGATCAAATCCATTTTAATTCAGGCCTTTTTCAAGGGTCCTTAATTGTACCAAACCAAGCTACATCAATGGTGCCAAATCTAAAAAATTTAGCAACCAAGCTATAGTATAGTGTCATCTTTGACACTTTAGAGCATCCACATTGGTGGATGTAAATTTTTTAGCTTTTAGCACCTAAAAAGGTCACATTATCTATTTTAACTTATCAATTCACAACACACTCCACATCAATGCTCTTATTTTCACATCAAAGTTAAACATTATTAATTTATTTATTATTATTTTGCTCTCTTCATCTCTATCTCTCTATCTTCTCCCTCTCTTCAACCCAAAGCCACTCACGGCACCACCACCACCACCCGAGCTTCCCTACTCACGGCACCACCACCACCACCCGAGCTTCCCTACTCACGGCACCACCAACACTACACGAGCTTCCCCACTTATGGCACCACCACCACCATACGAGCTTCCACACTCATGGCACCACCACCACCACCACACCAACACCACAATAGACCAGAAATCACAAACCCACAACAAATCGGAAATCACGATCCGATCTCAACCCATACCCACAATTGAAAACCCTGTAACCCACAATCCCATCACCATCGTGACCCACTCTTATCTCTGAAGCCGATGACCACCATTTATCGCCACAGTGATCAGACCACCAACCAAAGAGCGCGAACGAGAAAAAGGGAGGAGCAAGAGAGGGTGAGTCATCAGAGGGAGGAAGAGAGACAAGCAAGAGAAAGAGAAGAGAGAGAGTGAGAGAAAGAGTGAAGAGAGAAACAATATAATCCAATAAAAATCGCAATACCAATTGCTACAGTGAGCTGGTACTAGTACCAATTTACTGCAGCAACTTGTTAAATTTTTTTTAGCTTTGACACTACCATTGGAGCACAATTTTTGTTATTTGTGGTGCTAAAAATAACTTTTTAGCATTTTAGCACAACCGGTGTTGATGCTCTTACTGTAGCTCCAAAGTTAGAAAAAAAAAAAAAACAATTTTAATGTGTTGATGGTTGTGGTTATTGTTTATTGTGTTGGATATATTATTTTATTTTATTGTTTATATTATTTTAATGTATTGAATGCTTAATGTGTTGAATGCTAAAATAATACATTTGATGTTGGATGTATAATAAAATGGGGTGTTAAAATAAATAAAGTAGTATTTTGAGTTGCTAAAAGCTATATTTTTTAGCAACTTTGTTGTGAATGCTCGAGTCAAGTTTGATGCCACATATGCTGAGGTGGCTGTGGTTGATGTGGTGTTTTTTAAAAGTTTGACCAACTTGGAACTCAGCCCAAACTTCTCATATATTTCATTTTTAGGAGTGAATTTTGAAAATCTAATTGTTGAATTTCATGTTCCTTATGTTGTAAATATGTATATCAAATTTCATTTAAATCGGATGTTATTTACTTTTGGATCAATAAACTTATTTTTTATACACAAGTTTAGATCATAAAAACTTGAAGTTTTTACATTTGTTTGATGACATAGCAATTAATCCTTGATTTTCTTGAAAATTTACAAGCATTAAAGATATAATAAGAACATGTAATCTAACGGTTAAATTTTCAAAATTCACACTCAATATAAAGATATATCAGGAGTTTGAAAGGTTTCTCTTCAAACTAGTTTGGAGAGAAACTTTGTTCCTTCGTGAGTCTAGATATCTTTAGGCCCATTTTGTGCTCCTTTTTACCAAAATTTTTGAATCTCTCTCTCTCTCTCTCTCTCTCTCTCTCTAGAAACCATGATTGACTCTCACCTAGGCTTAGCACTATTGCCATTGACATCGCTCACTGGCACTGCCACCAGTGGTGGTTACATCCTTTCTCCATCCTCCTTGTGTTTCCATCTACCTCATTTCTTTGTTTCTCTTACCTCGTTTGAGACTCCATCTTTAAATCAACTTTAAAATTTCAGGCAATTAATTTTTAGATCTCCTCTCTATTTAAATTTTAACAATGTTAGTTAAAGCAACATCTATATATATATATATATATATATATATATAAAAGAAGAAGAAGAAGAAGAAGTTAATGCAACAAATACAAAGTTAAAAAGTTATTATAGAAGCTGTAAAAGTTTGAAAATTAAATTAATTTTAACTATTAATTTTGTTAAAATTTGAATAGAGAGTAAATCTGATGATGAAATTATAACTTGATTTTGAAATTAGGTCCGGGTTGCCTTAATTTGAGTCAAGCTTTTTGCATGAGTAATGTTAGGGACACATAAAATGCCACAACTTTTGCCACAATTTTCCACCTGACGAGCTGTGGCAAAAGTTGTCATTTTTCATGGGCAATTAATTATTAAATGTACCCATTGCGCATGACTTCACACATCTTCGTGTTTCTTAAGTAAGGTTGCATTTGTTTCAGCTGAAAATGGATTTGGGAAAACAATTTACACCCTACCGTGTGTTTGGTTACGCATGGAAAATTTGGTCAAACTGAAAACCATTTCATTGACCGTAAAATTTGGCCCCCACAACTGGAAAATGAATTACACACGCGTTTTACCTTCAAATCATTTCCAAAATTAGACACCCGAAGAGAGAGAGAAAGAGCAAGAAGAGAGAGCAAAGCGAGTGAGCTAGAAGCACACACAACCCCAGATTGCACCACCGCCCTTAACCCCAGATCGCACCGGTCTCGTCGCACCCCAGCACCGGCGAGATCGCACCCATGACCCACCCATGCCCAATCTCTCTCTTTCTCGATCTACCTCTCCCTTTCCCTCAATTGTCAATCACTCTCTCTTCCTCCCTCTCTCAGTTTGATCGAATTTTTGAGTTTAAAGAATGTTTTGTTTTGATTTTTGTTTCTTTTAAGTTTATAAATTTGTTTGGAAGCTGAGAAAATGGCTGAGAAAATGTAAGAAACTAGTAGAAAAATAGCATTTTCAGAATGCAACCAAACACCTGAAAACATTTTCTAAAACAATTTTCATAATGCAGCCAAACATTTGAAAATATTTTCCTTTCCCAAAAATATTTTCACCTGAAAATATTTTACATTTGGAAAATTTTTTACATATTGCTAAACGCAACCTAAGCCGCAAAGATTTATAGAGGGTTTTTGGCATTTAGCTTAATTTTGCAAACAATTTTGTTAGTTGATAGGTTTTGCAAACATATTAGCTGAATAGTATCTCAAGTCTTTGAGACTCGAGATCAATATAAGACTCGAGTTCCTTCAAAGAGAATCAAGAGAAAAAAAGCTTACGACCGATACAACTTATTCTTTCTAGATCTGATACTTCTTCCTCTCTTTAGATCAAACCCAAATCCAGATTTGCAGATCTGACCGTGTGGTTTTTGTGGAGGCGGAAGCTGCTTCTCTCTTTCTTCTTTTTCTTCTGTGCTTTTGTGCAAGCTGTATGATTTCTGTGGGAGTCAAGTTCCCTCATTAAGCTCGAGTCTGTGTGACTCATGATGCTATTTACCAAATATGTTTGGTTTCTTGTCAACTAATGAAATTGTTAGTAAAATCAGGCTAAATGCCAAAAATCCCCAAGATTTCCACAACAAACTTTTGAGTGAACTTTGGTTTTGACTCAAGTCAAGGAGTATAGTGAGTCTTTCCACTGTGCGTCAATGGAGAAGATGAGTGGGAAATTCCCCATAGTGGGGTTTCTAGCTGTGGAACGAAAGGGATTTACCTATGCACAGACTATGTTTCAAATGGGTACCCTATTAATAAGAGAAACTACATATTATATAGCGAAGTAAGAAGCGAGAATAACAGATTCTTGTTTGTGAATTGTGAAACTTGTTTTTGCTAGTGAATCGGGGGAATTTTTGGGATGGCTTATGTCACTCTGTTTGTTTTCTTTCTTCTCACACACCTCTTTCTGCTTCACTCAGCTGAAGGGGTAGAGAGAACATACCCAGATTGTTCGCCCTTTAATTGTGGAAAATTCGGTATTATCAGCTTTCCATTCACTAATATCTCACACCGATTGTGCGGTGTACTGCCAGTAAATTGTGATGAAACACCTCCGACGATCCGACTGCCACTGGAGCTGCGGAGTGGGAAATCTAAAGAAGTTTTAAACATCTCAAAAACTAACTCCATACAACCCATACGTATCAAGGACTTTTCGCTTTTGGAATACTTGAATACCAACAAATGCCAATGCCTAACCAATTTTACTTTTCCCAATACTCCATTTCTCTCTTTTAAACTCACCACACCCAATCTGACCCTATTTAAATGCAATCACAATCATAATATTACTTCCCCTAGAAATTATATATATATGAGCTGCGGCAACTATAGTATCTACTATAGTTCTCCTCGTTTAGCTTCTCAATTTTCAATCATTCAGCTCCCGGTAAAAGTGCACACAGAAAAAGAAGAAGTTAATTTGACTGCTGAGTACGACCTTGAAGTATATGTATCTGATGCTTGTAGCAGTTGTTATAGTAGAGGAGGTCTATGTGAACTTGACAACAAGCGAAAATTTCATTGTGCCATTACAGAGAAAGGTATGAACTTCGGAATAACGCAAAAATATTTGGTCCTACAGTTACATACATATACTGAAAATGCTTATGGAGTTCTTTCCATCTAGATTTCTTTACATTCTTATGGTAAATTCTAATAAAAGTGCTATATCATATTAGTTTTTAAATTAGGTTATGATAATTACAAATGGCACCGTTAAGCTTCCAAAAGTTTATGCATTTTGCATAATTATAGAAAGAGAACTTTCAACATGTCTCCAAAGATACAACTAGAGCGGAGAGGAAGACAATACAATATTGAAATGATCTCTCACTTTGATATCATATCACTATGAAACAATAAACCGGAGAGTTCCATAATGAAATTCGTGCGTTTGATGATACTTACAATTGTTATAGCAGAGGAATTTTCATTGTGCAAAGTTGGGGAAATGTATTGAAATGGGATTTTCATATTAGCAAAACTACTTATAAATTTCGTTGGTTTCTATGTATTAATTATTATTTCTAATACATATATATGACTTGCTGCTATTCTGTTCTATTTCACAATCCACATACCTCTCTTCTGCAGCACTAGATTAAGTAGATTCAGATTGGCAATTTTAGGAAAATAGAAATAGATTGAACTTTCTTTTTATAAAATCTATATTAGATAAATGTAATCCGATGTTCATTGTTATTTGTTAAATACTGTTGAGATTTCAAAGAATACCAATTTTGCAGCTTTTGATACAGGGAGTAAGAGATTGAATGTGATGGTGATACATAACATACTTTAATCAAATTTTTTGTTGATACTAATATTCACATGTTTTCTTGCACAAGCTATCCTATGGAAGTGATCTAGGGTCTGTTTGGATAAAACTTATTTTGCTGAAATTGAAAACTGAAAACACTGTAGCAAAATAATTTTTAAATGTGTAAATAGTACCGTGGGACCCATTTTTAATGAAAAAGTTGCTGAAAAGTGTAATTTGTGGGTCCATGAACAGTGCACATATACACTGTTCACTGTGGAAAGTCAACATTTGCTGTTACTGTTCAATGAACAGTAACCGCATTACTCCAAAACGCTTGAAAAAAAAAAACAAAAACACAGCTTCAGAAACGCAACGCAGCAGACGTGGAACCCAAACACACACTTAGTGTGTCTTCAACACAAAACCTGTGACCCCCATTTTTTTGCCCCTTCTCACCGTGTATCTAATTATCCGATCTTTAGAGTATTATTCATGCAGTGATATAAGGTTCTGCTATCAGATTTTGGTAATGCCTCCATTTGCCCCATTTTATTTATTTATTTATCATTCTATATTATCTACTTGTATGTACGGAAATCCATGATACAAAAGCTAAAATTTTCACAGTTCAACGATTTTACTCCAAGAGAGGCTCCCTTTATTCTACCTAAGGTAGATGCCTAGTCATCCTCAGCATGTGCTTCTTCATTGTTAGTATCGTGTCACCACAAGAATATGCAATTTTATTGAGGCTCAAGACACTATCAATAGGTAGTTTGAGTAACTCTCGTGTCACCACATAACTTCATAATCAATATTCTTTGATTACAGTTACAGCCACCTTATCTACTGGAATTGGAGTTATGATGGTTATAATTATCTGCTGCTTCTCGAGAAAGTTCTCGTCAATTAAAAGAATTTATTTTTGAAAGAAGGAAACTCTAACTCATCAGACTGTTGAGACCTTTCTAAGGAATCATGGACCTCTTGTTATTAGAAGGTACAATTATTAAGATATAAAGACAATGACCAAGTCCTTTAATGATGAATTAGGCCAAGGGGGCTATGGTATTGTTTATAAGGGTAAGTTACAAGATGGCTGTTTTGTGGCAGTGAAGGTTTTGAATAATTCGAAAGGTAATGGAGAGGAATTCATTAATGAGGTTGCAAGCATTAGTAGGACCTCCCATGTTAACATTGTCACTCTAAAGGGCTTTTGCTTTGAGAGTTCTAAAATAGCTCTTATCTATGAGCTTATGCCTAATGGATCTCTTGAGAAGTTCATATATAAAGGAAATCCTTCAAAGTCTAATCAACAATTGGGGTGGGAAACATTATAGAACATTGCAATTGGTATTGCACGAGGCTTAGAGTACTTGCATAGAGGTTGCAACACATGAAGTTTGCTTTTTGACATAAAGCCTCACAACATTCTCTTGGATGAGAACTTTTGCCCGAAAATTTCTGATTTTCGTCTTGCATAGATATACCCTAGAGAAAAGAGTATTATGTCAATGGTGGGTGCAAAAGGGACTACTAGATATATAGCTCCCGAAGTATTTTGTAGAAATTTTGAAGGGATTTCTCACAAGTCAGATGTCTATAGCTATGGAATAATGGTCTTAGAAATGGTGAGAGGCCGAAAGAATGTTAAGGTTAGTGTTGATTTTACCAGTGAGATATATTTTCCACATTGGATTTAAAGCATCTTGAACTAAATGAAGAATTAGGACTGGTTGGCCTTTTAAAGGAAGGAGATGAAGATAGTGCAAGGAAGATGATAATAGTGAGTTTGTGGTGCATATAAACTGACCCCTCAAACTGACCGTCAATGAATAGAGTTATGGATATGTTAGAAGGGAGTCTCAACTCCTTGCAAATGCCCCCCAAACCTTTCTTGTCATCTCCACCAAGATCACCACCAAGATCACCAATAGGTTCTTCCACTTTAATGATGTCAATACAATATGACTCTACGTACTAAAATGCACCTCTTCTTTCAAGGGAACAATGAGTTTAGTAAGTAATGAATTTTGTGAACTGTATTTATTTTTATCTTATCAATGAACATCTTTTCTTTTCGGATTAAAATATTTGATGAAACCTAACTTTATGACCTTCGCAATGAATTAGTAAGCTGAAAGCCTGTAAGTCCGGTAGTTATTGAGAACTGTGGTTTAAAATAAACTAACCATGCTATAATTACCAAGACTACTTTCTCAAAAAAAAAAAAAAAAATACCAAGACAAAAATTTGAGTGAGTATACTGTAAATTAAAACTAAATGGAGAGTGCTACATATACTTGACAATACATTTTACCAAAATAAAGAGACAATACAAAGAACTCAAATTGTATCATAGACAATCCTTGAAAGTTTTAGATTGGAGGAGATATATATATATATATATATATACACACAGCATATCTGAACATATAAAAAGAAATACAAATTTGTTTTCAGGTGAGATCTTGCAGTAAATTTTAAATTTTAGATCAATTTTAAAAATCAAGGCAATTAATTCTTAGATCTCCTATCTATTTAAATTTTTACAAAATTAGTTAATGTAGAAAATAGAGCATAAGTTAAAAAGTTATTATAGAAGGTATAAAAATTTGAAAATCAAATTATTTTTAACTATTAATTCTGTTAAAATTTAAATAGAGAGTTGTGGGGGGTATAAAACCGAGAAGCCCAGGTCAATGTCCACGTTGGGCCCAAGGCCCTATCCGAGGAAGGATCCTCCTCGGCCAAAAGAAGGGCCCTCATCGGCCAAAATCATAGCCGAGGACAAAGGGAGCGACTCGATCCTGATGATGACACCCTGGGTCATTCCAACAAACAGGAAAAGTACTAGAACGACAAAAAACAAAGGAAAGGCTGTCATTACTGCAATTAAGTACTCTGCACCTAACAGAGCCATGCTTTTCAGCCTTTACAACCACTCCCAACCACTTTGGGTATGGGCTGATGGGACAAGTATCAACCCTATGAACCTCAACCTACACATGGACATTCAAGGGAGAGTAGAAGCTAGTATAAAAGGAGGGAGAGGCAATCCAGAAAGGAGGGGGACTCCCCCAAAGCCCAAGAGCAGGAGTCACCCAAACAACGCCGAAGAGAAAAGTTTATTGAATAAGCTCATATTCATCTCTGCGCAACCACCATACCACCATGACTAACAATTGTCCGCCCGTTAAGGCCTAGCTTTTCAGCCCACTATCTACAAATTTATTGTGTGGACTGTCAATGTTGAGCCCAGTCTAGTTTTGGGGCCAACACATTTTCAGTCCTTACAATTGGCGCCGTCTGTGGGAAGATTGTGCTTTGGTGCAGGCGGCGGTTAGTCATGGTAGGATTAAGCCCCTATTAACAAGGGTCCCTCGAAAGAGAGAATTTTGGCAGTCGTGCAATCTACGCGCGGCTCACCTTCAGGGCTACACTACGAAGTGCCAGTGGCACGGGCAGTTCTAGGGGCTTCTAACATCAAGTCTATGCCCCACACGTTTGCCAAAGGGCTAACCCTCGCGGGTCCAATAGCCTGATTCACCGAATGCCTATAAGTTTTGGACAGAACCAAGGTATTGCATGGTCCTCGGACTCAAACCTATAGAAAAACCAATTACTTCAAAAAGAAAACATAAGTTTTGGACAGAACCAAGGTATTGCATGGTCCTCGGACTCAAACCTATGGGGAAACCAACTACTTCAAAAAGCAAACATAAGTTTTGGACAGAACCAAGGTATTGCATGGTCCTCGGACTCAAACCTATGGGGAAACCAACTACTTCAAAAAGAAAACATAAGTTTTGGACAGAACCAAGGTATTGCATGGTCTTCGGACTCAAACCTATAGGGAAACCAACTACTTCAAAAAGAAAACATAAGTTTTGGACAGAACCAAGGTCTTGCATGGTCCTCGGTCCTCAGGCCGGATGCCTAAAACAAGTTAACTCTATGAATACTATCTGAAACGTGGCAAAGCACCCTAGTGCCCGACAACCCCCTCGGATAACTATTGCAGAAAAGAAAGAATACACAAAATAAGATAAATTCATCTTTTATTAGACAAAGAAGTAGTACAGCATACAAAAAAGGGGCTTAGACAAGCCTATACCAGAAGCTAACTACAGAAAAAAAAAAAAAAAAAAAAAAAAAAAAAAAAAAAAAAAGGGAGAACACACGAAAACGATAGATCCTTCAATTTTGCTCTTGCAGCAACTAAGCCAGTCTGGATGGCACCAGTGATGGAAGAGAGGAAGAAGCGGGGATGCCATGTCCCCATACCTGCTCTAACGGCAACCGAGCAAGTGTCACATTAGCAGCAATTGGGCAAATACAGATGGTACCGGCAATGGGAGATCTCAGTGCTGTCGCACCAAAAATCTGATGCGACCTGCACCTGCTTCGGATTTTGGCTGAAGGAAGAAAAGGATCCTTTCTTGCCTTATTGAAGAGAAGAAACGTCTTGAGTCTCTGTCTCCCTTGCCCTGACCAGGCCATTCTTAATCTTGAAGATACCCAAGGCTTTTGAAGAGGGTGTGATGCCTTCATACTCACTCTGGCCTTAACCATTTCACCTCCTAAAGCTCGGTCACACTGGTAATGGGGACTTTGGGCCCAATTGGAGGGGTTGGAATTTGAAAAAGCCTAAAGGGTCTGCAAGTAAAGGGAATAACTTCCCACCGTGCTCCTTATATAGGGGGCAAGCCTGGTGGCACTTAATCCGTCCAAATCTCCAAGGAAAAACTACAAACGAGGTAAGTCCCATTCAATTCCCAAAGCAGTCTCCAGCTGTTGGATTTACGCCGCCTCATAAAGAGACTTTATTGAAGGCGCGCCTCGTGTACCGAAACAGCAGGAACGCAGCATGGGAAAACTAAAGGAATGTCTCACAGCCAGGAACGTGCTTCAGGCAAGCAAAGAGGCTCCGGTATTACTGAAGAACAAGACTTGGCAAGCCGTGACATAGGCCTGACGTCACCAAAACCCTCCTCTCCGTCCGGAAGCCGGACAGCAGGATTTTGAGGGGCTATTGTGGTGGGTATAAAACCGAGAAGCCCATGTCAATGTCCACGTTGGGCCCAAGGCCCTATCCGAGGAAGGATCCTCCTCGGCCAAAAGAAGGGCCCTCCTCGGCCAAAATCATAGCCGAGGACAAAGGGAGCGACTCGGTCTTGATGATGACACCCTAGGTCATTCCAACAAACAGGAAAAGTACTAGAACAACAAAGAACAAAGGAAAGACTGTCATTACTGCAATTAAGTACTCTGCACCTGACAGAACCATGCTTTTCAGCCTTTACAACCACTCCCAACCACTTTGGGTATGGGCTGATGGGACAAGTATCAACCCTATGAACCTCAACCTACACATGGACATTCAAGAGAGAGTAGAAGCTAGTATAAAATGAGGGAGAGGCAATCCAGAAAGGAGGGGGGGGGGGGGGCCTCCCCCGAAGCCCAAGAGCAGGAGTCACCCAAATGACGCCGAAGAGAAAAGCTTCTTGAATAAGCTCATATTCATCTCTGCGCAACCGTCATACCACCATGACTAACAATTGCCCGCCCGCTAAGGCCTAGCTTTTCAGCCCACTCTCTACAAATTTATTGTGTGGACCGTCAACGTTGAGCCCAGTCCAGTTTTAGGGCCAACACATTTTTAGTCCTTACAAAAGTAAACCCGATGGTGAAATTAACTTGATTTTGAATTTTTTTTTAGAAGAACTTGATTTTAAAAGTTGGGGGATTATATTAACAAAATTAATAGTTGAGAGACCAAATAAAATTTTACTTAATACTTGTCCTTTGGGTCTTTTTTTTTTTAGGGGCAATTAATATTGTACCCATTTGCACACTGACTCCACACGTCTTCACGATATTTACTCAAACAAGCCAACATCAAAGTTTTGAGTGTTCTGAGGTTTTAAAGAGTCAACTGATGGGTGTTTCCACTGCGCGTCAATGGAGAAAGATGAGTGAAAAATTCCCCTGAAGTAGGGTCTCTGGCTATGGAACCAAGGGATTTCCCAATGCGCATACTAATATATATACTATGTTTCAGATGAGTAACCCACCTTGCTCTAATAATTTCAAACTGGTTTCACAAGTCTTCCTTGTTTAATTTCCAAGCCAAGTACCCTGTTAAGGAGCGTTTGGTTTGTTGTGATGTGCCCTTGAAGTAATACACATTACGTTGATGTGACATTAAAGTTCTTATCTTATTTTATTTTTCTAACATTTTCATAATTTAAAATTACAAAATATATCACATCATCTTAATCTTATTACCTTCATAAACAATGTAATGTTATATTCTTGTATTGAGATTACATTAATGTAAGATTACAATAATGTAATATTATGGTGTAATGTATCATCGTGGCGAACCAAAGTGGGTACCCCACTTTGTTCTAACAATTTCAACCTGTTTTCTTGTCTCAAGTCTTCCTTATCAAATTTCCAAGTTGTGGTGGGCCTTTTTGTGGTGTTGGGCTGGGCTGCCTCCTGCTGTACTGGGCCCAAGTGTTTTGGATGAGAGAGTTGGGACCGGTCCAATTGTAACCCACCTTGGTCCAGCTTGTGCACAAACTACACCCCGTTTGCCAAAACTTTGGTCACATGCCCATGACAGGCGGAGCTGCTATGAGAGAGTTATGGCAGGCAAATGTAATAAGAATAACAAAAGAAATACGTTCGCTACTTAGACAAAATAAATAAAGGGCAACGACAAGAAGCGCCCTATACATAAAATGGCAGAAATGAATGGGAAAGAAATAGTAATGAGTTGTTAAATTAAAGAGGGAAATGTCAATCTGCCGTGTCAAGTTATGTTACAGGGCCGAAACCAAGAAGGGAACCATTTTCTCAATGCGAATAATCTCCCCAGAAAGAAATTAATTGCTTTGAGGGAACGGGGCTAAATGGCCTGTGCCCAGAAGAATCTTTTGCCTTTGGCAGAGAGCAAGACTTTAGAGGGAGAGAGGGGATTAATCTATTGGTGCAGGCCTGCCATTTTATGCTCTCTGTTTTTTCGTTATTTCTAATTCTTCCTTTCTTTCTTTCTTTTCTTTTCTCAGTGCTTGCTTATATGTTGTGATTCTCTCCTAGAGGTTACTATTACCGTGATCGTCATCCCCCCTTACTGTGCACGGCAAGGGTCCTTTATATATTGTCTGCCGTGACTGACTTTTACTATTTTAGCCTTTAAATACCTTTGTCTGGTCTGGGTGTCCTTATCGACCACCATTAGTTTGTCAGTCGCCCAGCCACCACCACTTACTTGTGCTGACTGTGCCACTCCCCATCACCAGACAAAAAAAACTATTTTGTTTGTTTGTTTGCCGTGGCATTCTTACCTACTACGATGTGGGTGCTCTCTCTCTCCCTATTCCTCATGGCATGCACCTAGTGGTTCCAACTTATTCTTACTTCTTTTGGGTGGTATATCATCCTAGCAAAACATTTCCCCCAAAAGAGCCTGAGTAGGAACCCTAGAATAGGTTTTCCCTTCTCCCCACCGCCAAACCATGCCCTCTTACCTCTGACCCATGACCCACCACTTCCTGTGTTGGCTGGGTACAGGCTGGTGATGTTTGGGCCTTACGTGTACTCCATTTCTGTGTATGTCCAAAACCTGCCCACTGCTCATGCATTTGCCATGGTTTGGAGACTCGTCTACACATTCTACCGCCCATCCTTGACTTCTTGTGGCGTGAGCTATTTTTCTGATTTCCCATTCTTTATGGTCTGCTCCCTTTAGGGGCTGGATTTTGCTTGATTGTGGGCTCTTCGTCCTTCAGTCTACTCTTTTACTCCTTCCACAGTCTTGCTACCATTTCCTGCTATACAACTCTGCCATTCTTGCTGTGATGTCATTTGACCCAAACCTACTGGGCCTCTTTGGGCCTGCTACTTATTCTTCTCTCAATGACTCAACATGGTCATTGGATTTATACTCATGCCATTTTGGGCTTTTCTTATTTCTTTGCTTGTGGGCTTCTTTGTCCCATTCATTTCTTCTTGGGCATCCTTGGCCCATTTGTTTCCTTGGGCATCCTTGGTCCTTTTTCTAATTCTGCGTTCCCATGGGCTTTTACTGACTCATTTGAGCTTCCCTGACCCAATTACCTTATCATTCACCCTTAGGGCTCATGGGCTTTCCATCAACTCCTTACTTTCTTTACTTGCATTACTTCGGGTTTACTATGGCCCATTCTCACTTTTCTACATCATATACTGCCCATGGATTTTCTACTTCTCTCTCTCTGGGCTCTTTTAGGCCCGTTTGCTTCCTCAAGGCCCATTTGATTATTTTATGGGCCTATGATCCATTATTCCTGCCACTTAGGTCTAATGGTTTTTTTTATCCATTCACTAACTCTTCTCTGCCCATATTGTTGGACTTCTTCGTTCTACTGGACTTCCCAAAATGAGCATCAACACAAGTCAACTACTAAGGATGGCCTATAACTATAAGGGTAGTTGATAAGTACCCTGTTAATCAGATAAACTACATATTATATTATATATAAGGAAGGAAGAAGAAAATGAGTTATACAAACAGGATTTTTTTTTCCATTTAGCATTATTTTAGCAACAATTTCGTTAGTTAGCATGTTTTTGAAACATTTTAGCAAAACTAACATCTCGAGTTTTTTGAAATCAATTTCAATTGCCAAAATCAAGTCTTACACACTCGATTTTGATGTTCTGGAAGGTTGATGTGGAAATTTGTATGCACATAGAACTCAAGTCTCACGCACTCGATTTAGTTTTACTGATCTAAGGAACAAACAAGAAGAACAGAGAAGAAGAACGAAGCAGAAAGAAGGAGAAGTAGAAGAAAGAAGGAAAAGAAGAAGAGACCCACCCCATGAAGTCACTTGCAAAACCGAACCCACCTAAAGCAAAACCAAATACACCCCTCTGTTGTCATCTCTACCTGTAAAACCAAACCCACCTGCAAAAAAATCTTTCTTTCTTCTTCTCCGTGTTTCTTTTGCGTGTTCTCTAAATCCAAAGCCTAAATCGAGTGTATTAGACTCGAGATCCGCATGTACAAAAAATCCACATCAGCCTTTGGCAGAGCATAAATCGAGTGTATTAGACTCGATTTCCTTAGTTGAAATCGAGGGAGAAAATTGACAAATGTCCTTTTCACACAAACTTTCCAGCATTTTGTCCATTTTTCCAAACTAATTAGGGAAATGCTCCTGTTTGAAACTCGATTTTCTAAAAATCGAGTTTCAATTTAAAACTCGATTTTTGGACAATAGAGTTATAGCGAGCCGAAAAATTTAAAAAAAAAAAAATCCATATAAAGTACTCGAGTTCCATGAACTCGAGTACTTCACATGGAACTCGAGTTTCCAAAAAAAAAAAAATTCTCTAAGTCCACGTTCGCTATAACTCGATATTCCAAAAATCGAGTTTTACATTTGGAACTCAATTTTAAGAAAATCAAATTTCAAAACAGGGGCATTTCCCTAATTAGTTTGGGAAAGAGGGCAAAATGTTGGAAAGTTTGTGTGAAAGGGGCATTTGCCAATTTTGGCCTGAAATCGAGTCTAACAAACTCGAGATGTTAGTTTGCTAAAATGTTTCAAAAACATGTTAACTAACGAAATTTTTGCTAAAATAATGCTAAATGCAAAAAAAAAAAAAAAAAAAAAAAAAAAAAACGTTTTAGTTTACTGGTGGATTGGGAATTTTGGGATGGCTTCTGTCTCTCTGTTTCTTTCTTTTTTTTCTATCACTCGTTGTGCTACTTTACTCAGCTGAAGGAAATAGAGAACACCCATATTGTTTTCCCTTTCAATGTGGGAAATTCGGTAACATTGGATTTCCATTCACCAATATCCCACCCCCCCTTTTGAGGTATATTGCTAGTAAAGTGTGACGAAACACCTCCGACGATCAAACTGCCACTGGGTCTAGGGAGTGGGAAACCATATGAAGTTATAAACATCTCTTACACTAACACCAAACAATTCACACGTATCGAGGACCTTTCGCTTTGGGAATACTTGAACACCAGTAAATGCGAATACTTAATCAATTTTACTCTTCCCAATTCTCCATATTATTGGCCAGTAATTGGATGGATGGAGAGTAGAGTTAAGTTGGCCAGATGAAAACTTTTGCTCAAAAATTTCTGATTTTGGCTTTGCAAGGATATGTCCTAGAGAAAAGAGTATTATATTTATGGTTGGTGTAAGAGGGACTACAAGATATATAGCTCTTGAAGTATTTTGTAGAAGTTTTTGTAGGATCTGTTTCAAATGATTGAAAGTTCAAATTAGTAAGTTAGCTTAAAATTTAATACTTGAGGAAAGTTGCTTCCAATTGAGATTAAAAAAAAAAATGTTGTAGAAATGCTTAAAAGCATGATATTTGCCGTGACTATTCTTATAATATTTGGTACATATGGGACATCCAAAAGTTTAGGGGAAAAAATTGTGAATTATCTTTAAAAATATAGGAGGAAAGTGTTTTTATTTTTTAAAAGAAATTATTTTTTTGGATCATTATGGTAACTAGCTTGTAACTTATGCATATGCATGGATGCATTTAAAAATAAAAACATTTTTGTTATAAAAATATAAAATAATTAGATGAATTATTAGAAAAAAAAGTATATGTAATAAGTTGCATGTTAAAATTCTTGCCTAAATTTAATACTACTTATGATCATTTTTTTTTATTATAATGTTTAATAAGATAGAATGTGTAGTAATTTTTATTGTGTATATATAATTGGTTTTTTTTTTTTTTTTTTTTTTATAGTTCGTTAATATTAGACTCTTAATTAGTATTTTCACTATTTTGCACTCGTTAACTCACTTGACATAAAAATTAAAAAAACTCAAGTAGACATATGACACAAAATTAGCCCATAATTAAAATCTACTTTGCAATTTTATAGAATTTTCTCTTAGTTTTTGTTTTAAATCATATATATAGATAGAATGACAACATTAGACACATCTGTCCGTGGACAAGGACGATGTCATGTGGGCTGGGCTGGTCAAAATCAGGTCCGGGTTGCCTCAATTTGATTCAGGCAGGTCCTTTCGGCCCATTTTTTTTCATGGGCAATTAATATTGTACCCATAGCACACGGCTCCACACACCTTCACGATTCCTAAACAAGCCCACAACGTTTTTTGAGTGCTCTGAGGTTTTAAAGAGTCTTTCCACTTGGAGTTAATGGAGAAGATGAGTGGCAAATTTACCTCTGTGGGGTCTCTGGCTGTGGAACCAAAGGGATTTTCCAATGCACCGACAATGTGTTTCACTTTTCTCTAACAATTTCAGCCTAATATTTTCCAAGTCATCCTATTATCAAATTTCCAAGTCAAGTACCCTGTTAATCTGAGAAACTACATATTATATTATATATAAGGAAGGAAGAAGAAAATAAGTTGTACAAAAACGTTTGTTTTGTTTTTCACATTGAGAAATAGAAATAACTTTGTTACTGGTATGCTTCCCATGCTTAGTTCACACCCACAAAGTTGTTTGTGCATCTTGCATAGTTTTTGAAAAAAGAAATTTCAACATATATCCAAAGATCCAACTGGAGAGGAGTGGAAGGCAGTACAGATTTGAAACCATCCGTCTTATCCACCTGAAAATTTACTCTCTTCCACCCCAATGTTCAATCATTCAGCTTCCCCTTAAATGCAAATGGGAGAAACAATAAATTGCAGTGTAATTGAAATTATGTGTTTGATGATTGTTACAGTTGTCATAATAGAGGAATTTTCATTGTGCCAATATGGAGAAAGGTATTGACAAGGGAACACACACATGTGCATTTGCAAAAATGCTTATAATTTTAGTTGTTTCTATGCATTAATTATTCATAATGAATGTTTATGACTTGCTGAGATTCTGGTTTATGGTATATGAAAAATGTTATGTCTACAATATTCTTACAAGAAATCATAAGTTACATGTTGTTATTGACTGTTATAAGTAGGTAAAAAAATTGTGGGTTTAAATTAGAACTAATTATAACAACTTACTATTTATAATTTATTGTGAAAATTTTGTGAATATAGTAGCACTTCTCATGCCATAATCCTTTAAATTTCTTGTTATAATTGATCTTTGTTAAATACTGTTGATATTTCTATAAAAGAAAAATACTACCATTTTGGCTCTGTTAATATGTGACATTCAATTTTTTTTCCTTCTTATTCAACTAATAGTAATGTCCTTTACAGCTTTTGATACGTGGAGTCAGAGATTGAAAGTGATGGTGATAGGTATGCTTATCTAATCATTTTTATTTATTTATTTTCATGAATAAGCAAAAGTGGAACAAATACAGCTCAAAACAACTCAAAGAAACAAGCAGCCAAGCTGCAAACACTAGGTTGATAAAGCAACCCCAAAGAAACCCTAGAAACACATAAACCCTAACCCACCTAACCTCAAATACAAAAAACCATCAACTAAAAGGGCATACAGCTCAAACAACAAATAAATCTCCCAAACCCCATACATACCTTCAACAAGTAGATCTCCCAATCAAAATTTTTTATGCTGATACTAATATCCACATGTTTTGTTGGACAATATAACCTATAGAACTCAAATAATTCCATATGGAATTGATCTAGAGTCTTCAACGCATAAACTGTGACTTTTTCTACTTGCTCCATTTTTCTATCATTCAATACGATGTACTGACTACTTGTATGTACAGAATACATTGGTACAAAAACTAAAAGTTTCATGGTTCATGATTTTCCTTCAGGGCTCCCTATCTCCTATCAATTAGAACCTAACTCCATTCTTTTTAAGGTACTGAATGCCAATTGATCCTTAGCATGTGCTTCTTCATCGTTACTCTCGAGTCACCACAAGAAAATGCAATTTTATTGAGGTTCAAGACATTATCAATATGTAGTTTGAGTTACTGTCACCACGTAATTCCATAATCTTTGTTCTTTTATTACAGCTACTTTATCTATTGGAATTAGAGTTCGAATGGTTATAATCTGTTGCTTCTGGAGAAATTTCTTGTCAATTAAAAATACTAATTTTTGGAAGAAGGAAACTCAAACTCATTAGATTGTTGAGGCCTTTCTAAGGAATCATGGACCTCTTGTTATTAGAAGATACAATTATTCAAATATAAAGACAATGAACAAGTCCTTTAATGATAAATTAGGCAAGGGGGCTATGGTAGTGTTTATAAGGGGAAGTTACAAGACAGATGTTTTGTGGCAGTGAAGGTTTTGAAAGAATCGAAAGGTAATGGAGAGGAATTCATTAATGAGGTTGCAAGTATTAGTAGGACCTCCCATGTCAACATTGTCACTCTTAAGAGCTTTTGCATTAAGGGTTCTAAAAGAGCTCTTATCTATGAGCTTATGCCTAATGGATCTCTTGAGAAGATCATATATAAAGGAAATCCTTCAAATTCTAATCACCAATTGGGGTGGGAAAAATTATACAAGATTGTAATTGGCATTGCACGAGGCTTAGAGTACTTGCATAGAGGTTGCAACACACAAATTTTGCATTTTGACATAAAGCCTCACAACATTCTTTTGGATGAGAATTTTTGCTCAAAAATTTCTTATTTTGGCTTTGCAAAGATATGCCCTAGAGAAAAGAGTATTATATCAATAGTGGGTGCAAGAGAAACTACAGGATATATAGCTCCCGAAGTATTTTGTAGAAATTTTGGAGGGATCTCTCACAAGTGAGATGTTTACAGCTATGGAATGATAGTTTTAGAAATGGCGGGATGGTGAAAGAATATTGTTGTTGGTGTTAATTTTACTAGTGAGATATTTTTCACATTAAATTTACAAGCGCCTTGAACTAAATGAAGAATTAGGACTGTCGAGCCTGTTAAAAGGAATGAGATGAAGACACTGAAAGAAAGATGATAATTCTAATAGTGTGTTTATGGTGCATACAAACTAACCCCTCAAACCAACCATCAATGAGTAGAGTGGTGGATATATTGGAAGGGAGTGTCGTCTCTTTGCAAATCCCTCCCAAACCTTACTTGTCTTCTCCACCAAGAGATCACCAATAGGCTCTTCTAATGTAATAATATCAATACAATATGACTTTACGCACTAAAATACACCTCTTCCTTTAAGGAAAACATTGACTCTAGGAGGTGATGAACTTTGTGAACTGTATTATTTTTAGCTTGTCAAGGAAAATCTTTTCTTTGTTGCTTAAAACATTTGATGAGATCTGACTTTATGGCCTTTCACAATTATGACCTTGCTGTTAACCCGTGTAATACACAAGAAATAAGAAAATGTTTAACATGATACTATTATAGTCAACAAATTCCATACTCCGTAATTGAAGGGGTTTTTTTTTTTTTTTCTGAATAATATAATTTAAAAAAAAAAAAAAAAAAACTTGTACTACATTTATATAAATGACAAATGCATCCATAATTTTTTTTTTTCTTTTTATTACTTTTATACCATAAATAGCTAATTAATCAAAAGGTTTCAGGTATATTCTCCGAAAAGTTATGCTTCTCCAAAAAAAAATAAAAATGGATAAGTTTATATAAATGATCGGTGTAACATTTTTTTCCTCCTCTTATTATTCTTATAACATATTCAAGATATGATATATGTTCCTATCTTTATAAAAAAAAAAAGATATATGTTCCTATAAATAGATTTTTTTTTTTTTTTTAAGAAGAGACCTATAAATAGATAATTAAATCTTTTTAATAAAAGTCTGCTTTATTTTCCAAGAAAAAAACTTATATTATTATTGTAGGATTAAGGGTCTAAATTATATATTGGGCCTTGGGCCTTGGGCCTTGGGCCTTGTCCGAGAGCATGGGTGGTCCGAGGAGGAACGAATGGTAAAGAACGGTCCAGGCTCAGGATTCAATAAGCAAAATACAAATGAGAAGGTTGTCCGAGGATGAATATCTCCTCAGATACGATAAGTACAGCTCAAATATGTATTTCAATCATCAGAGTGACCTTCCATGAAACTCCAGTGATAGGGACGTGCATCATGAACATACAAGAAGGAGGGGAACCTAAAAATATCTAAGGGAAAGCTGCTACCACCACATTGAATGTACTGCAGCTACTTTTTTGGCCGCATTTATGTGGAGAATACCTCTAAACAATGTTGCCTTGGCTACCACAACTCACAGAAAGCCAAAGAGGGTGTTTGATGGGATAGGTACTCAAATAAGGGCTTAGATGACCAATAAGTGTAGGATCAAGATGGTCCACAGGGAACTATATAATGTAAGAGACCCTCCATGAGGAAGGAATCGAAAAAATAGAAAGAGAATACTGTAGCTATCAAAATTATACTTGTATTCAGTCTAATTGATTTATATAAAGACTTACCTCCTCGGACAGTGAATTGATTCAGATCAGTGCTTCTTGTTCTTGTTAGATCATCATTTAAATCCATACTAGCTGTTGTCTAATTCATTAGAGCCTAGTTCTTTGACCCACTCTCTACAAATTTATTGTACTGGGCTCACTGGGCCAAGATCCCATACATCTTGGGCTTGGGCTGCAAAACGTGTCCTTACAATTATTGTTCTGCATTAGGTGAATTAGAGATATAAATACTTTTTTTCTAAAGAAGAATGAACAATTGTGAATCTCATGGCTAGGAGTTAGAGATTCTTATTACATTTGTCATCTATTAAGAAAAAAAATTATATTTTTCTTAGATTGACTAGTATAAGTTAGACTTCAGAAATGTAAAACCACGTTTATAAAAATCAAGTTCTAAATATTCTCTAAATTATTTAATAAAAAAATCAAGTTCTAAAATGTTTAAACTCCAAAGAATGTTAACGAGGCAACTCACCAGAACTAGCTGTTATGAGAGATTTATATGGATCTTGGGAGTTCAATGTATGAACAGAAGAGGAATAAGTTAATAACAATAGAGGAATAAGTTACTATTGTTTTGGAAATATATAAGGAACTCTACCATATTTTTAAAACTCAAGTTTGCCGTGTAACTCGAGTTGATTTTTGAAATAATTGCCTTTAAAATTGCCGGAAATTTTTTTATGGAACTTAAGTTCATGGAACTCGAGTACCGTGGAAAACTCGAGTTTTCCAAACTCGAGTACCCAAAAAATGGTAGATCCCTATATATTTTTGAAACAGTGGTAGATTGATATATATTTCGATAAACAGTGCTATTGTGGTATTTTGGCCTACCCTACCTTGCTCTAATGGTTCCAACTTGGTTTCACAAGTCTTTCCAGACACTTTTGTTTGAGTAATAGCTAGATTCTTGTTTTTGAATTGTAATATTCGTTTTTTACTAGTGAATCGGGAATTTTGGGATGTCTTCTGTCTCTCTTTTTGCTTTCTTTCTTCAGTCACACTTCGTTCTACTTCCCTTAGCTGAAGAAGAAAAGAGCATACACCCAAATTGTTCGTCCTTTCAATGTGGAAAATTCAGTACTATTGGCTTTCCATTCGCCAAAAGCTCACACCCACGGTGTGGTTTACTGACAGTTAATTGTGACGAAACAACTCCGACGATCCAGCTGCCACTGGGGCGGTGGAGCACAAGACTGTATGAAGTTATTAGCATCTCTCACATTAACACCACACAATACATACGTGTTAAGGACCTTTCGCTTTGGGAATACTTGAATACCAACAAATGTGAATACTTATTAGTATTTACCAATTTTACTCTTCCCAATTCTCCATTTATGTCTTTTAAACTCATCACACCCATTCAGACCCTATTTAAATGCAATCGCACTCTTCGTTTTACTTCCCCTATAAATTTTTTTAAAAATGAGATGTGGAGATTATAAAATCTACCATACTCATTCAAACAAGGCTTCTCAGAGTTTTCCTTATGGATGTTCAACTATTTAGCTCCCAGTACAAGAGCATTCACATAAAGATGAACTAATTATAACTGCTGAGTTCGAGCTTGAAGTCCATGTATCGGATGCTTGTAGCAGTTGTTATAGTAGAGGATGTAGGGAATTTAACCAAAATCCCAACCTGTGAGAAACAAAGAATAGAGAAAACACAACAACAACCCTATAAAAACCTAATCACCAAAGTCGGTTCCACAATGGGCTAAACGGGCCAAAAATATTTTCCCGAGGGCGTTGCCCCTGGACCCCCAGGAGGCTTGTCCATGAGCGCTCCGGCTTGGGCCTATCGGCCCAAGCCTCCGCTCCATGGACTAAGCCTCAGTAAATCTCTCATTAAAAACCATGCAATATTATTCGGGTCGGGTCGTTGAATCAGATCAAACAAAACTAGGCTCCACAAAGCCCAACAAATCTCCCACTTTGAGACTAGTTCAATCACTAACATCAACCGCAATCCTCCAAAACACAAATCCCTCATCCCTGCAACTCACCCTCCTGTCCTTAAGCTAGAAGACCAATTGAAGCTGCACACAGCTTCAACTTCTCAATAGTGACACCCTTAGTCAACATGTCTGCCGGGTTCTTAGATCCACAAATCTTCTCAAGTATTACCAACTTATCTTCAACAAGGTAACAGGTAAAGTGGTATTTTGTCTGTATATGCTTCGACTTTGAATGAAAAGCCGAATTTTTGGCAAGAAAAATTGCACTCTGACTGTCACTGTGTAGAATGCCCATCTCCTACTTCTTACCTAATTCATCTAAGAAACCATGTAGCCAAATCATCTTCTTTCCAGCTTCAGTTGCTGCAACATACTCAGCTTCTGTAGTAGACAAAGTAACAATCTTCTGTAGATTTGAAGCCCATGATATAGTTGTACCACCCAGAGTAAAAACAAATCCAGTAGTACTCTTTCTACTATCAATATCACCAGCAAAATCAGCATCTACATAACCCTGCAGTTTCAAACTTGCACTTGTGAAGCAAAGACATGTATCTGATGAACCCTTCAGATATCTCAGAATCCACTTAACTGCCTCCCAATGCTGCTTTCCAGGCCTACTCATGAATCTGCTCACAACTCCCACTGCATGTGCAATGTCTGGCTTTGTACACACCATAGCACACATCAAGTTGCCAATAGCTGAGGCATAGGGCACCTTACTCATACGATCCCTTTCTTCTTCTGTCTTCGGTGACTGTTCTTTGCTTAGTTTGAAATGACTACCCAAGGGTGTGCTCACTGGTTTAGCTTCATTCATGTTGAACCTGCTAAAAACTTTCTTCACATACTCTGACTGTGAAAGCTTTAATGTACCATTAGCCTTGTCTCTAATGATTCTCATACCAAGGATTTGCTTTGCAGCTCCCAAATCCTTCATTGCAAACTGTTTGGACAATTGCTTCTTCAGCTTATTAATCTCCTCAATTCTAGATCCTGCAATAAGCATATCATCCACATACAACAGTAATATAATGTAAGAATTGTCAAAAAACTTAACATAGCAACAATGATCAGCTTCACATCTCTTGAACCCAATTCTATGTATAAAACTGTCAAATTTCTTGTACCACTGTCTAGGAGCTTGTTTTAGGCCATACAAGCTCTTTGTCAGTTTGCAGACTAGATTCTCTTGTCCCTGAACAATGAACCCTTCTAACTGAATCATGTAAAGGTCTTCCTCCAAGTCACCATGAAGGAATGCTGTCTTCACATCTAACTACTCAAGATGTAAGTTTTCTGCAGCCACCATTCCCAGTACCAGTCTGATTGTTGACATCTTCACAACTGGAGAAAATATTTATGTGTAGTCAATGCCTTCCTTCTGCTGGAACCCTTTAACAACTAATCTGGCCTTGTAACGTTTGCTACCATCATGCTCATTCTTTATTCTGTATACCCACTTGTTGTGCAAAGCCTTCTTTCCTACTGGCAATTCAGTCAGTTCCCATGTCTGATTCCCCAACAAGGAATTCATCTCATCCTTCATGGCTAACTCCCACTTGCTTGAATTCTCATCTTGCAAGGCTTCATTATAACACTTTGGCTCACCACCATCAGTCAACAGGAGATAATTTAGAACAGGTGAATAACGCTGTGGAAGTCTAATGTTCCTGGAAGATCTGCGGACTTCAGCTACAGGTGTACTCAGATCTACCTGTGAATTTACATTCTCCTTATCTTCTTCACCCCTTTTCTGGATAGTACTTTCAGTCAATTCATCTAAGTTGACAAACTCAGATTTCTTTTGATCTATCTCTGTAACATATGACACTACAGTTGACCTGTCCTTGTACATAACATGTTCATTAAATATCACATTTCTACTTCTGATGACTTTCCTGTTTTGTTCATCCCAAAACCTATAGCCAAATTTCTCATCACCATAGCCAATGAAAAAACATATTTTAGACTTTGCATCAAGTTTACTACGAGCATCAGAATCAATATGAACATAAGAAACACAACCAAAAACTTTTAAGTGTGAAAACTTTACCTCTTTACCGCTCCAAACCTCCTCAGAAAGTTTGAACTCCATGGGAACTGATGGTCCTCGGTTTATCAGGTAAGCTGCAGTGCTAACAGCATCAGCTTAGAAAGTTTTTGGTAGTCCAGCATGCAACCTCATACTCCTAGCACGCTCATTGAGAGTTCTGTTTATGCGCTCAGCCACACCATTCTACTATGGTGTCCCAGGAATGGTCTTCTCCATCCTAATTCCTTGTGCAGCACAATACTCACTGAACCCTCAATCTATGTACTCTCCTTCATTATCTGACCTCAAACATTTTACTTTCAAACCTGTTTTTGTCTCAACCATGGCCTTCCACTTCTTAAAAGTTTCAAATACATCAGATTTATTTTTCAGAAAATAAACTCATACCTTTCTGCTTGAGTCATCAATGAAAGTGATGTAGTACCTTAAACCTCCAAGGGATGCAACTGGAGAAGGCCCCCACAAATCAGTGTGTACTAACTCCAATTTTTCAGCCTTCGGTATCCTACCAGTTTTCAAGAAGCTCACATTTTTCTGCTTTCCTAAGATGCAGCTTTCACACATGTCAAAATCAATGGACTTCAATTCTGGTAGTTTTCCTTTTGACAGCAGCATCTTCATCCCTTTCTCACTCATGTGACCAAGTCTGCGGTGCCATAAGCTTGTATTAGTACTTGCATCAGCAACTGCAATTGTGTCTCTTGGACATGAGGTCATATACAGAGTACCAGTCTTCTTTCCACAAGCCAATACCCTAGCTCCCTTTGTAACCTTCCAAATACCACCAACAAATAGTATTGCATGTCCTTTATCATCAAGTTGTCCAACAGAAATCAGATTCCTCCTCAGGTCAGGAATATGTCGAGCCTTCTCTAGTAACCAAACAGATCCATTGGGCAACAATATCCGGATGTCTCCTATACCCACAACATCCAAGGCTGAACCATCAACCAAATACACCTTACCAAAATCACCTGCAACATAATTCTGTATGATTTCTCGGTGTGGAGTGGTATGAAACAAAGCTCGTGAGTCCAAAACCCAATCATCAAGTGGACTATCTACCGCAAGAAGTAATGCATCCTGTACCTCTTCTGTTACAGCATTAACAGAATCATCTTCATTCTTCTTCTTAGGACTTTTGCATTGCCTCCTAAAGTGACCTGTTTTCCCATAGTTCCAGCATTGTACTTGTTGGCCTGATCTAGATTTACTTCTGTTCCGATTAGAATTTCTGGATTTTGATCTGCCCTGATTTGAATTTCTGTCATTACCTCTGCCTCTTGTCTCAAGATTTAGGGCAGAACCAGATCCTGAGGTTTCACCTGCATCTCTTCTACAAATCTCCTCAGCCAGAATTAAATCTCGTATATCATTGTACTTGAGCTTTTCCTTTCCTGTAGAATTGCTTACTGCCATCCTTATTGCCTCCTAACTGTTTAGCAAAGAAGCCAAGACGATCAAAGCACGAATCTCATCATCAAAATCAATTTCTACAGACGACAATTGATTTGTGATAGTGTTAAATTCGTTCAGATGTTATGCTAGTGATGCATTCTCTACCATTTTCAAATTGAACAATTTCTTCATCAGATGCACCTTGTTGTTTGCGGACGGCTTTTCATACATACCAGACAAAGCATTCATCAGATCTGCTGTGGTCTTCTCCTTTACAACATTGTGTGCAACAGACCTAGACAGAGTTAACCTAATAACTCCCAGAACCTGTCTGTCAAGAAGAGCCCATTCCTCAACCTTCATAGCCTCAGGTTTTTCCCCTAGAAGCGGCAGATGCAACTTCCTCCCATAAAGGTAATCCTCGATTTGCATCCTCCAAAATCCAAAGTCTGTGCCATCAAACTTTTCTATTCCAGGCGCCTTTCCTGCTTCCTCTGCCATTGCTCCCACTCAAACCTAACCCTAGGCTCTGATACCAGTTGTAGGGAATTTAACCAAAATCCCAACCTGTGAGAAATAAAGAATAGAGAAAACACAGCAACAACCCTACAAAAACCTAATCACCAAAGTCAGTTCCACAATGGGCTCCATGGACTAAGCCTCAGTAAATCTCCCATTAAAAACCACTCAATATTATTCGGGTCGAGTCGGGTCGTCGAATTAGATCAAACAGAACTGGGCTCCACAAAGCCCAACAGAGGAGGTCTATGTAAACTTAGTGGCAACAAGGGAAAATTTCATTGTAACATTACAGAGAAAGATATAGACATCGGAATAACCCAAAAAGGTTTGGATCCACACATATATTTAAAATGCATGTAGAGTTCTTTGCATATAAATTTCTTTACATTCTTATGTTATAGTAAATCCTTTACATTCAGAATTAGTGTATTAGAAATGCAATTAACTTTGTTATTGGTGGGCTTCCTATTCTGAAATAGCTCAAACCTAGAAAGTAGTTTGTGCATTTTGCGTAGTTATAAAAAATAGAACTTTTAAAATACCTCCAAAGACCCAACCAAAGAGCAGTGGGAGACAGTACAATTTTGAAATGATCTCTCACCCTGATATCATGTTACTATGAAACAATAAAACAGAGAGTTTTATAGCAGAGTTTATGTGTTTGATGAATGTTCCAATTGTTATAGTTGAGGGATTTTTCATTGTGCCAATTTGGAAAAAGGTGTTGACATGGGAATTTTCAAATTAGCAAAAATTCTTATAAATTTTGTTGGTTTCTATGCATTAATTATTCTTAATATATGTATATGACTTGCTGCTATTCTGTTCTATGCCACAATGCACATACCACTCTTCTGCAGCACTAGATTTAGTAGACTTAGATTGGCTCCTTCTTTTAGGAAAATAGAAATAGATTGAACTTTCTTGTTATAAAATCTATATCAGATAAATGTAGACTGAAGTTCATTGCTCTTTGTTAAATACTGTTGAGATTTCAAAGAATACCAATTTTTGCTCTGTCAATATGTTGCATAAATTACTTTTTTTTTTAATTTTTCAACCAATGGCAATGTTCTTTGCAGATTCTGATACCGGGTGTAAGAGGGTGAAAGTGATGGGGATAGGTAACATACTTCTTTAATCAAATCATTTTTTTGTTGATACTAATTTTTACATGCTTTCTTGGACAACCTATTCTATAGAACTGAAATGATTCCATATGGAAGTGGTCTAGTATGTCTTCAACACTTATACTGTGACCCCTTTTTAACCCCTTCTCACGGTGTGTCTAATTATCAAATCTTTTAGAGTATTATTCATGCAATGATATAAGGTTTTGTTATCAGTTTTGGTAATGGCTCCATTTGCTCCACTTTTTATAATTCAATACCATGTACTTGTTTGTATCAAATCCATCGGTACAATAGCTAATTTTTCATAGTTCATGATTTTCCTCCAAGGCTCCCTATCTCCCATCCATCAAAACATATATCCTTTATTCTGCTTATAATACTGGATGCCAAGTCATTATTCTTGTGTCACCACAAGAAAATGCAATAGAGCTTCAAGACATAATCAACATGTAGTTTGAGTTATTGTCATGTCACCATATTACTTCATAACCTCTATTCTTTTATTACAGCCATTTCTTTTGCTGGAACTAGAGTTTTGATTGTTATAATCTACTGTTCCTGGAGAAAGCTCTCGTCAATTAAAAGTATTAATTTTTGGAAGAAGGAAAATGTAACTCATCAGAGAGTCAAGGCGTTTCTAAGGAATCATGGACCTCTTACTGTTAGAAGATACAATTATTCAGATATAAAGATAATGACCAAGTCCTTTAATGATAAATTAGGCCAAGGGGGCTATGGTAGTGTTTATAACGGGAAGTTACAAGACGGCAGTTTTGTGGCTATGAAGGTTTTGAGTAATTCAAAAGGTAATGGAGAGGAATTCATTAACGAGGTTGCAAGCATTAGTAAGACCTCCCATGTTAACATTGTCACTCTCAAGGGCTTTTGCTTTGAGGGATCTAAAAGAAGTTTATGGTGCATACAAACTGACACATCGAACTGACCATCAATGAGTAGGGTAGTGGAAATGTTGGAAGGAAGTCTCGACTCTTTGCAAATCCCCTCCAAACCTTAGTTGTCTTCTCCCCTAAGATCACCGATAGGTTCTTCCATTGTAATGGTGTCAATGCAATATGACTCTATGTACTAAAATACATCCCTTCTTTCAAGGGAAACTTTGAGTCTAAAAGTCAATGAACTTTGTGAACTGTATTTATTTATAGCTTGGCAATGAACATCTTTTCTTTGTTGATTAAAATATATGATGAAACCTGATTTTATGGCCTCACAATGAATTAGTAATGCCAAAAGTCCAGTAGTATATTTGAGAATTGTAATTTTTGTTTGTTTGGGAATAACTTATTTAGCTTTTTGTTGAAATTTTTTTGTTGAAAACGTGCTAAAATATACTTGTACTTTAAAAAAGTAAGAAAAAGTGAGGTTTTAAAAAATGCATAAAAGTCAAAAAACAAAATATTAGCTTATAAGCTAGTCCCAACGCACAAAATTACCCATACTAAAACTTGAGTATACTATAATTCAAAAATAAAATGAAAGTGCTACATATTGGGAAAAAAATATTTTAGTAACCATAATTTTGGACCTTATCATAAAATATTTAATCAATATTGCTTATAGTTTAAATTCTTCCATTGAATTAATTGGAAATACCTATTCATTTGGAAATACCGTTAACCCTGTGTTTGGATGAAAATTTTGTTAAATACACAAATGATGGGATTTACATCCTCATTATTTAATATCCCGTCATTTATAAATTTCCTTACTTCTTGACTATAATATTTGTAGAAAATTTAAAATGATGGGAATTATAATTTTCAAGTTTGGACATAATCAGAATTTGTTGAATCCTTCGGTAGAGTATATTGGTTGGATCAATTAAAAAAAAAAAAAAAAGTTCTATAAAAATAAGTAGTTTCCGTATTTTGAAAAAGAATATTTCAGTGACAAGTGCATTATTTTGTTTTTCAATAGATATCCAAATTTATTATTTAGAACATGGGTAGTGGATGTAATGTCAACGTATATACAATATAACTGATGGGATTTTAATAGTAACAATATTGGCAGGAGAGGGTTTTGGTGGATGACTTGTATAGATTAGCTCAGACTGATGTGGTCTGCCACTCTGTTTTTGTTCCAAAGATTGTAATAGGTGATGTTAACTTCCTAGCTAAGTTGGCTACTGACATGCCAATTAACCATTGTATAGTTTAACTCTCTTGTATTTCTAGTTTTATCATATATATATAGCTCCAAAATGCATGAATCTTTGTTTTCCTGTAAGAAGCATTCAATTCCTCTATTGGACCATCACAGGATATTGCTTTTGTACAGTTATTTCCGAAATCTAGACTCGCTTTACTGGATCCATTCTCATTCTCACTATTGAAATCTGATTCAAGATAATGCCTCTAAATAACCAGTATCCTTTAAAAACTTGTGTGCTGAATAGACAAATCAAACATCTAGATAAGTACATATCCATATTCTTGCTCGTTCTTTATTTATTTATTAGAGAGTTGAAACATGACCAATAACATTTAACCCAATTCTATACTCTTAATTAGACACAATTATTTATTCAACTTTATACATATATACACCCTCAAAAAAAAAAAATATATATATATACATATATAAGCTGTAATTTTTTTTCAGGGGACATATTAGGTTGGGGTTATGGAGTAAACTGAAGACAATAAGAAATGATTGTCTTCAGTTTAGTGTGCATTTGGATACTGCTTATTTTGTTGAAAACTGAAGACAATAAGAAATGATTTTCCGGTTACTGTTCATAAATGAAATTACTGTGCATTTGCCTATTTACACTGTTCATGGGACATGAATAGTGCAAGAGGTGTTGGTCCAGGAAAAAAAAAAAAAAAAAAAAAAAAAAAAAGAGCAAATGTCCTGGACATGGACGCAAGCCAAACGGACCTTTAAGCACTAACATTCTAGACTATGGACTCATTGTTGGGTTACACTTTCTTTGGGCTAGTTATTTAGGTGATGGGCTTATTAAAATAAATGGTCCATAGTTTAGTTAATAGGTCCATAGATTAGGCTTACCCATATATTAAATCACATGCTCTTGCTTCATAATAAGTAATTAAAGTTTCTCTAAAGTAAAGGTCTTATTTACTAGTTATTGTTCTATTTCTTTTTTCTATAATAATAGTGGTTTTGTATACAAAATCTAAGCTGTTTTTGTATGCAATTTCCTTACTATAGGTAACCGGAGGTAGCGAGGAGCAGCAGGAAAATGTGGGACAAGCTTAAGTTGTTTTTGTTCATACTGCTACATTTGCTTTGGCAAAAACACACAAATTGTGTAAATTCATAACAATATGTCCAGGATATTTTTTTCTTTTGTAAATTATATTATAGTAGTTGTAAGGATCAGATTTGAATTCCTAGCCCAAAGGGTGGATGGACTTAGGCACAAAAAGCCTAATACAATGAATTTGTAGAGAATGGGTTGGAAAACTGGGCTTTAATGAATCAGACAACAAGTAAAGTAGATTCTAATGACAAAAAAATGAAGATAGACAGGTTTAAACTAAAGGAACTCGTCCTCGGCACAGTCCGAGGAGATCAGTTCTTATATATTGATTCTCAAGATTGGTTACGAGTTCAGTTCTTGATTGCTACAGTGTTTTTCTCTTAACTTCTTCCTCCTCTCTCCATGGAGGATCTTTTACATTATATAATTCTCTTTAAACGATCTTGGCCCTCCACCTGTTGATCATCCAAGCCACCACTTAAATGCTTACCCCATCGGACACCCTCTCAGGCCCTCTGTGAGTTGGTGCAGCCAAGGCAGCAATGTTTAGGGGTCTTCTCCACATTAATGTAGCCAGAAAGTTAGCTGCAGAGCATTTAATGCGGTGGTAGCAGTTTTCCCTTGAGATATTTCATGGCCTCCCTCTGTCCTGTTCCTTATGGATACTTATCCTCATCAGTGGAATCATCTCGAAGTTGCTCCTAGTGTCAGACCACACCTTCTGACCACGGCTTTGCTCAGCCGAGGAAGTATTCCTCCTCGGACAACCTTCTCAGATGGTTAGGATCAGACCTCACCTCTTTACTTACCAACATGGATTCTTAGGAAGGTGTTTACCCGTCCTTGGACTATTCATGTCCTCGGATTGGGTCCCTGGCCCAATATATATATATATATATATATATATATGCGTTCCTAGGCCTATCACCCCTACAGTTGTAAAAGTTTGAAATCGGTCATTATTAATGTTTATATTTTGAATGTGGATATTAAATTTTGATCAATGTGAAAGAGCACATCCAATTTTTTTTTTAATGAAAAATAATTATTTCAATAGTTACAAACTGTTGAAACTTATCTCAAAATGCCCTTTATCAACGGTTAAGTGCCCGGTGATAAAAGAGTAAAACATTTTTCAATGGTTGTATAGGCCGTAGAAATATATTTTCAACACGGTTTTTAATAATAGTTCTCTACATTCACTCCAACCGTCGAAAATACTTTTTTCGTCGGTTTTAGTACTGATATTGCTCCAAATCAGTAAGGTAGATGGCCTGGCTTCGGTGGGCTATCGAAACGGTTGATGGCCTGCAAGGAAGGAAACGCAATCAAAGAGGAGACCGGAGAAGACCGGTCGAACCCCCTCCGATGGAGAAGTTAGTTTCGTAGAAAAGGAAGTTCCAAGTATTTTGGAAAATTGTCTAAGTGAAAATCTTACCTCTGTCGGGTTCAGACCGGTCCCTTATATAGGGAGCCTGAGACGGTTACTTGTCCAATAACCGTCCCAGGATTTGTGGAAACCAAAAACTCCGGAGTTAACTACCTCAACGGATATAAAACTGTAACCGCTAATGGAAGTTAACTTATTCGAAGGGTTTGTTGAGATAGTTGCGGGTTTAGTCGAAAGTCTAAGTGTTGAGCTTCCGTCCAAGGATATCCAACGATTGCTCATGGACGAACATAATGGACGATCACTGTCTTCATGGAAGACAGTTTATGGAATGGTGCTATTATTCATGGACGTTTCTTCTTCTTCTGGATAAACTCTGGGATCAACCTGCGTTGTAGGCACTGGACGAGCCATTTGGACGAGCTGGAGATGGATTATTTTCCGCTTCTCTATCAGTTGCCCCTTTGTTCAAAGGGTCGTCCAGGACATTGTCGTGATTACATCAAAATTTCGCTTTTTCGTACGCCACGTGTCACGAAACTGTTGGTTGGCCAGTCGCGTCGATCTCGTTTCCCAACGGGATCGCCACGTGTCAATCTCTGAGTGGTGAGTGTCGTTTCGTTGACCCTGTTGCTGGGGCCTATAAATAGCGCATTCTCTTTCATGCCCCTCACTTTTTTCCTCATTCTCTCTTCTGCCAACTCGTCCAAGATTTTCGTCTAGCTCTCGTCCTAGTTTCATCAAGTATTTCCTCTTTCTTTTTTTCTTTTTAGGCTCTCATTTTAAGTCCTCTACATTTCAACCATGCCTTCATCTTCTAGTCTAGAGAGAGAGATAGACGACTACCAGGACGGTTCTTCTGAGAGTGACGGTAGTGTAGATAGTTCGTCCTGTAGTGATTCCTCAGACGAGCATTACTCGTCTGGGGTTCCTGGCATTCCCTTAGAGGAATTTCAGGAACAACGACGTAGGGCGGCTTCCGGATCTGGGGCTAGTTCGTCCAGACAGCCATCAAGTCCTCCTCAAGACGAGGAAGAGGACGAAGATGTAATCTATAGTTGTGCCCCAGAAGTAGCATCCACCTTAGACGGTGCTAAGTTAAAAACTCTTGTAGATAGATATCAAATCCCTAAAGAGCTTAACCCTCATCTACCCCAGCCTGGAGAATGGTGTTGTTCCCCTTCCTCTGGCTTAGGGGTATACGCTTCTTACCTATTAGCTGGCCTTAGGTTTCCCTTAAACTCTTTCTGCAGAGATCTCTTCCAAAGGTTGGGTATTGGACCAAACCAGCTCAACCCCAATGGTTGGAGGACGATAGTTGCCATGCAAGTATTATGGCGTGAGGCATTGGAAGGGAACCGTCCAATTACAGTGGACGAGTTCCTTTACTGTTATAAGCCCTCAGAGATCAAAAAATCTGCTGGGTTCTACCAGTTCTCGTCCAGAGGTTCATATTACAGTTTAATAACGGGCCGTAGTTCGTCTGACCGGCTTTGGAAAAAAGAATTTTTTATTATTTCTGGAAATTGGGCTGGGGACCCAGCTGATGTGGGTATTCCCCTCTTCCCTCCTTTTACCAGCCCTCTAGGTCGTCTTCGTCCTGAGGGTATGTTTTTCTTTCCATTTTATCTTGTTTGTCCTTCAAAAATTTTTCTGTCAGTCGTCTAACCCTTTATCTTGGTGATGCAGCTGTCGTTCGTCCACGTTTGGATAAGTTTTTCTTGGATCAGATAGAAGTGGTTCGCACTTTTCCAGGAAGGACTTTCCACGACTTGGTTACTTTTACTCGTCTAGCAACTTGGGGACTCGGTCCAACTCCTACTGCTGAGAACTTAAGTCACGAGGAGCTCACTCGTCGAAGTAAGTGATCGTCCACTATTTCAGCTCTCCTTTCCTTTTTTTTTTTTTTTTTTTAATCTTATTATATATGTTTTTTTTTTTATTAAATTTCCTCATCATAGGAATAAGCACGATGAGGGAAAACAAAGAGAAAACAGTGGCTAGCGGGGACGAGGATGTTGCTGCCCCTACTGCTAAAGTGGCTTCCGTCCAGGCTGGGAAGAGGAAGTCTAAATCAATCTCGAGTACTGTGGATCTGGACGACCTCCCCAGTTGTCGTGGCCACAAAAAACAAAAACCAAGGACTTCCCTTCCAAAGGTTCCCAAGTTCGTCCCACCAACAGTGAACTTGGACGAGCCTGTGGTGGACGTGGAGCCCGTCCAAACAGTTCATCCTGTTCCGTCTGATCCTCCCCCTGCTCCCAAAACTTCTCACAAGCCTGACCCGTCTGAGTCCTCTGATCGTCCCTCTAATTTGGTTCTGGACGAGGGTTATGCATGGAGGACGTTCAAAAGGATCGTCACTGATCATGAGGTTAACGAATGTTACAACATGTCAGTGAAGGAGTTTGAGCGTTCTGGCATCCATGACCTTTTCAAGGTAAGTTTCTTCCTCGTCCTTGTGTGTAGACATTTAATTTTGAATGAAATGTCTAACTCCTTTTCGTCCAAATGCAGGCTATGTCAAAGTTTTATACAGCGACCTGCCAAGCCAAGGAGCTTGCTTCAGAGGCCAAGACAGCCAAGGATAAGGCTAAGGAGCTGGGCCATGAGGTTTTGCTCAAGAAGGGGGAGGTCGTCAGGTTGACAGAGGATTTTAATTGTCTGCTGGGAAGCGAGACGAAGTTGAAGAACGAAGTGGAGGAGCTCAAAGCTGACAACTTAGAGAAGGATACCCGCATCGTCCATCTCGAGGGACAAGTTTCAGAGCTTACCTCGTCCTTGGAGAAGGCACGTGAGGAAGCGATTGCTGCCTTTAAGAAGTCTGGCGAGTATAAGAATCGTCTAGACAGTCATTATGCAACTGGGTATGAAGACTTCCGTGCTGATGCCAAAGAGGCGTATCCTGATTTGGACTTCAACTCGTTCAAGCTTCCTCTTGCTACAGAGAGTTCCATGTTGCAGACGAGTTCCGAGGACGTCAACATCATGGACGATGCTAACACTGAAGTCATTCAGGATGACCCCAAGACGAGCTTGCCCAAGTGAAATTTATTTCCTTAGAAAATTTACTTTTATTTGCCTTTTCATAGAAGTGCCTGTTGTTTTGGGCTTTTTACTTCTTTTTCTTTTTTAAAGTCCATGCAAGTACAATCATCTCGTCCAGGATTATGGATGAGTTTTATATACATTTTCATATTCCAAACTGAAGGGGTTTTTGGACGTTGATCGTCCACCCTTCGAATTTCATGAAAGAAATGAATACTTCTATTTTTACTTCCATTGTGTTTGAATATACACGTTTCCTGCTTTATGTATGAAATTTTTATTTTCATATCAGCAGTGTGGTTCGTCCATCTAGGAATTCAGTTCACCTCGTCTTGGGCATGTGGGTGAATTTTATTACATCACCAAGATAAAGTAAATTGATTCCTTTTGGCTAGATTTTTCATCATTCCAAAATTATGGACGATCATTTTGTCGTCCTTGATGATTAGACTTTTAGTGTTTTCTCGTCCAATGCAATGGATTGTTAAGCTAGTTTTGAAGTCTTTGCTCGTCCGTGTCTTAGACGAACACTTTTGGGAATTCACCTCGTCTTGAGGTCTAGACGAGTATGCCCTTTTCATCTCGTCCCATGTTCAGGACGGAAGAAACTTTGCTTTATTTTTAGCTTGGGTTTCATCTCGTCCTATGTTCTGGACGGATGGACCTTAGTTTCATTTTCAGGTTAGGTTTCATCTCGTCCTATGTTCTGGACGGATGGACCTTAGCTTAATTTTCAGTTTAGGTTTCATCTCGTCCAGGATTATGGACGGATGTACCTTAGCTTAATTTTCAGTTTAGGTTTCATCTCGTCCAGGATTATGGACGGATGTACCTTTTCATCTTTCCATTGGAGGAAGGCTTATGAACGATATATCCTTGCGTCCAAGGATTTCATTCGTCCCTGCTTGCTTTCTTCTTGCGGATCAATCTGAATGAACATTTAAGGATTCCAATAATATACTTGAAAACAATATATATATATTTGAAAATCCAAACTTATGTAAACATTTGTCCACAGGTATGGCGCATGCTCATGAGCTAGTGCCTTATTGAATTAAAAATACAAGCCAACTCATCCATGAATAGCACAAAAGTGAAAACACTAATGTACTTTCTAGGGGATTATTAAAATACTTAAAAACACTTGATAGTAGTAAACACTTCCAGCTCGTCCATATATCTCGTCCAAGGACACTGGTGAAGAGTCAGCACTTATTGATGGTACTTCCTGAGGTGCTCAACATTCCAAGGGTGTTCCAGCCTCCGCCCATCCAAAGCTTCCAAATAGTAGGATCCTTGCCTTTTGCAGTTGATAACCCTATAAGGTCCTTCCCAATTTGGGCCAAGTTTCCCGTAGGCCGGGTTTCTTGTTGCCAAGGTAACCCTCTTCAAGACGAGATCCCCGATGTTGAAACGCCTAGGCTTCACCATAGCGTCATATTGTCTTGCCATGAGATTTTTGTACCTTGCTGTCCTCTGTTCTGCATCCACCCTGACCTCGTCCATAAGGTCAAGGTTAAGACGGAGCTGTTCCTCGTTTTCTTCAGTTTGATACTTCCTCACCCTGTGGCTCGTCATGTGTACTTCTGCTGGTATAACTGCCTCGCTTCCGTAGGCTAGTTTAAAAGGAGTTTCTCCTGTTGGAGTTCTCGCTGTCGTTCTATAAGCCCATAAAACACCTGGTAATTCATCCGGCCATATTCCCTTTGCCCCTTCGAGCCGAGTCTTGATGATCTTCAGCAAGGATCGGTTCGCTACTTCTGCCTGGCCATTGGCCTGTGGGTGGGAGGGTGAGGAGTAATGGTTCTTCATTCCAAGCTGTTCACAAAATTCCCTGAAAGGTGTGTTGTCAAACTGTCGTCCATTGTCAGACACTAGTACTCTAGGTATTCCGAATCTGCATACAATGTTCTTCTAGACGAAGTTCTTGACATTCTGCTGCGTAATTTTGGCTAAGGGTTCGGCTTCCACCCATTTTGTGAAGTAATCTATTCCCACCACCAGAAACTTCATTTGCCGAGTTCCAATCGGAAAGGGCCCCAAAATGTCTAGTCCCCATTGCGCGAAAGGCCAAGGGGCCATCATTGGCGTGAGATATTCTGCTGGTTGTCTGGGAATATTGCTGAAGCGTTGACATTGATCACATACTTTGACATATGCTTTAGCATCAGCTTGGATGGTTGGCCAATAGAATCCGCTACGGATGACTTTATGGACGAGTGATCTGGCTCCCGAATGGTTCCCGCATGCTCCTTCGTGAACCTCCCTCAACATGTAATTTGCTTCGTCCGGAGCCAAACATCTTAAGAGAGGCTGGGAAAAACCTCTCTTGTATAACACCTCGTCCATAAGCACATACCTGGCTGACTTGACCCTGAGCTTCCTAGCTTCGTCCTTCTCTTCTGGAAGCCTTCCGTCCTTTAAGTAGGACACTATTGGGGTCATCCAATTTCCTTCTCCCTCTATCTACATCAGTTCTGGAAGGTCTATACTTGGCATGTAGTGTACATCATCCATATCGTCCAACGCCTCATTCGCAGATGCTTCCTTCGCCAGAGTATCTGCCTCCACATTCTCTTCCCTTGGGATTTGAACAAAATCTGCTTTTTTGAATTTCTTCACAAGGCGTACTACCTTCCTTAGATATTTCTTCATTCTGTCTTCCTTGGCTTCACATGTTCCATTGACTTGGCCTATGACCAGTTGAGAGTCTCCCAGGACAAGTATTGAGTCTGCTTCTACAGATTTGGCCAGTTCCAACCCCTTTAAAAGGGCTTCATACTCCACTTCATTGTTAGTAGTCTGGTATTGCAGACGGGCCTTGTATTTCAATTTGTCCCCTTCTGGCGACTGCAAAACAACTCTTATTCCTCCAACATATAATGTAGATGATCCATCTACATGGACGACCCATTTGTTGTTGTACTCTCCTTCCCCCAGGTCTTCGTAACTTGGAGTGAACTCTGCGATGAAATCTGCTAGGGCTTGAGCCTTTATTGCATTTCTCGGTTGGTACCGAATGTCGAATTCACTGAGTTCAACTGCCCACTGAATTAGTCGTCCTGCGGCTTCCAGCTTGTTCATTGCCTTCTTAAGCGGATGGTCCGTCATGACATTGATGACATGAACTTGGAAGTAATGTCTCAACTTCCTAGAAGTCGTTATCAGTGCAAAAGCCAATTTCTCCATGAGCGGATATCTTCCCTCTGCTCCTCTGAGTGCCCGGCTAGTGTAGTACACCGGTTTTTGTATTTTCCCCTCTTCTCTAATTAAAGCTGAACTTACGGCGTGTGGGGACACCGCTAAGTATAAGTACAGTTCTTCTCCTTGCACGGATGGACTTAATAATGGGGCAGTTGTGAGATAGTCCTTCAGGTCTTGGAAGGCCCTTTGGCATTCGTCCGTCCACTCAAATGCCTTCCTGAGGACTTTAAAGAAAGGTAAACACTTATCTGTGGCTTTCGAAACAAACCTGTTCAAAGCGGCAACTCGTCCTGTGAGGGATTGGACTTCCTTGATATTCTTCGGTGGCTCCATATTCAATATAGCCTGGATCTTGTCCGGATTTGCCTCAATTCCTCTTTGCGAGACCATGAACCCTAGAAACTTTCCCGACGATACTCCGAATGCACACTTGCTTGGGTTCAACTTCATCTTATATCGCCGAAGTGTTTCAAAGGTTTCCTGTAGGTCGTCTAGATGGCTTCCCTCGTCTATGCTCTTCACAAGCATGTCGTCGACATAAACCTCCACATTCCGTCCTATTTGTGGACGAAACATATGATTCACTAACATTTGATAAGTTGCCCCTGCGTTCTTCAAGCCGAAGGGCATCACTTTGTAGCAAAACAAGCCTTGGCTGGTAATGAAGGAAGTTTTTTCCTGATCAGCTTCATCCATCTTGATCTGATTATATCCTGAGAAGGCATCCATGAAGCTCAGCAACTGATGGCCAGCAGTAGAGTCCACCAATTGATCAATGCGTGGCAGAGGGTAACTATCCTTGGGACATGCTTTGTTCAAGTCAGTGAAGTCTACATACATTCTCCACTTTCCATTAGCTTTCTTCACCATCACCACATTGGCTAACCAATCCGGGTAATAGACTTCCTTAATGAACTTTGCCGTGGTCAGTTTTTGAACCTCTTCCTTGATTGCCTTGTCCCTCTCGGGAGCGAATACCCTCTTCTTCTGACGGATGGGCTTAAAAAAGGGGTATACATTCAATCGATGAGTGATCACACTTGGGTCGATTCCTGGCATGTCGTCATGACTCCATGCAAAAACGTCGATACTTTTTCTCAGGAACTGGATGAGGTCTTCTCTTGCCTTCTCCTTCATACCTGTTCCAATTCTGGTAAATTTCTCAGGATCATTTTCTTGCAAAAGAACATCTTCCAACACTTCCGTGGGCTCTGCAATAACTCTTCTTTCCTCGATGCTCATTGTCTGCACCTGTTCGTCCAAAGCCATCATGGCTAAGTAGCATTCTCTAGCTGCCAACTGATCTCCTTGTGCTTGTCCTATCCCGTACTCCGTAGGGAATTTGACTGATAGATGGTAGGTCGAGGTTATCGCCTTCCAACTATTAAGAGTGGGTCTTCCAATGATGGCATTGTATGAAGAAGTACAGTCTACCACGAGGAAATTGACTTCCTTGGTTATCTGTTGCGGGTATGACCCTACCACAACTGGTAATGTAATGGTACCCACGGGCTGCACCTTCATTCCTCCAAACCCTATCAGCGGCGAGCATACTGGACGAAGTTGATCTCGTCCAAGCCTCATCTGTTGGAAGGCGGGGCAGTACAATATGTCTGCTGAACTTCCATTGTCAACTAACACTCTTCTGGTTGTATAATCTGCAATGAGCAGTGTAATGACGATCGCATCGTCATGCGGGTGATGGATCCTCTCAGCATCTTCATTGGTGAAGGAAATGGTTGGCTCGTCCATTTTTTCTCGTCCTTGGTGTTCGTCCAGAGAGCTGGACATTTGTACCGCTTTGAGATACGTCTTCTTCGACTTGGAAGATTGCCCCATCGGGTTCCCTCCAACGATAATCCTTATCTCTCCTAGTGGGGGCCGGGACGATTCCTCTATTTTGCCTTTCAGCTTCTCATCTGTACGATCCCTTCCAACGAAATGCTTCAACTTTCCTTGCCTGATAAGGTTCTCAATTTGCTGTTTTAGGTCATAACACTCATCCGTGTCATGCCCATGGTCCCTGTGAAAGCGACAATATTTGTTCTTATTGCGCTTGTTGGGATCCCCTTTCATCTTCTCTGGCCATTTTAAAGAAGGATCGTCTTTGATTTGCATGAGCACCTGATTAAGTGGAGCGTTCAGGGGCGTATAGTTCTGGCTTCTTCCCGAGGGACCTGTCTTCCTGCCATCTCGTTCCTTCCTATCTTCCGTCCGTCCCTTCTTTGGACGAGGGGCTTGTTCTGAGTGTCGAGCTGGGTGCGCTTCCATCCTCTCAGCTCTTTTCCTCTTCTTGGCTATGATTGCATCTTCTGCATTCATGAAGTTCTGAGCCGAATGGACGAGCTCGGCCATGGTTTGAGGCTCCTTCTCGTATAGCTTGTGGATAAATAAATCCGAATTAATCCCGTTGTGGAAGGCTGCTAGTAGAAGCTTGTCGTCCACCTCGTCCACACTAAGGGTTTCTCTGTTGAAGCGAGTGATGAATGACCGCAGGCTTTCGTTCTCCCCTTGTTCTATGGTCAGTAAGCTGGACGAAGAGCGCTTGTGCCTCTGTCCCCCGATGAAATTGTTAACAAACAATTTGCTTAACTCTTCGAAAGAACTTACGGAACTTGAGGGGATTTTACTGAACCAAACTCGTGCCGGGCCTTTAAGGGTAGTAGGGAAGGCTCGACACATGATTTCGTCAGGGACCCCTTGAAGGTGCATTGTTGTCTTGAATGTTGCAATGTGATCGAAGGGGTCACGTGTCCCATCATACGAGTCCAGGGAAGGTAGTTTGAACTTTGATGGTAGAGGGTGGCCATTGATGGAAGCCGTAAAAGGAGAGTCAGTCCTGTGGACCAAATCCTCTATAGGATTCGTTCTCCTCATGTTCTCCTTCATCTCCTCCATGACTTTCTTCATTTGGTCCATCTCCTCTTTTAAGTGTGGCACTGTCCGTGAGGTGGTGCCTCTAAACTGACTTCCAATCTCAGTATTCTGTGTGTCACCATGGCCTTGTGTCTGCCCTGCGTGTTCCTCACGTGTCTGTCTCCTCTGAGTGATCTCCATCCTTAACTCCTGGTTTTGGCGAGTCAATTCCGCCATTGCAGCCGCCATGGATTGCATATTCTAAACGGATGACGTCTGCATGACTGGTGCAGATTGGCGATCACGCTGGGGATCACTTGAAGCGCCTCTGCTTCCCTGACGGCCAGGGCTAGTAGCCCTCGACCTGGTCCTGACCATCCTAACCCTTTGTCGCGGAAAAGAAAGTCGCAAAACAACCTTCGATTCCCACAGACGGCGCCAACTGATATCGCTCCAAATCAGTAAGGTAGATGGCCTGGCTTCGGTGGGCTATCGAAACGGTTGATGGCCTGCAAGGAAGGAAACGCAATCAAAGAGGAGACCGGAGAAGACCGGTCGAACCCCCTCTGATGGAGAAGTTAGTTTCGTAGAAAAGGAAGTTCCAAGTATTTTGGAAAATTGTCTAAGTGAAAATCTTACCTCTGTCGGGTTCAGACCGGTCCCTTATATAGGGAGCCTGAGACGGTTACTTGTCCAATAACCGTCCCAGGATTTGTGGAAACCAAAAACTCCGGAGTTAACTACCTCAACGGATATAAAACTGTAACCGCTAATGGAAGTTAACTTATTCGAAGGGTTTGTTGAGATAGTTGCGGGTTTAGTCGAAAGTCTAAGTGTTGAGCTTCCGTCCAAGGATATCCAACGATTGCTCATGGACGAACATAATGGACGATCACTGTCTTCATGGAAGACAGTTTATGGAATGGTGCTATTATTCATGGACGTTTCTTCTTCTTCTGGATAAACTCTGGGATCAACCTGCGTTGTAGGCACTGGACGAGCCATTTGGACGAGCTGGAGATGGATTATTTTCCGCTTCTCTATCAAGTACCTTTTCAATGGTTTCAACCATTGAAAATAGCTAAATTTCTTGTAATTTAGACACAAGTATTTATTCAACTATATACATATATAAGCTATATATATATTTTTTTGAGATAATTTATAACCTATGGCGTCAAAACTCTTTACCAGTTGAGCTAACTGAAACTCATTTTTTGTGAGATAATTTATAACCTATGGTGTCAAAACTCTTTACCTGTTGAGCTAACTGAAACCTCCTTTTTTTTTCTTTTTTCTTTTTTTTTTGTGAAATAAGTTATAGTTTTAATTGGATTGTATTTCTATTAGCTCAATATTTTAGGGCCAGTATTGGGGGTGGAGGAAAGAATTAAAACCCACCTATGTTTTTTTTCTTTTAAAATCATCAATTACCATTCTATAATTTAATCACCTTTTTGCTGGTGGATGACATAAGTACTGGTGCTTAATAATGTTAATGTTGGTGCAAACACAATAATAATGGAAATAAGACAAGATTATTTGGACTGAGATATGACACTCGCTCTCTTTAAAGAGATTCAAGCCCTTGGTTGGCTAATTTTTATAACCAATACATATCAGCCCATTAATCACCACAATTTAAAAAAAATAAAAGAGTCTTTCTCATTTTCAATGTGGGATTAAACATTTCACTAACTCTTTATCTTCCATATTAACTCACATATCTTTATATTTATATTGTCATATTAATCCATTTTAATTATATAATATTAAAATGCTCTAACAATTATAATCTCAAAATTACACTAATTTCTGGGTCAATTGTAAACTTTTGGTGATCAAGATTCAAACTTAACATGACACACTAAAAATATGGACGGGATGACAATTTGTCAACCATTAAGATCTTAGGATATGATGACAATCCGGTGTGCAACACAAAAATCCATTACCGTAGAAAGTAAGTAGTATTATTTAATGGATCATGTTAATAGGTACCCTTAGAACATTTTTTGTTTTTGTTTTTTAGAATCCTAAGTATTTTAACACGCACACACAGGGAGAAGAAAGAATGTCTTAAAGAAACTGACAGTGGTCTATATCTAAAAGAGCCTTAGAACATTTATTACTGGATCATTTTTGAAAATTTTTAATACAACTTTCAAGAAAAATATAAAAAGTACGTTGTAAAAAAAAATCATTTGTTATATACTTAAGTCTTTGGCCGGTGCGAGCCACACTAAAGGAGGAAAAGACTATGGCGCAAAAAATCTGAAACACAATGATTTAACCACATTTCCAAAGATTATGAGAAGCAAACAGCCTCTCTTTTAACCCATACACCCAATAATTAATTAAGAACACGAAAAAAAAAGTTTTTGTTTAAGACCAATTAACCAGCCTCAATTGTAGACTTAATTTTCCTAGGAAAGACCTTCTTTTCTATGAGAGAATCCTAGGAAAAACTTCTAAATGTCCAGAAAGTGCATCCACACTTATCATTGATTCACATTCAATATTAGTCCACACAAAAGTGCTCTAGCAATGCTGTTACTCCTACAGTGTCAATGTTTTCCACTTTGTGTAAATGACAAATGCATTAAATTTTTTTCTTCGTATTACTTTTATACCATACACAGTTTTCATTAATCAAAGTGGTTAAGGTATATTTTCCTAAAAGTTGATAAGTTTACATAAATAATCAATGCAACAATTTTTTCTCTGATTATTCTTAATTTTCTTATAAATAGATCGATAGGTATTTTTTAATAAAAGCCTTCTTTATTTTTTAAGAACAAAACTTTTTTTTAATCATTATTTTGCATTAGGAGAATTACATATATAAATACCATTTTTTTAAGACGAACGCACAATTGTGGATTTTATGGATACAAGTTAGAGATTCTTATTGTATTTTTCATTCTTGAAAATAATATATATTTTAAATATTTTTCTAATATTGACTTGTATGTATATATGTATATATATATATATATATTAACTTATAAAGTGACATTTATTATTATTTAAATTTAATTAATTTTTTATAAGTTTCATAACATTTAAAACTATTAGTATACTCCTAACTGTATAATGTTTAAATTATTTGACAAAAACTCTTGTTCTAAAATGTTTAAACTTTAAAGAATGTTAATTGTGATCAATATGATTTAAAAGATAGTTCATAGCTTACAACACTGACTTAAAGTTATATAAAATCCAATTAACTTGATGTAACTATTTTATTATATATGATAAAATAACATATGTTAAATTATGTGACCAACATACCTTATGTATAATATGTTTGTGTGTGTTTATATATATATATATATATATATATTTGAATTTAAATTATTTTAATATATTTAGTTTAGCCCTATTATTATTATTATTATTATTATTATTATCATCATCATCATCATCATCATCTATACTACTATTTAAAGAACTTTTCTTATTTGGATTTTTCATTTTTTTTGATTCAAAAATACCCCTATACCCCTATGTTTAAGTAAAGATAAAACTAAAAGATTATCCGGTAAAAATACAACTCTAACTCCCACTAAAACATTGTCTAAAAAATAGGACTGCTCTCTTGTTGATTTTTTTTTCTTGAAGCTACTCTCTTGTTAATTTTCAAATTATTTTATCCACTTATAAATTAGATTCTCAAAATAAAAATTATATATATAAAATAAAAACACAAATTTTTGTTTTGCTACAAAATAAGACCACTAAAATAAATAAATAAATGCCTCATCTCACACACGAAACACGTGTAATGAGGCTAGTTATTATTATTAGTTTGGCTCTCTCTCTCTCTCTCTCTCTCTCTCTCTCTCTCTCTCTCTCTCTCTCTCTCTCTCTCTCTCTCTCTCTCTCTCTCTCTCTCTCTCTCTCTCTCTCTCTCTCTCTCTCTCTCTCTCTCTCTCTCTCTCTGAGTACCAAAGTTCTTCAGTAGAATTTAAATGGTAGTCAAGCTTGAAGCTTATGGACTTCTCATTTCATCCAACAAAGTAGTTCTCCTTCATTTTCCTTTTCTCACCCCCAAATCTGAGTTTTTTCCAATCTCATTTCACCTAAATATATGAAATTTTCCTCAAATCTCATTTCATTTTACTGCAAATATAAGATTTTTATCTCATTGGTTTCCAATTTTGTTTCTTCTTCTTCAATTACAAGAACTAGTTTAGCTGCTCCGGTTTTCAGTTTTGCTAATTGAACTGGAGGTTTCCGATTTTTCTTTCATTTTCTTTAATTTTTTATTTTTGAAGCAATCAGGCCGAATTAATGTCTAGTTCCTGGTTGAACCGACCGGTTTGATTCGATTTTTAAAACCATAGGTATATACATGTATGGGCAAGACCATAGGTTCCAGTCTCATTTCACCCAAGTATATGAAATTTTCCTCAAATCTCATTTCATTTTACTACAAATATAAGATTTTTATCTCATTGGCTTCCAGTTTTGTTTCTTCTTCTTCAATTACAAGAACCAGTTTAGCTACTCCAGTTTTCAGTTTTGCTAATTGAATCGGAGGTTTCCGATTTTTCTTTCATTTTCTTTAATTTTTGATTTTTGAAGCAATTAGGCCGAATTAATGTCTAGTTCCCGGTTGAACCGGCCGGTTCGATTCTATTTTTAAAACCATAGGTATATACATGTATGGGCAAGACTTAGGTATAATACTTAGGTGCTATTCCTTAGGTTCCCCTCTAAAAATTCTGCCATGTGGATTTTTTCTCATGGGATAGAAGTGTATTTTTTAGTTAAATACCCACATGACTAAATCCTAATAAGTGAACCTAAAGAACAGCACCTAAAGTACTGTAACTAAATTTTGTTTCCACTTTCATGAGAGAGAAGTAGGATTTGAGAAAATGATGTTAGATGAGAGAGGAGATAAAAGTGAGATTTGAAAGCTCATTCACGTGGGTACCAGTGGATTTGTGGTTGTGAACTATTGGGATTTTTTTTGTTTTTTTTTTTTTAAAAAAAATTACTTACAGCTTACACGCCACACAAGATTGGAAAGGAAGTTTTGGACCTCCCTGCTTTGTTTCTTGGTTAATTTATTTAGTGATCATTCTAAATTTTAATCCTACAAACCCACCAATTTGTATATTAATTTAATAAATTCATGTTTATAATGTTACCCATTGTTTAAGTTGCTACTCTCTTTTTTTAATAATCAATTTCATGGGAAAATGTCTATTAACTTTAATTTTTTTGGGGTTTCATAACTTAATTTAATGTGAAATGTCTATAGGATCTCTATATTTATTTGGATTTTTTATGCAATTTTTAAATTTTTACCAATTTAATATATTTATTTATATTTTAAATAATTATTAAATTAATTATGATATTATCATAGTTCAATCTCGGTTTGACCCCAGTCTAATCTCAAAAACGTTAAACATTTCTCTTTTACGGTTTATTGAATGATCCGAGTCTAAAAATCTTAATAGTGTATAGAAATTGACTCCTTAAACCGACCATCAATGATAAAAGGAAAGAAGGTTTAACAATAATACTATTATAATCGATAAATTCCATACTACTTTAGTTAAGTCCTTTTCTTTTTGCTGGACATTGTAATTAAAAATACTACTTCTCCGGTCTATCTTTTGATTACTTTTTTCAAAAAATTTAAAAAAGCTTCTTCTTCAACACACACACACACACACACACACACATATATATATATATATATATATATATATATATATGCATAAAAAGATCATTTAAATATAACAAAATGAGTAATTAAAAAAAAAAAAGTGTTTTATGAAAAATGGATCATTTTCTAAAAACGTTTTCCGTCAAAATAAATGGAGGATTAGTTTACTTATATCCATCAAAAGTTATCATATTCTCATCTTCATGAACATTTGTATTTGATAATAGTATGTAATAAATTTTCATGCAACATGTTTTTGCATGATTGATTTTGCAAACTTTCAATTACGAAGTACTAGTAAAACAGATAATGCTGAAAAAAAAAATTTTAAAAAAAAAAAAAAAAACATTGTTGTATTTTCTAAATGATATATAAGAATCCCAAAGTTATATTGTCATCTTAGAGCTATAAGAATATATAGGATTTTTTTTTTTTTTTTGGAGGATGGGGTAATAAATTATCAATTCTCTAAAAAACCTAAACTATTGAGATATGGTAAATTTAATCATTTAACTACGTAATTTTAACATTCTCCCTTATATGTGGGCTCTAACTACCTTTTAATAGGAGAGCGCAAGAAATAAGATTTTAAAAATGGGACGTAGAATGGAGAAGATAAGGATTGAATTCAGAACTTTTTGCTCTAATATCATATTAAATTATCGATTTTCTTAAAAGCTTATTAAATTACCAATTCACCTAAAAGTTTAAGCTATTGGGATATCATAAATTTAATTATTTAACCATATAATTTTAACATGGGAGAGTGTTGTAATGGGATATTAGTCTTGTATTTTTGCTGAAGCCAAACAATCCAAAAAAAAAAAAAAAATTAAAACCTTTCCAAAACTTACCGAAATCAACATTTGGTAGACATGCTTGTGTTTGAAATTTAATATAGATTGAGAGTTTAATCTATTACGCGCTTAAAATGAAATTTACCACAAAAAAATTTGCTAATTGAAATTTTTTGTCTCAATTTCAATTTTTATTGTAAAGTTTTGCTCTTGTATCTACTAAAGTTTTTTTTGTCATTCATGTCTTTAAAGATTTCATTTCCATTGAAATTTTTTTAAATTCACTTTGGAAAAACCTTTAGTAAATTATATTGAAAGTGAAAATTTTCAAGATTTCATTACGGAGATGGTAAATATGAAATTTTTTAATGACTAAAATATTATTTTCATATTATGAAAGATTAACCATTGAGCATAAATTGATAGGATCCTAAAGTTTTTTTTTTTTTTTTGGTATATATCTAACATTATTGTACAATACAACTTTTTATACTCATTTGAGTTGAAAAATTAAAAGTTTTCCTACAAAATTATTAATAAGTAAACATTTTAAAGTAAAATTTGATAATTTTGTCTGCAGTTTGATATGAGGATAGGCGTGTTCGTGGACAAGGATGACATGGTATTTGGGCTGGTTAAAATTGGGTTCAGGTTAGTTAGCTCCATTTTGCTTCAGGGGCGGCAGGGGCAAGTAATTGTGCCAAATGAAAACGATTTGGTCAAGATTTAAAGCAGCGGCAAAGATTTCCATAACAAAGTTTTGAGTGTTCTGAGGTTTTGTCTCAAGACTCAAGGAGTCAAGTGAGTTTGAGTTTTTCCACTGCGCGTCAATGGAGAAGATAAGTGGCAAATTCCCCTTCGTGGTCTCTGGCTGTGGAACGAAGGGATTTTCCAATGTACATACTAATATACTATGTTTCATAATAATTTTAACCTGCTTTCACAGGTCTTCCTTATCCAATATCCAAGTTAACTACCTATTAATATATTTTTTTCTTTGTTATGAAAATAAGTGAGAAAAGAAAGTTATACTATTAAAATTATGGTTCTCAGACCCGGACCAGATCCAGTTAACCATAAACTACTCGGCATTCTAGTTCTTTTAATCCTAAGAATCTCTCTATGTGAAAAAAGCATGGAACCGCTTAAACCACAATTAGACCATACGATTCTGAGAAACATGGCCAGTTTTAGCGGCTCACACGGTTCCATTTTTTTTTACTATATTTTGGCTAGAAAATAGATCTCAGCCCATAAAGAATTTCAATATAAAAAATAAAATAAAAAATTTGCGAGAGAGAGAAAAAGAAAACATAGAGCCAACTTACCAACATCACTGTTACTTTCCCAGTAGTATATTTTTCTGATCATCTCCACCTCCCATTTTCTTCTTCTTCTGCTTCTTGGCAACACTTCGCCGAGAAGGCAGCAACTAGAAACTCATCTCCTCATAACTTGTATAGCTATATGCTTGAGTAGTGCACTGATAACTTGTATAGCTATATTCTTGTTTGGAAAATGTTAACCAATACTCTTAAGGCATTGGTTTAGGAGCTATTTTTAGAAATATTTTATTGGGAGAATGATAAAACAATAAAATAGTGTCAAAACTTTCCTATTGTGATTTATTAACAATTGTCCTAAAAACATTCGTTATCATGACACATCTTGTTTTTGTTAATAGTGCCCACTGTTTTGCCTGACAAAACCACTACCTCATGACCTCGTGAAACCCTAGATTAATAGTGAGATTTGACTATTCACATGTCTTTTGACGATGCGAGCCACACTCAAGGAAAAGACCACGGCAGCCAAGAAGAACACAAAAAGAAGTCTTTAGTTAAGACAAAGGACACACATTAGTAAAATTCATTATGATTTATTAACAATTGCCCTAAAAACATTCGTTATCATGAAACATCTTGTTTTTGTTAATAGTGTCCACTGTTTTGCCTGACAAAACCACTACCTCATGACCTCATGAAGCCCTAGATTAATAGTGAGATTTGACTATTCACATGTCTTTTGACGATGCGAGCCACACTCGAGGAAAAGACCACGGCAGCCAAGAAGAACACAAAAAGAAGTCTTTAGTTAAGACTAACGAGCCTCGATAGTGGACTTAATACCTAGAACAAAAAAAAATACATGGGAAAAGAATCTAATGTCCAGAAAGTGCAACCACACTTATCATTGATTCACATTCAATATTAGTCCACACAACACAAAAGTGCTCTGGCCAGGATCTGAAAAATGCATTAAATCATTTTCTTCTCATTTGTTGTAACCATACATAGCCATTAATCAAATCGTTCAAGGTATATTTTCCCAAAAGTAGATAAGTTGACGTTAATGATAAGTAGATCAGCACATTATGCAACATTCTTTTTCTTTGATCATTCTTATGTTCCTATAAATAGATTACTAAATATATTTTTTTTTAAAGTCTTCTTTATTTTCTAAGAACAAAACCCTTTTTTTTTTCTTTTTCTTTTTTTTGCATTAGAAGAATTACAGATATAAACCAAAAAAAAAAAGAGAGTAAACAATTGTGAATTTTAATTTATGGATTAGAGTTAGAGATCTTTATTGTATTTGTCATCTAAGAATACATATATATATATATATATATATTTCTTATATTAACTTGAATAAATTTAGAGATACATAAAATGAGATTTATTATTGAAATTATTTAAAATAAATTAATTTTTTATATGTTTCATAACTTTTAAAAATATTAGTATACTTTAACCATATAATACCTAAATCATTTAACAAAAAATGTTGTTCTAAAATGTTTAAACGTTAAAAAATGTTAATTGTGATCAATATGATTTAAAAGATAATTCACAACTTACAAAATTGACTAGATGAGAAAAAATATTTTGAATTATATAAAACTTAATTAATTTGATATTAATATTTTTATTATATATAATAAGATAGAATATGTTAAATTATGTTATCGACAAACTTTTTGTATAGTATGTGCATGTATCTTTGTATATGTATAGTCATCACGCATTTCATAGAATTACATTCCAATTTATCATGCTCTGACAAATAAAAAATTAAAATGGAGATTGCAGGAAAAGTACCTTCATATTTATTTACCTTGAAAAGTTAGCAAAAAAAAAAAAAAAAATGAAAATAAGATACATGCACATATGTACATTGACTAGATGAGAAAAAATATTTTGAATTATATAAAACTTAATTAATTTGATATTAATATTTTTTATTATATATAATAAGATAGAATATGTTAAATTATGTTATCGACAAACTTTATGTATAGTATGTGCATGTATCTTTGTATATGTATAGTCATCACGCATTTCATAGAATTACATTCCAATTTATCATGCTCTGACAAATAAAAATTTAAAATGGAGATTGCAGGAAAAGTCACCTTCATATTTATTTACCTTGAAAAGTTAGCAAAAAAAAAAAAAAAAAAAAAAAAAAAGATTTCACTTGATTAAAAGCAGTACAAACAAATTCCAAAATAATAATAATTATGAGCATAATGTACGAACATAGAAATTGGTAGGTTCTCCAAAAAAAAAAAAAATTTGGGATGTGTGTGTATATATATATTTCTTATATTAATGGGCTTCCCATTATCCCATATATATATATATATATATATATATGAACCGCCATTGTTTAAGGACATTGCATTTGCAGCCTTGCAGGGTCCCTAAGCTAACCATTTTATGTAATTTATTTTTTGCTAAATAACCATATTATATAATTTTCTCAGTGGTATATGGTCAGGGGCGGAGAGAGGGGGGGTCGAGGGGGGGCAGCTGCCCCCCCTGACCTTCTCAAAAATTTTCTATGTATTAGTAGTATACTATTAATAAACATAGTAAAAGGTTATTTGCCCCTCCTGATAGAAGCAACTTTTTAGTCAACAAGAAGACAATTTTACATCCACAAAGCACTGAAGTAGCATTTTTATTAAATAATAGGTCCCGCCTACAAGTACATTCAAAACCACAACTTCGTTGAATAGGACAGGGAAAAAAAATATATAGATACCAAACTGTAGAACCTCACCAGTCAGCCTCTTATTTACAATTTTTTTTCTCTTGTAATCAACCATTTTCAGTCTCAACTTGAGGTTTTTGCTGATCTAAAAAAAAAAAAAAAAAAACTTGAGTTTTTTCTATAAACTCAAATTTCTACATAAGATTTTAAAAGCATTCATGGCATTGAGGAACATATATATACTTCATAGTAATATGTCCAAGTCAAATTCTAAACGAGCTTGTGTCGAAGTAGATTTTGCAATTGAGTAAATTTAATTAGAAATGAAAAAAAAAATGAATTAAAGTAAAATTTTATATTAGATTATGTATGACAATGACTTTGGCATATAGTTGTTTATTTATTTTGTTATTAGTATCGATTAATATTTCTTAGATTAATTTTACCTTCAATCTTATCTTTAAATCTTGCCCCTCCTGACTTAAAATCCTGGCTCCGCCACTGCCTTGAAGTGCATGTATCTGATGCTTGTAGCAGATGTTATGGTGGAGCAGGTCTATGTGTACTTGACAAGAATGGAAAATTCCAGTGTGTCATTGCAGATAAAGGTATAGCCATCGAATAACTCCAAAAAATTTGGGCCTACACACACATATTGATAATGCATGTAGAGTTCTTTACATATAAATTTATTTACATTCTTATGTTATGGTAAATCCTAAGACAAGTGCTGCAAGTATTTCTGCTTCATGCCATGATGCATCCTAACGTGGCCCCCCCTCCCTCCAAAATCCTGGCCCCCACCCTCCCTCCAATCATGGCCCTTAACCAAAATCTAACACAAATAGCATCACAAATCATCAGCCCACAAAATTTAATAAAATTGGCAAAAATTAATTAAAAAAATAGAAAAGAGAAAAAAGACCAATAATATAGTTGTATAGAATAGAAAAATAGAGTCCAAGAGTCGAACGAGAAAATGGAGAGAGAGAGCGAGAGAGGCGGGGAGCTGCAACGCCGACGAACCACAAACCAAGATCGCGCCGCCACCAACTACTCCTCAGTCCTCGCCTCGCCAGATCTGTGATTCTCAACTCCCATCTCACAAGTATTTCTCTCACTTCAAAGCCTATTTCTAATTTTCTGTTTGTGAATTGGTGAGTCTCTGTATTGTTGCCGGTGACTAACGTATATGTGTGTTTTGCTAAGCTGAGATGTGAGAAGCAAGATGTGGCAGTAGCCAGTAGTAAGGTAGAGTGTGGCAGACTATTTCTATGACTTTGTGTTTTGGAGACAGAGAGTTAAAGTAGTTAAGTTGTGTAAGAGTATGCTAATACCACCAAACTTGGCATAATTTTGAGCTACAACTCGTCACATGGCGAGTTGTGATTGGTAAAAGTGTGTCAGTGGACCATGAGGGCACACACCTTTGTCAATAACAACTCGCCATGTGATGAGTTGTGACACAAAGTTGTGCCCAATTCGGTGATCTCAACATTACTCAATTGTGTAATAGAAGGGTAGTGTGTTACAAATTGAGGAAAATGTTAGAGATACAAATTTTTTTACAAATATTTTTACAAACTACTGATTGGTAATTGATTATTGGTAAATAAAAAATTGATGTTATTGATGGACCCAAATGAGAACTAGTAGAAGTTGACCACAACAACAATTTGTAAAAATAATGTAAAATAATTTGTGCATGTAACATTACCCATAAATTTATAGTGTTGGTAGTGGGGCAATAGTGTGTGTGGGGGCAACGGGGGAGTGATAGTGTGAGTGTAGACCATGTGCTTGAATAATTTATATAGAGTATTCTAACTATTTCTAATTAATACACTATTCTAACTATTTTTGAGATAGAGTCAAAGAACTAATAAAATAAAAATGTAACACAAATAGAACAAAATAAAATTGTCACACTTGCCTACATTGCTAACTCATAATACTATAACTAATTAATTGAAAACTAATAAATCTATAAATTGGGAAGTACGAAATTTATAATTAATGCATCATGCATATCAGCTACATTATTGCATTTGTGTTTACATAGTGACAATAATTAGTCTTTTTTGTGAAATAATAAACGTAATTCTTATTTGATTTGTGTCGTTGTCTTTGTTGGTAAATAATTGCATTGTAATGTATTAAGAAATAATGATTTTGTTTTGTATTTTTGTTTATAATTTGTTAATACTAAATTGATGCTTATTTGGAGCTTTATGATTTTTTTTTTTTTTTTTTTTTGCTTATACTCGGGCCCCCTAACTAAAAATCCTAGTTTCGTTCCTGCTTGCCCACACTATACATGATGCATCCTAAGGGGCACCACACACACAAGCATTGCCTGCCCATACGGGCTAGTTTGGATTGGGTTGGGCATGTGCTGGATCGTGATTAATGATGATGAAGACATAAGTATTTTATAGTATTTAACATAACGGCCTGTGAGCCTATTTTTAGGGCAGTTGTAGTGAGTCAAATTGTGGCCCGCCCATTTGCCGGAACATGAGTTATGTCACTTTATTTCGAAACCAATTGGTAATGAGGAAGAAAAACTTGAATTTTTTATAACGTTCAACATTGGATCCCCCAATATATTCAAATTAAATCCTTTTAGATTAATAGAAAAAGTAAAAAAGAATGAACTTTCTTGTTATAAAATCTATATCAAATAATTGTAGACGGATCTTCCTTGTTCTTTTTTAAATACTATCGGGATTATAATAATAATAAATAAAAATTAAAAAAAAAAAATTTGGCTCTGTTAATTTGTTACATTAAATTTTATTATTATTATTCAACTAACAGTGATGTTCTTTGGTGCTTTAGATACAAGGCGTCAGAAATTGAAAGCGATGGTGATAGGTAACATACTTCTTTAATCAAATTGTTTTGGTGATACTAATATACACATGTTTGCTTGGATAGCGTATCCTATATAGAATGCAAATGATTCTGTATGGAAGTGATCTAACTGTCTTCAACACATAAAATGTGACCCCTTTTTTACCCCTTCACATAGTGTGTCTGATAGCAATTATTGTATATTCATGCAATGATATAAGGTTCCACTATCAATTTTCTATGGTTCAATACGATGTACTTGTATCAGTTATATGGATGGAATCCATTAGTACAATAGCCAAAAATTTCCAATAGTTCGTGATTTTCCACCAAGGCTCCCTATCTCCTGTCAATCAAAACCTAACTCCTTTATTCTGCTTAAGGTACTAGATGCCAAATCATCCTTAGCATTTTCTTCTTCATTGTTAGTCATTTGTCACCACAAAGAAAATGCATTTTTATTGAGGGGCTCAAGACATTGTAAAATGCAATTTTATTGAGGCTCGAGACATTATCAATAAGTAGTTTTGAGTTTCTATCATGTCACCATATAACTTCATAATCTCTCTTTTTTTTTTTTCTTTTTTTCTTTTTTTTTTCTTTTTTTTATTCCAGTTACAGTCACTTTATCTACTGGAATTGGAGCTCTGATGGTTATAGTCTGCTGCTTTTGGAAAAAGTTCTCATCAATTAAAACTATTAATTTTTGGAAGAAGAAAACTCTAACTCATAAGAGTGTCGAGGCCTTTCTAAGGAATCATGAACCTCTTGTTATTAGAAGATACAAATATTCAGATATAAAATCAATGACCAAGTGCTTTAATAATAAATTAGGCCAAGGGGGCTATGGTTGTGTCTATAAAGGGCAATTACAAGATGGCTGTTTTGTGGCAGTGAAGGTTTTGAAAGAATCGAAAGGTAATGGAGAGGAATTCATTAACGAGGTTGAAGTATTAGTTGGACTTCCCATGTTAACATCGTCACTCTTAAGGGATTTTGCTCTGAGGGATCTAAAAGAGCTCTTATCTATGAGCTTATGCCTAATGGATCTCTTGAGAAGTTCATATATAAAGGAAATCCTTCAAATTCTAATCATCAACTGGGGTGGGAAACATTATACAACATTGCAATTGGCATTGCACGAGGCTTAGAGTACTTGCATATAGGTTGCAACACACAAATTTTGCATTTTGACATAAAGCCTCACAACATTCTATTAGATGAGAACTTCAGCCCAAAAATTTCTGATTTTGGCCTCGCAAAAATATGTCCTAGAGAAAAGAGTATTATATCAATGGTGGGTGCAAGGGGGACCACAGGATATATAGCTCCGGAAGTGTTTAGTAGAACTTTTGGAGGGATCTCTCACAAGTCAGATGTCTATAGCTATGGAATGATGGTCTTAGAAATGGTGGGAGGCCGAAAGAATGTTGATGTTACTGTTGATTTTTCAAGTCAAATATATTTTCCACATTGGATTTACAAGCATCTTGAACTAAATGAAGAATTAGGACTGCTCCGCCTTTCAAAGGAAGGAGATGAAAATAGTGCAAGGAAGATGATAATAGTGAGTTTGTGGTGCATACAAACTGACCCCTCAAACCGACCATCAATGAGTAGAGTGGTGGAAATGTTGGAAGGGAGTCTCAACTCCTTGCAAATCCCTCCCAAACCTTTCCTGTTTTCTCCACCAAGAAGATCACTGCAAGATTCTTCAACTGAAATGGTATCAATACAATAGGACTCTCTGTCCTAGATATAATACATCTCTTCTTTCAGGGAAACATTGAATTTAGGAGGTATTGAACTTTGTGAACTGTATTTCCTTTTAGCTTGCCAGTGAACATTTTTTCATTATTGCTTAAAATATTTGATGAAATCTTTATGGCCTTAACAATGAAATCAGTAATGCTAACAGTCCAGTACGAATTGAGAACTACGGTTTCCTTGACAATAGAATGAACGCAAATAGTATCATAGGCAAACTATTAAGTTTTAGATTGGAGGATACATTTTATATCTTTTTTCCCTTTTCATCATGGAAAGTTGTGGACCTTATTTCTCTTGAGCGTTAGCTATTTCAAATTTTTATTCCTCAAATTGCATAAAATCTAGAAAATTGTGGACTTAATCATAAAATATTTAATCAAGAATGCACATATAGTTTAAATTCCTCAATAGAATGGATCGGTAATATCGATCAACAAAACTAAAATTTTTAACAACTATCCAACTTTATTATTAAGAACACAGAATTGGTAATGGATGCAATGTCAACGTATATAAAGCTTAGTTGAACATATTAAGAAAAAGGCAACTTTTGTTTTCAATTGAGATCTTGTAGTAACAATATTGATCCATAATGCATGAATCTTGATTCCCTATAAGAACCATGCATTTTCTTTATTGGATCATCAAAAGTTATGGCTCTTCGATGGTTGCTTTAAAATCTAGACTCGCTTCATTAAATTCACTCTCAAGATCTTGATTAGTGTTAGTTTTCTTTTGTGTTGACATATTCTATGTCAAAGTTTTCTTGTAATAAAACATTTGATTATTTTGTATATTGTGGATCAATTTGTAATTGGGTTGGGATTTCAAGAACTGAAATTGCAGTTCGACAAAAAGGAATTTCGATCTAGCAAATATGATTTGCTGTTCGGCAAAAAGACATGTGAGAGAAATTGAAAAGAAGTTGAGGCAGTGATCTCGCAGGACACTTGGAAGACCGAAATGGTTAGAACCTGAGGGAATTTTGTTACAAACGCCCTTGCTGTTCCAACCTAAGTTCCGCCATTGATTTAGGAAGAACCAAAAGTTTTCCTTACAATACATATTTAAGATATATGCTTTCCAAAGCTCAACTAAAAATATTCATAATAGCGAGGGCAGCTCTCCTAGCAATTGAAGTTGCTCCATGGTTCTAGCTTTGCCATTATCGAAGGTGATTCGGCTGTTGTTCCGTGGTCTCTCTCTAGTATTGTGGATGATGTGAAAACTCTTCTCTCTACTTTTGTTGCTAGGGACTTTGTCCTTGTTGGCAGAGATGTTTATATTTTGGCCCATAGTGTGTGTTAGGATAAAATGAATTGACCCTTTGCAATTAATTAATTAATTACCCAAGTTAATTAATTAGATCAAATTTCATCCAATAGCGTGGCAGCCCAAACAAATCACCAAATAACTAAATGCAGCAGAAAATAAATTTGACACAGATGATTTGTTTACGAATAGGGAAAACCACCGAGGCAAAACCCCTCCGGGTGAATTTAGATGTACATCTTAAAGTAGGCTTGACTCATTCTTTTGTATCTAATAGTGGTGATGGCTTTTATTCTCATTGATGGGACAAGTTAATGATATGTAATTATATTTATTCAGACCTCCATTCTTTTGTAGACAATGGTCATTGTAATCATTGCATAGAGCTCTGACTTACTTTTGGAGTATTTCTAAAGAAATCATTATGATAATTCTTGATGTTGGTACTTGATATGAATTATTTGGATTGAATTGTCAAAAAGGAAAAATCTACAAGTACCTTTGAGATGTTTTTTTCATGCTTTGGACCCTTTTAGGTTTGGGGCATGACAACTATGGTATTAGAGCTTAGGTTATGATTCTGTAGACTTTGAAATATGAATTGATTTTGATATAAGTCAAAGCATTAGGGGTTTAATGAATCATTTGTTTAGTGCATTTGTTGAAGCTTCCACATGCTATTCCTTTATCCTTATCTAGCTCGTCTATGCTAACATTCTATGTTGCCTTGTGATTTACTTGCTTTGTTTCTTGGGTATAGGTATAAGTACCATTGTACACTATGCATCTTAAAAAGAAAGCACGTAAAGTAAGGCATGTAGATGAGGTTGCAGCTCCAAAACATGGCCCTAGGCAACGCCAAGAGCGTGAGAGATCTATCACTCCCAATGGTGGTGAGATTCATAAGGTGGCAAAAAAAATCTATGCTAGGATTGCTAAAGTGGTTCAAGGTGGCGAGCGTAGGAGGGAGGGTTGTTCTTTTGGGGATTTCCATAAGAAAAACCCTCCAACTTTTAATGGTGAACCTGACCCAATAGCAGCAAAGAATTGGCTGCTAAATATGGAAAAGTTATTGAGAGCCCTTGAATGCACTGATGCTTAAAAGGTGGTGTATGCTACTTTTGCTTTTTAGAATTCTGTTGTGAAATGGTGGACGAGCACTGAGCTCTTGTTGAGGATGGAGCTGGGAGAGGACACTCCTATTACTTGGGAGAAGTTTAAGGAAGTCTTTAATGAGACTTATTTCCCTGATGTAGTTAGGGATCAAAAGGGGAGACAATTTTCTAATTTCGTTCAAGGGACTATGACTGTGGAAGAATATGCTGCAAAGTTTGTTGAGCTCTCCCGCTTTGCTTCTGATAGGCCAAAAACGAATTGACCCATTATGATAAATTAACCAATTAATTTAGCCAAGTGAATTAATAAGTTAATTAATCATGCAAACGCGTGGTAGCATAAACAAATCACCAATAAACTAATTATATAGTGGAAAATAAATAACACGGTGATTTGTTTACGAATGGGGAAAACTTAACAGCAAAAACCCCACCGGGTGATTTTCAGGTCACCACTCCCGAAATTTCACTATTATCAAAACGAGCGGTTACAAGTAAAGGAATCTCAATACCTTATACCAATCTACAATTGAACCCTTACCCCAATACCCAATTGGACTTGTTCTGTAGTGACAATTTCCCCTTTTGATGCACGGCTCCCAAGTACATGACTAACTAATGCGTGGATCCTAGTACGTGACTTAAATCACCAACTAGAGAAGGTTGTTGGCTGCAAAGTTCTTTAGTTCATCCCAACGATGAAGATCAAGAAGATGCTTGGTCACAAAACCCTACGATCCACATACACAGCAACTTCTTCACAAGAACGATGAACTAGGGCAAAAACTTTGTCTCCGGTTACAAATTGCTTGAACAAACTTTGCTCAACACTTGTGCAACTTGTGTACACTTTGACGGCCCTTAAAATAATCCTTTTATATGTCTAGAGTTAGAAGAAAAGAAGGCCCAAACACATAATCACGGATTAGAGTCAAAATAAAACTGGAATTCTGTTTTTCATAAAGTTCGACAGATACCTATCTGTCAAGATGCTGTCGAGCAGCTATCAAGCCACGAGGCTGGAACAACTTCTTAAGCTCGATGGATAGCTAGCTGTCGAGCTTTAATGAATAGCACTTCTTCAGCTTGAATCTTAGACTGACTTGCATGTTTTCAACACTTGATCTTGCAATACAGTTTCTTGAAGTATTAAACACATCCTAGATTTACCCAAATACAAGTAAAGTGCGTTTTGTCAAAGGATAAGCCAATTACATAAAATAGTAACATATGTTCCTAACAAGTGAATCACATATGTCCTAACAATCTCCCCCTTTGGCAATCCGTGACAAAACCACAACAAACAAATGAACATATGAGAGAAGTCATAAATCACTCAACTCATATTCACTTGTTGAATACAATAAAATCTATCATAACACAAACTCTTGAAAAAATTTGCAAGAAGAGAGTTTATGGCAAGTAGACTTTGACAACCTGTATTTCTGAAACACTTTAAACAAAACTCATCAGGGCATCTTTGTGTAAAACAGAAATAATAGATTGCATACACGTAATAAGAAGCATGTGCATAAAGAGAGAAAAGAAACAACACATGTAAGAATAGGTGAAGGAAACATACATCAACATATATAAAGAAGATAAGTACAATGTATGTCAAAAATGATCACAAGACCCAAGGTACAAGAAGAAGGAAGTAAACACTCCCCCTAACAGGATGAAACACATCTCCCCCTTTCAAAGGCATGTATTTCTCCCCCTAACATGTAGAATCTTTAAAAAGAAACCACATATTTCCACAATTTCCCCCCCTTTTTGTCATGATTGACAAAGGGTACAAGAAGCTAGAAAGCTTCACCCGAGAAACATAAAGATGATCAAGGATGATCAAGGGGGCACAAGGAATCCATAAAAATGCATGAATGTAATGAAACAAGATGTTATAGATGATAAGATAATCAAAAAGATACAAAACATATGAAAAACAATGCATGCAAAAGGATCTCGATCGATTGAGAGGTGTCGAGAAGCTATCGAGCAGACCTCGATGGATCGAACAGCTATTGAGAAGCTATCGAGGAGACAGAAGTTTTCTCGATCAATCCACATAGCTGTCGAAGAAGTGTCGAGATTGCGATAAGAAAAAGCTTAAGAGCTCGACAGACAGCCAGGTGTCGAGATTGCTTAAAAACAGTTTTTCAAGAAAGAAAAACCCAGATATGAATGCAATCAAGCATGCAACTTAACGAAAGATCAACATTTTAAACTCTCAAAATCATCTCTCAACAAAAATTTTAAGCACAATGATCCCAAAAACACACACACACACACTAAACAAGTCTAACCAATTTTATATTTCAAAAATAAGTTAAGACAGTTTAGTGAGCATACATTAACACATGTAAAATCTTGTGATGATCAAATCACATTGTACCTGCACATGTATCAAAAGTAGCAAAGAATATTGCGTGTTGTGTGTGAAAAATATTTGCATAAGTGTATACATGTTATGACGATTTGAGATATGAGAAAATCACTTTAACTCACACATAATCATAACTATTTGATGGGGACTATCACCTTCGAGATACATCCTATAACTCCCATATCTCCTAGAATACACGCTTACAATCATATTTAAAGGATTTTTGATCTTTTTGCTTTTCATTTTCTTTACATATTTTTATTTGAGCAAATCATGCATGGGCATATAAAAAAGAGAAAAGAAATACCCAATGATGGTAAGCATTTGACATTCCAATTTTGCTATGCCGAAGCACACAAATGTCATTGACACTGCACTTTTGCTATGCCGAAGCATACATGTGTCATATTATGATTGGCGAGCAACAGTGGTGAGATGGTTATTTATGTCTTTCTCTTAGAATTTTCTAGTCCTTCTAGTCAAAAAGAGTGATACGAGTGTTAAGTACAAGAGATAACTTAATCTTACTCATCACAAACAAGAGCCACAAAGCTCACTTGCTTAGTTGTGCATAGAGATGCTCATCTAAGCTACAAGAGATACAAAGTTTAGAAAACTTTGTTTCAATGGTCATGCAAGATACACACGTACCAATGTACACAAACACACACTGTTTTTCTATTTTTTCTGATTTTTCCTTTTTATTTTTATTTTGAGAACAAAATAAAATAAAAACTAAACAACCAAACAAAAACAGACAAATAACATGAAAGCATTAAAGATAGATGCATATGCATGAAGACATGATGAAAGGGTACAGATGCATGAAAGCATGATTCCAAAAGCAGATAAGAAATCAAGCAAAAAAAGTCTTACTTTAGATAGAAAGAATTAAAGCAGAGGACAAACAGAAAAGACAATTAAGTCTTAGGCTCCTTTCTCACCCACATAGCACGAGTCTTTGACCGTGAAGATGAAAAAGCACGTGTCCTAGTATGTCATAGAAGTATTACAATTCTCTTGAAATTGAGTTAAAAAGCTCAAAACTTTTAATAACTCTTCAAACAAAGGTGTAGGTCCTTGAGAGGAAACCTGTGACCGTTTGGACAATTGCTTATGAGGATACAACTTAAAACAATTAGGATGAATGTGTCCAAAAACACCACAATGGTGACAAACATGAGGTCTAACAAAGGATTTAGAATTAGCCAGATCAGTTTTGGATTTCATACCTTTATTACCTTTCTTAGATTGGGGTACAAAGACAGTCCTTGATCCAGAAGCCGTGGAAGAGGAGGGGCCGAAGGAGATAGCATATCCTAAGCCAGTCTTATCAGAACTAGACTTTTGAGCACTCAATACCTCATCAAGCTTTGCACTAGACATCCTCTCTACTTGAGTTCTAGCTTGACTAAGCTCAACCTCAAGATTCTTGACCTTCTCTTCTAATGAGGTGTTCTCTACAACAAGAGTATTAACTAACCTTGTAATCTCATCTAGTTTAACTAATAGATAAGCTTTTTCAGTTTTTACCTTATTAAGCTCTTTTCTACAAAGATGAGAATTCTTTTCAGATTTTATAAATTCAGTGCATAGCTTATCATAGGCTTCCTGAAGGGTCATCTTCTTGGGTACTTCATCATCAGAAGAATCCTCACTGTCACTAGCACTCTCCACAATCACCTTATCGGTTGAGGCAGCAAAGGCCATAATGTGACTACATTCACCCACATACTCATCAGAAGAGTCATTCTCAGTATCACTCCAGGTAGCAACGAACCCTTTATCTTTTGACTCCTTGGTCTTTTCCTTCATGAGGTAGTTTGGGCACTCTATCCTCATATGACCAAAACCTTTGCACTCATGGCATTGGATGAAGGGTTTCTCATTCTTGCCCTTCCTTGAGGATTTAGATTTCCTAGGAGGTTTGCCCTTATCCTTTTTCCTGAACTGAAGAAGCTTGATAATCTCATCAGTTATGAAGGTTAGATCCCCATCCTCATCATCATCTTCATCTTTATCTTCACTTTCATCTTCATCTTCAGAGTCCTCAATCTCTTCCTCTGTACCCTTAAGAGCCAAGTTTCTACTCTTTCCACCTTTTCCCATTAAGCCTAATACCATCTCATAGGTTTGAAGGTTCCCTACAAGCTCATTTAAAGGAAGTTGATCGATGTCCTTTGCTTCTTCAATGGCAGTGATCTTGACATGGAATCTTTCAAGTAAGGACCTAAGGATTTTCCTAACAATTTTGGATTCCGCAATAGATTCTCCAAGATTGGAAGCAGAATTCACAATGTCCTTGAGTTTAGCATAGAACTCATCAAAGGACTCATCCTCCTCCATCCTTATTTCTTCAAAACTAATAGTGAGTCTTTGAAGCTTCACAGTCTTTACTACCTTGGTACCTTCATAGGTGGTCTCAAGAATGGTCCATGCTTCCTTAACAACTTCTGTGGATGATATTTTCTTGAATTCCTCATTGGTCACCCCATAAAACAAAGCATTCAAGGCCCTACTATTGAAATTTGCCGCTATGATTGTTGCATCATTCCAATCCACCGACGCTTCCTTTGGCTTAATCCAGCCAACTTCAACAGCTTGCCATACCTGTTCACCTAGAGCCTACAAAAAAACTTTCATACAAACTTTCCAGTACGCATAATTAGTTCCATCAAATAAAGGAAGAATCAAAAGAGATTGTCCGCGATCCATGACAACAGGGGTCAAGGATCACACTCAGGAAATTAATCCAATCAGAGTGAACCTGTTCTGATACCACTTGATAAGCCAACAATGAATTGACCCCTCGTGATAAATTAACCAATTAATTTAGCCAAGTGAATTAATTAAGTTAATTAATCATCAAGCAAACTAATTATGCAGCGAAAAATAAATAACACGGTGATTTGTTTACGAATGGGGAAAACCTAACGGCAAAAACCCCACCGGGTGATTTTCAGGTCACCACTCCCGAAATTCCACTATTATCAAAACAAGCGGTTACAAGTAAAGGAATCCTAGTACCTTATACCAACCTACAGTTGAACCATTACCCCAATACCCAATTGGATTTGTTCTGTAGTGACAATTTCCCCTTTTGATGCACGACTCCCAAGTACATGACTAACCAATGCGCGGATCCCAGTACGCGACTTCAATCACCAACTAGATAAGGTTATTGGCTGTAAAGTTCTTCAGTTCATCCCAACGATGAAGATCAAGAAGATGCTTGGTCACAAAACCCTACGGTGCACATACACAGCAACTTCTTCACAAGAATGATGAACTAGGGCAAAAACTTTGTCTCCGATTACAAATTGCTTGAACAAACTTTGTCAACACTTGTGCAACTTGTGTAAACTTTGACGGCCCTTAAAATAATCTTTTTATATGTCTAGGGTTAGAAGAAAAGAAGGCCCAAACACATAATCACGGATTAGAGTCAAAACAAAACTGGAATTCTGTTTTTCATAAAGCTCGACAGATACCTGTCTGTCGAGCCACGGGGCTGGAATAGCTTCTTAAGCTCTATGGATAGCTAATTGTCGAGCTTTAATGAACAGAACTTCTTCAACTTGAATCTTGGACAGACTTGCATGTCTTCAACACTTGATCTTGAAACACAGTTTCTTGAAGTATTAAACACATCCTAGATTTACCCAAATACAAGTAAAGTGCGTTTTGTCAAAAGATAAACCAATTACATAAAATAGTAACATATGTTCCTAACAAGTGAATCACATATGTCCTAACAGCTTCCTATTTAATTCCGAATGAACCTAAGAAAGTAAGCAAGTTTCAAAAATGTCTTAATGATAAGATTCGCCCCCACATTATAGCCTCTAAGTGGGTACTTTTACTAAGATTGTAAAGAGGGCAATGAGTCTTGAAGAGGACTTTAAGTGCAACCTCGGTTCTAGGGAGGAAGAAAAGAAGCAAGAACCCTATGGTTTTCAACATGGAGAAGGTCGGGGGGAAATTTTCAAAAAGGGGTTCTTTAAGAAGTCTAGTAATGGGGATCATTCTTATGGGCAAGACAATGATGCCTTGCCTCAATCAAGTGAAAAGAAGCTTTGCTCCCATTGTGATAGATTTCATAATGGTCATGCTTGTGGTGGAGTTAAGTTGTGCTATAATTGTAAGCAACCTGGGCACTTTGCTAGAGAATGCCCAATTGCTAAAGGCTTAGGTTCTTCTTCTTTGCCTCAAACTATTAAGGGTAATAACAATGGGAAGAAGGTGCAAGGTAGAATTTATGCATTGGCTGCTCAGGATGTTCAAGCCACAGACACTATGGTGACAGGTATAGTTTCTTGCTCTCCGCACATGCTAGAGTTCTTTTGATCTTGGTTCTACACATTCTTTGTTTCTATTGCCTTACAAAAAGTTGTGATAAGAGCCTAGAACTCCTTGATTTTAAGTTATTAGCTTCTACTCCAATTGGTGATATTATATGGAATAATCTTGCACTCAAGTCTTGTATCTTTTTATCGAGGGTAGAGAGTTATTGGCTAAAATGGTGTTGCTAAATAAGCATGATGTTTATGTTATCCTAGGCATGGATCGGTTGGCTTCTTATCATGCTTGTATGCATTTTTAAGAAGAATGAGGAATCTATAAGGTTATGTACCAACTACCATGATCTAAATTGAGTTACCATTAAGAGTAAATATCCTTTGCCTTGCAGTGATGACTTGTTTGACTGATGGTAAAGAGAACAAGTATTTTCTAAAATTGATCTTGTTTTGGTTACCAATAGTTGAAAATTTAAGACATACATACCAAAGGTGCCATTTTGGACTAGGTATGGTTATTATGAGTTTTTAATGATGCTATTTGGATTAACTAATGCCCCTACTACCTTTATGGATTTGATGAATGTGGCATTTCATGATTACTTGGATCACTTTGTCATTGTGTTCATTGATGATATTTTGATTTACTCTATGAGCCAAGAAGAGCATGAAGAACACTTGAGGATTTTTTTACAAATTCTAAGAGAAAATAAATTGTTTGCTAAATTGAGGAAATGTGAATTCTAGTGGAATCAAGTAGTGTTGTTAGGTTATGTGATCTCTAAGGATGGAAATACATTGGATCTTGGAAGGATATAAGAATTAAAAGAAAGATTACCCCACATGACTTGGAGTTGACTACAATTGTGTCGCATTGAAAATTTGGAGATGTTATTTGTACGAGAGAGACGTGAGATTTTTATGGTTCATAAAATTTTAGAGTATTTCTTTAATCGGAATAAGCTAAATATGAGACAATGGCAATGGCTATAATTGTTTAAGGACTATGATTTCTTTATTAACTATCATCTCTATAAGGCTATGTCATTATTGGTGCACTTAGTAGAAAGTCTCTGGTTATTTTTCAACTGCTTTGCATACCACTTAGAGGGAAATCATTACTGATTTAGAAAGGTTGGGAGTTGAGGTTGTATAGGTCATTAGAGACCTACTTGGATAGTTGAGAGTTCAACCAACTTTAGTAAAAAGAATGAAATTGTTGCAAGGCAGTGACTCTCAATTAATATGAATAAGGTGCATAAAGGAAAGAGACCTAAGTTTAATATGTACAATTTCGAGGACGAAATTTTTATAAAAGGGGAAGAATGTAACGCCCTAGTCAAAAAGAAAAAAAAAATGGAAGTTAGATTTTTTTTGGTGTCCCACATGCCCTACCTACCCCTCTATCCCCCACCACACATTCTCATAAATATCCCTCACTCTCTCATCCTCTCCCACCGCTATACCTCCTTTACCACCATCTCCACCATCATTTTCTGGCAAGATCACCAGAAAATCCTTAAGAACCTTTACGCACCTTCATATCTTTTATTTGAGGTAAAATTTCTAATCTTTTTAGTGGGTTTATATGCTTTTGCTAGAGGTTTTCTTTATCTAAGCTTTGATAATGATACCCATGTGATTTATGAGCTTTAAAAGTGATATTCATGTGTTTATATGTATGAATTTTGTGTTGGTGGAATTATTTGATGAGTGGGTTTAAAGCTTTTACAATGGTGGCTGATGGTGACTAAGTTAAGGATATTCGTCCATGATGATCGTCCACAGTCACCGCATCCATAATTTGACCACGTCCAGGAAACCTTAAGAAGAGGAGAACAAGAACATTGTACTTAGGAACAATACAAGACCCTTTATAACAAGACCAAGAAGGTTGTCCATAGTACAAACATAAGGACGACCAAATAACCCTTGGTGAATTTTACAAAAGGACTTCTCATAAACTTCCTTATGATCTGACCATAGTGTACTACCCTCAAAACGTGGAAGGAGTTCCTTGTAATTCACTCCACGTACTCCATTTACCCATTTTCTCCATTAACTACTCACATCACCCATGATGGTGGTGGATCCAAACAAGTAGACCCACTTCTAACTCTCTATAAAAGGAACAAGTCCTATTCACTCAAGGTAAGTACCACCATTCATTATTTTTCCCTTCCTTGTGATCTAGAGAGAAAACTGACTTAATTGTCAGAGGGTCCTTAGCCAAGTTACACCGGTCACCCTTGATAGTTCTTTCTTTTCTTTTTAGGACTAAAAGCCATTACCACAATCCAAAGCACTCCAGCCTACTAATTTTCATGCATCATCAGTGGCTATCTAAATGGTGAAGATTTTTGGGGTTTTGGCTTTTTAATGTGAAATAGATGGTGAAAATAATTTTTATTGATTATTTGGAACTAGTTAAAGATTCTAATTGTTTGTCTTGGAGAATATTATGATTTTGGTGTCATGGGTCTCTTGATGATATTATATAAATCTTGTGAGAACTACTTATTAAATGTTGAGGTTTTGATGTTAGAGATAATACCTTAAATGATTTATGAGTATAAATTGGAGTCTATGCCGTGTATTTTATATTGTTGAGAAACTTTGGATGTGGAATACATTATTTGTGAGGCTAAATACTAGGCTTGCCTAATTAAATGCTTATTTGGCAATTCCTAATTTGTAGCTAAATACAATTTCAAATTTTATGTTTATTGTGATATGAAAGCTCGAAATGTGTGAAAACACAAGAGCTTGTTTAGACCCCCAATTCAAATTACGGCTTGGTTGATTTTACACTAACTTAATACTAAGTGCGGAATAGTGTAAAAGCAAGCATTCAAGCAAGAGAGCTACTCTAATCCATATTTAAAGCAACACAGCAGTAAAATAAAATGAACAAGAGTAGGGAAGAGAGATGCAAACACAAATAACACCGAGGTGTGTTATCGAAGAGGAAACCGAAGAAGTCGGCGAAAAACCTCTCCGCCGCCCTCCAAGCGGTAATCAATCCACTAGACAATCAGTTGGGATACATGGGTAAGCAACAGACCCTCCAAGCCTAATCTACCCTCTGTACCTAAGCCCTCCAAGCTCCTACTCCAACAAGGCTTCTCGGAACCGTGTCTTGTCTAGCTCTCCGGATCCCGCAACAAGCTCCATGTTGCATCTGCCATCCTTGGCTTCTTCTAATGTTTCCCAGCAGCACCAAAACCTCACTGGACACTCTCAAAAGGTGTGGTAAGTGTTTGGGCTATTGACCTCTCAATGGTATGGAAATGGAGAGGTAGGAGATGAGGAAATTCCACAAACAAATGTATAGAGAATTGTTGGAATAACAATTTCTAACTCTCAAGTGTTTTAGCTAGGGTTTTCTCTCAGAAGCTCTCCTTGACATTTGTGGGTAATATGGGTATAAATAGTGAGGGTACAGAAAGTGTGTATCAGACAGTACAGACTGGCGGAATAGAATGTCTCGCGGGGGTCTCGCGGGTGTCTCACGGGAAGGCCTTACCCGTGAGATACTCGCGAGACACAGTTGTCTCCATCTGTACAGACTCTTCGCATTCCAGTCAAGTGCAAGGCATATGCTTCACTTCGCGAGAAGCTTAGTCGCGAGACACCCGCGAGAATTCTTCTGGCTTCACTTGCTTGAGTCTTCACACTCTCTCTCTCTCTAACACACAACCCTTACAATCACATCCCACAATAAATACAGGGTACACAAGATTGAAAATAATTACAATCAAATTTGGTACGGAATAAAAGCCAACAAAATACTAATTTGTAAATCACAACTTTACATGATAGGTTTGCTTGGTATTGTTTAAGTTCTAGCTAATCTCTTTTAGAGCTTAGAGAATTAGGCTTTTGCAGGTTCCAAGATAGGTAGCTTTTTAATAAGATTTTTGGAAAATAACCATGTTGCATAAATTGGTTTTTTTTTTTTTTTTTGGTCAAACAGAAAATTATTTGTAAGATTATGTTTTCTTAAAAGGTATTGTATTGTGACCCTATTATATATGACTATTTATGAAAAGTGCATCATATTTGGTAATGCATATGGGGAAATGCATAATTTTTTAGCATGGAAAAGATAAGCATCTTTTATAAAATTCTTGGGAATGGATTTTATGGATTTATTGTATTATTTGCAAATTCTAAAGATGTTTTATCTTAGCTTGTATTATTTGGGAAATTTATGCAAAATATTTATGACAAGAAATGATTTTGAGGACTTTGAGAATATTGTGGATATTTGGTTACAGAAATATTTTATGAAACTACTTGGAAGTGAACCATGTATTTCAAATACATTAACTTGTGAGCTTTTGATGTAGTTTTGCCATTGTGCCATGAGATTGGTTTTGAAATAGTATTGTATATTTTTTTGGCTTACAGTGAATAATATGTAGTTTCATAGTTATTTTGGAAAGCTTGGTGTTACATGGAAATTCCCAAATTATAGCATGTTTTGTGAAATGCTCATTATCATGCAAGGTTGTCAGACTCAAATCGGACCGGTCGATTCGACCTGGGCAACCTTGAACCGAGTAGAAATCCGGTTTTTTAAGGGGAAGTTATGGTTCAGTCATTTTAAATATATAAAAATTTCCAAATAGGTGTAGGAGAGGGATAGAACCAGGGATTAGTAGGTCAGTGCTACATGGAAATTCCCAAATTATAGCATGTTTTGTGAAATGCTCATTATCATGCAAGGTTGTCAGACTCAAACCGGACCGGTCGATCCAACCTGGGCAACCTTGAACCGAGTAGAAATCCGATTTTTTAAGGGGAACTTATGGTTCAGTCATTTTAAATATAAAAATTTCCAAATAGGTGTAGGTGAGGGATAGAACCAGGGATCAGTAGGTCGGTGTTACATGGAAATTCCCAAATTATAGCATGTTTTGTGAAATGCTCATTATAATGCAAGGTTGTCAGACTCAAACCAGACCGGTCGATCTGACTTGGGCAACCTTGAACCGGGTAGAAATCCGATTTTTTAAGGGGAAGTTATGGTTTAGTCATTTTAAATATAAAAATTTCCAAATAGGTGTAGGCGAGGGATAGAACCAATAGGCTATGCTCCTTTGTTGTGTCATTCTTGGATTTAATATTTTATTTATTTACAATTTAGATTATATTTTTCCAAGTTATTATATTACACATCTCAATATATTATTATTTGATAATTTTATTATAGGTTCAAGAACTATACTTTTTACATGTGAATATACAATTTATTAATTTATGTTGAAAATGATTTTATTTTAGATAATTTTTTATTTGAAAGATTACTAAACACGATTTTTTTACACTTGTTTATGCTTTATTATTTTCTATTAACCTTACAAAAATGGTGAAAGTTCATTTGAAAGTTGCTTAATTTTTTAGACATATTTTTAGGAAAATTTTATTAATGTTTGCCATTTTAATACATTTATTTGTATTTTATTATTATTAAATTAATTATGACATTATTACGGTCTGACCTCCATTGAACCTCGATCGACCTTAAAAACCTTGAACCTCTCCCTTTTCCGATTCGTTAAACGATCCGGGTCTGAAAACCGTGTTATCATGAGACTTACATTTCCCCCACCCCATTAATTATGCTACTTACTGGGCTCTGTCTCATCCCATTCTTTTACAAACTTTTTCAGAGCATGCAACGATCGTTTTGAGATAGGTTTTTGTGGCTAGCAGTAGTTAGACTAACTACTTATGGAGGTTGGACTTTTGTTATGGTGATCTTTAGATGTACATCCTAAAGTAGGCTTGACTCATTCTTTTGTATCTAATAGTGATTGTAAGGTTGAATTTAATCAACCATCTTGTTGACTTTATTCCGTGCCAAATTTGCTTGTAATTTAGCAATTAGTAACACTGTATTTAGGTGGGAATCATGTAAGGGTAGTGTGTGAGAGAGTGTGAAGAAATGCTCAAGATTGTGCAGTGAAGCAGGGACTCGCGGCTGGATCTTGCGGCTTGCAAGCCGCCAGAAGATGCACACGAGCGAAGCATGCAGAGAAGCTGAACCGTCATGCCAGTTGTAGCACTACAGGACAAAAAATCCAGTCTGGCCATTCAATTAGCTCGTGGCTTGGACTTGCGACTCAGTCAAGTCGCCAGTCCACTCTGTTATGGAAAAACTGACTCTTCACATTCCTTTCTCACTCCAGTATAAATACCCTTTATACCCACGAAATATTGAGGGCTTCCAGAGAGAATTTTGAGAGAGAAACCCTAAAGAAAAACAAGATTGACTCATCCACAATCTTCATATAGTGACTCTTCAAATTCCTCAACTCTCACCCTCTCCATTGTTACATCCTTGAGAGGTTCTTTGACCAAATCTTTTTTCTCACCATACCCATATCTGTGAGAAGGCTATTTGGTGCTTTGGGAAGTAGTTCGAAAAGAACCAATTCATATTGGTTGATACTATGGGTTATAGCGGAATCCGATAAGCTAAAGAAGAAATAGGTTCGGCGTAACCTCATTGGAGTAGGAGCTTGGAGGGTTTAGGTACACTGGATAGATTAGGCTTGGAGGGTCTTCTGTTGTACATGTATCCCAACTACATTTTTTAGTGGATTATTTATCGCTTGGAGGGCCGTGGAGAGGTTTTACGCCGAGGGTTTCGGTTTCCTCTTCAATAACACATCGTTGTGTTGTCCTTGTATTTGCATCTCTCTTCCCTTAATCTTTGCCATTTTAATTTCTGCTGTGGATGTGATTTTATTTGGTTTAGATTGTTTATCAATTCTGTTATATGCTTATGTTCATATTCCGCACATTAATTATTTGATAATAAGCTTGAATTGATAATTTGAAAATTGGGGGTCTAAACATTCATAGTGTTTTATACACATATTGAACATTCAATTGGTATCAAAGTGGGTACACTTGTATTGGTTTAATTACCTAAGTGTGATCCTTGACCCCTTGTGTTATTTGCCATGGATAGTGCTTTATATGCTTCTATGCATGTTTTGGATATTGATGAATGTAACATGCCACGTGTTTGTGAAAATGCCTCTATGAGTGATAATTCTCATGATTGTGATGCTATGTTACATGAATCTTTGGGTGTTGTTGATATTCCTAACATCAAACTCTTCAAGAAAAAAGCTAAGAAGTTTCATAAGGATTTGAGCAAGTTATTCTGTGAAAAAGATTATTTGATTGCTAAGCTCAATGAATCTAACAAATTGGTTGAAAAATATAAGAAACTTATTGAAATTTATCTTGAAAAGCTGAAAGAGTTTGAATGTTTAAATATGGACTTGGATGCTTAACTTGTTTTGTCTAACAAACTTGTTGGTGAACTAAAATGTGAAAATGAATCTCTTAAAATGCATGTCAAGTGTTTGATTGCTGAACCTATTGCTAAAAAGGATGATAATATATGTTGCAATCATATTGTGTCACCCGAATTTGTGCCTAATGTGTGTTCTACCTCTAAGGGCAAATCGGTGTACATTCCTCCACACAAAAGAAATCAAAACGTGAAGAGAAAGGCTCTTAAGTCAAAGCCTCCGTTTAGGTCTCAACCTAAGGCTTTGGATGGATCTAAGTTTGTTCCAACTTGCCACCATTGTGATGTGATTGGTCATATAAGACCTCAATGTCATAAGTTGAAGAGGGAACAAAAACATGTTGCTAAATCCCTTCCCAAAAAGCCTAGTGGACCTAAACACATTGTTTGTCACTATTGTGGTGCTTTTGGTCATCTAAGACCTCATTGCTCTAAATTTCATGCTCTTAAAAGAATCAAAAGGAAAGAGAAACTTGAGCTTCATGGAAGTTGTACTAAAAAGGGCAAACCGGATTTGAGTGAAAATAGCATGTTGTTAAAGAAAGTGTTTAATGCTCTTAACTCCTTGTCTATGTGCATCTCCAGTTCTCATTCTTCCAACCCTCGTCTCACTTCTCATGAGACACTCATTCCAAACAATCATTCTGTTTGGATGAAGAAGGGTTCCTATGGTTGAGCTTTTGCTCTTTTGGTCCTTGATCTAATTCTTTCAATCTTTGTAGGACCCTTCATGCATTAAATGTCATATCTTCATGCATTTTGTGCATCTTGCATTTCTTTGTATGCATTGCTTTTGTTTTGGTCTTACTTTTATGTTTTAGTTTTGTGTGAGTAAAAAATCCAAAACCACATAAAAAGTGAAAATTTCAAAAAGTTTGATCGTATATGTTTGAGCACGTATCACATGTGAGTTTTGCCTTATACCTTCATACATATGGCTTTATGCATTCACGAGCTTAACTTGTTCTTTATGCACATCTATCTTTATGGGAAAAATCTTAACATCTATGTGTGATTGTTGTAAATCGATCTTCAAGCTTGTTATGAATGATTGGTCAATAGTCTTGATAGTTTTGATACTTGCATAGACTTGTACCTATATATCTTCCCACACTTTTTATTTTTTTTGCTCAAAGAGCTCAACAAATGTAAATCTCAAAATGAAAAGAGATAATGAGCTACAAAAGCCGTTGCACATACTAGTATTCGACTAGGAAAAAGGGAAAGTGACTTTTATGAAAATGTATGATGCCCAAAAAGCCAAAGGCTTGTTCATCAAATTGAAATATCAAAAATTTTAGGCATTGATCTCAAAATGAGATATATTGATTCAAAATGATCAAATGTCATGAATTGTAAAAAAGCCAAATGAAAAGTTTCAAAGATATGTAATCATTTTCTTGTGGGAGGTCATATATGTTCATTTCTATAATTGAGATAGACCACTTGACTTAGTACTAGTTATGTATGACTTGATTGAATTGATCATTGAAGCTTCATTCTAGACTAAGAACTATTCCACATTTGATATACACACATAACACACATGCCTAATGTTCAATAAATGTCTTATTCATTTGTTCGATTGTACTTGTTTAAATGTGATGTGTGTGTGTGCTCATCTAAATATGGATCTGTTAAGACATATGTGATTCACTTGTTAGGAAAATATGTCACTATTTTATATAATTGGCTAATCCTTTGACAAAACGCACTTTACTTATAATTGGGTAGATCTAAGATGTGTTTAATACTTCAAGAAACATGTTGTTCAAGTCTAGTATTAAAACCATGAAGATTGGATCATGAAACAAGTGAAGAAGGGCTATTCATTAATGCTGGACAGATAGCTCGACACCTACTCGACAAATAGCTATCTATCAAGATTTAATGAATGAAGCTCGACAGATTCTCTATCGATCGAGGTATCTATCGAAGTTGCGGGAATTCAGATTTTCAGATCTGATTTTCGGCCCATGATGACATGTATGTGTAGGGTTTCTTTTCTCACAACCCTAGACATATATAAGGCTTATTTTAGAGGCCATCACATAAGAGAATACAAGGAGAACATATGCAAAAGGTGACCAATGCCTCATTCTCTTTGAAAGAAGCTACTGCATCTTTGCGACTTAGGGTTTTATAACCAAGTGCTTCTTGATCTTCATTGTTGATGAAGTGAAGAACTTTGCAACCAACAACCTTCTCTAGTTGGTGATTGAAGTCGCGTACTAGGATCCGCGCATTGGTTAGCCATATACTTGGGAGTCGTGCATCAAAAGGGGAAATTGTCACTACATAACAAATCCAATTGGGTATTGGGGTAAGAGTTCAACTGTAGGTTGGTATAAGGTACTGGGATTCCTTTACTTGTAACTGCTTGTTTTGATAATAGTGGAATTTCGAGAGTAGTGACCTGAAAATCACCCAGTGGGGTTTTTGCCGTTAGGTTTTCCCCATTTGTAAACAAATCACCGTGTTATTTATTTTCCGTTGCATAATTAGTTTATTGGTGATTTGTTTGTACTACTACGAGTTTGCATAATTAATTAACTTAATTAATTTACTTGGCTAAATTAATTGGTTAATTTATCATGAGGGGTCAATTCGTTTTTGGCCTATCAAGTGGCATCAGACCAAGTACACTCTGATTAGGGTTTAATCTTTGCTGTGTTGATCCATTGACCCCTGTTTGTTATGGATAGAGGACAGTTGTTAATCATACCTCCTTTATTTGATGGCACTAACTATGCATACTAGAAAGTACGCATGAGAGCTTTCTTGCAGTCTTTCGATGAGAAAGTGTGGCAAGCTGTTGAGATAGGCTGGACCAAGCCGAAGGAAGCGCCGGCCGACTAGGATGATGCCAAGATCAAGGCGGCAAACTTCAACAGCAGAGCGTTGAATGTCTTATTTAGTCCGGTCACCAATGAGGAGTTCAAGAAGATATCCTCCACTGAAACTGCTAAGGAAGCATGGACCATCCTCTAGACAACCTATGAGGGAACAAAGGCTGTTAAGGATTCAAAGCTTCAAAGGCTCACTACAAGCTTTGAAGAGATTAAGATGGAGGAGGTTGAGTCGTTCGATGAGTTCTATGCCAAGCTCAAAGACATAGTGAACTCAGCTTTCAATCTTGGGGAAACCATTCCTGAACCCAAGATTGTGAGAAAGGTGCTCAGATCTTTACCTAAAAGATTACATGCCAAGATTACGGCAATCGAGGAATCAAAGGACATTGACAAGATTCCTTTGACAGAGTTGGTTGGAAATCTGCAAACCTACAAGCTAGGGTTGACTAGGATTGGCAAGACGGGTAAAGGCAAGAGCATGGCACTGAAGGCCAAGAGCAGTGAGACAGATGAGTCTTTAGATGATGAAGATTCAAAGATGAAGTCCTACATCACCAGGCAGTTCAAGAAGTTTATGAAGAATGCCAATGGAAAGGGCTTCGACAAGGACCGTAGGCAATCTAGTTCTTCTCAGTTCAAGATCCAAGACAAAGGGAAGAAGGATGCAAGGGATGGTGATCAGTACACTGTTCCCGCAGGACCTAAGTGCTTTAGGTGTCAAGGCTTCGGTCACATGAAACAAGAGTGTCCTACATATCTCAAGAGCATTGGGAAGAGCAAGGAACTTACTGCTACCTTGAGCGACACCAAGCCTGAGAATGATTCCGACAATAAGGATGACGGAATCTTGAATGCCTTCACTGCCACTGTCAATCCTACTGATGGGATTGTTAAAGATGTGGTTGAAGAAGAGGAACTGGTGGAGTCTAAGTTTGAAAAGATGGATGATCAAAATGATATCCATACAGCCTATGAGAAATTATACAAGCTTTCTGAGAAATATGAGAAACTTTACAGGCTGACCACTAAGAAGCTCAGTGATGTGGAACTTGATCGTGAAGAGTTTTCCACAAAGTTTGATAAGACTAATTAGACTATTAGGGCACTGAGGTTCGATAACAATTTCTTGGCTGAGAAGACCAAAAAGCTTGAAGCGAAGCTGTTTCAAGACAGAGTTCAATTGGAGAGGACTTCAAGTGCAAAGCTTGATGAGATGCTCAGTCTTCAGAAATCTGCTTCTGATTGAACAGGTTTAGGGTATGGTTTCTCTTCCTCTAATACTGCTTCTACTAGTACATTTTTTTTGTTCCTCCTAGCAATAATGTTGAAATTGAGAACAATGATGTTAAAACTGATTTAGCTAGTGAGAACTTAGACAAAGGTAAATCTATCTTAGGAGCACCCCCTAAGCAAGATAAGAAGGAAGCTAAGAACCCTAGGGCTAAGAAGGCTAACTCTCAAAAGGCTAACTCTCAAAAGCCTAACTCTCAAAAGCCTAAATAAAAGAAGCAGCATATCTGTCATCATTGTGGAGTTGCCGGTCATACTCGACCAAATTGCTATAAGTGGCCTGCCATTCAATAGAGCAACATCATGATAGCATCTAGAAGCCATAATCAGTTTCAATCCTCTCTTGCTCCACTTGGAGATCTTCTCAAAGCCCTTATGTTCCTTTCGAACTTGAACGGTTTTAATTCTTCCCCCTCACCACCGGTTCAAGGGTTTAATCAAAGGAAAAGTTCTTCCAAGGTGTGGAAGGAAAAGGGCTCCAAGTGATTCTATCACTTTTCTCTTTCTGTCTTCTTATTTTTGTGTGTGCATTACTTGTGTGTTTTGCTTTCAAGTTTTGAGTTAGTCTAGTTTTTATACTTTGCATTGTTTAACATGTTTTTGTTTGTTTTCAGTTTTGTTTATTTTGTTTTTCATATAAAAATTTTTAAAAAAATTGAAAAATCAGAAAAATACAAAAACAGTGTGTTTTGTGTACATTGGTACTTGTGTACCTTGGATGGCCATTGAAACAAAGTTTTCTAAACTTTGTATCTCTTGTAGCTTATATGAGCATTTCTATGCACAACTAAGCAAGTGAGCTTTGTGGCTCTTGTTTGTGATAAGTAAGATTAAGTTATCTCTTGTACTTAATACTCGTATCACTCTTTTTGACGGGAAGGACTAGAAAATCCTAAGAGAAAGGTATAAATAACCATCTCACCACTGTTGTCCACCAATCATAATATGACACCTGTATGCTTCGGCATAGCAAAAGTGCAGTGTCAATGACATTTGTGTGCTTTGGCATAGCAAAATTGGAATGTCAAATGCTTACCATCATTGGGTATTTCTTTTCTCTCTCTTATATGCCCATGCATGATTTGCTTAAATAAAAATATGCAAAGAAAATGAAAAGCAAAAAGATCAAAAATGCTTTAAATATGATTGCAAGCATGTATTCTAGGAGATGTGGGAGTTATAGGATGTACCTCAAGGTGATAGTCCCCATCAAACAGTTATGATTGTGTGTGAGTTAAAGTGATTTTCTCATATCTCAAATCGTCATAGCATGTATACACTTATGCAATCTTGCGATGTTTTTTCAAACATAACACACAATATTCTTTGCTACTTTTGATACATGTGTAGGTACAATGTGATTTGGCCATCACAAGGTTTTACATGTGTTTAATGTATGCTCACTAAACTGTCTTGACTTGTTTTTTAAATATAAAATTGGTTAAACTTGTTGTGTGTGTGTGTGTGTGTGTTTTTGGGATCCTTTGTGCTTAAAATTTTTGTTGAGTTGCATCTTTGGTTCAGTTGCATGCTTGATTGCATTCATATCTGTGTTTTTCCCTTCTTGAAAAACTATTTTTAAGCAATCTCGACACCTCCTCGACATCTAGCTGTCTGTCGAGCTCTTAAGCTTTTTCTTATCGCAATCTCGACACTTCTTCGATAGCTTTGTGGATCGATCGAGAAAACTTCTATCTCCTCAATACCTCTCGATCGATCGAGATCCTCTTGCATGCATTGTTTTTCACATGTTTTGCATCTTTTTAATTATCTTGTCATTCATAGCATCTTGTTTCATTACATTCATGCATTTTTATGGATTCCTTGTGCCCCCTTTATCATCCTTGATCATCTTTATGTTTCTCGGGTGAAGCTTTCTAGCTTCTTATACCCTTTGTAAATCATGACAAAAAAGGGGAGAAATTGTGGAAATATGTGGTTTCTTTTTAAAGATTCTACATGTTAGGGGGAGAAATACATGTCTTTGTAAGAAAGAGATGTGTTTCATCTTGTTAGGGGGAGTGTTTACTTCCTTCTTCTTGTACCTTGGGTCTTGTGACCATTATTGACATACATTATACTTATCTTCTTTATATGTGATGTATGTTTCTTTCACCTACCTTTACATGTGTTGTTTCTTTTCTCTCTTTATGCATATGCTTCTTATTACCTGTATGCAATCTATTATTTCTGTTTCACACTAAGATGCCTTGATGAGTTTTGTTTCAAGTGTTTCAGAAATACAGGTTATCAAAGTCTACTTGCCATAAACTCTCTTCTTACAAAGTTTTTCAAGAGTTTGTGTTCGGATAGATTTTATTGTATTCAACAAGTGAGTATGAGTTGAGTGATTTATGACTTCTCTCATATGTTCATTTGTTTATTGTGGTTTTGTCACGGATTGTCAAAAGGAGAGATTGTTAGGACATATGTGATTCACTTGTTAGGAACATATGTCACTATTTTATGTAATTGGCTAATCCTTTGACAAAACGCACTTTACTTGTAATTGGGTAGATCTAGGATGTGTTTAATACTTCAAGAAACATGTTGTTCAAGTCTAGTATTAAAGCCATAAAGATTGGACTAAGAAACAAGTGAAGAAGGGTTATTCATTAAAGCTGGACAGATAGCTCAACACCTGCAGACAGATAGCTCGACAACTGCTCGACAGATAGCTATCTATCGAGATTTAATGAATGAAGTTCAACAGATTCTCGATTGATCGAGGTATTTATCAAGGTTACGGGAATTCAGATTTTCAGATCTGATTTTCGACCCATGATGACATGTATGTGTAGGGTTTCTTTTCTCACAACCCTAGACATATATAAGACTTATTTTAGAGGCCGTCACATAAAAGAATACAATGAGAACATATGCAAAAGGTGATCGATGCCTCATTCTCTTTGAAAGAAGCTATTGCGTCTTTGCGCCTTAGGGTTTTGTAACCAAGTGCTTCTTGATCTTCATTGTTGATGAAGTAAAGAACTTTGCAGCCAACAACCTTCTCTAGTTGGTGATTAAAGTCGTGTACTGGGATCCGCACATTGGTTAGTCACGTACTTGGGAGCCGTGCATCAAAAGGGGAAATTGTCACTACAGAACAAGTCCAATTGGGTATTGGGGTAAGGGTTCAACTGTAGGTTTGTATAAGGTACTGGAATTCATTTACTTGTAACCGCTTGTTTTGATAATAGTGGAATTTTGAGAGTGGTGACCTGAAAATCACCCGGTGGGGTTTTTGCTGTTAGGTTTTCCCCATTCGTAAACAAATCATCATGTTATTTATTTTCCACTGTATAATTAGTTTATTGGTGATTTGTTTGTGCTGCCATGCATTTGCATGATTAATTAACTTAATTAATTCATTTAGCTAAATTAATTGGTTAATTTATCACGAGGGGTCAATTCTTTTTTGGCCTATCAAGATCAATCCAAAAAGATTTTTCATCACTTTATATGTATTTGGAAGTGATTTTTATCACTCTTTGTGTTCATATTTTGTGCTTACATTGTTTTTCATAGTTTAAACATTTTTTGTACTGAAAAACAGGTATCAGAGTTTTTCGCGACTCACCTCACGACTGACTCGCCAGTCGCAAAATTTTTCGCGACTCACCTCGCGACTCGTCAGTCGTGAAACCCCAGTCACGAGTTCATCCAAAAGCTTTCGTGACTCACTCGCGACTTGCACAAATTTTCATGACTTGCTCAATCACGAAACGCCCAGAAACAGCTTTTTAAAGGGCTTTTTATGGGAAACCTATTTTAAACCTCTCCCATTCTCTCTAAAACCCCTCTTTCAATATTTTTACATCAAAACCCAATCAATTTGAATGGTTTTTCATTCCTTTAACATCTCTAAGGTAATTATAAACTCTTTTCATTAATTTTGATCCTTAGATTATGTTTTGGAAAGTTTTGTTCTCTTAGTTGGGATTTTCATTATAGGGGTTGGGAAAACTTAATTTTTGTCATATTTTTGCATGGGATTGGTTTCTTTTGTTGATTTACTTTGGAAGATTGACCCCTTGTGGCAAAAAGAGCATGTATTAAGGGGGTATTTCATGATGTTCATGCATTGTTTCACATTGTTGTTCATAGTATGCATGCTAGGTGTTTGATAAAATGCCTCTTAGTCACTTTCTCGCTTGTTTGGTCTCTGATGAGTACCAAACTTTGGGATTTCTCATGTTTCCTCTTTAGGAACATGTTTGGTTCATTAGTTGTGTATTTAACACACCTTGCCCCACATGTGCATTTTCCATGCATTGGTCATGCATTGTACATAGCCACCACTTGCACACACATTTGTTACCCTTGTCATGCATTGGTCTATACCTTGTTTCTTCATCCTAGCATGTCATGTTTACCTTATGCTTTGTAGCATTTTGTTTTGTCTTAGGTTTGACCTTCATTTTCTCATTCATCTCGCACCCCTCATGCATCATTATCATTATTCGTACCTTCATTTCTTGCCCTCTTTTCTCCTTGATCCCTTTGTCTATTCATGTCAAAAAGGGGGAGAGTATACTTTAGAGTAGTATACTGGAGAGTTTTGTCA